>CM042406.1:17855518-19255298 GCA_023634145.1 Thymallus thymallus
GTGCAGTCTTCTTTCTCAGTGCATGTTTGAGATCGACTGCATGTGACTGCACAGAAAGACTGACCTACAAATTAAGATTAGAGCCTTGCTTAGGCCGATCCTCTATAATACACCGTCTGTCTCCCTCTCACGGTGAGAAGTGGAAGGCTGGAGGGCGCGGGTGTTCTGGGGCCGGGGCGCTGTCTGAGCCCAGGGCGAGGGGTGTAGTGTCATGGGTGGTGTTGGAGGGCTGGGGTGGTGGGTTGGCATCTCCCCCTGTCTTCTCCTGGTGGGACTGGGAGGAGGAGGAGTGGGTGTGCTGGTGGGACTGGGAGGAGGAGGAGGAGGAGGAGGAGCAGTGGGTGTCCTGGTGAGACTGGGAGGAGGAGGAGGAGGAGTGGGTGCTCTCACCCGAGCTGCTCCTGGTCTCTGTGCTAGTGCTGGTCTTCTTCATCTTCCTCCTCTTGGCCAGCGGGGCCTTGTCCACCGTCTGCAGACGGAAACCCTCCCGCTTACACTTGTTGAACGCCTGGAGAAGCAGAACCCAAGACCACAATAAAAACAATAGGAAGAGTAGCTGCTGCCTTGTGATCCATGATAAATACAAACAACAACAAATGAACAACAGTAAACACGTTCACAATACAAAAAAAAAATACAAAAAAACATGACAGATTTTTACTCGCCCTCACCATCAACTTTGGAATGACTGATAAGAACTGAAACGGGGATATTTGTTATTCTTAAACTCTCCTAGCTTCCTCTAATGCAAACCTGCCAGTCACTCTCACCATGCCCTCCCCCCTCCTGATTGAACGAATAAAGCTCACGTTGAAGGTAGCCTTGACGTAGGTGTGTACGGACACGGTGGTGGAGGAGCCCAGGATGTCTGGTGTCATCAGAGGGTTGGAGGAGAGCTGGCTGTCGTCTTGGAGCCAGGCGTTGTACCTCAGACCACACATCTTGATCCGCTTGTCAGGGTCCACTGTCAGCAGCTCTATAGGTACCACACCAATGATGGATATTACAATCACTAATACTGTATGCATGTCAATACAGCAGTTCTGGGGGAACAGACCAGACCAGGGCTCTCCAACCCCATTCCTGGAGAGCTACCCTCCTGTAGGTTCTCTCCAACCCCAGTTGTAACAAACCTGATCCAGCCATACGGATTCAGCTTATCAACCAGCTGATTATTAGAACCAGGTGTACTAGATTAGGGTTGGAGCGAAAACCTACAGGGCAGTAGCTCTCCAGGAACAGGGTTGGAGAGGCCTGGACCAGACAGGCACCAGGTGAACATTACAGACACAACCACTGGTGAACGGCAGCACCAAAGACACGCTGCACACTAGATGAGGTCAACCTTCACCTTGTAGCAAAGCATGCATGCATGAACTTGATATATCAACTACCCTGACCTTTCATCTCCCTCATCTCCACCTTCCATGCTCACCTTGTATGAGGTCCTTGGCCTGCTGTGAGACACTCCTCCAGGCCTCTCCCTCGAAGGAGAAGTCTCCCTGTTTAATCTTCTTCATGATCTCTTCAGCGCTGGTGTGGGTAAGACTCTTCCCCTGGCACTGGAACGGCACCTGGCCCGACAGCATGGTGTACTGGAATATAATAATACATATATTATAAACATAATAACAAATATATGATCCAATGTAATAATACATATTAATATGTAGCCTATCTTGATATTGTGTATACATGCTGTCCATGCATGTCTACACATCTTTAAACCGTGCCTGAGCTTATTAAGTCATGTACTAGGTCTCCTCTCACTTGATCTAAGCCTGGTTTCTAATACCTCATTAAACAGACGTTCTCGGCTTGCTATTCTTCCAGGGCACTCTGCTGTACAGAGCCTGGCCTGTCAGGAAGCATCACATCACATCACAGCTCTGTACACACAGCCAGCCCAGCCAGCACACTACTATACTCTACCCCCAGGGGCCAATGCAGACAGACAGAGGGGACTGAGGCTGTACACGAGGCCAAGTGGAGAAATCGCTCTCTTCTCCTCTCTCACCCCTCATCTCGCTCTCTTTCCTATCACACTCTCTCTATCCATCCCTCAGTCACTCACTCTCTCTCTACCTCTCCTCTTAATTGTCATTCTCTTCAGAGGGCCATTGAATTACACTGACATTTCCGCTGGCAGGAAGCAATGCCTTAGCCTCATATGGCCACAGAAAAGCCTTTTAAAGCTACAGTCTGCGATTCAAAAAACAAGAAAATCAGCTGAGGAATGGGGCTAGGGAAATGCAACCCTTCTCAAATTCATAGACAGTGCTTTACATGTAAAGGCTGACATTCCATGACATCCAATAGATCGTGTAACCATCTTATGACGCATAATATAATTTGCTTGACTGAAAAAAACTCATATTTAGGGTTATGATCAAAATTAACAAACCCTAGACTGTAGCCTTAACCCGCTCTGCTCTAGCTAGTCCTATGGCCAGTTAAGTTTTTTAGTCAACCTTGGTGAACATAAATCAAGAGAAAAAACTTTGAAAGTATGCTTGGGGTCTTTGTCCATTTGGAAGACCCATTTGCGACCAAGCTTTAACTACCTGACTGATGTCTTGAGATGTTGCTTCAATATATCCACATTTTCCTTCTTCATGAAGGAAAATGTGATGCTGCCACCACCGTGCTTCACGGTTGAGATGGTGTTCTTCGGCTTGCAAGCCTCCCCCTTGTTCCTTATGGCCAGACCAGAGAGCAATCTGGGGAGAAGGGCCTTGGTCAGGGAGGTGACCAAGAACCTGATGGTCACTGAGGAGATGGGAGAACCTTCCAGATGGACAACCATCTCTGCAGCACTCTACCAAATCAGGCCTTTATGGTAGAGTTGCCAGACGGAAGCCACTCCTCAGTAAAAGGCATATGACAGCCCGTTTGGAGTTTGCCAAAAGGCACCTAAAGACTCTCAGACCATGAGAAACAAGGTTCTCTGATCAGACCAGAGGACATTTCTCCAAAAAGTACAATCTTTGTCCCCATGTGCAGTTGCAAACCGTAGTCTGGCTTTTTTATGGTGGTTCTGAAGCTGTGGCTTCTTCCTTGCTGAGCGGCCTTTCAGGTTATGTCGATATGGGACTCGTTTTACTGTGGATATAGATACTTTTGTACTTGTTTCCTCCAGCATCTTCACAAGGTCCTTTGCTGTTGTTCTGGGATTGATTTGCACTTTTCGCACCGAAGTACGATCATCTCTAGGAGACAGAATGCGTCTCTTTTCTGAGCGGTATGACAGCTGCGTGGACCCATGGTGTTTATACTTGCGTACTATTGTTTGTACGGATGATCGTGGTACCTTCAGGCGTTTGTAAATTGCTCCCAAGGATGAACCAGACTTGTGGAGGTCTACAATTTTATTCTGAGGTCTTCGCTGATTTCTTTTGATTTTCCCATGATGTTGAGCAAAGAGGTACTGAGTTTGAATGTAGGCCTTGAAATACATCCACAGATACACCTCCAATTGACTCAAATTATGTCAATTAGCCTATCAGAAGCTTCTAAAGCCATGACAATTTTCTGGAATTTTATATATATGTTACCCATTGGCAGCGTTATCACAAAGCACTGCATTGATTTTCACTGCTACGCAGACGATACACAACTTTACATTTGTGTCACCAGAGGATTTTAGCTCCACAGATAAATGATTAGACTGTATTAGGGATTTAAATACTTGGAAGGCTCAAAACTTCCATTAGCTAAATCAAGACAAGACCGAGGTACTTATTATTGAAGCCAAAGCACAGAGAGAGAATCTGGCCTCACATTTTAATTCACGGGCAATAAAGATAAAACCTAGGTGTCATTTTAGATTCTGAACTCAATTTTGAATCGCACATTAGGAATGTGACCAAAATATGTATTTTTTCCCACTTGAGTAACAATGTAAGGACTTTTCTCAGGCTGATACAGAGACTCATTATTACAAAAAGGCTTGACTACTGTAATGCTTTCCTTTCTGGTCTACCCAAGAAAGCCATTGGTCAACTGTAAAACATACAGAATGCTGCAGCACAGGTACTGACCAAGACCAGAGAGAGCACACATTACACCGGTTTTAAAGTCTCTGCACTGGAGTTGTAGAATACATTTTAAGATTATTGGTTTGTAAATCAATCCACGATTGAGCACCCAAGTACATATCAGACATGCTTTTGAGGTATGTACTCAGTAGGTCCCTCAGGTCCTCTGGTACTGGCCTTTTAACCATCCCAAAGCCTAGGACCAAGAGGCATAGTTATTATGCCCACTGCCTCTCGAATAGCCTGCCAGAGAACCTGAGGGGGGCCAAAACTGTGGACATAATTAAAAGAGATCTTTAAACACACCTTTTTAGCTTTGCTTTTCCTTAGGGTGCTTTTTTTTGTCTACCATTTGTTATTGTTTTGTTTTTTTATCCTCTTTGTCGTGTAGTAAATATTTCTGATTTTATTTTATTTTTAACTTTTTTCCTGTGACGCACATTGCGTTGCATTCATGTCTGAAATGTGCTGTATAAATCAAGTTCAAATGAGTGCTGCTGGTAGTTTTGTTAGTAGTGAATATTGAAGTGTGTCAGCAGCGCAGCACAGCACAGAGCACTACACCACCGGACACAGAACAGCAGCATGTTAGCTGTACTGAATAAAACATTGAGGCCCTAACCACAAAACACAGGATACCGAGAACAGCTCCCCTTGTGAATGGCCTTGACAAACTCTAACATACAACTGCTGAATAAAGCTAGAATTTGTGTATCTGTATCGAATCAATGAAATACCAGATCTACGAGAAGTGCAGCTATTTGTATAGATAGAGGCTAAGATTGGATTTGGAACTGAGCAGCCCGCTCTCTCACTGGGTGAAACTAAAATTGTTCCTTCATTCCTTGACTCCCCGACATCCTTCTCAAAACACATTGGAGGATAAGTTCTAAGGGAAGGAACCTTGGATATTCTCCACCAATGCATTTTAAGGGTATAAGGATTCACACATTCTCTGTACCACCTCCACTCACCAGGATGACCCCCAGGCTCCAGAGGTCACATGACTCGTCGTAGCCGTCGTATTTGAGGATCTCTGGCGCGGCGTAGGCCAGGGTGAAACACGGTGTCTTCAGCAGCTGGTTGTCTGGGGGCTTCAGTCGGGCGAAACCAAAGTCTATGATCTTTATCTCCGAGTTCTCACTCTCATCTGTGAATAGCAAGTTCTGAACGGGGTTTCAAGAGAGAAACATGTTTGTTATTTCTCCAGAGTCTATTTGAATGCATAATTGCAATCTCATAATGGCACACCCATTACCATTTCTAGTCCATTAATGACAGGAAGGATGAGATGCACCACTTTTGAAGTGCCAGCTTCAGTTCCATTTGGCCAGATGGAGAAAATAAACTTAAAAAAATATCATGCTTCATTCAAGCCTTTGATCATTATATTATTTTCATATGCAATTAACATGTACATTGTATTCGGAAAGTATTCAGACCCTTTCCTTTTTCCACATTGTTACTTTACAGCCTTATTTTAAAATGGAGAAAATACTTTTTTACCCTCATCAATCTACACACAATACCCCATAATGGCAAAGTAAAAACTGTTTTTTGGATTTAACTAATTTCTTAAAAAAACTTAAAACAAAACAGAAATTCCTTATTTACGTAAGTATTCAGACCCTTTGCTATGAGACTCGAAATTGAGCTCAGGTGCATCCTGTTTCCAATGATCATCCTTGAGATGTTTCTACAACTTGGAATCCACCGGTGGTAAATTCAATTGATTGGACATGATTTGGAAAGGTGCACACCTGTCTATATAAGGGGAAGGGTACCAAAATAATTCTACAGCATTGAAGGTCCCCAAGAACACAGTGGGCTCCATCATTCTTAAATGGGTGAAGTTTGGAACCACCAATACTCTTCCTAGAGTTGGCCATCTGGCCAAACTGAGCAGTCTGGGGAGAAGGGCCTTGGTCAGGGTGGTGACCAAGAACATGGTCACTGAGGAGATGGAGAGAGAACCTTCCAGATGGACAACCATCTCTGCAGCACTCCACCAAATCAGGCCTTTATGGTAGAGTGGCCAGACGGAAGCCACTCCTCAGTAAAAGCCATATGACAGCCCGTTTGGAGTTTGCCAAAAGGCACCTAAAGACTCTCAGACCATGAGAAACAAGATTCTCTGGTCTGATTAAACCAAGATGTTATTCAGCAGCAGGGACTGGTAGACTAGTCAGGATAGAGAGAAAGATGAACGGAGCTGTGCAGCGGTGCCCCCATCCAACCTGACAGAGCTTGATAGAATCTGCAGAAAAGAATGGGAGAAACTACCCAAATACAGGTATGCCAAGCTTGTAGCGTCATACCTAAGAATCAAGGCGGTAATCGCTGCCAAAGGTGCTTTCACAAAGTATTGAGTAAAGGGTCTAAATACTTATGTAAATGTGTTTTTTTTTTTTAAATTTGTAATACATTTGCAAAAATTTATAAAAACCTGTTTTTGCTTTGACATTATGGGGTATTGTGTATAGATTGATAAGGAAAAAAACGATTTAATCCATTTTAGAATAAGGCTGTAACGTAACAAAATGTGGAAAAAGTCAAGGGGTCAGAATACTTTCTGAATGCATATATAGCTAGGTCATACATACAGATAATTTATTTTTATTTAACCTTTATTTAAGTAGCAAGTCAATTAAGAACAAATTCTTATTTACAATGACATCATATACATTTTAGTCATTTAGCAGACACTCTTATCCAGAGCGACTTACAGTTAGTGCATACATGTTCATACTTTTTTCGTACTGGTCCCCCGTGGGAATTGAACCCACAACCCTGGCGTTGCAAGCGCCATGCTCTACCATCTGAGCTACATGGGATTATCAGGATAATTTGGGAGTGTCCCTCTAGTTCTTTATTACCTAGGTGTTCAATAGCCTGATCCCAGATCTGTTTGCTCAGTATATCCAGCCCATAAAGATAATATATGCCATTTAGCAGATGCTTTTATCCAACGCGACTAAACTCATGCATTCATTTTACGTACAGGTGGTCCTGGGAATCAAACCCACTATCCTGGTGTAGCAAGTGCCACTACCAACTGAGCTACAGAGGACCACAGGTCTGGGAGCAGCCTAGGAGGTTGAGTAGTACCAATGACTGCATATAAAAATGGAGAAAGCCATCGAGTACTTGACATCATTTATTCCCATGTGAAGATTCAATAGCGCATTGAAGCCAAATTAAGTCGGTTAAGATGGCGTCTCATGGAGACATAACATGCGCAGTTTGAGCTACCCCAGGAAGTGACGTTACAGGCTAGCTCAGTTGTGCCCACTCATTGAGTAAGTCAAGTTGAAGGCCGACCGGGGTACTGCAGGCTGCCATTAGCAACGAAATGATCCTTATAACTTCTTCAGTGTGCGATTTTTAAATAACCGGTTCAAGGACATACATCTGGTGTATTATACCCCTTTTCCACCAAAAAAGAACTAGTTCGGAACTGGTGCTGGTTCAAAGTTGGTTCTAAGTTGGTTCAACTTGCGAACCTTCTCAGAACCTGTTTGTTTTTCCACTGACTAGAGAGCCCAGCGAACGACGTCGTTAAGTCACTGTGTACGTCGCCATACGTCTTAGCTTTCCCAGAAACGCTTGCGCCAACTTCAAGCATAACAATTACAATGGCGGACTACATCGTCTTTCTGCAAATGTTTCTCCTGGCTTTGCGATCCTATATTGGGGTCAGAAGAAGACGTTTAGAACACATCTACTAGCGCTGTGTTTTTAGCAATGGCGGTCACAACCTTTCCCGTCGTGTTGTTGGTCACAATAACCCCGCCCCCAGCCCCCGACATAAGCATGACGTGGTAAAAGAACGGTTCTAGTCCAGCAAAGAGTTGGTGCCGCTTTGGAACCAATTTTCCTGGCCGAGAACCGGTTCTTTGGCTGTCGAAACAAAGAACTGGTTCGCGAGTAGGCACCGGCTCCGAACCGGCTCTCAAAATGCTTATTTACACAAAGATTGACCACGAAGATAGCCATTTTTCCATTCCCTATAATGGGGGATCCTGTATTACGCAAACAATGCATGCAGTACCGCTGCCGGCCTTGAACTTCCGTGGCTTCAATGAGAGGGGGCAGTCATCCTCTCCTGAGTAGTACCTCTGGCTTGAGGTCCCTGTGCACCACTCCTACATCGTGCATGTGGCTGACGGCTGACACCAGTCTCCTCATGATACGGCTGGCCTCTGTCTCACTGAAGTGCTGCTTCCTACGGATCCTCTCTAGCAGCTCCCCACCCTGCAGCAGCTCCAACACCAGGTACGTATGCAGCTGGAGGGGAGAGGGGTTGGGGAGAAACGCAGAGACACACAGCACGTTAGACACACACCACACATTCAATTATCCATAAGGTCTCCAGAGAGAGCCTTACAGTAACGTTTACCAACTATTCATAGATCCTATACGAATGTCAATATCCCTATATATACTGTATTTTGTAACTTAAAATATATAAATATAGAGGTCATATGAAGTAGGAAGCATCATGCTTTATTGAGTTAATATGATCGATTGCTCTAAGCAAGGTCGTGGTTATACAGTAGCTGAAATTGTTTAGAAAACCTGAATCCACATTTCTATATTGTATGAAA
This sequence comes from Thymallus thymallus, assembly GCA_023634145.1. Taxonomy (NCBI): domain Eukaryota; kingdom Metazoa; phylum Chordata; class Actinopteri; order Salmoniformes; family Salmonidae; genus Thymallus; species Thymallus thymallus. The sequence continues at coordinate 17,864,163 of CM042406.1, forward strand.
CATAGCCTAATAACAATACAGCTCTCACAGTGATGGAGAGATGAAACCAGAACAGAGTGGCTGAAGTGAAAGGACCCTGATAGAGTGGGTAGAGAATAATGTGCCTGTGTCTGCAGCCGGGTAGAGTAGGCTTTCTCATTAGTGCTGGAACTGGGGAACAAAGACAGAGAGGGGGAGGGGAGGTGGGCTGCATCCCAATTCTCCACCCTTCTCCCAAAGTATGCACTTGGCTATGTCCCAATTCTCCATGCAGGTGGTCTGTGTCCCAATTGACGGGGAGTGTGCAAGAGCACACCTTGGGAGAAAGGTGTAGAATTAGAACGCAGATTGGGAGGGGGAGAGGAGAGCCACAGCGAGGCGGCTCTGCTTTGATCTAGTTAACAGCCCTCCGTCTGCCTGAATCCTAAATGGCACCCTATTTCCTTTTAAAGTACACTACCTTTGACCAGGGCTCTGGTCCAAAGTAGTGCACCATAAAAGGAATAGGGTGCCATTTAGGCCCCAGCCCTCTCTGAGGTACAGTACAGTAACAACCCAGCAGCACTCATCAGTGCTACAGTGCTGCTCCTAGGCCTGAAGGGCCCCAGATAATGAACATGGCCAATATCAGCCATACACACAGAGACCTACACACATACTTGTTTGAACCAATTTGGAGCAAATAGTTTTTTTGTTTTTCTATTGTCACTAAGCTCAAATCCTCCATGAGGTCCACATACTGACATGAAATAAGTTCCATGTAGCTTTAATTAATCTATACCTATAGTGGATGTGCCCATATGTGGTTCAGCTGCTGTACTGCAGTAAAATACAGTACACACAATCTGAAATATGGGGGTATAGTGTAGTGTTTATTATAGGACGATATGAAGGTGCGAACAGAAGGAGATGGAGAATGTCCCAAGAGGAATCTAGCTTCCACATTCATTTGCTCTGTTCCACTTATGACTTAATAAGGCTGCCCGTCTGCAGTTAGTCTCGTCTTACAATCACTGGTTCTGTCAGAAAGTGGCTATTTCTGAAGATGGGCTTTTGCTTCCAATGCTTGTGATATCAGGTCGCTCTTGTAAAATAGATGTATGTATAAATAAAAGTTCAATGAAAATATGTGGTTGTTTTGCCTACTTCAGTTAAATCCAGTGACTAAATTGTAATGTAATGCAATGTTTCCACTGACTCGATACCATGCATTTATTTCTAACCAGAACACATAATCTGATAGCAAACATAACAGGCGTTTCTTACAATATAGATTTTAATCTAAATTACAGACAGACAGACAGACAGACAGGACACTTTATTGATCCCCAAGGGGATATTTCTTCGTCAAGCAGCTACGAAAAAACACAGGGGAGGTGCAAAATGCCAGAACAAAAATACACAAAAGACAGATACACGATACATACTGCGGCAGTATGAAAAAGTATAAAAATACAAGAAGTCTGGAGTGTATAGATAAGGTTAAATAAAAAATCCTTACCTGGTCATGGTATATCTCATGAGTCTTGACGATGTTGGGGTGGCCGTCGCAGAGCTTCAGAGCTGCAATCTCTTTCTGTGTCTGGGCCTCCATCCTAGAGGGGACATGGGAGAGACGTGTCATCAGAAGGGTCACCTGTCACGTGCACCTGTCACCCCTGTAAGTTCAGTGTCTCCACTAAAGCGTATTCCTGTCAGGGAGGTGTTGGCACACTTCATTCTCCAGTAGCCAACAAGTGTTGTAATCACAGAGCAGTCTCCTGCAAGGTCTGCTGGCCTGGAATTGACATCACAGAGTGAGACCATACAAATTCTATTAAATGTTTAACAGATGTCTCGCTACATTTTTCTCCAAAATAATTGTTCTTTAAATCAGAAAATGTGAAAAGTTGTACTGAAAAAAAGGGACAATTATACATACATTTTTGAACTTCTATAGCACTTTCAAAGAATCTCAAAGCGTATAAAAAGTAAAACATTCAAAAACTTAAAATGATGGCGATTGAAAGTCGGCTTGGGATGACGTTCAGGCAGTTTGGCCTGGAAAGGCAGTGTTCATGTATGTTCAGTAGAGGGGCATCGATGGGATATTATAGCAGAAATTATGTCCTCAAGTTTCCAGTAAAGTGATGTACAACTTCCTCTTGGATTATGGCTGAACCATGCCACTTTTAGCCTCCCCAAGAGGCTAAAATCTCTTGATTAGGTTTCTAGCTGTTGAACTAAGGTTGATGTAACCTGATCGGGGATCAATAAAGTACCTATCTACCTATGTAGTATTTTAACAAGGGGGTCTACTTTTTCTCCTTCTTTAAAAAAAAGAATACAATATGTATGGCCTTATCTAGTTAGCTAGCCAACTCCCAATAAACCCAATGAGCTCCAAGCAGGGCTGGTCTGGGCCTGGTAGTTTGGCATGACAATCACTATAGTGTATGAGCTGGCCATACAGAACAAACAGATCTGGGACCAGGCTAGCCTATGGTACAGTACCTCTTGCTGACGATTTTAACAGCATACTTCTGTCCAGTCTTCTTGTGGGTGCACTGCCTACAGATGGAGAAGCTGCCTTCGCCCAGAACATTGTCCTTCAGGTTCATCTCATAGTTCATATAGAACGGAGAGTCCTAAAGAGAAGATTTTCTTATAAAATCACAAAGACCCATTATCACTCGCTAACTAGTCTTCATCACACCTGAGACAAAGCTGAATATATAATTAAACAAATATAGTAGCTAAACTGTTCGCTGCTGGAAGGGCTGAAACCTGAAAAGACATGACTTTTATAAATGTTTTACTTTATTTTAACAGGGAAAACAGACAGACCTGGATCGCCCTGCGTAAACATGTCGACATGCACAGTTTTAGGCACACAGACAGAACATTTCAAAACAAAGACAGACAATTCAACTGAAACAATCACATAACATCATATTGATCCTCCATAAAACATTTTTGAAAAGGGCTAAGGACACCAGAGTGTCTAACTTAAGTAGGATCTGCAGTTTGTTCCATAAATAAGATGCAAAGGAACTAAAGGCAGTCCTACTCAACTCTGTGGAGACCGCAGGAGTCTCAAATGTAATCCACATCTGTATGTAAACTTCCGACAGTTGAAGTCGGAAGTTTACATACACCTTAGCCAAATACATTTAAACTGAGTTTTTCACAATTCCTGACATTTAATCCTAGTAAAAAAATCCCTGTCTTAGGTAAGTTAGGATCACCACTTTATTTTAAGAATGTGAAATGTAGAGAGAATGATTTATTTCAGATTTTATTTCTTCCATCACATTCCCAGTGGGTCAGAAGTTCACATACACTAAATTAGTATTTGGTAGAATTGCCTTTGTTGTTTAACTTGGATCAAACATTTTGTGTAGCCTTCCACAAGCTTCCCACAATAAGTTGGGTGAATTTGAACCCATTCCTCCTGACAGAACTGGTGTAACTGAGTCAGTTGTAGGCCTCCTTGCTCGCACACGCTTTTTCAGTTCTGCCCACAAATTTTCTAGAGAATTGAGATCAAGGTTTTGTGACGGCCACTCCAATACCTTGACTTTGTTGTCCTTAAGACATTTTGCCACAACTTTGGAAGTATGCTTGGGGTCATTGTCCATTTGGAAGACCCATTTGCGACCAAAATATCCACATCATTTTCCTTCCTCATAATGCCATCTATTTTCTGAAGTGCTCCAGGCCCTCCTGCAGCAAAGCACCCCTACAACATGATGCTGCCACCCCGTGCTTCACGGTTGGGATGGTGTTCTTCAGCTTGCAAGCCTCCCCCTTTTTCCTCCAAACATAACGATTGTCATTATGGCCAAACAGTTCTATTTTTGTTTGACCAGAGGACATTTCTCCAAAAAGTACAATCCTTGTCCCCATGTGCAGTTGCAAACTGTAGTCTGGCTTTTTTATGGCGGTGTTGGAGCAGTGGCTTCTTCCTTGCTGAGCAGCCTTTCAGGTTATGTCGATATAGGACTCGTTTTACTGTGGATATAGATACTTTTGTACCCGTTACCACCAGCATCTTCACAAAGTCCTTTGCTGTTGTTCTGGGATTGATTTGCACTTTTCGCACAAAAGTATGTTCATCTCTAGGAGACAGAACGACTCTCCTTCCTGAGCGGTATGGCGGCTGCGTGGTCCCATGGTGTTTATACTTGCGTACTATTGTTTGTACAGATGAACATGGTACCTTCAGGCGTTTGGAAATTGCTCCCAAGGATGAACCAGACTTGTGGAGGTCTACAATTGTTTTTCTGAGGTCTTGGCTGATTTCTTTTGATTTTCCCATGATGTCGAGCAAAGAGGCACTGACTTTGAAGGTAGGCCTTGAAATACATCCACAGGTACACCTCCAATTGACTCAAATGATGTCAATTAGCCTATCAGAAGCTTCTAAAGCCATGACCAAATTTTCTGGAATTTTCCAAGCTGTTTAAAGGCACAGTCAACTTAGTGTATGTAAACTTCTGACCCACTGGAATTGTGATATAGTGAATTATAAGTGAAATAATTACTGTTGGAAGAATTACTTGTGTCATGCACAAAGTAGATGTCTTAACCGACTTGCCAAAACTATAGTTTGTTAACATGAAATCTGTAGAGTGGTTAAAAAATGAGTTATAATGACTTCAACCTAGGTGTATGTAAACTTACGACTTCAACTGTATATATGGAGGTAGTTTTAAAAGAAGTGCTTTATAAATAAACAAGATAGCATGTTGCTCTCGCCTCACAGATCGAGGCCCAACCCACATGTTGATATAGAATACAGTGATGAGTTTTGTAACTATCACCCGTGATAAACCTGAGTGCACAATGGTAAATAGCAGTGGTTTTAATGTGTTTGCCGAAGCATGCATATAGATAATATCACCATAATCTAAAAACGGACATAAAAGTAGCCTGCACCATTTGTTTTCTATTTACAGAGGACAGACGAGCCCTGTTTCTGGAAAGGAACCCTACCTTGAATTTTTAAATTTTTCCCAATTCAGTAACATGTTTTTTAAAAGAAAGCCTATCATCTAGCCACACCCCTATGTATTTATATGCAGAGACCGGTTTTATTTGAGTACCATCCAAGCTAATAATTACAAAAGTGTTTCTAACAGAGTTTAGACCTAGAAAAAAAAACATTACATTTGTTTTCGTAGCGTTTAAGACAAGTTTAAGCTGTAAAAGAGACCCCTGTAGTATCTTAAAATCAGACCAACTGCATTAATGCTTGGTCCGCTGTTCGAGCAATAGAGTACATCACTGTGTCATCTGCATATAAATGGAAATTACAATATCTGACATCATCAAAACTTCATAAACAACTGAAAGTAAGCGCTGCTCTAGGGAGAAAACTCCTCTTTCTTAGTGGCTGCAGCTAAGCTATTAGGCTAAGTGTGTTTAGGTGGAGGGAATAAATACAACCCTACCCATCTAACTGTACTACACACACAGGGGTGTACCTTCATCATGGCACTGCGGGCCACAGCAGCAGACCCAGGCCTCTCTGAACCTGATCCTCCACACAGCTGTAGTGTGTCGTCCATCACAGCATTCCTCTTGAACAGGATGGAGGGGGCCATGAACGAGTAGCCCTGTGACCAGGACACAAACAGAGAGCGAGAGAGAGAGGGTTTTACATGAAGCATAAATATGAAGCGAGCACAGCATTCCTCTTGAACAGGATGGAGGGGGCCATGAACAAGTAGCCCTGCACAAAGGACACACACATAACAAGAGGGGGTTTAATAAAATATACCTGGTCATATGAAGCACAGGAAAGAGAATGGTACACCCTACACATTATAGAGCTTACCTGAGACGTCCTTTTCAGCATTGTTGTAGCAACTATGGTGGATGTATAAACCGGCCATCAACACCAAAGTACATTACATTGTGTTCAACTCTGGATTTCAATACTTATGTTTTTTTTCTTAATTTTACTGAAAAGCCATGCAATGTTTATTTCACTCAATAACTACATTATAACCTGTCAATCCTGTAACAACCGTGGAGTGAGCGTGACAATGCCAGCCATTAATTGGTGGTCCACCTGTGCTCATTGTTTGAACTGTCATCTATGACGGGTTTGGGATGTGCTGCCTGGTTCCAGCTGTGAAGGGCCCAGAGCTAGCGCGCACACACACACACAGCTGTGTGGCATGCATGCAAAGTAAGAGCCATAGATGGACGGAAGGATGGATGAATGGGGATGGATGCATGAGAATACCCTAATTGCCAGGCATCAATATCTGATTGCGCTGCTGTGAAATTACATCTCGTTGGAGGCTCTAATGCAACTTAATTTTGTTTTGTGAAGCGAGGCGGGAGAGCAGACCCCAGAGTTAAAAGTTGTGATAGCAACTGCTATCTCTATCTAACGCAATTGCTAAGGCCTGGCTTCATATTATGACTAGCCTACATATTCTAGTATATGTGAAAGTCGGGCTGCGGGCATGAAATAAAACAAGCCAAGATGAAGTTGGCAATCCTAGGTTTAAGGCGTAATTGAGGCAGACATGGTGATTCTCTGGAACCGTAACCTTTTATTCCAGCAGAGGAAAAAAAGAGAAGCCCTTATAATAGGCCTATTGATCAGCCAGGCTCGAGGAGCCAGAAGGCATGGCAATCACAGCTGAGATTTCACGCAATAACCTACATCAATCAGACACTCAACCAAAAGCTGGCATACAGCTGTATTCATAAAGCATCTCAGTGTAGGAGTGCAGATCTAGGATCAGGTCCCTCAGTCCATATAATTATGATCTAAAAAGGCATCTCATGCTCAGAGATGCTTTATGAATAGAGGCTCTGGGACACATTATGGTTAAAAGCTATAGCATAAATAGTCATTCACATCTGTTAGGTCCATCAGAACTGCATATGGCTATAATTATACGCCTTGAATGAAAAGCCCTTTAGTCAATTTGAATACCAATGTACACACAGACGGGCTCATACTGACTTTAAGTAAGCTATTGAGGATTTTCTAAATGATATCAATAGCTGAGGAGTCAAATACATACAATGAAACAGCGTCATCGGTGACACCATCTACCACACGTCAAAGTGTTTACATTGAATGTAAACAAAATAATGTTGAAGTTTAATACAGACCGACTGTATTAAAAAGCATCAAACACTTCCTATGCATTGTCAAAAACCTCTGCCAACCAGAAAGATGCGGTCACAGAGCTGCAGGGGAGTAGGTGGGGTCCATCTAACACACACACACCTGAAAGCTGCGGTCACAGTTCTGAGGCAGAGCTGCAGGGGAGTAGGTGGGGTCCATCTAACACACACACACACACCTGAAAGATGCGGTCACAGTTCTGAGGCAGAGCTGCAGGGGAGTAGGTAGGGTCCATTTCTGTGAACTCCTCCGCAAAGTTGCTGACATCCAGCTCATCCCTGATCACCGGCTTGAACGGGGAGGGCACCCTCTTAGCTGCTAAGTCCTCCCAGTTAATCTTCTAAAATATTGAAGAGATGAAGCACAACAAAAAGCTTTAGTAAGCAACCAATTTTACTACAATATAATTTTATCAACAAAGGAAAATATAAAGTCTTCAGAAAGTATTCATACCCCTTTAATTTTTCCACATTTTGTTGTGTTACAGCCTGAATTTAAAATTGATTCATTTAGTTTTTTTTGGCCTACACACAACACCCCATAATGTCAAAGTGGAATTATGTATTTCAAATTAATTGAAAATGAAAAGCTGAAATGTCTTGAGTCAATAAGTATTCAACCCCTTTGTTATGGTAAGCCTAAATACGTTCAGGAGTAAAAATTTGCTCAACAAGTCACATAACTTGCATGGAATAATACTGTTTAACATGATTTTTGAATGACTACCTCATCTCTGTACCCCACACATAAAATTATCAGTAAGGTCCCTCAGTCGAGCAGTGAATTACAAACACAGATTCAACCAGAAAGACCAGGGAGGTTTTCCAATGCCTCGCAAAGAAGGGTACCCATTGGTAGATGGGTTCAAAAAAAAAGAAAAAAAAAAAAGACTTTGAATATCCCTTTGAGCATGGTGAAGTTATTAATTACACTTTTGAAGGTGTATCAATACACCCAGTCACTACAAAGATACAGGCTTCCTTCCTAACTCAGTTTCCGGAGAGTAAGGAAACCGCTCAGGGATTTCACCATTTGGCCAATGGTGACTTTAAAAACGTTAAACAACATTGTAGTTACTCCTAAATACTAACCTAATTCACAGAGTGAAAAGAAAGAAGCCTGTACAGAAAACAAATATCCTAAAAGATGCATCCTGTTTGCAACAAGTCACTAAAGTAAGTGTAAAAAACGTGGCAAAGCAATTCACTTTTTGTCCTGAATACAGTTTTGTATTGGATTTGCCCCAAACATAACACAGTAACACTCTCCATATTTTCAAACATAGTGGTGTTATGGGTATGAATAATCAAAAGTATGAAAATGTTAGTAAGTCGCTCTGGATAAGAGCGTCTGCTAAATGTAAATTGAATGAGTATGCTTGTAAGGACAGAGTTCTTTGGGGGGGGGGGGGGGGGGGGAATGGTTGCCTAGCAATGATCAACAACCAATTTGACAGAGCTTGAACAATTTTGAAAATAATAAAAATGGGCAAATGTTGCACAATCCAGATGTGGAAAGCTGTTAAGACTTATCCAGAAAGACTCACAGCTGTAATCACTGCCAAAGGTGATTTTAACATGTATTGTTCTCAGGGGGTTCAATACTTATCTAATCAAGATACACTAAGTGCACAAAACATTAGGAACACCTTCCTAATATTGAGTTGCACCCCCCTTTGCCTTCAGAATAGTCTCAATTTCGTCGGGCATGGACTCGACCAGGTGTCAAAAGCGTTCCACAGGGATGCTGACCCATGTCGACGCCAACACTTCTCACAGTTGTGTCAAGTTGGCTGGTAGTGGATCTCTACTCCGAATACCTTGTTCCATCTCCTCCCACAGATGCTAAATTGGATTGAGATCGGGTAACTGGGTAGGCCACTGCCATGTTCGTGGAACCGTTCCTGGACAATCCTAGCCATGTGGCATAAAGTACGACAGTATGAGTCATAATACCAATAAAACCTAGCGGTCAAACAGTGATTCCAATCATTGTTCTTTTTCATTTTTCCCATAGGGGATTTTAGAAACGCTTAAAATAAGGACAGTGTTTCGTGTAGGCTTACCCTGGCGTGACGTTTTGATAACCGTGTAAATCTCTACGACAAGGTGACTTTTACCAATATATTAATCTGTATTTACCTCCCAAAAATGATATGCTAATTATCTGTTAATGCAGGAACCGGGATTCATCAGACCAAGCAATGTTTTTCCAATTCTCCAGTCTTTTCATTCTTAGCCCACTGCAACCGCAGTTTTTTGAATTTTGCTGAAATAAGTGGAACTCTTTTATGAGTCTTAGGGTACCAATGTTGTACTAGACTGTCAGTTGACTAACTGTAGCCCGTCTGTGGCTCTGCACAATTCGTGCCAGCCTCCTTTGTCCTCTTTCATCAATGACCCGTTTTCGACCTGCCATTGGCTGGATGTCCTTTGGGTGGTGGACCATTTTTGATACAAACGGGAAACTGCAGAGTGTGAAAAACCATACCATACCCCGGTCAAAGTCACAAATCTTTTGTCTTGCCCATTCACTCTCTGAATGGAACACATAAACAATCCATGTCTCAATTGTCTCTAGGCTTAAAAATCATTCATTCGGTCTCCTACCCTTTATCAACAGTGATTGAACTGGATTTAACCGGTGACATCGATACAGGATCATAGCTTTCACCTGGATTCACCTTGTCAGTCTATGTCATGGAAAGAGCAGGTGATCCTAATGTTTTGTATATTAGCGATATACTGTATATGTACCAGTCAAAGGTTTGGACACACTTACCCATTCAAGGGTTTTTCTTTATTTTTACTATTTTCTAAAATTGTAGAATAATAGTGAAAACATCAAAACTATGAAATAACACATATGAAATGAGATCGGGTGATTGTGGAGGCCAGGACATGTGATGCAGCACTCCATCACTCTACTTCTTGGTCAAATAGCCCTTACACAGCCCAGAGGTGTATTGGGTCATTGTCCTGTTGATAAACAAATGATAGTCCCACTAAGAACAGATGGGATGGCGTATCCCTGAAGAATGCTGCGGTAGCCATGCTGGTTAGGTATGCCTTGAATTCTAAATAAATCAATCACAGACAGTGTCTCCAGCAAAGCACCCCCACACCATCACACCTCCTCCTCCATGCTTCACAGTGGGAACATATGCAGACATAATCTGTTCACCTACTCTGCGTCTCAAAGACACGGCGGTTGGAACCAAAAATATCACATTTGGACTCATGCGACCAAAGGACAAATTTCCACCAGTCTAATGTCCATTGCTCGTCTCCTCTGAACAGTCGATGTTGAGATGTGTCTGTTACTTTAACTCTGTAAGGCTGCAATTTCTGAGGTGCCGTTGTCTCTAATGAACTTATCCTCTGCAGCAGAGGAAATGAGAGCCAGTTTCATCATAACGGTTGATGGTTTTTGCGACTGCACATAAATGTTCCGGATTGACTGACCTTCATGTCTTAAAGTAATGATGGACTGTGGTTTCTCTTTGCTTATTTGAGCTGTTCTTGCCATAATATGGACTTCTAATATGGACTCCTTAACCACCGCCAGCTTAACCCGGAAGCCAGCTGCACAAATGGGTTGGAGGAAACACTGTTCAACTGTCATCCAGGGTCAGCCCGCAGGCACCCGGCCTGCCACAAGGAGTCTCTAGAGCGCGATGAGCGAAGTAAAGCACCACCAGCCAAACACTCCCCTAACCCGGACGACGCTGGGCCAATTGTGCGCCGTCCTATGGGACTCCCGACCACGGCCGGTTGTGGCACAGCCCGGGATATGAACCGGGAGGCCCCACAAATTAACTTTTAACAAGGCACACCTGTTAATTGAAATGCATTCCAGGTGGCTACCTCATGAAGCTGGTTGAGAGAATGCCAAGAGTGTGCAAAGCTGTCATCAAGGCAAAGGGTGGCTACTTTGAAGAATATCAAATATATTTTAGTTGGTTACTACATGATTCCATATGTGTTATTTCATATTTGTGATGTCTTCACTATTATTCTACAATGTAGAAAATAGTAAAAATAAAGAAAAACCCTTGAATGACTAGGTGTGTCCAAACATTTGACTGATACTAATAAAGAGATGTTCTCTTCCCCTTAGACAATAGAGAACTTTGTGTAGATCGTTGACAAGAAATGACAATTAAATTCCACTTTAACAACACAATGTGGAATACTTTCTGAAGGTACTGTATGGTATGTAGGCTTACCAATACACTTAACCTACAAATTAACCTACAATGTATCAATTTGTCTAAATTACACAGAAAAAAAAACATTACCTTCTAAGATGGACAAAATGTTCTCAATGTGTTAGAGGAGATGCTAACCTGGTCGAAGGTCTGTTTGTGCTGTATAGCTAACTACTATGGTCATTAGTAATGACAATGACCATAGGAGTTGGCTATACAGCACAAACAGATCTCCGACCAGCCTACGGACATAGCTCTGGTACGATGTTAAGGAGTTGCCTCGCTCCTACCTGGTAGAATTGATGTTTCTTAACATTGTCAGCGCCGTCAGGCCCAGAGCCCAGTCTCTTCTTTGGGTCTTTGATGAGGAGGGCCTGGATGAGGTTTTTGGCCAGAGGGCCCATGTCCTTGGGGAACGGAGGGTCCTTCTTCGAGATCCTCCTGATGGGTGACAAAGGTCAGGGATGGATATGATTTTGTTGTTATTTGTAAAAAAAATTATAATACATACTGTACATAAGACAAATTCAAATCTGAACCTTGAAGCCAGTTCCACTGCTGATTTTAATTCTCCCCCTCTAATCAGGGACTGGTTTAGACCAGAGACACGAGGTAGAACAGAAAATCAGCAGTACTCCGGGCCTCCAGGATCAGATTTGAATACCCCTGACTGACATACATTAACAAGAAGTGTATTTGATCCCAGAGAATAACACATGAAAGCATGAATAAAAACACATTTCCAAAGTGGTTGACAGACAGTCCAGAGAGAGAAAGATGGAGAACAACAATCCAGATAGTTTTATACAAGAGGCCAGATATTGAAGAAGATTACAATTTTCTTGGATCAGCCCAACTTGATTAGACACACACACTGGCTGGGCACCAACTACAGTTATGGTCAACATTATTGGCACCCCAGAATTTTGAGTACATCATGTACAATATCTCCTGAAAAAAAGTGTGTAGTGAAACAGCTTTGAGAGATATAGATAGATAGATAGATAGATAGATAGATAGATAGATAGATAGATAGATAGATAGATAGATAGATAGATAGATAGATAGATAGATAGATAGATAGATAGATAGATAGATAGATAGATAGATAGATAGATAGATAGATAGATAGATAGATAGATAGATAGATAGATAGATAGATAGATAGATAGATAGATAGATAGATAGATAGATAGATAGATAGATAGATAGATAGATATGCACGTATATACACGCTCACATGTTTGATACAGAGCAGCACAGGATAATACAATAATTAAAAAAGAAATAGGAGAAAAAGTATAAAAATGGATACATTGCCATGACATGATTATTGCCACCCTTTTGAGGAATACAAATGAGTTTGAAAAAAGAACTAGATTAGACTCACCTGTGGTAAATTAGACTCACCTGTGATTGTCAGTCATCATATGACTTGAATTAACCAAAGAATGATGGATTTCTTGCTTAAAAAGGCCACTTTTATTCCCTGTTCCCTTTCACAATGTTGAACACAAGAGAGCATCAGAAATGCTATTATCACCAAACACAATAATTCTATAGGGTACAAGGCCATCTCCAAAGACCTTGGCATCTGTGTTTCAACAGTTCGCAATGTTATTAAGAAGTTTCCTACTAATGGAACTGTCAAGAACCTCCAAGGACGTGGTGGAAAGAGGACAATCAATGAGAGAAGTCTTCGAAGGATGGTGCGAACTGTGGAAAAAAACACCACGTTAAACATCCAAAGAGCTTAAGGCTGACCTGGAACAATCTGGAGCGATGGTTTCAACCCGTACCATACGCCCTACATTAAACCAAGAAGGGCTTTATGGGCGAAGGCCAAGGAGGACCCCACTGCTGAAAGAAAGACATAAAAAGGCACGACTGATCTTTGCCAAAACCTACCTAGGCAAAACACAATCCTTCTGGGAAAATGTTCTATGGACAGATGAAACCAAATTAGAGCTATCAGGCAATGCAGACCAGCGATTTGTTTATAGGCGACGAAATGAAGCTTATAAGGAAAAGAACACCCTACCTACAGTTAAGCATGGTGGAGGATCCGTAATGGTGTGGGGCTGCTTTGCTGCCTCTGGTACTGGAGGCCTTGAACGTATTAAAGGAATCATGAAAACAGAGGATTACCAAGGCATTTTAGAGCGAAATGTGTTACCCAGTGTAAGAAAACTAGGTTTGGGTTGAAGATCATGGGTCCTCCAGCAGGATAAGGACCCAAAGCACAAATCCAAAAGCACAACAGAATGGTTGAAAAGGGCAAAATGGACTGTTTTAAACTGGCTAGCAATGAGTCCTGATCTCAATCCGATTGAAAATCTTTGGAGAGAGCTGAAATCTGCCATTGGGAAAAGGAATCCTGCAAACATTCAAGAGCTTGAACAAATTGCAATGGAAGAGTGGGAGAAACTACCAGCAGACAGGTGCAAGAAGCTTCTAGACGGCTACCAGAAACACTTGGAGGCTGTCATTGTTGCCAAAGGTTGTGCAACCAAATATTAGGTAAGGGTGCCTTTAAATGCTGTACAGGTCATATTTTATGTTTCTTCTTTGAAATCACTACATGTAAGTTGAAAAGGCATCTTGTTTTGTTGAATAACTTTGGGCATCCTATTAAAATATTCTGATGATACAAAGTTGTTACATTTCCATTTATTTCTGAAGATATTGTACATGATATACAAAAAAATCTGTTGACCAGAACTGTACTTGCTGCTGAGTAAAAAGGGCAAGTTAAACAAATGTTGGTTTTCCAGAGAATCGGGCAATCAAACGGATGTTAAGTTTCCATGTTAGGAGATCCACATGTTAGGAGATGTTAGGACAGTGGTCACCAACCTTTTCGGAGTTAAGATCACTAAGTCAAAACGCAAGCTGAGATCTACCGCACAGATTTAAATAAAAAATAAAATAAAAAAAAACACTACTTAAAAAAATGTAAGCTTTTGCAACATTAACCTATTAAAACAGTTCTGTAGCAATGAGGTTTATGCAATAGGCTATAGGCCCAATATATTTTGGCTGCCTACCTCCCTCCGCTGAGAAAAGGGGACAGTCTTCCAGCTGATTGCGAAACTCAAGTCACACTGCATTATTTCTGCAGCAGTTAAATATTCCTCAATTAAAAAAATTAAAAAAAGAGAAGCCACTAATAATGAAAACGCAAGCTTTTTTTTTGTTATACTCATTCATTGCTGCTGCAGTGGTGGTTGTAGCGTGAGTGAAAATAGGGAGAACGCACATTTTATGGTTTATAAAAGTGTTGAACAAAGTGTTGACAGTGCTGTATAACAACTTAAACATGAACTTAGTCATAAAAACAGAAGCTCTTTGCTGTATTCATTGAGTCTCTAGTCATTGTTTTAGAAGTTGTTAAATATCACAGTATCAACTTTGCTGTGCGCTCAAGGCTTCTTTTTACAGTCTATGGCTTGAGGAAACTGCAGACATGGTGATCTGAGCTATCTGATTGGCAAGCGGTAGACCTTTATTTACTCTATGGGCCTGCCGGGTAGGCGGAGTTCTACCTTCAGACACATGAAATGGTTCAAAATGCTTTGCCTTCCTGCCACTGCTAAATCAAGTGCACCTACCACCAACAGCGGGAAAAAGCATTTTTTACAGAAATGTTTGGTGATCGACTAGGAATGCCTTGGAGATCGACCAGTTGGTGACCACTGTGTTAGGAGATAGATCTAGGGGAATGCTTACTTGGCGATATCTGTGTGAGAGTTCTCGTCTCCATCGACGGTGAATGGTGATCCGCCTGTCATAAGTTCATACATCAATACCCCAAGGCTCCACCAATCTACTGCCTGGAACACGGGTAGATATTCCATGGATGAATAAAGTTTGTATTATTAATATTATATACATACCATGTGACAAAAGGTGGCGTTCCAGGCTGCCTACATTGCGTTGTGAAAATTATTTAACATAGGCAGCTTGGAACAGCACCAAAGACACTGGAGGCTGCTCTTACAGGTGTGCAGCAGACTACACCCAGTTATTAGTGAGCTAGACCTATGATTACCTGTGTACCATGTGCATTTGGGTCAGGAACATTAGAATAACACCACTGGGGGTTCTAAATAATAAATTACCATGTCATGGCCAGCCTCTCCTCCCTCTACGATCTCTGGGGCCATGTACTCAATGGTGCCACAGACAGAGTAAGCCCTCTCCAACTGGGGAAGAACACACGCAGACAAAACATTTAAATTACATAGCCAGATGAGATTTCTCCCCTCTTTATTTCTTATCACTGACATTTTCAGACACACTAGGATTGAAAGGAAGCTTGAAACTAGGACACATTTGAACAGTTCAGGTTGAAAATAAGTCATTGTTGTGAAGAAAAACCTTTCAAGCACCACAGAACATCTAACCGTGCTCTTATAACGATGCTCATACAGAGGCTATATACACTACATTACTATCATACAGAATGTGTATAGACTGCCAAAAACGATAATTCGGAATTGTTGCGTCCCAAACGGCACCATATTCCCTATATAGTACATTACTTTTGACAAGATGCAAATGGGCCCTGGTCAAAAGTAGCACGTCTGCACTAGCATAAACACTCATCCATAAGTAGAAGGGAGAAGACATTTCTGTCAAGGGGCTTGGCATTGCGTAAGGTTTTACAAACGCGTTTTTTTTAAATGAGGGTGCATTCACTCGGAGCAAAGCAGCGTAAAATTACGTAAACAACTCAAAGTATTTAAATGGAGAAGGCGTGTTGGAAGGTAGGTGTGTCAGGTTGCATGAGTTTAATTGCGTTAAACAACTCACTCCGATATGGCCAAAGTATCATATCACAATATATTTTTATATTTTTGACAGTAGGACAGTATTTCACTGTGTTTTTGAATAACAAATCCAGACGGACCCCAAAGGACTCTCAAACTAGATGCATTACACACAACAGGATGCAGCAGCTGCATAACACAACATACAAGACACACAAGCACATATTTATTTTTTCCAACTAGGTGGAGCCATCTCCTTGTATGTCTAAGATAAACAGTCATTCTCTGTTGCTGAGCAGGAACCAAGTCTGTTCCTCTGATTGGTATTGTCGTGGCCCAGCCTGAGCCCAAAACCTTTGTGGGCGGGGATGTATGTGTGTGTGTGAGAGAGATAAGACTTCAGTTAAAGTGTTATATGGCCCACCTCCAAGAGGTTCAGTCTCTAACTGTTGTCCTCACCTCGACCTTGATTTTGAGCTCCACATCTCTCCTTAGATCTACAGAGACTAGCCTAGCTTGTCAGGAACTGAGACTCGACTGTTGCCTTTGACCTACTTCCATAGAACATGTCTGGACAGAGAGAAACTTTCTGTACTTCCTTCCCCTTGTCACTGCAACACACACACACACACACACACACACACACACACACACACACACACACACACACACACAAGCTCCAACATCCTAACCGATAACAAGTTATTACTACTAATAAGCTGATTACGCAGTTATAAATGGGCTCATTATGTAATTAAAACGGGCTCAAGTCAGATAGTCTCCAACAGTGGGCAGCACATTGAATACATTGTTGTTTGACATGACAAATAAATAAACCAGAGATTAATGACAGGGTAGGAAAACAAAGTGTTGGTCAGTGTTTCCTAGGGGACCATATACGATGTTACATTACATGTGTATTCTCTTACTTTATGTAGCTAGCTAACATGTTCATGCTTTGCCTATTCCTCTCTGATTTAGAAGATACCATTGCACAAACATAGTGATCTAGGCCTATGCCAGAACTGGTATCAGGCTGTATATTAGCTACAGTGTAGTCTGACTCAGATTACATTTAGTTGGCTAGCTTACTAGTGATTAACATTAGCGGCTAACATAATTTATTTTACCCACAACCTGCGAATAAAAGAAACTAGCTGTTTACAAAAAGTAAGATACAAACTAATAGTGTAATTATAGCACGCTTTGAAAGCAGCATTGTTGTCACCAACATTGTGTTGCATCTGACCATGCAGACTGCAGAGTGAACGGGATGTGAAGTGTTCGTGACTCCATCGTCAAGCAACAACAACTGCTCTCCTTGAGTGACGGGGCAGGGCTTGGTGTAGCAAACAGAGTAAAAACGGACATTACACGCGCCATAGCAGCATATCAAACCAAACATTGAAATACCGTTATAGAAGGTAAAGTAAAAACTTGTCATGTGAGAGCAACATTTTGTTTTCGATAGTTACATATCGGGATATTATTTTTGACAATATATCGTATCGTTTTAACAATAACGCAATATGTTTTCTGTTCAAGTTGGCTGTACCTGCACCAAAACTTAAATAGGGAGCCAATTTGTTTAGAACATTTATTTATTTTTTGGTACGATTATTATTTATTTATTTATTTTACAATACAAAACATACACATACAAACGACAGCATACAACATCAACTAAATTACACCTGCCCAGACCCACCAGCTCACACACCCATCTCCAGCACCCACATCACTGTCCGCCACATGGCCTCAAACTGCACCCATTTTGTTTCTCTCCGTCTCCCACGCACTTTGAACATTTAGATAAAGCATTTGACCTTTGCATTGTGTTAACAATGGAGGATTGGTTGATTTACAGTTTAAATCTGATTTACATCTTTTTTTAAAGGTGATTGATGAGAAAAGTATCGTCCAACCCATCGGGTATCTCACTGCATGCTCATATGCCATGCCTTGAAATATGTAGACAGACTGATTAAAAGTACATTTACATTGTAATACTTCTGACAGACAACTTTCTAACTACGCCCATAGCACTTTTCTTTCCATGACTGATCAAAAGTCAGTTCTCATGGCTCTCTCGTCCCTCTGCAACTGACATATGGTTAGCAATATGTTCAGAACATCGAATCACAATACATATAGAATTGTGAGAATCGCAAAACATATCGTATCAGTATAATATCGTATTGTGAGGTCCCTAGCTATTCCCAGCCCTAGTAAAAATCCAAACCAGTCCATGCATCAATACCAGTACATAGGTAAATACGGAACGTCGCCCAGCCCTACTCATCCATTAACACTGCGAGGGATGCGTCACGAGTGTAAATACACCCTAATACTATAAGTAGTCTAACCATTTTAAAGTACAACACAACAAGCACAAGACTCCTCTGTGTCAATATTCAGATGGGTGCACAGGGTAGGCTTGTTGCTCCGTACATCATCTGTAATACATACCTCATCAAACTCTTTGCTGAGGCCAAAGTCTGTGAGCACAATGTGCCCGCTGGAGTCCATGAGGATGTTCTCCAGCTTCAGGTCTCTGTAGACTATCCCCAGCTAGAAAACAGTCAGGCGATTACAAGGATCGACTACGACAATAATGTAGCAATTAATCCAGACAATATTATATGGACGGTTTCCCAGACGCAGATTAAGCATAGTCCTGAACTAAAAAGCTATTTCAATGGAGATTCTCCATGCTTTTTAGTCCAGGACTATGCTTAATCTATGTCCTTGAAACCGGCCATTAAAGTATGACAGTTGTAATAACACAGTGTAATGAATGATTTCTAGGAAACTGCACCATTTGCAGCTGAATTTAGGCAACAACTCCAAAGCTATTGTACCTTAATGAAGTTCAGGAATGACAAACCTGAATGAAGTGTTGGTCTACAGGTACCCACACTCACCTGGTGTAGGTGCTCCAGTGCCAGGACTATCTCTCCACTGTACAAAGCCACCTCCTGCTCTTTGAACCGAACCCTCTGCACCAGGTGTGTGAAGAGCTCCCCACCGTTCACATAATCTGTCATAATAACAATAACAATGAAACAGGTATGAACAAGCCAGGTTGTCCGTGATATTACAATTCAACATTGCCAGTATACTTCTAGAATTCAATGGTTCAGTTCATTTCACTGTAAGGCAAGTGAGAATTCTCACTGAAAATGCTGAATTTATTTCGTAAAAATATCATATTCTGCTACTTGATATTCGTAGTTCATATTCAGTTGAAGTCAGAAGTTTACGTACATCTTAGCCAAATACATTTAAACTCAGTTTTTCACAATTCCTGACATTTAATCCTAGTAAAAATTCCCTGTCTTAGGTCAGTTAGGATCACCACTTTATTTTAAGAATATTTCAGCTTTTATGTCTTTCATCACATTCCCAGTGGGTCAGAAGTTTACATACACTCAATTAGTATTTGGTAGCATTGCCTTTAAATTGTTTAACTTGGGTCAAACGTTTTGGATAGCCTTCCACAAGCTTCCCACAATAAGTTGGGTGAATTTTGGCCCATTCCTCCTGACAGAACTGGTGCAAGTGAGTCAGGTTTGTAGGCCTCTTTGCTCGCACACGCTTTTTCAGTTCTGCCCACATATTTTCTATAGGAATGAGGTCAGGGCTTTGTGATGGCAACTCCAATACCTTGACTTTGCTGTCCTCAAGTCATTTTGCCACAACTTTGGAAGTATGTTTGGGGTCATTGTCCATTTGTAAGACCCATTTGCGACCAAGCTTTAACTTCCTGACTGATATCTTGAAATGTTGCTTCAATATATCCACATAATTTTCCATCCACATGATGCCATCTATTTTGTGAAGTGCACCAGTCCCTCCTGCAGCAAGGCACCCCCACAACATGATGCTGCCACCCCTATGCTTCACGGTTGGGATGGTGTTCTTCGGATTGCAAGACTCCCCTTTTTTTTGTTTATACTTGCGTACTATTGTTTGTACAGATGAACGTGGTACCTTCAGGAGTTTTTAAATTGCTCCCAAGGATGAACCAGACTTGTGGAGGTCTACAATATTATTCTGAGGTCTTAGCTGATTTCTTTTGATTTTCCCATGATGACAAGCAAAGAGGCACTGACTTTGAAGGATGGCCTTGAAATACATCCCCAGGTACACCTCCAATTGACTAAAATTATGTCAATTAGCCTATCAGAAGCTTCTAAAACCATGACAATTTTCTGGAATTTTCCAAGCTGTTTAAAGGCACAGTCAACTTAAATGTATGTAAACTTCTGACCCACTGGAATTGTGATATAGTGAATTAAGTGAAATAATCTGTCTGTAAACAATAGTTGGAAGAATGACTTGTGTCATGCACAAAGTAGATGTCCTAACCGACATGCCAAAACTATAGTATGTTAACATGATATCTGTGGAGTGGTTGAAAAGTTAGTTTTAATGACTTCAACCTAAGTGTATGTAAACTTACGACTTCAACTGCACATGTCTTCATTGTAAAATAGAGAGATAGAGTGAAAGAAAGACAAGCAAGAGTAAGAGGAGAAAGGGACAGAAAGAGCGAGAAAGAAAAGGAAAAAGCGTAGGAGAGAGGCCGAGATCCAGACCTAGTATGAGGTGCAGCTTGGTGTCCGTCTGAAAGGCGTAGTGGAGGGTAACAAGGAACGGTGATTGTCTGATGTGTTCCAGAACCTGTCTCTCTGTACGTGTGTGCTCTGCTGTCTTGGCCTTCTGTATTATTGTGGCCTTTTTCAACACCTTCATGGCGTATAGTTGCCCTGCATCGTGACCGCTTACTTTGCGCACCAGAAACACCTTGCCATAGGCTGAGCGAGAGGAAAGAAAAATATTAAAAACGAAGCAGCCAAACGCATTCAGTGTATTTGTAGCTCACCTGGAGCACTGGATGGGCAGCGTTTTCAAAACCACCCACCCAAACCTCCCAGTCGAGTTAAAATGAACACCTTCTCAAAATCTGTGACAAATTTCTAGCACTGGATTGGCTTTTAGAACGGTCACTCACCTCCAGTTCCCAGCACCTTTAGCAGCTCAAAGTTCTCGATGCCCACCCTCTCTACGTGGCCGGTCAGGTTGGCTGTGGAAAGACAAAGATTACAGGCAAAGATGGTAAGATCCTTAGCTTACAAACAAGAAAGTATGACAAATGCTTAACAAGGCCTAGAACATTGGCCTGGGTCTAAAAAAAACTAAACCAAAAATGTATCTCAATGCCGAAACTGATGACTTCTGCATTATTCAATGTTGTTATCCATATCGCATGTTAGCCTAATGTGTGTCACTGGAGTGAACAACACTGAAAGCAGAGTGAGCAGCTGTTAAGGGTACAGTATGTAGGCTAGTCCTAGGCTGACACGTGTGTGCATGCATGGCATGTGTGAGAAGGAGAAGAGCGCATAAAGTATGCAAGCATGAGTGAAGGTAATCTGGGAGTCGGAGGGTGTGCTAGTAGCATTGTAAACCATATTCGATGTTGGGTAGCATGGGATTGCTTTGTGTGTTACGCTGGCGTGCACGCATGTCGGTGTACATGTCTCTAAGCACATAAGAGTAGAGTAGTCCAAGCATGCTCCTCTAAGATGTGTGTGTCTAATGTAGCGCGCACACACACACAGAGACAGAGAGACAGAGAGACAGAGAGACAGAGAGAGAGAGAGAGACCGCGAGAGACCGCGAGACTGACAGAGAGCACTGCCTGAGCCACGAGGTGGCAGATTTCCTCTTTCCTTCCTTCCACTTCGCTCTCTCACTCTTGATCATTCACTGCGTAAGTGCAACACAAGACAACCTAAAAAGAGAAGCCTGCAAAAAGTATCAGTTTACTATTGCACACAATGTGAATATCAATTCCATCATCTCTCTTTCTCAGTCACCACCTCAGAAGACAACACTCACTGATTGACTGACTGAAAGCACCAGAGTAATGCATGTCAGGCTGTCTGCCACTCTGACAAGACTGAGGTAAGAGGTTCAGATTGCATAATACCACTGCCTGACAGCCCAGCCAGGCAGCCACTCTATGGGCACAGTCTTAATTCACTGTTCATTAATAGATTTGACTGGGTTGGGTAGTCTTTCCAGTCAGACCCTTGTATTGAACTGCTTAGTATGTAGGCCTGGAGGCTCATGTGCAGTATGGTATATGCCATTGATCACTTATGCCAACCTTTCCTCATATTAGTATGAACTGGAACAGTTTTGCCCTCAGAGGTCAGATCATATCAGGGATTGACATTAAAAGCTAGACTCAGCGAGATGACGTAGATGCAGAAAGTAAACTGCATAGAGCCCCATGGTGGAGGTGTCATAATACCCATAAAACCTAGTGGTAAAACAGGAAAATGGTTCCAATCGTTTCTCCAACATACATTTTTCCCATATGGGATTTTGAATTGTTTGGGTTTAATTGTTTGGGTTTAATTCGACAAATTTGCCAAAGTTTCTATAAAATCTCAAAATGTACACTTACTGGCCAGTTTATCAGGTACTCCCCTGTTCACTAAAATAGATAGCTTGTGGCTTTGGCTTGGAATATAAAGCAGGCATACAGGCATCCAGTTACTGTTCGATTGAATGTTAGAATGGGTAAAACGAGTGATCGAAGAGGTAGTGTTTTTAAAAAAACAAATAATTCAGCACTTTACGTTACAGTGAGCACAGCCCCCCCAGGCACCAGGGTTGCCATGTCAACTTTTTTTCTGGCCAAACTGGGCTAATTTGAAAAAAATTTGGTCGCGTGTTGCAGGTTTTTGGGATACTTTTAAATTGCAGCGTGCCTGCAATGGCATTTAAAAAATATCTATTAAAAAATAAAGACTTAATAAAAAATATTAATATTTGGGGGGGTGCTTATACTTGTCCTGTTACACACAAGTGTGTAATGGAAATGTGTTTCTTGCATATCCCAACGCCCCCGGAGACACCCGCAGGGTCACCACTGGACAGCGTCCTTGGAAAGATAGATTAGGGTTAAGTACCTCGCTCAAGGGCACAGCGACCTTTCGGTTACTGGCCTAACGCTCTAACCTCGAGGCTACCTGACGCCAAAGGATCTAGACACTGGCCGCTAATCAAACCCGGGCCTCCCGCGTAGCAGGCGCGGATTCTTCCACTAATGCATCGTTACCTGCTGCTGCTGACTACCAGGCAGTGAGGCAGGCTGTTGCGGAGTGAGTGGTGGGGAGGGAGGTAGAGGGCCGGAGGGGTGTGGCTGTTTTGAGAGACCGCTGCAGGCGGGTGAAAGGAGAGCTGCACCAGCACGCGTGCATGTCCTGACAAGTGATGTGAGAACAACTAACAGCGCTAGCTACAGTGCCTTTAGAAAGTGTTCATACCCCTTGACTAAATTACACATTTTGTTGTGTTACAGCCTGAATACAAAATTTATTAAATTGATTTATTTTCACCAATTTACACAGAACACCCTATAATGACAAAGTGAAAACATGTTTAGATATTTTAGCAAATGTATTAAATTCAATACATAAATATAAAAAAGGTTTTCACACCCCTTTGCGATGACACTCCAAATTGAGCCTTTGATCATCCTTGAGATGTCACTACACCTTGATTAGAGTCCACCTAGGCTGTGGCCAAATGTTTGGACATTTATATTTAAGTAATTTAGCAGACGCTCTTATCCAGGGCGACTAACATTTTCATACTTTCTTCGTACTGGTCCCCGTGGGAATCGAACCCACAACCCTGGCATGGCAAGTGCCATGCTCTACCAACTGACCTACACAGGACATGATATAGAAAGAAACACACGTCTACAGTCGTGGCCAAAAGTTTTGAGAATGACAAGTATTGGTCTCCACAAAGTTTGCTGCTTCAGTGTTCTTCGATCTTTGTCAGTAGTTACTATGGTACACTGAAGTATAATTACAAGTACACCATAAGTGTCAAATGCTTTCATTGACAATGACATTCAGTTTATGCAAAGAGTCAATATTTGCAGTGTTGACCCTTCTTTTTCAAGACCTCTGCAAACCGCCCTGGCATGCTGTCAATTAACTTCTGGGCCACATCCTGACTGATGGCAGGCCATTCTTGCATAATCAATGCTTGGAGTTTGTCAGAAGTTGTGGGTTTTTGTTTGTCCACCCGCCTCTTGAGGATCAACCACAAGTTCTCAATGGGATCAAGGTCTGGGGAGTTTCCTGGCCATGGACCCAAAATGTTGATGTTTTGTTCCCAGAGCCACTTAATTAACACTTTAGCCTTATGGCAAGGTGCTCCATCATGCTGGAAAAGGCAATGGTCGTCACCAACCTGTTCTTGGATGGTTGGGAGAAGTTGCTCTCGGCGGATGTGTTGGTACCATTCTTTATTCATGGCTGTGTTCTTAGGCAAAATTGTGAGTGAGCCCACTCCCTTGGCTGAGAAGCAACCCCACACATGAATGGTCTCAGGATGCTTTACTGTTGGCATGACACAGGACTGATGGTATCGCTCACCTTGTCATCCCTGTACCTTTTGCAGAATATCAGTCTGTCCCTGATGTTTTTCCTGGAGAGAAGTGGCTTCTTTGCTGCCCTTCTTGACACCAGGCCATCCTCCAAAAGTCTTCGCCTCACTGTGCGTGCAGATGCACTCACACCTGCCTGCTGCCATTCCTGAGCAAGCTCTGCACTGGTGGTGCCCCGATCCCGCAGCTGAATCAACTTTAGGAGACGGTCCTGACGCTTGCTGGACTTTCTTTGGCGCCCTGACGCCTTCTTCACAACAATTGAACCTCTCTCCTTGAAGTTCTTGATGATCCGATAAATGGTTGATTTAGGTGCAATCTTACTAGCAGCAATATCCTTGCCTGTGAAGCCCTTTTTGTGCAAAACAATGATGACGGTTGACAGAGGAAGAACAATGATTTCAAGCACCACCCTCCTTTTAAGTGAACTCACATCCTACTATACCCTTGTCTATACATTATGCCCTCAATCTATTCCACCACGCCCAGAAATCTGCTCCTTTTATTCTATGTACCCAACGTACTAGACGTCCAGTTCTTAAAGCCTTTAGCCGAATACTGATTCTACTACTCCTCTGTTCCTCTGGTGATGTAGAGGTAAACCCAGGTCCTGTAATCCCCAGTACTACACCTATTCCCCAGGCGCTCTCATTTGTTGATTTCTGTAACCGTAAAAGCCTTGGTTTCATGCATGTTAACATTAGAAGCCTCCTCCCTAAGTTTGATTTATTCACTGCTTTAGCACACTCCGCCAACCCGGATGTCCTAGCTGTGTCTGAATCCTGGCTTAGGAAGGCCACCAAAAATTCGGAAATTTCCATCCCCAACTACAACATTTCCCGTCAAGATAGAACTGCCAAAGGTGGCGGAGTTGCAATCTACTGCAGAGATAACCTGCAGAGTTCTGTCATACTGTCCAGGTCTGTGCCCAAACAGTTTGAGCTTCTACTCTTAAAAATCCACCTTTCCAGAAATAAGTCTCTCACCGTCACCCACCGATTGCCCCCCATCTATCTTCAGAGTTTGTACTGTTAGGTGACTTAAACTGGGATATGCGTAACACCCCGGCTGTCCTTCAATCTAAGATAGATGCCCTCAATCTCACACAAATTATCAAGGAACCCACCAGGTACAACCCAAAATCCGTAAACATAGGTACCATCATTGAGATCATCCTGACTAACTTGCCCTCCAAATACACCTCTGTTTTCAACCAGGATCTCAGCGATCACTGCCTCATCGCCTGCGTTCGCAATGGGTCAGCGGTCAAACGACCACCCCTTATCACTGTCAAACGCTCCCTAAAACACTTTTGCGAGCAGGCCTTTCTATTCGATCTGGCCCAGGTATCCTGGAAGGATATTGACCTCATCCCGTCAGTAGAGGACGCCTGGTTGTTCTTTAAAAGTGCTTTCCTCACCATCCTAAATAAGCATGCCCCTTTCAAAAAACGTAGAACAAAGAACAGATATAGCCCTTGGTTCACCCCAGACTTGACTGCACTAGACCAACACAAAAACATCCTGTGGCGCACTGCATTAGCATCGAATAGCCCCCGCGATATGCAGCTATTCAGGGAAGTCAGGAACAAGTACACACAGTCAGTCTTGCCTGGTTCTCTAACTACTTTGCAGACAGAGTTCAGTGTGTCAAATCGGAGGGCCTATTGTCCGATCCTCTGGCAGTCTCTATGGGGGTGCCACAGGGTTCAATTCTTGGGCCAACCCTTTTCTCTATATACATCAACGATGTCGCTCTCGCTGCTGGTGACTCTCTGATCCATCTCTACGCAGATGACACCATTCTGTATACATCTGGCCCCTCTTTGGACACTGTGTTTACTAACCTTCAAACAAGCTTCAATGCCATACAACACTCCTTCCGCGCCTACAACTGCTCTTAAACGCTAGTAAAACTAAGTGCATGCTTTTCTATCGAACGCTGCCAGCACCCGCCCACCGGACTATCATCACTACTCTCGACGGGTCCGAATTAGAATACGTGGACACCTACAAATACCTAGGCATCTGGTTAGACTGTAAACTCAACTTCCAGACTCACATCAACCATCTCCAATCCAAAATTAAATCCAGAATCGGCTTCCTATTTCGCAACAAAGCCTCCTTCACTCATGCTGCCAAACATGCCCTTGTAAAACTGACTATCCTACTGATCCTTGATTTCGGCGATGTCATTTACAAACTAGCCTCCAACACTCTACTTAGCAAATTGGATGTAGTCTATCACAGTGCCATCCGTTTTGTCACCAAAGCCCCATACACTACCCATCACTGCGACCTGTATGCTCTCGTTGGCTGGCCTTCATTATATATTCGTCGCCAAACCCACTGGCTCCAGGTCATCTATAGTCTTTATTAGGTAAATCCCCGCCCTATCTCAGCTCACTGGTCACTATAGCAACACCCACCCGCAGCATGCGCTCCAGCAGGTATATCTCACTGGTCACCCCCAAAGCCAACACCTCCTTTGGCCGCCATTCCTTCCAGTTCGCTGCTGCCAATGACTGGAACGAATTGCAAAAATCATTGAAGCTAGAGGTTCCTATCTCCCTCACTAACTTTAAGCATCAGCTGTCAAAGCTGCTTATCGATCACTGCACCTGTATATAGCCCTTCTGTAAATAGCCCACACAACTACCTCATCCCCATATTTATTTTTGTTATTTTCACAAATCTTGCACTCCAGTATCTCTATTTGCACATCATAATTTGCACATTCCTGTGTTAATGATGATAATCTGTAATTTATTTCACCACTATGGTCTATTTATTGTCCTACCTCCTAACCTTACTGCATTTTGTACTACATTTTGCACTCTGTATATAGATTTTTTGTGTTTTTGACTATGTTTGTTTACTGTGTAACTCTGTGTTGTTTTTGTCGCACTGCTTTGCTTTGTCTTGGCCAGGTCGCAGTTGCAAATGAGAACTTGTTCTCAACTGACCTACCTGGTTAAATAAAGGTGAAATAAAAAATGTAAAGCTTCCAGTCTGTTATTCTGACTCAATCAGCATGACAGAGTGATCTCCAGCCTTGTCCTCGTCAACACTCTCACCTGTGTTAACGAGACAATCACTGACATGATGGCAGCTGGTCCTTTTGTGGCAGGGCTGAAATGCAGTGGAAAAGTTTTTGGGGGATTAAGTTCATTTTCATGGCAAAGAGGGACTTCGCAATTAATTGCAATTCATCTGATCACTCATGAAAATGTTGTAGTATATGCAAATTGCCAACATCAACACTGAGGCAGCAAACTTTGTGGAGACCAAAAAAAAGTGTTAAATCAAAATATATTTTATATTTGAGATTCGTCAAAGTAGCCACCCTTTGCCTTGATGACAGCTTTGCACACTCTTGGCATTCCCTCAACCAGCTTCATGAGGTAACCACCTGGAATGCATTTCAATTAACAGGTGTGCTTTGTTAAAAGTTCTTAATGCATTTGAGCCAATCAGTTGGGTTGTGACAAGGTAGAGGTGGTATACAGAATATGGTCTTTTACCAAATAGGGCTAAGTCCATATTATGGCAAGAACAGCTCAAATAAGCAAAGAGAAACGACAGTCCATCATTACTTTAAGACATACAGGTCAGTCAATCTGGAAAATTTTAAGAACTTTTTAAAATTTTATTCAAGTGCAGTCGCAAAAATCATCAAGAGCTATGAAACTGGCTCCCATGAGGACCGCCACAGGAAAGAAAGACCCAGAGTTACCTCTGCTGCAGAGGAAACGTTCATTAGAGTTACCAGCCTCAGAAATCGGCAATTAACTGCACCTCAGATTGCAACCCAAATAAATGCTTCACAGTGTAATAGACATCAACTGTTCAGAAGAGACTGTGTGAATCAGGCCTTCATGGTCAAATTGCTGCAAAGAACACCAATAAGAAGAAGAGACTTGCTTGGGCCAAGAAACACAAGCAATGGACATTAGACCGGTGGAAATCTGTCCTTTCGTCTGATTGAGATTTTTTGTTCCAACCGCCGTGTCTTTGTGAAGCATGGAGGAGGTGTGATGGTGCTTTGCTGGTGACACAGTCTGATTCATTTACAATTAATTTAGAATTAAAGGCACACTTAAACAGCATGGCTACCACAGCATTCTGCAGCGATCCCATTTGGTTTGCGCTTAGTGGGACCACTAATTGTTTTTCAACAGGACAATGACCCATACTATGCAATGTCTTTTAATAGCTTTTTTGCACTCCAGACAGCTTGTATTTCTATACTTTTTCATACTGCCGCTCTATGTATCATGTATCGGTCTTTTCGTTCTGGCATTTTGCACCTGCCCTATGTTTTGTTGTAGCTGCTTGACAAAGAAATTTCCCCCTCGGGGATCAATAAAGTACCTATCTATCTATCTATCTATCTATCTATCTATCTATCTATCTATCTATCTATCTATCTATCTATCTATCTATCTATCTATCTATCTATCTAAAACACACCACCACCTCTTGTGGGCGGGTTTTGAGTGGTCATTGAGCTAGACCTGGCCATCCTGAAAGGCACAGGTGCTGCGCAAGGTGCCATTTGGGATTTGTTTTTTTATTTGTGTGATTACCAGAGTATGAAACAAAAGGGTAGTGATACTTTGAAAATAGTTGAGGCAGCGATTTATTTTGCTATACATTTTACTCGCACATGTGCTCATACTTGACTTTTGCAGTTTGCACACATTTATTTTTAGTTGCAAATGGGTAAATCCATTTGAATTCAATCACTTTTTGACAGCATCCCTTTTGATGTAAACATCCCGCAATCAAGGTTGGAAGATGGGTTCTTGTTGACTATGATGGAGATCTGTACCCTGGTACAGTCACACAGGTAGACCTAAAGTTGAAGTCGGAAGTTTACATACACTTTTCAAACTCATTTTTCAACCACTCCACAGATTTCATGTTAAACTATTATTTTGTCAAGTCGGTTAGGACATCTACTTTGTGCATGACAAGTAATTCTTCCAACAATTGTTTACAGACAGATTATTTCACTTATAATTCACTATATCACAATTCTAAGTTGACTGTGCCTTTAAACAGCTTGGAAAATTACAGAAAATGATTTAATGGCTTTAGAAGCTTCTGATAGGCTAATTGACATCATTTGAGTCAATTGGAGGTGTACCTGTGGATGTATTTCAAGGCCTACCTTCAAACTCAGTGCCTCTTTGCTCGACATCATGGGAAAAGCAAAATAAATCAGCCTCCACAAGTCTGGTTCATCCTTGGGAGCAATTTCCAAACGCCTGAAGGTACCACGTTCATCTGTACAAACAATAGAACGCAAGTATAAACACCATGGGACCACACAGCCGTCATACCGCTCGGGAAGGAGACGCGTTCTGTCTCCTAGAGATGAACATACTTTGGTGCGAAAAGGGCAAATAAATCCTAGAACAACAGCAAAGGACCTTGTGAAGATGCTGGAGGAAACAGGTACAAAAGTATCTATATCGACATAACCTGAAAGGACGCTCAGCAAGGAAGAAGCCACTGCTCCAAAACCGCTATAAAAAGCCAGACTAAGGTTTGCAACTACACATGGGGACAAAGATTGTACTTTTTGGAGAAATGTCCTCTGGTCTGATGAAACAAAAATAAAACTGTTTGGCCATAATGACCATCGTTATGTTTGGAGTAAAAAGGGGGACGCTTGCAAGCCGAAGAACACCATCCCAACCGTGAAGCACAGGAGTGGCATCATCATGTTGTGGGGGTGCTTTGCTGCAGGAGGGACTAGTGCACTTCACAAAATGGATGGCATCATGAGGAAGGAAAATTATGTGGATATATTGAAGCAACATCTCAAGACATCAGTCAGGAAGTTAAAGCTTGGTCGCAAATGGGTCTTCCAAATGTACAATGACCCCAAGCGTACTTCCAAAATTGTGGCAAAATGGTTTAAGGATAACAAAGTCAAGGTATTGAAGTGGCCATCTTTTTCTTTAAATTCAGCCATTTTCCATTCCTTTTATAGGGATAAACATTTATTTTTTGTTGTAGTACAATCCTACAGGAAAAATTATTAAAAAAAAAATAAAAAAAAAAAAAACAATGACAATGACATTCTATTTATGTGACTATACATGTATTAGTCATTTAAAACAAGTTTTAACCTATTTTACCTATTTCCTAGATGGCACGATTAACAAGCAAAGAGAAGACTGCTCGTTATAGACAGAAAGTCAACTCCGACCCTGCAGCAAGAGCAGAGTATCTTGCAAGGAAAAGAGAGAGGTAAAGAAAAAAGAGCTATTGTAGCAGTGAGCTAGAGTCACTAGAGGTACAGAAAGTAGGAGACCAGGGTAGATCAAATAAACAGTTTAGACTGTATGCTACAATGAGCTATTAAACATTGGTCACCGAAACAGCTGTTCTCTAAAGAGAGTAGGTTCAGGATAAGGAGGAAAGAGCACAGGTGTAGAATGTTTATCTTGTTGTTGATGAACAGCTCTGTACACTATTGTTTCAGCTACCAAAAAAGAAAGCATGTGGGGAAGAATCCAAATGTGAAGTCAGATGAGTTATCAGAGAGGGAAAGGAATAATCTGAGAAACAAGTGGAAGGCTGCATCCAGAGGATACAGGGAGAGAAGAAAGATGGAGAAGGCAATGTTGGACCTGACACCTCAATCCATAGAGAACACTCTGCCAGATCCAGCAGATGTAGAAGGAGGTGGTGAACTTCAGACACCACAGCAACTCTATGAGATGCTGAACACAATATTAGGCTCAAGCATCACACACTATTGGGTAAACAGAGAAAGCATTGAAAAGTGTGATGAGCTAATTCCTGACAACTTGGAGGCTGTGAAGGGCACCTTTAAAATACACCAGGTTTGGTCTACCCAGCCTTCACAGATCACTCACAGGACTGTGTCATGCTTCTGTAGGAAAACAGAGAGGAGTCCATGCCCTTGTTACAAGCCTGTAACAGTAGACCTGAGAGTGAGACGCACTGTGTGCAACACTGAGAATCCCCCAAGCTCTCCTCCTCAACCACCTAGGGAACAAGAAAATCTAGATCTTTGTGGCAAGTTTGTTATTGTCATTTATGATGAAAAGCCTTATGTTGGCCAAGTGCTTGAGGTTGTGGGAGAAGAAGTGCAGGTCAATTGTATGCTACAATCTGGTGACAAAAACCTCTTCATGTGGCCACAAACTGTAGATTTAATTTTCTACTACAGAAAAGATGTGCATGCTGTGATCTCAGAGCCTGAGCCAGCAACATCACGCTTCTCAAAGCTGACTCTCCAAGATTGGGTGAAGTTCAGAAATACCTCAGCTTAGATAAATGCAAGTCGTGTTCATCACTGCCTTATGTGGCTAAATGGGTCCAGAAAAAGAAACTTATTATTTGTGATATTTGAATGTTTAAAGGTTAATTGAGATGCAAGTAGTGTTCATCCCTGTCCAATGAATCAAAAAGGTTCCAAAAAAGTGATTCTTTACTCAGCTTCTTAAGTTCTTGAAGCATTTAATGTGTGTTGCAATAAAAATTATATAATTTTAAAATGTTAATGTCCTTCTGATTTGTTATGTTGAAATGTTATTTGAATAAAAAGAGTTACATTTTCTTTCGTCTTGAACTCTTTTGTGTACATTTTAACTGAAATTTTTATACCTGTGGTTTTCTTATCATTTGGGGCGACCATATGTCATGTGGGGTAACCAACAAATGAGTGAATAAATGAATAAATTCATAACCAAATATCCATCAGTTTAGCCTCAAATATTAATCAGTGGTATGCTATTGTTGAATGTGTAATATTTGTATAAATGCTAATTCAGTTTTTTTGCTTTTAAAGTAAAAATCAGTATTGTAACTGGATTATGAGGGAGACTCTGATATTATAGAATAAACTTGTGAAATAATGGTTTTCATAAAATGAAAGGGCACTAAAGTTTATCTTTCTTCATCAGTTTATCTACTTACTGATATGAGTTCAACTAGTCTTAATGATACATAAAAATGTGAATTTTGAGATATATTACGGTCGCCCCAGATGACTTTTTTAAGGCTATGTATTATTAACTTAAGTGTAAAAACACTAAAATGTCAATTTTTTTACTTTTCTTTATAAAGGCATGTGTACACTACATTCCAAATGTTTAGAAAATGGCCAAACATATCCATATTTTTGGTATTTTAAAATTGGCCTATTAAAAAGTCTTATCCGTCAATGACCCATGTAAACTTGACGTTACATCCTCTGCCAGACACTTCAGTGTGCTGACTGAGATTTGGGCGAAGCACTCCACAAAAATAACCTAAAAATACACACACACAAGTTATATATATATATATAATCAGTTAATTGTCTTTAATGTAACAGCATTATTAGGTGTAGGATGGGATGTGTTTTGTCAGCAGGAGGCTTGACTGGGGGGAATTTGTAGCTGTTACAGCTTGTTACACTTTAAGTCTTCCCAAATAAAAACTTGCTGCATTCCTGTATTGATTTTGGAGACGCCATTCTCATTGATTTAAAGTAAAACTTTAGTTTGATAAATTGGAATTCATTACCGAAGCATGGTCTTTCATTACCTTAATGTCAATTTTCATTACTGAAAAACTCATCTTTGCCAAATATCCAATTACACTACAACACTACAGAAAAAGTTTGAGATGTGTTGGAAATATGTAGCATTCCCTTTCTACTGATGTTATTGTTTTATAATATAATTTCCTATGAACAAAACCACAAATAAAATCTACGTGAAAAAGCAGGTTTACTTTACGGTAATGACAATTATTTGAATTTAAAATAACACTTTAGAATGAAATCCCTGTATATGCAAGTGTGCATGCAATGAAAATCTTTTGAATATATACATTTGTTATGTATGATTTCAACTTAAAAATGTGTTATGGTAACAAAAAGATATCGGACAGTGTCAAAAAAACATGTTACAATTATCAATAGTAACTTTGCATTATATTTGATATCATGAAAAAGTAAAATATTGTTGGTTTAACTGCTTATTCTTTTCTAACAGTAGCACTGTTTCGTGAGAATCACCCATATGTAAATTTTATTCAGAGCTCTTTTGCATTGCTGTGGCCTTTTCTGTGGCCTGTCAACTATGCGTCTGTCTATCCCTGTTCTCTCCTCTCTGCAAAGGCTATACAAACGCTTCACACCGCGTGACTGCAACCACTCTAATCTGGTGGTCCCTGCGCGCACAACCCACGTGGAGTTCCAGGTCTCCGGCAGCCTCCCGAACTGCCGTTCTGTTGACAACAAGGCAGAGTTCATCTCAGCCTATGCTGCCCTCCAGTCCCTCGACTTCTTGGTGCTGACGGAAACATGGATTACCACAGAAAACACTGCTACTCCTACTGCTCTTTCCTCATATGATCATGTGTTCTCGCATACCCCGTGAGCATCTGGTCAGCGTGGCGGTGGCACAGGAATTCTAATCTCTCCCCAGTGGTCATTCCCTCTTTTCACCCTGACCTATCTGTCCATCTCCTCATTTGAATTCCATGCTGTCACAGTCACTAGCCCATTCAAACTTAACATCCTTGTCATTTATCGCCCTCCAGGTTCATCAATGAGCTTGACGCCTTGATAAGTTCATTTCCTGATGATGGCTCTCCCCTCACAGTTCTGGGTGACTAACATCCCGATGTCTGCCTTTGACTCGTTTCTCTCTGCCTCCTTTCCACTCCTATCCTTTTTTGACCTCACCCTCTCACCCCCCCTACTCGCAATGCAGGTAATACACTTGACATCATCTTTACTAGATGATGTTCTTCTACTAATCTCATTGCAACTCCCCTCCAAGTCTACGACCACTACTTCCTATCCTTTTCTCTCTTGATCTCCTCCAACACTAGTCACTCTGCCCCTACTCAGATGTTAATGCGCCATCACAACTTTCGCTCTCTCCCTCTACTCTCTCCTCTTCCATCCCATCAGCTCTTCCCTCTGCTAAATCCTTCTCCCTTCTGTCTCCTGATTCTGTCTCCTCGACCCTCCTCTCCTCCCTTTCTGCATCTCTTGACTCTCTACGTACACTATCCTCCAGGCCAGCTCGGTCCTCCCCTCCTACTCCGTGGCTAGACAACTCATTGCGAGCTCACAGAACAGGGCTCCGGGCAGCCGAGCGGAAACGGAGGAAAACTAAATTCCCTGTGGACCTGTCATCTTTTCACTCTCTCCTCTACTTTTTCTTCCTCTGTTTCTACCACTCTAAATTTCAAGTCTCGGCCTCTAACCCTAGGAAGCTCTTTGCCACCTTCTCCTCCCTGCTGAATCCTCCTCCCCCTCCGTGGATGACATAGTCAACCATTTTGAAAAGGTTGACGACATCCGATCCTCATTTACTAAGCCTATTGACACCGCTGTTCCTGATAACACTGCCCTACCCTATGCTTTGACTTCTTTCTCCCCTCTCTCCAGATGAAATCTTGCGACTTGTGACGGCCAACCTCCCAACCTGCCCGCTTGACCCTATCCCCCCCTCTCTTCTCCAGACCATTTCCAGAGACCTTCTCCCTTACCTCACCTTGTTCATTAACTCATCCTTGACCGCTGGCTATGTTCCTTCTGTCTTCAAGAGGGCGAGAGTTGCACCCCTCCTCAAAAAGAGAATCCGTCACCGCACCACGTGCTCTCACCACTGGTGTCCCCCAGGGCTCAGTTCTAGGCGCTCTCCTATTCTCTCTATACACCAAGTCACTGGGCTCTGTCATATCCTCACATGGTCTCTCCTATCATTTCTACGCAGATGACACACAATTAATTTTCTCTTTTCCCCACTTCTGATAACCAGGTGTCGAATCGCATCTCTGCATGTCTGGCAGACATCAGTTTGGATGTCGGATCACCACCTCAAGCTGAACTTCGGCAAGACGGAGCTGCTCTTCCTCCCGGGGAAGGACTGCCTGCTCCATGATCTCGCCATCACGGTTGACAACTCCATTGTGTCCAACTCCCAGAGTGCAAAGAACCTTGGTGTGACCCTGGATAACACCGTCGTTCTCAGCTAACAAAGCGGTGACCCGATCCTGCAGGTTCATACTCTACAACATTTGCAGAATAAGACCCTACCTTACAGAGAAAGTGGCACAGGTCCTAATCCAGGCACTTGTCATCTCCCGTCTGGATTACTGCAACTCGCTGTTGGCTGGGCTACCCGCCTTCGCCATTAAACCCCCACAATTTATCCAGAACGCTGCAGCCCGTCTGGTGTTCAACCTTCCCAAGTTCTCTCATGTCACTCCGCTCCTCCGCACACTCCACTGGCTTCCAGTCGAAGCACGCATCTACTACAAAACCATGGTGCTTGCCTACGGAGCTGTGGGGGGAAAGCCACCTCCTTACCTTCAGGCTCTGATCAGACCCTACACCCAAACGGGGGCACTACGTTCATCCGCCTCTGGCCTGCTAGCCCCCCTATCTCTACGGAAGCACAGTTCCCGCTCAGCCCAGTCAAAGCTATTCGGTGCTCTGGCACGCCAATGGTGGAACAAGCTCCCGCACGACGCCAGGACAGCGGAGTCACTGACCACCTCCCAGAGACACTTGAAACCCTACCTCTAAGGAATACCTGGAATAGTATAACAGAACATCCTTCACCCCACCCCGCCCCCCAATAAAAAAAAAAATGTATAAATAATTACTAACACTTGTCTTTTGTCTAAACGAACACTTGACTTATTTCACCTGCTAGCACTGCCTTTCCTCACAGCTGCTTGTTCAAACAAAATGTACTTACTGTGATCGAGATGTGGTTATCCCACTGGCTATCCTAAGTTGAATGCACACATTTCTAAGTCGCTCAGGATGAGTGTCTGCTAAATGACGCCCTGATAGCCTGTTACCTGCACTTGAATGGTGAATGGGAGGTGCGCTTCAATTACTAGTTGAGAAATTAAAATAGCTTTTTTTAAATTGTGTGTCAAAACACACTATAGCATTTTGAATTGTTGCGCAATGAATGGGCTCATCACATTTCCAGTGGGCTCTACTAATTCTGAAGTTCTGATCAATTTTATGAGCACCAGCACAGTGAATGGTAAAAGGATTCCAAAAGGAACTCCCTCTGCTGGTGATTTGATGAATATGCAATCCTCAAAGGAGGAATGTGACTCATTAATAATGAGTTGACTTATGTCAATTATTATTATTATAAAATTTTTTTACCCCATTTTCGTCATATCCAATTGGTAGTCTTGTCCCATATCTTGTATTGCACATTCGATATACTAAAAGCAATGAGAAAAGGTGCAACTGGCAGGATACTAATATGCATTCCTGAGTGAATGCCTACGTAGGTTAAGTCCAATAATTACTTACAATATTGCATGTAATATAATATAACAACTGTACATGAGTATGTATATACAGACCTGTATGAATAAATAGGTCCTGAGTGGATGAGTGCTGACGGACCAGAGTTACTCACGGATGGATGCATAATTGTTAAACTAGGTCCTAGCACCCCAACAGTTCCAGATCTATGTTGCCGACGGCACGGCACCCCGGTGAGGCATTATATAGTCTAATAGCCGCCGGCAGGAAGGACCTCCTGTAGCGCTCTCTGGCACACCGTGGTGGGATCAGTCTGTGACTGAAAGTGCTCCTCTGCGTCATAACCATAGCGTGCAGAGGGTGGGTGACGTTGACACCAAGATGTCTGTATCATGTACGGTTAACAGATCATAAAGGGAAAGGGGATACCTAGCCAGTTGCACAACTGAATATATTCAACTGAATTGAGTCTTCTGCATTTAAACCAACCCCTCTGAATCAGAGAGCTGCAAGGTCTGTATACAGCTGAAGGCGTGTATACAGCTGAAGTCAGAAGTTTACATACACCTTAGCCAAATAGATTTAAACTCAGTTTTTAATCCTAGTAAAACTTCCCTGTTTTAGGTCAGTTAGGATCACCACTTTATTTTAAGAATGTGAAATGTCAGAATAATAGTATTTATTTCAGCTTTTATTTCTGTCATCACATTCCCAGTGGGTCAGAAGTTTACATACTCAATTAGTATTTGGTAGCATTGCCTTTAAATTGTTTAACTTGGGTCAAACGTTTCATGTAGCCTTCCACAAGCTTCCCACAATAAGTTGCGTGAATTTTGGCCCATTCCTCCTGACAGAACTGGTGTAACTGAGTCAGGTTTGTAGGCCTCTTTGATAGCACACGCTTTTTCTGTTCCGCCCACAAATTTTCAATAGGATTGAGATCAGGGCTTTGTGATGGCAACTCCAATACCTTGACCTTGTTGTCCTTAAACCATTTTGCCACAACTTTGGAAGTACGCTTGGGGTCATTGTCCATTTGGAAGACGTATTGGCGACCAAGCTTTAACTTCCTGACTGAGGTCTTGAGATGTTGCTTCAATATAACCACATAATTTTCCTTACTCATGATGCCATCTATTTTGTGAAGTGCACCAGGCCCTCCTGCAGCAAAGCACCCCCACAACATGATGCTGCCACCCCCGTGCTTCACATTTGGGATGGTGTTCTTCAGCTTGCAAGCCTCCCCTTTCTTCCTCCAAACATAACGATGGTCATTATGGCCAAACAGTTCCATTTTTGTTTCATCAGACCAGAGGACATTTCTCCCAAAAATACTATCTTCGTCCCCATGAGCAGTTGCAAACCGTAGTCTGGCTTTTTTAAAGTGGTTTTGGAGCAGTGGCTTCTTCCTTGCTGAGTGGCCTTTCAGGTTATGTCGATATAGGACTCGTTTTACTGTGGATATAGATACATTTGTACCCGTTTCCTCCAGCATCTTCACAAGGTCCTTTGCTGTTGTTCTGGGATTGATTTGCACTTTTCGCACAAAAGTACGTTCATCTCTAGGAGACAGAACGAGTCTCCTTCCTAAGCGTTATGACGGCTGCGTGGTCCCATGGTTTTTATACTTGCGTACTATTGTTGGTACAGATGAACGTAGTACCTTCAGGCATTTGGAAATTGCTCCCAAGGATGAACCAGGCTTGTGGAGGTCTACAATTTGTTTTCTGAGGTCTTGGCTGATTTCTTTTGATTTTCCCATAATGTCGAGCAAAGAGTTACTGTGTTTGGAGGTAGGCCTTGAAATACATCCACAGGTACACCTCCAATTGACTCAAATGATGTCAATTAGCCTGTCAGAAGCTTCTAAAGCTGCAAAAAGTAAATGTCCTAACCGACGTGCCAAAACTATAGTTTGTTAACATGAAATCTGTGGAGTGGTTGAAAAATGAGTTTTAATGACTTCAACCTAAGTGTATGTAAACTTCCGACTTCAACTGTAGGTCTACAAAGGGCCTAAAATGGCCACTTTCATAATGATAAAAAAATATGGTTTGTGATACAAATGTAAAAATGCATGTCCATTCTACCTCTCAATGAAAACGCAATGTATAAATTGCCAGAACAATCTGAGACAAGCAAAACTACTTTACTCTCACAGGTGTGGAATCACCCTTTGCTTTCATTTTACATCAAATTTGATGTGCTCCTATGAACATCACATGTTCGTGCTCATGGGGCTCTTTACATGGAAATGCCCAGTATGAGAAGAGAGCAAAATGTGATGCAACTTCACCGATTAAAACATAATATTTATAAAACAACAGAAGGACAGGGCACATTGTAACAAAATAGACTAATGAATAGCCTGCCCTACAGCAGTACTTCCTATCTAAAGAAGAACAGACAGAGCCTTGAGCGAAAACCAGACTATTTTCAGCCATCCAATTTATTTCTCTCTACATGACCCGTTTTTAAAGACCCGCTTTATTAATTATTCCTGGCTTCGTACATGACAACTTGTTTCTGTGATTTACAACTGGGTATGGCTTTACTACAAACCAAACTGATCTCTCATCAAGAACAGGGGCACATTAAATTAATGCACCGCTTATATAAAGATTTTTAAAAAGTATAGCTACGAATGCCTTTATATAGATATAAAAAAAAAAAAAGATAGCTACGAATGCCTTGTGTAGTGTGGATGGTCGGGCGACAGAGAGAGGGAGAGACCGACACTGACAGAAAAGATAAGAGATAGAAAGAGACAGGAGAGACAGTGAGGGAAGCTGAACAAGCCCATGTCCTCACTCTCACACAGTATGGAATGCTGTTCTGCTAAGGAACTGCTCAGATATTTTGTTATGTTACAGCCTTAATCTAAAATGGATTACATCGTCCCCCCCCCCATCAATCTACACACAATATCCCATAAAGACAAATCAAACTGTTTAGACATTTTGGATAATTTATATTTATAAAATAAAATAAGTATTCAGACACTTTACTCAGTACTTTGTTGAAGCACCTTTGGCAGTGATTACAGCCTCAAGTCTTTTTGGGTATGACTACAAGCTTGGCACAACTGCATTTGGGGAGTTTCTCCCATTCTTCTCTGCAGATCCTCAAACTCGGTCAGGTTGGATGGGGAGCGTCGGTGCACAGCTATTTTCAGGTCCCTCAGGAGATGTTCGATCGGGTTCAAGTCTGGGTTCTAGCTGGGCCACTCAAGGACATTCAGAGACTTGTCCCGAAGCCACTCCTGTGTTGTCTTGGCTTTGTGCTTAGGGTCATTGTCCTGTTGGAAGGTAAACGATAGCCCCAGTCTGAGGTCCTGAGCGCACTGGAGCAAGTCTAATTCAAGGATGTCTCTGTACTTTGCTCTGTTCATCTTTCTCCTGATCCTGACTAGGGTTGCAAAGGGTCAGAAATGTTCCGATAAATTTCTGGAAATTTTCCATGGGAAGTTAAACCTGGGAATTTTGCTTAAATTCGTCAAAAAAGGTAGCTTATAACAGTGAACCTTTTTTGTGGAATACACAAGGCAATTCTAGGTCTTGTGGCATATTTTGGTTAAACTATCCCCCAATTCAATGGAATTGCAACCCTCTGCATGCACAGTGCATT
Organism: Thymallus thymallus; assembly: GCA_023634145.1. NCBI lineage: Eukaryota > Metazoa > Chordata > Actinopteri > Salmoniformes > Salmonidae > Thymallus > Thymallus thymallus. Next base: position 17,904,659 of record CM042406.1, read on the forward strand.
CTTCCATGACATGTGCAGTGGATCCTCAAGATCACCTTTATTTAACCAGGTAGGTCAGTTGAGAACAAGTTCTCATTTGCAACTGCGACCTGGCCAAGACAAAGCAAAGCAGTGCGACAAGTTACACAGTAAACAAACATAGTCAAAAACACAAGAGAAAATCTATATACAGACTGCAAATGTAGTGCAAAATGCAGTAAAGTTAGGAGGTAGGACAATAAATAGACCATAGTGGTGATATAAATTACAGATTAGCATTAACACAGGAATGAAGGATGTGCAAATGATGTGCAAATAGAGATACTGGAGTGCAAGATTAGCGTAAATAATACAAATAAATATGGGGATGAGGTAGTAGTTTGGGCTATTTACAGAAGGGCTATATACAGGTGCAGTGATCGATAAGCAGCTTTGACAGCTGATGCTTAAAGTTAGTGAGGGAGATAGGAACCTCTAGCTTCAATGATTTTTGCAATTCGTTCCAGTCATTGGCAGCAGAGAACTGGAAGGAATGGCGGCCAAAGGAGGTGTTGGCTTTGGGGGTGACCAGTGAGATATACCTGCTGGAGCGCATACTACGGGTGGGTGTTGCTATGGTGACCAGTGAGCTGAGATAGGGCGGGGATTTACCTAATAAAGACTTATAGATGACCTGGAGCCAGTGGGTTTGGCGACGAATATATAATGAAGGCCAGCCAACGAGAGAATACAGGTCGCAGTGGTGGGTAGTATATGGGGCTTTGGTAACAAAACGGATGGCACTGTGATAGATTACATTCAATTTGCTGAGCAGAGTGTTGGAGGCTAATTTGTAAATGACATCGCCGAAATCAAGGATCAGTAGGATAGTCAGTTTTACAAGGGCATGTTTGGCAGCATGAGTGAAGGAGGCTTTGTTGCGAAATAGGAAGCCGATTCTGGATTTAATTTTGGATTGGAGATGGTTGATGTGAGTCTGGAAGTTGAGTTTACAGTCTAACCAGACGCCTAGGTATTTGTAGGAGTCCACGTATTCTAAGTCGGACCCGTCGAGATTAGTGATGATAGTCCGGTGGGCGGGTGCGGGCAGCGTTCGATAGAAAAGCATGCATTTAGTTTTACTAGCATTTAAGAGCAGTTGGAGGCCACGGAAGGAGTGTTGTATGGCATTTAAGCTTGTTTGAAGGTTAGTAAACACAGTGTCCAAAGAGGGGCCAGATGTATACAGAATGGTGTCGTCTGCGTAGAGATGAATCAGAGAGTCACCAGCAGCGAGAGCGACATCGTTGATGTATATAGAGAAAAGGATTGGCCCAAGAATTGAACCCTGTGGCACCCCCATAGAAATTGCCAGAGGACCGGACAGCAGGCCCTCCGATTTTACGCACTGAACTCTGTCTGCGAAGTAGTTGGAGAACCAAGCAAGGCAGTCACTTGAGAAACCAAGGCTGTTGAGTCTGCCAATAAGAATGCGGTGATTGACAGAGTTGAAAGCCTTGGCCAGGTCGATGAAGACGGCTGCACAGTACTGTCTTTTATCGATGGCGGTTATGATATCGTTCAGTACCTTGAGCGTAGCTGAGGTGCACCCATGACCAGCTCGGAAACCAGATTGCATAGCAGAGAAGGTACGGTGGGATTCGAAGTGGTCAGTTCTGTTTGTTAACTTGGCTTTCGAAGACTTTAGAAAGGCAGGGCAGGATGGATATAGGTCTATAACAGTTTGGGTCTAGAGTGTCTCCCCCTTTGAAGAGGGGGATGACTGCGGCAGCTTTCCAATCTCTAGGGATCTCAGACGATACGAAAGAGAGGTTGAATAGGCTAGTGATAGGTGTTGCAACAATTTTGGCTGATAATTTCAGAAAGAGAGGGTCTTGATTGTCTAGCCCAGCAGATTTGTAGGGGTCCAGATTTAGCAGCTCTTTCAGAACATCAGACGTCTGGATTTGGGTGAAGGAGAAGCGGGGGGGGCTTGGGCAAGTAGCTGCCGGGGGCACAGAGCTGTTGGCCGGGGTAGGGGTAGCCAGGTGGAAAGCATGGCCAGCCGTAGCAAAATGCTTATGGAAATTTTCGATAATCGTGGATTTATTGGTGGTGACAGTGTTTCCGAGCCTCAATGCAGTGGGCAACTGGGAGGAGATGCTCTTGTTCTCCATGGACTTTACAGTGTCCCAGACATTTTTGGAGTTAGTACTACAGGAAGCAAATTTCTGTTTGAAAAAGCTGGCCTTTGCTTTTCTAACTGACTGTGTGTACTTGTTCCTGACTTCCCTGAATAGCTGCATATCGCGGGGGCTATTCGATGCTAATGCAGTGCGCCACAGGATGTTTTTGTGTTGGTCTAGTGCAGTCAAGTCTGGGGTGAACCAAGGGCTATATCTGTTCTTTGTTCTACGTTTTTTGAAAGGGGCATGCTTATTTAAGATGGTGAGGAAAGCACTTTTAAAGAACAACCAGGCGTCCTCTACTGACGGGATGAGGTCAATATCCTTCCAGGATACCTGGGCCAGATCGAATATTAAGGCCTGCTCGCAAAAGTGTTTTAGGGAGCGTTTAACAGTGATAAGGGGTGGTCGTTTGACCGCTGACCCATTGCGAACGCAGGCGATGAGGCAGTGATCGCTGAGATCCTGGTTGAAAACAGAGGAGATGTATTTGGAGGGCAAGTTAGTCAGGATGATATCAATGATGGTACCTATGTTTACGGATTTTGGGTTGTACCTGGTGGGTTCCTTGATAATTTGTGTGAGATTGAGGGCATCTATCTTAGATTGAAGGACAGCCGGGGTGTTACGCATATCCCAGTTTAAGTCACCTAACAGTACAAACTCTGAAGATAGATGGGGGGCAATCGGTGGGTGACGGTGAGAGACTTATTTCTGGAAAGGTGGATTTTTAAGAGTAGAAGCTCAAACTGTTTGGGCACAGACCTGGACAGTATGACAGAACTCTGCAGGTTATCTCTGCAGTAGATTGCAACTCCGCCACCTTTGGCAGTTCCATCTTGACGGGAAATATTGTAGTTGGGGATGTAAATTTCCGAATTTTTAGTGGCCTTCCTAAGCCAGGATTCAGACACAGCTAGGACATCTGGGTTGGCGGAGTGTGCTAAAGCAGTGAATAAATCAAACTATTGAGCCCACACTAATACACTGTCTGAGCCAAGGAATACATGCTTTCTAGTAAGATTTGATTACAATACTGTGTGGGTGAATATATTTTATATGACATACAGTTGAAGTCGGAACTTTACATACACCTTAGTCAAATACATTTACAATAAATCTTTCACAATTCCTGACATTTAATCCTAGTAACAATTCCCTGTCTTAGGTCAGTTAGGATCACCACTTTCTTTAATAATGGTAGAGAGAATTATTTATTTCAGCTTTTATTTCTGTCATCACATTCCCAGTGGGTCAGAAGCATTTGGTAGCATTGCCTTTAAATTGTTTAACTTGGGTCAAACGTTGTTTCAGGTAGCCTTCCACAAGCATCCCACAATAAGTTGGGTGAATTTTGGCACATTCCTCCTGACAGAACTTGTGTAATTAAGTCAGGTTTGTAGGCCTCCTCGCTTTTTCACTTCTGCCCACACATTTTCTATAGGATTGAGGTCAGGGCTTTGTGATGGCCACTCCAATACCTTGACTTTGTTGTCCTTAAGCCATTTTGCCACAACTTTGTTAGCATGCTTGAGGTCATTGCCCATTTGAAAGACCCATTTGCAACCAAGCTTTAACTTCCTGACTGATGTCATGAGATGTTGCTTCAATATACAGTGGGGAGAACAAGTATTTGATAACCTGCAAAATCGGCAGTGTTTCCCACTTACAAAGCATGTAGAAGTCTGTAATTTTTATCGTAGGTACTCTTCAACTGTGAGTGACCGAATCTAAAACAAAAATCCAGAAAATCACATTATATGATTTTTAAGTAATTAATTTGCATTTTATTGCATGACATAAGTATTTGATACATCAGAAAAGCAGAACTTAATATTTGGTACAGAAACCTTTGTTTGCAATTACAGAGATCATACGTTTCCTGTAGTACTTGACCAGGTTTGCACACACTGCAGCAGGGATTTTGGCCCACTCCTCCATACAGATCCTTCAGGTTTGGGGCTGTCGCTGGGCAATACGGACTTTCAGCTCCCTCCAAAGATTTTCTATTGGGTTCAGGTCTGGAGACTGGTTAGGCCACTCCAGGACCTTGAGATGCTTCTTGCGGAGCCACTCCTTAGTTGCCCTGGCTGTGTGTTTCGGGTCGTTGTCATGCTGGAAGACCCAGCCACGACCCATCTTCAATGCTCTTACTGAGGGAAGGAGGTTGTTGGCCAAGATCTCGCGATACATGGCCCCATCCATCCTCCCCTCAATACGGTGCAGTCGTCCTGTCCCCTTTGCAGAAAAGCATCCGCAAAGAATGATGTTTCCACCTCCATGCTTCACGGTTGGGATGGTGTTCTGGGGTTGTACTCATCCTTCTTCTTCCTCCAAACACGGCGAGTGGAATTTAGACCAAAAAGCTCCATTATTGTCTCATCAGACCACATGACCTTCTCCCATTCCTCCTCTGGATCATCCAGATGGTCATTGGCAAACTTCAGACGGGCCTGGACATGCGCTGGCTTGAAAACAGGGACCTTGCATGCGCTTCAGGATTTTAATCCAGGAGGGCGTAGTGTGTTACTAATGGTTTTCTTTGAGACTGTGGTCGCAGCTCTCTTCAGGTCATTGACCAGGTCCTGCCGTGTAGTTCTGGGCTGATCCCTCACCTTCCTCATGATCATTGATGCCCCACGAGGTGAGATCTTGCATGGTGCCCCAGACCGAGGGAGATTGACCGTCATCTTGAACTTCTTCCATTTTCTAATAATTGCACCAACAGTTGTTGCCTTCTCACCAAGCTGCTTGCCTATTGTCCTGTAGCCCATCCCAGCCTTGTGCAGGTCTACAATTTTAGCCCTGATGTCCTTACACAGCTCTCTGGCCTTGGCCATTGTGGAGAGGTTGGAGTCTGTTTGATTGAGTGTGTGGACAGGTGTCTTTTATACAGGTAACAAGTTCAAACAGGTGCAGTTAATACAGGTAATGAGTGGAGAACAGGAGGGCTTCTTAAAGAAAAACTAACAGGTCTGTGAGAGCCGGAATTCTTACTGGTTGGTAGGTGAACAAATACTTATTTCATGCAATAAAATGCAAATTAATTATTTAAAAATCATACAAATGTGATTTTCTGAATATTTGTTTTTGATTCCGTCTCTCACAGTTGAAGTGTACCTATGATAAAAATGACAGACCTCTACATGCTTTGTAAGTAGGAAACCTGCAAAATCAGCAGTGTATCAAATACTTGTTCTCCCCACTGTATCCACAAAATGTTCCTTCCTCATGATGCGATCTATTTTGTGAAGTGCACCAGTCCCTCCTGCAGCAAAGCACCCTAACAACATGATGCTGCCACCCACATGCTTCACTGTTGGGATGGTGTTCTTCAGCATGCAAGCCTCCCCCTTCTACCTCCAAACATAACGATGGTCATTATGGCCAAATAGTTATATTTTTGTTTCATCAGACCAGAGGACATTTCTCCAAAAAGTACAAACTTTGTCCCCATGTGCAGTTGCAAACCGTAGTCTGGCTTTTTAGGAGCAGTGACTTCTTCCTTGCAGAGCGGCCTTTCAGGTTATGTCAATATAGATACTTTTGTACCTGTTTCCTCCAGCATCTTCACAAGGTCCTTTGCTGTTGTTCTGGGATTGATTTGCACCAAAGTACGTTAATCTCTAGGAGACAGAACGCGTCTCCTTCCTGAGCGATATGGCGGCTGCATGGTCCCATGGTGTTTATACTTGCGTACTATTGTTTGTACAGATGAACGTGATACCTTCAGGCATTTGGAAATTGCTCCTAAGGATGGACCAGGCTTGTGGAGGTCTACAATGTGTTTTCTGAGGTCTTGGCTGATTTCTTTTGATTTTCCCATGATGTCGAGCAAAGAGTCACAGAGTTTGAAGGTAGGCCTTGAAATACATCCACAGGTACAGCTCCAACTGACTCAAATGATGTCAATTAGCCTATCAGAAGCTTCTAAAGCCATGACATACAGTGGAGAGAACAAGTATTTGATACACTGCCGATTTTGCAGGTTTTCCTACTTACAAAGCATGTAGAGGTCTGTAATTTTTATCATAGGTACACTTCAACTGTGAGAGACGAAATCTAAAATCCAGAAAATCACATTGTATGATTTTTAAATAATGAATTTGCATTTTATTGCATGACATAAGTATTTGATCACCTACCAACCAGTAAGAATTCCGGTTCTCACAGACCTGTTAGTTTTTCTTTAAGAAGCCCTCCTGTTCTCCACTCATTACCTGTATTAACTGCACCTGTTTGAACTCGTTACCTGTATAAAAGACACCTGTCCACACACTCAATCAAACAGACTCCAACCTCTCCACAATGGCCAAGACCAGAGAGCTGTGTAAGGACATCAGGGATAAAATTGTAGACCTGCACAAGGCTGGGATGGGCTACAGGACAATAGGCAAGCAGCTTGGTGAGAAGGCAACAACTGTTGGCGCAATTATTAGAAAATGGAAGAAGTTCAAGATGACGGTCAATCTCCCTCGGTCTGGGGCACCATGGAAGATCTCATCTCGTTGGGCATCAATGATCATGAGGAAGGTGAGGGATCAGCCCAGAACTACACGGCAGGACCTGGTTAATGACCTGAAGAGAGCTGGGACCACAGTCTCAAAGAAAACCATTAGTAACACACTACGCCGTCATGGATTAAAATCCTGCAGCGCACGCAAGGTCCCCCTGCTCAAGCCAGCGCATATCCAGGCCCGTCTGAAGTTTGCCAATGACCATCTGGATCATCAAGAGGAGGAATGGGAGTAGGTCATGTGGTCTGATGAGACAAAAATAGAGCTTTTTGGTCTAAACTCCACTCGCCGTGTTTGGAGGAATAGGAAGGATGAGTACAACCCCAAGAACACCATCCCAGCTGTGAAGCATGGAGGTGGAAACATCATTCTTTGGGGATGCTTTTCTGCAAAGGGGACAGGACGACTGCACCGTATTGAGGGGAGGATGGATGGGGCCATGTATCGCGAGATCTTGGCCAACAACCTCCTTCCCTCAGTAAGAGCATTGAAGATGGGTCGTGGCTGGGTCTTCCAGCATGACAACGACCCGAAACACACAGCCAGGGCAACTAAGGAGTGGCTCCGTAAGAAGCATCTCAAGGTCCTGGAGTGGCCAATTCAGTCTCCAGACCTGAACCCAATAGAAAATCGTTGGTGGGAGCTGAAAGTCCGTATTGCCCAGTGACAGCCCTGAAACCTGAAGGATCTGGAGAAGGTCTGAATGGAGGAGTGGGCCAAAATCCCTGCTGCAGTGTGTGCAAACCTGGTCAAGAACTACAGGAAACGTATGATCTCTGTAATTGCAAACAAAGGTTTCTGTACCAAATATTAAGTTCTGCTTTTCTGATGTATCAAATACTTATGTCATGCAATAAAATGCTAATTAATTATTTAAATACCATACAATGTGATTTTTTTGGATTTTTGTTTTAGATTCAGTCACTCACAGTTGAAGAGTACATATGATAAAAATTACAGACTTCTACATGCTTTGTAAGTGGGAAAACCTGCAAAATCAGCAGTGTATCAAATACTTGTTCTCCCCACTGTAATTGTCTGGAATTCTGACCCACTGGAATTGCGATATAGTGAATTATAAGTGAAATAATCTGTCTGTAAATATTTGTTGGAAGAATTACTTGTGTCATGCCCAAAGTAGATAAAGTCCTAACCGACCTGCCAAAACTATAGTTCGTTAACATGAAATCTGTGGAGTGGTTGAAAAATTAGTTTTAATGACTTCAACCTAAGTGTATGTAAACTTCCGACTTCAACTGTACATTATTTTTTTGTTAACTATTAAAGTAGCCTACAACAAAGTGTTTATAAATCATTTCTAACTTATCAATTTCTGCTAGTTAGTTTTTGCTACCATGTGGGTTTTAGTTTGCTTGATTCTGCCAACTGAGGAGTGTCTGGCCATGTGCATAAAGTTCCCTCAGCGCTCACAACAAAGCAACCTCTGACAAAAGTCCCTCTACTTCTATTCGAGGTGAAAATAATGAATCATACACCTTATCGATAGCAACAGCTCATGGTCCTCCTGGAATCAGAAGCTTTTTTGACTCAAAGGAGGAACGTAGTCAGAGAAATGCTGATGAATGTCTTGCTCGAGCTGTGTATGAAACTGGTTCACCACTGATGCTCACAGGCAATGTGTATTAGAAGAGATTTCTGAATGTCCTTTGCCCAGCATACACCCCTCCAACCAGACATGCTTTATTTACTCATTTGCTGGATGCAGAGTTCAACAGGGTTCAAGTGAAGGTCAAGCAAATCATAGAGATCTAGAAAGCAGACTGTATTGCGATCATCTCTGATGGGTGGTCGAATGTTCGTGGGAAAGGAATAATTAACTACATCATCTCCACCCCTCAACCAGTATTCTACAAGAGCACATACACAAGGGACAACAGACACACCGGTCTCTACATTGCCGATGAGCTGAAGGCAGTTATCAATGACCTTGGACCACAGAAGGTATTTTCACTGGTGACAGACAATGCTGCGAACATGAAGTGGAGGAGTCCTACCCTCACATCACACCCATTGGCTGTGCTGCTCATGCATTGAATCTTCTCCTCAAGGACATCATGCACTGAAAAAAATGGATACACTAAAAGAGAGACAAGGAAATGGTTAGGTGTATGTGAAGGGTCATCAAGTTATAGCAGCAATCTACCTCACCAAGCAAAGTGAGAAGAAGAAGAGCACTACATTGAAGCAGCCCAGCAACACCCGTTGGGGTGATCATCATGTTTGACAGACTCCTGGAGGGGAAGGAGTCTCTCCAAGAAATCGCCATATCACAGTCTGCCAATATGGACAGCCCCATCAAGAGGATCTTCCTGGATTATGTATTTTGGCAGAGTGGTAAGCAGCCTGAAACTCCTGAAACCTATAGCAGTAGCCATTGCACAGATTGAGAGAGACAATGCCATCCTGTCTGATGTTCAGACTCTGCTTGCAGATGTTCAAGAAAAAAATCAGTACTGCCCTGCCCACTTCACTGTAGCTCCAAGCAGAGGAAACTGCAGTTTTGAAATACATCAAAAAGCGTGAAGACTTCTGCCTGAAGCCCATACAGCTGCCGCGTACATGTTGGATCCCAAGTATGCAGGCAAGAGCATCCTGTCTGGTGCAGAGATCAACAAGGCCTATGGTATCATCACTACCGTGTCTCGCCACCTTGACCTGGATGAGGGCAAGGTTCTTGGCAGTATGGCGAAGTACACTTCCAAGCAAGGGCTTTGGGATGGAGATGCAATACGGCAGTCGTGCCAGCATATCTCATTAGCCACCTGATGGAAGGGACTTTGTGGATCTGAGGCTCTTTCCCCTGTTGCCTCCATCATCCTCCAAATCCCACCAACATCAGCCACCTCAGAGCGCAACTGGTCCTTGTTTGGGAACACACACACACGCCAAAGCACGCAACAGGCTGACCAATACAAGGGTTGAAAAATTGGTGGCCATCTGGGCAAATTTTAGGCTTTTTGAGCCTGACAACTAGCCATCCTCAACAAGGTTGGAAAGCAACAGTGAAGATGAGGCCTCAGAGTCTGATGTTCAAGATGTGGACATTGAGGAGGTCCAGGGAGAAGACATGGAAGCCTGAGAAGACGACAACCAAAGCTTTAGTCATTTTCCAGATGCATGTTAAACGTTTTTGGGAGATGCAATGGATCATTGGGGATCATTCAATATTCCCTTTTGTTGTTCAGTGAAATCATCCCATGGGATCATTCAATATTCCCTTTTGTTGTTCAGTGAAATCATCCCATGTGAAGAGTCAACTCATTTAATTAAAGTTACATTTGTAACTTTTTTTCAAAAACTATTTCTATTGGAAGGATTTAATCATTTGCAATTATGTCTACTTATGATAAGGTAAAATGTTTATGTTTCTGTCTCCATATGATATGGTAAATATATCCAATGCAAAAAAACATCTACATTTAAATGGTATTAATATTAATTTGCATACATTTCTGTTAATTCCCATATATTCCGACGGAAGGTTTCCACCTCTGAATATTCCCCAAAATGTGCAACCCTAATCCTGACTAGTCTCCCAGTCCCTGCCGCTGAAAAACATCCCCACAGCATGATGCTGCCACCACCATGCTTCGCCATAGGGATGGTGCCAGGTTTCCTCCAGACGCTTGGCATTCAGGCCAAAGAGTTCAATCTTGGTTTCATCAGACCAGAGAATCTTGTTAATCATGGTCTGAGAATCCTTTAGGTAAATTTTTGCAAACTCCAAGCGGGCTGTCATGTGCCTTTTACTGAGGAGTGGCTTCCGTCTGGCCACTCTACCATAAAGGCCACTCTACCACCTCCCTGACTAAGGCCCTTCTCCCCTGATTGCTCAGTTTGGCTGGGCTGCCAGCTCTAGGAAGAGTCTTCGTGGTTCCAAACTTCAACCATTTAAAAATGATGGAGGCCACTGTGTTCTTGAGGACCTTCAATGCTGCATTAATTTGTTGGTACCCTTCCCCAGATCTGTGCCTGGACACAATCCTGCCTCGGAGCTCTACAGAGAACTCCTTCGACCTCATGGCTTGGTTTTGCTCTAACATGCACTGTCAACTGTAGGACTTTAAATAGACAGGTGTGTGCCTTTCCAAATCATGTCCAATCATTTGAATTTACCACAGGTGGACTTAAATCAAGTTGTAGAAACATCTCAAGAATGATCAATGGAAACAGGATGCACCTGAGCTCAATTTCGAGTCTCTTAGCAAAGGGTCTGAATACTTACAATAGCAGTCAAAAGTTTGGACATACCTACTCATTCAAGGGTTTTTCCTTATTTTTACTATTTTCTACATTGTCGAATAATAGTGAAGACATCAAAACTAACACATATGGAATCATGTAAACAATCCATTACTTTAAGACATGAAGGTCAGTCAATCTGGAACATTAAGAACATCATGCACTATGATGAGGACCACCACAGGAAAGTAAGACCCAGAGATGCTGCAGGGGATAAGTTCATTAGAGTTAACTGCACCTCAGATTGCAGCCCAAATAAATGCGTCACATAACAGACACACCTCAACATCAACTGTTCAGAGGAGACTGCGTGACTCAGGTCTTCATGGTTGAATTGCTGCAAAGAAACCACTACTAAAGGACACCAATAAGAAAAAGAGACTTGCTTGGGCCAAGAAACACCCGCAATGGACATTAGACTGGTGGAAATCTGTCCTTTGGTCTGACGAGTACAAATTTGAGACGCAGCGTAGGTGAATAGATGATCTCAGCATGTGTTCTTCACACGTGATGCATGGAGGTGTGATGGTGTGGGGGTGCTTTATTTAGAATTCAAGGCACACTTAACCAGCATGGCTACCGCTGCATTCCGCAACGATACGCCATGCCATCTGGTTTGCGCTTAGTGGGATTATCATTTGTTTTTTAACAGGACAATGACCCAAAACACACCTCCAGGCTGTGTAAGGGCTATTTGACCAAGGAGAGTGATGGAGTGCTGCATCAGATTACCTGGCCTCCACAATCACCCGACCTCAACCCAATTGAGATGGTTTGGGATGAGTTGGACCGAAGGAAAAGCAGCCAATAAGTGCTCAGCATATGTGGGAAATCCTTCAAGACTATTGGAAAAGCGTTCCTCATGAAGCTGGTTGAGAGAATGCCAAGAGTATGCAAAGCTGTAATCAAGGGAAAGTGTGGCTACTTTGAAGAATCTCAAATATATTTTGATTTGCTTAACACTGTTTTGACTACTGCTTGATATTGCAAACCTTTCTAAAAAAAACTGTTTTGCTTTGTCATTTTAGGGTATTGTGTGTAGATGGATTAAATAAATGTTTTCCTCATCAATTTGAGAATAAGACTAACGTATCAAAATGTGGAAAAAGAGGTCTTAATGCTTTCCAAATGCACTGTACATGCTAGAAAGTGCCAATAAGATCTCACTAGTTTGTGCTTGGCTCTGCCCACTATGATTAATTTGCTCCCATTGGAAACAATAGGCTTTGGTCTATTTATTATACATTTTTCAGTTAAGAACAAATTCTTATTAACAATGACAGCCTACCCTGGCCAAACCCTAACCACGCTGGGCCAATGGGACTCCCAATAACAGCCGGTTTTGATACAGCCTGGAATCGAACCAATGTCTGTTGTGACGCCTCTAGCAATGAGATGCAGTGGCTTAGACCGCTGTGCCACTCGGGAGCCCTATCTTGAGTTAGTTATTCAAATCTTTGAATTAATGGTGGGAAAACGATTGGAACCATTTCCGTGTTTAACAGCTAGGTTTTATGGGTATTATGACTCATACTGTGGTAGTCTGGGGCCACCATCCCTTCTAGAGGAAAAAGCATAATGACAACATATATGAAGCAAATAAAGATCACAAATTCTTAGTAAAGAAAAAAGGTGAAATTCCACTTGAAATGTATGATTAGGCTACATTGCAACATCCTCAAAAAATTATTGATGGGTGGGACAACACAAACTTGAAATAGAGACAGTGCAGTGTTTAACTGAAACTAAAAGCTGACAGGTGACAGATGACAATCAAGGTTCTCACGCCTGACCTGACTGAATGCAGCACAAAATAACCACCATGATTGAACACACACAATGCAGTTTAACACACATGATGCGGATGGGAATATTACCTACTGGTGTAACTACCCCATAACATAATAAAGACATAACTTAAACAAGCCACCACAAATGTTAAACAGGCTTTATTAACGCCTGACACAAACATCTAGCCATTACCCACCGTCCTCTGTCAAGCCCTCTTCAGTGTTCTACTTCTAACGTTAGTTAACGTTACAGTAGTGTTTGATGTTTTCTAACTTACTCGACATTTTGGTCGATTTGTTTGAATAATAGCTGATATCACCGTTTAAAAACCTGAGACATTTTAAATAGCCGCCAAAAGCATGCATGACGACGGTCAAGTTAGCTTAGTTAGCTAACTAGGTTAGCAAGCTTAGCAAGCACTTTTCCCTGCCTTTTTTGGACTTCACCGGCTGCACTTGCAAACCCCAGCGGCAGGGTAAGTTAGCTAACCGTTAACAATGCATTAGCTAACGTTGGCTAACCGGTTCTTTAGCTAATCACTATCAGCTAATTAGCTAGCCAACTTACCATTTTTCAGCTCATGTTTCACAGTAAACAGGTCACCTTCTCTAGAAGATCCTTCCATCGAAGATGGCATTGATTGTATTTCAAATGTGCCCAAAATATAAACTGCTATAAACTTGCTATAAACAATCAACACATCTAAGACAGTTTTAAATTACAGAATCACATGTAGCTAGCTATATCTGATTGAAATATGGTGCTGACCAGTGAGGTTTGAGGGAAAATATCTGGTTAGCTTGCCAAGCGAGACAAAAATGTGTCTACAAGATAGCGTGGGGGGGCGGGCGGGTAACCACTACTACCTTCACGACCAAATCCTCCTGCGGCTGTGATTGGAGTTGCTATGTGGAGTTTTAACATCTGACTGGCCCATTTTGCTATCCATGACTGAGAGACCCTCCTTCTTGCCCTCTTATTGGTCAGATACTGACAGCTGAAATCAGGGTCCTCCTTCTCACAAGACCAGGGCTGAGGGTCTGACAGTTGATCTAACAAATTTAGCATTTCGATGTTTTTCTTTATGAAATATAGAGGAACAGCAACAGCATCACATACAATGGTGTAATGTAGAGTCTTTTTTTTACCCAACAGTTTACCAACCTTGCATTATAAGTATAAGGAGCGTTATTTTTTTTTCATCATGACCGGTGATCAGGGCTTACTCACCTTTTTTACCACTATATCACTGATCAAACATTTCCAGTAGATCTGTTGAAAGAAAATGATATACCACTCCCTATGCCACTCCCTTGTGGATATATGTCCGGCCTAAGACTCATGGAATGATTAAACTGCATCAAGATTAGGCTATGATATTTGTTTCGTATTAGGCCTATGCAAAACACTCTGCTCAGCTCCCAGAATATAAACTGAGAAAAGTGTTGCCTTTTGCCACCACCTTGTGGTGATGAAATGAAAATAAATGTTGATCATCAAAAATGACAATCTGATACAACTTGGCCCATTTACACTAGGTACAGGGTTTCCCAAACTCGGTCCTCGGACCCCAAGGGGTGCACATTTTGGTTGTTGCCTTAGCACTACACAGCTGATTCAAATAATCAACTAATCATCCAGCTTTGATCATTTGAATCTGCTGTGTAGAGTTAGGGCAAAAACCAAAACATACACCCCTTGGCATCCCCAGGACCAAGTTTGGGAAATGCTGCACTAGGAGCTGTAACACTGATCTGGATGCTACATCCAGTATATCATCCAGCTCAGAGTTACCAGGTCGCAGTTGTAAATGAGAACTTGTTCTCAACTGACCTACCTGGTTAAATAAAGGTGAAATAAAAAAATACAAAAAAACATACAGCATCCAGCAACTAATTACACCCATCATCCGGCTCAGAGTTACATCCAATTACCTTTTAGTCATTTAGCTGACGCTCTAATATACCAATTGAGCCACACATTCCAGCAGCTTCCAGCTCAGTTACATCCAGCTTCCAGCAGGATGTAACTATGAGCTGGATGTAACAAAACTTCAAAATAAGAGTCCCCCAATATGTTATGCCAAAATAAAAGTCCTGCCTGCATTACTGATTCCAAAATAAGAGTCCTTCGGTTTGACCTGCTAAAATGTGGGCTCCCAAGTGGCGCAGCGGTCTAAGGCACTGCATCTCAGTGTTAGAGGCGTCACTACATACCCTGGTTCAATTCCAGGCTGTATCACAATCCGGCCGTGATAGGGAGTCCCATAGGACGGCGTACAATTGGCCCAGCGTCGTCTGGTTTTGGCCAGGGTAGGCCGTCATTGTAAATAACAATTTGTTCTTAACTGACCTAGTTAAATAAAGGTCAAATATTTTTTCTTTTAAAAATACCCAAAACATCTGTCTGCCAATTGAAGCTCAACAGACGTTGGGTGATGCAACAGGACCATGACCCAAAACACAGAAGTAAATCAACAACAGAATGGCTTCAACAGAAGAAAATACGCCTTCTGGAGTGGCCCAGACAGAGTCCTGACCTCAACCCGCACTGTGAATGTTTACACAGTGTGTTCAATAAAGACATGAAAACAAATAATTGTTTGTGTGTTATTAGTTTAAGCAGACTGTGTTTGTCTACTGTTGTGACTTTAGGACCAATTTATGCTGAAATCCAGGTAATTCCAAAGGATTCACATACTTTTTCTTGCCACTGTATATCATATCGCTGACTGTACCTTTAAAAGTGATATTGTCTGAAATAAATTACACAAAGTTATTCCAGTCTCAGCCTATTTCCCTGGTGAAATAGTGTGAGATCCCACCAGATCTTGGAACTTGTATTGTACTGTATTAATAGGCAGAGCTCCCCATGATCTTGTTTAAACCTGCAGATGCATAGGTCATCAAATACAAATACACACACATACTGTATATGTATATATACAGTACCAGTAAAAAATGTGGACATACCTACTCATTCCAGGGTTTTTGTTATTTTTCTGTTTTCTACATTGAAGAATAAGAGTGAAGATATCGAACTATGAAATTCCAGATATGGAATCATGTAGTAACCAAAATAGTGTTAAACAAATCAAAATATATTTCATATTTTAGATTCTTCAGTAGCCACCCTTTGCCTTGATGACAGCTTTGCACACTCTTGGCATTCTCTCAACCAGCTTCACCTGGAATGTTTTTCCAAAATTCTTGAAGGAGTTCCCACATATGCTGAGCACTTGTTGGCTACTTTTCCTTCACTCTGCAGTCCAACTCATCCCAAACCATCTCAATTGGGTTAAGGTCGTGTAATGATTGATCTATGTTCAGAGAGGTCTCTGGAAACCTTTATGGTGTTCAGGTTTAGTGTCTAGAGACCTCTCTGGATAACTCGATGTTGAGTTTGTGGTTGCTCCCCAATTAGAGGCAGCTGCATGGCATTGCTTCTAATTGGGGAGCCTATTTTAGTTGAGTGTTTTTCCACCTGTGTGTGGGTCTTTGTTTGTGTGACATCTGTTCACACAGCTACGCACCAGGCCTCCCGTGCATAGCTGGGAGCGATACGTCCCCAGCGCGATACGTCCTGTGCTGGCTCCCTGCACCCGACTTCCCGTGCGTCTCCCCAGCCCAGTACGTCCTGTGCCGGCTCCCCGCACCCGCCCTCCAGTGCGTGTCATCAGCCCGGTGCAACCAGTGCCGGCTCCACGCACCAGGCCTCCTGTGCGTCTCACCAGTCCCTCGACAGAGCCGGAGCCAACTGCTATACCGGTGCCCAGTCCGGTACTGGTCACCAGCCCCGCTCCAGAGCCGGAGCTGTCCTCTGCACTGGTGCCCAGTCCAGCTCCGAGGTCGGAGCATCCCTCTGCGCTGGTCCCTGGTCCGGGACCGGTGTCCAGTCCAGCTCCGAGGTCAGATTTTCCCTCTGCGCCGGTGCCCAGACTGGAACCAGTGTCCAGACCAGCTCCGGGGTCGGAGCCCCTCTCGGTGCCGGTTCTCAGTCTGGTACCGCCTGTGCCAGCACCTCGCACCAGGGTCCCGGTGTCGGTCCCCAGCCCGGTATCTCCAGTGCCGGCAACTCATCCCCAGCCCGGCAGCGCCAGTGCTGGTCCCAAGCCCGGTTCTTCCAGTGCCCCGCTCCTGGGTCAGAGCTGCCTGCCACACCAGTGCCCAGTCCGGGATAGAGTTACAGCCCTGCTCCTGAGCCAGATACCCCGGAGCCGCCGCCTGACCCGGGACCACGTCTGGCGCCAGGTCCGGAACCCCCAACGATGCCAGTTCCCCTCTCTGACGGGTGTTCCTGGTATTGCGGCCGGGAGTCCGCGCCTTGGGGGGTACTGTAATGATCTATGTTCAGATAGGTCTCTGGAAACCTTTATGGT
Source organism: Thymallus thymallus (assembly GCA_023634145.1). Classification (NCBI taxonomy): domain Eukaryota; kingdom Metazoa; phylum Chordata; class Actinopteri; order Salmoniformes; family Salmonidae; genus Thymallus; species Thymallus thymallus. The sequence goes on from CM042406.1 coordinate 17,921,752, forward strand.
GTTCAGGTTTAGTGTCCAGAGACCTCTCTGGTTAACTCTATGTTGAGTTTGTGGTTGCTTCCCAATTAGAGGCAGCTGTGCGGCATTGCCTCTATTTGCATCTAAAAGGAATGTCTTCACTCTACTGCTCAGTGCCTCGGGTCCTCTCTTAGCATCGTGACAGGTCGGGTGATTGTGTAGGCCAGGTCATCTGACGCAGCACTCCATTACACTCCTTCTTGGTTAAATAGCCTTTACACAGCCGGGAGGTGTGTTGGGTCATTGTCCTGTTGAAAAACAAATGATAGTCCTACTAAGCGCAAATCAGATGGGATGGCGCATCGCTGTAGAATGCTGTGGTAGTGTGCCTAGAATCCGAAATAAATATCAGACAGTGTCACCAGCAAAGCACCATCACCTCATAAAGCTGGTTGAGAGAATGCCAAGATTGTGCAAAGCTGTCATTAAGGCAAAGGGTGGCTACTTTGAAGAATCTCAAATATAAAATATATTTTGATTTGTTTAACACTTTTTTTAGAGCGTCTTATTGAACCGTTCGACAAGCCCATCAATCTGCGGGTGAAAGACTGATATCCGGATCTGCTTTATCTGTAGGAGAGCACACAAATCTTTCATTAGTTGGGACATGAACTCGGTACCCTTGGTTTCATTTGAGATGCCCACCCGGGGGCAGTGATTTTGTGGCGGTGCGGCAAAAGTCTTCCACGGCCCACCTCCACTCACCCCCGGAAGAAGCTGGCCATCCACCGCTATCACTTGGGACGTGGCAGCTTTCAAGTTCGGATCCTCCCACTGGGCTGTCTTGAACTGTCCCCTCAAGGGGCTCAGGGTAGGTGTCTCGGTGGGTCCCTCGAAATTGAGGAGGGAGAGCATGGGCTACTCCTCCGGTTGTTCACCAGGTGAGGTTGGACCCTGACTACGGGTCCATAGACACTGGGTTGGCAATCTCTGGCTTCCAGGCCATGCAGTCGACAATCCGTCCTCGCTCTCGTCGGTCGCCGGGTCGTACTCTTTTTCCCAGCTCGTACCTCCACAGTGCCGTGAACAGTGGACAATCTCGTCCCACGAGGAGGGGTACCAGCTCCCCAATTGTACGAGCGTTACCACACTCCCGGAATCCAACAGAGCGTGGGTGTTGTGGCCGTCAACGGGACCATGGGTGCTGGTGGTTCGCTGTGGGCCCAACAGGATGTGATTCGGTCTGAGTTTCGCAGCTTCCTGACTTCCTCCAGCAGTCGGACATTCTGTAGACGCTTTTCTTCCAGCGTTCATTCCTGAATGTCCTGTTGCACTTGTTGGGCCCGAACGAACTGAGCTATCAACTCGTCCATTACTCTCCAACACCAGATACATAGATACAGACTCCCACTTCTACACACAAATGATCAAGTTCCCTGAAAAATGTACATAAAAATATAGCTATGTGGTGTGATGTACAGTATGGGCGAGGTTGTAGTGTTCATCACAGGCACTCTTCAAAAGCCCAGTCTTTTTTACGCTGCTGCTACTCACTGTTTATTATCTATGCATAGTCACCATACCCCTACCTACATGTACATATCACATCAATTACCTTGACTAACCTGTAGAGTATTAGGGAGATAATCCATTTGAGCATTCTGAAGACAAGGAATCTCAGATCAGGTCCAGGAAGAGATCGAGGTCTGTCTGTTAAATGTACCTTTCTTAATAATTACAGGCTATGTTAGTAATTGTCTTTATGATCATCAATTAGCACAAAGTTTTGTGAAAGGAAATGAATGTACCACTGTTTAAGCTGGTCAACGCTCTCATCTTCAACTTACGTCAGGAGCCTGGATGATGTGTTGGCTGTCTACAACTTACACATCTAGCAGCTGGCAGGGAGCAGGATCATTCCCACGGCACACATCAAATGCTTCCTACATGGATGTGGCCAAGCGAATCATAGGCCTCTTTCATGAAGAGGGTATCCATGCCACAATGGTTCAACCAGAGTTTATTACCATTAACTTTGTATGTGATACACTGAACAAAAATATAAACTCAAAGTGTTGGTCCCATGTTTCATGAGTTGAAATAAAAGATCCCAGAATATTTCCATACACACAAAAAACGTATTTCTCTCAAATGTTGTACAGTGAGCATTTCTCCTTTGCCAAGATATTCCATCCACCTGACAGGTCTGACATGTCAAGAAGCTGATTAAACAGCATGATCATTACACAAGTGCACCTTGTGTTGGGGACAATAAACGGACACTCTAACCATGCCAGCCCAGGACCTCCATACCTGGCTTTTTCACCTGCGGAATTGTCTGAGATCATCCACCTGGAGAGCTGATGAAACTGTGGGTTTGCACAACCAAACAATTTCTGCACAGACTGTCAGAAACCATCTCAGGGAAGCTCATCTGCGTGCTCCTTCTCCTCACCAGGGTCCTGACCTGACTGCAGTTCTGCGTTGTAACCGATTTCAGTGGGCAAATGCTCATCTTCGTTGGCCACTGGAAGTGTGCTCTTCACTGATTAATCCCGGTTTCTGTACTGGGCAGATGGCAGACAGTGTGTATGGTGTTGTGTGGGCGAGTGGTTTGCTGATGTTAACGTTGTGAACAGAGTGCCCCATGGTGGTGGTCGGGTTATGGTATGGGCAGGCATAAGCTACGGACAACAAACACAATTGCATTTCATCGATGGCAATTTGAATGCACAGAGATACTGTGACAACATCCTGAGGCCCAATGTCTTGGAATTCATCCACCGCCAACACTTCATGTTTCACTATGATAATGCACGGCCCCATGTCGCAAGGATCTGTACACAATTCCTGGAAGCTGAAAATTTCCCACTTCATCCATGGCCTGCATACTCACCAGACATGTCACCCATTGAGCACGTTTGGAATGATCTGGATCGATGTGTACGACAGCATGTTTCAATTCCCGCCAATATCCAGCAACTTTACACAGCCATTGAAGAGGAGTGGGACATTCCACAAGCCATAGTCAACAGCCTGATCAACTCTATGTGAAGGTGATGTTTCGTGCTGCATGAGGCAAATGGTGGTCACACCAAATACTGACTGGTTTTCTGATCTAATCCCCTACCTTTTTTAAAAAGGTATCTTTGAACAACAGATGCATATCTGTATTCATGTGAAATCCATAGATTATGGCCTAATGAATTTATTTAAATTGACTGATTTCCTGTTATGCATTGTAACTCAGTAAAATCATTGAAATTGTTTAATGTTGTGTTAACATTTTTTTGTGAACTCTCCTGTCGGATGCAGTGTGCTCCAAAGCTGTGCTGTGGAAGTTCGACAGAACAGTGCTAAGAAGACTGTCTGGAGAAGAGGTTGTTTCCTCTCAGTATCACTCAATACAACACCAGTCAACCTCAATACAACAGTCACACTTTGCAGCTACCATCAAGTTAACTGCCACACAGAGCCCCAAGCCTGACATTTATACAGAGGCAGAATCCTCAGTGTAATAATGAATGTCTTTATACATTGGGAACTTGAAACTGGTCAAGAGGTTTCATTGAACTTTATAGCACACTGTATGTCACAGCAGGAGGCATCGTAAGTGATACTCATACAACTACATTCCTATTGTCTGGATACTGCCTACTGTGTCTATGCAAAGCAGTTGGTGTAGGCTGAGAAAACAAGTAGTATTACAGCCTCTGCCATGGCTTTATGAGCTCTTTAGTTGCCTTTGTCATTGAATAGTAAGTCACAATTGTGTCTATAGGCTTTGCAGACAACTTGAGTATGCAACTCTTAGAATTATGCCAGCAATTAGGTCACTGTATTTACAACAATACAAACAAACAGGGACCATTCTCAGCTGTATTAGAATTCTGTTATCAGGGTCTGGCACACACACCCACTCACAGACCAAGAGGCAAGGACCAAATACCTCCTTTTCTTAATAATGTTATCACTTTGACACTTGCTAAGCAACCGTTTGTAAAATATTAAACTCTGTTGTGTGCACATTTCACCTGTTTCTATCTGTGAGTAGGAATGTGTGTCTAGGCTCAAGTATCACAACTTGACATAACCACCATAGTGGTCCTCTGAGTATAAAGACAACACTGAGTCCTTTCTACAAATCCACACGTCTTCCATAGCACCCCATTAGAAAAGAGACATTATTATAAGCATAGGTCAAACGTGCCCCTTGAGAGTGCCAGTCTAAGTAAAAAATAATAATACTGAGAATAGTGAGCATCCTGACCTCCTATCACTCACACCACAACCGTTCATGTTTTGTTGCGCATATCAACAATAAGTATAAAAATGATATGAATATTTTTGACAATATAAATACTTTTATGTTTCGCCTGTCTGCTAGGGGCACAGCAGAGTTTTGACCCACTTTAATGCGCTCCGGCATGTGTCTTCCGGTTGTTAGCAGCCCGGTTGTTTCGGTGTTCTTGACCTCCCAAGATGGCTGGTGTTCGAGCCATGGGTGCACTCTCCGGAATTACAGCAAGGAGATACAATGTCATCTCAGGTAAAATTGTGTTGAAATGTTTGCAATTGATGCCAAAGTCAACTGTCTTTCAACGGTTTAGGCACATTTTGGAAACCGATGGGTCTCTACTGGAGATGCAGCTAACTTGGCTAGCTAGCTAACGTTACTACCTGTAGACTTCTGACAGCTAACGATAGCTAGCTAATTAATTGAATGTTCTAGCAAAAAAAATATTTTACTGATAGACACCTCTAGGTTTAGATACATATTTGTTATTCATTTAGATAAAGATACGTTTACATGAGTAAACTTTCACCGCGTGAGCAAATTAGCTTGCTAGATAACTACGTCACATGAGTAAAGTTCACTAACTAGCTGGCTTACGTTAGCCTAGTTGGCTGCAATTTTATTGTTGTCATAACACATCTACACTCTACCGTTGACGCTTCCATTTGTGATTCATTGTTTAACAACATATCAATGAGTCCCTGACTGATTGTAGAGTGGTAGACAGGGAGTCTAGGTGAGAGTTCACAGTGGTCAGTGTCTTGAGGTCAAACCATAGAGCAGGCAGGCATCATCATCTACACTTAATATATATATATATATATATATATGGTATTTATAATATAAATTCAATATGTAAAGTGTTGGTACCATGTTTCTTGAGCTGAAATGTAAAAAAAAAAAAAACCTTATTGGCTGGGCCTGGTTACTCAGTGGGTGGGCCTATGCCCTCCAAGCAACAAAATTACAAGTCATTTGTAGACTGCAAATTGAAGCCCAAACATATATAATATTTGACTAAAACGTAACAATTTAAAACCTTGCGGTTTGTAAAGATCACATCGTTATTATACGTGGGAATAATTTGGCAAATAAAATCCCCCACAGACTGCTAGTTGGGGAACCCTGCCATAGAGACATTTCCCTCCCTCCATGAGTGTCATGGACACTAGACATGAGTTATCACAGGCCCAGGCCGAGAATAAATAAAGCTTTGCCTTATTTGACTTCCCGTACAGAGACACATTTATCACCTAAGATAGATAATTGTGTGTTTTCTTGTTATCTTTCCGAACTAGCTGAATGAAATGTAACCCTTTTCTTGTTTTATATTTCTAGAAATCTCATGTCGTACCTTCTCAGTTGCACCTTACATGTTAGGTAAGTTGAAAGACTGGTTAGTGGGATATTAATTTGATTAGCTTAATAAAGGTTGGAAGTTTGTTAATTTTATGTTTTTAATTTGCGATATTCCCTCTCTTTACACAGCCCGAACCCATGTCAACTATGAAGTCAAAGAGGATGTGGCAGTTATTCGAATGAATGACCCAACTTCCAAGGTAATTTACATAAAGATGATTGCATCTTCCTTTGTACATTTTTCATTTTCAATTCATGCATGAGACTGAAATCTAAATCTGTCTTTTGTGTATCCATGTGTCTGCAGGTCAACACTCTGTCGGTCCAGATGCAGAATGAGATGATAGAAGTATTTAATGAGGTCTTGGCCAACGATGCTGTCCAGAGTGCTGTCCTCATCTCCTCCAAGCCTGGTTGCTTCATTGCAGGAGCTGACATCAAGTCAGTCACACCTTTCACATTATATAAATATTAAAATGTTAGCTTTGGTGCCATCTAGGCCTACATGCTGTATACTCAAAATGCTCAACTCATTCTTGTTCAAGGTTCTGATACCTAGGCCTACCCAATACTGAACATGTTGCCTTTTAGTCTAGCATAAATTACCTGAATTTTGGTTACGTACATTTTTTATTTTCTTTATTTTATCAGATGACTTCTATTGGCCTTTTTGGGTACTTCAGATTATCACAGGTGTCTGTAATTAAGAACACCATCCTAATATTGATTAAGATAATGTTTTATATATATATATATATATATATATATATACATACATACATACATACATACATACATACATACATACATACATACAGTGGGGAGAACAAGTATTTGATACACTGCTGATTTTGCAGGTTTTCCTACTTACAAAGCATGTAGAGGTCTGTAATTTTTATCATAGGTACACTATCATAGGTACACAATCTAAAATCCAGAAAATCACATTGTATGATTTATAAATAATGAATTTGCATTTTATTGCATGACATAAGTATTTGATCACCTACCAACCAGTAAGAATTCCGGTTCTCACAGACCTGTTAGTTTTTCTTTAAGAAGCCCTCCTGTTCTCCACTCATTACCTGTATTAACTGCACCTGTTTGAACTCGTTACCTGTATAAAAGACACCTGTCCACACACTCAATCAAACAGACTCCAACCTCTCCACAATGGCCAAGACCAGAGAGCTGTGTAAGGACATCAGGGATAAAATTGTAGACCTGCACAAGGCTGGGATGGGCTACAGGACAATAGGCAAGCAGCTTGGTGAGAAGGCAACAACTGTTGGCGCAATTATTAGAAAATGGAAGAAGTTCAAGATGACGGTCAATCTCCCTCGGTCTGGGGCACCATGGAAGATCTCATCTCGTTGGGCATCAATGATCATGAGGAAGGTGAGGGATCAGCCCAGAACTACACGGCAGGACCTGGTTAATGACCTGAAGAGAGCTGGGACCACAGTCTCAAAGAAAACCATTAGTAACACACTACGCCGTCATGGATTAAAATCCTGCAGCGCACGCAAGGTCCCCCTGCTCAAGCCAGCGCATATCCAGGCCCGTCTGAAGTTTGCCAATGACCATCTGGATCATCAAGAGGAGGAATGGGAGTAGGTCATGTGGTCTGATGAGACAAAAATAGAGCTTTTTGGTCTAAACTCCACTCGCCGTGTTTGGAGGAATAAGAAGGATGAGTACAACCCCAAGAACACCATCCCAGCTGTGAAGCATGGAGGTGGAAACATCATTCTTTGGGGATGCTTTTCTGCAAAGGGGACAGGACGACTGCACCGTATTGAGGGGAGGATGGATGGGGCCATGTATCGCGAGATCTTGGCCAACAACCTCCTTCCCTCAGTAAGAGCATTGAAGATGGGTCGTGGCTGGGTCTTCCAGCATGACAACGACCCGAAACACACAGCCAGGGCAACTAAGGAGTGGCTCCGTAAGAAGCCTCTCAAGGTCCTGGAGTGGCCTAGCCAATCTTTGGAGGGAGCTGAAAGTCCGTATTGCCCAGCGACAGCCCCGAAACCTGAAGGATCTGGAGAAGGTCTGTATGGAGGAGTGGGCCAAAATCCCTGCTGCAGTGTGTGCAAACCTGGTCAAGAACTACAGGAAACGTATGATCTCTGTAATTGCAAACAAAGGTTTCTGTACCAAATATTAAGTTCTGCTTTTCTGATGTATCAAATACGTATGTCATGCAATAAAATGCAAATTAATTACTTAAAAATCATACAATGTGATTTTCTGGATTTTTGTTTTAGATTCGGTCACTCACAGTTGAAGAGTACCTATGATAAAAATTACAGACTTCTACATGCTTTGTAAGTGGGAAACACTGCCGATTTTGCAGGTTATCAAATACTTGTTCTCCCCACTGTATATACATACATACATACATACATACATACATACATACATACATACATACATACATACATACATACATACATACATACAGCGGGTGAAATAAGTATTGAACACGTCACCAGTTTTCTCAGTAAATATATTTCCAAAGGTGCTATTGACATGACATTTTCACCAGATGTTGGTAACAACCCAAGTAATCCATACAAGAAACCAAAACAAATAAGTTCAGAAATTAAGTTATGTGTAATAATGTGAAATGTGACACAGGGGAAAAAGTATTGAACACATGAAGAAAGGGAGGTTCAAAAAGGCATGGAAAGCCAAGACAACAGCTGAAAACTATCAGTAATTAAAAAGCAATCCAGCCCCCTGTCAGTGCAAATTAATATCAGCTGGTTCAGTCCCAACTGATGGCCTACAAAAAGGTCTCATTGCCAAGGTGTCACACAAGACACATCTCATGATGGGTAAAAGCAAATAGCTGTCTCTAGACCTTCGCAACCTAATTGTTGCAAAACATAATGATGGCATTGGTTATAGGCGCATTTCTAAGCTTCTGAATGTTCCAGTGAGCACTGTTGGGGCCATAATACGGAAGTGGAAAGACAATAATTTCACCATAAATTTGCCTCGACCAGGTGCTCCTCGCAAGATTTCTGACAGAGGAGTGAAAAGAATAATCAGAAGAGTTCTCCAAGAGCCAAGGACCACTTGTGGAGAGCTTCTAAAAGACCTGCAATTAGCAGGTACTGTTGTCTCAAAGAAAACAGTAAGTAATGCACTCCACCGCCATGGCCTGTATGCACGCTCACCACGCAAGACTCCATTGCTGAAAAAAAGCATGTTGAAGCTCGTTTAAAGTTTGCTGCACAACATTTGGAAAAGCCAGTGAAATACTGGGAGAATATAGTGTGGTCAGATGAGAGCAAAATTGAACTGTTTGGATGTCATAATACACACCATGTTTGGAGGAGAAATGGCACTGCACATCACCCTAAAAACCCCATACCAACAGTGAAGTTTGGAGGTGGAAACATCATGGTGTGGGGCTGCTTTTCAGCAAATGGTACTGGCAAACTTCACATAATTGATGAATGGGCAAATTTACCGAGACATTCTTGACAAATCTGCTGCCATCTACCAGGATGATGATGAAACGAGGGTGTACATTTAAGCAAGACAATGATCCCAAACACACAGCCAAGGAAACTCTCAATTGGTTTCAAAGAAAGAAAATAAAGCTGCTAGAATGGCCCAGCCAATCACCTGACTTAAATCCCATTGAAAAACTATGGAAAGAACTGAAGATCGAGATTCATAGAAGAGGCCCACGGAACCTTCAAGATTTGAAGACTGTTTGTGTGGAAGAATGGGCCAAAATCACACCAGAGCAATGCATGCGACTAGTTTCTCCATACAGGAGGCGTCTTGAAGCTGTCATTACCAACAAAGGCTTTTGTACAAATGATTAAATATCAGTAAGTGTGTTCAATACTTTTTCCCTGTGTCATTTCACATTATTACACAACTTAATTTCTGAACTTATTTGTTTTGGTTTCTTTGTATGTATGGATTACTTGGGTTGTTACTAACATCTGGTGAACATGTCATGTCAATAGCACCTTTGGAAATATATTTACTGAGAAAAATGGTGACGTGTTCAATACTTATTTCACCCGCTGTATATACATACACACCAGTCAAAAGTTTGGACACACTTACTCATTCCAGGGTTTTTCTTAATTTTTACTATTTTCTACATTGTAGAATAATAGTGAAGACATCAAAACTATGAAATAACACATTGAGTCATGTAGTAAGCCAGAAAGTGTTATACAAATCAAAATATATTTTATGTTTGATTCTTCAAAGTAGCCACCCTTTGCCTTGATGACAGCTTTGCACACTCTTGGCATTTTCTTGTTTAATGAGGTTTTCAATATGAAATATTGATATTTCGCACACTAATTTATTTTCTGTTTTGTCGCCAAACTGGTGGGGGTCGCCTAGGCAGAGAGCGCCTGTACATTTTAGTAAATATTTTTAGTAATTGTTTTTATGGCATTTTCCCGACCAAACTTTTTGTTTTATATAGATTAACCATTGACTTAGCTTATTATTATAGTTTGAATCCAGCATGTTTTCAAGACTGAAGTTGGTTTTTGGCTAGCTAATGTTCACTGGCTAGCATGCAATGTTTTGATTCAGTTATGCCAATTGTCTGGAGGTCGAGGATGGCGAGAAACTCTAATACAGAGAACAGATGGCCATGTTATAAGGCTACTCCTGAGTTACTATTGAAGTGTGGTGTGCTTCTGGCGCCTCTTGACTGCCGTAGCATCACCCAAATGTGTGCTGCGTTTTGGTAGTGAAGAGTAGCTATTTACTAGTATGGAACTCTAACTTCATCTGACTGTGTTCTACTACGAAGCCACAGACGGCGTGCTCCCAGCTCTCCCCATTGACCACCTCCCTCCACTGATCTGAATCAAGCCATGAACTTGATCAACCTTCAGTCTCTTGACTGTCTGCCAACTCATGATGATTCATGTTGTTTTTAAATTCTTGTTTTTTTGTTGTTTCTTTACAGCGCTTTGAGAACTCTTTTAAATTTAATTCATTATAAATGACAAAGTTACCAACTGTTCTAAATTAACGGTAGCATAGCAACCCTAGCTCTGATACCCCCACACACACTCTCTCCTTTTTTGCAGCATGATCCAGGCCTGTAACACCTCAGAGGAGGTCACAAAGCTTTCTCAGGAGGGACAGAAGATGTTTGAGAGGATTGAAAAGTCTCCCAAGCCTATTGTTGCAGCCATCAATGGCCCCTGCTTAGGAGGAGGCTTAGAGGTGAACACAATGGCTACCATTACACTGAGTTTTGTCGTAATAGTAGAGCTTAATTTGGAAATTGGGAGGTGACCTGGGGGGCTCTGAGGTACCGGAACGCATGAATGACAGGCTACTTTGACACTGAGACAAATCTGAGATCATTAAAAACGACCTTGTTTTGAATCCATCAATAGTCTAGGCCTAGGTGTGTGGAGACACACATTGTACAATATGAGGACGAAAATATAGTCCAGTTTCACTGACTCACCCAATGATGTGCAGTTTACTCACCCACTGCCGATTGGCCGATGCGCTTGTGCCAAAAGCGTATCTCTTGTTTTACTTTAAAACAATACTGTTTGCTAAATAGGCCTATTTGGAAGATGATAACGTTGTAGCCTACAGACAGTTTAGTCTTTTCAGCAGGATCCATTTGCTGTTTCCTCCCGCGATTGTATTTGAAATATTGCAAAGGCCTGTTTTGGCTGCATGATGTTCACTGATAGATTTTCCTCGCATGCCATACTGTAAAAATGCCTTGTGACTGAGTGACACAATCCACAGCTAGACTATTTAAAAATGTATATATTTTTAAATCGTCTATGGCTAAATTGTAGGCCTACTCCTGGTGTAGTATTCTGAATTATTACATTTATTTCTGAACAGACAGCAATAATTCTATAACTTTGGCAAATTTATTTCAATTTATCAAAGGTGCTGCGGCACTTCCAGCACCCTTTCTACGGCTATGATTCTATAAGGCAATAAATGATAAAATGCAGCTCTGGAGAGATGAGTTGCAGGCACATGTCTAGCAGAGTAGAGAGGGGGCAAGAGATCAAAGGAGGTGCTTCTCTTGCTCACCGCAGCAATGTCCACACGTTGGTGTATTTAGGCTACAATGTTGCGCAAACCTTTGAATTAACTGATTGCTTTTATTCAAATTTTTACATTGCGAACACAAAAAATAAAAATTAATGCCACAGGTTTTGAGTCCAAAACTGAGAGGTGTCGGATCCTGTTCCGGCAGGATCTGGCTCATGTTAAGCACTGCATAGTAGTACATTTATTGATCTCAAGGAAGGAAATTGATTTATTACTATGAGCATCAGCAATACAAAATGTACATAGATGGGACAAAGGTCAATAACGTATAAAAAAATCTATTAAGTCCTAAGGTACATCATATTATTCCAATACATTTTTAAATTATCTCAATTAACAAGACTCATTTGAGTTTAGTTCCTTTTCTCCCAAGTTGTTATTTTCTAAATGCAATGTTTAATGTGTTGTGTGTTTAGTTTGCCATCGCCTGCCAGTATAGAGTTGCTACTAAGAGCAAAAAGACTGTCCTAGGTACTCCTGAGGTGATGCTTGGTCTTCTTCCTGGAGCTGGTGGAACACAGAGACTCCCTAAGATGGTCAGTATCTGGGGAAATACTTTATAAATCTATAAACCGTACCTGAATAGCACAGTAAAACTTTGATGTACAATGGTTTTCCAGAGTGATATTAGTACAGTGCAACAGCAAATCATAGTCGCTACAGTACGCACACTGTGACTACTGCAGAATGCTCCAGTATTCTAAAGTTGATCATTTTTGTAGCACTGTATTTGCCTGTTGTAGCAGTGTTTTATTTTCTTGGTGGTCAGCAGATTAAAATAAATGTTGTCTTCAGGTGGGTATTCCCGGTGCCTTTGACATGATGTTGACGGGAAAAAACATCAGGGCAGACAAAGCCAAGAAGATGGGTCTGGTCCACCAGCTAGTGGACCCACTAGGTATAGTAATCACTCAAATAATTGATTCAATATTATAATCAATAAAACTTACTGATAAGTACATACTGTTATTGATGAAATGTTCATTGAGATTAATAAATACAAATTGTTTACAGGTCAGGTACTTCCAGTTTAGGTGTCTAAATGCTTCTAATTTAAGCCCTTTTGATATTGCAGGACCTGGATTGAAGAGTCCAGAGGAGAGGACGATCGAGTACCTGGAGGAGGTTGCCATACAGTGTGCCAAAGGAATCGTTAACAAGAAGATCGCTCTCACCAAGGAGAAAGGCATGATGCAGAGTAAGTATTAGACCCAAATATATACATGGCACTTGGTATAGTGCCCAAAAACAAAGACTCATGCCAAGAAAAACTACTATACAGTTGTGGCCAAATATATTGGCACCCTTCTTAAATAATTCCTTATTTCTTGTAAAAAAAAGTTGAAAGAAAAATAATTCTCCACACCTTGTTATTGGATGTTCAACATTGCAGAACCAATTTTGTTTTCGTAAACTAAAAGGTGCAATATGCAGTAATCGCACTGCCATTTCCTGATTGCTAAAATTGTAATAATTTCAGTTTGTGACAAAACAAGCAACTAAAGTGTAGAGAATCATTGTACCATCTAAACCGCAGTGAATTATCTTTTCAATAACCCAATATATTGTATTTTCAGCTGTTTGAAGCTGGTGTACAAAACCGAAAGGAAAAGACACAAAAAACTAAATTTATGAACTGGAAGCATATAAATAGTGCACAGAGAACAGATCTACTGCTTCTTAGACTTGCTTTCAATGAGGATTACAGATCTATAACTCATTTCAATGTGAATTTGGTTGATCTCCCAAAAAGTTACATATTGTAGCATTAAGTTTATAATTTTTATTTAGAAAATAAAGACAAATGGTAAGGACAAAATTATTGGCACCCTGGAACTAGTACTTATTTAAACAACATTTGGCCAAGATAACTGCAGACAAACGTAGCCTTTTTGTAGCCTAGTTCTTCTTGAACCATTCCTAGGTCCTTTATGATGTGTTTGGGGTCGTTGTCCTGCTGGGAGACTCACAACCTTCAATGGAGACCCAGTTTTTGGACTATGGGTTGACCATCGTACTCCAAAACACCTTGAAGGTAATCTGCTGATTTCATGATGCCTTGCCCACATTCGAGGCCCCCAGTACCAGAGGCTGCAAAGCAACCCCACAGCATCAAACCTCCCCATGTTTGATTGTAGGGAGGGTGTTATTTTCATTGAATGCTTAATTTGGTCATCAGTGAACACAGAAATGATCTGTATTGCCAAAGAGCTCTAATTTTGTTTCATTGGTTCACTGAACATTTACCCCAGAATTTAGGCTTGTTAATGTGGGTTTTTGAGAAGTTCAATCAGGATTTATTGTGTCCTTCAGTAGTAGGGTCTTCATATGTTTACCAACAACCAAAATAACCATTCAAAGAAAATAACACCCCCTGTTCTGGAGTGGCCAGGGAAGAGTCCAGATCTGAATCACATCCATAACCTGTGGCGAGAGCTGAAAACAGCAGTTGGTGGAGGGCACCCCTCAAACATTTAAGAATTTGAGCAGTTTGCTGCTGAAAAGTGGGCCAAATTGCTAGTTGAAGGGTGTAGCAAACTCAATAATGGATGCGAGAAGCACCTATCGGGGGTTATCTTGGCCAAAGGCTGTGGTACAAAGAACTAGCTCCGTGTGCCAATTTTCTTCTTTTTTTTTCGAAATAAAAATGGTAAACTTAAAGCTGCAATATATATTTGGCCACAACTGTACAGTTGAAGTCGGAAGTTTACATTTTCTTTACATTTAATCCTTGTAAAAATTCCCTGTCTTAGGTCAGTTAGGATCACCACTTCATTTTTAAGAATGTGAAATGTCAGAATAATAGTAGAGAGTGATTTATTTCAGCTTTTATTTCTTTCATCACATTCCCAGTGGGTCAGAAGTTTGCATACACTCAATTAGTATTTGGTAGCGTTGCCTTTAAATTGTTTAACTTGGGTCAAACGTTTTGGGTAGCCTTCCACAAGCTTCCCACAATAAGTTTGGTGAATTTTGGCCCATTCCTCCTGACAGAACTGGTGTAACTGAGTCAGGTTTGTAGGCCTCCTTGCTCGCACACGCTTTTTCAGTTCTGCCCACATTTTCTATAGGATTGAGGTCAGGGCTTTGTGATGGCCAATTCCAATACCTTGACTTTGATGTCCTTAAGCCATTTTGTCACAACTTTGGAAGTATGCTTGGGGTCATTGTCCATTTGGAAGACCCATTTGCGACCAAGCTTTAACTTCCTGACTGATGTTGCTTCAATATATCCACGTAATTTTCCTTCCGCATGATGCCATCTATTTTGTGAAGTACCCCAGTCCCTCCTGCAGCAAAGCACCCCCACAACATGATTTTGCCACCCCCGTGCTTCACGGTTGGGATGGTGTTCTTCGGCTTGCAAGCCTCTCCCTTTTTCCTCCTAACGATGGTCATTATGGCCAAACAGTTCTATTTTTGTTTCATCAGACCATACTTTTTGGAGAAATGTAATCTGGTCTTTGTCCCCATGTGCAGTTGCAAACCGTATTCTGGCTTTTTTATGGTGGTTTTGGAGCAGTGGCTTCTTCCTTGCTGAGCGGCCTTTCAGGTTATGTCAATATAGGATACTTTTGTACCTGTTTCCTCCTGCATCGTCACAAGGTCCTTTTCTGTTGTTCTGAGATTTATTTGCACTTCGCACCAAAGTACGTTAATCTCTAGGAGACAGAACGCATCTCCTTCCTGAGCGTTATGACAGCTGCGTGGTCCCATGGTGTTTATACTTGTGTACTATTGTTTGTACAGATGAACGTGGTGCCTTCAGGCGTTTGGAAATTGCTCCCAAGGATGAACCAGACTTGTGGAGGTCTACAATTTTTATTCTGAGGTCTTGGCTGATTTTCTTTAGATTTTCCCATGATGTCGAGCAAAGAGGCCTTGAAATACATCCACAGGTACACCTCCAATTGACTCAAATTATGTCAATTAACAGAGATTGGTGCCGCCCTGTTTGTTCGCCTGTTAAGCAGCTCCCATCGTTTGTGCGTTTAACTATAATAGTTCAGGATTAGTTTTGTAGCCCGGACTTTGAGCTGTTAGCCGTTAGCCTGAGACCCTACTATTTGCTGAGGGAATTCACTTCGGCCATTGCTGTTATTGTTTACATCCCGCCCTCCGCTGACGCAAACACAGCGTGCGACATCATCCACTCTGTTATCGCGAGGTTACAGACAGCGCACCATGCATCTCACTCTTCAACGCTGCCCACGTTCAAACAGTTCTTGAAGTGCCCAACCAGGAATAATTAAACTCAGGACTTGTTATATGCTAATGTGAAGGATGCATACAACTCCAATGCACTCCCTCCTCTCGGTAGATCGGATCACAACCTTACCCCACTCTACAGGCCATACTCCCTCACGGCTGTCCCACCCCCACTTTGCTCTCAACACCTCTGAGACAATCAGCGACCCTCTGCCCCTGCTCCGTCTGGACTGATCCTCAACACCCCCCTTCCCCCCACCTCCCCAACTGGGCTGGCTTTCACCACCAACCAAGTAAAGAGAGAGCTGGAGAGACATCAGTGGAAAGCGGCGGCCCTGATGGCATCAGCCCAAGGGTGCTTAGGGTCTGTGCTGACCAACTGTGTGGAATACTCCAGCGACGCTTCAACCTTCGCCT
Organism: Thymallus thymallus; assembly: GCA_023634145.1. Lineage (NCBI taxonomy): Eukaryota > Metazoa > Chordata > Actinopteri > Salmoniformes > Salmonidae > Thymallus > Thymallus thymallus. The sequence continues at coordinate 17,938,088 of CM042406.1, forward strand.
GAGCCTGGAAAGGGTCCCTGTGCTGTGGAAAACATCCTGCCTCATCCCAGTGCCCAAGAAGGCACACCCCACTGTCCTGAATGACTTCAGACCTGTAGCACTAACATCATGAAGACCCTGGAAAGGTTAGTCCTCGCTCACCTGAGACCCCTGCTGTGTACATCAGCGCAACATCGGGGGAGATGATGCAATCTACCTTCTGCAGAGAGCCTACTCTCACTTGGACAATGCAGGTTGCACTGTGAGGGTTATGTTTTTTGACTTCTCCAGTGCCTTCAACACCATTCAGCCCCTGCTACTGGGTGAGAAGATGAAGAGGATGAAAGTAGAAGCACCCTTAGTCTCCTGGGTCACGGACTCCATGACCGGTTGGCCACAATTTGTGCGACTACAGAGCTGTGTGTCAGAACGGGCAGTGAGCAACACAGGGGCCCCCCAGGGAACAGTCCTGTCCTGTTCACCCTCTACACCTCGGACTTCAGATATAACTGAAACATGCCACCTACAGAAGTTCTCGGGTGACTCCGCAATTGTAGGGTGCATCAGGGGTGGGCAGGAGGAGGAGTACAGGAGCACAATCAATGACTTTGTGTTGTGGTGTGAGCAAAATCACCTTCAGCTCAACATCAGCAAAACAAAGGAGATGGTGGACTTCAGTAGAACCAAGGCACAACTGACTGCAGTCCCTATACAGGGGATGGATGTGAAAATGGTTGGGTCATACAAGTTCCGTATGGACAACAGGCTGGAATGGGCTGGTAACACCAGGGCTCTGTACAAAAAGGGCCAGAGCCGACTCTACTTTCTGAGGAGGCTCAGGTCCTTCAACGTGTGCAGTAAACTACTGCATACCTTCTACCAGTCTGTGGTGGCCAGTACCATATTTTTTACAGTGGTGTGCTGGGGTGCCAACAATAAAGCCGGTGATGCTTCTCGGGTAAATAAGCTGCTCAGGAAGGCTAGCTCTGTTCTGGGGATTAGCCTTGACTCTAGAGGAGGTGGCGGAGAGACGGATCCTGGCCAAACTGCTGGCCATCATGGACAACATCACCCACCCTCTGCATGCCATGGTTATGACGCAGAGGAGCACCTTCAGTCACAGACTGATCCCACCACGGTGTGCCAGAGAACGATGGAGGTCCTTCCTGCCGGCGGCTATTAGACTATTTAATGCCTCACCGGGGTGCCGTGCCGTCGGCAACATAGACCTGGAACTGTTGCGGTGTTGGGACCTAGTTTAACAATTATGCATCCATCCGTGAGTAACTCTGGTCTATAATCACTCATTCACTCAGGACTTATTTATTCATTCAGGTCTGTATATACATATTCATGTACAGTTCTTATATCACGTGCAATATTGTAAGTAATTCTTGGACTGAACTTACGTAGTCACTCACTCAGGAATGCATATTAGTATCCTGTCAGTTGTATCTTTTTTTATTGCTTTTAGTATATTGAATGTTCAATACGTGCATTTATCTGTAATTAATCCCTGCGCACTAAGGACTGTATTTTAAGGGAATTACTATTATTACCCTAAATTATATCATACGCACATTTAGCTATTTAAGTATCTCTTCCTGTCATAGATAGATAGGTAGGTACTTTATTGATTCCCCGGGGGGGAAATTTAATTGTCCTGTACAGTTAATGTAACCATGCAAATATTCACTTACCTGTAAATGTAACTGTATATTTACCTGTACAGTTAATTTAACCATGCAAAATATTCACTTACCTGTTGATTTCACCAGTCTGTATATTAAGTAAACTATTATTTCCCTCACTTATATCATACGCACTTTTAGCTATTTAAGTATTTCTCTGCCATCGACCTGTATAGTTAACCATGCACCATCCACCAATGTATAGTGTACATATTCAGCCATCCAATGTCTTTTTATAGCTTTTTTGCACTCCAGACTTCTTGTATTTTTATACTTTTTCATACTGCCGCTCTATGTATCATGTATCGTGTATCTGTCTTTTGTGTATTTTCGTTCTGGCATTTTGCACCAGCCCTGTGTTTTTCCGTAGCTGCTTGACGAAGAAATTTCCCCTTGGGGATCAATAAAGTACCTTTCTATCCATCTATCTATTAGCCTATCAGAAGCTTCTAAAGCCATGACATCATTTTCTGGAATTTGTCAAGCTGTTCAAAGGCACAGTCAATTTAGTGTATGTAAACTTCTGACCCACTTTAATTGTGATATAGTGAATTATAAGTGAAATAATCTGTCTAAACAATTGTTGGAAGAATTACTTGTGTCATGCACAAAGTAGCCAAAACTATAGTTTGTTAACATGAAATCTTTGGAGTGGTTGAAAAATTAGTTTTAATGACTTCAACCTAATTGTATGTAAACTTCCGACTTCAACTGTATATAATCTACATAAAGCTAAGGCATGTGTTTAAATGATTGTTGTTTTCCAACCTTGCCATATGTTACATTTATGCATGTATCCAACCTATTTGGACGCTTTTAACAGTTTATTTTCTTTTTTCTCTACTTCTGCAGAAGTCCAAGACTACGTAATGGGCTTTGAGTTTGTGCGGCAACAGATCTACAAAACTGTCATAGGCAAAGTGATGAAGATGAGCAAGGGACTGTATCCTGCCCCCTTGAAAATCATTGAGGTATTTGTCGTATCTACTTATTCATTAAATAATGATGAGGCTGATTTTAGTGAGATAATGATATGAGGTGGCAGCTGTTTTTGAAAGCAGATGCAGAGCTCCAGATTGAACTTGGTTCACTTGGTTTTATTAAAATACACTTACAGTTGAAGTCGGAAGTTTACATACACTTAGGTTGAAGTCATTAAAATTCATTTTTCAACCACTCCAAAGATTTCATGTCAACAAACTATAGTTTCGGAAAGTCGGTTAGGACATCTACTTTGTGCGTGACACAAGTCATTCTTCCAATAATTGTTTACAGACAGATTATTTCACTTATAATTCACTATATCACAATTCCAGTGGGTCAGAAGTTTACACACACACTAAGTTGACTGTGCCTTTAAACAGCTTGGAAAATTCCAGAAAATGATGTCATGGCTTTAGATGCTTCTGATAGGCTAATTGACATAATTTGAGTCCATTGGAGGTGTACCTGTGGATGTATTTCCAGGCCTACTTTCAAACTCGGTGCCTCTTTGTTTGACATCATGGGAAAATCAAAAGAAATCGTCCAAGGCCTCAGAATAAAAATTGTAGACGTCCACAAGTCTGGTTCATCCTTGGGAGCAATTTCCAAATGCCTGAAGGTACCACGTTCATCTGTACAAACAATAGTATGCAAGTATAAACACCATGGGACCACACAGCCTTCATACCGCTCAGGAAGGAGACGCGTTCTGTCTCCTAGAGATGAACATACTTTGGTGCAAAAAGTGCAAATCAATCCCAGATCAACAGCAAAAGACCTTGTGAAGATGCTGGAGGAAACAGGTACAAAAGTATCTATATCCACAGTAAAACGAGTCCTATATCGACAAAACCTGAAAGGCTGCTCAGCAAGGAAGAAGCCACTGTTTCAAAACCGCCATAAGAAAGCCAGACTACGGTTTTCAACTGCACATGGGGACAAAGATTGTTCTTTTTGGAGAAATGTCCTCTGGTCTGATGAAACAAAAATAGAACTGTTTGGCCATAATGACCATCGTTATGTTTGGAGAAAAAAAGGGGAGGCTTGCAAGCCGAAGAACACCATCCCAACCGTGAAGCACAGGGGTGGCAGCATCATGTTGTGGGGGTGCTCTGCTGCAGGAGGGACTGGTGCACTTCACAAAATAGATTGCATCATGAGGAAGGAAAATTATGTGGATATATTGAAGCAACATCTCAAGACATCAGTCAGGAAGTTAAAGTTTGGTTGTAAATGGGTCTTCCAAATGGACAAAGACCCCAAGCATACTTCCAAAGTTGTGGCAAAATAGCTTAAGGACAACAAAGTCAAGGTATCTGAGTGGCCAGCACAAAGCCCTGACCTCAATCCTATAGAGAATGTGTGGGCAGAACTGAAAAAGCTTGTGCGAGCAAGGAGGGCTACTAACCTGACTCCGTTACACCAGTTCTGTCAGGAGGAATTGGCCAAAATTCACGCAAATTATTGTGGGAAGCTTGTGGAAGGCTACCCAAAACGTTTGACCCAAGTTAAACAATTTAAAGCTACCAAATACTAATTGAGTGTATGTAAAGTTCTGACCCACTGGGAATGTGATGAAAGAAATAAAAGCTGAAATAAATCATTCTCTCTATTATTCTGACATTTCACATTCTTAAAATAAAGTGGTGATCCTAACTGACCTAAAACAGGGAATTTTTACAAGGATTAAATGTCAGGAATAGTGAAACTGAGTTTAAATGTATTTGGCTAAGGTGTATGTAAACTTCCGACTTCAACTGTATAACTTCTCATTCCCTGCACTCCCCACTCAGAGTGTGAAGGCTGGATTGGAGCAGGGCCCAGATTCTGGCTTTTTGGCAGAAGCACAGGTGAGAGAATATACATTGAGTTGGATTGATTATGAATACAGTAAAAATAAAAAATGCATAATGTGCTTATCAATAAGTTGAATGGTTTGAAAAAATGTTTAATTAGTATTTTGTTTCAGAACTTTGGTAAACTGGCAATGACCTCTGAATCAAATGCGCTTATCGGCCTCTACCATGGCCAAGTGGCATGCAAGAAGAACCGCTTTGGAGTCCCTGAGAGACCTGTGAAGTAAGTGATGACCTTTGACCCAAATCTAGTTAAATAGCTATTTTCATGTTTCAATTAGTGATAAATGCAAATTGTATTACTGTTCAGACACAGCTCTGAGATCTTTGGAGATCAAAACATTTATGCTGATGTCATAATTTCAGATAGGTCATGGCATTAACCTTTAACCCCTTACACTTGTGGGAATTGACCTATATGGATAGGGCTAAATATAAGTGTTTCTTAAAGAACAGATATGGAATGCATAACCATGGTAGCAATGAAAAAGGGAACAGTTAATCTGACACACGACTCAATTTGTGTGTCACGACTCAATTTAAACATTACATTATTGATTTTATGTGCATTTTACATTTATTGTAGCTTTCAATGCATTTGTTGACATGATAAGAATATTTGGGTAGGTGCAACATAAGACAAAAACATGACAAGGGTTTGAGTGAGGGGTCTAACTGGCATCTCCAGGTGGCCACACATATCTCCAAAGTGTGCGCAGTTCCTACCAGGGGTGGGTAGTAACGCGTTACAAGTAACGCAAATGAGTAAAAGAGTACGCATTTGGAGTAACGAATACTTTTTCGCGTTACTTTCTGTGGGCTGTAATTTTACTCTTACTCAAGTATTTTCTTCAGCAAGTAAAGTACTCTTTACTCAGCTACATTTAGTTTGTAACGGTTAAAAAATCGTTAAAGGTTATCTTCAGGTTTTTTTGTAAGTCATTTGCGCTCATCATGTAGTATGACAAATGCAACCCATTCTCACTACAACTCTACTCATCATCAGTCAAGCATGAACAGCCCAGTAGAGGATCAAGATGTGGCAATTGCAGGACATTTTTATTTTCAAATGTAAAAGAGGCAATAATATAATCATGAAATGTTGTCTTTGCCTCAACAAAATCTCGGCTTTTAAAAATTCATCCTCCAACCTTCGCAAGCACATTGAGGTAAGTTAGGCTAGTTAGCTAGCAATAGATAGCCAACGTAGCTAGCTATCTAAATTGCCCAGTAGTGTAGATACAATGTAAAGCTAAATGTCAATAGGGACTAGCTAGCTAGAAAATATTATAGAAAAATGTAGGGTTATGTGTTGTGTTGTATTAGTGGTCAATTTACTTTGCTTGACCTTATTTTTAGAATGGCATAAATAGTTTCTCCAATGGTTGATTTTAAATGGGTTTCTAATGGAAACCTTTTATCTCGGTTGTTGTAGCCAGCCAGCTAAGTTGTTATTTCTGCACATAAAGTATGAGAAAATATTGGAAAAGGTACAATTTATGATACAGTGGAGTCTGCTTATTGTGATCACGTCCGTCCGGGTCAATTTGATCACTAGGGATGATCACTATAACAATTTTTTTTTTTCCTCATGCAGATTACCATTTATTTTACCATTTAAATATAACGTAATGAAACGGACAGCTTCGATATTAACTGAAGTTTACTGACATTCAAAATACGTTTGTAAATTGCTGTACTGTTGCATTAGTGCAAATAGGCTAGCACCACAGGTGCTTTCCCCTGGCGCATTTTTTTCTGTCTCCGTCACTAGCCATGACCGTAACTCGTTTTTATGGAGTTGCTGCACTCTTTCCCTGAGCTAAAGAATATATCTGTTAGGATCAACACTCCACTGCCTGCATCTGCTGCATGTGAAAGACTGTTCAGTTGTGCCGGGCTGATTTTTACAAGTAAAAGAGCTAGACTAGGCTGCAAAAGCTTTGAAAACCAGCTTCTTCTGAAGCTGAACAAAAAATACACAAAGTAGACTGGGCTCGATTGTGCTGTATAATTTTTTTTCAAGAAATGTTTAAAGATGCAAAAATTATTATTTCTGTTCTCCAAGGAAGCTTATAACCTCTACAATACGCTAACATAACATTTTGTTACAGTTTTAATGTTAGTATTTGGTTTATTAAACAAAACTATAAAACATTAAAATGTACTCAAAGTAACTGTACTCAAGTACTTTTTTCATTGAGTACTCATTTCCTCTTACTTGAGTCGTTTTCTTAGGTGGTAACTTTTCTCCTACTTTAGTAAAATTTTACCATAGTAGTTGTACTCTTACTCGAGTACATTTGTTCAGTACTCTACCCACCCCTGGTTCCTACGTATTTCAATGTGCTATTATGACTCAAAGAAGAGTATTCAATTATAAGGTGCTTTTTTGAGCTCTCCTAGCTGTGTTGTTGAGTAACTAGAGCAGGGGTAGGCAACCCCTTAACCAGCAATGCAGTTCACGAAATAGAGTTAAGAAAATAATTACTAAATAAACTAAAGTAAAAAAATTAATAAAAAATAACACAATCAAATTACAATAACAAGGTTATATATATATATATCACACACACACACACACACACACACACACACACACACACACACACACACACACAGTGGGGAGAACAAGTATTTGATACACTGCCGATTTTGCAGGTTTTCCCACTTACAAAGCATGTAGAAGTCTGTAATTTTTATCATAGGTACTCTTCAACTGTGAGTGACGGAATCTAAAACAAAAATCCAGAAAATCACATTGTATGATTAAGTAATTAATTTGCATTTTATTGCATGACATAAGTATTTGATACATCAGAAAAGCAGAACTTAATATTTGGTACAGAAACCTTTGTTTGCAATTACAGAGATCATACGTTTCCTGTAGTTCTTGACCAGGTTTGCACACACTGCAGCAGGGATTTTGGCCCACTCCTCCATACAGATCCTTCAGGTTTCGGAGCTGTCGCTGGGCAATACGGACTTTCAGCTCCCTCCAAAGATTTTCCATTGGTTTCAGGTCTGGAGACTGGCTAGGCCACTCCAGGACCTTGAGATGCTTCTTACGGAGCCACTCCTTAGTTGCCCTGGCTGTGTGTTTCGGGTCGTTGTCATGCTGGAAGACCCAGCCACGACCCATCTTCAATGCTCTTACTGAGGGAAGGAGGTTGTTGGCCAAGATCTCGCGATACATGGCCCCATCCATCCTCCCCTCAATGGGGTGCAGTCGTCCTGTCCCCTTTGCAGAAAAGCATCCCCAAAGAATTATGTTTCCACCTCCATGCTTCACGGTTGGGATGGTGTTCTTGGGGTTGTACTCATCCTTCTTCTTCCTCCAAACACGGCGAGTGGAGTTTAGACCAGAAAGCTCTATTGTTGTCTCATCAGACCACATTACCTTCTCCCATTCCTCCTCTGGATCATCCAGATGGTCATTGGCAAACTTCAGACGGGCCTGGACATGAGCTGGCTTGAGCAGGAGGACCTTGCGTGCGCTGCAGGATTTTAATCCATGACGGCGCAGTGTGTTACTAATGGTTTTCTTTGAGACTGTGGTCCCAGCTCTCTTCAGGTCATTGACCAGGTCCTGCCGTGTAGTTCTGGGCTGATCCCTCACCTTCCTCATGATCATTGATGCCCCACGAGGTGAGATCTTGCATGGTGCCCCAGACCGAGGGAGATTGACCGTCATCTTGAACTTCTTCCATTTTCTAATAATTGCACCAACAGTTGTTGCCTTCTCACCAAGCTGCTTGCCTATTGTCCTGTAGTCCATCCCAGCCTTGTGCAGGTCTACAATTTTATCCCTGATGTCCTTACACAGCTCTCTGGTCTTGGCCATTGTGGAGAGGTTGGAGTCTGTTTGATTGAGTGTGTGGATAGGTGTCTTTTATACAGGTAACGAGTTCAAACAGGTGCAGTTAATACAGGTAATGAGTGGAGAACAGGAGGGCTTCTTAAAGAAAAACTAACAGGTCTGTGAGAGCCGGAATTCTTACTGGTTGGTAGGTGATCAAATACTTATGTCATGCAATAAAATGCAAATTAATTATTTAAAAATCATACAATGTGATTTTCTGGATTTTTGAAGGGTACCTATGATAAAAATTACAGACCTCTACATGCTTTGTAAGTAGGAAAACCTGCAAAATCGGCAGTGTATCAAATACTTGTTCTCCCCACTGTGTGTGTGTGTGTATGTATGTATGTGTATGTATATATGTATATGTATATATTGTGTGTGTATATGAGTTACCAGTAGCGAGTCAATGTGCAGGGGTACAGGTTAGTCGAGGTAATTTGTACATGTAAGTAGAGGTAAAGTGACTGCATAGATAATAAACAGCGAGTAGCAGCAGTGTAAAAACAAATGGAGGGTGGCAGTGTCAATGCAAATAGTCTGGGTGGCAATTTGATCAATTGTTCAGCAGTCTTATTGCTTGGGGGTAGAAGATGATATTAATGAGCCTTTTGGACCTAGACTTGGCGCTCCGTTACTGCTTGCCATGCGGTAGCAGAGAGAACAGTATGACTTGGGTGACTGGAGACTTTTACAATTTTTAGGGCCTTCTGACTCCACCTAGTATGTAGGTCCTGGATGGCAGGAAGCTTGGCTATCGACGTGAGTGCCACGGGGCGGTAGTCATTTAGGCAGGTTACCTTCGCTTTCTTGGGCACAGGGACTATGGTGGTCTGCTTGAAACATGTAGGTATTACAAACTTGGTCAGGGAGAGATTGAAAATGTCAGTGAAGACACTTGCCATTTGGTTCGCGCATGCTCTGAGTACACGTCCTGGTAATCCGGCCTTGTGAATGTTGACCTGTTTAAAGGTCTTGCTCGCTACAGAGAGCGTGATCACACAGTCTTCCGGAACAGATGGTGCTCTCATGCATGCTTCAGTGTTGCTTTCCTTGAAGCGAGCATAAAAGGCATTTAGCTCGTCTGGTAGCCTCTCGTCACTGGGTAGCTCTCGGCTGGGTTTCCACTTTGTAGTCCGTAATAGTTTGCAAGCCCTGCCACATCTGACAAGCGTCAGAGCCGGTGTAGTAGGATTCAATCTTAGTCCTGTATTGATGCTTTGCCTGTTTGATGGTTCGTCTCAAGGCCATAGTGGGATTTCTTATAAGTGTCCCGCTCCTTGAAAGGGACAGCTCTAGCCTTTAGCTCGGTGCGGGTGTTGCCTGTAATCCATGGCTTCTGGTTGGGATATGTACGTACGGTCACTGTGGGGACGACGTCGTGAATTCACTACATCGCCAGTGACTGAGGTGGTATACTCGTCAATGCCATTGGATGAATCCCGGAAAATATTTGTCTGTGCTAGCAAAATGGCGCGGATGCTACGCTAGTAGTACACAGCATTGTACGAGATCTTAAATTTTCTTGGACATTTCTCGCATGGAATAGCCTTCATTTCTCAGAACAAGAATAGACTGACAAGTTTCAGAAGAAAGTTAATTGTTTCTGGCCATTTTGAGCCTGTAATCAACCCACAAATGCTGATGCTCCAACTAGTCTAAAGTAGGCCAGTTTTATTGCTTCTTTAATCAGCACAACAGTTTTTAGCTGTGCTAACATAATTGCAAAAGCGTTTTCTAATGATCAATTAGCCTTTTAAAATGATAAACTTGGATTAGCTAACACAACTTGCCATTGGAACACAGGAGTGATGGTTGCTGATAATGGGCATGTAGATATTCCATAAAAAATCTGCCGTTTCCAGCTAAAATAGTAATTTACAACGTTAACAATGTCTACACTGTATTTCTGATCAATTTGATGTTATTTGAATGGACAAAAAATGTGTTTTTCTTTCAAAAACAAGGACATTTCTAAGTGACCCAAAACTTTTGAATGGTAGTGTAGATAAAAACTCTCTTGGTAGATAGTGTGGTCTATAACTTATCATGAGGTACTCTACCTCATGCGAACAATACTTCAAGACATATTATATTAGACGTTTATTCTCAGCTATGCTTGAGTTTTGAAGTATTATATGGTCTCAGAAGAACAATATTGGCAGGCCAAGCATAGCCAATATGCTGTGATAATGTATTCGGCCTACTGCACAAACCTCATTCTTACAGAATAGTTTTTATTAGGTAATTGTTGGATAGGCTTACATTTGAATAAAATCTGAGCGGTAGATCTCTGCTTGCTTTTTAACTGTGAAAGTTATCTTGACTCAAAAGGTTGGTGACCACTGAAATAGTCAAGTACATTCCGATGAGTGTTTTTCCAGCCAAATTGTAATCATAAATGTTGAAGCTGTATATTGCATGAGTTTTATATGGAATTGTGAAATGCACATTTAGACTAACGGGTGTTTTGTCTTGCTTGTATGACATCAAAGCGGGATTTATTATAATCCTCAACATCTCATCTTTCAAAATACATCTAATCTTTTATTTACAGCATTTCCCTCACTCAGACAACAAAAAAATTGCGAAACTTGCCCAATTAGCGGGAGGGGTGGGGGCAACTTCTTGTCCCACGCGGTGTTCATGTTCCAAACTGCTGTCAGTCAAAACCAATACTAGGCTGTGAACCGGAGACCTCGAGCTCTGATGTCATGTATAGCATGTTACTGTACAGCCAATGCGTTCCAATTTAAGCACTTATCACTTTCCAAATCTGCTATTTTGAACCTGTGTACAGGTACGAGTGTAGAGTTAACATGGTAACTGGAGATATGGTAATAATAATAAATCCCCCTTGTTGGACAATAATTCCATTCTATTGTATTTTAACATTGTTTCTTCATCCATGATCCATCAGGAACCTGGCAATCTTGGGAGCAGGTCTGATGGGTGCAGGCATTGCCCAGGTGACTGTGGACAAAGGCATTCACACCACCCTGAAGGACACCACCGTGGAGGGCCTGAGCAGGGGCCAGCAGCAGGTCTACAAAGGGTGGGTTTACCAGAAAGCAATAGTGCACCGCTAACTAGCTATCGATTCCACAGAGGGGAGGGTTTCAGTTAAAACTCCTAGGAATGGTTTCCTACAGATAGATTAAGCCTGGTCTTCGACTAAGAAGCATTTTTATTGGAGATTCTTTATTGAGCTTGCTTTTTAGTACAGGTCTAGGGGAGCCGGCCAATAAAGGGATAGTTCACCCAAATTACAAAATTACATATTGATTTCATTATTCTGTAAGCAGTCTATGGACAAGGTATAATAGCAATCTATGCTTTGGTTAGTTTCCTTTCCCTGGCACTGTTTCCACATGCTTACGTTTTAGAATTTGTGGCACAAATACCATTCAAGTCATGGGACCGATATTAGCATTTTTCATGCATAATGTTAAAATAATTTGTGACTTTGAGCTTCACAATCAATTTGAGATGATTTGGACATGATGCGTGAAAAATGCTAATATCTTTCCCATGACTTGAATGGAATTTGTGCCACAAATGCTAAAAGAAACTAAAGCATGAATTGCTGTCATACCTTGTCCATAGACTGCTTAGAGGGTAAGGAAACCAATGGGTCATTTACATTACATTACTTACAATTAGCCTTCCTGGGTACATCAACAGATTTTTCACCCAGTCGATTACTGGCCCAACACTCTTAACCGCTAGGCTTCCTACCGCCCGGTTCCCCATCCCTTTAAAGCATAGTTGGAGTTGTTGGTAAAGAAACTAAAATGAATGTTGTTGAACCTGCCTCTCTTGAGACTGTTAACATAAATGTAAATAGAGTAGCTGACGCACACAAGATTTGGTTCTGGGTAACGAGATTAAACCTGCCCTCACTTTCCTCACCAGCCTCAATGACAAAACCAAAAAGAAAGCCATCACGTCATTTGAGAGGGACTTCACACTGGCCAGCTTAACTGGCCAGTTGGACTACAGCGGCTTTGAGAAGGCTGACATGGTCATAGAAGCTGTGTTTGAGGACATCAACATCAAACACAGAGTCATCAAGGAGGTGGAAGCTGTAAGTAGCGCTGAATGTTAAAATCAGGGTTGTGTTCATTAGGGCATGCAAAAGAAAGTATTTTCTAACACAACATAAATAAGCATTTCTTATTGGACAAGATGTTTTGTTATAAATTAACTTTTGTGTTTGATTGCAGGTGATCCCCCCTCACTGTATATTTGCCACCAACACGTCTGCTCTCCCCATCAAAGATATCGCTGCTGCTAGCACGAGGCCAGAAAAGGTATGTTTACTAAGAGTTCAATGGGTTTAATATTAATATTTTAAAAAACAACTGTGACTTATTGATCCTTCAAGCTGGATTCGAACCAGTGACTCGCCAAAATCCATTTATCTACAATAACCTCTACATGTTCTGTGTGGTTGGGGCTGGGTACTTTGAGAGCAAATATTTGTTATTTATTTTGCTGTCTCTGTATAAGTAAGTAAGCCTTGTCTGAGCCAGAATGGCCCATAAGGGCAGGAGCCTATCTCCTGTTTCTGTATTGTGAACAGGGCTCTAAATGAAAAAAAATCACTTGTGCTCCCAACTTAAAGTTAAGAGTACCACATGAAAATACTAAAAAAATACATTGAGATACTGCCTATAAGAATTCTAGCTACTTTTGAAGCACTAGTTGTGCCCTAGAAACTAATATGTAACACTAAAGCTTTCTAGATTGTGTAAAAGCACAATTTTCCTATTAAAATTCATTACATTGACAGATCTCCTGACATTTTTAAGAGTGAGAATTGTACATTCATTCATTCCAATGATTATTGATTTCCTGAAGAAGCTATGTCTTTTCCTTTCATTCTGTGCCACCAAATGTTTGGATATACTGGTAAAGCTACCAGGTTGTTAGCTAGCCAACAAGGAAACATGACTGAATAAAGTGTAAACAATGGTTAATGACGGAGTTTTAGAACTGCCCACGACATGGTTTTTGAATGTAAAATACAGTAAAGGAAGATAGAAATATTCGGCTGGTAATATGGTTCACATCTTTGATCTGGTAAAACTAGAAGCAATCTGTTTTTGTTGTAGTAATGGTGCAACCATGACGCTAATGAATCTTCACTCGCTTGTTTCTGTAGGGCACTCGGAAACAACGGTACAGCGAAGCTTTATCATTACAACAATTGTTATCTAGACATTTTTTCATAGTCGCACAGTGCTCCCAAAATAAAACTCCTGGTTGCACAGCAAAATATTTAGTTGCACTTTAGAGCCCTGGCCGTGAGGCAGCTTGATGTACAAGTAAACCCCCTGGACAGCACACTAGTCTGTTACAGGGCTTTACCCCTAATCCATCTTCTTGGCTGAGTGCCAAGCAGAGAGGCATCAGGTCTCATTTTTTGTCTTTGGCATGACTCGACCGGGAATCGAACTCCCAATCTCAGAGCGGACAATCTTAACCACAAAGCCACTTCGTTGGTTCTTTGTATAAATGGATACATTTTAAATAAAGTTATAGTATTTTCTATTCCTATAGGTGATTGGCATGCACTACTTCTCTCCAGTGGACAAGATGCAGCTGTTGGAGATCATCACTACAGATAAGACCTCTAAAGACACCACTGCCTCTGCTGTAGCTGTAGGCCTGAAGCAGGGCAAAGTTATCATCGTTGTTGGGGTGAGAGAGCTTCTGCTTAGTGCTCACTTCTTGTATTCTCTCTAAGTGTGTTGCTAAGCATAATGATGCTAATACATGGATTATATATATATATATATACACACAGTTGAAGTTGGAAGTTTACATACACTTAGCTTACATGCACAGACAGACAGACAGACAATGGGCCCATAATAATTTGTGTTGTTTGCAGGATGGACCTGGGTTCTACACCACCAGGTGTCTTGCTCCTATGTTAGCTGAGGCAGTGAGAGTACTTCAGGTGAGTGTTATTACACACACACTGCATGCGTCCGAATGCCCATACTAGCGTACAACATACTACTGCATACTATGTAGTCATCGTCGCATACTATTTAGCACGTACCGTTTAAGAAAAAGTATGCAGTATGCCATTTACAAATGAATAGAATAGCAATGGCGTTCTACATCTTCTCAGGCTGATTATAGGCAGACCATCACATTTGACCTATACCATAGTAGACCATACAGCCCATCTATCCTATTTAAAAAGAACTGAAGTCAAACAGATAATTCTGTATACATATTTATTAGTGAAGCCAAAGTGCTTTAACATACTGTATATACATTAATTCAAATAGCCTAGTGTACACACCAAAACCTTTAAAATGTTCAAATCAAAGGGCGATTTACACTGAAAAACGTGGGCATTTGGGCGCAAATTCTGAACCGCTGGACAGCAACATAATAAACTAAATTACTGATCATTGGTAACAAGATCAGAATGACCACTAAGGCTTGATCCAGAAATGTTAGAATTAAATGGGTAGCCTAGCTTACAAAACTAAAATAATCCACATGTTGAAATCAAAAGACCTGATTAACATGACATCAATAATGCAGCTGCATTCAGAAATCAAAATATGGTTTACTTTAAAAGCTCTAAGGAAGGCCAAGAGAACAAACACTTTTCAATGAGAAAACAGAAATCCACTTTGGTTAAAAAAATAAAAAGACACAGGTCTCCCGAGTGCCGCAGCGGAGCGGTCTAAGACTAGAGGCGTTACTACGGACCCGGGCTCATATCTCGGGCTGTGCCACAATCGACCGGGAGCCCTGTAGGATGGTGCACAATTGGCCCAGTGTCGTCCGGGTTAGGGGAGGGTTTGGCCGGTGGGGCTTTACTTGGCTCATCGTGCTCTCCTTGTGGCGGGCCGGGTGCCTGCGGGCTGACCCCGGATGCCAGTTGAACGGTGTTTCCGCCGACACATTGGTGTGGCTGGCTTCCGGGTTAAGCTGGCGGGTGTTAAGTAGTGCGGTTAGGCGGGTCATGTTTTGGAGGACGCATGACTCCACCTTCGCCTCTCCTGAGCCCGTTGGGGAGAAATTGTGGAGAAAAGGGGGGTAAAAATACAAAAAGAATAATATGAATAATAAAGACTTTGGTTTTCAAAGATGTAGCCTGCGATGCAAGGAGCACAAAAACGACTGAGCCTTCATTTGAACACCACCTCAGAAGCTTCGCTATTCGGCATCTTCCCAATTAAGTAGCCTAGTTTTGTTAGGGTCTAGTTCTCTTCAAGTAGTCAATCACTCGAAGGCCACCTCTTCTAATGCATTGTAGAAAAGTGTGTATTGACTTCTACTAGATGAAAAGCCAAAATTAGTATAATATCTTGGCATTTAAGCCATACTTGATTTTTATAAAATCACATACTATAAAACAGTCAATTTTCACATGCTGAGAATTCATCATGAGCGATTGCGTTGTTTCGCGTTATTGGTTAATTTCGGTAGCACATCCCCAAATCAGTTTATCATCTGTTATCAAAGTCGAAATAGTATGACATCCGATCCGGGCATTTAAAGTATGCTTGATTTTCAAAATGTCATATACTATAAAACATTATTTTTTCAGCACACTCAAACAGCCTATTATTTAAGACGCAAGTATGGGTATTCGGAAACGGCCACTGTCTGTTGTCATCTACAATGTTGTATTGCATAACAATGAAAAAAATATTTGTATGTATGTGCTGTGTGTGTTCTCAGGAGGGAGTTGACCCCAAGAAGCTGGATGCTCTGACCACAGGCTTTGGGTTCCCAGTGGGTGCTGCTACACTGGCTGATGAAGTGGGCATTGACGTGGCTGCCCATGTAGCTGAGGACCTGGGCAAAGCATTCGGATCGAGGTTCGGAGGTGGAAACATTGAGGTGCTGAAAACTATGGTGGAGAGAGGATTCAAGGGTAAATTATCTTGTTTGTAGGACATTGAGACTAATACTTTCTTAATCAATATTTCCATGATTCTTTGCATCCTCACACCTAACCCTTTTTCTCAAACTTCATTGGGGAGGGACTTTGAATATTTTCCTCCATTTAAGGTTTGAGAAGGAGGCAAGGAGAGAGGACACGAGGAATAAAGGAACATTTTGTGAGGCAAATTATATAATGGGAAATGCATGGTCATCATTGGTATATCTGATACCCAATTTATTTCATCAACAGGCCGCAAATCAGGAAAGGGTTGCTACGTCTATACGCCAGGACTCAAAAGCAAAGATGTCAACCCGGATATTGAAGACGTCTTGGAGAAATACAAATTGACACCAAACCCTTTAGTGTAAGTAGTAACCACTGGGGAAATGTCTCCTCTAAAGCGACTTAAAGTACATTAAATGTATTTTATTTTTTTATTTTTTTTATCTACCTTTGCGTTTCCTAGTTCCACCCTGTTACCAACTGAGCCACATAGGATCATACACTCATCACACCACCACTTAACCCTGTCTAACTTCTCCATCCAGGTCTTCAGACTCTGATGTCCAGTACCGTCTGGTCTCTCGGTTCGTCAACGAAGCAGTTATGTGTCTGCAGGAGGGGATCCTGAATGGCCCTGTGGAGGGAGATATAGGAGCTGTGTTTGGTCTGGGATTCCCCCCTTGCCTTGGAGGTGGGTGTTCACTCCATACCAGGGTTATTCATTTGAGCCAGGAGGTCCGGACAGAGTACTGCTGGTTTTCTGTTCTATATAATTCATTCTGATAATTAACTTTCCCCAACTGGTGTCCCAGGTCTAAATCAGTCTCTGACTTAAAGGACAAGAATGAAAATCAGCAGTGGAACTGGACTCGAGGTCTAGATTTGAATATTCCTGCTTTGTCCTATGCTGTATGCCACTTACAGTACAGTGAGTGTGTACATGTTTAGTATGTGTATCTAATCTCTGTGGGAATTGAACCCATGAGCTTGCACCATGCTTTTACCAGCTGAGCCACACACACAGGATGATCACATGACATGAGCATAAAGCGCTCTAGTGTTGCATGTTGTGTTTAACTCTTTTCAGGTTTAACAGTAGGCAGAGAGCCTTTTTGTTGTGCTACAATTAGGAATGTTCTTTTACCTTCTTTGACCTTCCCTGTTTAGTCCTTACCGATTTGTGGAGCTGGACTTGACTAAAACAATTTGACTATCCAATTTGAATATTTCAGACAGAGCTATCAGATATGCCTATATTATGCTTTCATCATGGGATGACCTTTTGAAAAGTGTAATCCTACAAACCATTGTTTTAACCTTCTATTTAAACCTGTGTTCAGGTCCTTTCCGGTTTGTGGATACCTTCGGTGCCAACAAGCTAGTGGAGAAGATGAAGAGGTATGAGGAGGTTTACGGCAACCACTTCACCCCCTGTCAGCTACTGCTGGATTATGCCAAGGACTCCAGCAAGAGATTCCACAAGTGACTTTCCCCACCACCATGTACCACTATCACCTAATAGCAGGCTGCCATTAGAATGTGCCTAGGCTGTATGTTTGTCTGTTAAAGAAATAAGCACTGAGCTTAAAGAGATGGTTTGGGATTTTGACAATGAAACTCTTTATCTACTTCCCCAGAGTCAGATTAACTTGTTAATGCCATATGCTAACTATCTTAGCGCAAAGACTGAAAGTAAACTAGCGGTAACGCTCTTTCTAACTTCCTTCGTACTGGACGCAGAGACATACAAATGCTATCCACGAGTTAATCTGACTCTGAGGACATTGATAAAGGGCATTGCCATAATTCTGAACTATCTCTTTAAGTTAAAGTTTGGGTTGCAGAAGAGAAATCATGAAAGTGGCCTGTTTTTACAAATCACAAAATAAATGTTTTCAAGTTGTCGTCAGAGATTTCTGAATTAATGACTAACATGTTGGTTTTTACATTTTCTGAACATTATTTGACAGTTTCCTTTTGGTAATATTCTACTGTAATATCAATCGGAGGCAGGAGTAGACCAAAGGGGCAATCTTAGTCCTCCCACAATCCATGGCTGCATCCTAAATGGCACCATATTCCCAATATAGTGCACAACTTTTGATCAGAGCCCTATGGGGCACTGGTCTAGTAGTGCACTATAAAGGGAATAGGGTTCCATTTCAACCTCACAAGTGACTGGTCTTGTCCTACTTCTCTTGGCATGTTCATGTTTTATTGATTGTCATCTACTAATGAGGTAAACAATTTTTTTTACATTTATCACATTAATCTTTATTCCATGGTTTGGGCCATGATTGTAGAAATCGAGCCAGTAAATTAATAAATAATTATGTTGAAGTCAAATGTGTAGGCCTATGTATATTCTTTGTTTTTCAATTAATGAAAATCAAATTGGGCTAATCGGGTAATTTTGTTTATTAGGCCAATTTTATCATACGCATTAAATGATTACATTAGGCTACACCTAGTTACAATATTTTTTATTTAAAGCGGCAATCAGCAGTCGAAACAATAACGCGTACTCCCCGCCCGTTTTGCCCGTTTCGGTAAAAAAGCAGAGGGATGGGGCTGGAGACATGTAACCACTCCAATTCACAGGCAGCGCTAGGATGCAAGGACTGCCCATCCATTAAATTATAGCTTTAACCACGTTTTGAGGTTATATAGTGTTTATTTACATTTACTAGGTTTACAGACATTGGAGTAAAACAAGCTTATGTTTTGGGTTCAGATGGTAGGACATTTGAACTAATGAGGAATTTAAAAGTTATATTCTTCAAGAATCAATGGGTACATTTTCAATTTGAGTCCAACAATTTATGTAGCAACTGCTGATTGACCTTTTAATCCAATTCGGTATGTGAGTCACATGCCTTGTTCCTATTGTCTACAGCAGAGGGAAGGGTGTGTGCCGGGGACTGTGGACGTACACAGGGTTGGGCTGGGCTGGCCGACGGCAGTATTTTTCTAGCAGTGGTGGCGCAGCATCCTTTGTACCATGAAGCCTTGGTGCGGTGCATACCGATTGATGAGAAGGGTGGAGACAGTTATCGTTGTCAGGATCAGGGAGAATATTCATCAGATTTGGAGAATGGACATGTAGGCTACGTCCATGTTATTAGGTGTGTCAGAGTACAGAATGTTACCATTTTCTGCGAATGAATTGGCTTACCTGGGTACCGCTCGGCAGAAGATGCTGCGGTGCAAGATGTGAGTCATCTCCTTGATGCGTGATTAGCAACGTATACGGTGGAAGTGTTTCGGAGAAATCCATTTTCATTTTTACGTTCAAGGATCGAAGGAATAAAAATGTCGAGACAGTGCGAGGCAGTGAAGGTGGTGGTGCGATGCCGCCCATTCAATAGGAGAGAGGAGACGATGGACAACGATAACATCTTGGAGGTGAATACAAAACTGGGGCAGATCACATTGAGGAACCCAAGGGCGTCACCAGAAGAACTCATGAAATCATTCACATTTGATGCCGTCTACGACTATGAGTCGAAACAGAGCGATATTTATGACGAAACGGTCAGACCCCTTGTAGACTCCGTGTTACAAGGATTCAACGGGACCATATTAGCTTATGGGCAAACTGGGACAGGTAAAACATACACCATGCTAGGTATGCCCACAGACAATGAGAGAGGGATCATCCCAAATTCATTTAACCACATTTTCACACAGATCTCCAGGTCTCAGAATCAGCAATATTTAGTGAGGGCATCCTATCTAGAGATCTATCGGGAGGAAGTCCGGGATCTGTTATGTAAGGACAACAAGAAACTAGACCTCAAAGAGAACCCAGATTCAGGTGTCTATGTCAAAGACCTGTCTTCGGTTGTCAGCAAGAATGTCATGGAGATCGAACATGTCATGAACATAGGAGACCAGTCCAGGTCTGTGGGGTTCACCAATATGAATGAACGCAGCTCACGGTCCCATGCCATCTTCATGATCACGGTGGAGTGCAGTGAGAAAGGTGCAGATGGAGAGGACCACATACGGGTTGGGAAGCTGAACATGGTTGACCTGGCTGGCAGTGAACGCCAGAGAAAGACAGGTGCTAATGGGGAACGCCTGAAAGAGGCCACTAAAATCAACCTGTCCCTCTCAGCGCTGGGTAATGTCATCTCAGCTCTGGTGGATGGGAAGAGCACACACATCCCATACAGGGACTCTAAACTTACCCGCCTGCTCCAGGATTCACTAGGTGGCAATGCTAAGACGGTCATGGTAGCCACTCTGGGACCAGCATCAAAGAACTATGAAGAGTCCCTAACGACCCTAAGGTATGCTAACAGGGCTAAAAATATCAAGAACAAACCCAAGATCAATGAGGATCCAAAGGATGCTCTGCTAAGAGAGTTTCAGGAGGAGATCACCCGCCTGAAGGCCCAACTGGAGGAGCGAGGGATGCTGGCAAAGGAGAGCAGAAGGAGGAGGAATAGCAGAAGACTGACTAAAAGTATGATTGTTGAGGATGTAGCCCACAGAGAAAGGGATGCGGAACTGTGGAAGGCTCTGGAAGCAGAATGGGAGCAGAATGCGAAATACTATATAAAGGAAGAACAGGAAAGCAAGATCAAGAAAGAGGAGGAAAGAAGTATAGCGATAAGTAGATTCAACTCCATGGATAACTCTGTAGAGGGCAGTACCCAAAAAGTTGTTACATCCAAAATACCGATACATAGATTTAGCTCTGTGGAGGATAGACCCAAAAAGGCTCTTCCCACCAGTGCCCATAGCAGCCCAGGGCCCAGAGAGAAATGGAAGCCATTTGGTGAAAAGGAGCAGATGGAAAATGAAAGGATGATGGAGGACATGCAGAAGGAACAGGAATCCATGGAAAATATTATTGAGAAATATAAGGTGACAACAAATATATTATTATTTACTCTCACTGTATTTGAGACAATGTTCATTTTGATATCATATTTAATAATGATTCATTGGTGATGATACAGAGCATCAGACTTTCCAATAGTCAATTATCCATATTGCCAAGTGTCTTTCCCTCCAGGCTATGGAGAGCAAAATATTGGCTGGGGGAAAGAACATTATTGACCACACTAACGAGCAACAGAAGATGCTGGAATTGAAGAGGCAAGAGATTGCAGAGTCGGTGAGAGATTGTCTACAAACCAATAGGCTGTGATAGATTGGGGGAGTTGTGGCGAAGGCACAAAAAAACTAGGCTATCCCTCTAGCATATCAGAAATATTGCACTGTGTAATGACTATGTTGGAAGTGGTAATTCTATATAATACAATGTTTCTCAATGTGCATGCAGGTTTGTGCAGTTTGTTTTTCTATGTGTTCACATATCTTAGATTTTAGTCAGCATCATGGAGAATGGCTATGATTTTGAAATGTTTGAAATGTATTTTTTTATGTCATTGTTTGAGTGTAGGCTAGGCCTGGCTGTATTGGGTCTGCATGAATGAACCATGACTCCACAAAGGAATTTCCCTGAAATATATTTGTATTTGTATTTAGATAAGACGGGAGAGAGAGATCCAGCAGCAGGTGATGGCTCAGGATGAGGAGACAGGAGAGCTGAGAGAGACCTTCTCCTCCCTGCAGCAGGAGGTGGATCTCAAGACCAAGAAGCTGAAAAGGGTAAAATGGATGACTAACCAGTCCTTCCATACACATAAAACCTATCTACTGTAGGATTGTTATTATGACCTTGTGTAATTTGAAGTGATTTGAGACAAAATCCTATTTCCTAATTCCTGGTTGTTTTGATAAGGATGCTATTATTTAATGGGGTTATTGTGTTCTCCTATTGTGTTTCCTTTCTCATGGATCCAGTTGTATGCCAAGCTGCAGTTGGTGAAGGCTGAGATTGGGGATGTCATTGATGAGCATGTAGTAACCAGACAGGAGCTTGAACAGACACAGAATGAACTCACCAGAGAACTCAAGTTCAAGTGAGTATTAATAACCTGTAATCATGCATTCAGACATGCAACACACACACACACTACACCAACGTGGTTCACTTTTCACAATATGTATTATGTTTTACCTGCAGGTATCTCTTAATTGAGAATTTCATCCCTCCCGAAGAAAAGAACAAGATTATGAACAGGCTTCACTTTGACAGTGAGGAGGACCAGTGGAGGTTTAGGCCCTTTGTTACTTCAGAAAGGTCAGTGAGTACACCCAGTCTACACTAGTCTATACTACACTCTTAGAAAAAGGTGCTATCTAGAGCCCTTTTTGGTTCCAGGTAGAACCCTTTTGGTTCCAAGTAGAACCCTTTTGAGATCCAAAGAAGCGTTAGAGAATAATGTACAGCCCATTTCGGTTGCTGTGTGTGTATTGGTGTTCAACTGGGGGTTCAACTATCAGAGGGTTCTACATGGAACCCAAAAGAGTTCTACCTGGAACCAAAAGGGTTCTAAAATTTGATCCTATGGGGGCAGCCAAAGAACACTTTTGGAACCCTTTTTTCTAAGAATATAGTCTGTGAGCATATACTCTGCTATTGGTACTACATATTATTGACTGGTCCTGAAAGGACAGCTCCACTGATCGGACAGATAAAAAGATAGCAATGGCCAGAGCAAACTTTGTGGTGCAGAAAGGACAGCTCCGCAGAGCCAGTTAAGGAAATGTCGCTGATGAGGGTAGGCACACTTAGTCACAATAAAAACAAAATTGGCTACTTTGTCACAATATGATATTATCTATACTTTTTTTTCAACTCCTTAAATAACTCCTAAACTAGCCTTTCCTCCCGTACACATCTTGTTGCAGTAAATCGGCTCATCAGGTGAAACGAAGGCCCACTTCTGTGGTGGGATACAAGAGACCT
Source organism: Thymallus thymallus (assembly GCA_023634145.1). NCBI lineage: Eukaryota > Metazoa > Chordata > Actinopteri > Salmoniformes > Salmonidae > Thymallus > Thymallus thymallus. Next base: position 17,961,219 of record CM042406.1, read on the forward strand.
ATCAGCCAATATGCACAGATGGCTGTCACAACAGGAGCTCCATCTAGATACCGGGTGGGTTGCTGGAAAATATATATATTTTAGATTGAAAATAAGTGTAGTGTATTTTTGCTAAATGTATTACATGTGCTAGATGGAACATATCTAATCAGTTGTATTTGACAGTATATGATGTATACTGTACTGATTAATGTCCAGAACACAATTTCCACCCATTTTTTTATCATCAATTGCAGATGCTTTCCATTGTCACTGTTCATTACATTAAACTTCCTCTCACATTCTCTCTCATTACGTATTCCTATAGGCTGAGAATGTAATGCTCCTGGAGCTAGATATGAGCCCACCCACCATGTACAACCTTAACCTTAACGGAGCACACCTGGAGCAGGCCTTTGGAGGTCCCGGTAGCCCCAGGAGAGACCTGCTAGTCAACGTCCCCTTCAGGGACAGGACCACTGCATCAGGAAGGGTCCGGAAGTCACAATCCTGGTGAGTTACAGTACCTGTGATAACTTGGTAAGTTTAACCTGCAGAGGACTCTCTTAGAGTTGCTACAGAATTAGCTGATTAAGTGTTATCTGATTAATCTTTCCTAGTTTACTAATAATTGGCAGCATTTAGAGCCATGACTATCATAAATGTATATGCATTTGCTGTATAACCTCTTCTTAATTCCCAGGTACCAGGCACCACGCTCATCCTCTTCATGCGTCTCATCCTCTTCATCATCCAGCTCTATAATACAAGGACCCCAGACACAGTGCTCTCCTCACCCCCAGAGACCCTCCTCAGCCATCTATACTCCATTGGAAGGTGCCATTCCAGGGAGCCCCTGATTATAGAACATTCCTATGTATATCATATGCTTATTTGCTGTGTTACATTATGCAATCAACAATTTCAAAGTATATTATTTCACCAAATACAATTTGTCTGTTACCAAAAGACTTGCAGAAGACTTTGTGGAGCTTTTCATTATTTTATATTTTTTCGCTATCATTATAGCTTATGCTGATGATGACTAAAGTAATGTTTAGCTTTTTATGTATTGAAACATCAGAATAAATGGTACAAAGTGTTATAAATAACATATGAGCCTACTTTTTTTTTAGGGAAAAGAGAAAATACCCGTCTTTCAAGTCAAATGAACTAACATTGACAAAAAATAAAAATAGAGAGAAGAAGAAAGCAGCCTTTTATGAATTTGACTAATTTTAGAGGACTTACTCGGTAGGCTATTCTATTCTAGCCTAGCCTAAACACAGCCATCTCCCCAAAAATAGTAATATGTTCAGACAGTAATAACAGTCATGGTATTCTTTTATTAGTTATGTATTATTTTTTCTAACCAAGTAAAACAAATGTGTTCCAATACTCCCGTGGTGTTTGCCAGTGACAGCTGTCATTTGTACAGTAAGATGACGTCCCTCTCTGGGTCACATGACACACTCCTTACAGTAAAGCAGTAAAAGCCCAATATGGCAGAAGCGGCGGGTCTTGCACGGTAACTAAAGCAACATTTCAACTAACACACTGTCAAATTCAACACTAATCAGCACAAGACCGCAGCAATGAGGGAGAGACAGAAGAAAAAGAAGGGGAGGACATGGGCAGAAGCTGCTAAAACGGTATTTACTGTCTTTCTATTCAACGTTTGTTGTGCTTGTTTTCCCTTCGCTCCCACTTGTACAACTGTTTATGAGTTCATGACCCGCTGGTGCAGACGAAATGTTGCGTATGCAACGCAAGGCCTGCTTGTCGGCTAGCTAAGCACTGGAAGTCCATTAATATTGGCTTGACAGTGTTGTGGATTCATTTACAGCAAATAGCTATATAAATGTATCCTTGTAGTTTGCTTTAGTCGCTGAAGTTGAAGATAGGAAATTGAGAGAAGTATTGCTTCGACCGAAGACGTAGCATAAGACGTGTCTGTGTTCCGCTGTAAAGTAAACACCAAGTGATGCGCGAGCTTAGAGCTAGCCAGTTAGCAATCTATGCTAACTCTAAAATTCAGTTTGACAGCTTGTTCTGAACTTATAAAATACATTGAAACATGGCCATTGACAAGTGTCTAGCTCTCCAGTTTAGCTCTAATCGCCCTATGTCGATGGACATAGGCTATAACGCTAGTTAATGACCAATGAACGACAACTAGCATTGTAGTAGTAGCCAACTTGCTAGCTAGCTACTTATAGCTAGCTAGTAGCTACATCAGTAGTGTTCATAAACTATTTATAAAGTTATTTTATCTACCTGGTCACTGTATTGGCCATTCAGTAATATTAAAATGCTTAGCTACATATAGCTACATGTATTAGCAAATCATTGTTGTTACTAGTTTTAATTAGCTACATTGTTTAAACAAGACACAATAACATAGCCAGCTAGCTAACAGTAGTTCGTTGACAGCTGACAGTTCGCCTACTATTCATATGAAAACCTTTGTGACATCAAAGATTTTTTATAACTAAACCAAGATTGACCACAGACTGTCGTTTCCAATGGGAACAAATTAGTAATTGTGAGCAGAACTAGCAAGGAGGGGGTAGAGCCAAGCACGAGCTAGCGAAATCCTATTTGCTTGTTCTAGCAAACATCTGCATATTTCCGTTAGAGGACGCCTACTATGTGAAGTGCGCGTGTGCAATAACTCATTCGCCTTTACACTCCTAAACAACGGAATGTTTGAACACTTTGGCAAAGGTGTTTTAACTCTGTTAAAACAGATTATAGTTTTGGGAACTGAAAACTGTATTTAGACAATCTTTCGTCGATTAGATAATTTGAAGAATGTCAACAAAATCCATCTCCTTACATTTCCTCCCACTGCTGACCACTGGGCTTCATCTCACTACCATATTTGGTAGTGAGTGGAAACGACAAGCTGTTGCTTCACATTTATACATACAGTGAAATATCTGTCTCATTGTTCTATCTGTGGTGACATGTCATCATGGCCATAATTTAGGCTAGCTACATCAGCTATGATGGTGGTGGGTGGTGATCTTGCTCAGGCTTTCTCTTCTTACACATACACAAAGGAAGTGAATCATTGAGGTCTGTCTTATTCCCGGCAAGTCATATATTTTCTTGACAATGGGCAAAAGCATGCACTAAATCATTGGGCAGGAGTTGTTGATAGACTCAGTCCCAGAGGTTGATTTCATGTCTAAACAAACCACACCACTAATTAATGTAATGTGCTAAAAACTCAGGGGCCTTATGCTTATGAGTGCTGATCTAGAATCAGGTCCTCCCTGTCAATAATTATATTCATTGTGATCTAAACGGTAAAACGAATCCTAAATCAGTACTTCTTCTCTACATGACAGCACAGAACTATAGAATACCTCAGTAGAAGCTTACTCAATTGACATGCTAATTTCATACCACTAGGACCAACTATAGAATTGTGAGTTGATAATGTGTGGTAACACCATAAGCAATGTGAATTCTAGTCTAGGGCATTTTGACGTATGTTATTGTCTTTAGACTAGAGGTTGTTTTAGATTCTCGTGGTTTTAGGTATGTATTAGATAGATAGATAGATAGATAGATAGATAGATAGATAGATAGATAGATAGATAGATAGATAGATAGATAGATAGATAGATAGATAGATAGATAGGTACTTTATTGATCCCCGAGGGGAAATTTCTTCGTCAAGCATCTGCGAAAAAACACAGGGCAGGTGCAAAATGCCAGAACGAAAATACACAAAAGACCAATACACGATACATGATACATAGTGCGGCAGTATGAAAAAGTATAAAAATACAAGAAGTCTGGAGTGCAAAAAGCTATAAAGAGACATTGCATAGTATGGGTGAATGGCTGAATATGTACACTATACATTGTTACAGAGTGTTAGGTGACAGAAAAATTATAAAAATATTGCAAGTAGTATAGATAAATAAGGATATTTGCATGGTTAACTATACTATACAGGTCGTTGGCAGAGAAATACTTAAATAGCTAATTGTGCGTATGATATAAGTGAGGGTAATAATAGTTTACTTAATATACAGTCTGGTTATATGAACAGGTAAGTGACTATTTTGCATGGTTAAATTAACTTTACAGGTAAATGTACAGTTAAATGTACAGGTAAGTGAATATTTGCATGGTTACATTAACTGTACAGGTAAATGACAGGAAGAGATACTTAAATAGCTAAATGTGCGTATGATATCATTTAGGGTAATAATAATAATTCCCTTAATAATAATACAGTCCTTAGTGCAGGGTTTGATTACAGATAATGCACGTATTGCACATTTGAATTACTAAAAGCAATAAAAAAAGATACAACTGACAGGATACTAATATGCATTCCTGAGTGAATAACTACATAAGTTCAGTCCAAGAATTACTTACAATATTGCACGTGATATGATATAACTGTATATACAGTCCTGAATTAATAAGTCCTGAGTGAATGAGTGATTACAGACCAGAGTTACTCACGGATGGATGCATAATTGTTAAACTAGGTCCTAACACCCCAACAGTTCCAGGTCTATGTTGCCGACTGCACAGCACCCCAGTGAGGCATTAAATAGCCTAATAGCCGCCGGCAGGAAGGACCTCCTGTAGCACTCTCTGGCACACCATGGTGGGATCAGTCTGTGACTGAAAGTGCTCCTCTGCATCATTACACATTATTACACTGCAATCCATTGACATATTTTGTGCTTTATTCTTTCAGGTATTAGAAAAGTACCCCAACACACCCATGAGCCACAAAGAGATCCTACAGGTGATCCAGAGGGAGAGACTGAAAGAGATTAGGTAAATGAACAGTCTCTCATATGTCTTCTGGGTGTTCTCAAAGAAAAGGTCCCTTTTGTTTATGAATAGCAACACATAATTTCTTCTTGCTTGATTGCTCATGTCCTTTCCCTTTTTTCTTCTTCTTGGTGGTAATTATTACATTCACATACTTCTAATTATTTTGTTTCTTTCTTGTTTCATTTTTTCACTCTTGTCATCCAGAAGGTAAGACAAAACAAGTTTTGCCCCTCCGTCCCTTAACATACTCACTAAAATGTTGTTTGTTTTTCCTATTGCATGTTATTAACAACTTGTACTTGTAACAACAAGTTACAACATGTTATTAACAACTTGTACTTGTAACAACAAGTTACAACAGGTTATTAACAACTTGTAACAACAAGTTACAACAGGTTATTAGCAACTTGTAACAACAAGTTACAACATGTTATTAACAACTTGTACTTGTAACAACATGTTCTTGCATGTCAGGTATTGTTATTTCAAGCAGCACAGCCTAATAATTTCAGATGAAGCGGTTATACTCTGAATACAGTACACTGACGCCACACTATAGGGCCAAACCAGGCTAGGCTGAGCTGTACTGGGTTGGCCAACTTGGCCTGGCTACACATCCACCATGTTTGCTGAAACTATGCTGGAAAAGACAATGTGAAAAGTAATTGTTGGAGCTAGCACAGTACAGTTCAAGTTGGCTTTGTAGTGGCCAGTTAGCTGTCTGCTTCATTGGGTGTAACTGGCTGTGCTTTTTTCTTCTCCTGTTATCTAGTGGTACTTCCCCGCTGGCCTGTCTCAATGCTATGCTCCACACCAACTCTCGCGGGGAAGAAGGGATCTTCTACAAAGTACCTGGACGAATGGGGGTCTACACACTGAAGGTCAGTTTCACATTTCTGTAAATCTAAAGCATCAAACCAATAAGTGGCGACATATCTACAGTGGGGAGAACAAGTATTTGATACACTGCCGATTTTGCAGGTTTTCCTACTTACAAAGCATGTAGAGGTCTGTAATTTTTTATCATAGGTACACTTCAACTGTGAGAGACGGAATCTAAAACAAAAATCCAGAAAATCACATTGTATGATTTTTAAATAATTAATTTGCATTTTATTGCATGACATAAGTATTTGATCACCTACCAACCAGTAAGAATTCCGGCTCTCACAGACCTGTTAGTTTTTCTTTAAGAAGCCCTCCTGTTCTCCACTCATTACCTGTATTAACTTACCTGTTTGAACTTGTTACCTGTATAAAAGACACCTGTCCACACACTCAATCAAACAGACTCCAACCTCTCCACAATGGCCAAGACCAGAGAGCTGTGTAAGGACATCAGGGATAAAATTGTAGACCTGCACAAGGCTGGGATGGGCTACAGGACAATAGGCAAGCAGCTTGGTGAGAAGGCAACAACTGTTGGCGCAATTATTAGAAAATGGAAGAAGTTCTAGATGACGGTCAATCTCCCTCGATCTGGGGCACCATGCAAGATCTCACCTCGTGGGGCATCAATAATCATGAGGAAGGTGAGGGATCAGCCCAGAACTACACGGCAGGACCTGGTCAATGACCTGAAGAGAGCTGGGACCACAGTCTCAAAGAAAACCATTAGTAAAACACTACTCCGTCATGGATTAAAATCCTGCAGCGCACGCAAGGTCCCCCTGCTCAAGCCAGCGCATGTCCAGGCCCGTCTGAAGTTTGCCAATGACCATCTGGATGATCCAGAGGAGGAATGGGAGAAGGTCATGTGGTCTGATGAGACAAAAATAGAGCTTTTTGGTCTAAACTCCACTCGCCGTGTTTGGAGGAAGAAGAAGGATGAGTACAACCCCAAGAACACCATCCCAACCGTGAAACATGGAGGTGGAAACATCATTCTTTGGGGATGCTTTTCTGCAAAGGGGACAGGACGACTGCACCGTATTGAGGGGAGGATGGATGGGGCCATGTATCGCGAGATCTTGGCCAACAACCTCCTTCCCTCAGTAAGAGCATTGAAGATGGGTCGTGGCTGGGTCTTCCAGCATGACAACGACCCGAAACACACAGCCAGGGCAACTAAGGAGTGGCTCCGTAAGAAGCATCTCAAGGTCCTGGAGTGGCCTAGCCAGTCTCCAGACCTGAACCCAATAGAAAATCTTTGGAGGGAGCTGAAAGTCCGTATTGCCCAGCGACAGCCCCGAAACCTGAAGGATCTGGAGAAGGTCTGTATGGAGGAGTGGGCCAAAATCCCTGCTGCAGTGTGTGCAAACCTGGTCAAGAACTACAGGAAACGTAGGATCTCTGTAATTGCAAACAAAGGTTTCTGTATCAAATATTAAGTTCTGCTTTTCTGATGTATCAAATACTTATGTCATGCAATAAAATGCAAATTAATTATTAAAACATTGTACAATGTGATTTTCTGGATTTTTGTTTTAAATTCCGTCTCTCACAGTTGAAGTGTACATATGATAAAAATTACAGACCTCTACATGCTTTGTAAGTAGGAAAACCTGCAAAATCGGCAGTGTATCAAATACTTGTTCTCCCCACTGTATATGTGAGATTGACATTACATTTTTTACTAATAGTCAGTGCCACATTGTCAATAATTATGAGCTGTTAAAAGCATTTATGATGACAGTGCTTCTCTTTGGAAGGAGAACGAAAAGTAGAGCAACGTTATGATTCACTCAGCGAGATTGTCAAACAATAGGAAATGAACATGAATAATTATTAATTGCTCTGAATGTTAGGACTCATTCAAAGCAGTCTGTGTTATGGGTGTGTGTGTGTATATAATATCTTAATGTGGTGTGTATGTTATATAATATATGTGTACACTGAGTGGACAAAACATTAAGAACAACTTCCTAATATTGAGTTGCCCCCTCTTTTGCCCTCAGAACAGACTCAATTCATCAGGGCATGGATTCCACAAGGTGTCGAAAGCGTTCCACAGGGATGCTGGCCCATGTTGACTCCAATGCTTAACAGTTGTTTCAAGTTGGCTGGATGTTCTTTGGGTGGTGGACCATTCTTGACACACAAGGGAAACTGTTGAGCATGAAAAACCCAGCAACGTTGCAGTTTTTCACACAAACCGGTGTGCCTGGAACCTACAACCATACCCTGTTTAAAGGCACTTAAATATTTTGTCTTGTCCATTCCCTCTCTGAATGGCACACTTACACAATCTATGTCTCAAGGCTTAAAAATCCTTCTTTAACCAGTCTCCTCCCCTTCATCTACACTGATATGAAGTGGATTTAACAAGTGACATCAAGGGATCATATCTTTCACCTGGATTCACATGGTCAGCCTATGTCATGGAAATGTTTTGTACACTCATTGTATGTTGTGTTTTTGTGTATAATGTGCTGTATTTATATAATTTGTGTATAACCTATATGTATGTTGTGTGTCTGTGAGTAGAAGGACATCGGGGACGTGGTGAAGGAGCTGTCTGAGGAGGGGTCCGATGAGGACGGTAGTGATAATCTGTCTGATTCCCAGAGAAGCACAGAGAACAACAACTACACTAACAACCAGGAGGGCATGAGGGGACAGTGGAGGAGGAGAGGTATGCTACTATTTCACAATATATTTAGAACGTCCCTCTTTTTGATGAGGAAATAGGGAGGACGAGAGGTGGAAACATATTGTATATTTCACAATATATTTATTAGCTTCACCTTTTCCCATGATGATTAAGCTATATTATTGCAGTACTTGAAATTAACTGAAATACAGTGCATTCCGAAAGTATTCAGACCCCTTGACTTTTTCCACATTTTGTTACGTTACAGCCTTATTCTAAAATTGATTCAATTTCTTTTTTTCAATCTACACACAATACCCCATAATGACAAAGCAAAAACATTTAAAAAAAATAAATGTTTTTACAAATAAAAAACAGAAATATCACATTTACATAAGTATTCAGACCCTTTACTCAGTACTTTGTTGAAGCACTTTTAGCAGCGATTACAGCCTAAAGTCTTCTTGGGTATGACTCTACAAGCGTGGCACACCTGTATTTGGGGAGTTTCTCCCATTCTTCTCTGCAGATCTTCTCAAGCTCTGTCAGGTTAGATGGGGCGCGTCGCAGCAAAACTATTTTCAGATCCCTTCAGATATGTTCGATCAAGTTCAAGTCCGGTCTCTGGCTGGGCCACTCAAGGACATTCATAGACTTGCCCCGAAGCCACTCCTGCGTTGTCTTGGCTGTGTGCTTAGGGCCGTTGTCCTGTGAACCTTCACCCCAGTCTGAGGTCCTGAGCGCTCTGGAGCATTTTCATCAAGGATCTCTCTGTACTTTGCTCTGTTCATCTTTCCCTCCATCCTGACTAGTCTCCCAGTCCCTGCTGCTGACAAACCTCCCCACAACATGATGCTGCCACCACCATGCTTCACCGTAGGGATGGTGCAAGGTTTCCTCCAGACGTGACGCTTGGCATTCAAGCCAAAGAGTTCAATCTTAGCTTCATTATACAAGAGAATCTTGTTTCTCATGGTCTGAGAGTCCTTTAGGTGCCTTTTGGAAAACTGAGGAGTGGCTTCCGTCTGGCCACTCTACCATAAAGGCCTGATTGGTGGAGTGCTGCAGAGATGGTTGTACTTCTAGAAGGTTCTCCCATCTCCACAGAGGAACTCTGGAGCTCTGTCAGAGTGACCATCAGGTTCTTGGTCACCTCCCTGAACAAAACCCTTCTCCCCCGATTGCTCAGTTTGGCCGGGAAGCCAGCTCTAGGAATAGTCTTGGTGGTTCCAAACTTCTTCCATTTAAGAATGATGTGTTATTGATGTGCCAATGATGTGCCAATGTGTTATTGGGGACCTTCAATGCTGCAGAAATGTTTTGGTACCTTTCCCCAGATCTGTGCACCGACACAATCCTATCACGGAGCTCTATGGACAATTCTTTTGACCTAATGGCTTGGTTTTGCACTGTCAACTGTATAGACAGGTGTGTGCCTTTCCAAATCAAGTTGTAGGATGATCAATGGAAACAGGATGCACCTGAGCTAAATTTTGAGTCTCCTAGCAAAGGGTCTGAATGCTTATGTAAATAAGGTATTTCTGTTTTTAATTTTTAATAAATTAGCAAACATGAAAAAAACAAATGGTTATGCTTTGTCATTATGGGGTATTGTGTGTAGATTGATGAGTAAAAAAAGAATTTGATCAATTTTAGAATAAAGCTGTAACGCCAAAATGTGGAAGAAGTCAAGGAGTCTGTAGGTGCTGATACTCATTTGGGTGCCGACCATTACTCTTTATATTTAGGTGTCAGTCCCACTCAAGCACTGAGTTATTGTGGTGTTTCCATTTTCACTATTGAGTGTGCAGCTGTACATTTTGTGATAAATGCTATACATCCGACTGTTGCCCATCTTAGTAACATTTTAGAAGGAGATTAAGTTCAGGCCATTTCTGTCATTATTTCTCTCTGTCCCTTGAACATTTTAAGCAACGGTTATAACAGGAAATTCTTTTTTTTGTTGTTGTTGAGTCAGTTCTGTGACCACTTCCTCATATACACATATGAACAAGTTAAGAAACCGTTTAAGTAAAGTAACAGCATATCTTCTGAGCACGGGATATATTGTTTATTTTTTTCTTGTATATCTTTCTTGTTCTTAATATCAATGCAAAAAGCTCCATCAATGCAAATGTTATCAAAAGAACCAAAAATACAGAAGTCAAAGGAACAAAGCTACGGTGAGTGAGAAAAGAAGCCTTCTAAAAAAAATACAGGAAATAACCATTATAAAAGTTGTTTTAAGTAATCTTGATATAAACTGTTTTTTTGGCGGTTGGAAAGTCAAAGATTATTCTATTTTAAAAAATGCAACGCACATCCAGGCCAACTTTTTGTGTATGTTTTCAGCAATCTTTTAGATCCAACATAGATTTGTATAGTGTATGAGTGCAAAACAAAACTTATCTATTAGCCATCTTAACCATCTATTAGCCATCTTAAACACTCAAATCAGCACACAACTTGTGTATTTATATTAATGATATCAGTGTTTTGGATGTGAACATTGGGGGTTGTTGTTGTTAAGTATAATAATGTGTTATTGACTGTGCGTCTAAGTTGTGTTGTGTTTCCTTCCCAGTTCCCTCCAAGTTGCCGTCTGATCCGTCGTCTCCTCAACCACGTTGTTCATCTCCCTCTGTCCCCAGTAGCAAGCTCATTTCTCCCTCACAGAAACACAGCAAGAAAGCCCTCAAACAGGTAGGCTACTGTTTTTTTTGTAATTTTTATTTATTTTATTTTTTTCACCTTTATTTAACCAGGTAGGTCAGTTGAGAACAAGTTCTCATTTGCAACTGCGACCTGGCCAAGACAAAGCAAGGCAGTGCGACAAAAAACAACACAGAGTTACACATGGGAAATAAACAAATGTACAGTCAATAACACAATAGAAAGTCTATATACAGAGTGCAAATGTAGTGCAAAATGCAGTAAGGTTAGGAAGACAATAAATAGGCCATAGTGGCGAAATAAATTACAGATTAGCATTATCACTGGAATGATGGAATGTGCAAATGATGATGTGCAAATAGAGATACTGGAGTGAAAAATGAGCGGAAGTTAAAAAATAAATATGGGGATGAGGTAGTAGGTTGGGCTATTTACAGAAGGGCTATATACAGGTGCAGTGATCAATAAGCAGCTTTGACAGCTGATGCTTAAAGTTAGTGAGGGAGATAGGAACCTCTAGCTTGAAGGATTTTTGCAGTTCGTTCCAGTCATTGGCAGCAGAGAACTGGAAGGAATGGCGGCCAAAGGAGGTGTTGGCTTTGGGGGTGGCCAGTGAGATATACCTGCTTGAGCGCATGCTACGGGTAGGTGTTGCTATTGTGACCAGCGAGCTGAGATAAGGCGGGGATTTACCTAATAAAGACTTATAGATGACCTGGAGCCAGTGTGTTTGGCGACGAATATGTAGTGAGGACCAGCCAACGAGAGAATACAGGTCGCAGTGGTGGGTAGTATATGGGGCTTTGGTAACAAAACGGATGGCACTGTGATAGACTACATCCAATTTGCTTAATAGAGTGTTGGAGGCTATTTTGTAAATGACATCGCCGAAGTCAAGGATCGGTAGGATGGTAAGTTTTACAAGGGCATGTTTGGCAGCATGAGTGAAGGAGGCTTTGTTTGCGAAATAGGAAGCCGATTCTAGATTTAATTTTGGATTGGAGATGGTTAATGTGAGTCTGGAAGTTGAGTTTACAGTCTAACCAGACGCCTAGGTATTTGTAGTTGTCCACATATTCTAAGTCAGACCCGTCGAGAGTAGTGATGATAGTCCGGTGGGCGGGTGCGGGCAACGTTCTATTGAAGATCATGCATTTAGTCTTACTAGCATTTAAGAGCAGTTTGAGGCCACGGAAGGAGTGTTGTATGGCATTGAAGCTTGTTTGAAGGTTAGTTAAGAAGGGCCAGATGTATACAGAATGGTGTCGTCTGCGTAGAGATGGATCAGAGAGTCACCAGCAGCGAGAGCGACATCATTGATGTATATAGAGAATAGGGTTAGCCCAAAAATTGAACCCTGTGGCACCCCCATAGAGACTGCCAGGGGACCGGACAGCAGGCCCTCCGATTTTACGCACTGAACTCTGTCTGAGAAGTTGTTGGAGAACCAGGCGAGGCAGTCACTTGAGAAACCAAGGCTGTTGAGTCTGCCAATAAGAATGCGGTCATTGATAGAGTCGAAAGCCTTGGCCAGGTCGATGAAGACGGCTGCACAGTACTGTCTTCTGTCGATGGCGGTTATGATATCGTTAAGTACCTTGAACGTAGCTGAGGTGCACCCATGACCAGCTCGGAAACCAGATTGCATAGCAGAGAAGGTACGGTGGGATTCGAAGTGGTCAGTGATCTGTTTATTAACTTGGGTTGATTCTCTATCGGTCTTGTTTTCACTGATTAATAGAGACCGGTTCTCTCTTTTCTCAACAAGACTAACCTGGGTAAATAAAGGTTAAATAAAGTACTGGTGCTGACCTGGTGCCTCATAACCTGCCTGACAGTGTCTCAGTGATGCGCCCTCAGTGTTTTCCACAAGTACCTGAAGTAGCCAAATAGAAACATTTGCTAACATTACATTTTCTTTGCCGAATGACCTATATTTTGGCGGCCTCTGGTACTTTCTAATGCCTTGATTCCATCTTAAATACACAGCTAAATTATTGAAATCTTTAACAAATTTACCTCCTAGATTGGAAAAATGTGTTGTGGTATTGGATATGACAGTGCATTGTTAGTTGTTTTGGATATTGTCTAGGCCTCTATGATAAGCACCATGTCCTAAGTAAAAGAACATTAAACCCTTTTTAATATTTAACCTGTGTTCTCTTGAGATCAAAGTTTTATTTACAGTTTTACTACAAGGTCTGAATTGCCACAATGATTTTTGTTGTTTAAATTATGTATTTTCTTTAAACAGAAAAATTGTCCACTGCACACATTATCTTGAAAAATAAATGAAAAGCGGCTGCTATATGAAACACCCGAAAGAAAATAAATCAATGTGCCAGAAAACAATAATAAGTCAAGTGGATTTTGACTCATCGTTACTTGGGAAGTGCAAATTTGGGGCTCTACACTGAATTATTTTACAAGGAGCACATTTAGGAGCAGACAAAGAAATTTAGGAGCAGAATGAAAGTATTTGGGGAAGTTGTTTAAATTAATTAAATGTATTGGTTTTAGATCACAACAAAATATATGTACGGTATAATCAACGAGAGGCTATGGGTTCTATGGAAAATATGGAACGAGGTGGAAGGTGTGTTCCACAACGCCCTAGCGTCCACATATTATTAGAGAATAATTCACTTAAACAGGACAACATTTATCATTTCGTAAGACAGTATAATTGGTACTATGGTACAAGTCATTGTTGACCCTAAAATAATACTATTAATAAATAAATACAATTAAACATTAAAAGCAAAAGCAAGGTTTCATTTGTTTGGTGTTGGATTGGGCAGTGGACATCTTTCTGAAGTGTTATTGTTTTAATTTATGTAGTTGTTTTTTGGTTAAATCTTATATGCGTGGGGTTGGCATCCTGGCATGCCTATCTGCATTGCGTTTTCACTGTCTTTGTGTGCATGACACACATGCACAGACACACACACACTCATGCATACACACACTTGCACTTCTACACTCGCATACATACACCCATCCACCTGACCACCCACACCCGTCCATTATCCTGTTAGGGCCTATAGATATTTCATATAATATTCGTAAAAAATAATTATAATTGTATCTAAAATAGTAATTTTGTTTCTTATGCTATGATTTATAATTTCCATAGTATTGATTTCATTAATTGTTTCTTTCCAATTGCTTATTTGTGGTGCCAGCGGTTTAAGACAGTTTCTAGTAATCTGTTTAAGTGCTGTTATTCTCATAATTCTGAAGAGGTACTGGTCTAGAAATTATTGAGGACTGGACAGGAGTATGGGTGTGGTTAGCTCTGCTCTCCCCACAGTTACCCAGCAACTTGTTGTGATGTCACGGTTGTACTTTGATTGTATTATAGGAGTTATGAAAAATCTTGACTGAATTTTCCAAGAGTATTTCCTCCAGAGTAGAGAGTTGGTTGTCTTGGACATGTTTCTAGATACTGTAGATCATGTCTGGATGCACTTTGTTTTGGGGATCTTTGTCCAGACCTTTATGGTGTTATCAGGGCCGGCCCTAGCCTTTTGGGGGCCCTAAGTGAGATTTGGTTGGGAGACCCCCACCTTGCACGTAAATAATTTTAGTGGCCCCCCTCATGACATCTTTTTTAAAGCTAATCTCTTGCAAGTCTACACACAAGACTTACGCCATGTTAAGAATATCTGAGTGAGAGTGACTAACAAAAATCAATGGACTAACTTACCAATATTTTTAATTGAGTGACTGTCAGTGACTGACATCAGCCGGTTGCACACTCATTTTCAGCCGGCTACATTTTCCACTTCATATTAACTATGCAACTTTTCATTTAAAACTTTAAATGAGTTAGTCTGTTGAGCCCTCTCCCGCTAGAATAAACGTATGCATCTTCTAGCGATCTATTGATAGGATAGGCGCCTGTTAGTCACAAAGCGAGCGATGACACGGAGGAGGGAGAGAGCATGATGCTCGTTAATTTGCAAAAAGTAGTAGGCCTAAAAAAAACGATGAATCGAAATCCACAACTTAGCCTAATTATTGTGTTGGCTAGCCACGATGAGTCGTGGCTCATAGTAGGCTATCTACTGTGCGTTGATTCACAACTGAACAGCAAGTGTGGACTAGTTTATAAAAGGTGTCAAACTGACTGAAAAGTGGATCTCCTATATCCCTTTGCCATGCATAAATCATGCAACGTGGTTATACAGTGGGGAGAACAAGTATTTGATACACTGCCGATTTTGCAGGTTTTCCCACTTACAAAGCATGTAGAAGTCTGTAATTTTTATCATAGGTACTCTTCAACTGTGAGTGGCGGAATCTAAAACAAAAATCCAGAAAATCACATTGTATGATTTTTAAGTAATTAATTTGCATTTTATTGCATGACATAAGTATTTGATACATCAGAAAAGCAGAACTTAATATTTGGTACAGAAACCTTTGTTTGCAATTACAGAGATCATACGTTTCCTGTAGTTCTTGACCAGGTTTGCACACACTGCAGCAGGGATTTTGGCCCACTCCTCCATCCAGATCCTTCAGGTTTCGGGGCTGTCGCTGGGCAATACGGACTTTCAGCTCCCTCCAAAGATTTTCTATTGGGTTCAGGTCTGGAGACTGGCTAGGCCACTCCAGGACCTTGAGATGCTTCTTACGGAGCCACTCCTTAGTTGCCCTGGCTGTGTGTTTCGGGTCGTTGTCATGCTGGAAGAAAGTAGGAAAACCTGCAAAATCGGCAGTGTATCAGATACTTGTTCTCCCCACTGTATGGCCATGGTATCGCACTGGGACAAATAGCCTAAACCAAAGGATTTCCTAGGTTTTCTTTCCTAGGATGTCGGGGCTTGCCAGACAGTTACGCTAAAGTGAGTGATCGTCTCGTCAGTCAGCGTAGCTTATCGAATCGCATCGGTGAGAAAGCCATTCATTTGGCTCACTAATTCGCGAAAGTAACTGGTAGGCCAAGGCTTTTTTTGGCAATTATCTGGAGATTAATTATGAAAACATTCGATGAAGTTGGTGAATCATCACTGTAGGAACAATAGGTAAAGGAGAGCCTCATTCTGGTCCAAATATGATTATTAGGGCCCTCACAGAATCCAGGCATTAAAATGTAATTCAACAATATAAAAAACTGTATTGTCCTTAGTAGTGAATCAACTAAATGTATTGAAAATGTATTAATTTGCCCAAGTTTATCATAAGACATGAACCGAACGCATTAGTGATTTGTAATTCCTGCAACTTTCTGAAGAGGCAACAAGAATGCCCCTGTCTGGGGTCTACCACTTTCTGTAGCCATTAGCGATGGTGCTAATGAAAACAGTCTTCTGGTAGATGGAAAGGCTTTCCCAAAATGCTTTTCAATTCAATGTTAACTACAAAGTAGCCTATGCTTACCTGGCAGAATGATATTATGAGTATTTTCATTAATCCTGTGGGAATTTTTTTGCCAAACTGTACCACCATGTGCACTACAAAAACACAGCTAAACAACAGCCTCTTACTAGGTGTATACTTGAACTAATGGCTACAACCCCAAAATCAAAGTTTCCCAGATTTCTTCCAGACCTCAAAAGTGGTCTCCTAATGTGGTTTATTTATTGCTGTGGACTTACAACATCCAACTGTGTTGTTTTTCTTTTTAAAAAGTCTGATTTTGAGAGCGAAAACAGAAGCCTGAAAAATAGATTTGGGCTATATATTGTTCTTCAAATATATACAGTGGAGAGAACAAGTATTTGATACACTGCCGATTTTACACTACTTGCAAAGCATGTAGAAGTCTGTAATTTTTATCATAGGTACACTTCAACTGTGAGAGACGGAATCTAAAACAAAAATCCAGAAAATCACATTGTATGATATTTAAATAATTAATTAGCATTTTATTGCATGACATAAGTATTTGATCACCTACCAACCAGTAAGAATTCCGGCTCTCACAGACCTGTTAGTTTTTCTTTAAGAAGCCCTCCTGTTCTCCACTCATTACCTGTATTAACTGCACCTGTTTGAACTCGTTACCTGTATAAAAGACACCTGTCCACACACTCAATCAAACAGACTCCAACCTCTCCACAATTGCCAAGACCAGAGAGCTGTGTAAGGACATCAGGGATAAAATTGTAGACCTGCACAAGGCTGGGATGGGCTACAGGACAATAGGCAAGCAGCTTGGTGAGAAGGCAACAACTGTTGGCGCAATTATTAGAAAATGGAAGAAGTTCAAGATGACGGTCAATCTCCCTCGGTCTGGGGCACCATGCAAGATCTCACCTCGTGGGGCATCAATAATCATGAGGAAGGTGAGGGATCAGCCCAGAACTACACGGCAGGACCTGGTCAATGACCTGAAGAGAGCTGGGACCACAGTCTCAAAGAAAACCATTAGTAACACACTACGCCGTCATGGATTAAAATCCTGCAGCGCACTCAAGGTCCCCCTGCTCAAGCCAGCGCATGTCCAGGCCCGTCTGAAGTTTGCCAATGACCATCTGGATGATCCAGAGGAGGAATGGGAGAAGGTCATGTGGTCTGATGAGACAAAAATAGAGCTTTTTGGTCTAAACTCCACTCGCCGTGTTTGGAGGAAGAAGAAGGATGAGTACAACCCCAAGAACACCATCTCAACCGTGAAGCATGGAGGTGGAAACATAATTCTTTGGGGATGCTTTTCTGCAAAGGGGACAGGATGACTGCACCATATTGAGGGGAGGATGGATGGGTCCATGTATCGCAAGTTCTTGGCCAACAACCTCCTTCCCTCAGTAAGAGCATTGAAGATGGGTCGTGGCTGGGTCTTCCAGCATGACAACGACCCGAAACACACAGCCAGGGCAACTAAGGAGTGGCTCCGTAAGAAGCATCTCAAGGTCCTGGAGTGGCCTAGCCAGTCTCCAGACCTGAACCCAATAGAAAATCTTTGGAGGGAGCTGAAAGTCCATATGGCCCAGCGACAGCCCCGAAACCTGAAGGATCTGGATGGAGGAGTGGGCCAAAATCCCTGCTGCAGTGTGTGCAAACCTGGTCAAGAACTACAGGAAACGTATGATCTCTGTAATTGCAAACAAAGGTTTCTGTATCAAATATTAAGTTCTGCTTTTCTGATGTATCAAATACTTATGTCATGCAATAAAATGCAAATTAATTATTTAAAAATCATACAATGTGATTTTCTGGATTTTTGTTTTAGATTCCGTCACTCACAGTTGAAGAGTACCTATGATAAAAATTACAGACTTCTACATGCTTTGTAAGTGGGAAAACCTGCAAAATCGGCAGTGTATCAAATACTTGTTCTCCCCACTGTAATTTGAAAAACAAATATCATTGAGGCTATTTATATCTTGCTATACAAATGTAAGACTTTAATCTCAAAGAAGACAGGTTGAATGTACAAAAATGTTTAATCAAATGTTATTGGTCACATACAAATATTTAGCAAATGTTATTGCGGGTGTAGTAAAATGCTTGTGTTCCTAGCACCAACAGTGCAGTAGTATCTAACAATTCACAACAATACACACAAATCTAAAAGTAAAAGAATGGAATTAAGAAATATATAAATATTAGGACAAGCAATGTTGGAGGGGCATTGAATACAGTAAAATAGAATACAGTATATACATATGAAATTAGTAAAAGAGTATGTAAACATGATTAAAGTGACCAGTGTTCCATTATTAAAGAGATCAGTGATTCCATGTCTATATACGTAGGGCAGCAGCCTCTAAGGTGCAGGGTTGAGAAACCAGGTCGTAGCTGGCTAGTGACTAAGTTCAAGGCAGGGTATTGGGTGGAGGCCGACTAGTGATGGCTATTTAACAGTCTGATGCCCTTGAGATAGAAGCTGTTTTTCAGTCTCTCTGTCCCAGCTTTGATGCACCTGTACTGCCTTTGCCTTCTGGATGATAGCGGGGTGAACAGGCCGTGGCTCGGGTGGTTGATGTCCTTGATGATATTTTTGGCCTTCCTGTGGCATCAGGTAATGTAGGTGTCCTGGAAGGCAGGCAGTGAGCCCCCGGAGATGCGTAGGGCAGACCGCACAACCCTCTGGAGAGCCTGCGTTTGTGGGCGGTGCAGTTGCTGTACCAGGTGGTGATACAGTCTGACAGGATGCTCTCAATGGTGCATCTGTAACAAAAAATCTGAACTCATCATGTAGGTCTGCGTACCCACATGTCATACCCTTCACCACCACACTGCAAGCAAAGCATTTTATCAGCCCCTCTCTTGACAGTGGAGAGAAAATGTTTTAGATAAAATTTTGTGTAATTTTACCAATTTTGTCATGGGGCATAGAGAAAATGTTGCAGTTTTAAAGCAAGTTCTATTAATTTTGCCATGGGGCAGAGAGGAAAATTAGTTGTTTTACAGTTAATTTCTGGCAATTCTACACATTTTGCCATAAGGTGGAGAGAAATGTTTGCAGTTTTTAATATGATATCTGAGTGAGACTGACTAACAAAATCAATGGGGGCCCCCTGGCCGGTAATTCGACCATGATTACTATGTTTAGATAGCTGGCCACTAGACTCATTTACCAATCTAAAAAATGGTAGCTGACATGGGCTAATTGAGTGACTATCAGTGACTGACATAACAAGAGAAGATATGCTGATGCACAACCAAATTTATAAAATTCCATCTTCTACTATTCTAACTCTCAACAGTAAGTTAAGACCATTTGTTTTTCCATTTGTTGGATTTCCTTATGTCTCCATTTACAGTTGAAGTCGGAAGTTTACATACACTTAGGTTGAAGTCATTAAAACTAATTTTTCAACCACTCCACAGATTTCATGTTAACAAACTATAGTTTTGGCAAGTCGGTTAGGACATCTACTTTGTGCATGACACAAGTAATTCTTCTAACAATTGTTTACAGACAGATTATTTAACTTATAATTCACTATATCACAATTCTAAGTTGACTGTGCCTTTAAACAGCTTGGAAAATTCCAGAAAATTATGTAATGGCTTTAGAAGCTTTTGATAGAATAATTTACATAATTTGAGTCAATTGGAGGTGTACCTGTGGATGTATTTCCAGGCCTACCTTCAAACTCAGTGCCCCTCTGCTCGACAACATGGGAAGAAAATCAGCCAAGACCTCCATAAGTCTAGTTCATCCTTGGTAGCAGTTTCCAAACACCTGAAGGTACCACGTTCATCAGTACAAACAATAGTATGCAAGTATAAACACCATGTGACCATGCAGCCGTCATACCGCTCAGGAAAGAGACACATTCTGTCTCCTAGAGATTAACGTACTTTGGTGCGAAAAGTGCAAATCAACCCCAGAACAACAGCAAAGGACCTTGTGAAGATGCTGGAGGAAACAGGTACAAAAGTATCTATATCCACAGTAAAAGAAAAGTCGTAAGTTTACATACACCTTAGCCAAATACATTTAAACACAGTTTTCCACAGTTTCCTCCAGCATCTTCACAAGGTTTTTTGCTTATTGATTTGCGCTTTTCGCATCAAAGTACATTCATCTCTAGGAGACAGAACGCGTCTCCTTCCTGAGCGGTATGACGGCTGCGTGGTCCCATGGTGTTTGTACTTGCATACTGTTGTTTGTACAGATGAAGGTGGTAACTTCAGGCGTTTGGAAATTGCTTCAAGGATGAACCAGACTTGTGGAGGTCTACACAAGCAAAGAGGCACTGAGTTTGAAGGTAGGCCTTGAAATACATCCACAGGTACACCTCCAATTGACTCAATGTCAATTAGCCTATCAGAAGCTTCTAAAGCCATTAAATCATTTTCTGGAATTGTCCAAGCTGTTTAAAGGCAGTCAAGTTAGTGTATGTAAACTTCTGACCCACTGGAATTGTGATATAGTGAATTATAAGTGAAATAATCTGTCAATAAACAATTGTTGGAAGAATTACTTGTGTCAGGCACAAAGTAGATGTCCTAACTGACCTGCCAAAACTATAGTTTGTTAACATGAAATCTGTGGAGTGGTTGAAAAATTAGTTTTAATGACTTCAACCTAAGTGTATGTAACCTTCCGACTTCAACTGTAGGTCATTTCATATCCCGATAACGATACATATCACAATATAGCACATTTTCTTTAAATTAAATGAATAAATAGTTTATATGAAATGACCACATGTAAAGGCCTATTTCTTATTACATTTTGACTAAAAGGTACTTACTCATATTTTATTATGTCTCCTTTTATTTAGAACCTTTGTGCAAATTTTCAATTAAGCATGTAACAAAATATTAATGTATAAAATCTAAAAAGGTAAATAGAAAACACTTCAACAAAATAAATATAGGCCTAAAATGTGAATATGATCAAATATATCAAAACCAAACATATACTACTGTAACAGTAGGACAGTTTGAATTGTAGCAGCAAACAAATGAATACAGGCCTGACAAATATTGGTATATAAAATACCAAATGTAAACATGGAAAACTTTCAAGTTTAAACTATAGCAGCAAAATAAGGCTCACAAAATAAATATATAACAAATAAACAAAACACTCCTTCAAGTTTGAATTATAGAATTATATGACAACAAATAATGTGCCGCAAGAAAAATAGATATTTGGCAACAATGCCTCTTGCAACGTCTGAGTCGGGGGTTTGCACTCGACTGTACTTTTTTGGGTCTCACCCGTAGACTCTCTTCGTACTGTTTCACATGATTCTTGCGTAAGTGGTAAAAGAGGTTAGTGGTGTTTGAGCCTGTTGTCGGGACAGGCCTGCGGCATGTTTTGCAGAGGACGGTTTTCTGGTCCATGTCAGACTTTTCATACCTAAACCACGTCCATGCGACCGAAGTAGTCCATCTTTTAGGTACGAACTCCGTGTCTCCGTACACTGTGTCACGTTCACTCCCCTCCATGTTTGTTTGCGTTGCACATTTACGTGTGGAAGAAAGCAAAGCATCGTCCAATTCATGAAAAATATTGCCGCAAAGAGTGTGATTTGCGACACAACGAAATAAACGATAGACGTTTTTCTATCGTCACACCGATATATATTGCCATAGCGCCCAGCCCTATCCCAAAGTTATATTGATGTAGTTTCGTCAGATATTGGGGGATAGTAATCCCTAAGTATTCCAGTTTATTTTGATCCCATTTAAATTTAAACTTTTGATGTCTTGGGATATTGGTTGACCTACCGTCATTGCTTCTGATTTCCCTGTATTTAGTCTGTACCCAGATACAGCACTGTATTGTTTTATTTCATCCATAGTGATGGGAACTGACTGAGGTATGTTTGTTAAGTAGAGAATCGTCTGCATACGTTGCTATTTTGTGTTCTTCCTTATCGATCTGTAGACATTGTATTTTCTGATTGTTTCTTATGTTTGTCGGTTAACGGTTCTATACTTAACATGAATATTAAAGGTGAAAGAGAATCTCCTTCTCTTGTCCCCATTGGAGGTCAAAAGAGCACGAACATTTTCAATTTACCCTTATTCTGGCATTTGGTGTTTTATACATCATTTGGAGCCAGTTCGGGAAAGTTTCACAAAAGTGTGTTTTTTATTTGTTGTGCATTCATATTACCATCGATAAAATGAAATTGTGTTCGTTGTCTGTAGCTTATGCCTGGCCATACCATAACCACACCGCCACCATGGGGTACTCTGTTCACAACATTGACATCAGCAAACTGCTCGCCCACATGACGCCATACACATGCTTTTTTCCTCGCATATGTTTTACGTGTCTAATATTACTTTTTGGGTGATTTTCTATTTTTAGTGATAATTCTGCTGATAGTTGCTTCAGTATAATAAAGCTTTAAGATCAGTCTATTGTTTAATTCTGATTTATATACATTTTCATAGAAGCTTCTAAAATTGTCATTAATAGTATTGTTGTTTCTAATTAAAGCATTTGTATTATAACTGGTTTGGTGTGTATTCGTTTTATAAGGGCTGTGAGATGTTTACCAGATTTATTTGCCATTAATTTGTATGCTTTATTTGAGTTTAACATGTAGTTGTTGGCTCTCTTCAAAAGTAAAATATCATATTCCTGCTTAAATTCAGATTTTATTTTATTCTTTACCTTGTAGATATTTCTTTATGGGCTTTTTCTAAGATAGTTATTTATAAAAAATGTTATTTCATTTTAATTTCTAACTCAGATTTAACTTTTGCCAAGTATGAGATTATCATTCTTCTAATGTATGCCTTAAAAGCATCCCAAATTATGTCAGGGGTCGTCTTTTCTCAATCCTTTATGTCTACATTTGTAATGGTAAAGGTTTTTATCTTTTCATTTAAGTAAACATTTTGTGTCTTGAAGAAGCTACAGACATTCTCCATATTCTGTCGCTAAGTGTATTTTCTGTTGGTGTAGTTAAGCATGATACAGGAGAATTATCAGATAGTACTATATCATGGATTTTTGACCCCATTTAATTGTTTAGTGCATTTTGGGAAATAAAAATGTTGTCCGTTCTGAAATAGCTTTTCTTACTTTGAGAAAAAAAGGAGTGGTCTTTTGTAGTTGGGAATAGTAATCTCCACGTGTCCTGAAAATTATTTATAGATATGACATTTTTTTGCATCTTTGGAGGCTCCGTTAATTTTTCCTTTTTTATTGCTATGTCTGTCTAATTTGTTGAATGTGTGATTTTAGGTTGCCTGCTAAAATAATAGTTCCTGTCTGGATTTGATCTAAAATAGCTTGAATTATATTTAAAAACACCAGATATGCTCTTGAGAGGGATATACAATGAAATATAAGGGAAAAGGGTGTTTTCTTGTGTATCAGGATGCCTACCCCTCTGCTGTTACTACAGTAGGTGGCAGCATAGGCCTGTCCAACCCAGACTCAAGAACCTTATGCTTTTTTTTGCCATCATGGAGCCGTGCACATTCCATGTAACCAGATAAATAATTTTAGCAGACATGGACATTCCATGGAATGGGAGAGTCATAATATGGATACATAGTTATTGTATACTTTACATATAGAACGTGTGAACAATAAGATCAATAAGCAAAGTACTTCTTTGTACTTTGAGGCACTGTGCATTTTTAGGACTTTTAAGCTCCAACTCCTCTCCTAATGTACAACAAATCTGTGGATTATGTCATTATAAATACATTGGAGAAAGACTTCCACTTAAGTACTGTGGTCAGTTTGTAATATCTTGTGAATTAAATTAAAGTATAATGGCTGGTGGGCTCTAATTGGGGAGAATGGGTCCACTGAGATGCCTCACACATACTTAAAAGAAGTGTCTAATGCCCTCCCAGCCACCCCCTCCATAAGGTGTCGAAAGCGGCCCATGTTGACTCCAATGCTTCCTACAGTTGTGTCAAGTTGACTAGATGTCCTTTGGGAGTTGACCCATTCTTGATAAACATGTGAAACTGTTGAGCGGGAAATCCAGCAGCATTGCAGTTCTTGACACAAACCGGTGCGCCTGGCACCTACTACCATACCCCGTTTAAAGGCAGTTAAATATTTTGTCTTGCCCATTCACCCTCTTAATGGCACACATACACAATCCATGTCTCAATTGTGTTCTTTAAACTGTCTCCTCCCCTTCATCTACACTGATGTGACATCAATAAGGGATAATAGCTTTTACCTGTATTCCCCTGGTAAGTCTAAGTCATGGAATAATCATAATGTTTTGTACACTCAGTGTAGATAAATCCTTCCATCCGTTTCTCCCAAGCCAAACTTCTCCCTCTCCACTCCCAGTTTTCCTCCCCCATTTACCCAACCCAAGCCAAGCTTGTCCCAAACTCCCATCTTTTCCCACCCTCCCTTCCTCTCAGACACACTTCAAATCAAAATTGAATTGTATTTGTAACATGCACCGAATACAATGTAGACCTTACCATGAAATGCTTAACCAACCCTTAACCAACAAAGCAGTTCAAGAAATAGAGTTAAGAAACCCATTCATCCATCAACTAACTCATCTATTCTCAACAATTCCCCCCCCAAATTAACACATTCATATTCACCATCCCTCACACTACCATTCATATGCACAGACACACACCTACACTCACACCCACACACTCACACACACATCCATAGAACAGTTATTGACATACAGAACATGCAATATTGGCATACATCCTAAATCATTCTTATTTCAATGGTTCTTTGTGTGATTAGCTACCAGCTATTAAAACAAATCGGCAGAAATGCTTTGAAAATAGCTACAGGCAGCATTTATGTGTTGCTATAAATCAAAACTTGCACGTGATTATACTTTACTTTTTCAGTTCGCACACATCTATTTATAGGCGCATATGCGAGTACAATGGTGTCTCTATAGAGCCTTGAAATTCACACACAGAGATGACGAAGAAGCATCACGCTCTCCCCCTCAGCTGAAATAAATTTGACAGCAACCAATCACAGAGCACACAAATCACACTGCCCACAGGTACCGGGACGAGACATTAGACTGTCAAACCAGCAGTGTTTCCCTGTCAATGCTCGCTTTGTGACTGACAGGTGCCTGTCCTATCAATAGATCGCTAGAAGATGCATATCGTTCATTCTAGTGGAAGAGGGCTCGGCTGACTTTTTTTCCTCACAATCCCACAAAGCCACAGTATATTACTAGCTTCCCACAATGCCATGTGTGTGCAAAGCTGTCATCAAGGCAAAGGGTGGCTACTTTGAAGAATCTCAAATATAAAATATATTTTGATTTGTTTAACACTTTTTTGGTTACTACATGATTCCATATGTGTTATGTCATAGTTTTGTCTTCACTTTTATTCTACAATGTAAAAAATAGTGCAAATAAAGAAAAACCCTTGAATGAGTAATATTCTTTTGACCGGGGGTGTATATACACTAGACCAGGGATCTTCAACCCGGGGGTCCGCAACCCCTAGGGGGTCCGTGGGGGTACTGCAGGGGGTCCCCCAAAATTATAAAAAATGTTCATCAAAATAATGTGGGGGATTTTTTTTTGGGTTGGGGAGAAGAATATTGAGTAAATTTCAAGCATTAATAGGCAATAATAAGCTACTTAAAAAATACAAAATGATTCCCATGATACCACGGGTAATTGCCAACCGCCTTTAAAAAAACAAGAAGAAGACGTTGCTAATTTTAGCCGCCAATAAATAAAAAGCTGGAAAGCAAATAATAGACTCGACTACTAAGTTAGGTTGTTATAACAATGGATTGCTTTGTAACAAAAAGGCCTCGAGCTCTGAACCCGAACGCTAAAGTTACTTCTTCCACCTCGTCCGAGGCCACAAACGATAGTGTCACGGCTCCACCTGCTCCAGAGGCACCTGCCCCAGTGGGAAAGGGTAAGCGTAAGAGAGAGAAGTCCTAAAAATATTCAGAAACCTTCCTAAAGTTTGGATTTACCTTCAAAGAAAGCGAAGGAATTGAATTGCCTATGTGTGTTATTTGTGCAGCAACACTCTCAAATGAAGGCATGAAGCCATCAAAGCTGCAACGACACTTGTAGACTAATCATGGCCACTTGAAAGATAAACCGCTGTAATATTTTCAGAAATGTCTGCAGTCACTCCAAGGCCAACAGACAATGATGAGGAAATCAGCGAAAGTTGGAGAGCTCGCTTTGAAAGCCTCCTATCAAGTTGCTCTTCGCATCGCTCAATGTAAAAAAACGTGTACAATTGCGGAAGATTTGATATTGCCCGCGGCCAGTGATATGTGCAAGACCATGTTTGGTAATGATGAATATGCCAAACAACGGATGACTATCCCGTTATCAGACACAACGATTGCTCGGCGAGTTTGCAAAATGGCATCTGATGTGAGGGAGCAGTTAATTGAGAAGCTGAAATCGGCGGAAGCCTTTTCATTACAGTTGGATGTCTGTGGACGTGTCCAAAGACACACAGCTCTTGGGATTTGTGGGTTTTGTTGACCAAAACTAAATGTCTGAGGAGTTTTTGTTTTGTAACAAGCTCCCTGAACGCACAACAAGCTCTGAAATTTTGAAAGTGATTGATGACTTTTTCAGAGCAAATGAGATAAGCTGGGCAAAGTGTGTTGCGGTGTGTACTGACGGTGCGTGCGCTATGACTGGTCAGAAAAGTGGACTGATGGCGCTTATCAAAAACGTTGCCCCAAAAATTATATGGATTCACTGCATGTTACAGAGACTCTCGCTGCCAAATAAATGAGTGCTGACTTTGCTCACGTTATGGACACTGTTGTGAAGACTGTCAATGTGGTTAAGACGAGTGCCTTGCAAACGCGCCTCTTTGCTGCGCTCTGCGACGCTATGGAAGAGGGCAGGGGAGCCTCCAGGGATTTTGGGCCCCATGAAAATATAGAACATTGGGCTCCAAAATGTTTTTACCTAATGCTGGAATAATATTTTAGGGCCCCTGTCAGTCACAGGCCCTTAGAATCATCCTAACTCCCCCCCCCCATACGGCGCCCCTGGAAGAGGGTCACAATGCGCTCCTGTACCATTCCGAGATCAGATGGCTTTCTTGTGGATCAGTATTGGCCCGTGTGTTTGAGTTACGCACAGCTATTCACGAGTTTCTAGCTGGCCAAAACCGCCCGTAGCTGGCTGCACATTACAATGACAATGTCTGGCTCACTAAACTGGCATATCTTGTGGATATTTTCTCAGAGTTGAACAAACTGAACAGTTCCATGCAGGGCCGTAATACATATGCCATTCAGCTGTATGACAAATGGAAAGCTTTCTGAAGAAAACAACGAGATGGAGAGAGCGAATCAGGGAAGGTAACTTTTCTTTGCTTCCATCAGTGGAGGAGTTGGCTGATTCTGCAGTGCTTTCGCCTGACGCTGAGTCCTGGAGAAGGGACAAGATATGGATACAGCTAAATAAACCCAAATGTAAACCTCATTAATAATAATAATAAAAGAAAAACATTTCATCAAACATAAACATAATAATTGAGTATATAAATAGGTTAAAAAAGGGATTACAATTATTTTATTATATAGCCAATAATAAAAACCAATAATAGTTATGTATAACTGAGTACAAAATAGGTTAAAAGAGGTGATAAATATGTTAGTCAGTTACTGTCAGTGTATGGCCAGGCTTAAAACGCAACTTTTTTTTATCTGGGGGTCCCAGTTCTATTTCTCTATCGGCCAAGGGGTCCCTGGGCTGAAAAAGGTTGAAGACCCCTGCACTAGACTAGACATTTGGTTAAAAATGTCAAATATGCCACGTAGAGGGGGGAGTCTAAGACAGGAGCTGACATTCATCCTTCGCACTGGTAAATAATCTCTTCCTTTCTTCATTCCTCTTTTCCGTCTCCTTCTTCTCTGTCCCACAGGCCCTGAAGCAGCAGCAGCAGAGGAACCAACGGAGACAGGGGGGCATGCCCACCACCTCCAGCCCCAGACTGCTTATCAAGAACGTAAAGGACATGGCTGACACCATTGCCACTAAGACCGGTAGGTGGCAGGCATAGACATATACAATATGTGAGCTCCAAAAGTATTGGGACAGTGACAATCTTTTTTTGGTTCTGTACTTTAGCACTTTGGATTTGAAATGATGCATGACTACGAGGTTAAAGTTCAGACTGTCAGAATAAATGTTCATCCATATCTGGTGAACCCACTTTTTGTACATATTTTAGGGGACCAAAAGTATTGGGACAAATTCACTTCTATGTGTATTAAAGTAGTAAAAAGTTAAGTATTTGGTCCCATATTCTTAGCACTCAAAAAACTACATCAAGCTTTTGTTTTGGTTGCGTTTCAGATTATTTTGTGCCCAATAGAAATGAATGGTAAATAATGTATTGTGTCATTTTGGATGTACTTTTATTGTAAATAAGAATAGAATATGTTTTGAAACACTTCTACATTAATGTGGATGCTACCATGATTGCGGATTGTCCTGACTGAATCGTGAATAATGATGAGTGAGGAAGTTACAGAGGCATGCCTCTGTAACTTTCTCACTCATCATTATTCACGATTCAGGATTAACTGTAGTCATGGTAGCATCCACATTGATGTAGAAGTGTTAAGAAACATATTCTATTCTTATTGACAATAAAATGGGGGGACTATGTACAAAAAGTGCTGTAATTTCTAAACCGGTTACCCAATATGGATGAAAATACCCTCAAATTAAAGCTGACGGTCTGCACTTTAACCGCATAGTCATTGCATTATGTCAAACCCCAAGTGCTGGACTGGAGTACAGAGCCAAAACAACAACAAATGTGTCTCTTTGTCTCAATACTTTTGGAGCTCAGTGTAGCTATATTGTTTATATACTGTACATCATTGGTAGAAGCCTACAGGAAACACAAACCATCACTATAGATGATGATCAATGATCATCTCACACTAGTCTCGAAAGCAATGTAGTCATTGCTTTCTTGTCCAGTTCTGGAGTGTATATCAACAAGCCTTTTCCTGTTTCCACAATGGAAAGAAGTTGTGGGTTATGCTCAATGTTTTTAAATGCAGTGTATCCAAATGCAGTGGCTGAATTGTGTTTAAATCAAATCATGTTCCTCTCTCTCCATCCAAACAGACTCCTGTCCTGCTTCTGGTACCAGGAAGATGTCTCAGAGGTCCAGTCGACTCAGTGCACGTAAGTACTACATATTTCAGACATTCCAAAATGCAGATGATAGAATTTGATTCCATATACCGCAGAAGCATGATCGACCATTCAAATACTGCTGCAGAAAGATTGTGTTACTGCCACGACAAGATCCTACATTTTACATTTTAGTCATTTATTAGGGTTAAGTGCCTTGTTTAAGGGCACATCGACAGATTTTTTACCTAGTTGGCTCCAGGATTCGAACCAGCGACCTTTCGGTCACTGACCCCAACACTCTTAACTGCTAGGCTACCTGCCGCCTCGGTAGTAGACTCATCCAGCTTATCTTTGTCATTTAGATATAGTAGGCTTGCTTATACTGTACATGCCAGTGTCTGTTGGCCTGGTCCCTGATATGTTTGTGCTGTCTTGCCAACTCCCATTGACATGCCAAACACAACAACAACCATAGGAGTTGGCTACAGCACAAACAGATTGTACCAAGTCTCTGTATCCTTTCGTGTTCTTTTATATGATTTACATTGAATTTATCTTCTCTTGTGCTGTGTTTTATCCAGGGCAACTGAAGCGTACCAAGTGTGCAGAGATAGACGTTGAGACACCAGACTCTATCCTGGTTAATACCAACCTGCGTGCCCTGATTAACAAACACACCTTCTCTGTCCTGCCCGCAGAGTGCCAACAGAGGCTACTCACACTACTGCCTGAGGTTGACCAACAGGTGGGGCTATACTAGACATCATAAGGTCACTAGCGCCAAAGAGGTTTAAAACCAAGAGACTCAATTTTAGATACATTTATTTGTAGGAAATAATCGCATGGTGAGTCTCTCATCTCTCTTTATTTACTGTTTATGATAATGACGATGATAATGTTGTTGATGATGATGATGATGATATTGATATTATGATGGTGATGACAATGATGCTGATAATGATTATCACAATCACAAAGATGATGATGATGATTATGATAGTGATAAAGATGCTGCAGCTTGTGATGATGATGAGCATGATGTACATAAGTTATCTCTGTCTGTATCTCTAGGCCTGTATGGATGGTCTGTTGAAGGTCACCAGTTCTGCCTTGAACAATGAGTTTTTCACATCAGCAGCTCAGTCCTGGAAGGAACGACTGGCAGAAGGTCAGTGCTTCTAGCCTGGTCCCGGATCTGTTTGTGCCGTCTTGCCAATTGTCAATGGCATGATAATGACCATTGGCAAGACGGCACAAACAGAACTTGGACCATGCTACTGTGCTTCTGCTTCAAAATAGAACATAGAAATTTCCAGTAACACGTTTTTTTTAAATGTCTCGTAAACCTTTTTATATTTTGATTTTTTCCAAACCTCCAAGGTGAGTTCACTCCTGAGTTGCAGCTGAGAATGCGTCAGGAGATTGAGAAGGAGAAGAAGGTAGAGCATTGGAAGGAAAGCTTCTTTGAGAGCTACTATGGTGAAAAGTAAGTCATTTTTCAGGGCTGTGATCTTTAAAATACAAGGCAGTTATTGTTATGTCATTCAAGCTCTCTCGCTTTCTCTCTCGCACTTTCTCTCTCTCTTGCGCTTTCTCACTGTCTCGCGTTTTCTCTCTCTATCTCCCTTCCTCTCTTCCTATCCAGCTCGGGACTCAGCTTAGAGGAATCCAAAGAGCTGCTTGAGTCTGGTCTCAGTCTGGAGCTCTCAGCCACCAAACCCCAGTCGTCTCCTCCAACACAGCCAAGTTCTGCTGGCCAAGCACTGCAAGATACCAAGGTCCCTGAGAACAGCTGCCATACTCGTTCTTCAGAGAGGAGGCTCCGATCATCTTCACTGCCTATAAACTCTACATGTAAACCAATAGAACCTCCATCTAAGCCCATAGAGCCTTCCAAGCCAAGACCGGAACCAGAGCCTGTTCAGGAAGAACCAGTACCAGTCCCACCCGTTGTCCCACCAGTTCTGTTACCGAAAAATGTACAGAAGACACTGGAGGTTGAGTACCCCAGACACAGGACTCGTAGCAGAGGTTTATCCCTGCCTATAATGGCAGTGGAGGCACCTGTTGTGAGGAGACAGGATGTGGTGGACTCAACCTCA
Source organism: Thymallus thymallus (assembly GCA_023634145.1). Lineage (NCBI taxonomy): Eukaryota > Metazoa > Chordata > Actinopteri > Salmoniformes > Salmonidae > Thymallus > Thymallus thymallus. The sequence goes on from CM042406.1 coordinate 17,992,829, forward strand.
ATGGTTACTTCACTTGGGGAGAAGCAGCAGGAGGAGGAGTTGAAAGAAGCCCAGCCGGAGACCCTCCAGTCCTCTGAGACCCCCCAGTCCCCTGCCCAGGAGAGTCATCCAGTGGTCTGCCCCCAGAAGAAGCTCAGATCATCACTGCCGACTGACAAGCACAGTGGGGAGAGGAGGGAAGATGTTGATGTTGCACCAGAGAGAGGCACCTCAGTCTCAGTGTCAGTCACCCCCATATCCACCCCTGTATCCACCCCTGTATCCACCCCCATATCCACCCCCGTATCCACCCCTGTATCTACCCCCATATCCACCACCCCATCCCCGGAGCCGTTGAAAAGGAAGTCCTCATCCAGTGAACAGGAAGTAGAGCTGACTCCAGAGAAGATGGCCCGCATCACTCCACCGGCGGTATCCGTGGTAACCTCTCCAGCAGCCAGCATAACAACAGCACAGAGAGTGCCTCCGCTTAAGGTAAATATAGTAATTATTTTTTACAGTTAAATATTGTATATTGAAATGTATTTGTTGTGAATAAAAACATCAGGTATGAATACATTTAGACCAACTGTGTCTCCTACCACCAGGAAGGCCCACACATGTTAATCTTGCATTCTTTCTGTTTCACTTTCTATTTCAGATTCCTGTGTCACGAATCCTATCAGTCCCTGCATCTCCAACCCAGGTGTCCCCCAGGATCCCTCACCCTGTCCCCCTCAGCCCTGGCCCCAGCCCCGGACGCACTGGTGCTCGCACTCTTGCTGACATCAAGGCTAAAGCCCAGCTAGCCCGGGCCCAGCGTGCAGCAGCAGCTGCTGCAGCCAGCTCCTTCTCTAAAGGTGCAGTACCAGGCCCGGGACCAGGAGGAGGCAATGTAGAGCAGAGAACCCATAGAGCTTCAGCCCATACCCTCCACTCCAGACCCTCCTCCTCTACCAACAGCTCCACTCAGTCAACCACCAGGCTGCCTGTAAGTAGCAGCGCTGGTCAATCTACCTGTCAATCACCTGATGCAGTCACCACACCAGCCCTCTCCTGTTCGGTCCAATCATCAGGCTCCTCTGTGCGCTTTGACCTTAGCATGTCTCAAAGAAGCTCCAACACCGGTAGAGCGTCTCTCACTGATGACCAACAGAGAGGCTACTCCGATGGTCTTATGAACACAGGTTCTCTGATGGGCCCTCAACATGGGAACATTCAACATACGTCATACATACCAGTTCCCCAGTCAACCTCTAGCTACACTTCATCTGTGTGTGGTGTGAAGAGCCAGTATGTATCTGGTGTATCTGGAGGTTCCATGGCAGCCAGGGCTAGCCACTTCATCCCAGCCAACAACCCTCTGGTCACCTCTCTTCTCCAGGGGAAAGAGGTCCCTCTGGAACAGATACTCCCCAAGCCGCTGGCCAAGGCCAAACCCTCCCATGATGACAAAGGGACGATAAAGTCCTACTGCACTGCTGGGACAGTCATTTGTGAGAGTCAGAGCCAATACCTACATGCTGGTGGTGTGGACGACTATAGTAGATCTGAACAGCAAGGATCCATAGGCCAGTCCACTTCCACCATACCTGGAACAAGAGCAGGTATGTTGGCAGAGCTCCAGCACCATCAAAGGGAAACACCTAACAAAGACATCCAGGAACAGATCCTCCAGACTCTGATGCAGAGGGCCACCCAGCAGCACCAGAACCAGCCATATGGGGTCTCAGGTGGGGCTCATCCTGCCCAGTTCGGAGCTTGTATTCTGGGGCACCAGGAGGAGTGTGGGGACCGGCCCCGGTTCTACGCGGGGTTCCCTGGACGGAAGAGGATGTCCAGGCCTGCCATGTCAGGGCACTACCTCCTCAATGTCTCCACGTACGGACGAGGCTCAGAGAGCAGTAAACGCTCCCACCCATTGACCACTGCTAACACCTCACTGACCCCTCTGGCCAATCTGAAGAGAGAGCTCACAGAGGGGGAGGAGCTTGCTAACGAAGGGGAGGAGTCAGTGGAGAATAAGTCTCATTCTCATTCTAACCCTGCTGGAGTCAAGATGGAAGAGCAGGGCTTCTCAATCACAATAATGGATGAAGCTCTGGGCTTTCAACACTGCTCCAGAGTAATGTCTGAGTCTCTATCAGTGGGGGGCTGTCTACCGGAGCAGGAGGACAACAGTTCAGCTGGTACAGATAGAGACAGTGGCACTTCTGCAAGAGCCAAAGAAACCAACCCTTTCACCCAACCGCAATCACAGCACAGGAGGCACCCGGAACTCTGCAATACTAAACAGGGTGGTCATTCCGAGCCATATCGTTTATCTGTATCTCCCCACGTGGAACCCAGTCACCCCAGTACTCACCAGCGTCCGCCTGCCTTTCAAACCCAGAGACCTCAGATCGATAATCAGGAATCCATGGTGGGTTCCTGCTACGGTGGCACCATCAGCATGTCTGTACCTCACGCTCTGATTCTGAACCACAGTACTACTGCTTCAGGCACAGCTTCCAGCGCCTCCCCCTCTGTGTCAGGTAGTGGTGGAGACAGCGTCAGTGGCACCGGCAGTGTCATGTCTTTCTCAGTGACAGTCACCACCATACCTGCCGGTCACCCATTGGACCACAGCAGCCAGGGGGAGGGGTCTCCAGAGCAGGGGTTTATGGAGGGATCTGGTATAGAGGACGTTCAGTCTAAATGCTACTGCAGACTCAAAGCAATGATCATGTGTAAAGGGTGTGGGGCCTTCTGCCATGACGATTGTATTGGCCCTTCGAAACTCTGTGTCTCGTGTCTAGTGGTACGATAAAACTAATAATAATGTCATAATGTAGTGCTGAGCGAATAACTGTTATTTTTCTTTGGTTCAATTATTTGAATTTCCATTTCTGTGAGCTCGATGTGCATTTATCAAACCTGAAATGTGTGATGTAGTAGGGAGTTTTAGTTTCTAACAGGCCAATATTCTACATAGTTTAGTGCAGAAACGTGGTAATTAACTACGTACAATGACCATAATCCATTGAGTGCCCACTTAAACTTGTCCGGTCTGTGTGGAGCAAGACATGGAGACTGAGAGGAGAGAGAACGCGCGATCAAGAGGGATAGAAAGCAGTTGCTTCACAAGCATGAAAATACATGATCTAAGTGTTTGATAATTGGTATTTAGCAGTCATAAAAGTACTACTAAAATAGTGATTTTGTCAGACATCATAGGCAGCAGCTCTATATGAGATGATGACTTGGAATGAAAAAATAGTAATCAAATAAAACGCATTTTAGTAAAGTAATGTGTATAGATGATGGTTAATACGTGATAAGCAGTAATGGGCAGTCACTACCATCATGGGACTTTTATCAATATTTTATTCTGTGTTGTTACAGCATTCAACCCACATAATGTTTAGTGTATTTAATCTTTAAAAATATAATAATCGAACCGAAACCAAACCGACTTCAAAAAGCACTAATTGCTCAGCACTACATAAATTATCTGTTTAAATTCTTTATTATTCCACCAAGGAACAAATCAGCATCAAGTAATCTACCATCATCAACAAGTAGTGTTTACCAGCAGTGTCAATTCCATTTACATTCAGGAAGTAAACTGATTCAAATGTTTCAATTCCGATTCTAATTTTCAAAACAAAGACGAATTGGAATGTCAGTGTTTTTCCTGAATTGACTGAATTTAAGTGGAATTAACCCTAACGCTGGTTACCAGGGTAAAATGTAAAGTGGCTTTCAGTGGGGAGGCAAATCATTTATACTGGATGACACAGGAGGTTGGTGGCACCTTAATTGGGGAGGACGGGCTTGTGGTAATGGCTGGAGCGGAAATAAGTGGAATGGTATTTAATGGTATCAGATGCCCTTCCATTTGCTCTGTTTATTATTATAAGCCGTCCTCCCCTCCGCAGCCTCCACTTTTATCTATTCCATCTGAAAAATAGTTTTTTTTGTGCAATTCACCATAGTAGTTTTGTTTTCATCAGTTCAAATCAAATCTTAACCTTTCAGACTTGAGACAAATGTTGAATCTTGGCAATATTTTGCACTTGGACATGTTATTGTGCTATATTTTTGTAAAGATAGTTTAGATTTTAAAAAATGAAGAAAAAAATGAATGTTGCTATTTTTGTAGAACGTAATAACAATTTTATGTTAAAGACTGCCACTCCTCGTTCAGGAGTTTTAAGTTATGATGTTTTAAAAGGTGAAGAAGGGAGTTTCATTTATATTCATAGACCCGTTTGTGTGTAGGTGGGGTAGTACAAATACTGATTTATATAGATTTTAAAGGTTGCAATCAATCATTTTATATACAGTCCCAGTCAAAAGTTTTGACACACCTATTCATTCAAGGGTTTTTCTTTATTTGCACTATTTTCTACGTTGTAGAATAACGCTGAATACATCAAAACTATGAAATAACACATATGGAATCATATAGTAACCAAAAAAGTGACAGCTTTGCACACTCTTTGCATTCTCTCAACCAGCTTCATGAGGAATGCTTTTCCAACAGTCTTGATGGAGTTCCCACAAGGCTGCTTTTCCTTCACTCTGCAGTCCAACTCTTCCCAAACCATCTCAATTGGGTTGAGGTCAGGTGATTGTGGAGGCCAGGTCATCTGATGCAGCACTCCATTACTCTACTTCTTGGTCAAATATCCCTTACACAGCCTAGAGGTGTGTTTTGGGTCCTGTTGAAAAACAAATGATAGTCCCACTAAGCGCAAACCAGATGGGATGGCATATCACTGCAGAAGGCTGTGGTAGCCATGCTAGTTAGTTGTGCCTTGAATTCTAAATAAATCACAGACAGTGTCACCAGCAAAGCACCATCACACCTCCTCCTCCATGCTTTACGGTGGGAACCACACATGCAGAGATCATCCGTTTACCTACTCTGCGTCTAACAAAGACACGGTGGTTGGAACCAAAAATCTCAAATTTGGACTCGATCAAACCAAAGGACAGATTTCCACCAGTCTAATCTCCATTGCTCGTGTTTCTTCACCCAAGCAAGTCTCTTTTTCTTATTGGTGTCCTTTAGTAGGGGTTTCTTTGCAGCAATTCAACCATGAAGGCCTGATTCACGCAGTCTTCTCTGAACAGTTGATGTTGAGCTACTGTCTGCTACTTGAACTCTGTGAAGCATTTATTTGGGCTGAAATTTCTGAGGCTGGTAACTCTAATGAACTTATCCTCTGCAGCAGAGGTAACTCTGGGTCTTCCTGTCCTGTGGCGGTCCTCAAGAGAGAATCTTAGCGCTTCCAGGTGACTACCTCTTAAAGCTGGTTGAGAGAATGTTATTTCATAGTTTTGATGTCTTTACTATTATTCTACAATGTAGAAAAATGTATAAAAAATTTAAAAAAACCTTGAATGAGTAGGTGTTCTAAAACTATATATATAGTATAGTATAATATGTATACTGAACAAAAATATAAACTCAACATGCAACAATTTTTGAGTAGGTGTATCCAAACTTTTGACTGGTACTGTATATACAGTTCTAAAACAAACTTACAGATATATTAAAAGATAATAGATATCTCAAATAATTTAGATTATAAAACATTATTTCACATAACGATTGCACATAGCGTTTCTACTAACGGGTGACTGACACTGAGACTCTATAGTGCATGTAGTGTGCAGTGTTTGTACTCTAACATGGTGATGAAAAGTAAAAAGCACTTCACAAATAAATGTGCCCTTCAAGGAGCAAGCTGAGTATAGTCTGATTTCAGATCTGTTTGTGTTGTTTTATGGAAATGACCATAGGCGTTAGCAATACAGCACAAACAGATCTGGGACCAAGCTACAAACTGAGGTCTTTGCCATTTCAGATCATTGTGTGAAGTTTACCGAATCCATGAACTCCTAAAGACTTGTAGATATTCTGTCTCATGACGCATTTGTTTTCATATATGTTTGTTTGTGTGTAGCAGAGTAACTATTAGCAGTGATGTACATTTAAAACACTCAGAGAAAGAAGGGAGCAAAATTAAGATTTCAGTTCTTGTATTATTATTTTGCTTTGTAAATATCAGCTTTCTTTGAGCTAGATTTATAAATTAATTTAGCTTTATGTTCCTTGCTTAAGCGTATCCAACATTACATGTTTTAATTGCAAAAAAGTTTATATCTCAAAAAGAAACTACACAAAAATGTGTATTTTAACGCTAATTGCTGTGCTATCATGAAAACATTCAAAGTTGTATAGGCTCCAGGTACAGTATTCAGGTTGATAGGCGGTAGAGATACAATTTACTGGCTACATATAAAACAAAGGAACATCATATGGGTATGCATGGTGAATGCAATTATGAAATCAAAATGTATCAATCATATTTTTGAAATGATCTGACTGAAGATAGTTGCTGTGTACCAGTATATTTTATAGAAATAATGTCCATGGTAAGATGCCAAAGTCACCTTATGAAAACAAAATGATCAGATCTCGTTTTTAAATGTCTGACTAGTTAAACAAAGTAATATATTTTAATATAAAAAAATCTATTTACAAATCATTTTTAAAAACAGGGTATTTAATAGAATGATATACATTCACCGACCAGTTTATTAGGTACACCCATCTAGTACGGGGTCAGACCCTCCCCCTTTGCCTCCAGAACATCCTGAATTGTTTGGGGCATGGATTCTACTAGTTGAAAACGTTTCACAGGGATGTTGGTCCATGCAGAAGTGATGGCATCACACAGTTGCTGCAGATTGGACGGCGGTACACCACCGCCACCAACCTGTACTGTTTACACCAGGCAGGATCCATGGACTCATGCTGTTTATGCCAAATCCTGACTCTGCCATCAGCATGATGCAACAGGAACCGGGATTTGTCAGACCAGGCAATGTTTTACCACTCCTCAATAGTTCAGTGTTGGTGATCGCGTGCCCACTAGAGCCGCTTCTTTTTGTTTTTAGCTGATCGAAGTGGTCGTTTGCAGCAATAGCTCACCCGTGACAAGTATCAATGTGTTGTGTTTTCCGAGATGCTGTTCTGCACACTGTTGTACTGCAGCGTTATTTGTCTGTTTGTTAGCTTGCACGATTCTTTCTATTCTCCTTCGACCTCTCTCATCAACAAGCTATTTTCGCCCACAGGACTGCCACTGACTGGATGTTTTTTGTTTGTCGCACCATTCTCTGTAAACCATAGACACTGTCATATGTGTAAATCCCAGGAGGGAGGACGATTCTGAGATACTGGATCAGGTGTGCCTGGCAACGACCATCATACCACACTCAAAGATGCTTAGGTCACGCGTTTTGCCCATTCTAATGTTCAATCGAACAGTAACAGAATGCCTGTCTGCCTGCTTTATATAGCAAGCCATGGCCACGTGAATGGGGTGGTGTACCTAATAGACTGGCCGGTGAGTGTATATTGGCTGTCCCTTTTTCTTATGTTTTTGTGTGAAATAATGGACAGACCACAACAACTTTTGTAGCAAAAAAACATCCCCAAGTTTTCTGATTCTGTATGAACCATGTATTTTTATGGAAATCTACGTGTCCTTTTCCACTGAAGTCCTGCCTGGAATATTTTAACCATCTGAACTGTATGCTCTTGTAAAGACTTTGGTTAATAAGATATGGGGCATTGTTTTACGTATATTTTATGTGCTTATTTGGGGAAAAATGAATGCCTGTAAGTTAACGATACAATTTCATGGCTCCATTTGTAAGTGGTCGTTGGATTGGATCCAGGACTGTGTGTGTGTGTGTGTGTGTGTGTGTGTGTGTGTGTGTGTGTGTGTGTGTGTGTGTGTGTGTGTGTGTGTGTGTGTGTGTGTGTGTGTGTGTGTGTGAGTGTTTAAAAGTGAGTTGATGTCTTCATTTACAGTCACATGATTCTTTATAGTCTCATGATTCTTTATAGTCTCAAAACGTTCACAAAGTCTGCACCCCAAATGGGCTCTGGTCAAAAGTAGTGCATTATATATGGAATAGGGTGCCATTAGGAAGCAGCCAAATGGTTCAAATATGGAGGGTGCATATCTTAAAATAAAAGATAACCAATATTTATGATTTGACCGATATCGTTGCAAACTTTGTTAATTAATTTAATCACCTATCAAATGTTATTACTTTTATTTGAAATAAATACATGTTTTAGTCTAATTTGGTTTCCCCAACATCTAGTATTGAGTATTAATTATTTATTTTTTATGAAATTTGATATTGTTCTATTAACTGACTTGTGTATGTGATGGATTGCAAAGAGAAAGTAGTTTTTACCCACATTTTGTAAAAAGGCAGCTGACATCTTGTAAAGTATAAGAGAGCGTTGAATTATTGATTCAGTAGCCTACTCCACTTTGTCCTTCCTCTCAAACCATGATTGACTTTTTAAACCAATCAATAGCCTACATTCAGAGGGATATATTGATTAGATCCCATTTTTAAACCTAAGGACAAAAGGTTAAGGTTGAGTATGGACTTGGTTAGAAGGAGACGTTTCCTACATGTCATCAGGCAACCAATAATGGTTTGAAAATGTCTGTCTGTTTGTCATTTTTGCTGTTCTCAGATTGGAAAGTCAACATTTTAAAATGCAGGTGAATGTAATATAGTAATCAGCACTTGTAAACAAAGTGTATTTTATCAAACTATATATTATGAATAAATAACAATGAGAAAAACATTTTGATTGGGTGTGGCATTTGTATGTCAATCAAATTAAATTAAATGTATTTTATAAAGCCCATTTTATATCAACAGTCGTTGCAAAGCGCTTTACAGATACTCAACCCAAACCCTGAAGCAGAAGCACAGTGGCCAGGTAAAACTCACTAGAAAGAAGGGACTTAGGAAGAAACCTAGAGAGGAACCTGGCTCAGAGGGGTGGACCATTCTCTTCTGGCATTAACTGGTAGGTATGTGAGTGACTACTCTACTCTAGTAGTAGTACAACTTACACTATAGGCCTACTATCAGTAGCACATCACATTACTACAGAAGGCTTTTACCCTCCACTAAGAGATACAATCACCAGTCAAATCAGATGCGTTGTTTCCATATTATGCATGAGAAAAAAATGCTAGTATATTATTGATTGGAATATTATGTAACACCTGCTGACTATCCCATATCATATAATTTATATGCACATAAAATATATCAACAAACGTGGGTCGTGACTCGTTAGTGGTTTTTACTGTGCGCGCCTCCAAGTGGCGCCTGCCGCTACGCTTGCCAGCGTGCGCGCAGACGCTTAGTGCAGTTTGTGATGCGCGCGCAGCCTCATCTCCTCGCTTGCCTGCGCTTTGCTGTCCTCTGCTGTTTGGTCGTTGATGATGCTGAAGAGAGAGCGCGGCGCTCGTACATTTTTATGAGACACCACCACCGTCCACTGCAATTCTGAGTCGTAGGCTATGGAACAGGAAACGCACTGGAAATGTAAGGATGGATAGATAATCTCAATCGTTTGGCATTGCTCGGACAGCAATAACGAATGACAGCGGACAGACAGCTTGTGAAATTTGTCAAAGGTGAGACTGAGCGCAGTGATGATTCACGAAGGAAATATCCTGACTACTTATCCTCATCATCTGATGCTGATGATGGTGCTATAAACGCAACCTGCGTGATTTTCCTACTGGTAAGGCTAATAGATGCATAACTATAATTTAAATAGCCGATAGAATTCAGAAGGCACATCTAGATTTGGCCACTACACATTTATGAGGGCAGATATTTAGGAGAAATTATCACATAGCTTCTCAATATCCTTTAAGATACACATCGCACGCACACATTCATATTGCGGAAACAAGGTAAATATGGAGTTAAATCAGCAAATGGCCAAGTCGGTAGTCCGGTTCCTTCAAGATCTGAGACGCATAAAGTATTGTAGAGCTAAACGGTTCGTCACAGAGAGCGTTTGAGCAGCTCCACAGAGACGGAAGTGGGTGATGTTTAGACATTCGAGCCCTAAAGCTGGCACTGCAGTGGCCTAGTCCTCATTTTGACTCACGTAAAAGGATGTTGTCATTATTAGCTACTTACTCGACAAGGTGCGGTGAATACTGCACCTTTAATAATAATTTGAACATTGAAATCACATTCAGACATCCAGTATATTTTTGCATAGTTTGAAGAATAACTGCGTTATTCGACGACATCATTTACATGTAGCTACTAGTCAAATTAGTGTTTGTACGGGATGCTCCTATAGAGGTTGATGCCGCTTGAGTTCAGTAATTCCCAAAAGGAACCCGTGTAATTGCATAATGCTTGGCACTAGGCCTACTATCATCCCTGTGTTTGCATTTTGTTTAGGTTGACCTTATATTAAAACGCCTATAGGCCTAATAATGCAGATGCAATAGCTTCTTAGGCCTTTTGGCATGTGGTGATGGGTGATCATCATCATTATCATCATCACTGCTTATTTTAGATTTCTGTTTTACCATTATGATGCCTTGGTAGTCCATTGATATTTACAGTAAACTGTAGCTTGTGCCAACATATCTGTAAATGGAATCGAATTGAATGTGCACCTGCAGGCCTGGCACCAGGGAACTCAGAAGTTTTTCATTATCCACCATATAATACCTAAAGTCCATTAGGCTTATGACTTTTAATGTCTACAGGTGCAATGTAAATAGCCTTTCCATGGTTTATCGAACTATAATGTATTATGTTTCTGCTGTCTACTAGAGACCAATCAAGCTCTGATATCCTCCTAAGTTATATTCAGTTTCACAATGGGCAATCTAAGATTAACATTTTCCTCAATATCAATACAATGTATTTGTTTGGGTAACCACTTCCTCATTTCGGGCCTTAGTTGCCTACATAATAATAGCTCAGGCAAGCTTAGGCCTACTTCATAGTTGAATATTACAATTTCTTCTGACTTGCTTCTGTTTCTTTCCTGAGCTTAGCTTGTGTTTACTACATATCATAATCTTGTAATAACCCTTTATTACACATTATATGGTCGACATTATAGTATTATCACAACAACAGTGAGTGATCACTCTGCAAAGGATGGCCTCAATCTCAGAATAAAGAGTAGGGAAACTATCAGAGCTCTCTTGCACACTCTCTCATCATTCTCTCATCCAGCTTCAGAACTTAGAAAGTTTCTTCAAGTGGAGTCGCAAAAATTATCAGGAGCTATGATGAAACTGGCTCTCATGAGGACCACCACAGGAATGGAAGACCCAGAGTTACCTCTGCTGCAGAGGATAAATTCATTAGAGTTACCAGCCCAAATAACTGCTTCACAGAGTTCAAGTAACAGACACATCTCAAAATCAACTGTTCAGAGGAGACTTCATGGTCAAATTGCTGGAAAGAAACCACTACTAAAGGACACCAATAAGAAGAAGAGACTTGCTTGGGCCAAGAAACACGAACAATGGACATTAGACTGGTGAAAATCTGTCCTTTGGTCTGGAGTCAAAATTTGAGAATATTGGTTCTAACCGCCTGTCACAAGTGGGTGGAAACAGAGACCAAGGCGCAGCGCAGGGATAGTTCAATTTTTTATTTATTATACTACGTATAACATAACTCAATTGACAAACTCCTTCATGAAACAAAACACGATATACAAACGTCTCGTTTTACAAAAACAAACACGAATGAATAGAAGAAACCTATATAGTAAATTATAAAACACACTACGTTACCCGTGACTGGAGGAATAATAACAACCCACACAAAAGTGAAGGACATACAAACATATATAGGATCACTAATTAGATACAATGCGGTGCAGCTGCCTCTAATTAGGGATCCAACCCAGAACCCACACAGAAACAGAAAGAATAGAGACTGTCAGACTCTGACCATGGCTACATAAAGAAGCAAAAGGCTTCTCTATGGCCAGAGCCTGACACCGCCGTGTCTTTGTGAGACGCGGTGTGGGTGAACAAATGATCTCCGCATGTGTATTTCCCACCGTAAAGCATGGAGGAGGAGGTGTTATGGTGTGGGGGTGCTTTGCTGGTGGCATGGTCTGTGATTTATTTAGAATTCAAGGCACACTTTAACCAGCATGGCTACCACAGCATTCTGCAGTGATACACACCTCCAGGCTGTGTAAGTGCTATTTTACCAAGAAGGAGAGTGGTGGAGTGCTGCATCAGATGACCTGGCCTCCACAATCCCCCAACCTCAACCAAATTGAGATGGTTTGGGATGAGTTGGACAAACTGATAAGGCCTACATAAAGCTCTCCCAACAGCAGAGTCCCACAGCAGTCCCAACACCTTACCACTGCTACACCTGGCTATCAGTGGAGCCTTGTCTGGCAGCAAAACAGTTCATTCAGCCTCATTTACTGCCTTTAAAAAAAACATAGCTTATATGCCTGACTTGCTTAAACAAATGTGGTTTCTACTGACAATTGAGATGTATAAACTGTGGCGTAAGGGGACGACAAGCGCAAAAGAAGCCATCCGTAATTTCGATTAAGACATTAATGAACGAGCGATGACGGACGTAGTCAATATAACTATTTGTTCAGCACTTTTGAAATGTACAGCGACAGCATTCAGAACATGGGCTGTTCTTATAGTGTACTCCCAAGTCAGAACCGTAGGATAAATAAAGGGGGCATATAAGCAGACAATGAAAGTGCTTACAATATTACAGTTCTCTAAAACAGGTTATAGGCTACATGTGCACCACCAAGTTAGAACAATAGGCAAAATTAAGTGCGGATGTTTACTTTCTACACAAGATGGGCTTTTTTCAGTTTTCAATTTCCGCGTAAATTTAAACTTCTGACTATTTCTGGTCTAGTGATTGATGGCAACCGAGCTTGCTGCCCAGACTTACATAATTACAAAGAGGAGATTCTCCTGATTAAAATGGTGTCCTACTTGAAAATATCTGAAAATACTCATTGCGAGATATTTGGCGAAATATACCAGCATGCCTCCCCATAGGAAAACAGAGGTGAAAATAGACCAAATTATTAGGGTGAGGCACATGGGCTACTAACAGCTTACTACACAACATTCACTTAGCATTACTTTCTTAGCTACAGTATACATATATCTCTGGCATCCTACATAATTTATGAAGCAGTGTAAAAGTTTTTCTTCCGTCCCTCTCCTAGCCCCTACCTGGGCTCGAGCCAGGGACCCTCTGCACACATTGACAACAGTCACCCTCAAAGCATCGTTAACCATCGCTCCACAAAAGCTGTGGCACTTGTAGAGCAAGGGAAATAACTACTTCAAGGTCTCAGAGCAAGTGACATCACAGATTGAAACGCTACTAGTGTGCACCGCTAACTAGCTAGCCATCACACCGGTTACAGCAGCATAAGACATTTTCTGACTCATGTTGTTGTGATGTGCTGGAACGGCACGGCTGTCCTGAAAATGTTGTCATCAAAAAGCAAGATGCCGGATTTACAATTCCGATTTGAATGATTGTTCAAAACGTATTTTCGCAGTTGAAATGCTTGCAGTTAGCCACTGTCACCGATTCCTTACAAACCACTCATTGTTGAATTTGCGATCTCCAAATTGTTGTGTAATGTTTATGTCCAATGGCCGATGAGCACCTATACGTTTTATCTATATTTTCTCTTCATTATTTCTCATCATATGACAAGGATTAGCCAGTAGACTTGATTCATGATGATGACTGCTAGCTAAGATTGTAAAAGTAAGATGTTGACATGATCAGTCCAATCAAAGCTACTGTACATATAACGTGATTTGACGTCATTTCTGTGGCCAATGACCTTGAGCCTTCATGGAATTGCACTTGTAATATAACTCTATGGCTGGATCCAAAGGGCTGAAATGTTGCATGTCCACCTTTCTAAGGACTTAAAATAGGCGATTGCGAGCAATGTCCCCATGAATGACAGAACACTGAGCGAATCACGGCGAAATGCTCCTATTTTCTGCTGGCCAGCCCCACCACCACAGAAAGCACTGAGCTAGGTTGAAACAGCTGCATTTTGGAGCTGCCTTTCTCAAGACAATAAAAAAGAGACCATGTTTGAATGCAGCTTTATTAACTTAATTATATATTATTATTTTTTTACATTGTTTGCAAACTGTTATGAAACACGTATTAATGCCAAAATAACATTCAAAACAGTCAAGCCCCCATAAAATAAACAATAAAATATTTAAATATAATGACGGGTAGCCACTGCCAAGAGTGTGCAAAGCTGTCATCAAGGCAAAGGGTGGCTATTTGAAGGATCTCAAATATATAATATATTTTGATTTGTTTAACACTTTTTTGTGTTATTTCATAGTTTTGATGTCTTCACTATTATTCTACTTTGTAGAAAATAGTAAAAATAAAGAAAAACCCTTGAATGAGTAGGTGTTCTAAAACTTTTGACCGATAGTGTGTATATAGTATAATATGTATACTGAACAAAAATATAAACTCAACATGCAACAATTTCAACAATTTTACTGAGTTTACATTTCATATCAGTCAAATGAACTAAATTCATTAGGCCCTAATCTATTGATTATGACAGACAGGGGTGGGCCTGGGAGGCCAATCAGAATGAGTTTCTGTATGTAATAAAAGGGCTTTATTACGGACAGAAATACTCCTCAGTTTCATCAGCTGTCCGGGTGGCCGGTCTCAGACAATCCCGCAGGTGAAGAAGCCAGATGTGTAGGTCCTGGGTGGGTGTGGTTACACGTGGACTGCGGTTGTGAGGCCTGTTGGACAAACTGCCAAATTCTCTTAAATGACAGTGGAGGTGGCTTATGGTATAGAAATTAACATTAAATTCTCTGGCAATAGCAGTGGTGGACATTCCTGCAGTCAACATGACAATTGCACGCTCCTTCAAAATTTGAGACATCTGTGGCATTGTGTCAGGCTCTGGCCATAGAGAAGCCTATTTGCTTCTCTATGTAGCTATGGTCAGAGTCTGACAGTGTCTTTCTTTTCTGTTGCTGTGTGGGTTTTGGGTTGGATCCCTAATTAGAGGCAGCTGCACCGCATTGTCTCTAATTAGGGATCCTATATATGTTTGTCTGTCCTTCACTCTGGTGTGGGTCGTTGTCGATGTATTTCACAGTCACGGTGAAAGTAAGTGTGCCTTTTTTACGTCCGTTTTTGTTTCGGGGAACGTGACGTTTTGTCTTTCGTGTTTGTTTGATTGTTGTAGTTCGTTCATTGAATTATTATACATAGTAAATAAATAAAAATCAATGTCGAACTACTATCCCTGCGCTGCGTCTTGGTCTGTGTGTGCACCCGCACTTGACACATTGTGTTGTGTGACAAAACTGCACATTTTAGAGTGGCCTTTTATTGTCCCCAGCACAAGGTGCACCTGTGTAATGATCATGCTGTTTAATCAGCTTATTGATATGCCACACCTGTCGGGTGGATGGATTATCTTGGCCAAGTAGAAATGCTCATTAACAGGGATGTAAACAGATTTGTGCACAAAAGTTGAGAGAAACTTTGGGTGTATTAAATGTTTTTTTAATCTTTTATTTCAGCTCATGAAACATGGGACCAACACTTTACATGTTGCGTTTATATTTTTGTTTAGTATGTATCTTAATATATGGCCCTGCTAACCCTGGCTCTCCAGCCACACGAGTGAGGAGGGAGGAATAAAAAGGCCATGTCAACAGTTCCTGAGCGTTCAACCCCGGCTGGCTTCAATGACTACGTCCCAAATGGCACTCTATTCACTATAAAGGGAATAGGGGGCCATTGGGGACACAGGCACTGACTTCTCACACTCAACTGATCAGCTGATGCAGATCCCTGGCTTGTCCGTCACCACATGGCCACAGTGGGCAGCCATGTGATGGATTGTTGATACTGTACTGTATAGACCTGGGTTCAAATATTATTCCAAATAATTTCAAATACTTTATCTGAGCTTGATAGAACCAATAGAGAAGTTCCATCAGTGCAAGTCCCATCCACCTAGCACTCCAGGCAAGCTAGAGCAAACGCTACAAGTATTTGAAAGATGTCAAATAGTAACATTATATGAACCCAGGTCAGGTGCCATCCAAGCCTATCATGCCATTCCCCAGGTTTTGGAACCAGTCATTGAATAGCTGTGTTTTGTGTCCATCATCATTAAGTGTCCTCTGTCTGCATCCCTGGCTGGCCGTCGATGTCATTAGTCCACGGGATGCAGTCTTAGCTGAGTGGCGATGTCATGGAGAATTATAATTTGTAGTGTACATACAGGGTGTTTCCTAAATGGCACTATGAAGGGAATATGGTGCCATTTGGGACACATTCATAGAGACAGTGAAAGTGCAGGAAGAAAAAAACAATGTTTTGTAGCGTTCCTTGAAGTGAGGGCGTTAATTCATAATTTAAAAGTCAAGCCCATTTTGTCTTAAAGGACTGCTTATTTTAACTACTACAGAGCATACCAGAGACACATAATATTAATTAAGGAGCCAACTAGCTAACTGACTATGATGTTTCTTCTCTTCACAGGGCAGCAGCAGCTAATGCTTCACTTTGTTTAAAATTCAGCCAGCAACAGGTAAATACCTCTGGGATTTTTATCTTTCATCTGACAAAAGCATCTGTAGATTTAGTGAGCTTTTTTCTTGAGCTTTATGCATAGACAATGTGTCTTTAAATGTATGGTATGTGTTGTACATTATTGAGCATTCCATATATGATGTATACTATACATATTTAGAGGGATCAATCTATAGAGTACACAGAATCCGTTAATTAATATACTGCATGTAACTTTAAAGAAATTTAGAAATTGCTCAGCCATTTCCTGGTTGCAAAATTTCAAATAGTTTGCTGAATTTCTGTTTATGTCACAAAACAAGCAAGTATGGTGTAGAGAATCATTGTACCATATAAACCGCTGTGAAATAATATATTTTCCATAACCAAAAATATTGTATTTTTGGTTATGGATAATAAAAGATGCTAAAACGAAACTTAAGAACGCAAAGCATAGAAATACCGCACATAGAACATATCTACAGCTTCTTAGACTTGCTTTCAATGATAATGACATATCTAGAACACACATGTTTTATTTAATGGACCTTGATAATGTGTAAAATGATTACAATGATATACAATCATACAATCATTACTGGTAATGCATGCTTGCAGTTTTATTTCCCTCAAAATGAGTAATAGGCCTAATGTATACAATGTATGGGGCGGCAGGTAGCCCAGTGGTTAGAGTGTTGGGCCTGTAACCGAAAGGTTGCTGGATCGAATCCCCGAGCTGACAAGGTAAAAAATCTGTCGTTCTGCCCCTGAACAAGGCAGTTAACCCACTGTTCCTAGGCCGTCATTGAAAATAAGAATTTGTTCTTAACTGACTTGCCTAGTAAAATAAAGGTACAAAAAAAAATGTTATACAAAAGCTTGATAATGTATGCAATAATTATCTAATGACTTAGTGAGTAGGTAGTAATTCCTGCTGTATTCTTTCTCCAGAATGATTAAGGAGGGCAGTGAAGGCTGATAATACAGCTTGATATTGTATTCAATGATTATGTCATTACATATTGAGAAGGTATATTGCCTGTTCGTGCTTATTGCCTGTTCTGTTATTCCCCTCAGAATGATCGAGGAGGGCAGTAAACGAGGCAAAGCGATGGTGGAGAAGAGACAACTCTTCATGGAGATGAGTGAGTAGACTGACTGAGAGAGAGAGAAATCTCCAGCGCTAAACCATTACTATTCATTCACACTCTGCTGTGTCTTAGCAAAGCCATTCATAGCCATACACGTTAGAGTATCCCCTCCCCTCTCCATGCAGTGGGTTTTGTGTGTGGTTGTGTTATTTTTATCAGGGGCACAAAACTTTGACGTCATCAGGCTGTCAACCTACAGGACGGCCTGCAAGCTAAGATTTGTGCAGAAGAGATGCAACCGTAAGTAACGCCTGCCTGGCTCGTTTTCTTTCCTCTACTGAAAATGACATGCAAGTGTCCTCTTACTCCCTTAACTTTTCAAACTCTACACATTACACTGTGTTACATGTGTTTTTTTCAAAGATGGTACACTTGAATATAATTAATTGATGTTGAATAGATCTATTCTATTCTAAACCTCTTTCCTCCCCTCCTGCTATCCCCCTATCCCAGTACACTTGGTGGATGTGTGGAACATGATTGAGGCATTCCGTGATAGCGGCCTGAACACGCTGGACCACAACGCAGAGATCAACGTGTCTAGACTGGAGACTATCCTGTCCTCTATCTATTACCAGCTCAATAAGCGTCTGCCCACCACACACCAGATCAACGTAGAGCAGTCCATCGGCCTGCTGCTCAACTTCATGGTGGCCACATATGACAGGTGCAGTAAATTAGACACAGGATATACAGTACATTAGATATAGGATATTAGATATACAGTATACATTTGCTTTGAACTGCGGTATGAAAAGTGCTATACAGTGGCACAGGCTGTAAACACAGTGCCTTCAGAAAGTATTCCAACCCCTTGACTTTTTCCACATTTTGTTACGTTACAGTCTTATTCTAAAATTGATTAAATTGTTTTTTTTCTCATCAATCTACACACAATACCCCATAATGACGAAGCAAACACAGGTTTTTATACATTTTTTCAAATGTATAAAAGAAAACTCGGAAATATCACATTTACATACAGTCGTATGCAAAAGTTTGGGCACCCCTGACAATTTCCATGATTTCCATTTATAAATAATTGGGTGTTTGGATCAGCAATTTCATTTTGATCTATCAAATAACTGATGGACACAGTAATATTTCAGTAGTGAAATTAGGTTTATTGGATTAACAGAAAATGTGCAATATTCATCAAAAACGAAATTAGACAGGTGCATAAATATGGGCACCCCAACAGAAAAATCACATCAATATTTAGTAGAGCCTCCTTTTGCTAAAATAACAGCCTCTAGATGCTTCATATAGCCTCTAATGAGTGTCTGGATTCTGGATGAAGGTATTTTGGACCATTCCTCCTTACAAAACATCTCCAGTTCAAATAGGTTTGATGGTTGCCGAGCATGGACAGCCCGCTTCAAATCATAAATGCCCGGGTAGATTTTGAGCAGTGTTCTGGGTCGTTGTCTTGTTGAAATATCCAGCCCCGGCGTAACTTCAACTTTGTGACTGATTCTTCAACATTATTCCCAATAATCTGCTGATATTGAGTGGAATCCATGCGACCCTCAACTTTAACAAGATTCCCAGTACAGCCCCACAGCATGATGGAATCCCCACCAAGTGTTTTTCTTGGAACGCTGTGTTCTTTTGCCGCCATGCATAACGGCCCTTGTTATGACCAAATAACTCAATCTTTGTTTCATCAGTCCACAGCACCTTATTCCAAAATGAATCTGGCTTGTCCAAATGTGCGTTTGCATACCTCAAGCGACTCTGTTTGTGGCATGTGCAGAAAAGGCTTCTTCCACATCACTCTCCCGTATAGCTTCTCCTTGTGCAAAGTGCGCTGAATTGTTGAACGATGCACAGTGACACCATCCGCAGCAAGATGATGTTGTAGGTCTTTGGAGGTGGTCTGTGGGCTGTTTTTGACCGTTCTCACCATCCTTCGCCTTTGCCTCTCCGATATTTTACTTGGCCTGCCACTTCTGGCCTTAACAAGAACTGTGCCTGTGGTCTTTCATTTCCTCACTATGTTCCTCACAGTGGACACTGACAGCTTACATCTCTGTGATAGCTTTTTGTAGCCTTCCCCTAAACCATAATGTTGAACAATCTTTGTTTTCAGGTCATTTGAGAGTTGTTTTGAGGCCCCCATGTTGCCACTCTTCAGAGGAGAGTCAAAGAGAACAACAACTTGCAATTGGCCACCTTAAATACCTTTTCTCTTGATTGGATGCACTTGTCTATGAAGTTCAAGGCTTAATGAGCTCACCAAACCAATTGTGTGTTCCAATTAATCAGTGCTAAGTAGTTACAGGTATTCAAATCAACAGAATGACAAGGGTGCCCAAATTTTTGCATAGCCTATTTTTCACATCTGATTTAATTTCATACAACTTAATATTGCTACACTAAAAATCTTTGTCTGGACAATACCCCAGTACTCAGCTTTTATTAGAAAATGAATGGCATGCAACTGTGATAATTTTCTGTTACGACAGAGTAAATTATTAAGCAGCCTCAGAGGGGTGCCCAAACTTTTGCATACGACTGTAAGTATTCAGACCCTTTACTCAGCACTTTGTTGAATCACCTTTGGCAGAGATTACAGCATCGAGTCTTCTTGGGCATGACGCTACAATCTTTGCACACCTGTATTTGGGGAGTTTCTCCCATTATTCTCTTCAGATCCTCTCAAGCTCTGTCAGGTTGGATGGGGAGTGTTGCTGCACAGCTATTTTCAGGTCTCTCCAGATATGTTCGATCGGTTTCAAGTCCGAGCTCTGGCTGGGCCACTCAAGGACATTGAGACTTCTCCCGAAGCCACTCCTGTGTTGTCTTGGCTGTGTGCTTAGGGTCGTTGTCCTGTTGGAAGGTGAACCTTCGCACCAGTCTGAGGTCCTGAGTGCTCTGGAGGAGGTTTTCATCAAAGCTCTCTGTACTTTTCTCTGTTCATCTTTGCCTCCATCCTTTGCCTCCAGTCTTCCAGTCCCTGCCGCTGAAAAACATCCCCACAGCATGATGCTGCCACCACAATGCTTCACCGAAGGGATGGTGCCAGGTTTCCTCCAAACGTGATGCTTGGCATTCAGGCCAAAGAGTTCAATCTTGGTTTCATCAGACCAGAGAATCTTGTTTCTCATGAGAGTCTTTAGGTGCCTTTTGGCAAACTCCAAGCGGGCTGTCATGTGCCTTTTAATGAGGAGTGGCTTCCGTCTGGTCACTCTACCATAAAGGCCTGATTGGTGGAGTGCTGCAGAGATGGTTGTCTTTCTGGAAGCTCTGTCAGGATGACCATCGGGTTGTTGGTCACCTCCCTGACCAAGACCCTTCTCCCCCGACTGCTCAGTTTGGCCGGGCGGCTAGCTCTAGGAAGAGTTCCAAACTTCTTCCATTTATGAATGGAGGCCACTGTGTTCTTGGGGACCTTCAATGCTGCAGAATTTCTGCAGAAGTTCTGTTCGTCGACACAATCCTGTCTCGGACCTCTTCGGTCATTTCCTTCGACCTCATGGTTTGGTTTTTGATCTGACATGCACTGTCAACTGTGGGACCTTATATAGACAGGTGTGTGCCTTTCCAAATCATGTCCAATCAATTGAATTTACCACAGGCGGACTCCAATCAAGTTGTAGAAACATCTCAAGGATGATCAATGGAAACAGGAGGCACCTGAGCTCAATTTTGAGTCTCATAGCAAAGGGTCTGAATACTTTTGTAAATAAGGTATTTCTGTTTTTTATTTTTTATTTCTAAAAACCTGTTTTCACTTTGTAATAATGGGGTGTATTGTGTGTAGATTGATGAGGATCTGTTTTTATTTAATCAATTTTAGAATAAAGCTGTAACGTAACACAGTGAAGTGAAGGGGTCTGAATACTTTCCGAAAGGCACTGGGTATGTCTATGGTGCGACACCTTATTTACAGAACAAGGTATAATTTGTTACTATTGTTATGATGGGGGTTGGGGAGGGTGGTAATTTATTGTTAGCACCAGGACACTGCATCCCCCAGGTGGCAGCACCAACCGGGTCAAGGGCTGTGCTCTGCCAGGAAGCCTTGCTAAGCACATCTGGTGCTGCCAATAAAGGTGATGGTGTCCGTGTCCTAGTTTGCAAGCCGTGAGGTTGCTGGTTTGTTTGGTGGCCATGAGGCCTTTAGTTTTGGTTTTAAATCTTTACTTTGGGCATGCCTGTTTGTAGTTTTCCTTTCTGTATATATTTATTTTCGTCATCATCTGAACAAATAGCAATCCGCTACCTTGGGGTGTCCCGTCAGGATGTCCAGGATCCAGTTGCAGAGGTTGTTGTTCAATCCAAGGGTCCTTAGCTTAGTGATGAGACTGGAGGGAAATATGGTGTTGAAAGCTGAGCTGTAGTCAATGAACAGCTTTCTCATTTAGGTGTTCCTTTTGTCCAAGTAGGAAAGGGCAGTGTGGAGTGCAAAAGAGATTGCGTCATCTTTGTATCTGTTAGGGCGGTATGCGAATTAGAGTGGGTCCAGGGTGTCTGGGATGATGGTGTTGATATGAGCCATGACCAGCCTTTTAAAGTAATTCAGGGCTACAGATGTGAGTGGTACGGGGCGATAGTTATTTAGGCAGGTTACCTTCACTTTCTTGGGCACAGGGACTATAGTGGTCTGCTTGAAACATGTAGGTATTACAGACTGGGTCAGGGAGAGGTTGAAAATGTCAGTGAAGACACTTGCCAGCTGGTAAGCGCATGCTCTGAGTATGCGTCCTGGTAATCCGTCTGGCACTGTGGCCTTGTGAATGTTAAGCTGTTTAAAGGTCTTACTCACATCGGCCAACGGAGAGCATGATCACACAGTCGTCTGGAACAGCTGGTGCTCTCACGCATGGTTCAGTGTTGTGAGCATAGAAGGCATTTAGCTCACCTGGCAGCTATTTAGCCTTTAGCTCAGTGGGGATATTGCCTGTAATCCATGGCTTCTGGTTGGGATATGTACGTACGGTCACTTTGGGGACGAAGTCATCGATACACTTATTAATGAAGCCGGTGACTGATGTGGTAAACTCCTCAATGCCATCGGATGGGTCTCTGAACACATTCCCTTCTGTGCTAGTGAAACAGTCCTGTAGCTTAGCATCCGCTTCATCACACCACTTCCATATTGAGCGTGTCACAGGTACTTCCTGTTTGAGTTTTCCTTATAAGCAGGAATCAGGAGGATCGAGGTATGGTCATATTTGCCAAATGGAAGGCTTTTTATGCGTCTCTGTGTATGAAGTGAGGTGATCTAGAATTGTTTTGCCTCTAGAGATTGCGCACAAGCTGTTGTTAACAAAGAGACAGACACCACCACCCTTGACACCACCACCCTTGACTTTACCCAACGCTGCCATTATGTCCTGCCAATGCATTGAAAAACCAGCTAGAATATTATCCATGTCCTTGTTCAGCCAAGTTTCTGATAAACATAGGATATTACAATTCTTCAGGTCTTCAAGATGGATTCATAAGTGCCATTTATTTGTGCTACATTGTGGCCAGCAAGCTAAAGCAGGTAATGGAAAAAGAGGAATTTGCCATGGGAAATATCCTTCACCTTTATCAGAATGATTACAATGTGTGTTTCAATACATTTGTTACATATTTTCGTAAATTATGCAATTTTGTTTTGGTGTGTTTAGTGAAGGTCACGGGAAACTGACAGTTTTCTCGATGAAGTCCATGTTGGCAACCATGTGTGGAGGGAAAATAGTGGACAAACTACGTTGTAAGTATATCTCCTTGAACTTAGCCGAAGGGCATGTACAGTTAAAAGTAACTTAATGGAAAGTTATTTCTGTTTTGCAGTAGTCACATTTCATGGTTTAGTTTCCAAATTAGTTTGCATCAGACACAAGGAAGTCCTTTATGAGACCCTTGACTACATGCAGTCTACAGCAGGGTGTCACATGTGCCATGGTGGTGAGCACAAAAAAGGAGGAGGTAAAAAAGAGAGAGCCGCAGCTCATAAACAATAATCCACACGCACAACACAGGGAGGGGAACATATATAGGGTGTGTGATCAGGTGAGAGAAAGACGGTGTGCGTGTGTGTGCGTGTGAAATTGGGGGATGGGTGCGTTAGCGCAGCTGCCATCATACTCATTCCAGTGGTTAGTATACCGGCAAGCCGGAGCGGGAGAGGCACCGTCGTGGTCGAAGGCACAGGTGTTACTGTAACCCCCCCCCCCACCTCCCAAAGGCGCGGCTCCCGACACCGCCACTCGTCAGCAACTTGGACGACCCGGAGGTCAAGGAGCGGGCCGGTTTTGGCGGCGCGTGTGGAACTCCCTAGTCAGAGACGGATCGCAGATGTCCACCGCCCGGACCCAGCTGCGTTCCTCCGGACCGTATCCCGCCTAATCCACTATGTACTGGACCCGACCATGCCTCAGATGAGAGTCCAGCACCGTCTCCACTCTGTACGCTGGACCCCCGTCCACCTCCACCAGAGACGGTGGCACCGCAGCAGGACCGGATCCCCCCAGCGGACCAGGAACCACTGGCCTGAGGATAGAGACATGGAAAGTGGGAGAGATGTTATTGTATGGAGGGGGCAGTTGGAGGGTGATGTCATTGACCTTCCGGAGGATTTTAAACGGCCCCACATACCGGGGGCTTAACATATGGCAGGACAGGTGGAGGGGAAGGTCCTGCATGGAGACCCACACTCTTTCCTCTGGGGCCTCGTGGGCGACGGACCAAACCTCCTCTGCCGACCGTAACCAGTCCTCCACAGTAGGCACGTTACTGGGCTCGGTTCCAGTCCAAGGACACAATGGAGGTTGCCGGCCCAGGACGGCCTGGAACGGGGTCAGACCTGTGGAGGACTGGCGCAGGGAGTTTTGGGCATATTCTGCCCAGGGGAGGCAGTAGCTCCGCAGGAACCTACCCAGCTCTTGGTTGGTGCATTCCACCTGCCCGTTTGCCTGGGGATGGTACACGGATGTGAGGCTGACCGTGACCCCCAAATGGGACAGGAATGCCCTCCAGACCCAAGATGTGAATTGGGGGCCACCGTCAGACAAGATATCCTCCGGAACTCCATAAAGCTGAAAGTCCTGCTGGAATAGGACCTCAGCAACCTAGAAAGCAGAAGGCAGCCCAGCGAGAGGGACAAAACGGACCATCTTGGAGAAACGGTCTACAACCACCAGGATGGCCGTATGTCCCTCCGACCGGGGCAAATCCGTTACAAAGTCAACTGCTAAATGTGACCAAGGCCACTGAGGTACCGGCAAGGGGTGGAGCTTACCCGCTGGAGCCTGTCTCAATGCCTTGGACTGTGTGCAGATGTTGCAGTACTGGACGTAGCATCGCACAGTCCTCCCCATGCCAGGCCAACAGTACTTCCTGGTGATCCCCAGGTGTCCCGTTGCCGGGGATTGGTGCGCCCAGTTCACCAGCCGTCCACGCACCCTCCACGGCACATAGGTTGGACGCTTCAACCTCCATGATGAAAGGCAGATGCGGGTCAGGATGTCATAGCAGAGGCGCTCTGGTGAACCTGCCTCTCAGGTCGCGGAACGCCTTCTCCGCGTCCGGGGTCCAATGGAGGCACATAGGACTGCCTTTCAACAACAACGTGAGTGGCGCAGCGATGAAGCCTTGGATGAACCGGCGGTAAAAGTTGTCAAACCCCAGGAAGCGTTTAAATTCCTTAATTCTTTTAGGGACCGGCCATGACCTGACTACCTTCAGCTTCAGCTCTTCTGGACCCCCTCTAGGGAGATATTATACCCCAGGAAGGAAACGTATGTCTTGTGGAAGACACAATTTTCTCTTTTGACGTAGAGGTGGTTGTCTAGGAGACGTCTCAGGACAGCACGAATGTGGGCCACATGTTCCGGGTAGGTGTGGGAGTAGATCAGGATGTCGTCGATGTAGACGATGATGTGCCTCCCCACCATATCCCAGAACACTTTGTCTAAGTATGACTGGAATACCGCAGGCGCGTTGACTAAGCCGTACGGCATTACCAGGTACTTGTAGTGACCCATCGTCGTGCTGAAAGTGGTCTTCCACTCATCTCCTTCCCGAATGCGTATCAGGTTGTACACATTCCGGAGGTCCAGCTTCGTGAAGTACCGTCCTCCCCTGAGCTGCTCTATGGCTGGCGGGACGAGGGGCATCGGACACCAGAACTTGACCGTCACATCGTTGAGGCCCCGGTAATCGATGCATGGTCGAAGTCCCCCGACCACTATACATTCCAGGGCTAATCCGGATGCTGAATTATACTCAAAGCTCTCCCCTTGAAATTATGATTTTGGGCCTTCAGACAACATGGTCAAGATCAAGATGGATTCATAAGTGCCAATTATTTGTGCTACATTGTGGCCAGCAAGCTAAAGCAGGTAATGGAAAAAGAGGAATTTGCCATGGGAAATATGCTTCACCTTTATCAGAATGATTACAATGTGTGTTTCAATACATTTGTTACATATTTTAGTAAATTATGCAATTTTGTTTTGGTGTGTTTAGTGAAGGTCACGGGAAACTGACACGGGAAACTCGATGAAGCCCATGTTGGCAACCATGTGTGGAGGGAAAATAGTGGACAAACTACGTTGTAAGTCCTCCCCTGAGCTGCTCTATGGCTGGCGGGACGAGGGGCATCGGATACCAGAACTTGATCGTCACATCGTTGAGGCCCCGGTAATCGATGCATGGTCGAAGTCCCCCGTCCTTCTTCGTGGATGAAGAAAAAGCTCGCTGAAGCAGGTGATGTAGATTGGCGGATATATCCCTGCTCCAGGGACTCCACGATGTATTTCTCCATCGTCGAAGACATGGCCACAGAGAGCGGACAGATCCTGTTCTGGGGGGGTGCAGCTTCAGGTAACAGGTCAATGGCACATTCCCAAGACCTGTGAGGAGGGAGACACCTTGCCTTCTATCGGGAAAAGACCTCCTCGAGATCCGAGTACTCCTGTGGACCGTTTGTTGGAGCCAGGGAAGACCCAGGATGATCGGATGGATAGATGACGTCATGACCATGAGTTCCAGTCTCTCCCGATGGCAGCCGTTGATGGTGATGGTGAGGGTGAGTGGTCGAGTCACGTGGGTAATGGACCCGGTACCCACCGGTCGACCATCCAAAGCCTTTATGGGGAGTAAGGACCTCAGCCTGCGCACCGGTAGTCGGAGAGCGGATACTAAGGACTGGTCTACGAAACTCCCCGCGGCCCCGGAATCAATCAAGGCTGTTGAGACATGAGGGTGAATACCTCTAGACAGCACAACAAGACAACAGAAAGGGCTAGTAATGTCGGTGACGCACAAAGCACCTACCTTGCCCGTCTGTACCGTCTGTGTACTCACCCCCTTGCTGCTCTGATCACGTTCAGAGGGGCAGTCCCTTCAACGATGGCCCCTCTTCCCGCAGAACAGGCACAAACCCTGTCGACTCCGGCGGTCTCTCCCCTCCGCCGGGAGCCGTATGAGTCCCAGCTCCATCGCCTCCGGCTCCTCCCTACGGAGAGGAAGAGAGGCATGGAGGCCCAAACGGTCTGGTCACGGAGCTGCCCGTCGATGGCAATGGCTGGGGCGATGAATGGGTCCAATGACTTGGCTTCACTCACACAAGCCAGCTCCATCCGAAACTACGATCGCAAGACCCTACAGAACGCGGTTTGGAGAGCTGGCTCATTCCAGCCACTGGACGCAGCCAGAGTCCAGAATGACAAAGCATACTCCGCTTTTGCGCCCTGTCGTAGGCGCAAAAGCTGCTTGCCCGTGTCTCTCCCCTCCGCAGGATGGTCGAACACGTCTCGAAACTGGGCGATGAACCTGGGAAATGACCTCAGTTCCTCGATCCACTACCCCACAAAGCCCTAACCCAGTCGGGGGCGCGTCCGGTTAGGAGCGAGATCATCGGTGTCACCTTCCTTCTCCCTGTCTGGGACTGGTTGATCCCCAAAATATAACACACATTGGAGAAGAAAACCACGAAAACCCTCCAGATTACCATAATACCGCTCCGGTTGGGCTCTCCGGAGCTCGCAAACCGGAACGCTGCTAGGTGCCCCACTAGCAGGTGAAGAGGAAGCCTGGTCACCACTTGGCTGTCTCTGGGTTATTTCACCTGATCGTGGTGTAATGCGGGACATGAGTTCCCGAAACGATGCCATGAGCTCTCCCATCTGCCCCTCCATTACTTGGCACCTATCCTCTAGCCCGGACAGCCGGCCACCAGGACCGGGTCCCCCATTGCGCTCTCCTGTGTTTATGGAGAGGGGAAAAGGGACAAACATTTTTTTGAACATTTTTTAAAAAACGTGGACAAAAAAACCTCCGGTGGTGGTGGATTATTTTGTGCCAGTGCGAGGGTGGTGAGCACAAAAAAGGAGGAGGTCGAACAAAAATGAAAACAATAAAGAACAAAGTCAAACTAAGGAGCGTTTAATAGCACAATGGAACTTGAGAGCCGCAGCTCATAAACAATAATCCACCCACACAACACAGGGAGGGGAACATATACAGTCCACAGATTTCATGTTAACAAACTATAGTTTTGGCAAGTCGGTTAGGACATCTACTTTGTGCATGACACAAGTAATTCTTCCAACAATTGTTTACATTGTACATCACAATTCCAGTGGGTCAGAAGTTTACATACACTAAGTTGACTGTGTCTTTAAACAGCTTGGAAAATTCCAGAGAATTATGTCATGGCTTTAGAAGCTTCTGATAGGCTAGTTGACATCATTTGGAGGTGTACCTGTGGATGTATTTCAAGGCCTACCTTCAAACTCAGTGCCTCTTTGCTTGACATCATGGGAAAAAAAATCAGCCAAGACCTCAGAAAAACAATTGTAGACTTCCAAAAGTCTGGTTCATCCTTGGGAGCATCTTCCAAACGTAAATCTGTACAAACAATAGTACGCAAGTATAAACACCATGGGACCACGCAGCTGTCATACCGCTCAGGAAGGAGAGTGCGAAAAGTGCAAATCAATCCCAGAACAACAGCAAAGGACCTTGTGAAGATGCTGGAGGATCTATATCCACAGTAAAACGAGTCCTATATCGACATAACCTGAAAGGCAGCTCAGCAAGGAAGAAGCCACTGCTCCAAAACCGCCATAAAAAAGCCAGACTAAGGTTTGCAACTGCACATGGGGACAAAGATTGTACTTTTTGGAGAAATGCCCTCTAGTCTGATGAAACAAAAATAGAACGGTTTGGCCATAACATGACCATCGTTATGTTTGGAGGAAAAAGGGGGAGGCTTGCAAGCCAAAGAACACCATCCCAACCGTGAAGCACGGGGGTAGCAGCATCATGTTGTGTAGGTGCTTTGCTGCAGGAGGGACTTGTGCACTTCACAAAATAGATGGCATTATGAGGAAGGAAAATTATGTGGATGTATAGAAGCAACATCTCAAGACATCAGTCAGTAAGTTAAAGCTTGGTCGCAAATGGGTCTTCCAAATGGACAATGACCCCAAGCATACATCCAAAGTTGTGGCAAAATGGCTAGTATTGGAGTGGCCATCACAAAGCCCTGACCTCAATCCTATAGAAAATTTGTGGGCAGAACTGAAATAGCGTGTGCGAGCAAGGAGGCCTACAAACCTGACTCAGTTACACCCGTTCTGTCAGGAGGAATGGGCCAAAATTCACCCAACTTATTGTGGGAAGCTTGTGAAAGGCTACCTGAAACATTTGACCCAAGTTAAACAATTTAAAGGCAGTGCTACCAAATACTAATTGAGTGTATGTATACTTCTGACCCACTGGGAATGTGATGAAAGAAATAAAAACTTAAATAACTAATTCTCATTTCACATTCTTAAAATAAAGTGGTGATCCTAATTGACCTAAGAGGGAATTTTTACTAGGATTAAATGTCAGGAATTGTGAAAAACTGAGTTTAAAAGTATTTGGCTAAGGTGTATGTAAACTTCCGACTTCAACTGTATAGGGTGTGGAATCAGGTGAGTGGAAGCCGGTGTGCGTGTGTGTGCATGTGGAATTGGGATGGGAATCAGGTGTGGGAGCGTGAGCGCTGCTGCCATCATACTTATGTCGGTGGTTGGTATACCGGCGAGCCTGAGCGCAGGGGCGGGAGAGGCACCGTCGAGGTCGAAGGCACAGGTGATACATAGGGTTTCCCAAAGTCGGTCCTGGGGCCCCCAATCAAATCTTGATGATGCGTTGGTTATTTGAATCAGCTGTGTAGTGCTAGAGTAAAAACCAAAAGGTGCACACAGGGGGCCCCCAAGACCAATTTTGGGAAACCCTGGTCTACACTATCTGCTTTTTGACCCTGTCTGCAGTTGCATAAATGATACACACAGGGGCGTTGTTGAGTCAATTACAGCACAAACATCATTGTTGTAATTGGAGTAATTTTCAAGAAGAAGTATCACCCATACCTCATATTCAATAAATTATAGAAATTATAGAAATAGTCTACGTAATGCTTTCAGTCTTCACATTTTGCTGCCTTAAAATGAAATCTATAAATTATTACATATGATTTATTTCCTACAGATCTACACAACCTACTACAGATTTTCAAAGTCAAAGAAAGTTCTAGGACATTTTCCAAATATATACAGTACCAGTCAAATGTTTGGACACACCTACTCAATCCAGGGTTTTTCTTTATTTTGACTATTTTCTACATTGTAGAATAATAGTGAAGACATCAAAACTATGAAATAACACATATGGAATCATGTAGTAACCAAAAAAGTGTTAAACTAATATTTTATATTAGAGAATCTTCAAAGTAGCCACCCTTTGCCTTGATGACAGCTTTGCACACTCTTGGCATTCTCTCAACCAGCTTCATGAGGTAGTCACTTGGAATGCATTTCAATTAACAGGTGTGCCTTGTTAAAAGTTAAATGTTCTTAATGGGTTTGAGCCAATCAGTTGTGTTGTGACAAGGTAGGGGTGGTATACAGAAGATAGCCCTATTTGGTAAAACGGTATATATTATGGCACGAACAGCTCAAATAAGCAAAGAGAAATTACAGTCCATCATTACTTTAAAACATGAAAATGTTCAAGAACTTTTAAGGTTTCTTCAAGTGCAGTCACAAAACCATAAAGCGTTATGAGGAAACTGGCTCTCATGAGGACCGCCACAGGAAAGGAAGACCCCAGAGTTACCTCTGCTGCAGAGGATAAGTTCATTAGAGTTAACTGCACCTCAGATTGCAGTTCAAGTAACAGACACATCTCAACATCAACTGTTCATAGGAGACCGCTTGAATCAGGCCTTCATGCTTGAATTGCTGCAAAGAAACCACTGCTAAAGGACACCAATAATAAGAATTGACTTGCTTGGGCCAAGAAACACAAGCAATGGACATTAGACCGATGGAAATCTGACATTTGGTCTGATGAGTCCAAATTTGAGATTTTTGGTTTATCTTTGTGAGACGCAGAGTAGGTGAACGGATGATCTCTGCATGTGTGGTTCCCACTGTGAAGCATGGAGGAGGAGGTGTGAAAGTGTGGGGGTGCAATGCGGCACAGCTTCCTCTAATTGGGGACCAATCCCAAACAGAACATAGAGAATTCCAAAGAGGTCTCTGGACACTAAACCTGAAAACCATAAAGTTCCCGGACTTGGCACTAGTGGAGCGGACTTCTCCGGCGCTGGAGCGAGGCTGACGACCGGTCCCGGACTGAGTACCGGTGGAGCGGACTGCTCTGGCACTGGAGCGGGGCTGACGACCGATCCCGGACTGGGCCCTGGTGGAGCGGACTGCTCCGGCACTGGAGCGGGGCTGACGACCAGTCCCGGACTGGGCACCGGTGGAGCGGACTGCTCTGGCACTGGGCTAGGGACGCACTGGCGCCACCGGGCTAGGAACCGGCACTGGTGCTATCAAGCTGGAGACACGCACTGGAGCTACCGTGCTAGGAACCGGTACTGGCGCTACCAAGCTGGGGACACGCACTGAAGCCACCGGGCTAGGCACCGGCACTGGCACTACCAAGTTGGAGACACGCACTGGAGCTACCGGGCTAGGAACTGGCACTTTCGCCACCGGGCCATGAACCGGTACTGGCGCTACCAAGCTGGGGACACACACTGAAGCCACTGGACTAGGAACCGGCATGGGCGCTACCAAGCTGGGGACACGCACTGAAGGTCTGGTGCGTGGAGCCGGCACTGGGGACACCGGCCTGGTCACAGGCACTGGATGTCTGGTGCGTGGGGCCCGGCACTGGAGGCACCGGGCTGGGGAGGCACACCGGAGGTCTGGTGCGTGGGTCCGGCACTAGAGGCACCGGGCTGAGCGCACGCACTGGAGGTCGGATGTGGGGAGCCGGCACAGGGCTTACCGGGCTGGAAACCGCCACTGAAGGACCCGGGTTGGGGAGACCCCGTCTCTTCGTCCAGGAAGAGAGCCGCCAAATGGTCCACATGACCATACAGCTCTCAAAAGTATCCCCTTCCTCCTCCTCCTGGTGTTGGCTCTGTGGAGGCTCCGGGTTGGGCACACACACAGGAGGTCGGGTGCGGGACGCCGGCACAGGATGTACTGGGCTTGGGACCCGCACAGGAGGACCCGGGCTAGGGACCGTCACGGGAGACCCCGGGCTGGGGACCGACACTGGAGACCCCGTCTCTTCATCCGGCAAGAGAGCCGCCAGGTGCGCCCTCCACATGACAATGCGGCTCTCAAAAGTATCCCCTTCCTCCTCCTCCTGGTGCTGGCTCTGTGGAGGCTCGTCCCACAGCCCCCACGAGTTGGGAGACAGAAGAACGTCGTCGTCCTCCTCCGACGACTCACCGTCCTCCCGCTCCCATAGCGGTAGGGGCTCTTTGACGAAACCCCACAGGCCCCAAACCCCACCCCCCCCCCCCGAAAAAAAAAAAAACTGCACGGGGGGTACTCTGGTCTGGACGCTGGGCCTGCCCTCTGCCACGCCTACGTGGCGCCCACCGGTGTCGCCACTGCCCTGGATTAGGTGGTAGCTCCAGGACTGAACAATGGAGGTACTCTTCTTCGGAGACAAGCTCCTTACCTCTCATGAGCTCCTCCATTGTCCAGCTCTGTGCGATCCAGGTGTGGTGGGTTTTTCTGTCACGTTCGCAGTTAGACAGGACCCGAGGCGCAGAGCTGTGGTGCAAAAACATTCCTTAATTAAGGTATGAATAATCCCAATTCCAACAAAAGATGAGACAGCGACCATGAACAGGCGTGCACAAAAAAGAACACACACAAAAACCCACAAACACAGGTGGGAATACTGAACTTAAATAGGCTCCCCAATGCGGCGCAGCTGCCTCTAATTGTCGACCAATACCAAACAGAACATAGAGAATTCCAGAGAGGTCTCTGGACACTAAACCTGAAAACCATAAAGGTTTCCAGAGACCTCTCTGAAAATAAATCCTTACATCCAGGCTGTGTAAAGGATATTTTGACCAAGAAGGAGAGTGATGGAGTGCTGCATCAGATGACCTGGCCTCCACAATCTCCCGACCTCAACCCAATTGGGATGAGTTGGACCGCAGAGTGAAGGAAAAGCAGCCAACAAGTGCTCAGCATATGTGGGAACTCCTTCAAGACTGTTGGAAAATCAATCCTCATGAAGCTGGTTGAGAGAATAGAGTTGTATTTTTCCACTGGATAATTACATACATTTTAATGACAAAGACATACCAGATTAGCTTTCCAAGAGGTATCGAGTGTTACTGAATGGTGCATTCTCAGTCCTAACTTAAATATGCTTAAAACATCAGAGACAAGATTTGAATATTACTGTCCATCAATGATTCAGAACCAGATTGACTGAGCTTGAGCAATTTTGACAAAAACAATGAATATATAATTTAAAAAAATATTATGCCCCCCCCACTTCTAGAACCATTTTTAAGGCAGCAGAATGTCAAGACTGTGCAAGGGGTGTGTAGACTTTCACTAGCGACTGTATATGGCACGGATGTACTCACCACCACACTTGGTTCTCTCTTAGATATCTTCTCCCAGATCTCTGACTCTAATGGTGTGATGGCCTTTGCTAAGTTTGACCAGTTTCTGAGGGAGGTTCTGAAGCTGCCCACAGCTGTGTTCGAGGGCCCGTCGTTTGGATACACAGAACACTCCGTACGGACATGCTTCCCTCAACAGGTAGGTTGGACTGGCCAGAAGGGGGTTTCTCTCACTGAAGTGACATACAACGTGCACTGTTCACACATAATAAACTAGAGAGAGAGATATAGAGAGAGTTGGAGAGAGAGTTGGGGAGAGAGTTAGAAAGAAGGTTGGAGAGAAAGTTGTGGAGAGAGAGAGTTGACCTTTTGCAGTGCTGTCCATTTCATTCACTATGGGCTGCGTCCTAAATGGCACCCTATTGCCTATACAGTGCACTACTTTTGACCAGAGCCCAATGCTCTGCTGTCTGTCAATGAACCTTATCCACATCTGTTTGTATCCAAATCTTGCTGAGAATTATTTTCATTGTCCCTCTCTGTGCCTCTGTATAAATTAATGCATTGTGGTGTGCTATCTCTGTATAACTGAATGCATTTTGGTGTGTTTGTATCTAGAAGAAGATCTTGCTGAACACGTTTTTGGACATTTTGATGGCAGATCCTCCCCCTCAGTGCCTCGTGTGGCTACCTCTCATGCACCGACTCGCTAATGTTGAAAATGGTAACGTCAGCCTGTTATTCGTTTTTTTCTTGTCTCTATTTTCACAGTAAATTTGCCACCAAACACCAGTAATAGCCATTCTAATCTATCTAATGTGGTAACACTTTTACCTGTAGGTATAATGCTGATATAAGCATATGTGTGCTTTTATAATGCCTTATAATACATCTTATAATATGTTATGTCTCCCTGTATCATCATTTCCACTGACATCAGTGACCTATGAACCATTTCTCTGTGGTTTCCTTCTAGTCTTCCATCCCGTGGAATGTTCCTATTGCCGGAGTGAAAGTATGATGGGGTTCCGTTACCGGTGCCAACAGTGCCATGGCTACCAACTCTGTCAGAGCTGCTTCTGGCGTGGCCATGCCAACGGTCCCCATAGCAACCAGCATCAAATGAAGGAGCACTCCTCTTGGGTATGCACGGCAACCACAAAGGCTCTATCTCAATTGGTTTTTAAATCCCACCTCTCCTCGTCTCCTCCCCTTCATCTGCATTGATTGGAAAAAGACTTGACAGTAGGGCTTTGACGATACCAGTATCACAATTTTTTTTCCTGGCAAGAAGCAGGCCAAACTATTTGGTCCTTTAAAAACCTGCTGTATGTAAAATATTGTGTACTATAGCTTAGAAAATAAATAAATGTGACTCTGGATGACAACACTTTGTGTTTTGTTTCTTTGCCATGATACTAACGGGTATCGTGATACTGGTATCGTCCCGGCCCTACTTGACAGGTGAAAATAGTATGATGGGAGAACATGGTCAGTACTTTCAGATCACTACAATAAAGGAGGGGAGACGAGGAGATTACAGAGTTCTAAGACAGTTGAGAAAGAACCCAAGTCTCACAATCACACTCATACACACACAAGATAAGCTATGATCGTTTCATCTTAACGAATACCAAGATTCATCATTCCTTTGTGCTCGGACAATCCAATAGCTACCTGCATGCATCACATTTTATTCACTACATGTACAGGATACAACAGGTGTAAAACAGTATACCTGTTATATAGCACAGCATTGAGCTTGAACAAACCTTTTTTAAATATTCTGAAAGGGATTTTATGTGTTTTTACTAATTTCAGCGAATTCAATTGAATTTCCAATACTATGACAATGCCACCATTCTCCCGATTCTCAGTCAGTGTGATGTAAATTCAAGCTGTGGAAATTATTTGCACTGGTTCCAAATCCAATACGGAACTCTGGGTGTGCCCGCGATAAGGATTGTGATGAATATTTTATTTTTAGGGCGTCATGACCGAAATGAAATGGCTGAGCATCTGGAAGTAGAAAAAGGACTTGGCAATTGTCAGACAAATACATCTATGACAAAGCAAAGAGCAAACTACAGTTGAAGTCGGAAGTTTACATACACTTAGGTTGAAGTCATTAAAACTCATTTTTCAACCACTCCACATATTTCATGTTAACAAACTATAGTTTTGGCAAGTTGGTTAGGACATCTACTTTGTGCATGGCACAAGTAATTATTCCAACAATTATTTACAGACAGATTATTTCACTTATAAGTCACTATATCATAATTCCAATGGGTCAGAAGTTTACATACACTAAGTTGACTGTGCCTTTAAACAGCTTGTAAAATTCCAGAAAATGATGTCATGGCTTTAGAAGCTTATGATAGGCTAATTGACATCATTTGAGTCAATTGGAGGTGTACCTATGGATGTATTTCAAGGCCTACCTTCAAACTCAGTGCCTCTTTGATCAACATCATGGGAAAATCAAAAGAAATCAGCCAAGACCTCAGAAAACAACTTGTAGACCTCCCAAGTCTGGTTGATCCTTGGGAGCAATTTCCAAATGCCTGAAGGTACCACGTTCATCTGTACAAACAATAGTACACAAGTATAAACACCATGGGACCATGCAGCCGTCATACCGCTCAGGAAGGAGACGCGTGTCTCCTAGAGTTGAACGTACTTTGGTGCGAAAAGTGCAAATCAATCCCAGAACAACAGCAAAGGACCTTGTGAAGATGCTGGAGGAAACAGGTACAAAAGTATCTATATCCACAGTAAAACGTGTCCTATATCGACATAACCTGAAAGGCCGCTCAGCAAGGAAGAAGTCACTGCTCCAAAACCGCCATAAAAAAAGCCAGACTACGGTTTGCAACTGCACATGGGGACAAAGATCATACTTTTTGGAGAAATGTCCTCTGGTCTGATGAAACAAAAATAGAACTGTTTGACCATGACCATCGTTATGTTTGGAGGAAAACGGAGGAAGCTTGCAAGCCAAAGAACACCATCCCAACCGTGAAGCACTGGGGTGGCAGCATCATGTTGTGTAGGTGCTTTGCTGCAGGAGGGACTGGTGCTCTTCACAAAATAGATGGCATCATGAGGAAGGAAAATTATGTGGATATATTGAAGCAACATCTCAAGACATAAGTTAGGATGTTAAAGCTTGGTCGCAAATGTATCTTCTAAATGGACAATGACCCCAAGCATACATCCAAAGTTGTGGCAAAATGGCTTAAGGACAACAAAGTCAAGGTATTGGATTGGCCATCACAAAGCCCTGACCTCAATCCTATAGAATATTTGTGGGCAGAACTGAAAAAGCGTATGCGAGCAAGGAGGCCTACGAACCTGACTCAGTTACACCAGTTCTGTCAGGAGGAAATTCACCCAACGTATTGTGGGAAGCTTGTGGTAGGCTACCCACAATAAGGCTAAACGTTTGACCCAAGTTAAGCAATTTAAAGGCAATGCTACCAAATACTAATTGAGTGTATGTAAACTTCTGACCCACTGGGAATGTGATGAAAGAAATAAAAGGTGAAATAAATCATTCTCTCTATTATTCTGACATTTCACATTCTTAAAATAAAGTGGTGATCCTAACTGACCTAAGACAGGGCATTTTTACTAGGATTAAATGTCAGTAATTGTGAAAAACTGAGTTTAAATGTATTTGGCTAAGGTGTATGTAAACCTCCGACTTCAACTGTACATATGAAATGAGTAAATGTCACGAGTCGGGACGGTGAGAGACCAAGGCGCAGCGCAGTAATAGTTCGACATTTTGTTAATCACAAATTCAAAAATGACTAACGATCAAAGAAAACACGGTATAACACTACAAAACTGAAACACACTTACTGTGACCGTGACTGGAGAATAATACACAATGACCCACAACCCCGATGTGGAACATACAAACATATGTAGGATCCCTAATTAGAGACAATGCACTGCAGCTGCCTCTAATTAGGGATCCACCACAAACCACCACCAGATACAGAAATAATAGATCTGTCAGACTCTGACCATGGCTATATAGAGAAGCAAAAGGCTTCTCTATGGCCAGAGCCTGACAGTACCCCCCCCCCCCCCCCAAAGGTGCGGACTCCCGGACGCCCAAAACACACAAATACATGGGGGGGGGGGGGTTAGGGAGGGAAGATTAGTTCCTCGGTGGCGGTTCCGGCCTCGGCGAAGTAGGCAACTTCCTACCATGCCCTCTCCTTATGACCGGGGCCGGACCGGGCTCCGGTGTGGTGAACGGCTCCGGCCAAGGAGCGGGGAAAATAACCGGGCCCGGACTGGGCACCGGTGGGACAAGCGGCTCCGACCATGGAGTGGAGCAGACTACCGGACCTGGACTGGGCACCGGTGGAGCGAACTGCTCTGGCCTGGGGGTGGAGCAGACAACCGGACCCGGACTGGGCACCGGTGGAGCGGACTGCTCTGGCACTGGAGCGGAGCAGACGGCTGGTTCCTGAATGGGCACCGGTGGAGCGGACTGCTCTGGCACTGGAGCGGAGCAGACGGCCGGACCCGGAATGGGCACCGGTGGAGCGGACTGCTCTGGCACTGGAGCGGAGCAGACGGCCCGACCCTGACTGGGGAGGCACACCGGAAGTCGGGTGCGTGGAGCCGGCATGGGACATACCGGACTGGGGAGGCGCACCGGAAGTCGGGTGCGTGGAGCCGGTACGGAACTGGAGCGGACGCCCGGACCCAGACTGGGCCCCGGTGGAGCGGACTGCTCTGACATGGGAGGGAAGCCTACGACCGGACCCACACTGGGCACCGGTGGAGCGGACTGCTTTAACATGGGAGTGGAGCTTACGACCGGACCCACACTGGGCACCGGTGGAGCGGACTGCTCTGGCATGGGAGTAGAGCCGACGACCGGACCCGGATTGGGGATGCTCACTTTGGGGCCCCCTAAATCCAGCTCCCTCCTCTGACTCCTACACACCTCCCAACCTCGCCTCAGTTGCTCCCTTAACTCGCTCCATTCTCCTCCATTGCATTTCCCCACCCTCACCTCCTCACGGCACTTCGCTCCCCCCTTATCCTCCGTCCTCAGCGCCTCGCTCATGGAGAGTGGTGCTGGCGCTTCCTCCTCGCCACCAGACCACCCCCATAGCCCCCCCACCCCAGAAAATCTTGGGGTTGCCTTCGGGCTCCTCTCTGTCACCACCAGATACAGAAATAATAGATCTGTCAGACTCTGACCATGGCTATATAGAGAAGCAAAAGGCTTCTCTATGACCAGAGCCTGACAGTAAAACAGTATGTAAACATTATTAAAGTGACCAGTGTTCCATGTTGATGTACATAGGGCAGCATCCTAAGGTGCACGGTTGAGTAACTGGGTGGTAGCTGGCTAGTGTCTAAGTTCATGGCAGGGTACTGGGTGGAGGCCGGCTAGTGATGGCTATTTAACAATCCGATGGCCTTGAGATAGAAGCTATTTTTCAGTCTCTCAGTCCCAGCTTTAATGCACCTGTACTGACCTTGCCTTCTGGATGATAGGCCATGGCTCGGGTGGTTGATGTCCTTGATGATCTTTTTGGCTTTCCTGTGACATCGGTGCCCCCGATGATGCGTTGGGCAGACCGCACCAGGCGGTTGCCGTACCAGGCGGTGATACAGCCCGAGAAGATGCTCTCAATGGTGCATCTGTAAAAGTTTGTGAGTCTTAAGGGCCAAGACAAATTTCTTCAGCCTCCTGAGGTTGAAGAGGCGCTGTTGTGCCTTCTTTACCACATTGTCTGTGTGGGTGGACCATGAAGTAAGATGGCGCTGACAGACATGGAACCTCTGGTTCTAGCTCCTAAGCAACTTTGCAGCATTATATATATATTTTGTTATTTCTTACATTATTATCCCAGAACGTTTGTGTTATTACATACAGCCGGAAATCACTTTTGGATATCAGAGCAGCGATAACTCAGCAGCATTCCAACTAGAAATATGACTTTCCCGAATTGGATCCTTTGTTCTTACCCCCCAAGGCAATTAAACTTATCCCAGAGGCTACTCCAAGACATTGACTTGGTACCCCCTGCATATAGCCTCGTTATAGTTATTTTGTGTTACTTTATATTTTATTTTATTTTATTTAGTATATATTTTCATAACTCTATTTCTTGAACTGCATTGTTGGTTAAGGGCTTGTAAGTAAGCATTTCACAGTAAGGTCTACACCTGTTGTATTTGGAGCATGTGACAAATAACATTTGATTTGAAGATGCCACCGGCATAGAAGAGGTATTCAGAGTGGACTCCTAGTCCGACTCAGGAGGCGTGCACACCATCCACCGCTTCCGAGTATATT
The DNA here is from genome assembly GCA_023634145.1 of Thymallus thymallus. NCBI lineage: Eukaryota > Metazoa > Chordata > Actinopteri > Salmoniformes > Salmonidae > Thymallus > Thymallus thymallus. The sequence continues at coordinate 18,032,685 of CM042406.1, forward strand.
ACTTGCTAATGTTCAGTCCCTGGACAATAAAGTAGACAAGCTCAGGGCAAGGATCTCCTTCCAGAGAGATGTCAGGGACCGTAACATACTCTGTTTTATGGAATCATGGCTCTCTCCGGATATACTGTCCCCGTCCATACAGCCAGCTGGGTTCTCAGTACATCGCGCAGACAGGAATAAAGAACTCTCAGGGATGAAGAAAGGCAGAGGTGTATGTTTATTGATTAACCACTCATGGTGTGGTTGTGATAATGTACAAGAACTCAAGTCCTTCTGTTCATCTGACCTAGAATACCTCACAATCAAATGCAGACCGTATTACCTCCCAAGAGAATTCTCTTTGGTTATAGTCACAGCTGTGTATATTCCCCCTCAAGCCAGCCGATACCACAACTGCCCTTCTTTGTGCACTACACAACATAACTGGATATTTCAGATAATCTCTTTACACTACTTCTATAAGCAATTCCCACATTATAACAGGCAGTGTTAGGGTCAATTCCATTTCACTTCAATCAATTCGATAAGTAAACTGGAATTTTAGTTAGAGTGAATGTAATGTCCACCATTTTGTTTCTGCCTCTAACAGAAGTCTCCGGCTAAAAAGCTGAGCCACGCCATCAGTAAGTCTCTGGGCTGTGTACCCATTGGAGAGCCACCTCACCCAATGTTCCCTGAGCAGTCAGAGAAACCGCAGGACAGCATGGCCCACACTGTGTAAGTATTCTGGATACTTCTACCACCGCTGGACACAGATTAAGCCTAGTCCTAGACTGAAGAGCATGTTCAATGGAGATTACCATTGAAAGTCTAGGCCTAATCTGTGTCCATGAAACCGGCCCCGTATGTCTAAATTCACCAAAGAGACTCCCATCTGTCTCTGTCCTTTTCCCTTTAAGTGCTGCACTGTAAGTTGCCTAAACTCCTTATGATACAACCATTGTCTTGCTATCAATTGATGGTAGCCTGGCTGACGCGACCCACGTGACTCACAGCGTAGGGAGAGCAGACTTCGAAAGTTAGGTGTTCGCCAGACTAAATTGATGGTGCATTGTCAATCATTTCTCACTAAGATGGAAGGACCATGATTATTTAGTTATGCAGTACAAGTGAGAAAGCTGATGTGTTGTGTCGGTTCAGGTTGGTTTACTGAAATAAAATGCTATATTATATTCCAAATTGTAGGTTCCTTGAATAGCATATTGGTCCCCATCAGTCCGCTGTGTGTTATGTCATGAAGCTGGAGCTTTGGTACAAATCTAAGGCTCTGGCTGGGAGGCTCTTTCTTGAAAGTCATTACAGAAACATTTGTGTATCTGGCTGTCGCATACCTTCAGTCTAATTTACATTTCAGAAAATGTCATATTTTTCACAATAAGGTTTACTGTGTGTGTTCCGTAATCCATTTCACATTTATATTACCAACATACAGTATATTTGATTGGCACTTCCTTGAAAAATATATTGATATAAAAATATATAATGATATGGTTTAAAGATTGTTCTGGTTTAGATGTTGTTGACTTGCCCTTTCCCCATGTTGATGTCTTCTCTAGTTTGCTGATCTTACAAGTCAAATAATCTGGGAATTCATTTTCTGTCAATTACATCCCTTCTAATTACTATGATACCACTGCGCTGCACCACCATACAGCAGCCTACAAGTCAGATTCATCTCTTTCTCTGTCTGGTTTTCTAGTTATTTTAAGACCCGGGCTGAATGTCAGTGAGTACTGACATCCAGAGCCATCAGATGAAAAAGTAGTAATCAGAAAAATGCCAAGAGGAAACATGCTGCTTGTGAAAATATGTGTGCTGTGCATGGTTTCCTGCTTTACTGCCTAAGAAATACTGTATCTCCAGACTCTGAATCACTCCTGGGTCCACGTCTCAGAGTAGGAGTGCTGATCTGGGATCAGGTCCCCTCTCTTATTCATTATGAGTTAAATGGCAAAACTGATCCTAGATCCCTCTCTTATTCATTATGAGTTAAATGGAGAAACTGATCCTAGATCAGTACGCCTACTGAGACCCTGTAGGGTAGTTCTGCAGGCCTCCCTCCGACTGCTTAAGGAAGATCACAGACTTATTAATGGTCTAAAGAGCTTTAAAATTTATTTATAGTATAAATTATCAGTGCATGCGTATATCAGAGAAATATGTCTCTAGTGTATTCACTGCATTTCACAGAAATGTGTGTATTTGATGATGAATTTAGCAGATAGAACAAAGCCACGTAGTGTAAAAATAAACTATTATAGAGTTTTCTTTGAGATGTTAAGTGATAGGATTGGTTAGTGCAGTATATGTAGCATACAATTGCATATTGTAGCTAAAACTGGCCTCAAGTCCTCCTATGTGAATGTGCCTCACTAGTAACCAGATTTCATTGAATAGGGTCTTACATCTTAGCTATAGCCTATGTTTCTTTAGGATACCTCAGTCTGGAGATTGTTAATGGGCAAAGTTCATTATCATGCTTTATCTCAGAAGCTGTTTCATGGTTAGCAGCACAGTGTATAATAAGGAGGTTATAATGCAAGGTAATAGAGGTTACTGCTTACTCCCGAGACATGACCTGTTACTGTAGCCAGGTCCCACATCTATTTATGCTTTCTTGCATACTCCTTTGGTTGTTGTTTGGCATGAGAGACAAACAGGTCTGGGACCAGGCTACTTGCTGTTGGGGAGTCAAAGTAGAAACTGACGCAGTATGAGGGTTATTCACAGAGCTCCTCCCTCCTGTCTGTCTTCTCCCTCCATACCTCCCTTGAATGATGCTGAAAACGATTTTCTGGGTTCCACCATTTTTATCAGAATGTGGTGACAGCAGGGAATGAGTTGAGCAATGAGTTTATGGATCATAATGAAGTATGATGAGGAGCCAAAAAGTAATAATCTGTAAAACCTAAACATTGAATAAACATTGAATAAAACTCATACAATTATTTTTCTCTCTTTGCCATATCTGCTCTGACCAGAGGGCACAATGGTATGTTTGTTTTGCACATGGCTTCTGCTTCGTCATTTTCATATTTCAATTTTAAATCTGAGGCAATTAAATGCTGCTCTTCCTTCCAGCAATATTCCCTGGAACCCTTCTGGAATAAATGTAGTGGAAAATGCATCCTCTTCCTCAAAGACCATTTTCAAAGACCTAAGTTGTGTTCCAAGTGGCACCCTACGCCTTATGAAGTGCATTACGTTTGACTAGAGCTCTATGGGCCCGGATCAAAAGTAGTGCACTACAAAAGGAATAGGGTTCCATTTAGTATGCACATTTAGTTGTCTGTTTTTTTAATAAGGACAAATGTATTCTGAGAGGATGAGGGTTATGAAACATTTCCTGAATTTGTATTAGTAGGCCTGAACCGAAATGAAACAGTGTAATTAGGATGATGGTGTTTAAATTGAACTCAGGCTGCAATGTTAAGACATGGCCAGATATAATGGGTGGGTTTGAAGCATAAAGGATTAATATGTGATTGAAGTGTTGGCTAATGTCAATGTACAGGATTTAAACCGATTGAGGCAATGAGACCCTTGTGTGACAGACAGTGGGTATGATATACTTGGCATGGCCTGATAGCTCCTCCGCAGGCTATAAGCAAGCTGTGAGTTTAGGATGCCCTGACTGACAGTGAGTTTCCAGTGGATTTATACACTACATGAAGGGAAGCAGAGTTATGGTTTTGTGATGGACTATCTGTCACTATTGATCTGTAAATCTAAACTGATTTAGGCAACAGTTTTTAGCACCTGACAATTTGACCTCCTCAATAATATATCATGATGAATTTGATGGATTAGAAATTCTTTTCCTACCATAGCTACTGGCTTTCTGTGGCTTTACGCTACACAGTACTACTCAATTCCTCATTTTATGTTTGGATCCCTCCACCACCAATTAGGCTTTTGGTTTGGCCCGGTCCTCAGAGGCCTGGTTTGAGCAGGATAAAAACAGTTGCGCAAGGCTTGTAAGAAGAACAGAGCAATAGCTCCTCTCTCTCCTCACTCTTACCAAAACCCTTAATTCTGTGAGCTAACTTGTAACAAATAAAGAAGTACAGTCACATTTAACATGGTCAATTCAAAAGCACGAACAAGAATAATATAGAAAAGGATATTTTTCAAATGGAGAAAGATACGTATCTCGTGTGTGAGCGGCTTTTCTCAAAACAAGAGCTAATTGGTAATGGCTATATTGGGCTCAATTTTGTGAGTTCAAAGACAACTTTGGTATTACTTTTAAACAGTTTTTTAGTGGGCTACAGAATTAGATAAGGGCTGTTTCTCTGAAACTCAGGCAGTAGACTCAGGCAAGCCTGTTTCTCTCCCTAGTCCGAGGCAGCATTTATTTTCTTATTTTTTATTTAACCTTTATTTAACTAGGCAAGTCAGTTAAGAACAAATTCTTATTTACAATGACGGCCTACCTGTCTCACAGACTCAGACCAGCAGCAGCAAACTATTCCCTTTATTTATGTTTAGAAAAACACATTTGAATGGCAAAATTGTGGGGGGAGAGCACTCATCATGCTTGTGCAACCTAATAATAACCCTAAGAATACTTCCAGAACCACCTTTATATTTTATTTCAATTGAGAAAATCTACTAAATAAATTGGCCCACCCTGGTCTTCATTGATTGGGATGCACGTGACATTGCACAGCAGTAAGCTGGTTTATTTCTCCTTTGTAATTTTTCTTTTTGATTTCAATATGGAAGGTAAACTAGGTACTGGTTTTTGTATGTAAAAATGTTTTTTTGTGGAGGTTGGAGTTATATGACGTTCCCCCATGATGAAAGGGGGCCATTACATTTTACATTTTAGTAATTTAGCAGGCGCTCTTATCCAGAGCGACTTACAGTTAGTTAGTGCAAACATGTTCATACTTTTTTCTTATTGGTCCCCCGTTGGAATCCGAGCTACACGGGATTCATAACAGAAAAAGTTTCGGAAGCACTGATCTAGCTAAAGATGAACACAAATACAGATGGTCAACCCCATGCTTCAGCCAATTTATTTATAGCCGATATGCTGCATCAGTTGGGCTACAGGTGATAATTATTTTTGATAAATAACACACCAGCCTGATAATATGGACCAATATGTTGTTAGACTCATTTTTGGAGGGGAAAATCATATTTTAATGGTCACCATCATTTTATTTAATTTAATTTTGGAGTAGAAAAAACACATATTGCAACGCTCAATTAAACGGAAACAGTGCTGTTCTAAACAACCAGTTAAAAAATGGGGAGGGGTTGGGTTGTGGGATCAAAATGCACCGCATCAAGCCACACCCAATCATACCTACCAAACAGAGAAAACGTAGGCTACCTCAAAGTCTGTTCAAGAACATTGAAGGATATTTTGGGGGTAAATGTGTTGTTCAGTACAATCGGTTATGCAACGTAGCAAACGCTCAATCGACCTGAACAAACTCCTGAACTGAGGTTACTTTCTCAACTGATGGAGTTAGACCAACAGTTTAAAGTAATACAGAAATTATTGCTATTTCAGTTGTGGTTGAGATATATTGACCAGATTATTAGGAAAGATGTGAACTCTCATGGCCAGAAAAGTTTAGGAATATATTCTGCAATGCTTATGATACGGTAACAAATTATAGTTCTGGCAAGTTGGTTAGGACATCTACTTTGTGCATGACACAAAAGATTCTTCCAACAATTGTTTACAGACAGATTATTTCACTTATAATTCACTATATCACAATTCCAGTGGGTCAGAAGTTTACATACACTAAGTTGACTGTGCCTTTAAACAGCTTGGAAAATTCCAGAAAATGATGTCATGGCTTTAGAAGCTTATGATAGGCTAATTGACATAATTTGAGTCAATTGGAGGTGTACCTGTGGATGTATTTCAAGGCCTACCTTCAAACTCAGTGCCTCTTTGCTCGACATCATGGGAAAATCAAAAGAAATCAGCCAAGACCTCAGAAAAAAATTGTAGACATCCACAAGTCTGGTTCATCCTTGGGAGCAATTTCCAAACGCCTGAAGGTTCCACGTTCATCTGTACAAACATTAGTACGCAAGTATAAACACCATGAGACCACACAGCCATCATACCACTCAGGAAGGAGACGCGTTCTGTCTCCTAGAGATGAACATACTTTGGTGTGAAAAGTGCAAATCAATACCAGAACAACAGCAAAGGACCTTGTGAAGATGCTGGAGGAAACAGGTACAAAAGTATCTAAAGCCACAGTAAAACGAGTCCTATATCGACATAACCTGAAAGGCCCCTCAGCAAGGAAGAAGCCACTGCTCCAAAACCGCCATAAAAAAGGCAGACTACGGTTTGTAACTGCACATGGGAACAAAGATCGTACTTTTTGGAGAAATGTCCGCTGTTCTGATGAAACAAAAATAGAACTGTTTGGCCATAATGACCATTGTTATGTTTGGAGGAAAAAGGGGGATGCTTGCAAGCCAAAGAACACCATCCCAACTGTGAAGCAAAGTCAAGGTATTGGATTGGCCATCACAAAGCCCTGACCTCAATCCTATAGACAATTTGTGGGCAGAACTGAAATAGCGTGTGCGAGCAAGGAGGCCTACAAACCTGACTCAGTTACACCAGTTCTGTCAGGAGGAATGGGCCAGAATTCACCCAACTTATTGTGGGAAGCTTGTGGAAGGCTACCCGAAACGTTTGACCCAAGTTAAACAATTTAAAGGCAATGCTACCAAATACTAGTGTATGTAAACTTCCAACCCACTAGGAATGTGATGAAAGATATAAAAGCTGAAATAAATCATTCTCTCTACTATTATTCTGACATTTCACATTCTTAAAATAAAGTGGTGATCCTAACTAACCTAAGACAGGGAATTTTTACTAGGATTAAATGTCAGGAGTTGTGAAAAATAGTTTAAATGTATTTAGCTAAGGTATGTAAACTTCCGACTTCAACTGTATATATATTATGTTTATAAATGAAATATTGTCTACTCGAGAAATATGACATTACAGTATTCCGACAAACGAAAAGGTGAACCATCTGTTCTACCATTCAATTAATTCTCACTAATAGCAAATGGTATTATATTTATCGGCCTGTTTTTTTTGTTATGAATAAGAATGTGTTCATATATCCCTGCACAAGGCTACTAGGCTACTTTTGCCTTCTTGCAATGGAATACTTCAACCACTTGAAACTGTGCCTACGCATGGTCTAATGTTAGCGGGAGGATAAGCACATTCTCAAGTTGAGTTTTTATAAATACCAAGTTTTGCGTGAACTAGAGCTTGCATGTTTTGTGGCATATTTTGTAAGTAGGCAAGGTTTATTAATGATGCCCCAGGTCATATTTAGTGTAACTGTAAATATTTCCACCACCCAACCTTTACTCATCGTTAAAGGAGTGACTGTTGTCTGTAATGTCAGAATGTCTCCCGTTCTTGTATTCCTTCACTCATCCCCTTAGTCAATACTAATCCTATCATTGCCATTGCAATAGGAAATAGTTCTGTAATTAATTTAGCTGTGAGCGCTTAGTGATCCATGGGATTTTATGAGTGGAATATTGACAGACGGAGAGAATGAGGGAGAGGGCATTAAGTAGTAGATTCATTTTTATAGAGGGAGGGAGGGAGAGCTTCAGTTGCAGTGGAAAAACATCCTTAGAAATACTCTCAGTCTTAAACCTTTTATATAAGAGTCTTCTCAACCACTATTCTTAATATCGCACATTGCACACAGTATTTCTCTAGAAATAGGATACTGTTTGCAGAAAGGTTTGATGCTTATTTCCAAGAGGATAGTACAGTACTGTTTATAAAACACAGCATGTAAAGTGTTGTTTCCATGCTGAAATAAAAGATTACAGATATTTTCCATATGCACAAAAAAGCTTATTTCTCAAATGTTCTGCATGCACACAATTGTTTATATCCCTGTTAGTGAGCATTTCTCATTTGCCAAGATAATCCATCAACCTGACAGGTGTGGCATATCAAGAAGCTGATTAAACAGCATTATCATTACACAGGTGCACATTGTGCTGGGGACAAAAGGCCACTCTAAAATGTGCAGTTTTGTCACATCACAACCCAATGTCACAGATTTTGAGGGAGCGTGCAATTGGCATGCTGACTGCAGGAATGTCCACCAAAGCTGTTGCCAGAGAATTGAATGTTAATTTCTCTACCATAAGCTGCCTCCAACGTTGTTTTAGAAAATACATTACGTCCAACTGGCAGTACGTCCAACTGCCCTCAACTGCAGACCACGTGTATGGCGTCGTGTGGGCGAACAGTTTGCTGATGTCAACGTTGTAAACAGAGTGCCCCATGGTGGCGGTGGGGTTATGGTGTGGGCAGGCATAAGCTATGGACAAAAAATGCTGTGCATTCATCCGCTGCCAGCATGATAATGCAAGGCCCGCCCCATGTCAAGGCTCTCTAAACAATTCCTGGAAGCTGAAAATGTCCCAGTTCTTCCATGGTCTGCATACTCACCAGACATGTCACCCATTGAGCATGTTGGGGATGTTCTGGATCGACGTGTACAACAGCTTGTTCCTGTTCCCGCCAATATCCAGCAACTTCGCACAGCCATTAAAAAGGAGTGGGGCATTCCACAGGCCACAATCAACAGCCTGATCATCACTGTGCAAAAGAGATGTGTCGCGCAGTATGAGGCCAATGGTGGTCACACCAGATATTTACTGGTTCTCTGATCCACGCCCCTACCTTTTTTGGAAGGTATCTGTGACCAACAGATTCATATCTGTATTCCCAGTCAAATGAAATCCATAGATTAGGGCCTAATGAATTTATTTCAGTTGACTTATTTCCGTGTATGAACTGTAACTCACCTGGTTGACATGTGTTTGATGCCATTCCATTTACTCCGTTCCAGGCTTTATTATGAGCCGTCCTCCCCTCAGTAGCCTCCACTGATATGAAATGCCTGTTATGTAATGGGCCTTGGAGTACGTTTTGAAACACCTGAAACAGCTTTTTCTTATCCAACCTCCCTTATGGAAAAACCACATGAATTTCACATAGAGTTGAAGTTGGAAGTTTACTTACACCTTAGCCAAATACATTTAAACTCTGTTTTTCACAATTCCTGACATTTAATCCTAGTAAAAATTCCCTGTCTTAGTTCAGTTAGGATCAACAATTTATTTTAAGAATTTGAAATGTCAGAATAATAGTAGAGAGAATTATTTTCGTGTAGCCTTCCACAAGCTTCACACAATAAGCCCATTCCTTCTGACAGAACTGGTGTAACTGAGTCAGGTTTGTAGGCCTCCTTGCTCGGACACGCTTTTTCATTTCTGCCCACAAAGTTTCTATAGGATTGAGGTCAGGGCTTTGTGATGGGCACTCCAATACCTTGACTTTATTGTCCTTAAGCCATTTTGCTTTGGATGTATGCTTGGGCTCATTGTCCATTTGGAAGACCCATTTGCGACCAAGCTTTAACTTCCTGACTGATGTCTTGAGATGTTGCTTCAATATATCCACATAATTTTCCTTCCTCACGATGCCATCTATTTTGTGAAGTGCACCATCCCTCCTGCAGCAAAGCACCCCCACAACATGATGCTGCCACCCTGTGCTTCACGGTTGGGATTGTAAGGGCCTGACTGAGACCAGGTCTCTGACTCCCCCTAGAGGGAGTAGGATGGCTACAGTCAGGTCCTGACATACAGTACATAGGGAGTTGGTGTTGGGTTTGGTTGATCCCCAATTAGAGGCAGCTGTCTTGAGTTGTCTCTAATTGGGGATTCTATTTATGTTCACATTTCGTCCACCTGCGTCATGGATCATTGTTTGTGTAGTACGTTGTCTGTGAGTACTAGGCACCCGTTCACGGTTTCTCTTGCGTTTGTTATTTTGTTCTTGTAAAATAAACATGTCTGCACGTAACTCTCGATGTCTGCACGTAACTCTCGCTCTGCCCCTCGTTCCCTAACCACTGACCGTGACAGGGATGGTGTTCTTCGGCTTGCAAGCCTCCCCCTTTTTCCTCCAAACATAACGATGGTCATTATGGCCAAACAGTTCTATTTTTGTTTCATCAGACCAGAGTCTGTACGATCTTTGTCCCCATGTGCAGTTGCAAACCGTAGTCTGCCTTTTTTATGGCGATTTTGGAGCAGTGGCTTCTTCCTTGCTGAGCGACCTGTCAGGTTATGTCGATATAGGACTCGTTTTACTGTGGATATAGATACTTTTGTACCTGTTTCCTCCAGCATCTTCACAAGATCCTTTGCTGTTGTTCTAGGATTGATTTGCACTTTCCGCACCAAAGTACGTTCATCTCTAGGAGACAGAACGCACTCCTTCCTGAGCGGTATGGCGGCTGCGTGGTCCCATGGTGTTTATACTTGTGTACTATTATTTGTACAGATGAACGTGGAACCTTCAGGCGTTTGGAAATTGCTCCCAAGGATGAACCAGACTTGTGGAGGTCTACAATTTTTTCTGAGGTCTTGGCTGATTTCTTTTGATTTTCCCATGATGTCGAGAAAAGAGGCACTGAGTTTGAAGGTAGGCCTTGAAATACATCCACAGGTACACCTCCAATTGACTCAAATTATATCAATTAGCCTATCATAAGCTTCTAAAGCCATGACATAATTTTCTGGAATATTCCAAGCTGTTTAAAGCCACATTCAACTTAGTGTATGTAAACTTCTGACCCACTGGAATTGTGATATAGTGAATTATAAGTGAAATAATCTGTCAATAAACAATTGTTGGAAGAATTACTTGTGTCAGGCACAAAGTAGATGTCCTAACCGACTTGCCATAACTATAGTTTGTTAACATGAAATTTGTGGAGTGGTTGAAAAATTAGTTTTAATGAATGTAAACTTCCGACTTCAACTGTATGATCATGTGAAAATGTTATCATGTGATTTAATGTGAAGCAACATGTGATAACATTCAACTACACACGTGACAACGTTTGAGCACACGTGAGAGCATGATCTCTTGTGAAATTGAATGTGACAAAATGGGGATGCAAAACTCCAACATGTGATACCATGACTACACGTGACAACATTTGAGCACATGTGAAAACATGATCTTATCTGGGAAAAAATTGACAATTTGGGGATGCCAAATTTCAACATGTGATACCATGAAATTACATATGTTACAACATTTGAGCACGTGAAAGCCCATGTGTCAAATGTAATTTAGAGTATTTTATTTTAAAAGGCATAATTGACATTAATTTGATTTAAACAGTCACGGTCCCCTGCAGGTTTTGTCTAGTTCCTGGTTTGTTCCAGGGACGTCCATAAGGACATTTTTAGGACGTTCTCTGAACGCTGTGTCATGGTCCCCTGGAGGTTTTGTCTAGTTGCAGTGTAAAGTTTAGTTGCGGTGCTTAGTTAAATAATGGTTAAATAAAATAAATAAACCACCATCTCCTTTAAAAAAGTTTTTGTATATGTACAGCTAAATTAAGGTGTTAATGTTGAAGGACAGTATGCTGCTGATTACTTGGGACTCAACCTCACTTGGGATTTGAACTCACAACCTCTCGGTTGCTAGCTACCTGAAGTACATAATAGAAATTGGCTATATATTTATTGCCAAGAATATATTTCTGCACTTTGCCTCTCACAAGTTGCAGTAGAAATAAAGTAGATATATACAAGAACTTGGTGTTATTTCTATAAAATGACAGTATGATGCTGTATTCTGGTTTAAGCATACTCTTGGCGCCGCCCTGTGTGGCCGCCTGTTAAGCAGCTCCCATTGTTCGTGCATTACTTGTTGTTTTAGTATGTTTTTCGTGAGTTTTTTTCGCCAAAGTTGAACTATAATAGTTCAGGATTATGGAGTGCTACTGTTTTAGTGGTCCTTTTTATCACTGATGCACTTTTTATTTTTCTCAGCGCCGAACGTACAGTCGAGTCCTCAATTATTTACAACCGAGCCCAGCTCCTGGATTTAGCACACACAGCGCTATTACACCCCAGGGAAAAGTTTTATATTCCGGACGAGTTGAAAAGGCAATGGCGTGAACGCAGGGCGGGATTGAAGTATAAGGCAAAGCTGAGGAAGTACAAGCCGGCTATACCGTCTATCATTATGGGCAACGTGAGATCGCTACATAACAAGGTGGATGAGCTTGAGGGGCTGGTCCATGGACAAAGAGAAAGAAACATGGCTGAATGATAACATCCCCATAGAGAACGTAACTATCGGCGGTTTCCAGACCATCAGAGCGGACAGGGATAGCAATTCTTCCGGTAAGAGTAAGGGAGGGGGGCTGGCTTTATTAGTTAACAACAGATGGTGTAATCCGAGCCATATTACTGTTAAGGAACAGTTTTGTAGCCCGGACATTGAGTTGTTAGCCATTAGCCTGAGACCCTACTATTTGCAGAGGGAATTCACGGCGGCCATTAGTGTTATTGTTAACATCCCACCCTCCGCGGAAGCAAACACAGCGTGACGTCATCCACTCTGTTATCGCGAGGTTACAGAGAGCGCATTCCAGTGCCTTATTTGCCATTTCGGGGGATTTTAACCATGCATCTCTCTCTTCAACGCTTCCCACGTTCAAACAGTTCGTGAAGTGCCCAACCAGGAATAATACAACTCTGGACTTCTTATATGCTAATGTGAAGGATGCATACAACTCCACTGCACTCCCTCCCCTCGGTAGATCGGATCACAACCTTGTCCACCTCACCCCACTCTACAGGCCTATGGTCCAACAGCAGCCAGCGACCACTAGGACCATTAGGAGATGGTCCCCGGAGGCCAATGAGGCCCTACAGGACTGCTTTGAAACAACAGAATGGGATGTGCTCTGTGAGGCTCATGGGGAGAACATTGATGGTCTTACAGACTGCAAAACGGACTATACACATTTTTGTGTAGACAACACTGTACCCACCAGGAAGGTACGCTTTTTTCCAAATAATAAACCCTGGGTCACCAGCGACCTGAAGGCCCTGCTGAATGAGAAGAAAAGGGCCTTCAAGGTGGGGGACAGGGACAAATTGAAATGCATCCAGAGGGAGCTGAAGTTGCGGATTGCTGAGGGGAAGAGAGGGTATAAGTAGAAGATGGAGGACAAGCTGAGACAGAGCCAGGTGAGAGAGGTGTGGAAGGGTATGAGAAATATCACTGGCTTCAAAAAGTCAAACAGTGGGCAGACGGAGGGGACCCAGGACAGAGCCAATGAGCTGAACCAATTTTTGAACAGGTTCGATATTGGCCCTGTCCACCTGCCCTCCAGCTCCCCAGGCCACACACCCTCACGGCTGTCCCACCCCCACTTTTCTCACAACACCTCTGTTGAGACAATCAGTGACCCCCTCCCCACCTCCGCCCTCGTTCCCTCTGGACTGATCCTCAAAACCCCCCTTCCCCCACCTCCCCTCCTGGGCTGGCTTTCACCACCAACCAAGTGAAGAGAGAGCTGGAGAGACTACATAAGTGGAAAGAGGCGGGCCCTGATAGCATCAGCCCAAGGGTGCTTAGGGTGTGTGCTGACCAACTGTGTGGAATACTCCAGCAACACTTCAACCTTAGCCTGAGCCTGGAAAGGGTCCCTGTGCTGTGAAAAACATCCTGCCTGGTCCCAGTACCCAAGAAGGTGCACCCCACTGTCCTGAATGACTTCAGACCTGTAGCGCTAACATCCCACTTCATGAAGACTCTGGAAAGGTTAGTCCTCGCTTACCTCAGACCCCTGGTGTGTACATCACTTGACCCCCTGCAGTTCGCATATCAGCACGACTTCGGGGTGGATGATGCAATCCATCTACCTTCTGCAGAGGTCCTACTCTCACCTGGACAATGCAGGTTGCACTGTGAGGGTTATGTTTTTTGACTTCCCCAGTGCCTTCAACACCATTCAGCCCCTGCTACTGGGTGAGAAGATGAAGAGGATGAAAGTGGAAGCACCCTTAGTCTCCTGGGTTACGGACTACCTGACCGGTAGGCCACAATTTGTGCGGCTATAGAGTTGTGTGTCAGAACGGGAAGTGAGCAACACAGGGGCCCCCCAGGGAACGGTCCTGTCCCCCTTCCTGTTCACCCTCTACACCTCAGACTATAACTCTGAAACATGCCACCTACAGACGTTCTCGGATGACTCCGCAATTGTAGGGTGCATCAGAGGTGGGCAGGAGGAGGAGTACAGGAGCACAATCAATGACTTTGTGGTGTGGTGTGAGCAGAACCACCTTCAGCTCAACATCAGCAAAACAAAGGAGATGGTGGTGGACTTCAGGAGAACCAAGGCCCAACTGACTGCAGTCCCTATACAGGGGATGGATGTGGAAATGGTTGGTTCATACAAGTTCCTGGGAGTCCATATGGACAACAGACTGGAATGGGCTGGTAACACCGGGGACCTGTACAAAAAGGGCCAGAGCCGACTCTACTTTCTGAGGGGGCTTAGGTCCTTCAACGTGTGCTGTAAACTACTGCACACTTTCTACCAGTCTGTGGTGGTCAGTGCCATCTTTTTTGCAGTGGTGTGCTGGGGCGCCAACATAAAGGCTGGTGATGCTTCTCGGGTAATAAGCTGGTCAGGAAGGCTTGCTCTGTTCTGGGGATTAGCCTTGACACTCTAGAGGAGGTGGTGGAGAGATGGATCCTGGCCAAACTGCTGGCCATCATGGACAACGTCACCCAACCTCTGCATGCCATGGTTATGATGCAGCGGAGACTGATCCCACCACGGTGTGCCAGAGAGCGTTACAGGAGGTCCTTCCTGCCGGCAGCTATTTTACTATTTAATGCCTCACTGGAGTGCCGTGCGGTCGGCAACATAGACCTGGAACTGTTGGGGTGTTAGGACCTAGTTTAACTATTATGCATCCATCCTTGAGTAACTCTGGTCTGTAATCACTCTATCTATCTATCTATCTATCTATCTATCTATCTATCTATCTATCTATCTATCTATCTATCTATCTATCTATCTATCTATCTATCTATCTATCTATCTATCTATCTATCTATCTATCTATCTATCTATCTATCTATCTATCTATCTATCTATCTATCTATCTATCTATCACACGTAATCGGTGAGTGGCTGTTCGTGTGGTCATCAAAGCCAGTCACAGATTTGACAGCTCTAACGCAGCTACGCCTCTGACACATTCAAACACCATTTATGTGGATATCGGCTGTCGTGTGTTTATGCTTGATCTGATTGAATCTACATTGTTAAAACCGTAATTTGTTTTTTCAGTAACTTACTGGCAGCCAGTTACCTGTAAGTTGCTGTAAAAAAAGGTACAGTATGTTACCATAAAGTACTTTCTTTACAATAATATACTGTTAAACCAAAGTTTCTTTGGAATTTACGGTAACATACTGTACCTTTTTTTACAGCAACTTACAGGTAACTGGCTGACAGTAAGTTGCACGAAAGTACCTGGCAACGCCTGCCACATCAGTACCTTGTGAGAGGTTGTTTTCACTCTCTGGGCATATCGTACAGAAGAAGAGAGCAGCTTTATCATCTGAAAATGTCAACAGGCTTCTTTGTCTGTGCAACTGACTCTGTGAAAATAAATAGGAGGACGACTGAAGTGTATGGTCACAGGTTTATGTTCTGTGGAATTCATGACATTGTTGGACAGGTTTATGCTCTTTGTTCTTTTTATCCATAGAGTCAGTTATTTTTTGTTATAGCCAACCCTCCAATCAGTAATTGGGAGAACAATGGCTGAAACTTTAACTGTGTGTGTGTGTGTGTGTGTGTGTGTGTGTGTGTGTGTGTGTGTGTGTGTGTGTGTGTGTGTGTGTGTGTGTGTGTGTGTGTGTGTGTGTGTGTGTGTGTGTGTGTGTGTTTACATGTTATATGTTATCACATGTTATCACATTAACTGCACATAAGATTAAACCATCCCAAACCATTAGTAAAGTAATGAAATTATATACAGTGGGGAGAACAAGTATTTGATACACTGCCGATTTTGCAGGTTTTCCCACTTACAAAGCATGTAGAAGTCTGTGATTTTTATCATAGGTACTCTTCAACTGTGAGTGACGGAATCTAAAACAAAAATCCAGAAAATCACATTGTATGATTTTTAAGTAATTAATTTGCATTTTATTGCATGACATAAGTATTTGATACATCAGAAAAGCAGAACTTAATATTTGGTACAGAAACCTTTGTTTGCAATTACAGAGATCATACATTTCCTGTAGTTCTTGACCAGGTTTGCACACACTGCAGCAGGGATTTTGGCCCACTCCTCCATACAGATCCTTCAGGTTTCGGGGCTGTCGCTGGGCAATACGGACTTTCAGCTCCCTCCAAAGATTTTCTATTGGGTTCAGGTCTGGAGACTGGCCAGGCCACTCCAGGACCTTGAGATGCTTCTTACGGAGCCACTCCTTAGTTGCCCTGGCTGTGTGTTTCGGGTCGTTGTCATGCTGGAAGACCCAGCCACGACCCATCTTCAATGCTCTTACTAAGGGAAGGAGGTTGTTGGCCAAGATCTCGCGATACATGGCCCCATCCATCCTCCCCTCAATACGGTGCAGTCGTCCTGTCCCCTTTGCAGAAAAGCATCCCCAAAGAATGATGTTTCCACCTCCATGCTTCACGGTTGGGATGTTGTTCTTGGGATTGTACTCATCCTTCTTTTTCCTCCAAACACGGCGAGTGGAGTTTAGACCAAAAAGCTCTATTTTTGTCTCATCAGACCACATTACCTTCTCCCATTCCTCCTCTGGATCATCCAGATGGTCATTGGCAAACTTCAGACGGGCCTGGACATGCGCTGGCTTGAGCAGGGGGACCTTGCGTGCGCTGCAGGATTTTAATCCATGACGGTGTAGTGTGTTACTAATGGTTTTCTTTGAGACTGTGGTCCCAGCTCTCTTCAGGTCATTGACCAGGTCCTGCCGTGTAGTTCTGGGCTGATCCCTCACCTTCCTCATGATCAGTGATGCCCCACGAGGTG
Organism: Thymallus thymallus; assembly: GCA_023634145.1. Classification (NCBI taxonomy): domain Eukaryota; kingdom Metazoa; phylum Chordata; class Actinopteri; order Salmoniformes; family Salmonidae; genus Thymallus; species Thymallus thymallus. The sequence goes on from CM042406.1 coordinate 18,049,644, forward strand.
AGATCTTGCATGGTGCCCCAGACCGAGGGAGATTGACCGTCATCTTGAACTTCTTCCATTTTCTAATAATTGCTCCAACAGTTGTTGCCTTCTCACCAAGCTGCTTGCCTATTGTCCTGTAGCCCATCCCAGCCTTGTGCAGGTCTACAATTTTATCCCTGATGTCCTTACACAGCTCTCTGTCCTTGGCCATTGTGGAAAGGTTGGAGTCTGTTTGATTGAGTGTGTGGAGAGGTGTCTTTTATACAGGTAACGAGTTCAAACAGGTGCAGTTAATACAGGTAATGAGTGGAGAACAGGAGGGCTTCTTACAGTCTCTCACAGTTGAAGTGTACCTATGATAAAAATTACAGACCTCTACATGCTTTGTAAGTAGGAAAACCTGCAAAATCGTCAGTGTATCAAATACTTGTTCTCCCCACTGTATAGGGGTTTTAAAATAGGTGGTATAGGGGTTTTAAAATAGGTGCTACGCTGTTCAACGAAAATATGACCTAATTTGTGATTTGAACTCGTAACCTCTGGATTTGGACTGCAGGTAGCCTAGCGGTTAGATCATTGGGCCAGTAATTGAAAGGTCGCTGGTTCGAACACCTGAGCCGACAAGGTGAAAAAACCTGTCTGTGTCCTTGAGCAAGGCACTTAACCCTAATTTGCTCAGGGTGCTGACCATGTAGGTGGGCTGTAAATACGAATCTGTTCTTAACTGACTTGCCTAGTTAAATATATATTTTAAATGATATTTTTGCTGCCCCACAAAGTCGGCAGCTTTCCTACACATTCATTACCTATAATACATCTCTGCAAAAGAGTGACATCTGCACTGCTATTTTAGTTATCAGTTATTCTAACTATTCTCTCATCATTGATGACATTTACTTGTTTCAGCAATTTGTGGGTTTTCTGTATAGTTGTCTAATGTTAGTGGGGCATATTTATCTGTTTTAATATTACTCCTGAATCACTATGATAAATATAATTGTTTTTATTGAGTTTTCCTTGAGTGTGTTAGGACATGTTGAATAATAATTACTGTGTAGATAAACATACATAATGTAGTCATGTATCTTAAAAGTGTTTCAAATATGTACATTGGAAACACTATGATAAAAGTACTGTGTGTATCACAATGTCTCATTTTTGTTTGCGGGGCATCACCTGTGAAATCTCGTGACATTTTTTTATCCACATGAATATCACTTAAATCCAGATGTGAAACTTGATGAAATGTCACGTGAAGTGTTCCAAAGACACATGGTTTCACCTGATTTCACTTGTTCAATTATGTGATTTTCCACATGTGAAATTGTTTGTTTCTTTGTAAGGGGACTCTAAAATAATGGGTGCATGTAGCCCCTGTCTATGTGTGTGTGGGGTGTGTGCGTGTGTGAGAGAGGGATAGAGGGATAGAGATGATGAGCGAGAGCGAGAGAAAGAGAGAGAGTCTGACTGCATTGTCATACAGTCATGTGACTGCTGGGTCTCCTTGGAGACAGCAGCAGAGTAGTTCGTTGAGATACTGGCTCAGTTGAGAGCAGAGCGGACCAGGGTATGCAGCTGGCTACAGCAGCACTTGGATGGTTGGATGTATTTGTTTAGCTGCCAGCCGGACAGGTGCTTTCTACCCTCTAAAGGAGGTAAGTGAGATCTCATAGCCTCTTATCTTTGTCTTGGTTTTCACTGAGTCAGTTATTATAGTTTTAGATCCTACATGAAAGTACACGCTGGCTTTTTCATACAGTTGGAGTTACTCTGAAAGATTTGATTAGGTTATCAGCATCTTACTAGAGACGTGTATGTGTCCTGTCTTGCTCATATGCTTAGACAGTGTAGAACATTCTTAAAGATATGTTTCTTAAAGATATGTCTGCCCAGTGTCTATGTTCAGATGTGAGTATAAAGACAGAAATATCAGTGATTTATTTCGTCTTTTTCTTGTCTGAACGTGATCAAACATTCTATTTTTATTGTTTGGGATTTGGGATTGTATGTGTGGAGCCGGTTTAAAAATATATTCCATGGTGTGCTTGGAAGGTATTAGCTTGAATCTGGGGAAATCTAATATTGGATCTTCATAGTAATGCAAATACGCTGCTGACACCCTGAGTGCAGACTCATGCTTAGTACTGTGATTGTATAATGAATTCAGTTACTTTATTATGAGAAATGTTGATGAAAATATGATGAATACTGATACAGTATGATGGTTATTCCCTTGCATTCATAGAGAGTAGATAGCGCTTGTTTTCCTTGTACTGTCATGTTGTGAGTACACAAACTAATGATCAGTGAAATGTCTGTGTAAACATACTAGTATTACTCCACTGACACTTACTGTTATGGAGACTTCTGTACAATATAAAGTCTTATTCATAGAAATCGTTCACTTCCATGAAGGTCAAACATTCTTTGAACATATTCTGGAGAAACGTATGCTAAATACTTCTCAGTACGTCAGTACTCATGGCTGTTTAAATTGTTGGAGGCTTGCAGCTAAGCTACAAAGAGAGGTGTAGAAATAATGGGTGAGAGATAGCGAAAGTGATATGGAGAGAGAGAAATAGTGAGAGTAACCATACAATGTTCTTTTTTGACCATTTTTATACATGGGAGTGTATAAAACACATCAATATTTTAGGAAGAATGCATGAGAGGTCGAGATTACTTTGCAACTGTTATTTTTTCATAAAAAGAAAGACCGATCAGGAGAGAAACTTTATAACTGCTATTTCTCCATACATGGGACTACATCTTAGCTCTTATCCAGAGCGACTTAAAGGAGCAATTAGGGTAAAGTGCCTTGCTCAAGGGCACATCAACAGATGTTCTACCTAGTCAGCTCTGGGATGCAAACCAACAACCTTTCGGTTACTGGCCCAACGCTCTTAACCGCTAGGCTACCTGCTGCCCTGGAGTGTGAAATTGAAACACCTGAAATATGCAGACGTTTGATGTTAAAGAGTTCTCTGGTCCAAGCAGCAGAGTCTATATCTGAAATGGCACCCTATTCCCTATATAGTACACTACTTTGGGCCCTGGTCTAAGGTAGTGCACAATATAGTGAATATGATGCCATTTCAGATGCACCCAGAGTGAGCCAATGAGTCAGGAGAAGCTAGCCAAACAGAGAGAGCCCCAGCCAGTCAGCTAGCACAGGACCGCGGTGCTGATATAAAAGCCAGATGGACTAAATAGTCTTTGTTTACTCTCCCAAATTACCTTCTGTAGCGCAATGTCACCTTTCCTTTCCCAGTTCCTCACCAACCACAGACTTCTAGTTTAATTAGATTCCTTGGCTGCTTTTGTTCTTCTTGTACGGTTTTAATTAGTTTTAAGCTAATCAAAATGCCAAATCTATTATTCTTTCATACAGACCATGACAAATTAACTCCCATATTAAGTACAGCACAATCAGTAGCAAGCTTATACATACAGTACAGTTGTTCCCTGTATGATAAAGATAATGATAATCCTTAAACACGAAAGGTTGCATCCATTGATTGTAGTCTACAGTCATGATTGCTTATTCATGAATCTTACAGTCATTTACATTTTTATGCAAATGCCTTCTCTCCTCCCCTGTAGTGACAGAATCCTCAGATCTCCCTAGTGTATAATAGTATAAGTATATGAAGTATATTTCTCCTACAGTGTAGCAATGAAGGCCTGTAATCTTGTGTTTTACTGTGGCAATTGTTCTACGTACTGTACAGTAGTTTTGTATGATGATTACTTACAGTCACCATTGCATATTCATGATTACTACAGTAATGTAATGCAAATGTCCTCTCTCCCACCCCATAGTCAGTGTATAAGTCTATTTCACAGTGTAGCAATAAAGTGGTATAATCTTGTGTTTTACTGTAGTCAGCCGAAGCCAGTGGCCAACAATATGAACAACACAATGCTCATGTCTTCTGGGGCACCTACTCCTACTAAAAGGTAAGTTCCTCAGAATTAGCCTTCTTATGCCCCTATACCTATCATACCTAACGTATTTCCTGAATTCCTTGCAGCACATAGACCATTGTTGACCGACTGCTTCCTGCCCCTTATGTCCTGCGCCCTTAAAGATGTTGCCAAGTCCGTCCCCCTGTCTTCCCCTTTGAATCATTCCTGAGAAAACTCATTATTTGTTAGCTACTTTAGTAGCCCTAATGATAAACTCTTTAACAGTTGATTTAAGTGACGTGTATGCGAGGGTTTAATAGCGTTCGATATGTAATTAGAAGTAGAAGTGTGTGTGCGTGTGTGCGTGTGTGTGTGCGCGCGCGGTACTGTGATGTAATCAGGCATGGGCAGCAGCTCTGGGCGATTGAGAGGCAGGATTCAGAACACATTCTCCTCCAGGAGATCACACACGCGGATGCACGCACTCACACACTATACTGCCAGAAGCTGCATATCAACAGAACAGAGAAATCCATTCTGATGTTTAGGCTAAATTGGTTCCAGATTGTTCAGAGTTAAGTGTCAATGTGGTAGCAAAGAGATGGTTAAGGTAGAAAGTTTTCTCTCGCATTATCAGATCAGAGAAAAGGTGTGTTTGTGCGTGTGCTAAGGTCTTGTTTGCGAAGCCGCAAGCCAGCCTGTTCCCTACCAGATCCTTCTAGCTTGGCTTCTGACTGTGTGAGCTGACATACTGTCACATTTGGTTTTTAAATATTAATCCATGTAATTATGACTGTGTTCTGCTTGGCTTCTTCTGATGTGAAGGGCCTAGGAGTCAGAGATGTCACTACAGCTGAATAACAGGACTCTGCTTTAGCTCACTGGTGCTTAGCTGAATGCACCGAAAGAGCTTTACGTTTATTTGCCATATGTTATAATAAATACATTGGAGATCTTACTCACCACAGCTCTCGCATTAACAATAGCATGATTAAAACAGTACCTAGACTATCAACCACTGTTTTATGTCCCAAAATATACAGTGTAGTATTTTTTTTATTCCGGATTCCAGTTGATGAGGCTATCTTGTCTTTTTTATTTTATTCAGAGATGTTTTATTGTAACCTTAGTCCATCAAAGGGTTGCAAAATTCTGGGAACCTTCAAAGAAGTACATGGTTTTCCTGAAACTGGGATTTCTGGAAAACCAGGGAATATATTGATATGTCCGTCAAGACAGGGTATTATTGTAGATTTTGTTTGTAGAGGCCCAACCTTCTATCCCAGTCCTGCACCGGAACCGGTCTGGTCCTCTCTGTCTGCTGACAAAGCATATTTTTCCTCCTCCAGCCTCTCTCAAACAGATTGCTCAGTGCTGCTTTTCCAAGGACCAGCCCACCGACCGACCGACACCCCACAATTTATGACCTAATACTCATGCAGAACCACAGCGCCAGAAAAATACAAATAATTTGCTATTGGAGAGTTCGATGAGTTTTAATTTGGAGTTAACTGACTATTGACCGAAACGCCACCAGATATGAAATCACAGACTCAACTGGTAGGCAGACTGAATGTTAATAACGACAGGTTGCCTGCCATCATGCCCAAGTCGAGAACAGTAACTTACAGTATTTCCCCCGAAATACTTAATGAAATGTTACATTGATTGCACTGTAATAACAATAACATAGGCATGTGTAAGAGAGACAGGTGTAGAGATTGACATAGCCATGTGATTGTGTTGATGAACAGATTCTGTGTGTAAATGAGCAGTTGTGTTATTTTGCGGTAGGACCAATCAACAAACTATTTTATTGTCCAATAAGAAATGTGCATGCTGAGACTCAAAGCAGCATAGAATCGGTCGCAGAGCAGCACTCCTACATTATACAGTATTTGAGCAACTCCTATGGTCAATGTCATGCCAAGTTAGCATGAAAATGACATAGGAGATGGCAGGGGAGCACAGTGGATTTGAGACCAGGCCATGAAAACAACCAATACAAACAGATCTGGGGCCAGGCTAACAGACAGGGTTGTCTGTGACCATAGGAGTTGGCTGTACAGCACAAACAGATCTGGGGCCAGCCTATTGTCTGCATTGGCTGGTGCCAGGAAACTCTGTCTCAGATTAAGCAGAGGCAGTATGACACAGCCTGGTTGGAGTCTTGTAGATTAATGCGGAGGAACAGCTAACAGCCCAACATCTTTCTCTTTTCCACTCTGATGTACACAAATGTATTACTTAAATCCTAGGACTGACCTCTCAAGAACTCAATCTAGAGTAAAGACGCAGGATATAAAGCCATAGTTGGTTTCTAACAGGACTGACTTCTCAAGAACTCAATCTAGAGTAAAGACGCAGGATATAAAGCCATAGTTGGTTTCTAACAGGACTGACTTCTCAAGAACTCAATCTAGAGTAAAGACGCAGGATATAAAGCCATAGTTGGTTTCTAACAGGACTGACTTCTCAAGAACTCAATCTAGTGTAAAGACGCAGGATTTAAAGCCATAGTTGGTTTCTAACAGGACTGACTTCTCAAGAACTCAATCTAGAGTAAAGACGCAGGATTTAAAGCCATAGTTGGTTTCTAACAGGACTGACCTCTCAGACTTAATTTAGACTTCTAGGGCCGGTTTCATGGACGCAAAAAGAGAGAGAGACTCTGCATTGTCATATAGTCATGTGACTGCTTTCACTCCTCATTGCAGACCACTCATAGAGAGGGGATAGCATATGTTCAATCATCTGTTCAGACCATATGCCTCGATGAAAACCAAAGTCACACACATATTTGACTTTTCCGGGTATATGGTTTTGGAATGAGCAGCTGTGATGGAATCTGACAATTGTGGCCTGTTGCTGTATTGGTATTCACATTGTCCTCCTAAAGACTCATGGAAACCCATGATAAACAGACCTTTTTCACACAAGTTCTTTATGATCAGACCACAGTTATAGGGGTGTCAGGTAGCCTAGCGGTTAGAGCAGTGGGCCAGTAACCGAAAGGTTACTAATTCAAATCCCTGAGCTGACAAGATAGAAAAATATGTTAATGTGCCCTTGAGCAAGGTATTTAACTTAATTGCTCTAAGGTTGCCGTTGATGATGGCTGTGGGTGTCCAATTTAAACAGGCATATAAAATAGAACAAATATAAGCACCCACTCAATGATTCTATTATTATTATATCCATGGCACTTACATGTCATTATTATTCCACATTTAAAATATATAAAATATTATTGCTCTGTGATCTCTATCCGTCCCTCCTTCCCTCCCTCTGTCCCCCCTTCCTCTCTCTCTCTCCAGTGTCTTGGAGAGTCCCAGCAGGCTAGATGAGGAGCATCGTCTGATTGCTCGCTACGCAGCACGCCTGGCAGCAGAGGCAGGCAACTCCACAGTGAGTAGCTCCACAGTGAGTAGCTCCACAGTGAGTAGTTTGTGTGTGTAACTATTAGAGCGCCCCAGGGTGGGATTCTGTCAGCCTGCATTTAGCCTCTTCTTATTATGTAACACTTTGTGTAAGTGCAAAATGTCCATAAAGAGATAATTATGATCTCTGCACCCAAAATCAAATCAGATTATGTTAAGGCTGTCACCAGAGACTAAGGTTATTTTTTATTTTTTTAGTCATTGAGCAGACGCTCTTATCCAGAGCGATTTACAGTTAATGCATAAATGTTCATACTTACAATATTTCGTACTGGTCCCCCCCGTTGCAAGCGCCATGCTCTACCATCTGAGCTACACGGGACTCCTTCATAATCATTACCCACAGTGCAGGTTGGCTGAAAAGGCCCCTGATGTTAGAATAGTCATTCAAAAGTCTAAAACACAGCACGCATGACTTTTAATTCTGGGCAGTAGATCATGTTTGATGTGCTACTCTCTTTTATCCTCTCAGTTTTATTAATTCTGTTTTTAATGGTAATTTTGTCTTTCAGCAATGTCCTCCAACAGATCTGAGTTTCAACTTTGATGCCAACAAACAACAGAGGCAGCTAATAGCAGAACTAGAGAACAAGAACAGGTGGGAATGTATTTGATTGTTACTTTATGAATAAACATGTAAAAAATCTCATAATCACTACTTAAAGTAACTGTCCAGTGAAAATTTCACGTTTAAAAGTTCAAAGCTCGTCCTATACTCGTATTTGTGGCCAAAGTATAAATTGGAGAAAAAACACTTCCAAAACCACACCTCAAACTCAAAAATGCTTGCTATTTCCTCATAGAACATGATGTCATATTGGCTCGTTGGCTGAGCTGGCCAATCAGCGTTCTACTCGCATTAATATTTTTTTATAACCATTCTGTTGTCGGGGTACGACCACACCATTAAAACACAGAAAAGCTGCTTTTTAAAATACTCAATTAAAAAAAAACTATTTCACTCATATTGTAATGAATTATGGGTCATATTTGATAGAAATCTGGAAACACTGGACAGTTACTTTAGATTTTTTGTCAGGTAATTTAGTTAAATCAGTAATTATATGTATTGTATGCTCATAACTTTGTGAAATATAAGTAAATATACTGAAATCTATCTTGGTCACCAGGACCTGCTTTCAAAACGTCATCGGCAGATTTTAAATCTCCATTTTGTTGTGTCTTCTGGTCCCTCAGAGAGATCCTTCAGGAGATCCAGCGGCTGCGTCTGGAGCATGAGCAGGCCTCCCAGCCCACCCCCGAGAAGGCCCAGCAAAACCCCACACTGCTGGCCGAACTCAGGCTCCTTAGGTACCACATATCCACCTAGATGGATATATATATCTACTGTATGTCTATACATGTCTATATCCATTTATATTTATGCCCATCTATATCTTCTACAATCAATGTTATAACTGCTCATCACATATTTATGCACTCTATAAAGTCACAACTACGCCTTTATTAACTCTTTATTACTAATTTATTTGCCTTAATAAAGTAAAGTACGCCTTTAATTCCTCAGAAAACACAGCATGACCTGTCTATGTTATGGCCTGTAGCACTGAGGTAGAGAAGCAGATGTTTCGTAGGGTTGAGTTTTTTGAATGGGCAGATAGATGGACAGGACAGTGTTTTCAGTCCTCAATAACAGTTTGAATGAAGATAAATACCACATTTGACCACCAGAGGGTGTTCAGACGCCAATGGTTAAATTGTATTATCATCACATAAAAAGGGATTGAGCCAGTGGTGTGTTCAGTTGTCTCTCTCTGTTACCCTGGAGTGTAACCAGCAGGCTCAAAGAAGGGACTGTCTGTGAGCGTGTTGTCTGTTGGATTTTGGGAAAGGGATAGATGAACAGAAGACTGACCAATGTTTTACATCAGTGGTTTTCAAACCTGTCCTCAGGGACCCCCAGCCGTTCAATGTATTTTAACTATTTCAGAGCTACCACATCTGATTCCAATCGTAAACTAATCATCAACTGAGGTAGACTGAGGTATTTGTGAAACATCTGACGGTTCCAGAGAAGAGGTTTGAAAAAAACACTGTCTTACATCAGCACGTCGTCACCTGATAGAAGAGCGTGGGGACTGACAGGCTTTCACCTTTCAATAGGCAATAGGGAATAACAGCCAGGTGTTGTGTTTGTGTTTGATTGTGGGACAACAGGCACAGGAAGGATGAGCTGGAGAGGCGCATGTCAGCCCTACAGGAGAGCAGACGTGAACTGATGGTCCAGCTGGAGGGACTGATGAGGCTACTCAAGGTAGGAGAGGACTATTACTACAGAGTATTATACACAATCTGATACACTACATCACTATCTGTTTGTTGTAATTCTGTCATTCTAAGGCTGTATTATTTGTTAGTTGTATATTAGTATCAACATCTGTCTTTATTGATTTTCATGTCATCAGGTATTCATTTTAAACAACAACCATGAATTTGTTTTATATTTTATACAACCATTTAGAATGTGTTTGACACAACAATGATTGTAGTTGACAGTAGTCTGCCTCAGGGTCCATTGGTTACCTTGAAAGGTCCTTACACACATAAACCTGTCTGTTCTGTCCTGATATTGAAGCTCCTGACTCTTTGCCTTTGACACCATCTGTCTGTCTTTCTTACATTCATTATTTCTTAATTTCTTTCTTTCTTTCTTTCTTTTTCTTCCTCTCTCTCTCTCTCTCTCGCTCTCTCTCGTTATCTCCCTCTCACTTCTTTCCTCTCCCTCACTGCTCATGCTTTATATCACTTACCATTGGCTGGCTGATAGGATGAGGAGCAGAAGCAGGCAGTAAGTGTCTCTATATTCAGTTATAGAATAACAATACAGTAGAAGACCCACTCATTCAGCCACCATAGTATTACGTTTCATACTACTCTCCACACTTAATGCATATGTCCCAGACAGATAGTGTTTCAAGGAAATTAGAGTAGCATCATTTTTTGTACATTCGACGCAGTACATACACTACCATTCAAAAGTTTGGGGTCACTTAGAAATGTCCTTGCAACTCTGCCTAGAAGGCCAGCATCTCGGAGTCGCCTCTTTACTGTTGACGTTGAGACTGGTGTTTTGCGGGTACTATTTAATGAAGCTACCATTTGAGGACTTGTGAGGCCTCTGTATGTAGATGTTCTACAAAATATGTTTTGACCTGCAAATGAACACATTTCTAGCAGCAAATGTGTTAAATTATGGTCATGGTATTAAAGGGATAATCAACTCGCGGCTCTATGTGTTCTCTGGAAAAAAATGCAACTCCTTGGAAGGTTGGTTTCACTCCGCTAGCGTGTCATGGAAATCACCTTCCACTTTGTTAATAATTTTCCATAAAACGCATAGCCCCTCGTTGATGATCCCTTACATATAATAGTCTACTGATACCTTTTTGGTAATTTCTATATGAGAGAACATACATTCTAATTTACACTAAGTTAAAATCATTTTAAAGCTAGGTTATATGTTGCTTCATGAGATATCATACAGTAAATTCTAGACTGAGGTAAAGTCCTTTAATGTGCTAGGTTATTTGGTGAGAACTCCACCATGTATTCATTTCTTTGCCAAACAAACGTCTGAGACCTGTTCCTTTCATCAAAGCTAACAACCTTCCCTCTAATGTGACTGCAGTCTGGCTAACCATCTGCTGCCTGGCTCTGAGCCATACAGTCCTGGACCCAGGCAGACCTGGGTTCAAAGTAGACAGTACTCAAAATCTTTCCAATACCTCTGTATTTGCTCTAGCCTGCCTGGAGTGCCAGTTGAGGTGGGGTTTGTAGTTTTGGGACTATCCTATTCATCCATATTATGCTAGGCAGGCTCAATCAAGCACAGATAAAGTATTTGAAATTATTCAAATAGTGTTTGAACCCAGGTCTGGCCAAGGGCCCTGCACCAACCCCCTCCTCTCCCCTCCTTACCCTCTCCCCAACCTAGGAAGGACACAGTGCCCCTTTCTCCAGGCAGCATAGTACCCAGGCGGCACATTACAGTCCCCTCTTTAGTCCCTGCAGGCAGGCAGGCAGGCTCACACATGGTTCTCATTAGCTTTCAGAGCAGTAAAGGTGCTGTAATAGATAGGGAGTGTATGTTTAGGTGTGTGTGTGTGTGGGGGGGGGGGGTGTAGGTGTACGTGTGTATCGTGGGGGGGTGTAGGTGTGTGTGTGTGTCGTGGGGGGTGTAACGTTAGGCGTGTGTGTGTGTGTGTGTGTGTGTGTGTGTGTGTGTGTGTGTGTGTGCATATGTGTGTTTTCTTAGCAAAGCTAAAGATAACAGGTGGTGGTCTAGGCCTCCTATACTCCTATCCCTACCTATGGTGATGTTGGTATTTTTCTATAGTATTTGGATCCTAACCCATGGTGGTGTTGGTATGTTATGTTATCAGGCCCAGACAGGAGGCTCACCCCACTCCTCCCCCAGCCACGGTGCAGGCTGCTCCATGCCCATGCCCATCCGCTCCACCTCAGCTGGGTCCACCCCCACCCACACACCCCAGGACTGCCTGGCTGGGGTTGGGGGGGATGTGCTGGAGGCCTTTGCTCAGGGTGAGTGCTGGATCTCCGCCTAGCGGGCAAAACTTTCTGGTTGAAAAGGCGTCATGACATAATTTCAACCCGTTTTTCCCGCTGGACTATGTCCTCCTTTAGATCCAATGTGGCCCAGTGCCTGTCTGTTGTTAGTTATCCATTCTTGCCTTGTTTGAGTCAAGGAGAACACAACAGTTTGACCTCTGATTGAGCTGTGCCAAATTCGATTTTAGTATGTATTTATTTGACCATGCTTCAAAAATAGTAGCCACTAAATGCCATGTAAATCACTGACTGCTATCATTGACTGTGCCCTCTGTCTTTCAGGTGTACCTAGAAATCTTCGTAATGACCTGTTGGTCGCTGCAGATTCAATCACAAACACCATGTCGTCACTCGTCAAAGAGCTCCACTCAGGTTAGTTGAAAGGCACATGACTTCCTGGTTGCCTGTGTTTGTTTTATAACTCTGGGACTGAAGATATCATCTCTGAATTCTTTGGGTCTTTGTCATAAAGTAGATGATGCTGCAGAGGAAGAGGACAACAACATGAGGAACGGAGGCCTAAGGGACAGGGGTGAATAAGTCTTGGCTCAGTATTATGTTATTAACATTGCTTAGTTCCTGTATCAAGCTGTTTGAGATTTTGAAACGTCATTCCTTTGAAACGTCATTCTAAAATTCTAATTGTAATTCTTCATTCCAAAAGGAAGCAGGTCATTATTTGTGGTAATCATATGTATTAGACTTTTATGTTACTGCAAATAACAGATCATTTCTCACTGTTTTACAGCTGAGGCAGAATGAAAGGAATGGAAAAAGTATGTATGAATATTCCGATATCTCTGATATTGTCCGTATAATATCATCACATTTTAATTAATTAGTAATTCCTATTGTAATATTACGAATTTGCCAAGGGCCTTTGAACAAATCAGAGATCAGAGGAACTTTTTCAGTCCAACTTTATCGTAGAAATCCAAACTTCCTCTGTGAATATTTCTCTTTATGGTTATTTTGTGCCCCATTCTAAAACCTATCCTTCTTCCCTGTCGGTCTGTGTGTCTTCAGACACAGTGAAATAAGTAAAGCATCATTGAGGGAGCAACAACCACTTCATCTATACCGGATGTCAGACTGGACATGACTGGAAAAGAAGAATACAAATGAGAAACAGTCACACCAACCAAACCCTTCTATCAGGCATAAGCACGTAGAGTAATGCATGCTGTTATCAAACAGGATTTCACTATGTGAACTACTATCAAACATGTTTATTACACCTTGCTGTGGAAAAAAGCAAGATGCGTCTATTAGCGAGTGTATATGTTGTTCTGTATAAAAACTTAACGCTGTAATTATTATGTATTGATTGATTCCCGTCATCATGACTGCAACGGTCAAAGGTCTAAGCAATGGCTTGCTGTGCTTTCGCTCAACCTGTCTTGTCAATAACAGACCATTCTGTGTGCATCCCAAATGGCACCCTATTCCCTATATCGTGCAGTACTTTAGACCAGAGCCCTATAGGCCCTGGTCAAAATTTGTGCACTACATAGGGAATAGAGTGCCATTTGGAACGCTACCTATCTATCTGTATATACTGTACACATTATACATGACCTTGGGAACACAGCACTGACCCCGACCTGAAAGCAACCTATTTTCATGATGATGATATGTTCCCGAGCCTTCATTGCTTTTGTATGATTAGAGACTGCTAGCTAGTATGTTTTCATTAGGGGTTTTGCATGAAGTTGCACTGTCCTGAATCTGACTGGGTGTACTGTAGGTAGTTAGGTAGGTAGGTAGGTAGGTAGGTAGGTAGGTAGGTAGGTAGGTAGGTAGGTAGGTAGGTAGGTAGGTAGGTAGGTAGGTAGGTAGGTAGGTAGGTAGGTAGGTAGGTAGGTAGGTAGGTAGGTAGGTAGGTAGGTAGGTAGGTAGGTAGGTAGGTAGGTAGGTAGGTAGGTAGGTAGGTAGGTAGGTAGGTAGGTAGGTAGGTAGGTAGGTAGGTAGGTAGGTAGGTAGGTAGGTAGGTAGGTAGGTAGGTAGGTACCATGTTATGCCAGCACTTTGTGGGTTTATCAGTGTTTCTCAACCTGTGGTCCGCGGGCCAGCACTGGTCCCCTTGATGTTGTTGATCGGTCCCTCAGATAGTGAGCTGAAACTGATTTAGTCAGTTCTCAAGTGCTAGTTTTAATCTAAGTGGTCTTCAAAGGAGAAAGGACAGTAGCTGGTCCTTGCAGTTCCCTGATACAAAGAAAGTTTGAGAAACGCTTGGTTCTAATGACTGCTGGGATCTGTAGTCCTGTATGTTGTCATGCCTCAGAATTCACATTGTGCGCATCCCAAATGGCACCCTATTCCCTATATAGTGCACTACATTTGACCAAGGCCTATAGGGCTCTAGTCAAAGTAGTACACTATATAGGGAATAGGGTGTCATTTAGGACATAGCCTTTGAATGAGAATTTGAATCACATTCTGCTGCTACTGTGTGCTCACGCTATGTCGTGAGACACCCTTTAAAAAATATGAGGGCTGTTTGTTTTTGATTAAAGGGAGCCTAGTATGGGGGCTATTGTTGTCAATGCTAAATGTTTAATTTCATCAGGGAAACGTCCCTTTGTGAGAAACAGATTTATTCTTCTCCTTGTTTTGTCTCTATAAAAAATGTACTAAGTGAGAGAAGCTAGTAAATGCATCTTAAAGAGCATTTAAAACTGCATGGTTCCTCGTCCCTAATCCACTAACTAGTCACTCATTAGTAACAGTATTTATTGTCCACGTAAAGTAAAGAGAGCGAGAGCACCTCAGGATGTTAATTTAAATGAACATTTATTATATTGTGTCCTCTTTGGTTCAAATGTGTTGAGTTACAACATATTTACCTATACAGCTGTACGTAGGTGGGGACAGGCGGTACAGAACTAAAAGTTATGCACAGATAAGCGTTGCTTTGATAGCTTTATTTAGTTAAAAGAAATTAGGACTGGAACATGTTTATGTGAGAGTTAATAGAAAGGTGCTCAGGGACTGTAGACATAGATTAAATGTAGTGGTGGTTGGTTGCCTCCCAAATGGCACCCCATTCCCTACATAGTGCAATACTTTTGACCAGGGCCCATTAGCCCTTTTAGCCCTGGTCAAAAGTAGTGCACTATATAGGGAAAAGGATGCCATTTGGGACGCATCCTCTATGTGGTTAACTATTAGGAGTCAGTAGCTTAGGCCCTAATGGGCTCCAGACCTGCGTCTGTAAGGGTCAGAGGTCAGAGACTGTGATCATAAAAGAGCCTGGAGGTAGCAGACAGCAACCCTGGTCTCAATAATCTGTCTTTCTCCCAAAATGTGCACTAATGTACTCTTCCCCACACATTCAAATGCATTTCATTGGTGTGAGCATTGACTAAAGTAGACTTTCCACCACATTTATTCTGTCGGTTCATTCCTTTTAAATTTTCCTCAGAACAGCCTCAATTTGTCAGTGCATGGACTCTACAAGGTGTCAAAAGCGTACTACAGGGATGCTGGCCCATGTTGACACCAATGCTTCCCACAGTTGTGTCAAGTTGGCTGGAAGTCACAGCAAACTGTTGAGCTTGAAAAATCCAGCAGTGGTGCAGTTCTTGACACACTCAAACCGGTGCACCTAGCACATACTACCATACCCCATTCAAAGGCACTTAAATCTTTTGTCTTGCCCATTCACCATCTGAATGGCACACATACACAATCCATGTCTCAAGTCTTAAAACTCCTTTAAGCGTTCCTCCCCTTCATCTACACTGATTGAAGTGGATTTAACAGGTGACATTAACAAGGGATCACAGCTTTCACCTGGTTTCACCTGGTCGGTCTAAGGAAAGAGCAAGTTCCTCATGTTTTGTGCACTCAGTGGATATGAAGGGTAGTGAACAAGTACTCACTTCAGGAGAAAGGACAGATTATTGGGACATAGGGCAAGTGGGGTTAACCAGACAGCAAGTCTGGTGTTGTCTAAGAATGTTGAATGACTCAGAGTAGAGAAATAAGAGGCTATTGCTGAAGTGCTATGTTTGACTGAGCATGTTGTTTTTGTGAATTATTGTCTGATTTGGGATAAGAGTAGCTGTATAGTAGCTACAGGCTTAGAGACAGGTGGACTGGAAAAGGATACTGACTTACTTGAATCAGGAGGATATCAGGTCAAATAAAACAGTCACATCTTCTGGTTGATGGAACTTTCTGTTGTTCAGGATTTCCATTTATCTCTGAAAACAATCACTGACATTAATAACGTCATAATAAATGTTAGGCTTAGCAATGTGAAACAATAAACGGCCAGACAGAAAAGAGTAGGGTTCGTTTCAGTTTGGTTTGTCATGATATAACATGATAATAACATATGAATGATAATAATTGGACCAGAATTATAATAATTCAATGATATGGTACCAAACACTGGTTAAGCAATGACCTGTACTGAATTTGTACTTGAGAAATCCATGTTGCATTGACATGATGTGTACAGTACAGACAGCCTATCCTATGAGCTATGTACAATTCTTATCAACCTATTACACTGTGTTGACAAATAGAAGAACAAAAAAGAGACTCCTTTGTATCTGTTGTTCTAAATGTGATGTTTTTATTTGGTTATTTATTTTACATGATATTATTCTGGGTGTTATTCTAGTTTGCTTGTGGAATTTAATCATTGATAATGATTTATCGAAATACTTCTCATTCAGTTGAGTACTTGTCTTGCACATCAGTTAGTTGCCTAAATGATTAAGAAGAGTATATTAAATTAAACGGTGACCAATATACTGTAAAGTACAGCACCACATTGTAAAATACAAACATAGAAGTTGTTACTAATACAGATTAAGTCTTAAATACTGAGGGTTTGACACTTTGTTTCTTCCATACAACAACGTATATTCAAGATCTAATGGAAAATGAAGTGCTGAGATAGAACCTTTTGAAAAGTGAATAATTGTATTCCCTCTTCACTCCGGTCACAGATAGGAATGCAGTGTTATGATTTGAGTTTGTGCCTAGATGTTCTGTATAAAGTGCTGTATAAAGTAAAAACCCATTAATGCAGATATAAGAATATCAGCCTTTTAAGTAGGAGTTTTAGTCTCAGTCTGTGACCATGTGGAAAAAGTTTATTTATGTATTGTTGTTCAGGATGGAAAGTAGTATACTTTTGTTCACCCTTTACATTTGTGCCAAAATGTTTGCAGATGTTGTGTGTCATCATACAGATATATCTACATTCTATATGTTGTTGATGTCCACATTTTGTCATGATATAATCAAGACCACCCACATTTACATGGTCTGTAGAATCCTTATAAGTTCTAGAGCTATCAACAGTTCTAGAACCACCAACAGTTCTAGAGCTACTCACCATTCTAGAACCACCAACCGTTCTAGAGTTATCAACCATTCTAGAGCTATCAACAGTTCCAGAGTTATCAACCATTCTAAAGCTATCAACAGTTTGTGAACCACCAACCAACCGTTCTAGAGCTTCCGACGATTCCTGAGCTACCAAGAGTTCTAGAATTATCTCCTTCTAGCCAACAGAGGCAATAGAAAGGTACATACAGCACTAACTGATAAAACATTTTTGCATAGAGAAAATGTGCAAGATGACAAACCACAAGCTTCCCTAAATGTTATTTATCTATCTCTGTATTATGTACTGTTATGCTTCTGGTATACATTTGTTTCTCATGTTAATTTTAAAACATGGTTTTATGTCACATGACCACTGTCTTTTGTAAATAAAAGGAATAAATTGTTAAATATATTAAAAGATTGAAAAGCTTGATATGCTTTGTAATGGGATGCCTTTTTCCAGAAATGTATTTACTGGTTATCATTTGCAGATGTATTTCACTGCCTATGTGGCCTTGGAAAAACTGTCATAACTTTACAGCACAGTTTCAATATACTTAGTTTTCTGTTTTTCAAGTAATTGAGTGGTTGTTGAAAGGCCAAAAATTCTTCCTGAGAAAAAACAACCTATCTGATGAGATTACCATTGGTCCCAGGGGGTAATATCCTCTAGGACCTCCAATGATAAACAATATATCCTAATGTTTAATGTGCAGGATAACTGTAATCATAACAGACAAATAAGACATCAGACCAGACCACCCTGAGAGTGAATACAAGACAGAGGTCAACTAGACACTTGAATGTCTGTAGATGAGTGCTATGTTTCAGGTAAGGTGTGTGCATGTGCATGCATGCAGTAGGAGTGTTTGTGTGCTTGTGTGTTGTATGTGCATATGTGTCTGTCTGTCTCTCTGTGTGTGTTGGGGGGGGGGGCTGGGCCTGTTCTCTCCCTCTGCACTCATCATTCTGCTGTCCTTGACTGAACCAACCAGACCACGAGAGACAGAGAAAGTCAGTCTACTCTACAAATGTGTGGTGTTGTGTGATGTGAGGAGCTCCTGGCTCCAGTCATGCTTCCAGCTCACTGAACCAGATCCACCTGCTGCCCCTCTCTCTCTTTCTCTCTGTCTCCCCCCCTCTCTCTCTCCTTCTTTCTCTCCCCTCTCTCCCTCCCTCCCTCCCCCCTCCTAAAGAGCTGTAGCCTGTCTGCTCCGCAGGGTTTTGTTTTGTTTGTGCTTGTAAGAGCCTCAGCCTCTGGCACTATACTATGTCTCTGACACTGACATAGCCTACTGACATCCTCCTGAATCAACAGACTCTTACACAGTACAGTATATCCCTGTTTAGTGGGCATGTATATAAGTATTAAGAATTTAAATTGCTATTATTTGTTTAATCAATTCACTAAACAGGTAATTTAGGTCAAATCACTCTGGACAAAATGAAGACTGTCTTTATTTGTTATTGGGTTTTATTTATTGGGATGTTGGTCTTCAGTATTTGGCACAGAAATATAAAATAATGTCAGTTTAACCAGCTTTTGAAACAACAATGTAATCATATATTTTGTATAAAAATATAAGCTTTATGGCAGTTAAGCAGCAGCCGTTACCCAACTACCTTTAGGACCTGGTGGAGACCCGATCAGTCCGCTGGCCCCTGCAGTGTGAGCGGAGCATCTGGCGGAGTGCTGGCCGGCTGGGGAGGTGGAGGACGGGGAGAGAAGAAGAAGGAGTATCCGGGAGCAAGAGAAAACAAAAAGGGTCAGGCCTGGGACTTGGCAAAACGGGTAATGAACACCGTGACATAGCCCGTTATCACCAAACCCTCTGTAGGAGTAGCCTAACCTTTATCGGAACAGACACAGTTATGAGAGCACTGAGAACGGAAGGCATATTGTCTGCGCTCGATGGTGGTGGTGAAGGGAAACAGTTAGCCTTTTTGTGCTTTTGCAGATGTGGAGACTGACGATTAGACATTGCGATAAGCACTTGAACTTGGTGACCGCGTATTTGTAGACACATAACTGCGATTGTTGCTACAGAATACCCGTCCGTCTGAAAATAACGGGGTTTTTATCCTTCAAATGGTTGTGGCCTATAATCGGGATAGGCTACAGTCCCACCGCTTTACAGATTCCGATTTCCCCTTTAAATACGTGTAAAACTTTGTCATTTAGCCTTCAAGAGTGACAAATGCAGGTGACCGCCAACCATATGTACATTGATAAAGTCTTTAATGAAATCATAATTGTTATAATGTATCAGATTTGTGTTTTGTGCTGACAATGGAACAGTAGGCCGTAACATTGAATCCACACTCATTTTTTATATTCAAAAAGTAGCGGTAACACGTTTTGTAGCTGCAATATAATTTTACGCAACATTTTTGTCTGTTAACGAAAAAATCGAAAAATGCATTTACACTTTAACAATAGTGATACATTTACCAATATGTTTAAATGTATATGAACTATCATTCCAATCTGTTCTAAATGTTGCATTCATGCTACATTTCCATCAATGTGTCAGAAAGTCTGCCTGTGTGTGCGCGTGGGTGAAAGTGTGTCTTGAGCACTTTAACACCGGCAGTTATCGGTAGTATAGTACTAGCTAGTTAAAATGGGGGCAATGACCAAAACACCTATGACGTTTAGTCTATAACAAGACTAGGCCTATATCACAAGCCTTCTGGAAAAATCACTTTAAAGTGTTATATTGACCATCAACATTGATACTGTATCCATAGGCTCTAAAGTGCACATGGTAGGCTATTGACCTCAATTAGGTAATGAGGTAGTAGTCTAGTGGGCTATTCTAGGCCTTGTATGTAGCCAGCAGTCTGTGCAAAGCAGTAAGTCCAGTTTGAAAAGACTGGCTATAATGAAAATCTAACATGCATATAGACTAATGCATATACAGCATATCATTAGTTTTCGATAAGACCGTAGTCCTACACACGTGTTATATTGTGTGTAAGAGAAACTGGAGAAACTAGAGAGAACTGACACTTCTCAGAATCCTTAAAATGTAGTTCTAACTAGTAATGTCTTAACGGTAGTAGACTAAATGTAAAGCCATGGACAGTTTGTCCCTAATAGGTCTTACTGTTGCCTAATCAGATCACTGCAATTAGTAGGGAGACTGTGATTGATTGAATCCATTGTGTAGGCTAGAATAAATTAAGTTTTTGTCCTTATTTTATGTATTGCCAGTTTTTCAGCATGAATGATTCAATTTGTTGTTCTTCATATTGCAGGGGAGAATCATCGATCACCATTTTTTGTTCTCTTTATTTTATTTATCACATTTTGAAGCTTTTTCTGATTTTCATTAAGAATATCATCCAAACGTTTTGCACTCTTGGCGATGCCGTCCAACACTGTTGCCACCACCCACACCCCTGCATTCAAAAACTCTGACTACACCTGTGATGCACCTGGGAACAGAATGGTAAGAAACAAACAGCTATGTAAAGTAAAACTACTGTTGTTAAAGCACTATAACGTGCTATTACATTATAACAGTGTGTATTACAAATGTATTATAACATGTCATATCCATTTTGATCAGAGATCTTATCATGGAGTTTTTTCTTTGCATTATTAACCCGAACCATTGTGTAATTGATTTGATTGATTTATTGGGGGAAGAAAATGGAATACAACCCAGGAGATAACACGTTAAAGCAATTCTCTTGCTTCCAACGTGGTCCCAGATGGAATACACATAATCTCCATAATAATTTCCACATAATTTCCATAATTTCCATAAGAGAATAGACATACACAAAATACACCCATCAGATTTTGCCATTGTAGGTAAGGTTTCATATAATGAATCTATATGCTGTACAGTTGTACTACACACATCATAAAATGTCATGCTGGATCACTGTAAGTTAGCCACCCATTGAAATTACTCAAGATTTTAGTTCTGGGTTAACCGTGATTAGCTAGCCAGTAGCCACATTAACAACAGTAACAACTACGGATGTGAAAGGGCTTTTTTAAATACATTTGATCTATTTCATTACATTATTGATAACAACATTACAGTGTTCTCTTTGTAGGCCATGCTCTATTGATAAATACTGTATACCTGCAATATCAGCAGTCATCTCTTTAGCTCAGACCAACCCCATAGATATTGGTGACCAGTGTCACACACAGGCAGACTGTCTAATGTATGTTGCTATGTCCTCTACTTCGGGTTAAACAACTTATAGGAAAATCAATGAAGATACACTCCTAAATGCTGGACACGTATTAGTCAATATAACCAATTAGCAATATCACCAATATCATTTGGAGCTCAGAGAATTTAGCCGTAAAGATAGCCTAGTAGTATCCAGTAACCACTGTCTATATGTCATCTAATGTATGTGGTTAACTAAGTTCTAGAAAATCAATAAGGAGACTTTATAGGACCCCTAGTGATTAAAATATGAAAATAAAATAAAAATAATGTAAACTGATGGAGAGTGTACTGTCTGTAACATGATCACATAGGCCTACTGTATAGTTAAAGCATAATTGACCCCCCCCCACCAAATGGTAGATTGTGCCTGTTAGAAAGATGCCACTGCTTTTTAACTGTGACGTGGGGCGTTGGCTGTTGGACACTGAGCCAGCCAGCCAGTTGGTGCTGAAACTGCTCTATTTGTCTGTGTTATACTAAGGCATTTATCCTCCTCTCTCCTCTCTTCCTCTCTCATCTACAACACTCTCCTCCCATCACACTGCCCGCCCAATGTATTCTTGTTGCTAAGCAACAACCATTGCCTTAAATAAACCGACTTCCGACTGAAAATAGTGCCAGAGATATCGAATAGTGCCAGAGTATGTTATAGGGTTCACACAAGGCAATAACAAATAGTAATTGTATTTTATGCCATGTATTGCTTTATGAATTGCCATTTTTGCATATTTTAGTAATGTGTTATAATGGTATGTTGTGTTTCATTTAACATTTTCAGGATTTTTTCAATATAACAGAAGGCTACATGGAATCAGACAGCACTGAATTGTGTTAGTTGTGTGGAATCACTCCAAACTAGGCATCATTTAGGGCTGCATACAGACATTCCATATTCTAGAATTACGCCCTTGCGATTACCTTCTTTCCACGCTTGGTGATTTTTGCCAAGGGGGTTGGTGACAGCCCGTCCCGTATAGAACGGCAATAGGAGTGCAGGCAGTGCCAATACTGCTTTGGTGGGGGCAGGCTTAACCAGGCACTAGGGTTCCCAAATGGCACCTTATTCCCTATATAGTGCACTACTTTTGACCAGGGCCCATAGGGAACTATGTAGGGAATAGGATGCCATTTGGGACACAACCCTAGATAAGAGGAGGAGGAGCAGGAGGAGGAGGGAAATCACTGCTGGAGAAGTAAACAACAGACAATGAAAATGCAAAATCAGATCATTTTATTAATCTAAAGTAAAATTTGATTATGAGGATTATGTGAATGATTAAAATATTGCATATGACTCCAGGTCTCGCCCAAGTCATATTAAACAAGGTTTTCCATGTACTAGATACTAGATTTACTACAAATAATGTGACTAGATAATGTGGCTGCCTTTTTTTGGTCTGTGCTCCATCCATCCCCTTTAAAAAGCCAAGGCTGTTTTTCATCCGCAGCTCCCAGTAGCTCCCACCTCGTGATGCTGATAGCTGGTTGCCAAGCAGGATTTGGTCTGCTTCAATTAATTGTTCAAGCTTCTCTCCCTTCATACCCCAAACAACACACTCACAAAGACAAAGTACATATTATTCAGTTAATATTGAGACCCTGGGTCTGTATTCACAAAAATAGTCTCATTCAAAGTAGGGAGTGCTGATCTAGGATCAGGTCCCCCGGTCCTTATCACCTTATCCATTATGATCTAAAAGGCAAAACTGATCAGCACTCTGAGATGCTTTATACAAGCCCAGAGCAACACTAGTTTCATCAACCCTAGGGATGCTGGCTCAGGATGGACAGAGGGCTTTGTCTTTGGGGGAAGATACAGTTTTATTCATCAAATGGAATGTACAGGAGGGGGTCCACACACACACATACACACACTCACACAGTGTCTTTGTAACCGTGTCATTAGGGAATGTATCTCAGGGAGGTAAGGCTCTGTGGTGGTAGCTATAGCTATAGCTCTCACTTCACCCAGACTCAAAAGGACATGTCATTCAAATCCCATCAGTCCCATTGTCTCTCTTCATCTCAAAGAGGCACAGGATGGAGACCTATTGAGAGAAAGTCCTTAAACTGTTCAAGAGTTGGAATGTATATTGCATACTTTCCTGGGTTGGGGGTCAATTCCATTTAAATTCCAGTCAATTCAGACAGTAAAACAAATTCCAACACCACATTTTCGTCATTAGAAAACAATGTATACAGTTGCACTACAATTAGAATCACATTACACATTCATACTGCGTCTCAATCCTATGGGTGATGCATTTTGTTTTAACTGTGAACTTGTGATTCTAAACTGTTAATGTCCGTTTGATAAGAGTTGTAATGTATACTTTTTACAGTAGAGCTACAGTATACAGTAAATTCAGGGTACAATTTTAGGGTCAATGTGGACACATCAGATAAGATAGTTGATAGTAGTTAGATAGCTAGTTGACTGATGTATTATATGGTTGGTTTGTGATTATATCGTATTCTACCTGATTCTACTGTGATTCTATCTTAATCTACTATAATTATATCTGATTCTACCTGACTCTTCTGTGATTATATCTGATTCTACTGGGATTCTCATTCTACTGTAATTCTACCTGATTCTACTGTAATTCTATCTGACTACTTTGATTCTACCTGATTTTGCTTAGATTTTCTCTGATTCTACTGTGATTCTAACTGATTCTACTGTGATTCTAACTGATTCTACTGTGATTCTACCTGATTATTTTTTATGTGGGTGAAAATATTGTGTTGTGTGTTGTTGTTTGACAGAGTGAGATTGATAATATTGTGTTGTGTGGTTGTTTGACAGAGTGAGAGCACGATACTGGACAAGGAGCTAGCACCAGAGGAGAAACCAGCTAAAAGCAACACCACCTGTAAAGTGGGCCGGCCTGCTGGGAAGAAACGCAAGCAGATACCTGTGAGTAGATTATTTGTTATAATATATTTTATTATATTTTTTTCATAACCATCAATCGAGAAACAAGAAACACTGTCGTGCGGACCTGAAGGCTACACACGTTGTAGGTTTATTGTAAAACTAGCTAAATATACAATTTGGTTATTAAAATGATCCCAGATATGTTTGTAAACAACGGTTCAAGTTTCAAGTTAATTTGCCGTATAGATAGATAGATAGATAGATAGATAGATAGATAGATAGATAGGTACTTTATTGCTCCCCCGGGGGGGAAATTTCATTGTCAAGCAGCTACAACAAAACACAGGGCAGGTGCAAAATGCCACAACGAAAGTACACAAAAGACAGATACACGGTACATGATACATAGAGCGGCAGTATGAAAAAGTATAGAAATACAAGATATCTGGAGTGCAAAAAAAAGCTATAAAAGGACATTGCATAGTATGAGTGGTTGGCTGAATATGTACACTATACATTGGTGGATGTTGGATGGTTAACTATACTATACAGGTCGATGGCAGAGAAATACTTCAGTAGCTAAAAATGCGTATGATATGAGCGAGGGTAATAATAGTTTACTTAATAGACAGATTGGGTAAATGAACAGGTAAGTGAAAATTTTGCATGGTTAAATTAGCTGTACAGTTAGGTATACAGTTATATTTACAGATAAGTGAATACTTGCATGTTTACACAAACTGTACAGGTAAATGACAGGAAGAGATACTTTAATAGCTAAAAGTGTGTATGATATCATTTGGGGTAATAATAGTAATTCCCTTAAAATACAGTCCTTAGTGCGCAGGGTTTAATTACAGACAACTGCACTTATTGCACATTCAATATACTAAAAGCAATGAGAAAAGGTGTAACTGGCAGGATACTAATATGCATTCCTGAGTGAATGCCTACGTCCAATAATTACTTACAATGTTGCATGTGATATAATATAACAACTGTACATGAGTATGTATATACAGACCTGTATGAATAAATAGGTCCTGAGTGGATGAGTGCTGACGGACCAGAGTTACTCACGGATGGATGCATAATTGTTAAACTAGGTCCTAGCACCCCAACAGTTCCAGATCTATGTTGCCGACGGCACGGCACCCCGGTGAGGCATTATATAGTCTCATAGCCGCCGGCAGGAAGGACCTCCTGTAGCGCTCTCTGGCACACCGTGGTGGGATCAGTCTGTGACTGCTATATATGCTATAGGTCCTATAACATATACTGTATGTTTACAGTCATTGCAAAGGGATCTCTTACGAAACTCCATCATGCATAGTGACATTGTGCCTCAGTGAGTGTTTTCACAGCTGTGAGATGCTTGGATAGCAGTCGTAGGGGAAAACACTGTGCCAGAGAATAGGGATGGGCATTTAAAATAATTTCACTATTCAAATAATATAATGAAATTTTTTCGGATATTCGAAAAACATGTTTTTCTGGAACTTTGTTTAAACTTGGACACTTGTTTGCTGCGCAGCCTGAGCAATTCGGCAGTAGGGCGGGGGATGGGCGGGGGATGGGCAGGGATCGGTGTGGCAGACTAAACTCCACTCCATGATGAAGGAAGTTTCTGATTAACTTCAACAACGGCGTGGAATGGGGCCAGGCTTTGTGGAATCTAGCTCCGACTACATCCATTTGCCCATGGTCAATACTTAAGAAAATGAAACGGCCACCTTGTACCTATGTTTGTCCTCTGTAGTTGCGTGCTTATATAAATGTTAATCAAAAACCACCACCAACTGTTTCCTTATTGAGATTCAATTGACACATGCACGTTTGCGCTGAGTTGCCATCTTCGAGCAACAGCAATGAGCAAACAACCTGTGCTTAATTTTGATTAACGTTTATTGAAAAATTCTGTCATTTTAATTCCATTTTGCATTGATTAGAAATCCTCCACTTCATGTTGCTTCACATGGACCCTCTGACTGTATTGCCAACAACAACAAACTACACGTGTGAAACATGTCTGGCTATACGATTTGTATTTTTATGGTGCACACGTCATAAAAACTACAATCAAAAGTTTGTTGTTTTATTAAATTAAGAATTAAAAATGTCATGTTGTATTCTTTTGTGTAGCAATTTCACATAGACAATTATATTTAATTGAGACATAGACTTTTCATTGTTAAAATAGTGTCACGATGTGGGTGTGGGAATGACCAAGGCGCAGCGCAGGGATAGTAGTTCAACATTTTATTTTCTCTACTATGTATAACAAAACTCCAATGACGAACTACAGAACAAAAACAAACACGAATAGACTAACGTCACGTTCGCCTAAACACAACACGAACGAACAGACGTAAAAATCAAGAACACTTACTTTCCACCGTGACATGCGAAATATACGACAACGACCCACACAAGAGTGAAAGACAGACAAACATATATATGATCCCTAATTAGAGACAATGCTGTGCAGCTGCCTCTAATTAGGGATCCAACCCAAACCCACACAGAATTAGAAAAGAAAGACACTGTCAGACTCTGACCATAGCTACATAGAGAAGCAAATAGGCTTCTCTATGGCCAGAGCCTGACAAATAGGCCTATGATTTTTTCCCTTAAAAAATGAATACTTTCGCAAGTATTCGAATACTAACCTCCGTTCGGATATTTGAATATTCTAATAACCGTGCCCATCCATACTAGAAGCTTGGTGAATCACATAGTTGTCATTAGGAATCTTTCTTTTGCATTACTATTAACAGAACCTTAAAACCTGTTAAACTCTGAACCCCTCTGGTGGCATTTTCTAAATGATGGAAATATTGTATACTATGAATACTACATAGCCTGCGATACAGCTGACCCCCAAACATTTTTGGGAAAAAGAAAGTCTAGGTTTGAGATAAAATATGTCACAAATTACTGTTCCAACAGGATTTCTTTGGTATTATTAAGAAAAACAAATTGTCAGATCTTTTACCTAATGGTTGCGCTCTAAACATTCTTATGACATTGCCAACAGTAAGATTTTTGTTTGATTTCCAAAAAGACAAAGCCTGTAGCTTTCAAATGACATGTCACTTTCTATTTTCTACCCCCAAACTCACAGAGCCCAAAACAACCTCTCAAGAGTTTAACAGGTCAATGGGTCTCTAAACGGAGTTCATCACGCTAAAACTGACCGATTAGCCAGCAGAGATCAGCTGGTCAACCAACACAGTGCAGTGGGAACTACCAGTCTTTAGAAATGAAAAATAGGAGTGGCTTATATTGGATGATTTGATAAAGAAAAAACATATGTACAGTATATGTGGCCAAGATTGATTTTAGCATAATTTTGTTATTGTTGGTGTTGTGATAGTTAACACTATGAGTTGGCTGAGTTTCCTGACATTCCATGTCTGTCTGGTCTATGACCTCTTTGACCTTTGGCAGGGGGCCAGTTGTAGGTCACTAGGTTGTGTTTCATAACACCCTGGTGCTGACAGAAAGTGTAATGTTGCATTTCTCACACACATTCTCTCACTCTCTTTCTCACTCATTCTCTCTTCCTTGTTGTTGTTGTGTAATGTTTCTATAAAATGCTATCCCTTTTTCTTATGTCAGTGAAAAATCAGTGGAATTTGATTTCAGAACACTTTTCTGAAAATAACTTGACAAATACCAGTGGACATGTTTTTTGTTCTACTCTGCATCGCAGTATAATTCAGATTGGCTGCTTTAAGGAGACTAAGGAAGCAGTCATTAGTTATTAATAAGCAGTCATTAGTCTGATATAATAAAAATATAAATCACAACATCCTCCATTTGATGTTTCACAATCTAAGTCTATTATTGTTTTTTTTTATTGGTTTATTCGGATCCCTATTAGCTTTTGCCGAAGCAGCAGCTATTCTTCCTGGGGTCCACACAAAAACATAAAACACGACAAGTAAAAAAACACTGATAGACAAAGAACAGTTACACAAATGTAAAATACAACAATATACAAACAATATAACTATATAATAATGTGTGTGTAGATTGTGTATGTTAAGCCCTATTCGCACGGGACTAGTATTACTATAGAACGTCGGTTATGTAATTATTACCCCAGCATGTCCATTTTTTCGGATGGGATTAGTTCTACCAAACGGCCCCTGTAATTATAATGTTTTCCTTATTCAAAATTGAACGTTATGACGGAAGCCTGGAGGCTATTCTAGGCATGAAGATATTTGTCTAGGAATAGCCTAATATTGGCCTAATGACCTTCAGTTCAGAGAAAGTCAAAATATTTGTTTGAAGCCTCAATTTGTTCCCATATTCTTACCCAAACTAGGTCCAGCACCTGTTAAACTCTGTAATATCCCTCAAAACACAGGGATGACGATTCACACGGGATAAGTATTATCAGAGGACCTGGGAGATTGCCGAAAAACAATAGGTTTTTAGGGCTGGGATAATAACCTTCCTGCCTAGTAAAGATTTGTGCTTGTGCACATAATTAGCTGAGCCCCTTCAGAAAAACTTAGCCCATCCGAATAGGGCTTTAGAGTGTGATAGAGTGTGTGTGTGTCATTTCACAGTCCCTATTGTACCATCACTGCTATGAGATGTTGTTTTATCCATTTTCAAACTGTCTTTTTGATATGAGATGTTGTTTTATCTATTTTCAAACTGTAATTTTGCTGTTTACTTTAGTAATTGGAGATGAAAGGGAGTTCCATGCGATCATGGCTCTGTATAATACTGTGCGTTGCGTGATTTCGTTTTGGATTTGGGGACTGTGAAGACACCCCTGGTGACATGTCTTGGGGGTATGGGTGTCTGAGCTGTATGTTATTTAATTATGCAGACAATCATTAATTTTAATCACAGTAATATTTCTCATAAAAACTATGAGAGAATCGGTTAATCTCTCGTCAACGCTCAATCAGGAAAGACTGGCATGCATGTTGTTAACGTACAGTTGAAGTCTTTAAAACTAATTTTTCATCCACTCCATAGATTTCATGTTAACAAACTATAGTTTTGGCAAGTCGGTTAGGACATCTACTTTGAGTATGACACAAGTAATTCTTCCAACAATTGTTTACAGACAGATTATTTCACTTATAATCCACTATATCACAATTCCAGTGGGTCAGAAGTTTATATACACTAAGTGGACTGTGCCTTTAAACAGCTTGGAAAATTCCAGAAAATGACGTCATGGCTTTAGAAGCTTCTGATAGGCTAATTGACATAATTTGAGTCAATTGGAGGTGTACCTGTGGCCTACCTTCAAACTCAGTGCCCCTTTGCTCGACATCATGGGAAAATAAATCAGCCAAGATCTCCACAAGTCTGGTTCATCCTTGGGAGCAATTTCCAAACGCCTGAAGGTACCACGTTCATCTGTACAAACAGTAGTACGCAAGTATAAACACCATGGGACTGGTGCACTTCACAAAATAGATGGCATCATGAGGAAGGAAAATTATGTGGATATATTGAAGCAACATCTCAAGACATCAGTCAGGAAGTTAAAGCTTGGTCGCAAATGGATCTTCCAAATGGACAATGACCCCAAGCATACTTCCAAAGTTGTGGCAAAATGGCTTAAGGACAACAAAGTCAAGGTATTGGAGTGGCCATCACTAAGCCCTGACCTCAATCCTATAGAAAATTTGTGGGCAGAACTGAAAAAGCGTGTGTGAGCAAGGAGGCCTACAAATCTGACTCAGTTACACCAGTTCTGTCAGGAGGAATGGGCCAAAATTCACCCAACTTATTGTGGGAAGCTTGTGGAAGGCTACCCGAAACGTTTGACCCACGTTAAACTATTTAAAGGCAATGCTACCAAATACTAATTGAGTGTATATAAACTTCTGACCCACTCAATGTGATGAAAGAAATAAAAGCTGAAAGAAATAATTATCTCTACTATTATTCTGACATTTCACATTCTAACTGACCTAAGACAGGGAATTTTTACTAGGATTGAATGTCAGGAATTGTGAAAAACTGAGTTTAAATGTATTTTGCTAAGGTGTATGTAAACTTTCGACTTCAACAGTAAGTCCTGATTGTGCAGTTAAGGGCAAGGCATGCTGCTCTGTTTTGAGCCAGCTGCCGCTTTGCTAGGTCTTTCTTTGCTGCTCATTACCATATTACCGTACAGTAATCAAGATGGGACAAGACCAAAGCCTGAACAACTAGTACAGTAAATTTTTGTGTAAAACATGCAGAACGTCTTTTTATATACCCTTTCCCATCTTCACAACAACTTTGTCAAAATTACTTGTTATACCTAGGAGTTTATTTTCCTCAACTTGCTCAATGGTTACACCTTTTATGCACGACTCCAGTTGAGGTTTAGGTCTTAGAGAATGTTTAGAAACAAAGACAATGCTTTTAGTTTTAGATCTATTAAGGCAAGCTTATTATTAATCAGCCATTCTGATACTCACTGTAACTTAGAATTTCAGTTTGGGTGCTGACATGTAGAATGTGTAATCATCCGGATACAGTACATAGTCATTCTTGCTTCGTGTAAGACAAGTGGCAAATCATTTCTAAAAAAAGAGAAGAGTAAAAGTATGTGGACACCTGCTTGTTAAACATCTCATTCCAAAATCATGAGCATAATATGTGATTGGTACCCCCTTTGCTGCTATAACAGCCTCCACTCTTTTTGGAAGACTTTCCTCTATATGTTGGAACATTGCTACGAGGACCTGTTTCCATTCAGCCACAAGAGCATTAGTGAGGTCAGTAGTGATGTTGGGCAATTAGGCCTGGCTCGCAGTCGGTGTTCCAATTCATCCCAAAGGTGTTAGATGGGGTTGAGGTCAGGGCTCTGTGCAGCCCAGTCAAGTTCTTCAACACCGATCTTGGCAAACCATTTTTCTCCCCAATTTCGTGGTATCCAATTGGTAGTTACAGTCTTATCCCATCGCTGCAACTCCCGTAAGGACTCGGGAGAGGCGAAGGCCAATAGCCGTGTTTCCTAGAAAACATGACCCCGCCAAGCCACACTGCTTCTTGACACAATACTTGCTTAACCCGGAAGCCAGCCGCACCAACGTGTCAGCGTGCATGTGCCTGGTCCGCCACAGGAGTCGCTAGAGAGCGATGGGACACAGACATCCCGGCCGGCCAAACCCTCCCCTAACCTGGATGACGCAATTGTGCGACACCTCATGGGTTTCCCGGTCGCGGCCGGCTGCGACACAGCCTGGGATCGAACCAGGATCTGTAGGGGCGCAGCTCGACAAACCATTTCTGTATGGACCTCGCTTTGTGCACGGAGGCATTGTCATGCTGAAAGAGGAAAGGGCCTTCCCCAAACTGTTGCCACAAAGTTAGAAGCACAGAATCGTCTACAATGTCATTGTACGCTGTAGTGTTAAGATTTCCCTTCATTGGAACTAAGGGGCCTAGCCCAAACCATGAAAAACAGCCCCAGACCATTATTCCTCCTCCACCAAACTTTTCAGTTGGCACTATGCATTTGGGCATGTAGTATTCTCCTGGCATCCGCCAAACCCAGATTCATTCGTTGGACTGCCAGATGGTGAAGCGTGATTCATCACTCCAGAGAACATGTTTCCACTGCTCCACAGTCCAATGGCGGCGAGCTTTACACCACTCCAGCCAGCGCTTGGCATTGTGCATGGTGATCTTAGGCTTGTGTGCGGCTGCTCGGCCATGGAAACCCAACAACAGGTTGGAACTGAGTGGAAAACATGGTTCTTGTGGATGAGGTTTTAAATCCTAAAACAACGAAATGGACAGCGCTTTCTAAGGTGATGATTCATTCAAAACTCCATACGCATAGGCCTATGTACAGTGGGGCAAAAAAGTATTTAGTCAGCCACCAATTGTGCAAGTTCTCCCACTTAAAAAGATGAGAGAGGCCTGTAATTTTCATCATAGGTACACTTCAACTATGAGAGACAAAATGAGAAAAAAAAATCCAGAAAATCACATTGTAGGATTTTTAATGAATTTATTTGCAAATTATGGTGGAAAATAAGTATTTGGTCAATAACAAAAGTTTATCTCAATACTTTGTTATATACCCTTTGTTGGCAATGACAGAGGTCAAATGTTTTCTGTAAGTCTTCACAAGGTTTTCACACACTGTTGCTGGTATTTTGGCCCATTCCTCCATGCAGATCTCCTCTAGAGCAGTGATGTTTCGGGGCTGTCGCTGGGCAACACAGACTTTCAACTCCCTCCAAAGATTTTCTATGGGGTTGAGATCTGGAGACTGGCTAGGCCACTCCAGGACCTTGAAATGCTTCTTACGAAGCCACTCCTTCGTTGCCCGGGCGTTGTGTTTGGGATCATTGTCATGCTGAAAGACCCAGCCACGTTTCATCTTCAATGCTCTTGCTGATGGAAGGAGGTTTTCACTCAAAATCTCACGATACATGGCCCCATTCATTCTTTCCTTTACACGGATCAGTCGTCCTGGTCCCTTTGCAGAAAAACAGCCCCAAAGCATGATGTTTCCACCCCCATGCTTCACAGTAGGTATGCTGTTCTTTGGATGCAACTCAGCATTCTTTCTCCTCCAAACACGACGAGTTGAGTTTTTACCAAAAAGTTATATTTTGGTTTCATCTGACCATATGACATTCTCCCAATCCTCTTCTAGATCATCCAAATGCTCTCTAGCAAACTTCAGACGGGCCTGGACATGTACTGGCTTTAGCAGGGGGACACGTCTGGCACTGCAGGATTTGAGTCCCTGGTGGCGTAGTGTGATACTGATGGTAGCCTTTGTTACTTTGTTCCCAGCTCTCTGCAGGTCATTCACTAGGTCCCCCCATGTGGTTCTGGGATTTTTGCTCACCGTTCTTGTGATCATTTTGACCCCACAGGGTGAGAACTTGCGTGGAGCCCCAGATTGAGGGAGATTATCAGTGGTCTTGTATGTCTTCCATTTCCTAATAATTTCTCCCACAGTTGATTTCTTCACACCAAGCTGCTTACCTATTGCAGATTCAGTCTTCCCAGCCTGGTGCAGGTCTACAATTTTGTTTCTGGTGTCCTTT
Source organism: Thymallus thymallus (assembly GCA_023634145.1). Taxonomy (NCBI): domain Eukaryota; kingdom Metazoa; phylum Chordata; class Actinopteri; order Salmoniformes; family Salmonidae; genus Thymallus; species Thymallus thymallus. Next base: position 18,083,041 of record CM042406.1, read on the forward strand.
GACAGCTCTTTGGTCTTGGCCATAGTGGAGTTTGGAGTGTGACTGTTTGAGGTTGTGGACAGGTGTCTTTTATACTGATAACAAGTTCAAACAGGTGCCATTAATACAGTTAACGAGTGGAGGACAGAGGATCCTCTTAAAGAAGTTACAGGTCTGTGAGAGCCAGAAATCTTGCTTGTTTGTAGGTGACCAAATACTTATTTTCCACCATAATTTGCAAATAAATTCATAAAAAATCCTACAATGTGATTTTCTGGATTTTTTTTTCTCATTTTGTCTCTCATAGTTGAAGTGTACCTATGATGAAAATTACAGGCCTCTCTCATCTTTTTAAGTGGGAGAACTTGCACAATTGTCAGGCTCTGGCCATAGAGAAGCTTTGCTTCTCTATAGTTCTATGGTCAGAGTCTGGCAGATCTATAATTCTACATCTGTGTGGTGTTGTGTGTGTGATCCCTAATTAGAGACAGCTGCTATGCATTACCTCTAATTAGGGATCCTACTTAATTGTCTATGTTCCACTCCCTTGGCGTGGTTCATTGTTATGTTGTTGTTGTTGTATGTCCCGTGTTCGTGCTACGTGTGTTTAATATTATATTGCATTTGTTATTTTGTATAGTTCGTCATTTAGTTCAATAAACATGTCGAACTATCGCTACGCTGCGCCTTGGTCTCTCTACACACCCGAACGTGACAACAATTGGTGGCTGACTAAATACTTTTTTGCCCCACTGTATGATGGAAATAAACTAAATTAAATAATAATGATTGTGCTGTTATATAATACATAGCCTACCGCATATTATGCAAGGCAGAGAACTGTATAGGCTTAGGCGTTGCTGTTGGTTAATTGATTGTGCAGGGCGGCAAGTCTACAAGTGAATTCTGATGTGATTTTGAATAGCTTAGCAATTGGGCATTTCTTATATTTTCATAATTAATAGGCTGACACATTACCTTTAGCTACAGAATATTTGACCACTGTGCGTTTCCATCTCCTCCCCTCTCTCCTTCATTCCTTTCTCGAGCGCGCAGAGATGGACTGTCAACAGTTGAAATATGTTTTGTTGTGAAAACGTGTTACTATCGATGTTCCCGAACAGATTTCACTTGGTTTTCCAAATTAAGCACTGGGTACATGCAGGAACAGGGTTATAGAGCCCATGGCATACAGAGTTTTGGTGTAATATCACCTGTTGCTGCATGTTCCTTAAACAGTGGTTGATGTGTGGAGTGAAATAACCGGAGTAGCCTACCGGGCATGAGGAAAGACCCCATTCCTATTCGAGTGGATACAGATTACATGTCTTTTTTCCATTGCCCCTGTTCCAGTCCATTTGATAATGGGCCATTCTAAATCGAAACAAATTGTTAGTAAAGACATGCTTAAATTTAAAATAGTCTGATGGGAGAAAATATGATCACTTGATGAGAGAACAGCGTGTGCAGCCTGAGACAAGGAACAGAGCGCAAGCTTTTTTTGTGACTTTCTCAAATCATCAATATCCTATAGTTGCATCATGCAGCACATAAATGTTTTGATTTCTGGGATTCCAATGTTTGTATCCTTTACAACTAAAGTTGGCAAATTACTTTAAATCTAGTGTATAGGACCTGTTTCATATTATTACTTTTATGCTCAACACAGCCACTTCATATGTGTGCGCACTCGCTCTGGAATGGAAAAAATATTTGTTCAATTATATTCTTCTTACTATAAAGTCATATAATATAAACTAATGGCACGGGACTTGTCAGTATATCTTGTCAGCTAAATAAACAAGCCTACAGCCTATTGCAGGCACATAGCCAGATAACATACAGTAGGCCAACTTCTGAAATAGATTATCTTCATATCATAATGTTTCTTTAGACCTGCCTAAAATACATAATGTATTTATTGTGGTGGTGTATATTACATTTATTTATTTGACTTTTTTAAATGTAGGCTTGTATGCGGCTTGTATGCGTGGAGGCCTGGAGATGCTAAATTAGTTTATGTTAATTAACAGGTAATTACGGTGAGAGCGGCAGTCTTTTTCATGACCGTCACAGCCCTAGTTCATACCAAGGATCATTTAGCTAATTTGAATTTTAGGACCCCTTTAGGAATAACAAATATATATTTACAAATGAAACATTGAATTTGGCCTTATTTCTATTAGCCCATATAAACACATTGAATAACAGATTCATACATGGAAAAACAAAAATACAACTAAAGGAAGTTTATTTTGAAGTGTCTGTGTCGGAGAGATATAAGAAAGATCAGGAAACCTAGATTTTTGGGGGGGACATATTTAACCCCTTTTTTTAGGCACTAAATGTCTTCCATACTGTATCTACAGTACTTCCATTCATTTTTTAAACTGGTGCCTTGCTACCTTCAGGCAAGTCTTGTGACGCTTCTGGGCATCCTAGAGCAAAACAACGACATGTACAGTACCAGTCAACAGTTTGAACACACCTGCTCATTTCCTGGGTTTTTCTTTAATTTGACTATTTTCTACATTGTAGAATTATAGTGAATAATAATAGTGAGGTCTAGTCTGGTGAGTTTATCTTCTTCACCTCTGGTTGAGGTTTAAAGTTCTAACCATTTCAAACGTGTGGCCACAGCTCCACGCTTTCTGGTCTAATGTAAATTTCGTTACCAAGGCTTTTTATCCTTGGGTAAAAAAGGTGCGTTCCATCACGCCGACACTCTCTCTCTGAGCTCACTTGGGGCGTGGCTACTGATTGTGCATAGTTTATATGAAAAACAATTATCTCATTAGAAAACTGAAATCACATTCCTATCTTAACAAAAATACTTTCATCATGTTTCATTTCTTATACACAACGTATTGGATGAAGACTTGATATTTTTTGTCATAACGTTTTTATACCATTTGTAATGACATCACAAAATAGACATTCGTTTTTCATAGGCCAACTGTCATCCTTCCCCACATTCGGATGATAGAAATAATGTTCCAATGTTCACTTTTTGGACATAAAAGGTTTAGATGGAAAAAAGTATCTGGAACAAAGGACATTCCTTTAGTAATACTGGAGAGCAGGAGAGAAATTACCCTCCTCCCTAATTTATTAAGGTGTCTAAACCGGCCCAGCTCCCCTTCTCCTCTATCGTCAGCTTTCAGTTTTGCGCGATTGCTGCCATCTATCCACGATTTCTGATTTGGGTATGTTTTAATAGTCACAGAGGGAACAACATCTTCTACTGTATGTGTTCTTGAGAGACTCACCTTTCCATAGAGGGCCATTATAATTTGTAGGCAAAACTATCCGGACGCTACAGACGTTATCGTGAGAAGACCGACTTTCGTCTCACGGTCTGACAAACACTGCTGTAGCTCTGCCATGGGGCATTTTAGTATTATGCTTATTAGATTTCAGCAGGGCTGCGGAAATTGACTTGAAATTGAATAGAGTTAACATGGGCCCCACACACCAACACAGTCGTGAAGAAGGCATGACAACGCCTCTTCCCCCTAAGGAAAATTGTTGTATAGGAGAGGTTGTTCCCTCTGTGACTATTAAAACATACCCAAATCAGAAATCGTGGATAGATGGCAGCATTCGCGCAAAACTGAAAGCGTGAACCACCACATTTAACCATGGCAAGGTGACAAACAGTGCAGTTATTCCCTGCTTAAGGCAATCAAACATGCAAAACATCAGTACAGATAAAAAGTGAAGTGTGCAATTCGACGGCTCAGATACAAGACGTATGTGGCAGGGTCTACAGACAATCACAGATTACAAAGGGAAAATCAACCACGTCGCGGACACCGACGTCTTGCTCCCGGACAAGCTAAACACCTTCTTTGCTCGCTTTGAGAATAACACAGTGCCACCGACGCGGCCCGCTCCCAAGGACTGTGGGCTCTCGTTCTCCATGGCCGACGTGAGAAAGACATTTAAGCGTGTTAACCCTTGCAGGGCTGCCGTAGCACTCACTTCTGTCATCATGAAATGCTTTGAGAGGCTAGTTAAGGATCATATCACCTCTACCTTAGCTGACACCCTAGACCCACTTAAATGTGCTTACCGCCCCAATAGATCCACAGACGATGCAATCGCCATTGCACTGCACACTGCCCTATCCCATCTGGACAAGTGGAATACCTATGTAAGAATGTTGTTCATTGACTATACAGTTGAAGTCGTACGTTTACATACACTTAGGTTGAAGTCATTAAAACTATTTTTTCAACCACTCCACAGATTTCATGTTAACAAACTATAGTTTTGGCAAGTCGGTTAGGACATCTACTTTGACACAAGTAATCCTTCCAACAATTATTTACAGACAGATTATTTCACTTATAATTCACTATATCACAATTCCAGTGGATCATACACTAAGTTGGCTGTCCCTTTAAACAGCTTGGAAATTTCCAGAAAATGATTTAATGACTTTAGAAGCTTCTGATAGGCTAATCGACATCATTTTTGTCAATTGGAGGTGTACCTGTGGATGTATTTCAAGGCCTACCTTCAAACTCAGTGCCTCTTTGCTCGACATTTGTGGACCTCCACAAGTCTGGTTCATCTTTGGGAGCAATTTCCAAACGCCTGAAGGTACCACATTCATCTGTACAAACAATAGTACGCAAGTATAAACATCATGGGACCACGCAGCTGTCATACCGCTCAGGAAGGAGACGCATTCTGTCTCCTAGAGATTCATGTACTTTGGTGTGAAAAGTGCAAATCAATCCCAGAACAACAGCAAAGGACCTTGTGAAGATGCTGGAGGAAACAGGTACAAAAGTATCTATATCCACAGTAAAACAAGTCCTATATCGACATAACCTGAAAGAGCTCAGTAAGGAAGAAGCCACTGCTCCAAAACCGCCATAAAAAAGCCAGACTATGGTTTGCAACTGCACATGGGGACAAAGATCGTACTTTTTGGAGAAATGTCCTCTAGTCTGATGAAACAAAAATAGAACTGTTTGGCCATAATGACCATTGTTATGTTTGGAGGAAAAAGGGGGATGCTTGCAAGCCGAAGAACACCATCCCAACCGTGAAGCACGGGGGTGGCAGCATCATGTTGTGGGGGTGCTTTGCTGCTGGAGGGACTGGTGCACTTCACAAAATAGATGGCATCATGAGGAAGGAAAATGATGTGAACATATTGAAGTAACATCTCAAGACATCAGTCAGGAAGTTAAAGCTTTGTTGCAAATGGGTCTTCCAAATAGGCAATGAACCCAAGCATACTTCCAAAGTTGTGGCAAAATGGCTTAAGGACAACAAAGTCAAGGTATTGGAGTGGCCATCACAAAGCCCTGACCTCAATCCTATAGAAAATGTGTGGGCAGAACTGGAAATGCGTGTGCGAGCAAGGAGGCCTACAAACCTGACTCAGTTACACCAGTTCTGTCAGGGGGAATGGGCCAAAAATCACCCAACTTATTGTGGGAAGCTTGTGGAGTTCCACCCACACAGACAGTGTGGTGAAGAGGCTGAATAAATTTGGCCTGTTTCCTAAGACCCTCACAAGCTTTTACAGATGCACAATTGAAAGCATCCTGTCGGGCTGTATCACTGCCTGGTACGGCAACTGCACCGCCCGCAACCGCAGGGCTCTCCAGAGGTTGGTGCTGTCTGCCCAACGCATCACCGGTGGCACACTGCCTGCCCTCCAGGACACCTACAGCACCCGATGTCACAGGAAGGCCAAAAAGATCATCAAAGACCAGCCACGGCCTGTTCACCCCGCTATCATCCAGAAGGCGAGGTCAGTACAGGTACATCAAAGCTGGGACCAAGAAACAAGGCCACAGACTGTTAAATAACCATCACTAGACGACCGGACCCGGACTAGGCACCGGTGGAGCGGACTGCTTCGGCACTGGAGTGGAGCAGACGACCGGACGCGGACTGCTCCGGCACTGGTTGCACCGGATTTGTGACACACACTTTCAGAGTGAATGCAGGGAGTCGGCATGAGACGTACCGGACTGGGGATGCTCACCGTGGGCACCATTGACGCCAGCTCTGTCTTCTCCTTTTCGCACTCTTCCTCTATTTGCCTCATTTCCTCTAGAATCCCTCCATAATATGCCTCCAAGTACTCCTCTTCCTCCTTACTTTGCGCCCCCCATTGGTACTCCGGCCTCTTTATATTCCACATGGGGAGTGGCACTGGCGCTTCCCCCTCACGGCCAGACCACCCAAATAGCCCCCCCCAAAAATGTTCTTGGGGTTGCCTTCGGGCTTCACGCCTTCCAGAGCCACCATGACGACGCTTTCCTCCTTTTCTCTCCCGTAGCTCCTTCTCCCCGGTAGAGCGCTGCTTGGTCACATGGTGGTTCATTCTGTCACGATCAGGTGTTTGGACAGACCAAGGCGCAGCGCAGTAATAGTTCGACATCACTTTAAATAATGGATCTTACAAAAATGATGAACTAAACAGATGAACAACCGATTCAACGAACATAAACACACTTACTGTATCGGACATGTAGATAATGAACCACACATTGGTGTGGGACATACAAACATAAGTAGGATCCCTAATTAGAGACAATGCATAGCAGCTGCCTCTAATTAGGGATCCAACACAAAATACTACACAGATGTAGAACACATAGAACTGTCAGACTCTGACCATGGCCACATAGAGAAGCAAAAGGCTTCACTATGGCCAGAGCCTGACACACACGGTACTCAACCAAGCACCTTAGAGGCTGCTGCCCTATATACAGCGGGTGAAATAAGTATTGAACACGTCACCATTTTTCTCAGTAAATATATTTCCGAGGCAAATTTATGGTGAAATGATTGTCTTTCCACTTCCATAATATGGCCCCAACAGTGCTCACTGGAACATTTAGAAGCTTAGAAATGCGCCTATAACCAATGCCATCATTATGTTTTGCAACAATTAGGTTGCGAATGTCTTGAGACAGCTCTTTGCTTTTACCCATCATGAGATGTGTCTTGTGTGACACCTTGGCAATGAGACCTTTTTGTAGGCCATCAGTTGGGACTGAACCAGCTGATATTAATTTGCACTGACAGGGGGCTGCATTGCTTTTTAATTACTGATAGTTTTCAGCTGTTGTCTTGGCTTTCCATGCCTTTTTGAACCTCCCTTTCTTCATGTGTTCAATACTTTTTCCCTGTGTCATTTCACATTATTACACATAACTTAATTTCTGAACTTATTTGTTTTGGTTTATTTGTATGTATGGATTACTTGGGTTGTTACCAACATCTGGTGAACATGTCATGTCAATAGCACCTTTGGAAATATATTTACTGAGAAAAATGGTGACGTGTTCAATACTTATTTCACCCACTGTACATAGACATGGAATCACTGACCACTTTAATAATGGAACACTAGTCACTTTAATAATTTTTACATGGTGCTTTACTCATTTCATATGTATAAACTGTATTCTATTCAACTGTATTTTAGTCAATGCCACTTCTACATTGCTTGTCCTAATATTTCTTAATTCCATTCTTTTACTTTTAGATTTGTGTGTATTGTTGTGAATTGTTAGATACTACTGCACTGTTAGAGCTAGGAACACAAGCATTTCGCTTCACCCGCAATAACATCTGCTAAATATGTGTATGTGACCAATAAAATTTGATTTGATTTGAGGAGGCTTTTGCATGGGCTCTCAGATCCTCAACAAGTTCTACAGCTGCACCATTGAGAGCATCTGGCTGCATCACCGCATGGTATGACAACAGCTTGGCATCCAACTGCAAGCCACTACAGAGGGTTGTGCATACGACCTAGTACATCACTGGGCTCCCTGCCATCCAGGACACCTATACCAGGCAGTGTCAGAGGAAGGCCATAAAAATTGTCAAAGACTCCAGCAACCCAAGTCATAGACTCTTCTCTCTGCTACCGCACAGCATGCGGTACCGATGCAAAATGTTTGGAACCAACAGGACCCCAAACCATAAGACTGATAAATAGTTAACCATATTCTGTAGCTAGCTGACTATCTGCATTGACCCCCTTTTGCACAACTCTTTTGACTCAACACATACGCTGCTGCTACTCCTTATCTATCCTGTTGCCTAGTGTACATAGCTAACTCAATTACCTCATACTCCTGCACATCGACTCGGTACTGGTACCCCGTGTATACAGCGAAGTTATCGTTACTTGTGTATTTATTCCTTGTGTATTTATTCTTTGTGTTTAAAATTTTCTATTTTACTTATCAAGAATTGCACACATATTAGCCAAACACTGACTGTTAGCACTTAGTGGCCTATAGAAGCACCCCAAAAGAAGAAGAGGAAATACTAGATCCTACACTTGTGTGTGTCTGTGTGTGTGTGTGTGTGTGTGTCTGTATGTCTGTCTTTTTCTCACTCTCTGCCTCTGTCTGTCCGTCCGCCCGTCCGTCCGTCCGTCCGTCCTTCTGAGATGATAGATGCTTCAAAATGATGTTGTCAGTGTTGACAGACCGAGAAAGCAATCTCATCTCGTTAGACATGCCCTACTTTCCTCTACTGTGACCCAGTAATTGTCTCCGAAACGCTTTTGTAACACTATTTTTAGGCAGTAGTCTAGCAGAGACACTGTGGAGACAAGACCCCTCCAACATCTCTCTCAAATGTGGTTCTGTCTATAAACTTAAGTAAGACTGAGGATTTCCTACGCTGTACAACTTGTAACAGCTGTTGATAAGTCATTAATAATAATCTGCCAATGTTTTTCATAGCATTACATTAAGCTATAAGGGGGATCATGGCTATATTAGATAGCATATAGAGTTTATTTAAAACCTATGTTTAATCCTTTACTATGGAGGGTGTCTTGACGGATTTGCCCGAAATCGTGTTTTACTTTTCTGTCCTTGCATTTATGGTAGTGTAAATTGTTGTTATATCATATATTAAGCATTAATCAGTTAAATTAGATATTGAACTTGAACCCTTTAATAATCCTGGATCTATCTCCCGGCCAATTTTTTTATATAGAGATTTCAGAAATGCAGTGTTACAATGTAACATTTTGTATCTCAAACTGTTTTCATGTGCACACAAATCCAAAATAATAAATGTGATTGCAAAATCAAATGTTTTTAACTGAAAAAGTCACCTTCCCTTGATACTTAAAACACCATCTGATCCAGGAAGGAATTTTCTGAATGACAGGCAAGTGACAAACAGCTTTTGTGTTGGTGCATAACAATAGCCCAAGTGTTGGAAAAAAAGGTGTTTGCGAGGAATGGTGTCCCATTCATTACGCCGGTGAAGACAGTTGTGCCTGCATCCATGTTGGATCTAATATTGCTAGATAATTGATGTTGATCATCTGTTGTTGTCTGCTACGCCTACTTGAACTTGAGCTCAGAAATTTAAGTACTGGAATAGGCCTACCTTGAAAATGAGACATTTCCTAAATTCTTGTAATTATTGTATCCAATTTATAAGTTCTCCTGCTCCCTTATAATTATCTGTGGTTTAAATTTTTTATCAGTTTTTGTGAGAGATGTATCCACTTTTGTTTGTTTCCCGCCGCTTTAATTGAAGGCTGTTGTTGCGCCTGTTAAAAACCATGTGCGGTTATTACGACAACATCTAATGCTGGCTTCAACTTGGCTTTGCATACAAATCCTTCCATTAAAAAAGAACCAAGTAATTTTCTCATAATGAATACAGCAATGGTGAGAATTAATGTTAAGATAAATGCTACTGGTATTCATGGATTTATTATGCCTGCGTCGGCCATAGGCTGCAGAAAAATCGCTATGCATGCGTCCAATCGATTTAGTCAGGCAATGTCCATATTATTCTCACATATTTTACTATGTAATAATAATTTGAATATCAATGCATGGCAAGAAAAATAAAACAAATTTAATTGGTGATGGCCTACATAAAAAAACACCTTTTTGCATGCTTTTTGGGGGGAGGTTCTGTATTAGGCACTAAATATACAATTATATAAATTATACAATTGTATAACATTAAATTACAATTCAGTTATTTCTAAAAGTCCCTGAAAGTCCTTGCAGTTGACTTGCCAATGTCTGTATGAACCCTGCTTAAAGGATGTACACCGAGTATACAAAACATTAAGAACATGACATAAACTGACCAGGTGAATAAAGGTGAAAACTATGATCTTGCATATATTCATTTTTATTCCTCTAAGTACACATGTGGAAATGCATGAATTTGTTTTGTTTTGTTTGTTTCAAACCATTTAGAAATGTTTATCCCAATGTCACACATTGACCCCATTATTTATAGAAAGACCCATATCCTCTACTTCAAACATTTGTAAATGAAATTAATTAATTTCCTCGGTCACTAAGAAGAGGTGTAAATCAGGTGATCGACATGTGATTTTTCTATGTACTTATCTTAAAAGAGTATTGGCGTGCGTGGCTTGACGTAAAGACATGATATAGATATACAATTAAATAGATTTACAATGTAGTTAAATCACGCCCAGATAATCCCAGTCAGATAATCTTGTTTGGGTCTGCTATGGGGTCATTGGGTTGGGGAATCTCTGTTCTCCTGTTGGAACAGAGTAGTAATCACTTTTCTTTACAGAAGGAAATGGTTTCCAGGAGTGAGTCCCTACGTCAATGAAGTATCCAAACAAAATTTAAGATTTCCTTCCTTTGACAAAAAGCCAACATTCCTCTCATATTTCTGTGCTGCTGTAATGCGTTGAAAAACTCTACAAATGAGTTACTGCACTCAACGAATGCACAGCCAGTTGAGTTCACAGGGTTTCTGACTGTAACCCTTTCAAAGCTTAATAATACAATAACCAACAAAATGTTATTTGTACAGCGTTACTGTATTGACTCAGGTGTAGAGCTACAATGGTTATGGGAGGGAGGCTAACAGGACCTCAGGCTATTGAAGCATGAGGTACAAATATACAGAATTATGCTTTTCATTCAAATAAAGGTTAAAGTGATGCAGTGAAATAGAATATATTACTTTATTATCCCCAAGGGGAAATTTTCAAACATTTCTAACAAGTGATTGCCAATAATATCAACACTCAAATATAATCTTCCGATTGTCTTAATATATCTTCTCCATTTGCCTGCAGGTGGAGGGCAGTGTGTCTGTGAAGGAGCGAGTGAGCGGAGGTGGGTGCAACAGTCGCACCGGGGTGGCAGCGGAGAGACCGAGACAGTCTGTGTCTGTGGCGCAGGTGCACAATGGAGTCGTGAGCTGCGGGAACGCAGACAGAGACAGGACCCAGGCTGATGCCCGCTGCTGCCCCAAGCAGGACAGGAAAGCTTCAGAGAAGAACGGATTACCAGGCGCCCCTGGTACCCCCAGTGGTTCTGCCAGCCGGGCTGAGGACGCCCCCCCTGGACCCCACACCCTCCTGTGTCAGAGCCGGAGCCTGAGTCCCCCCTCCCTGGAGAACGGGTTTCTACCGAGCCGGGAGCCGAGCCGGGACGAGCAGGACGACTCTGAGAAGGACAAAGAGGAGACTCTGCCAACTCCGCCGCGCAAGAAACGAGGCAGGCGGAAACTGGAGCGCCCAACGAAATGTGAGTCGTGTCTCCTGCTTGGTTATATTATTATCTTCGTTCTCACTACTTTCTTGGCATAGCCAGCTGGCGGCCAATGCCAAAAGAATGAAAATGAACAATGAATTCGCATTGAATGGATGTGAGCGGTTTCTCATGAATTGCTTTGGCCATTTTGAATTATTCTTTGGTTGTGTTCAGTATGGATGAATTTAACACAGTAATGTAAAACATTGTCATGACGTAGAGATTAACCAATTTGCTAGCTTCCCCTCTCCCGTGTCGTGTTCATTAGATCACACCATAGCAAAACTGGACAGTTTGATGACTAATGAACTTTACCCTGGTCACCTCTGTGGCCCCCCTCTTATCTCTCTCCTATCTCCCTCTCTTCCCTCTTCTCAGAGGTGCAGCCAGGCTATGACCTACGTGCTCCTCTCCCTCCCCCTCTTGCCCCCCATCTCTCCACTCCCCCTACCCCCACGCTTTCTCAGAGAGGTGCAGCCTGGCTGTGACCTTGATTAGGAGTAGAGTAAATAAAGCCCTGATAGAGCCCAGAGTAGAGAGAGGAGAGAGAGAGCGAGAGATTCCGTCTCCTGGCAACCTGCCTTCCTGCCCCTGTTCTGTTCTGTTGGGGCTGTGTGTGTGTGTGCTCAGGCTCAGGGAGAAGGTCTGGTGTGTGTGTGTGTTGTTATGGCCGCTGCTCCTTGTTTGTTTGTGTGTGTGTGTGTGTGTGTGTGTGTGTGTGTGTGTGTGTGTGTGTGTGTGTGTGTGTGTGTGTGTGTGTGTGTGTGTGTGTGTGTGTGTCTCTGTCTCTGTCTCTGTCGGGGGCACGCCAGGTGGATGGCACACAGCCCGGTGCAGAGCCACTTACACACTGAGTCTGCACTCTAATAACCTGACACACACACACACACACAAACACTGCCCTACATGCAGTGTAGCCAGCTTCCTATTTAAATGTCTCTCTCCAAAACTGCATTGCAATATCAGTACTGGATGAATGATACAGGGATTGTGTTTGGTTGTGTGTACAGCACATTCATTTGAAATGTAAATGACACATTCACTGGAGTGAATAATACAGCTGTAGATAATTCAGTTTGATTATTCCACATTAATACATTAGTTATACATGTATTAATTAATTCATCTCAGAGGAAGAGGAGAGGAAGAGATTAACTTTTGTCAGTATGGTAGATGGATAGATAGATAGATAGATAGATAGATAGATAGATAGATAGATAGATAGATAGATAGATAGATAGATAGATAGATAGATAGATAGATAGATAGATAGATAGATAGATAGATAGATAGATAGATAGATAGATAGATAGATAGATAGATCTGCATGAGCACTAGCGATACGAGAGCTGGAACACCCCCAAACTGGCAAGGTATAAGATGCGTCAGAAATTGCACCCTATTCCTCATTTAGTGCAGTATATAGGGAATAGGGTACCATTTGGGACACAACTATAGTAGCAGGTAGCCTAGCGGTTAATAGCGTTGGGCCAGTAACCAAAAGGTTGCTGGTTCGAAATCCTGAGCCAGTAAGGTGGAAATATCAGCCGTTCTGCACTTGAGCAAGGCAGTTAACTGCTAACAACAACCGTTCCCTGGGCACCGAGGACGTGGACGTAGATAAAGGCAGCCCCCAAACCTCTCTGATTCAGAGGGGTTGTGTTAAATGTGGAAGACACGTTTTGGTCAAATGCATTCAGTTGTGCAACTGACTAGATATCTCCTGTGTGTAACGCCAGCCAACTCTCCCCTCTCTCCTCTCCTTGTAATGCAACAGAAACTCCCTGACCTTGGTATCAAGTAAAGTAACCCCCACTCTGCCTGCCTCACCCACTGGTTATGTAGTCACTTATTCACATTGAGGAAGCACAGAGAGAGGGAGAGAGAGAGTGAGGGGAGAGAAAAAAAGGGGAAGAGAGAGAAAAATGGACAGGGAAAGGGAGAGAGGAAAAGAGAGAGAGAGAGACAGAGAAAAACAGAGAGAGGGAAAAGTGAGATGGAGGCAGAAAGAGCGAGTTACACAAGGGACCAAGTTCAAGAGGCCTCTAAGGATCGTGGTCCATTGTGACAACACCAGGATAGTTAAATCAGAAAACATGTGCTTGTTTCCCAAATGTCATCTATTCCCATACAGTGCACTACTTTTGACTAGGGCCCATTTGGGCCAAACCCATGCTATAAGGACACTGCCACAGGCCTCTCAGAGCTCAAGTGTCATGTGGCTGGATGATACAACTCTTAAGAGTACTTTGTTTGTTTAAACTGGGCAGCCATGGTCTTTTAGGGTATGGTAATAATGTGGTTTTGTTCTGTGTTTTTCATTGTGTCCCCCTGTTACGTGCAGCAGCTACATGCAATATTGTTTTACATTTTCAATAGACATTGAATGCTGATATGTTAAGGCGTATTGTATTACTCCTGTTCAACAAATGTGAACTCTGCAACTATGTTAAGCAACAAAACTGACACGTGTGCAACTATGGGGCAAAACAGATGGAGTTGGCTTAGATCAGTAGTCAAGATCACTTTTTGAGTCAAAGATCAAGCCGAGATCTACCGCTCAGATTTTTTGTTTTACATGACTTAAAAAACATAAGCCTATGCAACATTAACCAATAAAAAATATTTCTGTATCAATGTGGTTTGTGCAGTAGGCTATAGGCCCAATACATGATCACTGCATAATATTAGCTATGCTTGAATTGCCCTGCTAATGTTGTTCTTCTCAGACCATTTTGAAAACATATATTTTTTAAATTGGTATATGATCACACCGGTAATAGAGAATTTGTTGCATTACTTGTGAGGCACAGCTAAGTGAGCATAATCATTTTTTTTTTTTTTTTTTACTGGACTGATGGCCTGAATCTGATGGTGAGTCTGATGCCCCTTTTACATCGTGACGTATTTCATTATGCCGTATGTCATCTTCACAGTCTAGTACACACTTATAGCGATGGGTAATTGTTTATAAGTTGCTAGCTATCCCATAAAGCCATCACCGAATACCACATACTGTGTTTTCATCTTCTGTGGTTTGGTAACTTCCTGTTCTTCGACAGACTGACTGGACTGAAGAAGTGTCAAAAAATGTCAAAGTATGCAGCGTTCGTCTCGCAACGAAGCCTTCAACCACAAGGGGGCGATGCGTTTCCACTCCGTTGTGGAAGTCCCCGTTGTAATGAATGACATTTGGCGCAACGTCACGGAGTGGTTATGGGTGATGTGAACAAGGCTTGAGTGGGAGGGAGGGAGAAGCGGTGAGGCTGCCTCTCACTCCGACTCAAGTCGCACTGCATTATTTCTGCCTCATGCACCGATTTCATGTTGTTACCCCTATGAGAAAGTGAAATATTCCTCGATATTAAAAAAAGACACAAGCCGCTAATAATAACAACGCAAGCTTATCGGAACACTTTGCTATACTCATTAATTGCAGCTGCAGTGCTGGTTGTATCATGAGTGGAAGTAGAGAGAATGCACATTTTATGGCTTATAAAAGTGTTAAACAAAGTGTTGACAGTGCTGAATAACAACTTTAACTTTTACAATTATGTAAAACAGCAGCTCTTTGCTGTCTCTAGCTATGGTTTTAAAAGTTTTTAAATCTCACACTATTAACTTTGCTGCTTGTTCAAGGCTTCTCTTTACAGCTCGAGAAAACTATGCAGACACAGTGATCTGAGCTATCTGATTGGCCAGCGGTAGGCCTATAGGTGCACTTGATTTGTTTGCTGGGCCTGCCGGGTAGGCGGAGTTCTACCTTCAGACACATGAAATGGTTGAAAATGGGAACTCTTTGCCTTCCCGGCGCTAGGGCTGCTGAATCAAGTGCACCTACCGCCACCAGTGCGAAACTAAGAAAAGTAATAGGAATCCAAAATGTTTGGTGATTGACTAGGTTTGCCTTAGAGATCAACCAGTTGATCACGACCACCGGCTTAGATTGTTGACAACATGTAAACTATATTTAGTCTCCAATGTTGATTGAAAATATAATACATTTGCACAATGAGCACTTGTTGTCTCTCAAATAGTTTGTTACAGTAGTTAGTTGGCTAGCTAGCTAATTTTAGCTATATTATCATTGACATGAAATCAGTCAAAACACCTCAAAACAAGACATGGTATCAAGACCAACATGAAACTAGCTGAAACTAGTCACTTACTATTCCCCACATGGCAGTTTCTTGTAATTTTTGGTAACTTTCTGGCCATCCAGAATCACAGCAACTCAGACTTCTGCCCCATTTAAGCGTGCGCATAATTGTGACGTTGTCAGCTAACCTATCTATAAAGACATGTAATTGTTGTTGTGAGTGTTTGTGAGGGAGTTGCTTTTGGCTTAGACCTTCTCCCTCCCTCAACCTCTTGCTGCTCTAATGTGTGTGGCTAAAAACTCTTTATGAATCATAGTGGCCTAGTTTTCTAGTGTTTCAGTTGGGTAGCATCCATGCTCCTAAGCTAACCTCTACTCTGCTCTGCTGAGCACAGGCAGGAAAACAATGCTGCTTAAGAATGGCTAACACGCCTTTGTAGTTACAGCAGACTTGGGTTAAAATACTATTCAAAATAATTTAAAATACTTTATCTGGGCTTGATTGAGCTTTTCCGGTGTAATGTAACCAATAGAATAGTTGCAGACAGGCTAGAGCATATGCTCAAAGTATTTGAAATATTTCTAATAGTGTTTGAACCCAGGACTGACTTACACACCTAAGTAACTCACTTCATTCAACACCAGATATGTGGGAAATCCCTGTGCCTGTGTCCCAAATTGCACTCTATTCCCTATGTAGTTCACTACATTTGACCAGGACCCATAGGGCTCTGGTCAAAAGTAGTGCACTATGTAACATATAGGATGCCATTTGGGAAAACGAACAGTTTCAGAAGTTAGATATTATACTATTAGGGGAGAAGGGGGAGTAGGCTAAGCTACATTTTATTACTGGAGGCTAGAGGAAATATGTTTTGTGCAGCATTTAGCCTACACACAGGAAGTGTGTCAGTTTCCTCTTCTGTAAAAAAATTTCACACTAGCAACGGCAATGTGGCTTTGTACTTTCAAGCTAGGTATAATGTTGAAGGTATATGTTGAGGCTCAGGTCCCTATTTTCAATCCACACGCTCACGCGTGCAAACACATGTCCACGTGCACACACATACACAGGATAGACTTTTTCAACTAAACCAGGAAATGCAATACATATTTCTTTGGGGTGAGGTGTAGATAGGAAACATACAGAAACCTACAGATAGGCCAGGGAGTTTTTATTTTATTTATTTAACCTTTATTTAACTAGGCAAGTCAGTTAAGAACAAATTATTATTTACAATGACATCCTACCTACAGGGTCACCCATAGTAGTAGGGCGCCCCTGGAGCAAATTAGGGTTAAGTGTCTTGCTCAAGGACATATAGGAGTGATTAGGAAATGTGTTTACAGTGTACTTCATTTAATATTGCCCTTATGTTGAAGTAGTGAAGAAAACTGCTGAGGCTACTATTACTACTTTATTCCAATCAAGTCATTAGAATGAGATTGTTGTAGAATTCATGCAGAAAGTTGTGCATCATTATGAAGGAGGCAGAGTGTTTTAACCCTATCCCAAATCTTAACATTAACCTTAACCATTTGGAATGAGTGCCTAAACTTAAACCTTAACGTAGTGCACATAGTTGCCATTGCCTGCCGTTGTGCCCTTGAGCAAGGTACTTAACCCCCCACAACAACAGCTCACCAGGCACCCAGTGTGGCAGTCCCCCGCACCTCTCCAAAACCTCTATATGTATGTACTGTATGCGTCATTGTAAATAAGAATTTGTTCTTAACTGCCTTGCCTAGTTAAATAAAGGTTCAATACAAAAACAATTGTGCGTCTTTCGGAAGGGTTGGTTTAAAAGCGGAAGTAAAATTTTGGTTGGACCTTGTGTGCAATTGACTAATAAAGTGATCTTAATCTTAACATAATTAAAAAGCATGTACCATTGATCACATGTCCATACTAGCCTGATTCCATCAAGTGTGTGGAGATCGCAGTAGAGATTTTATGTGGGCCTAAAGTCACACAAGAGAAGCAGTGAGTAGGTTACAGTGTTGTTGTTTCTCTTGCTTAGTGCCAAGGGGTTGTGAGGTGGGAGGAGCTATGGTAATAGCAGCCAGCTGTGGCTCTCCTCCCATATCCACTCCCCCCCCCCCCCCCCCCCCCCCCCCCCCCCTTCCTCTCCTCTCCTCTCCTCTCCTCTCCTGATGGTATGTCGGGGGGATATAAAGTCACAATGTGTAAAAATAGAACTGTTAAAACATTCGCATGGAGAAAAGAACCAGGTCTGGATGGATTTCCCATAAAACTGTATTCAACATTCTGGGAAAAAGTAGTGCCCCTATTTACTCAAATGACAACACACATGTCACTCAATTCAGCGCTTCCTAGTTCCATGTATCAAACAGTTATCTCAGTTATATTAAAACAGCTGGAGAGTCCCCTGCAGATCACAGACCTATACAGTAAGTTCAATAAATTGTGACAATAAAATAATAACAAAACTCATAAGCAACAGAATAGCAAAAGCCTTACCAGACCTGATACATATTAATCAAATCAAATTGTATTTGTCACAATTTTGCACCTGTATACAACAGGTGTAGACCTTACCGTGAAATGCTTACAAGCCCTTAACTGTATCACAACTGGCCGGGATTGGGAGTCCCATAGGAAGGCTCACAATTGGCCCAGCGTCGTCTGAGTTTGGCCGGTGTAGGCCGTCATTGTAAATAAGAATTTGTTCTTAACAGACTTGCCTAGTTAAATAAAGGTTAAATAAAATAATAATAATAATAATTAACCAACAATGCAGTTCAAGAAATAGACTAAAGTAAAAAGTTTAATTAAAGTAACACAATAAAATGACATAACAATAACGAGGCTATATACAGGGGGTACCGGTACCGAGTGAATGTGCGGGGGTACAGGTTAGTCGAGGTAATTTGTATGTAGGTAGTGGGGTAAAGTAATAAAAAGCAGCAGTGTAAAAAATAGGCAAGTCAGTTAAGAACAAATTCTTATTTACAATGACGGCCTACCTACAGGGACAGCCATAGTAGTACAGCACCCCTGGAGCAAATTAGGGTTAAGTGCCTTGCTCACCACATCGACAGGTTTTCACTTTGTCGGCTCTGGGATTCGATCCAGCTAGGCTACCTGCCGCCCATAGCTTAGGGGTAGAAGGTGTTAAGGAGCCTTTTGGACCTAGACTTGGCACTTTGGTACCACTTGCCGTGCAGTAGCAGAGAGAACAGTCTATGACTTGGGTGACTGGAGTCTTTGACAATTTTATATACTGACACCGCCTAGTATATAGGTCCTGGATGGCAGGAAGCTTGGCCCCAGTGATGTATTGGGCAGTACGCACTACCCTCTGTAGCGCCTTACGGTCGGATGCCAAGCAGTTGCCATACCAGGCGGTGATGCTACCGACGTGAGTGCTATGGGGCGGTAATCATTTAGACAAGTTACCTTCGCTTTCTTGGGCACAAGGACTATAGGGGTCTGCTTGAAACATGTGGGTATTACAAACTCGGACAGGGAGAGGTTGAAAATGTCAGTGAAGACACTTGCCAGTTGGTCCACGCATGCTCTGAGTACACGCCCTGGTAATCCGTCTGGCCCCGCGGCCTTGTGAATGTTGACCTGTTTAAAGGTCTTGTTCACATCGGCTACGAAGAGCGTGATCACACAGTCGTCCGGAACAGCTGGTGCTCTCTTGCATGCTTCAGTGTTGCTTGCCTTGAAGCGTAGAAGCATTGAAGGCATTTAGCTCGTCTGGAAGGCTTGCGTCACTGGGCAGCTCGCGGCTGTGTTTCCCTTTGTAGTCCGTAATAGTTTGCAAATCCTGCCACAGCCGACAAGCGTCAGAGCCGGTGTAGTAGGATTCAATCTTAGTCCTGCATTGACGCTTTGTCTGTTTGATGGTTTGTCTGAGGGAATAGCGGGATTTCTTATAAACGTCCAGATTAGTGTCCCGCTCCTTGAAAGCGGCAGCTCTAGCCTTTAGCTCGGTGTGGATGTTGGCTGTAATCCATGGCTTTTGGTGGGATATGTACGTACGGTCACTGTGGGGACGACGTTGTCAATGCACTTATTGATAACGCCGGTGACTGAGGTGGTATACTCCTCAATGCCATTAGATGAATCACGGAACATATTCCAGTCTGTGCTAGCAAAACAGTCCTGTAGCGTAGCATCCGCGTCATCTGACCACTTTTGTATTGAGCGAGTCACTAGTACTTCCTGCTTTAGTTTTGTGCTTGCAAGAAGGAATCAGGAGGATTGAGGGAGAGCTTTGTATGTGTTTCTTTGTGGAGTAAAGGTGGTCTAAAGTGTTTTTCCCTCTGTTTGCATGCTGGTAGAAATTAGGTAAACAGATTTAAGTTTGCCTGCATTAAAGTCCCAGCCACTAGAAGCACCACTTCTGGATGAGCATTTTCGTGTTTGCTTTATGGTCTTATATATCTCTTGAGCGCGGTCTTAGTGTGCCAGCATCGGTTTGTGGTGGTAAATAGACGGCTACGAATGATATAGACGAGAATTCTCTTGGTAGATAGTGTGGTTCACAGCTTATCATGAGGTACTCTACCTCAGGCGACCAATACCTCGAACACTAAATGAAAATAAGAACGAGCAACATAGAGAACTGATCATTTAATAACACACTGAAACAGTGAATGAGACGCAGCTCAGAACAATAATCCACACGCACCACTGAGGGAGGGGAACATATATAGGGAGTGCTATCAAGGAAGTGGAAACCGGTGTGTGCGTGTGGAATCGGGATGGGCATTAGGTGTGGGCGCGTGAGCACGGCTGCCATATACCCGTGCCGGTGGTTAGTATACCAGCGAGCCGGAGCGCCTTGGCGGGAGGAGCACCGTTGAGGTTGAAGGCACAGGCGTTACAGCGCACCAGCAGTTATTGACAAATAGACAGTATAGTATACCGGCGAGTTGGAGCGCCGGGGCGGGAGAAGGGACAGGCGTTACAGTACCCCCCCCCCAAGGGCGCGGCTCCCGAATCCGGACACATAATTGACCTTCCGGAGGATTTTAAACGGCCTCACATGCTGGGGACTTAACTTCCGGCAGGGCAGATGGAGGGGGCCAACCAGTCCTCCACTGCAGATACATCACTGGGCTCGGTACCAGTCCACGGACACAATGGAGGTTACCGACCCAGGATGGCCTGGAATGGAGTCAACCCTGTGGAGGACTGGCGCAGGGATTTCTGGGCATATTTCGCCCAGGGAAGAAAGTGTGACCACTCACCTGGCCTATCTAGGCAATAGCTCCGCAGGAACCTCCCCAGCTCTTGGTTAGTGCGTTCTGCCTGCTCGTTAGCCTGGGAATGGTATCCGGATGTGAGGCTGACCGCGACCCCCAGACTGGACAGGAACACCCTCCAGACCCGAAATGTGAATTGGGGGCCACGGTCGGACACGATATCCTTCGGAACTCCATACAGCCGGAAGACCTGCTGGAACAGGACCTCAGCAACCTGGAAAGCAGAGGGCAGCCCAGCAAGAGGGACAAAACAAACCATCTTGGAGAAACGGTATACGACCACCAAGATGGTTGTATGTCCCTCTGACCGGGGCAAGTCTTTGACAAAGTCTACTGCAATATTTTTTTTCAGAATAGACTTCTAACCCGGTTGGCAGACATTGGCAGACATTGATATCAGGTGCAAAGGTGACAGGCTATTGTGACTAGCTAGCCCACAGGTGACTAGCTACAGGTCAGGTAGAACTCTTATGAATTATTGAGGTGAACATTGCTCTTGTGTCGCTGTGTTTTTCTTTAGAGACTAAACCAAGGTGATGAAGGCTACTGTGACTATCTAGCCTTGAGGTGTGAGTGACTAGCCTACAGGTAGGCTCCTATAAATTATTGAGGGGATCCGTTAGTACTGTGTGGCTGACTCGCTGTGTTTTCTCTCTAGATGCTAATGTGACTATAGCTACTGTGACTGTAGTCTCTGTCTTCTCATAGCTGCTGAGGCTGGCCAGCGAAACTACAGTGACTATTAGCTAGCCTAAAGGTACACTATTGAATGATTGCACCTATGTGACTCACTGTGTTTCCCTCTAGATGTGGAGCAGAAGGAGGAGGATGGAGGGGATGCAATCAAGAATGAGGTAAGTCATCCACTGTCTTCATTCTGCTGTGTTGTGTTACATCATCAATCATCAGTCAATCAATCAGTCAATGGTTCAGTCTCTGTAGGTGTGTCGATTCTCCACCTTTCTCGTGAAGTGTGCACTTGTACAGTTTCTTAGTTTCGGGCATGGATTTAACAATGGTGGAAACTCCCTCCAACCAATGCTTACATCAAGTCTATGCTTGATTGGGAGTATAGAAGTACAGGCTCCTGGAAAAGGGTGTAGCCTCAGTCAGTGCCTTCAGGTGCACCTTTAGGACGCCCCACATGTTGGGTTATGGTGATCTTGGACTAGGGGTTTTCCTTTAGTATATGATTTTTATAATATCATGACCTCTTGGACTTCTGAAAGAAATGCTACCTAATGGCATATAGATCTGACATATCAAATACACTTGGTGCCCAGTCCGACACGGAAGGTCCTCGCGTTAGTCGATTGCGTCAGCAGGCTCGCCACGCCAGGCTGTGATTGGTTGAGACTGTAGCGGGTTGCCACGGCTCTGGAAGAGACAGTTTGTGCTCCTTGCTGTTTGACCAATTACACATTGTCTGCATTGGGCTGCAGTTTTGTGAATGAGTCATCATCTCTTACCGGAGCACACACCCCCTCCCTCCACACCCCAAAAAAGAAAAAATAGCAAAAAATTGCTACTCCGACTAGCTAGCAATAGTACTAGCTAGCAGTTTCAGCAGTGAGAGCATGAAACTGTTTGCTTGCGCCATCTTCCTTCTCTGCAAACATGCTAAATCTTAGCAGAGCAAACAAACATCAAACTAATACGTTAGTTAATTTCTTTATTTTGGTGTTCTTTTTTGTATGCCTTTAAACAGGGACTTCGAGGCCCTGGGACAGGCAGGCTGCGTGGCTCCGTCAGTCTGCGTCAGAGGCCCATGCCCAGAGTAACCTTCCAGGCCGGTGACCCATATTACATTAGCAAGAGGACCAGGGAGGAGTGGCTGGCTAAATGGAAGATGGAGGTGAGTACAGTACCACCCACCGGCTGGCTGTCTCGCCACTGTCTCAGGCAGGCTTTGACTCTTGGGGGTGCCCAAACAGCCCATTGTGTCTTGGGGGTGCCCAATGTGTCTTGGGGTTGCCCAAACTGCCCATCGTGTCTTGGGGCTGCCTGATGTTGATATTTTTGACTATTGTGGGACTTATGTGTGGGCTCTAGGGCTGACCACAAATATTTGTTATGGAGATGATTGGTTCGCAGTCCTCTCTAGCCATCCTGTTATTCAAACCTGGTCTCAGGGACTACAGATGGTTCATAGCTGCCTGTCTGTTAGGATTAGCAAGAGTCCAATAGACAGGGCATTCACAGCCAAGTGGACCGGTGTTTGTTGGGTGCTTTCACAGCCAAGTGTATTTGATGGGTCATTTTATTTATCATAGAGGTACCATTTATTTCATTGACTTTATAGGGTGTTTTAGTCCTGGAGTTTTCTTCCTGTCTTTATAGGGCCTACTTCAGTGCACCATTGTTGACCAATGATAAATTACCACTAATTGTTGTTGCTCACTCGTGTTCTCTGTTGCCTCCGTTTAGTTCCCATTATACAGCCCAAAGTCACGTTATAGTCATGGTTCATGCCATGGACTTGCACCAGTCAGAGACTAATCTAGCCTCTGAATCCGAACTCAGTTCAGGTTTATTTGCCATGTAATAAACTAATTGGAAATCTTACTCACCAGTAAGAATCCAAACTAAGGAGAGCAAACCAATAAGATAATTTACAATATCAAGACTAAAAAGCAAGTTCTTCCATTGTTACAACCACTTCATTATACACTGTGTGTACAAAACATTAGGAGCATCTTCCTAATATTGAGTTGCACCCCCTTTTGCCCTCAGAACAGCCTCAATTTGTCGGGGCATGGACTCTACAAGGTGTCGAAAGCGTTCCACAGGGATGATGGCCCATGTTGACTCCAATGCTGACTCCAATGCTTCCCACAGTTGTGTCAAGTTGGCTGGATGTCCTTTGGGTGGTGGAACATTCTTGGTACACACGGAAAACTGTTGAGCGTGAAAAACCCAGTAGCATTGCAGTTCTTGACACACTCAAACCGGTGCGCCTGCCGCCTACTACCATACCCCATTCAAAGGCACATCTTTTGTCTTGCCCATTGACTCTCTGAATGTTTCAATTAAACTAGGCTAGTCTTTTTAAGTGTGAACTGTTTTACTGTACTGTGTTGTATTATACTGGACTGGAATTACGTTCAAACCATGATAGAGCTGAAGAAAAGAACATGCAATTCTGTTGCAGCACAGGCAGCCTACAAAGTTAGAAGTATAGGCTAGCGAATTTGATTAAAATTTTGAAATATAATAGGACCTATTTGTATAATTAGTAGGCTGACACATATACTGTATACCTTTCATAATATTTCCCCTAATGTTATTAGCCTACCTCCTCTTTCTCTCTCTATTGTTGATTAATTCCTTCCTCCTTTCAACAGTTAAATTAAATACGTTTTGTTGTCCTTATCTTAATAATTCTAATGATGTCCTTGAATAATATACAACTCTTCACGAAGATTGAGTGGTTACGGTCTGAATTACTAACTGCTATAGCCTACCGCCATCTCACGTTAGCTCTTCTTTCAAACTCCCAGTTCTATTGGCTGCTGTATTTAACATTCAGCAAAAAAGAGCTTGCATCCCTCTTCGAATAGTCTATTGGTACAGTGGGTTTTGCAGGTTTTCCTACTTACAAAGCATGTAGAGGTCTGTAATTTTTATCATAGGTACACTTCAACTGTGAGATACGGAATCTAAAAAAAAATAAAAAATCCAGAAAATCACATTGTATGATTTTTAAATAATTAATTTGCATTTTATTGCATGACATAAGTATTTGATCACCTACCAACCAGTAAGAATTCCGGCTCTCACATACCTGTTAGTTTTTCTTTAAGAAGCCCTCCTGTTCTCCACTCATTACCTGTATTAACTGCACCTGTTTGAACTCGTTACCTGTATAAAAGACACCTGTCCACACACACAATCAAACAGACTCCAACCTCTCCACAATGGCCAAGACCAGAGAGCTGTGTAAGGACATCAGGGATAAAATTGTAGACCTGCACAAGGCTGGGATGGGCTACAGGACTATAGGCAAGCAGCTTGGTGAGAAGGCAACAACTGTTGGTGCAATTATTAGAAAATGTCAAGATGACGGTCAATCTCCCTCGGTCTGGGGCACCATGCAAGATCTCACCTCGTGGGGCATCAATGATCATGAGGAAGGTGAGGGATCAGCCCAGAACTACACGGCAGGACCTGGTCAATGACCTGAAGAGAGCTGGGACCACAGTCTCAAAGAAAACCATTAGTAACACAATACGCCGTCATGGATTAAAATCCTGCAGCGCACGCAAGGTCCCCCTGCTCAAGCCAGCGCATGTCCAGGCCCGTCTGAAGTTTGCCAATGACCATCTGGATGATGCAGAGGAGGAATGGGAGAAGGTCATGTGGTCTGATGAGACAAAAATAGAGCTTTTTGGTCTAAACTCCACTCGCCGTGTTTGGAGGAAGAAGAAGGATGAGTACAACCCCAAGAACACCATCCCAACCGTGAAGCATGGAGGTGGAAACATCATTCTTTGGGGATGCTTTAATGCAAAGGGGACAGGACCACTGCACCGTATTGAGGGGAGGATGGATGGGGCCATGTATCGCGAGATCTTGGCCAACAACCTCCTTCCCACAGTAAGAGCATTGAAGATGGGTCGTGGCTGGGTCTTCCAGCATGACAACAACCCGAAACACACAGCCAGGGCAACTAAGGAGTGGCTCCGTAAGAAACATCTCAAGGTCCTGGAGTGGCCTAGCCAGTCTCCAGACCTGAACCCAATAGAAAATCTTTGGAGGGAGCTGAAAGTCCGTATTGCCCAGCGACAGCCCCGGAACCTGAAGGATCTGGAGAAGGTCTGAATGGAGGAGTGGGCCAAAATCCCTGCTGCAGTGTGTGCAAACCTGGTCAAGAACTACAGGAAACGTATGATCTCTGTAATTGCAAACAAAGGTTTCTGTACCAAATATTAGTTCTGCTTTTCTGATGTATCAAATACTTATGTCATGCAATAAAATGCAAATAAATTACTTAAAAATCATACAATGTGATTTTCTGTATTTTTGTTTTAGATTCCGTCACTCACAGTTGAAGAGTACCTATGATAAAAATTACAGACTTCTACATGCTTTGTAAGTGGGAAGACCTGCAAAATCGGCAGTGTATCAAATACTTGTTCTCCCCACTGTATAAGAAATGCAAAACAAAAAGCAATTCTAGTCTAGCTTTTCCTGCATGGGACTTCAAGAGATAACAGGTGCTTGCCTATCGCGCAAGAGACAGAGGCTATAAGTTAGACGCTTATTATTATTAGTTAGCTAAATATAAGGCTAATACTGCATTTAATTTATTACCTGAAAGAGGTTGGCTAGGACATCTGTATATATGGCTATACAGTGCCTTCAGAAAGTATTCAGACCCCTTGACATTTTCCTTATTCTAAAATTGATTCAATAGTTTTTTTCCCCTCATCAATCTAAACACAATACACCATAATGAAAAAGCAAAAACTGATTTTTTTGTATTTTTGTTTTAAAAAAAAAACAAAAAAAAACTGATATCACATTTACATAAGTATTCAGAACCTTTATTCAATACTTTGTTGAAGCACCCTTGGCAGCGATTACAGCATAGAGTCCTCTTGGGTATGACTTGACACACCTGCTTGACACACATGCTTGACACACCTGTATTTGGGGAGTTTCTCCCATTCCTCTCTGCAGATCCTCTCAAGCTCTGTCAGGTTGGATGGGGAGCGTTCATGCACAGCTATTTTCAGATCTCTCCAGAGATGTTCAATCGGATTCAAGTCCGAGCTCTGGCTGGGCCACTCAAGGACATTCAGAGACTTGTCCCAAAGCCACTCCTGCGTTGTCTTGGCTGTGTGCTTAGGGTCATTGTCCTGTTGGAAGGTGAACCTTCGCCCCAGTCTGAGGTCCTGAGCGCTCTGGAGCAGGTTTTCATCAAGGATCTCTCTGTACTTTGCTACGTTAATCTTTGCCTTGATCCTGACTAGTCTCTGCCGCTGAAAAACATCCCCACAGCATGATGCTGCCACCACCATGCTTCACCATAAGGATGGTGGCAGGTTTCCTCCATACATGACGCTTGGCATTCAGGCCAAAGAGTTCAATCTTGTTTTCATCATACCAGAGATTCTTGTTTCTCATGGTTTGAGAGTCTTTAGGTGCCTTTTGGCTAACTTTAAGCAGGCTGTCATGTGCCTTTTACTGAGGAGTGGCTTCCGTCTGGCCACTAGTGGAGTGCTGCAGAGATGGTTGTCCTTCTGGAAGGTTCTCCCATCTCCAGAGAGGAACTCTGTCAGAATGACCATCGGGTTCTTGGTCACTTCCCTGACCAAGGCCCTTCTCCCCCGATTGCAGTTTGGCGGCCAGCTCTAGGAAGAGTCTCGGTGGTTCCAAACTTCTTCCATTTAAGAATGATGGAGGCCACTGTGTTCTTTGGGGCCTTCAATGTTGCAGAAAGGTTTTGGTACCCTTTCCCAGATCTGTGCCTCGACACAATCTCTCTAAATTTTCATAGCAAAGGGTCTGAATGTTTTACATTTTTTTAAATTCACCAAAAATGTGCTTTTTCATTATGGGGTATTGTGTGTAGATTTCTGAGGATAGTTTTTTTATTTAATACATTTTAGAATAAGGCTTTAACACAAGAAAATGTGGATAAAGTCAAGGGGTCTGAATACTTTCCAAAGGCATTGTGTATCAATCTAGAATAGGATAATTTTTTGGGGATGCAATTTGAATGGAGTTGATGTAGAGATAGAAAGACTGTGAGGGAGTGCAAGCTCATGCGCTGATTTAAAGCAAATATAAACTGTTTTAAAACCCCGCAGCTGCAATAAATAAAATAAATCTTTACAATAAAAAAACAAGGTGACCCCCGAAAGCCAATGGAGATGGATAAATTAGACTCGCATTCAGTCTTTATATTATTGTAGCATAGGCTATTCTGCAGCAAATGTAGGCTTACCTGTCACAAGAAAAAAAGTGACCATGATGAGATGATCAGTCTACATGCATTGTGAACTGTAAACGCTGATAAGTATCGGTAACCGGGTTCCCACCATTCAACCCTAATCTACACTGATTTAAGTGGATTTAACAGGTGACATAAATAAGTGATCATAGCTTTCTCCTTGATTCCTTGATTGTACACTCAGTGTAGTTTATGTTGCAGTAGGGTAACTGCCAAATGTACACCCTTATAATAGGCTAATGCATTTGTATTTATTAAAACACGCCTCTTCCTGAATGTGACATCAAAGCATCTTACAAACCTGATGTTTGATAACTCGTTCCCAAAACAATATGTAATAAATCCTTGTAAATAAATCTCTCTCTCTCTCTCTCTCTCTCTCTCTCTCTCTCTCTCTCGCTCTCTCTCTCTCTCTCTCTCTCTCTCTCAATTCAATTTCAATTTAAGGGGCTTTATTAACATGGGAAACATTATTTTTACCTTTATTCACCAAAAATTGTCAAAGTAAGTGACATATTGTTTTGGGAACGAGTTATGAATGATCTGAAATGAAATCACACCACTTGAATAAGCTTTACCTTTATTCACCAATAATTGTCAAAGTAAGTGACATATTGTTTTGGGAACGAGTTATGAATGGTCTGAAATGAAATCACACCACTTGAATAAGCTGTAAAGTACATTGTCACATCAGGTTTGTAAGATGCTTTGATGTCACATTCAGGAAGAGGCGTGTTTTAATAAATACAAATGCATTAGCCTATTATAAGGGTGTACATTTGGCAGTTACCCTACTGCAACATAAACTACACTGAGTGTACAATCAAGGAATCAAGGAGAAAGCTATGATCACTTATTTATGTCACCTGTTAAATCCACTTAAATCAGTGTAGATTAGGGTTGAATGGTGGGAACCCGGTTACCGATACTTATCAGCGTTTACAGCCCACAACCACTCTTTTCCCGGGATAAATAACTGCGAGAAA
Organism: Thymallus thymallus; assembly: GCA_023634145.1. Classification (NCBI taxonomy): domain Eukaryota; kingdom Metazoa; phylum Chordata; class Actinopteri; order Salmoniformes; family Salmonidae; genus Thymallus; species Thymallus thymallus. Next base: position 18,111,865 of record CM042406.1, read on the forward strand.
ACTGTCAATTATAAACAAAAGTGAAATAAACAATACAAAAATAACAGCTAACATTACACTCTCAAAAGTTCCAAAAGAATAAAGACATTTAAAATGCCATTTTGTCTATATACAGTGTTTTAATGATGTGCAAATAGTTACTAGTACTAATAGTACTAAAGGGAACAGAAATAAACATAATTATAGGTTATATTTATAATGGTATTTGTTCTTCACTGGTTGCCCTTTTCTTGTGGCAACAGGTCACAAATCTTGCTGCTGTGATTGCACACTGTGATATTTCACCCAATAGATATGGGAGTTTATCAAAATTGGATTTGTTTTAAAATTCTTTGTGGGTCTGTGTAATCTGAGGGAAATATGTGTCTCTAATATGGTCATACATTTGGCAGGAAGTTAGGAAGTGCAGCTCAGTTTCCACCCCCCCCAGCCCTGTGTAAAGAAATGTGTGTGTTTTTTGCCAATTGTTTTCCCCTCAACACCATTTTCCATCAATTTGTATAGCGGGCCCTCATGCCAAATTGATTAAAAAATAAATAATTTTATCAACAAAGCATGGGAAGACTTTGCCTTTGTTTTTGTTTGTTTGTTTGTCAAATAGGGTGTGCAGGGTGAATACGTGGTCTGTCATACGGTAATTTAGTAAAAAGCCAATTTGACATTTGCTCAGTACATTGTTTTCACTGAGGAAATGTACAAGTCTGCTGTTAATGCTAATGCAGAGGATTTTCCCAAGGTTGCTGTTGAAGCATATCCCATGGTAGTTATTGGGGTAATATTTGTCTCCAGTTTTGTGGATTGGGGTGATCAGTCCTTTGTTCCAAATATTGGGGAATATGCCAGAGCTGAGGACGATATTCAAAAGTTTAAGTATAGCCAATTGGAATTTGTGGTCTGTATATTTTACCATTTAATTTAGAATACCATCAACCCCACAGGCGTTTTTGGGTTGGAGGGTTTGTATTTTGTCCTGTAGTTCATTCAATGTAATTGGAGTATCCAGTGGGTTCTGGTAGTCTTTAATAGTTGATTTTAAGGTTTTTATTTGATCATGTATATGTTTTTGCTGTTTGTTCTTTGGGATAGGGCCAAAAAGATTAGTGAAGTGGTTTATCCATCTCCGTTTTGGGTAAATAACTATTTCGTGTTGTTTCCAATTTTCCCAGCAGTGGTTAGATTCTATGGATTCTTCAATTACGTTGAGCTGATTTCTGATGTGCTGTTCCTTCTTTTTCCGTAGTGTATTTCTGTATTGTTTTAGTGATTCACCATAGTGAAGGCGTAGGCTCAGGTTGTCTGGGTTTCTATGTTTTTGGTTGGATAGGTTTCTCAATTCCTTTCTTAGGTTTTTGCATTCTTCATCAAACCATTTGTCATTGGTGTTAATTTTCTTAGGTTGTCTGCTTGACATTTTTAGATTTGAGAGGGAAGCTGAGAGGCCAAATATACTGTTTTAGGTTTTCTACTGCCAAGTTTACACCTTCACTATTACAGTGAAACATTTTGTCCAGGAAATTGTTTAGAAGGGATAGAAACTATCTATATCTCTCTCTCTCTCTCTCTCTCTCTCTCTCTTGATCACTCTCTTTCTCTCTCTCTGTGTGTGTGTGTCTCTCTGTCTCTCACCGTCTCTCCCACCCTCCCTCCACCCCTCTCTCTTTTCCTCTACCCCCCCCCCCACCCCCCCCTTCCTTCCTCCCTCCCTCTTCTTCACGTCAGGAAAATGTAGTGAGACTCACTGTTACATAATGAGGGGCTGTGTCCATGGCAACAAGATGGGGCCAACCATTCTGTCTCCTCCCCCCCTCCCCAATACTCAGTTCTGCCATTGGAGCAGGCTCGGGAGAACCCATAAAAGTGTCTGGTGGGGGGAAATATTGGCAAATTAGCAGGACATGCTGGGATCTCACGAGTGAAACGTCGTAAAGAACCACAGAAACAGGCAGCTGGGGCTAGGCAGCTCACATTTTCTAAATAGAGAGAGGCTGTTTTTCTTTCAACTAAAGGATTTAAAATCATATGACATAAGAGGACATTGTACATAAACAAGCATGTGTAAGAAGAAATAGTTAGTATTTTGTTATTGAGAACAAATATTTTTTTGGGTGATGAATTTGTTGTGATGGCATTGCAGCCCTGTGCTCAGGACTAAACAGAGAAGGTAAAGAAGCTTGCTGGTTTGACAGTGTTGTTGCTGCTGGGGCCAGGGCATCAGGTTCACTGTGCTGCTAGAGCTGACGGAGGAGGAGGAGAAGAGGAAGAGGAGAGGAGATTTCTTAACTGAAAGGGTTTGCTTAAAGGGGAAGGATCCCTTTTTTCTACTCTCTTCTTCCGCTTTCTCAGGGAGAGAGAGAGAGGGAGCGAGAGAGAGAAAGTGATCACTCTTTTTATGTGCCTTTCGTTGTGTTACAGTGGACTTTTCTCTCCTTCCTCCCACCCCTCATTCTTCTCCTAACCCCTCCCCCAGCCCCAGCTATGGAAATGAACCCTGTGAAGATGAGGTTTGCAGCAAATTTCCAGCCCTGCTTGCAAGACAGCCTCTTGGCTCTCCGCCAACATTTTGCAAGTCCTCTCTAGCCAACCAGAATTCCTGTCGGCAATCACCTGACCCTGAATTCCCAGACAAAGAAATGTTCATGCTTCTTTCTCTTCTTTTTTTTGAGCGATCTCCTCTACCCCGAGTGGGCGGTAAAAAATTGCAGCCCTACATTGGATTAAAAGGGTCGTGTGTTGGCGTGTATGGGTATGTGCATTGCATTATTTGTTTGATAACATGGTGGTGGTTAGTGTGCATGAGAGATTAGCCCGCGTACAGCGAGGGGAATATGCTGACTTACGGTATTTCCACTAGAGTTGCTACAGACCATCTGCTCTCCCTCAGCAGCTTAAAGGGAAACCGTCACTTTAAAAAAGGAAAGTGAGAGTAGTGACTTGCAGAAGTTGTTAGAAAAAGTGCTCATGCTTGAAAAATGTTTTTTTGAGACGGGAAGAACGTGGTCCAGAGCAGTGTTTGTGCAGAAAGGGTTTCCTGTTTAACATCATTGGCACTAAGAGTTATTTCTGTTTAACAGCAGTGGCAGTAAAAGTTATTTCTTACTGTACATATCATATCCCTTGTGTTAGTCAGAATATTTTTCTCTATTTTTTTCTAAAAAAGTATTATCTGTTTAGATAAGCTACATGCTTATACAATACATTTGTATGTACATAATCACACATCCATTATAGATTTGAATAGTTATACATACGTTATACATTTTCTGACAGATAGTTTGCAGCTGGGAAGTTTGGATTGTAAAGATGAACCGGTTGAACTGGGAGAAAGTTCACTACTAGGCCCCAACCCCCATCCCATGTGTTCTCAGTGGTTAAGTTACTCTTAAAACACACCATAATAACACTTTTCTAATCACCTTCTTTGTTGTAAACCGTTGTAATTCTATACACCTATAGAATTCTGTATGGACACTTGAATACTTTACATTTACATGGAAAAATGACTTAATGGAAACTCCTTTTAAACTTTTCAAGTTATTTTGAAAGTCATTTAACCAAGCTCTTCAGGAGGCAGTTTTAAGAATGCCACATGTGGATTCATAGTAAACTATTATATTCATGACTGACCCTGTAATATTCCTAATTGTCTCCTAAAAGGACCTAATACAATGGGGACCAGATGGCGTCTTTCTGGATGTGTGACCTGCTGTGTGTGACCCGGGAGGGGGGGGGGGGGGGGGGTCACACACAGCAGGTGATTGTGTGTGTGTGAGTGACCCCCCTGGGTCAGTAATAAAATACACAGCCATTGTCGGGCATTATGGCAAAGATCAGGGCTAATGAATGCTATTGCCACATTGCTACACATGATTCTGTTGTGTTAATCTGTGTGTTGAGGCATTTTAAGGGTTAATTTCCTGCCTGAAAGCAGCTTTCTGGATCACAGTTCATGATCTGATGATCCTAACGTCTGTGAACTATAATGTTACCTCACATGTCTCTGGGAACCTCCATTGAATTCTTCAAGTGTGGAAAAAAAGATTGTTGTGTCTATAGCTTTGCAACTACAAACCCAGTCCGTCATATAGTATACAGATAGATATAATTCCACAAGACAATGCCCCTCTAGTCCACTTGTGTTGGAGGATGTTGTGTGAGACAAATGACTAGGTCAGCCCTTTTACCATACCTGTGTGGTAACACTTTAGTTGTGTATTTATTCTGGTAACACTAGACATGAAGCTGCTCTTATACCTGTCTAGTAACACTGTAGTTACTGCAGTAATAACTTAGCCCTTGGTGTACAGTACACAGGCCTACATACATGGAAACTGTAATAGAGCCAGTCTATAAATGAGAAGCAGTTCTTATTACCTGACTTTGCACTACATCACCCTGTAGTTGCCCTGCGGGTATCATGGTGTACAGAACTACAAAGACGTGACAAGTTTCCCTTCTACTGTGTCCTCAACATGTCTCTACAGTCAGGAAGTCAGTCAGAGGAATGGAGGGCTTTTTCACAGTTTAACTAACCCATATCGCAATCACACCCAGGCGCAGTTAGTATACTGGAAAAAAATATAAACGCAACATGTAAAGTGTTGGTCCCATGTTTCATGAGCTGAAATAAAAGATCCAATAAATGTTGTGCACAAATGTGTATTTCATCCCTGTTAGTGAGCATTTCTCATTTGCCAAGGTAATACATCCACCTGACATGTCTGGCATATCAAGAAGCTGATTAAACAGCATGGTTATTACACAGGTGCACCTTGTGCTGGAGACAATAAAAGGACACTCTAAAATGTGCTGTTTTGTCACACAACAGAATGCCACAGATGTCTCAAGTTTTCAGGGATCGTGCAATTGGCATGCTGACTGCAGTAATGTCCAAAAGAGCTGTTGCCAGAAAATGGTATGTTCAAATTGTACGTCCAACCGCCTCACAACCGTAGACCACATGTATTGCATTGTGTGGGTGAGCAGTTTGCTTATGTCAACGTGCCCCGTGGTGGCGTGGGGTTATGGTATGGGCAGGCATAAGCTACAGAGAACAAACACCATTGAAGAGGAGCAGGACAACATTCCACAGTTCACAATCAACAGCCTGATCAACTCTATGTGAAGGAGATGTGTCACGCTGCATGAGGCAAATGGTGGTCACACCAGATACTGACTGGTATTCTGATCCTTTTTTTTTTGTTTGTTTTTTTTTTAAAGCTATCTGTGACCAGCAGATGCATATCTGTATTCCCAGTCATGTGAAATTAGGGCCTAATGAATTTATTTCAATTAACTGATTTCCTTATATGAACAGTAACTCAGTAAAATCTTTGAAATTGTTACATGTTGCGTTTATATTTTAGACTGAAATCCATATGCCATTGACTTTATATTTTTGTTCAGTATAGTTAATAAGTTGCCTATGTTTGCCTTATTTTCTATCAGATAGACTACTGTATATTTCAGATATGTTCAGTGTATAGTTGTCACGATCGGGTATATGGAAAGACCAAGTCGCAGCGCTGAAGTAATTAGTCATCTTTATTTGGACTAACTTTGAAAACAATAAAACATGAAACACGACCGCAATGTGAGTGTGAGCTCAACAGGAACTAAAACACTTCAATATCCCACATCGCAGGTGGGAAAGCAGTCAACATGAATAGGATCCCCAGTTAGAGACCACGCTTAGCAGCTGGCTCTAATTGGGGACCAAACACAAAACTACATAGACTTTAACAGAACTCTACTGTCAGGTCCTGACCGTGACCAACATAGAGAAGCCAGAGGCCTCCCTACGTTCAGGACCTGACAGTAACCCCCCAAAAGGCGCGGACTCCTGGCCGCAAAACCTAAAACATAAATGGGAAGGGTCATGGAGGGACACTGGCAGGACGAAGCACCTGGTCGGGCGGCAGCTCCCCCCTCGGAGCAGAACGGGGCACTGACGCAGAGAGCAACTCTGACCCCGGAGTAGGGCTGGATACCGGTTCCGGACTAGGCACCGGCGTAGAGGAAAGCTCTGACACTGAAGCTGAGCTGGACATCGATCCCAGACTGGGCACCGGCGCAGAGGGAATCTCCGATGCCGGAGCTGGGCTGGACGCCAGTCCCGGACTAGGCACCGGCACAGAGGAAAGCTCAGGCTCTGGAGCATAGCTGGATGCCGGTCCCGGACTGGGCACCAGCGCAGAGGGATGCTCCGGTCCTGGAGCTGGGCTGAACGTCGGTCCCGGACTGGGCACCGGCGCAGAGGGAAGCTCCGATCCCGGAGCTGGACTGAACGTCGGTCCCGGACTAGGCACCGGCACAGAGGAAAGCTCAGGCTTTGGAGCTGGGCTGAACGTCGGTCCCGGACTGGGCACCGGCACAGAGGAAAGCTCAGGCTATGGAGCATAGCTGAATGCCGGACTGGGCACCGGCGCAGAGGGAAGCACCGGTCCTGGAGCTGGGCTGGACGCCGGTCCCGGACTGGGCACCGGCACAGAGGAAAGCTCAGGCTTTGGAGCATAGCTGGATGCCGGTCCCGGACTGGGCACAGGCGCAGAGGGAAGCTCCGAACCCAGAGCTGGACTGGAGGCCGGTCCCGGACTGGGCATCTGCTCAGAGGGCACCGGCACAGAGGGCTACCGGGCTGGGAACCGGCACTGGAGCTAGCGGGCGGTGAACCGGCACAGGATGCACCGGGCTAGGACCCGGCACTGGAGACCTGATGCGGGAACCCGGTACGTCCACTGAGGGTGTGCACTGGATGTCCGGCACGGGAGGCTGGTACTGGACGTACCGGACTGGGGATGCGCACTGCGGTCACCATAAATTCAGAATCCGATGTCTCTTCATCGACCTCCTCTACTTGCTGCCTGAATTCCTCCATAATTCCCTCGTATAATCCCGCCAGGTACTGCTCCTCCTCCTTCGATTTCGCACCCATTTGTACTCTGGCTCGCCTAAACCCCACGAGGATAGTGGTTCTGGTGCGTCCTCTGTTCTCCCAGACCACCCACATAGCCCCCCCCAAAAAAATTGTTTGGGGGCTTCCTTTGGGCTGCTTGCCGACGTCTCTGCTGCCCTGGATCCAGCGGCGATCCCACGGCTGAACAATGACGGTCCATCTCCCCATTGTAGCGCTGCTTGGTCCCGTTTTGGTGGGATATTCTGTCATGGTCGGGTATATGTAAAGACCAAGGCGCAGCGCTGAAGTAATTAGTCATCTTTATTTGGACTAACTTTGAAAACAATAAAACATGAAATACGACCGCAATATGAGTGCGAGCTCAACATGAACTAAAACACTTCAATATCCCACATCGCAGGTGGGAAAGCAGTCAACATAAATAGGATCCCCAATTAGAGACAACGCTTAGCAGCTGCCTCTAATTGGGGACCAAACACAAAACTACATAGAGTTTAACAGAACTCTACTGTCAGTCCCTGACCGTGACCAACATAGAGAAGCCAGAGGCCTCCCTATGGTCAGGACCTGACCATAGTACTGTATGTATAGTACATTATATGAATACTCAGCTTCTTTTGAACATCAAATGTACCATTTACTAGCAAGTAGCTACTTTTCCTAAATAGAGTGGTTTTATTTTTAGTATACATTCATGGCATCATTTTCTGTGGTTATCTCTGACTTCAGAAAGTATTCATACCCCTTGACTTATTCCACATTTTGTTGTATTACAGGCTGAATTCAAAATGAATTAAATATATGTTTTCTCACCCATCTACACACAATACCCCATAATGACAAAGTGAAAACATATTTTTTGATTTTTTAGCTAATTTATTGAAAATGAAATACAGAAATATCAAATTACCATAAGCATTCACACCCCTGAGTCAATACATGTTAGAATCACCTTTGGCAGTGATTACAGCAGTGAGTATTTCTGGGTTAGTCTCTAAGAGTTTTGCACACCTGGATTTTACAATATTTGCCCATTATTATTTTCAAATGTCTTTAATCTCTGGTAAATTGGTTGTTGATCATTGCTAGACAATAGATTTTCAAGCAAATTTAAGCCAAAACTATGTCTCGGCCACTCAGGAACATTTACTGTCTTCTTGGTAAGCAACTCCTGTGTAGATTTGGCCTTGTGTTTTAAGTTATTGTCCTGCTGAAATGCGAATTAATCTCCCAGTGTCTGGTGAAAAGCAGACTGAACCGTTTTTTTTTTCTTCCTGAAAAACTCCCTAGTCCTTAACGATTACAAGCATACCCATAACATGATGCTGTCACCACTATGCTTGAAAATATGGAGAGTGGTACTCAGTAATGAGTTATATTGGATTTGCCCCAAACATAACACTTTGAATTCAGGACAAAAAGTGAATTGCTTTGCCACATTTTTTACACTATTACTTTAGTGCCTTGTTGCAAACAGGATGCATGTTTTGGAATATTTTGAACAGGCTTTCTTCTTTTCACTCTGTCAATTAGGTTAGTATTGTGGAGTAACTACAATGTTGTTGATCCATCCTCAGTTTTCTTTTATCACAGCCATTAAACTATGTAAGTGTTTTTAAGTCACCATTGGCATCATGGTGAAATCTCTGAGTGGTTTTCTTCCTCTCCGTCAAGTGAGTTAGGAAGGACGCCTGTATCTTTGTAATGACTGGGTGTACACCATCCAACGTGTAATTAATAACTTCACCATGCTCAAAGGGATATTCAAAACCTACAGTTGAAGTCGGAAGTTTACATACACCTTATCTAAATACATTTAAACTCAGTTTTTCACAATTCCTGACATTTAATCCTTGTAAAAATTCCCTGTTTTAGGTCAGTTAGGATCACCACTTTATTTTAAGAATGTGAAATGTCAGAATAATAGCAGAGAGAATGATTTATTTCAGCTTTTATTTCTTTCATCACATTCCCAGTGGGTCAGAAGTTTACATACACTCAATTAGTATTTGGTAGCATTGCCTTTAAATTGTTTAACTTGGGTCAAATATTTCGGGTAGCCTTCCACAAGGAAGGATTTGAATACTTTGAATACATTTTTTATGAATTTGTAAAAATGTCTAAATACATAATTCCACTTTGATATTATGGGATTATTGTGTGTAGGCCAGTGAAAAAAAATCGTAATTGAATCCGTTTAAAATTCAGGCGGTAACACAAAATGTGGAAAAAGACAAGGGGTGTGAATACTTTTTGAAGGCACTGTAGTTGCTGCTAGCTGGTATTTCTGAGGTTTTCAGTGGCAGGCAGCGTGTCTAAATGATAAATACTGCATTGTCTCTTCTCTCTTCTACCTCCTCTTGCTTTGCAGGCTGCCTGCCTGGTGTAGCTGCACTCACACTAGAGAGAGGCCCTCAAAAGGGGGCATTTACAACTGGGAAAAAGGCCAGAGACAAATATCTGGTTCTTATAGCCACTGTACTCTACAACTCCCCCACCAGCGTTTGGTAGAGTCAGTTTTCCATTGATTCTGAAGATAAATAACCCAATAGCAGCACCCCGGAGAGAGCAGTTACTCCCGCAAACTTGCCAAAATGGCCACCACATTAGGCTACAGGATTTTCCTCACTTTCTTTTAAATCCACCCTGAACATATTGACCCTTATTTTACCAGGTAAGATGACTGAAACATATTCTCTTTTACAGCAACAACCTGCGGAAGAATTACAGGGAGGGGTAGAATGAGCGAATTGGAAACTGGGGATGATTAGGTGGCCATGATGGTATGAGGGCCAGATTGGGAATTTAGCCAGGACACCAGGGTTAATGCCCCTACTCTTACGATAAGTTCCATGGGATCTTTAGTGACAACGGAGAGTCAGGACACTCATTTTAACGTCCCATCCGATAGACGGCACCCTATGCAGGGCATTGTCCCCTTCACTGCCCTGGGGATCTACTTAGACCATAGTGCCCACTGGACCTCCAACACCATTTCCAGCAGCATCTGGTCTCCAATTCAGGGACCGACCAGGACAGACCCTGTGTAGCTTCAGAGGCAAGCCAGCAGTGGGATGCAGGGTGGTATGTCTGAGTCTGAACCTATTGAACTCAGCTACTTTTAGATTTTTTTTCCTTTCTTCAGTCAATGCTTAGCAGAGTTTCCTTTGTTGTGCCATACTGTATACTCAGTACAGTCGTATTAACAGATGCACTTGTAACAGATTTAACTTGGCATGAATGCTCTTGGCACCAACTCAATTCTTTGACTGCACAAGAAAATGTAGTAAAACTTTTATCACTGTAAGAAGATCATAGATTGAGATTTTGTTTGAATCAATTTGTTTGAATCAGAGTGTTTGATTCAGAAGTTTGTTGAATCATTGTTTGAATCAGTGTGTTTGATTCAGAAGTTTAAATCAAACACACGTCCAGGAGGACACCACCTCTATGCTCTGCTCATCCCCTGACTCATGTGTTCAACAAAACGTAGTAAAAAGGTTAATAAGATCATAGTTAGAAAAAACACACTACAGTCAGCCCTGGGACACTCATGCGTGTGAGAGAAACCTGAGAAAGATTTTGGACCAAAGCGATGGAATGAGTGCAGCTGTGAAGCGGTTTCACGTGTGTGTGTGTGGGTGTGGGTGTGGGTGTGGGTGTGTGTGAGAGAAAGTGTGAGAGAGAGAGAAAAACCGGGAGAGAGAGAGAAACCGGGAGAGACAGAGAGAGAGGCAGACTGCAGTAGGATGAGTGCAGCTGTTGTGGGTTTAATGTGAGAGGCTTAAGTCATGTCTGGGCCTGGCTTGCTCGTCCTCTGTGTGATTGACCTAATGGTTCAGTGTCAGGTACCACAAACCCAGTGAACTCTTCCTCTGCCGGGAGCCACCAGAGAGGGCTACACAGATACACTACAGTTGAGAGATAGGTTTGGTTTTGGTATTGGTGAGCAGATAGCAGAGCATGTGTTTTTTGAATTGTGTGAACAGTCACTAGTGCTGGACACTAAAGTATTTTGCATTCCTTTTACCTTTATACAGGTTAGCATAATGTTTACAACGGTTTTAGAATGGTTTTAGAATCTGTTTTTTATCTTTATTGAGTCTTTATTTTACCAGGTTGTCCCATTGAGGTCAAAATCCCTCTTTAAATTTGTGTATATAGTAGTTCATGGCTATAATTACTTTCTATATTCCTGCTCCATAGTTGTGTAAACATTAGACAGGCCTTATTGAGGCTACTTTTCTCTGACTCTTGTTTACATTCAAACACTACACCCATTGAGCTCAGCTCACTATTAGAATGTGTGAACCACACTGATCCTACTGGTGTGTAGTCCTGAGGCCAGACTTTGCTGTACAGTTCTGAGAATTGAAAACTTGTACTGCAGCGATGTACATAAGCTGTAAGTTTGTAACAAAGTGGATGTACACTGAACAAAAATGTAGTTATAGTTCATATAACTGAGTAATAGTTCATATAAGGAAATCAGTCAATTGAAATAAATTCATTAGGCACTAATCTATGGATGTCACATGACTGGAAATACTGATGTGCGTCTGTTGGTCACAGATCAGAAAACCAGTCAGTATCATGCAGTGAGACACATCTCCTTCGCATTGAGTTGATCAGGCTGTTGATTGTGGCCTGTGCAATGTTGTCCCCTCCTCTTCAATAGCTGTGCGAACTTTGCGAAGTTGGCGAGAACTGGAACACACTGTTGTAAACATCGATCCAGAGCATCCCAAACATGCTCAATGGGTGACATGTCTGGTGAGTATTGAACCATTGAACCAAGATGGCGTAACAGTGCGGACGTGTTTTTTTGTCCTGTCTCATGTCCTGTGTAAATAGTCTGTAATGAGTCTGTAATTAGTCTGTATATTTTTCTTATTCCTCATATACTTTTCCTGCAACCCGCCTCACCCAACGTGGAATGGATCTACTATTTTCTTTATTTCTTTATCATTTTAACTGAACCTCCGACAGAAGATAGCCTGCTATCTTGCTTGCTAACTAGCTACTAGCCATTACTACCACTGCTAGCGATCCTCACCACTGCTCTGCCTGTATCAGCCAGCTTTAGTTTGGACAATATCGGCCAGTCTGCACAGTGCGCTACCAACCTTCCGCATATCGGTTTACGTTCCTTTCCACTTCACCAGATTTCTGCCGAAATCACAGGACCATCACACCGGATCATCGCAGCTAGCTAGCTGCAACCGAGTGGCTGCTGTTGTTTGGCTAACACTACTGTCCAAAAGCTTGCACCAGTTAACCTTGAGCTAGCCCCGAGCTAGGCCCATCTCCCGGCTAGCCGACGTGTACTAGCTAACTTCCCAGGCTACAGTACCTTTGTCAACCGGCCTGGACCTTCTACTGTCGACACAGAGCCCCGCCAAGCCATCACAACTGGTCTGCCGACGTAATCGTCCGAAGTGGTCTCAACAGGCTTATCTGCTGCGACGTCGCCAAAGATCCATCTGCTAGCCCCGGCCCACTAGCATTCTGAACGCCATGCCTCCCACTCGCCTAGTGCAGCGCCCACTGAACTGCTCCCTGGCTCACCTCTTTGCTGCTCATCAGACCTTATGATCACTCGGCTACATAGCTGTTGCCTGCTGGACTGTTCCCTAACACGGTACCTCATTCTGTTTATCTGTTAAGCCTCAGATTCGAACTCAGGTCCTGTGTGTGGCACAACTTTTTCTCAACATGTTCTCAGTCTATTCTTCACCATTTACCTGTTTTTGTCTTATCTCTCGTTATTAACTGTGTTTGTTTTATGCCTCTCTCTTATCTCAATATGCCTTGTCTGTTGCAGTTTAGGTTATTCCTTATTGTGCTATTCCACTGTAGCGCCCCCAGTCCCGATCAACATGCCTCAGATAGCTCTTTTGTACCACCCCCCAACACACGCGGAGACCTCACCTGGCTTAACTGGTGTCTCCAGAGATGCAACCTCTCTCATCATTACCCAACACCTAGGTTTACCCCCACTGAATTCTCTTCCTACCATATCCCTGTCTGTACATTATGCCATTAATCTATTCTATCGCGCCCAGAAATCTGCTCCTTTTATTCTCTTTACCCAGATGACCTGTTCTTAAAGCCTTTAGCCGTTCTCTTATCCTACTCCTCTGTTCCTCTGATGATGTTGAGGTAAACCCAGGTCCTGTAGCCCCCAGCACTACACCTATTCCCCAGGTGATCTCATTTGTTGACTTCTGTAACCGTAAAAACCTTGGTTTCATGCATGTTAACATCAAAAGCCTCCTCCCTAAGTTTGATTTATTCACTGCTTTAGCACACTCCGCCAACCCTGATGTCCAAGCCGTGTCTGAATCCTGGCCACCAAAAATTATGAAATTTCCATCCCCAACTACAATATTTCCCGTCAAGATAGAACTGCCAAAGGAGGCGGAGTTGCAATCTACTGCAGAGATAACCTGCAGAGTTCTGTCATACTATCCAGGTCTGTGCCCAAACAGTTTGAGCTTCTACTTTAAAAAATCCACCTTTCCAGAAATAAGTCTCTCACTGTTGCCGTTTGTTACAGACCCCCTCCAGACCCCAGCTGTGCCCTGGACACCATATGTGAATTGATTGCCCCCCATCTATCTTCAGAGTTTGTTCTGTTAGGTGACTTAACACCCCTAAATCAGTAAACATGGGCACCATCATAGATATCATCCTGACTAACTTGCCCTCCAAATACACCTCCTCTGTTTTCAACCAGGATTTCAACGATCACTGCCTCATTGCCTGCGTCCGTAATGGGTCCGCGGTCAAACGACCACCCCTTATCACTGTCAAACGCTCCCTAAAACACTTCAGTGAGCAGGCCTTTCTAATCGATCTGGCCCAGGTATCCTGGAAGGAAATTGACCTCATCCCGTTAGTAGAGGATGCCTGGTTGTTCTTTAAAAGTGCTTTCCTCACCATCTTAAATAAGCATGCCCCATTCAAAAAATGTAGAACTAAGAACAGATATAGCCCTTGGTTCACTCCAGACTTGACTGCCCTTGACCAGCACAAAAACATCCTGTGGCGCACTGCATTAGCATCGAATAGCCCCCGCGATATGAATCTTTTCAGGGAAGTCAGGAACCAATATACACAGTCAGTTAGAAAGCAAAGGCTAGCTTTTTCAAACAAATTTGCATCCTCTAGTATTAATTCCAGAAGGTTCTGGGACACTGTAAAGTCCATGGAGAATAAGAGCACCTCCTCCCAGTTGCCCACTGCACTGAGGCTAGGAAACACTGTCACCACCGATAAATTTACGAAAATCTAAAATGTCATAAAGCATTTTGCTACGGCTGGCCATGCTTTCCACCTGGCTACCCCTACCCCGGCCAACAGCTCTGCAGCCCCCGCAGCAACTTGCCCAAGCCCCCCGCTCCCCGCTTCTCCTTCACCCAAATCCAGATAGCTGATGTTCTGTAAGAGCTGCAAAATCTGGACCCCTACAAATCTGCTGGGCTAGACAATCTAGACCCTTTCTTTCTAAAATTATCCGCCAAAATTGTTGCAACACCTATTACTAGCCTGTTCAACCTCTCTTTCGTATCGTCTGAGATCCCTAGAGATTCTTCAAAGGGGGAGACACTCTAGACCCAAATTGTTACAGACCTATATCCATCCTGCCCTGCCTTTCTAAATTTTTCGAAAGCCAAGTTAACAAACAGATCACTGACCACTTCGAATCCCACCCAGCTGGTCATGGGTGCACCTCAGCCACGCTCAAGGTACTGAACGATATCATAACCGGCATAGATAAAAGACAGTACTGTGCAGCCGTCTTCATCGACCTGGCCAAGGCTTTCGACTCTGTCAATCACTGCATTCTTATTGGTAGACTCACCAGCCTTGGTTTCTTAAGTGACTACCTTGCCTGGTTCTCCATCTACTTCGCAGATAGAGTTCAGTGTGTCATCTGGCAGTCTCTATGGGGGTGCCACAGGGTTCAATTCTTGGGCAGACTCTATTCTCTATATATATCAAGATGTCGCTCTCGCTGCTGGTGACTCTGATCCATCTCTACGCAGACGACACCATTCTGTATACATCTGGCCCTTCTTTGGACACTGTGTTAACTAACCTCCAAACAAGTTTCAATGCCATACAACACTCCTTCCGTGGCCTCCAACTGCTCTTAAATGCTAGTAAAACTAAATGCATGCTTTTCAATCGAATGCTGCCCGCACCCGCCCACCGGACTATCATCACTACTCTGTCAAACATGCTGTGATGGCCTGACTGAGGCTTGGCCTCAGACTCCCACTAGAGGGAGTGGGGGAGCCACAATCAGGTCATCACATCATTATTAGGGGATGTTAATGATCCCCAATCAGAGACAGCTGTCTAGAGTTGACTCTGATTGGGGATAGTATTTAGACTGCACACACATCCACCTGTGTGTGGATCATTGTTTGTTGTGCATAGGTTTGCTCACGACAGTCACGTATTGGAATACTCTCCTTTGTTATTTTTGTGCTAAAAGGATGTCACTTCACCAGCGCTCCGTTTACCGTCCCATTACTCCTCAACGTGACACATGCCCTCGTAAAAATGACTATCCTATCGATCCATGACTTCGGCGATGTCATTTACAAAATAGCCTCCAACACATTTTACTCAGCAAATTGGATGTAGTCTATCACAGTGTGATCCGTTTTGTTACCAAAGCCCCATATACTACCCACCACTGCGACCTGTACGCTCTCGTTGGCTGGCCCTCACTACATATTCGTCGCCAAACCCACTGGCTCCAGGTCATCTATAAGTCTTTACTAGGTAAATCCCTGCCTTATCTCATCTCGTTGGTCACCATAGCAACACCCACCCGTAGCATGCGCTCCAGCAGGTATATTTCACTGGTCATCCCCAAAGCCAACACCTCCTTTGCACACCATTCCTTCCAGTTCTCTGCTGCCATTGACTGGAACGAATTGCAAAAATATTTGCAGCTGGAGACTTCCATCTCCCTCAATAACTTTAAGCATCAGCTGTCAGAGCTGCTTTCCTATCACTGCACCTGTATACAGCCCATCTGTAAATAGCAGTATCTCTATTTGCACATCATCATCTGCACATCTATCATTCCAGTGGTAATGCTAATTTGTAATTATTTCGCCACTATGGCCTATTTATTGCCCTACCTTCCTAATCTTACTACATTTGCACACACTGTACATAGATTTTCTATTGTGTTATTGACTGTATGTTTGTTTATCCCATGTGTAACTCTGTGTTGTTGTTTTTGTCGCACTGCTTTGCTTTGTCTTGGCCAGTTCGCAGTTGTAAATGAGAACTTGTTCTCAACTGGCCTACCTGGTTAAATAAAGGTGAAATAAAAAATAAAAATAAAAGAGTATGCAGGCCACGGAAGAACTGAGATATTTTCAGCTTCCAGGAATTGTGTAAAGATCCTTGTGACATAGGGTCGTGCAATGTCATGCTGAAACATGAGGTGATGGCGGCGGATGAATGGCATGACAGTGGGCCTCAGGATCTCGTCACGGTATCTCTGTGCTTTCAAATTGCCATTGATAAAATGCAATTTTGTTTGTTGTTCATAGTTTATGCCTGCCCATACCATAACCCCCTACCGCCACCATGGGGCACTTTGTTCACAACGTTGACATCAGCAAACCTCTTGCCCACATGACGCCATACACGCTGTCTGCCATCTGCCCAGTACAGTTGAAACTGCAGTCAGGTCAATACCCTGGTGAGGACGATGAGCACGCAGATGATCTTCCCTGAGACGGTTTCTGACAGTTTGTGCAGAGATTCTTTGATTGTGCAGACCCACAGTTTCATCCGCTGTATTTTGGTTTGGTGGTTGGTCTCAGACGATCCCGCAGGTGAAGAAGCCGGATGTGGAGGTCTTGGCTGGTGTGGTTGCATGTGGTCTGCGGTTGTGAGGCCAAATTCTGTAAAATGGCTTATAGTAGAGAAATTAACCTTTGAGGGAGCATGCCAATTGCATTGGCACCCTTATTGTCCCCAGCACAAGGTGCACCTGTGTATTGATCATGCTTTTTAGTCAGCTTCGTGGATGGATTATCTTGTCAAAGGAGAAGTGCTCACTAATAGGGATGTAAACAAATTTGAGAAATAAGCTTTTTGTGGGTATGGAAAAATGTCTGGGGTCTTTTATTTCAGCTCATGAAGCATGGGACCAACACTTTACATGTTGCGTTTATATTTTTGTTCAGTTTAAAATACATTAAGAAATGTATTTCATTACATGGGT
Source organism: Thymallus thymallus (assembly GCA_023634145.1). Classification (NCBI taxonomy): domain Eukaryota; kingdom Metazoa; phylum Chordata; class Actinopteri; order Salmoniformes; family Salmonidae; genus Thymallus; species Thymallus thymallus. Next base: position 18,129,042 of record CM042406.1, read on the forward strand.
TATTGTCAGAAGATTGCTGATTGACATTACTACACAATAAAGTTTGTCCCATTAACCTTTCTGCAGAATGTCGTTTTGAAAAAATGTATTTTAAATATGCTGAACTGTACATGCTTCCTCATCAAGACTTTATGGCTTAGTATGTAGAGCATGGCACTTGCAATGTCAGAGTTGTGGGTTCGATTCTCACCTATACAAAAAATGGATGCACACACAGGGTGTGTAATCCGTTACATTACCAGCTAAAATATTGTAATCAGATTATAGATACTTTTGAAAACTAGATGATTACTTCGAGGATTACTTTTAAATTCAGAAAGGATGTTTGCGGGAAAAAAATATCTTACACTTCTCTGTTTTCTCAATGACATTCAAATCTGCATTGAAAAATGGAGCAAGGAATAGGCTTTTGTAGGCTAAAGTCCAAGCTATGTCTTCCAATGGTGCGACTGTTGTCGGGATCCAAAGGTTATCCAACTTGAATAAACGCTTCGAGGTAAGGATGACAGCGATATGGATATCACTTATTATTGATCAACATAGCGCATTGATGTGAATCACACTGCTGCTCTCTCATTTAAAATTGGATTTGATAATTTGCTATTTGTGCCTTTCAGATTGTGGTTGTTGTGGATGGCTGTTCACAAATCTAAATGTGAATTTGAACCCAATAATGGTTGAATTCAAGAAATTTAAGCTGCCTATCAATCATTGTTTTTGAAACCAGTGGACAGCCAGTGAAAAATGCGCTCTTGCAACAGCTGCATAGTGCGGATCCAAGCCTATGGAATAAAAGTGGGGCTTTTATTGCTCAAACTTGTTATAGACTTAAAGGGGCAATCTGTAGTTGCTACATCCATTTTTGGACTTATAAATTATATATACAGTACCAGTCAAACGTTTGGACACACCTACTCATTCTTTGTAGAATAATAGTGAAGTCATCAAAACTATGAAATAACAAATAAGGAATCATGTAGTAACCAAAAAAGTGTTAAACAAATCAAAATATATTTTAGATTCTTCAAAGTAGCCACCCTTTGCCTTGATAACAGCTTTGCAAACTCTTGGCAAAGCATGCCATTCCATGAGCACAGCATTTATTTTTAAACTCAAATCAATGAGCCCAATCAGTCTTCCATGACAACAAAATCATAAACCAGAGAGTAGGGCTGGCTAATAAGTCATGCTCAGGTTAAACAATTTGGCTAATCTATACTTCCATATTTCCAAGTCCTATTCTTGAAGATCAAGGGGTATAACATTTATTGGAATGACTGGAATTCTGATAGACTTTGGTTTTTAATGTAAAGATATAATTTAATCGTATTCTTATATGTACTAGAAAGCGATGGGTTAGAAGAAGCCTACATAACAAACACATAAAGTTAAATTTTACATCCACAAATGGCCAGCTATGTAAACTTTAACATTGATTTATCCTGCAATAGATGTCGTTCAATTGGTAACATACATTTGTGTATTCTAATGCCTCTTAAGGGGAAAGTAATCTAAAAGTAACAGAATGTAATCAGAGTTTGGGATATCCAAAGTAACTGTAACGGATTATGTTTAGAAAGTAACCTACCCAACCCTGTGCACACACACGGATCCTATGAAATAGATAAGTAGTTTCTATATGTAATTCTATGTGCACACACTACTGTACACAAAAAAAGGTGCTATCTAGAACCTAAAAGGGTTATTCGGCTGTCCCCACCCTTTGAAGAACAAAGGGTGGGGACAACCCTTTTGCGTTCCATGTACAACCATTTTCACAGAGTGTTCTACATGGAACCCAAATGGGTTCTACCTGGAACCAAAAATGGTTTTACCTGCAACCAAGAAGGCTTCTCTTATGGCAACAGCCGAAGAACCCTTTTGGAACCCTTTTTTCTAAGAGTGTACTGTAAGTAACTTATCTGCTAAATGGAATACATATTATATTGACATCTCCCCTGCCTGTGGTCTATCTGAATATGTTTCAGGCAGAGAGAACTGTCCTTTGTCCTCTGTGGTGTTTCAGGCAGAGTGAACTGACCCCTCCCTTTCCTCTGTCCTCTGTGGTGTTTCAGGCAGAGTGAACTGACCTCTCCCTGTCCTCTGTCCTCTGTGGTGTTTCAGGCAGAGAAAAAGGCCCTGCTGGTGTCAGTGATGAATGCAATGGAGGACCATGAGGAGATGGAGCCTGAGCCACAACAGAAAGAAGAGGTGTCAGTCATCATACACAACCAACAACAGCAACCACAACAGCAACAACAGCAACCACAACAGCAACAACAGCAACCACAACAGCAACAGCAGCAACAGCAACAGCAGCCCACGGACCCAGCGTCCCCGACTGTGGCCACCACACCTGAACCTGTCGCCATGGCAGGAGGGGACAAGACATCACCCAAGTCAGCTGATACTGAGCCTGAGTATGAGGTAAACACAAGACACACAATGTAGCAATTGCATATATGCCACTTAGCAAATGCTTAGCAGATGGTCATCCACCAGACACTGACTTAAAGTACAGTGAGTAGATACATTTTGTTTGTTAGTATGTGTATGTGATTACCTCATCCCTGTAAGACAGGTAGGGTTTCAGCATTGGGGAGCTGGTGTGGGGGAAGCTGAGGGGTTCTCCTGGTGTTGTTGTTGACTGTTGTTGTTGTTGTTGTCTTGTAGGACGGGCGTGGTTTCAGCATTGGGGAGCTGGTGTGGGGGAAGCTGAGGGGCTTCTCCTGGTGGCCTGGCCGCATCGTCTCCTGGTGGATGACCGGACGCAGCCGAGCTGCCGAGGGGACACGATGGGTCATGTGGTTCGGTGACGGAAAATTTTCTGTGGTGAGAAAAAAAAACTGTAAAAAAGCACACCAGTGTCGTGTTCAGTAGGCACCAAACATATGAAAACAGAGTGGAACTGGAAGAGACCTGGATTCATTTGTCCAATATGAAACAGTCATTTTCGGTTTCCGTTTTAAAACGTTTTGCTACGGTGTGCCCTACTGAACACGGACCTGTCAGGCTCTGGCCATAGAGAAGCTTTGCTTCTCTATATTTCTATGGTCAGAGTCTGGCAGATCTATCATTTCTATTTCTGTCTGGTGTTGTGTGTGTGTGGGATCCCTAATTAGAGGCAGCTGCTATGCATTACCTCTAATTAGGGATCTTACTTATATGTCTGTGTTCCACTCCTTTGGCGTGGTTCATTGTTGTATATTGTCTCGTGTCGTGCTACGTGTGTTATACTTTCATTGCATTTGTTATTTTGTATAGTTCGTCAGTTAGTTCAATAAACATGTCGAACTATGGATACGCTGCGCCTTGGTCTCTCTACACACCCGAACGTGACAGAATGAACCACCACCCGACCAAGCAGCGTTATTCTGGAGCTAAGGAGAAAAAAGGAGAGAAACGGCGTAATCGAGTAAACGGAGGTAACGGAGCCCGTAGGCAACCCCAAGAAAATTTCGGGGGGGGGGGGCTATGGGGTTGGTCTGGCTACGAGGAGGACGAGCCAGTACCACTCTCCATGTGGAATACGGTGGAGAAGGAGGAAGAGGAATACCTGAAGGGGGTATATTGTGATATTATGGAGCTGTGTAGGCGTAATATGGAAGAGTGTGAGAAGGAGCGGAGGGAGCTGGAGTTAAAGGTGCCCAAGGTGTGCATCCCCAGTCCGGGTCGTTTAATGTCTACATCCCGCGCCGAGTCTCCAGTGTACATCCCCACTCCAGTATGTCCTATGCCGGTTTCACGTGGGAGAACTCCAGTGCCAGAACAATCCGTTCCATCGGTGCCCAGTCTGGGTCAGGCCGTCTGCTACACTCCAGTGTCAGAGCAGTCCGCTTCACCGGTACCCAGTCTGGGTCCGGCCGTCTGCTACACTCCAGTGCGCCTCTCCAGTCCGGTACGTCATGTGCCTACTCCTCGCACTAGCCCTGAGGTGCGTGTTATTAGTCCTGTGCCACATGTGCCGACTCCACGCACCAGGCTTCCAGTGCGCGTCTCCAGTCAGGTACGTCCTGTGCCTGTTCCCCGCACTCGCCCTGAGGCGCGTGTTAGTAGTCCAGTGCCACCAGTGCCGACTCCACGCATCAGGCTTCCAGTGCGCGTTTCTAGTCCGGTACGTCCCGTGCCGACTCCCCGCACTCGACCTCCAGTGCGTGTGCCCAGCCAGGTTCCTCCAGTACCGGCTCCACGCACCAGGCCTCCAGTGCGCTTCTCCAGTCCGGTACGTCCCGTGCCGACTCCCCGCACTCGACCTCCAGTGCGTGTGCCCAGCCAGGTTCCTCCAGTACCGGCTCCACGCACCAGGCCTCCAGTGCGCCTCTCCAGTCTGGTACGTCCCGTGCCGACTCCCCGCACTCGACCTCCAGTGCGTGTGCCCAGCCAGGTTCCTCTAGTACCGGCTCCACGCACCAAGCCTCCAGTGCGCCTCTCCAGTCTGGTACGTCCCGTGCCGACTCCCCGCACTCGACCTCCAGTGCGTGTGCCCAGCCAGGTACCTCCAGTGCCGGCTACACGCACCAGACCGTCTGTGCGCCTCATCAGCCCGGAGACTCCCGTGATAGTCGACAGCCCGGAGACTCCCGTGATGGTCGACAGCCCGGAGACTCCTGTGATGGTCGACAGCCCGGAGCCTCCCGTGATGCTCGACAGCCCGGAGCCTCCCGTGATGGTCGACAACCCGAAGCCTCCCGTGATGGTCGACAACCCGGAGCCTCCCGTGACGGTCGACAGCCCGGAGCCTCCCGTGACGGTCGACAGCCCGGAGCCTCCCGTGACGGTCGACAGCCCGGAGCCTCCCGTGACGCTCGACAGCCCGGAGCCTCCCGTGACGCTCGACAGCCCGGAGCCTCCCGTGACGCTCGACAGCCCGGAGCCTCCCGTGACGCTCGACAGCCCGCTCCAGTCCTGGCCCGGTTATTTGCCCCGCAACATGGCCTGAACGTTTTTCCCCACCATTGTTATTTAAAGGACCGGTGGGTTGCCCCTTTATATGGCCGGAGTCGCCTGCCACACCGGTGCTCAGTCCTGGCCCGGTTATTTGCCCCGCTCCATGGCCTGAGATTTTTTCCCCACCATTGTTGTTACCAGGACCGGTGGGTTGCCCCTTTATATGGCCGGAGTCGCCTGCCACACCGGTGCCCAGTCCTGGCCCGGTTATTTGCCCCGCTCCATGGCCTGAGCCTTTTCCCCCACCATTGTTGTTTCCAGGACCGGTGGGTTGCCCCTTTAAATGGCCTGAGTCGCCTACCACACCAGTGCCCAGTCCGGGCCAAGTAGAAATGAGGAGGAAGACATCCACTTCGCCGGGGCCGGAACCGCCACCTGCGATGGTTATGTTGTGATGTTTTTCCTCTCTTACCCTTCCCTCATGTTTTTGTGTTTGTTTTTCTTGCGGCCGGGAGTCCGCGCCTTTGGGGGGGGGTACTGTCAGGCTCTGGCCATAGAGAAGCTTTGCTTCTCTATATTTCTATGGTCAGAGTCTGGCAGATCTATCATTTCTATTTCTGTCTGGTGTTGTGTGTGTGTGGGATCCCTAATTAGAGGCAGCTGCTATGCATTACCTCTAATTAGGGATCTTACTTATATGTCTGTGTTCCACTCCGTTGGCGTGGTTCATTGTTGTATATTGTCTCGTGTCGTGCTACGTGTGTTATACTTTCATTGCATTTGTTATTTTGTATAGTTCGTCAGTTAGTTCAATAAACATGTCGAACTATGGATACGCTGCGCCTTGGTCTCTCTACACACCCGAACGTGACAGGACCATTATAATTACATTTTCTGTTCCACTAATGAAAACAAATAAAATGAGAAATTACTACGTTCAGTTGCTCATCTGTGTCTGCTATTTTCCTACAGGTGTGTGTAGAGAAACTGTTGCCTTTGAGTTCCTTCTCCAACGCCTTCCACCAGCCTACCTACAGCAAGCAGCCCATGTATAAGAAAGCCATCTACGAGGTGCTTCAGGTCAGTACTGGGCTAAGTTTCATTATGTCTCATTCACAGCATTCAGTCGTGTCCCATTTTATCACAGCGGGCTAAACTGGTTAAAATTACGTCATTACAACCAGTTCACAACTAGAACTGGATTGGAATCTGGTTTTAATGGTTGTAATTCGATTGTGATAATGTCTTGTCAACCAGCTTTGTGCGCGGAAAGATACTGCTAGTCAGCACCTTTCAAAATCATAGACTGTTGAAAAAGGCCTCAAGTCCTCTAGAATGGCTCAGAGAAGGTCTGCTCTGTAGTTATTATAGATGCTGATAATACCTGCTGAGTGCACAAAACATTAGGAACGCCTGCTCTTTCCATGACTTAGACTGACCAGGTAAATCCAGGTGAAAGCTATGATGAATTATTGATGTCACTTCAATCCTTGTAGATGATGGGGATGAGACAGTTTAAATAATGTTTTTTAAGCCTTGAGACAATTGAGACATGGATTGTGTATGTATGCCACTCAGAGGGTGAATTTTGTATTTATTTTGTATTTATTTTTTATTTCACCTTTATTTAACCAGGTAGGCCAGTTGAGAACAAGTTCTCATTTACAACTGCGAACTGGCCAAGACAAAGCAAAGCAGTGCAACAAAAACAACAAAACAGAGTTACACATGGGATAAACAAACGTACAGTCAATAACACAATAGAAAATCTATGTACAGTGTGTGCAAATTTAGTAAGATTAGGAAGGTAGGGCAATAAATAGGCCATAGTGGCGAAATAATTACAAATTAGCATTAACACTGGAATGATAGATGTGCAGATGATGATGTGCAAATAGAACATACTGGGGTGCAAATGAGCAAAAATAATAATATGGGGATGAGGTAGTAGGGTAGGCTATTTACAGATGGGCTGTATACAGGTGCAGTGATCGGAAAGCTGCTCTGACAGCTGATGCTTAAAGTTATTGCGGGAGATGGTAGTCTCCAGCATCAATGATTTTTGCAATTTGTTCCAATTCGAATGGGCAAGACAAAAGATTTATGTGCCTTTAAACAGGTTATGGTGCCAGGTGCAACGGTTTGAGTGTGTCAAGAACAGCAACGCTGCTGGGTTTTTCAACAGTTTCCTGTGTCTATCATGAATGGTCCACCACCCAAAGGACATCCAGCCAACTTGACACAACTGTGGGAAGCATTGGAGTCAACATGTGCCAGCAATCCTGTGGAATGCTTTCGACACCTTGTAGAGTCCATGCCCCGGCGACAAAAAAAGAGGCTGCAACTCAATATTAGGAAGATGTTCCTAATGTTTTGTACACTTGATAAAGATAAGCAAAAAAAGACTGTATAAAATAAATAATTTAAATACTGAGCTATATTATATGATCAAAAAAATTATAAAATGATATTCTATTATACTAATAAAATTACCCAGAGAAAGATTTTGTTTAATAATTACTTTTTTATATAATGTTTTATGAGATTGGAGAACACATTGGGAGGGATCTTACACAAGTCCTCCACACGGAACCTTTCCAGATCCTTGATATCCTACGTCTGCACTTATGGACTGCCCTCTTCAATTCTAACCACAGGTTTTCAATGGAGTTCATGTACGGAGACTGAGATGCCATTGCAAAATATTGATTTTGTGGTCAATTAACCACTTCTTTCTGGATTTTGATGTGTGCTTTGGGTTATTGTCTCGCTGGAAGATCCACTTGCTGCCAAGTTTCTGCCTCCTAGCAGAGGCAACCACATTTTTGGCATCCTTCTTTCAACGCAAATGTAATCTGACCATAGCACCGGTTCCAATCCAAGTACCAATGTAGTTTTGCAAACTCCAGGCGTTTACAATTTGGTTGGATGACATAAAAATAGAGCTCTTTTGCCAAGGGTGGGTTTGGCATCGAAAGAAGGATGCCAGGTGTACGGTGTTTCCTCCGACACATTGGTGCAGCTGGCTTCCGGCGAAGCCGTGCATTGTGTCAAGAAGCAGTGCGGCTTGGCGGGTTGTGTTTCAGAGGGCTCTTGACCTTCGCCTCTCCCGAGTCCGTATGGGAATTGCAGCGATGGGACAAGACTGTAACTACCAATTGGATATAACGAAATTGGGGAGAAAAAAGATTCAAAAATAAATAATACAATTTAAAAAATAAATAGATTTGAAGAGGGCAGTCCATAAGTGTAGATAAGTAAATGTAAATGTAAAATCCTCGCAAGCTCAGTGTTTCTATGATTTATTTTATACAGTCTTTTTTGCTCATCTTTATCGAGGTGGCAATAATTTTGGAGTTGACTGTACATACAAGTGATGAAATGATGACAACAATGACTGGTCATGTCCCTCTGCAGGTGGCCAGCACCCGAGCAGGCAAAGCCTTCATAGCCTGTCCGGAGAGCGATGAGACAGACACATCCAAGTCAGTGGATCTACAGAGCAAACAGATGATAGAGTGGGCTAAGACAGGCTTCCAACCTACCGGGCCCAAGGGCCTAGAGCCACCAGAAGGTAAGTTTCAGTTTCAAGTTTATTTGCCAACTATTTGTAATGAATACATTGAAAATCACCAGACCTTAGAGCCACCTGAAGGCAAGAAGGGCTAATAACAGGCAGGTAGCCTAGCGGTTAGAGCGTTGGGCCAGTAACCAAAAGGTCGCTGGTTGAATACCCAAGCCGACAAGGCCCAAGCATGGATGGGGAGTATGTTGTGGGGTTAAGGGTCTTGGCTCAAGGGCCTAACGGTAGGGGAATGTCTTTAGTATGTGAACCCAGCAGACCTCCAGTTCCCAGATCAATTCCACCCTTTTTATCCAGCATTCCCCTACCTGTCTTTGGTAGTCTTTAGGCAATATTGTATCTGTTTTTTGTCTGGTTATCTGAGTTGTTTACTGTGTCACTGATATGCCCCGCCCACCAGAGGAGCGTAACCCATATAAGGAGGTGTACCCTGACGTTTGGGTTGAGCCTGAGGCGGCAGCCTATACGCCCCCTCCAGCCAAAAAGCCTAGAAAAAGCACAGCAGCCGAGAAACCCAAGGTCAAGGAGATGATTGACGAGGGGACAAGAGGTAAGTCTGCTTTTTTTATTGGGTTAAATAGGGGTTGTGACCTCTATATCCCTCCCCCTCAGGGAGATTTAGCTAGGGGGAGGGGTTAACATGTGAAAAACAGGGTAGCAGGTGCTTAGTACTAGAACTCAAAGGGTTAACATGGTCAATTATGTTCATGAGTGTAGGTGTTACAGTTGAAGTCGGAAGTTTACATAGACCTTAGCCAAATACATTTAAACTCAGTTTTTCACAATTCCTGACATTTAATCCTAGTAATAATTCCCTGTCTTAGGTCAGTTAGGATCACAACTTTATTTTAAGAATGTGAAATGCCAGAATAATAGTAGAGAGAATGATTTATTTCAGCTTTTATTTCTTTCATCACATTCCCAGTGGGTCAGAAGTTTACATACACTCAATTAGTATTTGGTAGCATTGCCTTTAAATTGTTTTGGGTAGCACTCTACAAGCTTCCCACAATACGTTGGGTGAATTTTGGCCAATTCCTCCTGACAGAACTGGTGTAACTGAGTCAGGTTTTTAGGCCTCCTTGCTTGCAAATGCTTTTTCAGTTCTGCACACACATTTTCTATAGGATTGAGGTCAGGGCTTTGTGATGGCCACTCCAATACCTTGACTTTGTTGTCCTTAAGCCATTTTGCCACAACTTTGGAAGCATGCTTGGGGTCATTGTCCATTTGGAAGACCCATTTGCAACAAAGCTTTAACTTCCTGACTGATGTCTTGATATGCTGCTTCAATATATGCACATAATTTTCCTTCCTCGTGATGCCATCTATTTTGTGAAGTGCACCAGTCCCTCCTGCAGCAAAGCACCCCCACAACATGATGCTGCCAACCCCTTGCTTCACAGTTGGGACGGTGTTCTTCGGCTTGCAAGCATCCCCCTTTTTTCTCCAAATATAACAATGGTCATAATGGCCAAACAGTTATATTTTTGTTTCATTAGACCAGAGGACATTTCTCTAAAAAGTACGATCTTTGTCCCCATGTCCAGTTGCAAACCGTAGTCTGGCTTTTTTATGACGGTTTTGGAGCAGTGGCTTCTTCCTTGCTGAGCGGCCTTTCAGGTTATGTCGATATAGGACTTGTTTTACTGTGGATATAGATACTTTTGTACCTGTTTCCTCCAGCATCTTCACAAGGTCCTTTGCTGTTGTTCTGGGATTGATTTGCACTTTTCGCAAGTACATTCATCTCAAGGAGACAGAACGCGTCTCCTTCCTGAGTCCCATGGTGTTAATACTTGCACAGATGAACGTGGTACCTTCAGGCGTTTGGAAATTGCTCCCTAGGATGAACCAGACTTGTGTTGTCTACCATTGTTTTTCAGAGGTCTTGGCTGATTTCTTTTGATTTTCCCATGATGTCGAGCTTCTAAAGCCATTAAATCATTTTCTGGAATTGTCCAAGCTGTTTAAAGGCACAGTCAACTTAGTGTATGTAAACTTCTGACCCACTGGAATTGTGATATAGTGAATTATAAGTGAAATAATCTGTCTGTAAACAATTGTTGGAAGAATTACTTGTGTCATGCACAAAGTAGATGTCCTAACCAACTTGCCAAAACTATAGTTTGTTAACATAAAATCTGTGGAGAGGTTGAAAAAAGAGTTTTAATGACTTCAACCTAAGTGTATGTAAACTTCCAACTTCAACTGCATATGTTATGTAGCTGGTAAATGTTATGTAGCACTGTATCTCTTAAGTAGGTGTTATGAATGTACTCAGCCTAACTCTCGTTATAATACACTTTATATTGGCAAAAAAACATTTAATATCTTAAAAGCAAATGGCGAAGTAGGGTTAAGAGGGGCTATGTCTGCAGCTTTTTTCTCTCTCTTGAAGATGTAATCTGCGAAGATGTATAGTAACAAACATTCAAATCATATCCTGATCTGAAACCATGCTTTTTTCTGTATGTATTTCCAGAGAGACTTGTGTATGAAGTGAGACAGAAATGCAGAAGCATAGAAGGTAAGTGGTCTGTCTCTGTGTTCAGGCAGCCAGAGTCATATTCAGTTGGCAGCAAACAAAAGAAAGTGACTATTTTATATGAGCATATTAGCTTTCCTTATGAAATGTACATTCCTCTCACAGCTGTTCAAATATGTCCATTGAATTCAAGGCTTGATGCAAGGCACTGGGGTTTTTAGACCTCCAGTTGGTGGCCTCCATGCGTGTGCATTAGGCTTGCCTAGCACCAGTAGGGTAAATGTTCATAAACGTTGTTTACACATCTTTTTCTTTTGTGAATAGTGTCTGCACCAATTAGGTTAAAGTAGCGTTTCTCAATCTTGATCGGCAATCAGGGTTTACCCGTTTATTTGCTCACCAGTGCATCTCTGGCTTGCACTAATTACATTCTGTCTCCACAGACATCTGCATTTCCTGTGGAAGTTTGAATGTTTCCCGTGAACACCCTCTATTTGCTGGAGGAATGTGCCAAAGCTGTAAGGTAAGGATGGAAGAGTAGGCCATTAAGGCTATTGAGTCAGGGCTAGCTGTAGGTAATGGAGTCTGTAGCTCTGGGGCTGTATGTATCAAGCCTCTCAAGCAGGAGGGCTGAAGATCGGTTTAGCCTTTTGGATAACAATGAATAAGATTACATGGACAAGATTACATATCGGCAATCCTACTCTGAGATGATTACATGGACAGGTAGGACCTGATGCTATATCGGCACTCCTACTCTGAGATGATTACATGGACAGGTAGGACCTGATCCGAGAGGGCGGCAGGTAGCCTAGCTGTTAAGAGCTTTGGTCCTGTAACCGAAAGTTAACCCCCGACAACAACTATTCCCCGGGCACCGATGACGCCGATTTAAGGCAGCCACCCGCACCTCTCTGATTCAGAGGAGTTGGTTTAAATGCGGAAGACACATTTCGGGTTGGTAACATTATAATACGAAAAAATATATATTTCAAAGAACATAATAGCATTTCCATGATTTAATGTGACAGTAGGCTATAATGTAAAAATTAAAAACGACTAAAACCTCAACAGTTAAATTCATTATTTCCTTTTGGCAGGTCTTAAGAAACATTTTGGAAACATCTTTGCTTAGTAACCTGAGCAATGCTGCCGCGAGTGCACACGTGTTGAACGCATTGAACAGCAGTTATTCTTGGAAAAAGTGGTATTTTAAAATGGAGCTCACCTCTTAAATTTGTTTTGTTATTTGTCAAAGGAACTGCTCTTTCTGATACTATATAGAAATCAAATTGTCTTACCTGTATGTGACTGTTGGAGGATTTGAAAAAGTGACTTTTTGGCGCTCAGTTTCCTTGCCACTGTGTCAATTCCAAGCTGTGCTGGTCCATCGCTTCATGTAAGATTTGACAGTTGGTAATATTGTCACCCATCAGACTTTTGTCCATTTAATCTTGTCTGACTGGTGGTGAATGAAGGGAAAATGACATGTCCTCTTAACTGCTTATAACACAAATTCTATTAATGATATTAAGATTCTAACAACGACAGTGTGTTATATAGACTTATTTAGGAAAAGTCAAGGACTGGGTGGAGGGAAATTACATAAAAATGGCAGAGTAATTCAAAATGTAAGTACGTTTGGTGTCCACATGGTGCGCTCTTAATTTCTAGTGTTAAAGCTCTCTGTTACCAAAACACAAACACAGTATTCACATATTGAGTGGTGGTTTTCTAATTGCTACTTGTTCTGCCAATAATAATATTGACAATAATTGATTCTACTTATAGAACGCATTTCATTACACAACGAATCTCAAAGCTCAAATCTCCACTGCTGTGTTCCAGAACTGCTTTCTAGAATGTGCGTATCAGTACGATGACGATGGTTACCAGTCATACTGCACTATCTGCTGTGGAGGACGAGAGGTGCTCATGTGCGGAAACAACAACTGCTGCAGGTGAGGGGGTACTTACATCTGATGCTAACTGAGTTCATTATTGTTGTGATTCACTCAGTGTGTTTGTGTGTGGGAGTATACCAGTTTATACCTGTGTGTACGTTGTGCGTGCGTACGTTTGTTCTTGCTTGTGTTTGATTATGTGCGCCCATGTGTCTGTGTGTGTATTAGCGTATAGCAGGATAATAACATAGGCTCCTCCCCCAGATGTTTCTGTGTGGAATGTGTGGACCTGCTGGTGGGCCCAGGCGCAGCACAGATAGCTATAAAAGAGGATCCCTGGTGCTGCTACATGTGTGAGAAGGGCCAGAAGGGGGTGTTCGGTCTGCTAGAGCGTCGTACTGACTGGCCCTGCCGTCTACAGCACTTCTTTGCTAATAATCATGACCAAGATTTTGTGAGTAGTACCTCAATACTATGTGTCAAGCTTGCTACAAAGTTCACAGCCACAGAGACACAAATAGTCTGTGATCCATCGGGACACAGCATGTCCGTGCATCTATAAGAGCCAAATGAGCTCAAACAAGCTTCCTAAATATGTAAATAATGAGCAGGCAGACTCACGGCTCTGAGGCTCTACGAATTGGGCTTCAAACAGTAGAGACAGTTGACGTCATTCCAGGCTCTCTCTGGGTAAATACTAGCCCCATATTTTCTCTCTCTCTGTGTTGTTTCACAGGAACCACCAAAGCTTTACCCTCCAGTCATGGCAGAGAAGAGACAACCCATTCGTGTCCTGTCACTGTTCGACGGCATAGCAACAGGTTAGAAGGGAATCTCCTTTCCTGGTCTCTCCGCCCCCTCTCCTCCTCCCACTCTTTCCTTCTCTCTTTGACACGAAACCCTCTCAACTTCTCTTTCTCTGTCTGCACAAAGTGTTACGTCTGCATCAGGTTTCACTGGGACTGTCCCCCTAACTCATGACTACAAACTAGGCTGACTGTCTATTGTTGTAAATATGGGTAGATAGATAGGCAGGCAGGCAGGCAGGCAGCCGCAGGCAGGCAGGCAGATAGATAGATAGAAAACTAATCCACACAGCATGCTGTTTAGCAATATTGTCTAGCAGTGAGCTTCTCATACCTTTCCTGGCTGTCCTTCACTTCCCTATCTGTTCAATAAAACCACATAAAAATACAAAAGAAGTGGGAATTCCCACTCCTTGTCTGACCTGTGCCTCAGGTCAGACCAGGACTTCACTATTGTCTCTCTTCTCTATTGTGTTATTCAGTTCTGTTCACCAAGTTTAAGTTAATCATTATTTATATAGGATCATCCACTTTATTAAACCAGGACAATCCACTCAGCAACAACTGCCACTGTTGACCGTGGAGTCATGGGGTCATGCTACTGTTTGACCTATTTCCACTTTGACCTCTGACCTTTAGGTCTCCTAGTCCTGAAGGAGCTGGGTATCCAGGTGGAGCGCTACGTGGCGTCGGAGGTGTGTGAGGACTCCATCACGGTGGGCATCGTCAGGCATCAGGGACGCATCATGTACGTGGGCGACGTGAGGAACGTCACACGCAAACATGTGAGTATATCATATTTTATAATGTTAGGAACCATGGGAGTAGTGCAAGGTCACTCATGGTCCGTAAATCCCAATGGCCTAGCCACAATCCCAACGCCCTAGCCACAATCTCAATAAGGATATTCCAATTAAGAAAGATTGCAAGGCGCCTATCAGATAGGGCCGTTACAAAAACACTTCATATAACATGTAACATTACTTCAACCTCTAAACCATAAAATGTATCTCTTATTTGGATGATCTGTCTATTTTGTCTTTCTTATCTCCTGTCCTCCTCCCTTCTCTTATTGTTTTTCCTGTTCTCTCTCTCCCTTGGTACAGTTACACGAGTGGGGCCCCTTTGACTTAGTGATTGGTGGAAGTCCATGTAACGACCTCTCTATTGTCAACCCGGCTAGGAAGGGTCTTTATGGTAGGTAACAACACTGTACATTTATCACTTGTGTTCTGTGATCGGTGAAGTTATTTCCTGTAGCTGAATTTTAAACGACTGTCCTTCTCTGTTTCCCCTGTAGAGGGCACTGGTCGGCTGTTCTTTGAGTTCTACCGCCTGCTGCATGAGGCTCGGCCCAAAGAGGGCGACAACCGGCCGTTCTTCTGGCTCTTTGAGAATGTGGTGGCCATGGGCGTCAGCGACAAGAGGGACATCTCTCGCTTTCTAGAGGTTTGTTCCTTTACAGAGACTATATAGCCTCTAGGAGTTCTAGGAGATGTCATGGAAATGTTTAACCATTGGAATATGGATTAATTTTGGATGAATGCCACTTTGTGGTGATAATTCATAGTGCATGCTGTCAGTATACTGGTTAAGTTATGAGGGAACAATTTAAAAGGTTAATTTAAATATATTAATTGATCATTGTATGAGATTCTCCTTATACGAAAGATCATCTCCACTACTCAATAAAACCCTTCAGGTCATTATTGTAAAAAAGAATATGTTCTCTTACCTGGTTAAACCAAGGTTAAATAAACCTCCTGTCTCCTCCCTGCCAGTGTAACCCTGTGATGATCGATGCCAAGGAGGTGTCTGCTGCTCACCGCGCCCGCTACTTCTGGGGCAACCTGCCTGGCATGAACAGGTTGGTGAGAGAACGGTGAGGGAAGCAACAGCCAGCCTGTCACCTAAAGCAACGCACTCCTGGGCTAGTTCCTGAGCCAGACAAACCCTGCAACCAAAGAATCATAATCTCCTTTTACGCACTGTTTTTCTCTCTCTCTTTCTCTCGCTCGCTGTCTCTCTCTTATGCTCTTTCTCTCTCACGCTCTCTCTCTCTCACTCCAATCTCTCTCTTTTTCTCTCTCCCTTTCTCTCTCTCTTTCGCTCTATCTCTCTATCTATCTCTCTCTATTTTCACATCCCTTACCTTTCCCTCTCTTTTAATCTGTAGACCCTTGACTGCCATGTGCACTGACAGACTGGACCTTCAGGAGTGTTTGGAGCATGGCAGAACAGCGAAGGTCAGTTATATATGCCTGGCTTCTTATTGGAGCTGTGCTTTTGCTGTTCTGGCATAGACCAAATTGGCCGAACATGTAAATTGTGTAGTTCATTCATTTGAATAACTTAGTTCAAGGTACACGCACTCAAACCGTGTAGAAACAAACTTTCAGATTAAATGTTTGGTCATATGGACAATTTGGTTCATAAATAATACGTATTGTTATAATATTCTTATGCACCAGACACTTAGTGTGTGCACTGTCTGGTTTTCCCTCAGTTTGGCAAAGTGAGGACCATCACCACTCGCTCTAATTCCATTAAGCAGGGTAAAGACCAGCACTTCCCCGTCTTCATGAACGAGAAGGAGGACATTCTCTGGTGCACTGAGATGGAGAGGTAGAAACTGATTACCTTTCCAATTAAATCATCATACCAGCAAATGAAATGACGTTATTACAAGCAGTTTTTCCCATTGGGATACCTCTTTATTATTCAAATGATTCCCTTACAGGAAGTTATCAATAAGATTCCGAATTACCCTTCCATGAAGCACCTAAAAGTTAATCTCTAGTTGAAATATAGCACCATTTTAGATGTCACTAATTCTCAAGTGTATCTGTGTGTCTGTCTCCTGCTCTGTTTGTCTGTCTCTTGTTCCCTCTGGTGGCTGTCTGCTTACTGTCTCCTTCCCCAGGGTGTTTGGCTTCCCTGTCCATTACACAGACGTGTCCAACATGAGTCGGCTGGCCAGGCAAAGGCTTCTGGGAAGGTCGTGGAGTGTACCGGTCATTCGCCACTTGTTTGCACCACTCAAAGAATACTTTGCCTGTGTTTAACAAGACTTGGCTCAACAAACCATCACAAACATATAACTGATGTAACTAGAAACAAGAGTCTTGGTGAAATTATACTCCTGGTATTATTTCTCAGACAAGCAAAACATCATCAGAGTAGATATTTCACATTATTTCTTGTATTTTTAAATGTACTTCTTATTCTATTTAATTTGTATATGTCATTTTACCTTTTAGCAGTGTTATCCAGTATTTTTTTATTGATTTATTTGTGCAAGCTATACTTGAGACAAGGCTTTCTTCTCAAGGCACTGAGAAAGAAGAAACTATGATCTGTGTGATTTTTGAATAAAGACTAGGATTGGATGATTGGAAAAGATCTGAAAGATAGAGTTTATGATACTGTATGTACAGTATATATGTGAATGATTTTGGCTGTGTAGGCATGATGTTGTATTGGCCTATATCTGAAGTGGACGAAGCAATCCACCTCCAGCTACTGAGCCTCGCAGAGCTAAAGTGAATAAGGGTGATTTTCTACAGTGTCACAGAAAGCTGTGTCTTAATGAATCCAAAACACCAGATCACATATACCTCTTTGTTTACAGTTTATATACACAGTTAACTGAAGGTAAAGGTACTACTGTAAAATGGTTACAATACCATGGTGCTTCGAGACGAAAGGAAACATCACAGTCCATGTGGCACAGGCACTATACTTTAGACAAGATTAAAAAAAAAAAAAACATTTCCTGGAAAGTAGTTTTTTCAGTGTGATGTTTTCACACTTTTAAAGACGTTATGTGCTATCTTAATAACTTTAAATGACTTCAAAGTGGTGATAAAATAAGGCGTGGTGGCAGAAGACTGCAGGATAACATGCCATATCCTCTTTCCTATGTTTTACAGGTTTTTTAAACAAAAATTATACTGGTGCTTTTTCAATCATTTTTCAAGCCTTGCGACACGCAAACTCAGGCCCCCATGCCTGCCTGTGTCAGACTCTGCACAAACAGAAAATGAAGCTAGCCACATGGGCAGTAATGTTTTCTGTAGTTACAAAAACTAAAAAATCTTGTGATCAAAGTCTGTGGTGAACTACTTTTTTCTAGTTTCATCCTGACCAATGTCATTACTGTACAACTGTTAGTGAGCATGGTCGGTGGACTGGAGGGAGTGTGGGTGCCCTGGTGTTTCCACAACCAAGTAAAGACTCTCCTTCCCTTCTCACCCCTGCAAACTTGATACTGTCAGGTGCAAGTCTTCAAACAATATGGTGCGGCTTCACAATGTTCTTCTACCTTTTTATAGCAATTTTGTGCTGTTTTACCAACATTATAAAGCACTTTTTATATGTATACTTCTTTTTTTTCTTTAGTAGGCTATTAGAAACATTTCTTCTTGGTTTTTATGTGAAATGTTTGTTTTGTTTTTATGAGGTTAATTGTTCTACCATTGTGTAGTACAGTATGTTTTCTATACAGTAGGGCTGTGCCAATAGAAGTGAAAGAATGGATTATTAGAATTATGTTCAATCCATGTATCCATGGAAATTATTAATTATTGATCCTACTCAATGTACAGTAGATGAATTGAAATGATTAATGTGCCCCATTACCATATTATTGTCTTCTGTTCAGAGCAGTAATTCAGTATCATCCTCTGGATAAAAAAAAAAATAATGTGTCTATTTCTATTAAGATTGTAGGATTTAGATCCCAAATAGTTAGAGAGAGAGAGAAAGAGAGAGAGAGAGAGAGAGAGAGAGAGAGAGAGCTATTCAAACGATTATTACCCAAATTTGGATTAAATTCCAAATTATTTTTCACCTTGAATGTGGAAGATTTAGAAATGAGTTTGTCAGAACTCAAAATTGAAGAGTGAACAGTGGCCAAAAAAAGAGCAGAGATTATGACTTACCAATGTCCCATCTAAATATTCAATATGACTTAATTTCATAAATGTAGTTTCATACATGATTAAGTTCTTAAGTGACCTTATTGTATCCTTGCCACCATTTTAGTTGAACTTCACACATTGGGTTGCAGGAATTCTTGTGTGTTGTGTTGACATGAATTCCCCTTCCGTATAGCAAATGACCATGCCCCTTGTACATTTTGTACATAGTTTTCCTGTTGCTGTTTTTATCTTTATTAATTACCTATGAGATGTACAAATATAATTCTTTGCTAATATATATCATGAAATTAGAAAGAAAAAAAGATTATGGAAAAAAAAATGTAATCAAGTAAAATTGAAAAAAATGAATCAAAATAAGCTATGAAACATTAGAGGTGGGTAGACTCCAAGTCTTGCCTTCTAGTACTGTTCATTTGTTTTATTTGTTTTTGTTTTTCAATGTTCTGAGTGAATCCAGTTGAAATGTGTCACGTGATCTTAACAGTAGCCTAATAATGACAGCTTTAAGATGGAACGGTCTATACTTCACTGCACAGCCCTACATAATGTTGGTTGTTTTTTTGCTTTTGTTTCTTTAAAGAACTATAAAGAGGGATTGTAGGTGTTTCTGACGGTGCTAAACATTTTATCTAATCAAGAAAAAATATATTTGTTTGGAAGAGAAATAAAACTTGTCTTGACAATGACTGTTTTTAAGTTCCTTATAGTAATGATGGAAGAGCACTATTATTTCACTCTCATATGATGCATATATTAACAAAGGCATTTAAACTTTATACTTGAAAAAATTATGAATAATAAATTATGAGTTTCCTATATTGTTTTAGACTAGAAATTGCTGTAGTTGGTTGGTGCTTATCTGTGGGAAAAACCATGTACTCCGTAATGGGAAATAACAAAAAAATATAATATTTCGGTAATAACTTTTACTGTAGCATAATGCATAATGTATGCTTAAAACTTGGCATTCGCATTGCTTCTTAATCCTACATTCCATGCCGTGATATCCTATCTTCCATGTCTTGTTTTCAATTGTCGTTTTTTGATTGATGCTTTTGTTATAATTGGCAAATGTTATGTCCCAAATGTCACCCTGTTCCCTTTATAGTGCACTACTTTTGGCCATGGCCATACGGTGCCATATATAGTGAATACGGTGGGATGACATTTCACTGTTTCAGACAGGTCAGTTCTATACTCCAGTGATACTGTTAGTTGACGCTCAGTCTGTGTGACTTCTTCTTTTGTGTCATATTAATTGTTTTATGGCCTATGTTTTTCTTCTTTAAGAGGATCAATGCGTACAGCAAATGTAGCAGTCATTCTCCACCCTTTACCCAATACTTATGTTTTAGTACCCAGAAAAGAAGAAAAAGGCTCCTTATGTATTTGTGCTGGAGAACACTTGAATAAATGTATTGTTTTTGTGCAAAAATATGATAGCTCCTGTTGTTCTTCACCTGTACCGAGAATAAATTGAACTATACAAAATCTTATCACTATTGATCAGGTTCCTTGGCCACATAATAACATACTGTGTCTATGGTACCAATGTTGCACATCTATACTAAAGTTATAGCTAAAGCCTACTTTTAAACTGCTTTTAAATCTTTAAAAAATAATACTTTAAAATCTCAAAGAGGGACCTTTTTCTTTCAACAGTATAAAAGGTTATAAATAGTTTGTTGGTTCTGTTTTTGCTCACATCACCCTGCATTTGCTCACACATTTAATGACTGCTACTACTAATAATAATTTGTGTTTATTGTTTATTATAGCCTAATGTGTTCTCTTGTCTTCATAATGATTACACAAACCATACATCTGAATAGTATACTTAATACATTACTTAGAAATACTGTGTTTTGTCATTTATAGGCTAATTATTAAATGGCCTCTGCTTTATTCATGATCTTTCCTTTCCCTATAATCACAGTTCACACCCACTTCCTCCCACAATGGTACAGCCCCCTGCTAGTGGACACGCCCTAAGTGCAAAGGTATTGGTTCTTCTTGTGACGGGTTCTGCGTTCCCTGTCGGTGATTGGGGCGTCTGCACGTCGCACGGGCTTGGATGCTGCAACTGGAGGTTGAGCAGGCTGTATTCAGAGTGAAGCATCTGCCCCTGTCTGCCGCAATTGTTCGTCTCATTCAACGGATTGGTGCTGTTGTAGGCTATCAGAAAGTAACCGAAAAGGCGTTTTGGAGCTATAGGCCTGTAGGAGAGGTATGTGGAGCGCGATCGAGACTTGCAACCTTAGCATACTGATAGGCTATTTACTAATAATTACGTGAAGAGGCTTTGATTTGGGGCCCCAGACTATGCGGCTGAACGGATCGTCCCTAGACACCGATGCATGCTATATGTGGATACTTTGTTTCTTATGCCGACTGGCTGAATGTCTGCCTGGGGTTTGCTACCCGGCGTCCTGACTGCTTCTTTTCCATTTCAGATTTTGCCATCCAGAGGCCTTTAATGCCATTGGCTTTTGTTTGGGTAGTCGAAATATGCAGACGGCATATTGAACTCAGACTGGGAACATAGGTTAAATGCCATAGCTATCTAATTACACTTGCTATGAATTTGGCCCATCTATTACTACGATGCAAGTGCAACATTATCTTTAGGCGGTGGGATGGAAGAGGGTGTTTATTATGGGAGTGTCCCGTTATTATGGGAGGGTGGGAGGGTTTTGGAAACCGTTTTCTGGGTCGGTTATGTATCCTGAGGGATGAAGGCCGGTGTTTCTTTGTGTCAAGTGGGATGTGGGATTTATCATTGTAGATCTATTTACATAGTGATTTATTACCATAGTAAATTAAATGTATGTTCTGTCCGTATTTGTTACAGACTAGCCTATAACATGTTTAGCCTATAAACCTTGGAATGAGGGAATGTATTTGGGACGTTTCAAACTCCATGACCAATTTTACAAAGAACTATCCACGTATATATCCAATATACTGTAATTTCTAGGTTTGTGTCAATTTTGTGTAATTATCCTAAACGCTGTTTGCAATAGACTTAGGTCCGACAATTAGGCTAGCTACAGAAGACAGCCTGCCTATTATTTATGCGCTAGGCTAGCCTAGACTAATGAGTTGTGCTCCACCCTAAAATTAGTCGGTCATTTTTTTAAGTAGCCTGTTTCTATTATATCAATGGAAGGCATATTATTGTAACTTCATTCATTAATGTATCCTAAATCCTAGAACACTCAGTCAGATGCGGGTCAGTAGAAGTGATGGATAACCAATGGTTGGTGCATATTCCCTTCCTCCCACCTTTCAAAATGAACATGATATGACGTTTTAGACATCAGCTGTCTGCTTTTACAATTGGCCTAGATTTGAGTCTCAGCATTCACGTGCATTACGTCATCTAGTCATCATTTTATATAGATGATCTCAGCCATGAGGATAGAGAGCATGTGGTAAACTTGCTGGCTGCCGCGCCCACACTGTCACCTACATTACCA
Source organism: Thymallus thymallus (assembly GCA_023634145.1). Taxonomy (NCBI): domain Eukaryota; kingdom Metazoa; phylum Chordata; class Actinopteri; order Salmoniformes; family Salmonidae; genus Thymallus; species Thymallus thymallus. Next base: position 18,151,132 of record CM042406.1, read on the forward strand.
CTCCCACACCCACCTAGACACACACACATAAAGAGGGGGAGTCTCTAGGGGATATTTATTATATTATTCATATTAATCCAATAAAGATTATAATATTGGAATATCTTAACGCTGTGATGCGATAAGAAATTATGTTTGTATATGTATATATTCTTAATTCCATTCTTTACTTAGATTTGTGTGTATATGTTGTGAAATTGTTCGATATTGTTATATATTACTGCACTGTCGGAGCTAGAAGCACAAGCATTTCGCTACACCCGCAATAACATCTGCTAAACACGTGTATGTGACTAATAAAATGTGATTTGATTTGATTTGAAATTCCTCTATGTCTCGTACCACAGTACACTTCTACAATATGTACGTACAGGTTCAGTTTATAATGTCCTAAATTTAGTTTTTAGAATAAAAAAATGATGGAATTTTGTTATGAATGAAAAGTGTGAACCAGTGTGTGACTTGTTAAACCGTTTTAGTCCAGACAGACAGACGGTTGGACTGACAGGCAGGCAGGCAGGCAGACAGCTAAGCTAAGGGATGTTTGGTCATACTCAGTGACAGACACAGCCTCAGGCCTATTAGTTGATGTCACAGCAGCCTGCCTATGCCAAGTTGAGAACACAATGTTTATTGTGTTATAGCTTGTTTTAGAACACAGAGATTCATTTGTGTTCTTCAGTGGGTCACTCCCTCCTCATATTTGAATGTAATGTCAATGACAGTTAGTAGTACCATAGCTTGTATGCCTAGTCGTAGTTGAAGTGTTGTTGTATAACTGGTCAGAAACTAATACCATTCTCCATGAGAGTGAAAGTTTTTAAAACATATTTTTTCTTCTTCTACAATATCAATTTTGGGGCTGTAACTCCCTGCACCAAAAATGAGAAAAGCATGGTAGTGTTTTTATTAACCCTTCACTTATATTCGATCTCTTCCAGAGCCATCATGTCTTCCAGTTCAGCAACAACCAGGATCCTAATCAAGGGTGGCAAGGTGGGTGTGTTGTGTTGACTGGTGTTGTTGGTGGTGAAGATCTGAGTGGGATCGAAAAATTGTCTGTTATATGTTCATCTAAAATAAATGATTGTGAAGCATTATAGAATTGCAGATATGACCTGTTTCATGTATGCATTTTCTTCTGTCCAGCACCCGATTCTCTACAGCACCTGATTAGTACATCTTTTTTTCCCTTTTGACACCAGGTGGTGAACGATGACGTCACGCAGGAGGCGGATGTGTACATTGAGAATGGCATCATCCAGCAGGTGGGGGAGGGGCTGATGATCCCAGGAGGGGCCAAGGTGATTGACGCCTCCGGGAAACTGGTCCTCCCCGGGGGGATCGACACCAGCGTGCACCTGCAGCAAAGTTTCATGAATGCTACCACCGTGGACGACTACTACAGCGGCACCAAGGTATGAATGGTCTACAGCTGTTCTACTACGGTCTGTGAGGAAATACCTGTGGTTAAGGACACTGGCATTACCCTCAGTAACCTGGTATAGCCAGTGCAGGACGGGTTTCCCATCTGAGTCTGGTTCCTCTCCAGGTTTCTTCCTTCTAAGGAGATTTTCTTTGCCACTGTGCTACCGCTTGCTCTGGAGATTTAGGCAGGCTCACTGAAAAAAGGTCTATATCAATCACATTTGATTGGTTGGTTCATTGCTTTAGGACTCTGTCATTACTCTCCCTATGTGTGTATATTGGTAGAAACCTGTGGCAAGGTTTGTCTAGCAATGCCAAATACTCAGTTACAACAATTACAATCCCAGTTGGAAGAAAAATGGTTGCAATGACGTCATTATTACAATACCCTCTGGGAATGTAGTAATACATTATACTAATAGAGTCGGTCATTGAGCTGAACTGAATGATGAACTCAATGATAGCAACTATTGGAACAAGAGGCAGTATGGTCTTGTATACTAATTAGAACCAACATGGTGGTATATGTATGGAAAGACAGATACATACGGTGTGTTCGTAAATTCAATTTGGTGTGCCAGAGTGCGCTCATTGCGCTCGTTGACAGATTTTCAGTTTGTACATTCAGAGCGTTCAGAGCGTGCTCTGGCTGAGGAGTAGGGTTGATCAGAGCGTTCTGACCTCACAACGGCAGTCAAGCACCCAAGCTAACTGGCTAAATTTGGCTAGCTTGCTAGTTACTTCCAGACACAAATGAGAGAACACCTCCCTCTGACCATTTTGCTCGCCCTAGCAGAGCTGGTTAGGCTGTTGTCATGTTATCCAGAGCGTTGGTGACTGTAACTGAGCTGCTGGCAACAATTTAATTGCGCTTTTTTGCTGACGTTTACTGACACTGGCCATATTCAACGGGTGTTGTGCGTTCGTAAATTCATCAGTTATTCTGTGCTCTGGCACACTCAGACGAGAGTGCTCTAAAATCGGAGTAGATAGCCAGAGTGAATTTATGAACGCACCTATAATTACTATGTACCATTTAATACAATAATTGTCCCAGTTTTGCGGGAAACAACCATCTGTCAAACATATTTTCCTCTCCCTGTAACCCAGTGGACCGCCATGTACCATGGCAACTAAAGGTGGAGACAGATTCTGGAGACAGATTCTGAGTCAACCCCTAGCCCCTCTTCCCCTCATCCCCAGACACTCCTGTCCTGTAGATGTGAAAGAATTTGATAGGTGTAAGCAATAGGCCCTAAGGCCAAAACCCCACTCTGCCTATCAAATGGCACGTTGAAGTAATTAACATATTGCCAATTAATTACTCTTTGATCTACAGAAGTAGCTAGGAGCTAGGGGTTGATTAGGGATTCGGGTAGAGACCAAGAAATATTCAGAGAACTACTACAGTATTAAACTGGGCGTGGTTCAGACTCAGGGATGCTGCTTTGATTTAGACAAAGATAGTGAATGCATAAGGCTGCTGACTCAAGTTATTTATTATATAATATTCTCTGTTATTCTGAGTCATCTTTATTTTATTTTATTACATATCTCACCTACTCCATAAATAATTTATATAGATCATGTGTCAGAAAGCTGTGGAAGCTGTAGCAGGGTGTGCTGACTCCTGATGCAGTCAGACAGCAGGGCACTGAACAGACTGGAGAGAGAAGATGTTAGAGGGATAGTGAGAGATCGATAGAGACAGACAGAGAGAGAGAGACAAAGAGAGAATGAGAAGAGAATGAGACAGAGATGAGAGGTAGAGAAAGAGAGCGAGAGAGAAGATGGTGCAGAGAGAGAGAGAGAGAGAGAGAGACAGAGACAGAGACAGACAGTGACAGAGACACAGACAGACAGACAGACAGACAGACAGACAGACAGACAGACAGCGAGAGAGCGAGAGAGAAACAAAGATAGAATGGAAATTCGAGAGACAGAGAGAGAGAGAGAGAGAGAGAGAGAGAGAGAGAGATGGTGGTGGAGGGGCACAGGCTGAGACTGGGGCTATCCCAGATCACCTCAGGGCATGCATGACTCATCATTCATCATTCTCTACCACCCAGAGATGACATATAGAGTCTGAGAACATAGCTGTTTTAGACATAAACGAGAGAGAAAGATGTTATCTTTCTGCTATACTGGGATTGGCAGATCCTGGCGACGCAGGCACTATTTTCTGCTCCTTCCCCCCCACCCCTGCACCCCCAGCCCTTGCTGCTGCCATGCTGCCCGGCTAGAGTACAGAGACAAATGCAGATCAGTTTCTGTTTCCATGGCTACCGTCGGGTTGCTGCAAAGACTGCTGTAAAGCCTTTTCACTCAGACCATTGTGCTTGAAGACAATAGTTCACAAACACACTAGAGACACCCCCAACCCTTACCAGACACTACTCCACTCTCTCTAGGGTCAGCTGACTCAAATATGCTATTTGGAGCATTCACACATAGTAACAGACTACCAGTATTTTAAAGGATTTAATATAGAATGTATTTGTTGTTTAAGGATTTAGTACATTCACAAATATGTAATGGAGCAGTAGTGAAGCTTTCATATCTTGGAATCTATGAATATAGAAATGTATCCCCTGGAATAATATATATATACAGTGGGGAGAACAAGTATTTGATACACTGCCGATTTTGCAGGTTTTCCTACTTACATGTAGAGGTCTGTAATTTTTATCATAGGTACACTTCAACTGTGAGAGACGGAATCTAAAACAAAAATCCAGAAAATCACATTGTTTGATTTTTAAATAATTAATTTGAATTTTATTGCATGACATAAGTATTTGATCACCTACCAACCAGTAAGAATTCCGGCTCTCACAGACCTGTTAATTTTTCTTTAAGAAGCCCTCCTGTTCTCCACTCATTACCTGTATTAGCTGCACCTGTTTGAACTCGTTACCTGTATAAAAGACACCTGTCCACACACTCAATCAAACAGACTCCAACCTCTCCACAATGGCCAAGGCCAGAGAGCTGTGTAAGGACATCAGGGATAAAATTGTAGACCTGCACAAGGCTGGGATGGGCTACAGGACAATAGGCAAGCAGCTTGGTGAGAAGGCAACAACTGTTGGAGCAATTATTAGAAAATGGAATAAGTTCAAGGTGATGGTCAATCTCCCTCGGTCTGGGGCACCATGCAAGATCTCACCTCGTGGGGCATCAATGATCATGAGGATGGTGAGGGATCAGCCCAGAACTACACGGCAGGACCTGGTCAATGACCTGAAGAGAGCTGGGACCACAGTCTCAAAGAAAACCATTAGTAACACACTACGCCGTCATGGATTAAAATCCTGCAGCGCACGCAAGGTCCCCCTGCTCAAGCCAGCGCATGTCCAGGCCCGTCTGAAGTTTGCCAGTGACCATCTGGATGATCCAGAGGAGGAATGGGAGAAGGTCATGTGGTCTGATGAGACAAAAATAGAGCTTTTTGGTCTAAACTCCACTCGCCGTGTTTGGAGGAAGAAGAAGGATGAGTACAACCCCAAGAACACCATCCCAACCGTGAAGCATGGAGGTGGAAACATCATTCTTTGGGGATGCTTTTCTGCAAAGGGGACAGGACGACTGCACCGTATTGAGGGGAGGATGGATGGGGCCATGTATCGCGAGATCTTGGCCAACAACCTCCTTCCCTCAGTAAGAGCATTGAAGATGGGTCGTGGCTGGGTCTTCCAGCATGACAATGACCCAAAACACACAGCCAGGGCAACTAAGGAGTGGCTCCGTAAGAAGCATCTCAAGGTCCTGGAGTGGCCTAGCCAGTCTCCAGACCTGAACCCAATAGAAAATCTTTGGAGGGAGCTGAAAGTCCGTATTGCCCAGCGACAGCCCCGAAACCTGAAGGATCTGGAGAAGGTCTGTATGGAGGAGTGGGCCAAAATCCCTGCTGCAGTGTGTGCAAACCTGGTCAAGAACTACAGGAAACGTATGATCTCTGTAATTGCAAACAAAGGTTTCTGTAGCAAATATTAAGTTCTGCTTTTCTGATGTATCAAATACTTATGTCATGCAATAAAATGCAAATAAATTACTTTAAAATCATACAATGTGATTTTCTGTATTTTTGTTTTAGATTCCGTCACTCACAGTTGAAGAGTACCTATGATAAAAATTACAGACTTCTACATGCTTTGTAAGTGGGAAAACCTGCAAAATCGGCAGTGTATCAAATACTTGTTCTCCCCACTGTATATATATATTTTAACTATTTTGATGGCCATACAATATATTCTTAATTCCTACATGTTCGATCTAGTATGTCTGCCTCTGCTTCAGATATACAGCCCTAAATGAATAGCTGATTGATAGTGTAATAAACAATGAAAGGACTGACAGTTTCTTGATATACATTAGCTCACTGACCATCTTCATGGCTGTAATCTCTCTTTATTATACCCCATGGGTTATCTCCCATGTTCTAATCTAGTTACTGATTTATGTTCTTCACATCCCATCCAGTAAATAAACATTAGGGGTAATTGTCACTTTTACTGTTGGTTTTAAACCTGAACTATGTTGGCATGTTAATTATGTCTTGCCCCTGAATTTATAGAGAATAATCGATGCATGCATTAACCCTTTACAGTCATTGGCATTAATTAACCAGACCGGACATCATTATGGAGCCTCTGCCTAGAGATACTTAAATGTATTGTGTCTCAGTGTCCTTCCTACTTATAAACCATTTACAAACCATTGTTTAAAGTATTTATTAATATTAACGTAGTACCTATACTGAACAAAAATATAAACGCAAGATGCAACAATTTGAACGATTTTACTGAGTTACAGTTCATATAAGGAAATCAGTCAATTGAAATAAATTAATTAGCCCCTAATCTATGGATTTCACATGACTGGTCAGGGGCACAGCCATGGCTGGGCTTGGAGGGCATGGGCCCACCCACTTAGGAGCCAGGCCCACCAACTGGGGAGCCAGACCCAGCCAAACAGAATTAGTTTTCCCCCAAAAAAGTACTTTATTACAGACAGAAATACCCCTCATGTTGGTGGGCCTTGTGGGGGATAAATAATATTTTTGTGCATACGGAACATTTCTGGGATATTTTATTTCAGCTCATGAAACATGGGACCAACACTTTACATTACGTTTCTATTTTTGTTCAGTATAATATACCTTTATGTAAAGGGGTATCCATAGTTGTAATGTGTGTGTCTTCTCTGATCTGAGATACTGGTGGTTCTGTTTACAGGCAGCCCTGGCTGGAGGTACCACCATGGTTATAGGACATGTACTACCAGAGAAGAATGAATCTCTACTGGAGGCCTACGAGAAGACCCGCTCCCAGGCCGACAATAAAGCCTGCTGCGATTACGCCCTTCATATGGGGGTCACCTGGTGGGGGCCCAAGGTAACTCTCACACTCCCTTGATAACTAGTGTTTATACCCTTTTCATTTTACTGAGCTAAGATGAACCAAGCAGAGCTGATCTGTACTGCACTGACCTGGTTACACATCCACCATAGTTGCTGGAACTGTGCTGCAAAAGTCACTGAAAGGAAAATATCCAAGCCAGCACACTACGATTCAGGTTGGCACGATAGTGTGAAAAGGTGTGACTCCTGACTAGGGCTGTGGCAGTCATGACATTTTGTCAGCCGTCACGTGATCAGGTCTTTCTCACAGGCTACATACAAGTGAAGACAGACACATCGGGGACACAACTGCGCGCGTCCTTATCCAATTCCGAGGAGTATATTGAAGATATTGGAAGAACTGTCCACATGTACTTTTCGTCAGCCAACAAGATGAGTAAGCCTAACGAACAGTGGGACAGTTGTGGGAAGCGATACATTTATACAACCACTAGCATCAAAAAACCTGTTTTAAGCAATGAGCCTGATACAACATATCAGATTGTTAAGCTTAAAATGTTGATTAACTATTAGCCTAAGAGTGTGCAAAGCTGTCATCAAGGCAAGGGGTGGCTACTTTGAAGAATCTCAAATATAACATCTATTTTGATTTGTTTAACACTTTTTTGGTTACTACATGATTCCATATGTGCTATTTCATGGTTTGGATGTCTTCACTATTTTTCTACAATGTAGAAAATAGTACAAATAATGAAAAGCCCTTGAATGAGTAGGTGTGTCCAAACTTTTGACTGGTACTGTATGTGTGACATCTGTTTTGATTTAGAACGGACCGTTATCGTGCACCTGTCTCGAAACAGGGGCAGGGGAAAAAAATACATGTAATCTATGCACTTAAATAGCGAATGAAGGACGCGTTTACCGTGGTTCATTTTAATGCCAGCCAGGAAGGCTATACTCCTGTTGTAAAGAGAAACAATGTGCTAAATATTAGGAAAGTTGAGAAATAAATATAGTAGGCCTAGCCTGTAGAAAGCTGATGGAATCCTCCTCTTTTTAACTCCATAGCCTATAGAAATGTTGCGCAACATGAGCTCATGGGCTCTCATGAAGTGTTTGATTAGATTTTCAATTACATTTGCATTGATATCAGAGTGATTAGAGGGACAATAGAGTGCTGAGTACCAGGCAGTTAGCAAGTTTGGTAGGCTACTAATGAACATCAGCAGCATCAGAGCTTGGAGAAGCCTAATTATCGTGACTAAACGGTCACATGCAATTTGACTGCCGTCATGACTCGTAATATTGTCGGTGTAACAGCCCTACTCCTGACTGTGTTCATCTTGTTCAGGTGAACTCTAACTTCTAACCCCTGACCTGTAGGTGCGTGCTGAGATGGAGAGCCTGGTGAGAGATAAAGGGATCAACTCTTTCCAGATGTTCATGGCCTATAAGGACCTGTTCATGCTGAGGGACTCAGAGCTCTTCCAGGCCCTACAAAACTGTAAGGACATCGGGGCCGTGGCCCGCGTACATGCTGAAAACGGAGAACTAGTGGCTGAGGTGAGTCTCAGACCCCAGGTAAATTTTTTTACCTTTATTTTACTAGGCAAGTCTGTTAAGAACAAATTGTTATTTACAATGACAGCCTAGGAACAGTGGGTTTACTGCCTTGTTCAGGGGCAGAACAACAGATTTTTTTTAACCTTATCAGCTCGGTGATTCAATCCAGCAACCTTTCGGTTACGGGCTCAACGCTCTAACCATTTGGCTACCTGCCGCCCCATGGTTCAATATGTAGTCCCATATCAATTACTTTTCTTCTCCATCAAATCTTTGACCAGAAAGAAATACAACAAAGTCAGATTAATTTCATGAATTACTTTTAAAAAACCTTATCTATCCAATTGTAAGAAAGAAACTGACTGGTACTGGTTTGACAGAAGAACTGCCACCACAGTAAGCATTTTTATTCACACAAGGGAGACTAGGGCTGTTGTGTGGTAAGGTCAGAGATGAGACAGAGACCATAGAGCAATCGGGGTTTCAACCAGTGGAGGCTGGTGGGAGGAGATATAAGAGGACGGGCCTGTTGTAATGGCTAGAATGGGATTAATGGAACGGCATCAAACAGATTGAACATATGGAAACCACATGTTTGACTCCGTTCTATTGATTCCATTCCAGCCAATAAAATGAGCCCGTCCTCCTATACAGTGGGGAGAACAAGTATTTGATACACTGCCGATTTTGCAGGTTTTCCTACTTACAAAGCATGTAGAGGTCTGTAATTTTTATCATAGGTACTCTTCAACTGTGAGTGATGGAATCTAAAACAAAAATCCAGAAAATCACATTGTATGATTTTTAAGTAATTAATATGCATTTTATTGCATGACATAAGTATTTGATACATCAGAAAAGCAGAACTTAATATTTGGTAGAGAAACCTTTGTTTGCAATTACAGAGATCATACGTTTCCTGTAGTTCTTGACCAGGTTTGCACACACTGCAGCAGGGATTTTGGCCCACTCCTTCATCCAGATCCTTCAGGTTTCGGGGCTGTCGCTGGGCAATACGGACTTTCAGCTCCCTCCAAAGATTTTCTATTGGGTTCAGGTCTGGAGACTGGCTAGGCCACTCCAGGACCTTGAGATGCTTCTTACGGAGCCACTCCTTAGTTGCCCTGGCTGTGTGTTTCGGGTCGTTGTCATGCTGGAAGACCCAGCCACGACCCATCTTCAATGCTCTTAGTGAGGGAAGGAGGTTGTTGGCCAAGATCTCGCGATACATGTCCCCATCCATCCTCCCCTCAATACGGTGCAGTTGTCCTGTCCCCTTTGCAGAAAAGCATCCCCAAAGAATGATGTTTCCACCTCCATGCTTCACGGTTGGGATGGTGTTCTTGGGGTTGTACTCATCCTTCTTCTTCCTCCAAACACGGCGAGTGGAGTTTAGACCAAAAAGCTCTATTTTTGTCTCATCAGACCACATGACCTTCTCCCATTCCTCCTCTGGATCATCCAGATGGTCATTGGCAAACTTCAGACGGGCCTGGACATGCGCTGGCTTGAGCAGGGGGACCTTGCGTGCGCTGCAGGATTTTAATCCATGACGGCGCAGTGTGTTACTAATGGTTTTCTTTGAGACTGTGGTCCCAGCTCTCTTCAGGTCATTGACCAGGTCCTGCCGTGTAGTTCTGGGCTGATCCCTCACCTTCCTCATGATCATTGATGCCCCACGAGGTGAGATCTTGCATGGTGCCAGGAGGGCTTCTTAAAGAAAAACTAACAGGTCTGTGAGAGTCGGAATTCTTACTGGTTGGTAGGTGATCAAATACTTATGTCATGCAATAAAATGCAAATTAATTATTTAAAAATCATACAATGTGATTTTCTGGATTTTTGTTTTAGATTCCGTCTCTCACAGTTGAAGTGTACCTATGATAAAAATTACAGACTTCTACATGCTTTGTAAGTAGGAAAACCTGCAAAATCGGCAGTGTATCAAATACTTGTTCTCTCCACTGTAGCTCCTCCCACCAGCCTCCACTGTTAGAATAGTAGAATACACAAGGTGCAATTTCGAAATGTGATTGTGCATCAGCAGTCACTCAATTAGCCCATGTCAGCTAAATTGTTTTAGATTGGTAAATTAATCCAGCGGCCAGCTATCTAAACTTGTAGTAAGCATTGTCGAATTACAGACCTGGATGGGGCCAATTTATCATCAGTTATCATACATGTGCCTTCACCCTATGGAAAAATGTGTAGAATTGCAGGAAATTATCTGTAAAACTGCTGATTTTTCTTTCCGCCCCATGACAAAATGAGTAGAATTACATTAAATTTGTTATAAAATTGCTAAATCTTCTCTCTGCCCCATGACAAAATGTGTAGAATTGCAGGAGATTAACTTTAAAACGTAAATGTTTTCCCTTTGTTGTCACGAGGTTGGGGGGGTGGGGGGGGGGGGCGGGGATTATGGATGTGGGTATGCAGACCCACGAGCCACTGCGGCCCATCATGATGAGTTCCGTTTTTTTGTGGCCCCCACCCCCATCAAAGTTGCCCATCCCTGCCATAGAGTTAGAATTACTTGTAAGGACATTCAACGTTCCGTGATGGATGAACCTGCGGCCATATTTAGTGTACATCCTATTTCTATCAGTGATACAGCACATACACCATGATTCCTGTGTGTTTTCTAGGGCGCCAAAGAGGCATTGGACCTCGGAATCAGTGGCCCAGAGGGCATTGAGATCAGCAGACCAGAGGAGGTAATACGTTCTCTTTACTCTTTGGATAAAAGCGTCTGCTAAATGGCATATATTATTATTATATTATTATATATTACTGTTGTAGTCTGTGCTCATAATGGACACATACTCCTTGTCTTTCTTTCATGACTTCATAGACATAGCCATTACAGTTGTATAGTCTTATTGTTATCCAGTGAAGCATTTCCAGTGCCTATGCTATAGATATCAGCCAGTGGTGGAAAAAGTACCCAACTGTCTTACTTTAGTAAAAGTAAAGATACCTTAATAGAAAATTACTCAAGTGAAAGTCATCCAGTAAAATACTACTTGAGTAAAAGTCTAAAAGTATTTGGTTTTAAATATACTTAAGTATCAAGTATAAAAGTATGAGTCCTTATATAAAGCAAACCAGACTGCATAATAATGTTTTTTTTACAGATAGCCAGGGCCATGCTCCAACACACATCCTTTACAAACGAAGCATGTGTTTAGTGAGTCTGCCAGATCAGGGGCAGTAGGGATGACTAGGGATGTTCTCTGGATAAGTGTGTGAATTAGGCAATTTTCCTGGCCTGCTAAGCATTCAAAATGTAACGAGTACTTTTGGGTGTCAGGGAAAATGTATGGAGTAAAAAGTACATTATTTTATTTTGGAATGTAGTGAAGTAAAAGTAAAAGTTGCCAAAAATATAAATAGTAAAGTAAAGTACAGATACCCCAAAAAACACCTTAAGTAGTACTTTACACCACTGATATCAGCCCTTCATAATATTGTAATAACCCTAGCATTGACGAGTCTCTTATACTAACTCAACACAATATCCGGTTGTTTTCTCTTTCTCACAGCTGGAGGCAGAGGCCACCCATCGGGCAATCACCATCGCCAATAGGGTGAGTGTGTGTTCTGGGTCAAGATGTTGCATTTTTTTTATCATCAAGCACTTCAGTACAATGGTAACCGACCCCGAAATACCCTGCAACATCTGGAAATAGTCCTGCATTTGGCATGGGCATTTGGCATGTTTTATTTCTGGAGAAACTCTCTCTAAGACATGTTGTCTCACTCTCTGTCATCCTCCCTCAGGCCCACTGTCCTATCTACCTTGTCAACGTGTCCAGTATGTCAGCAGGAGATGTGCTTGCCACAGCCAAGATGCAGGGTAAGGCCAAGGCATATCTTATCTTGTCCTGTTGTATCCTGCCCTGTCCTGTCCTGTACAGATTACTTTTCATGTGTTTTTGCGACCCTCTGCTGGCTTGGTCTGGGCTGATCTTCACTACAAGTGCTTTTGGAACCGTACCCGTCTGTCTGTCTTGTACAGTAACTGGCCAATACTACACACTACACATCACACTATACGGATATGTATAAACCCATCTATATAATCTGTCTCTAGGTAAAGTAGTCCATGGGGAGACCACAACGGCCCATGCAGTGCTGAACGGTCTGCAGTACTACCACCAGGACTGGGCCCATGCTGCAGCCTACGTCACTGTGCCTCCTCTACGCCTGGACCCAAACACACCCAACTACCTGATGAGTCTACTGGGAAAGTAAGAGCACACACACACACACACACATAAATACACAGACACAAACAACTACCTGATGAGTCTACTTGGGAATTAAGAGGGGCACATTTCCTTTGTACCCTGCTGAAGGTGATATCCCTGAACGTCTGGGAAATTGCCTTTAAATTCTACTGCTGTGCACAGATCGTACATCTGTGTTGGATTGAATCCAGGCACCATTCTTAACAGTGCTTGTAGCTCTCATTAATATGTATAAACATTTTTTGCTATTGGCATTCAATGATATTATTCAATTTCAACAAAATGTCCCCCCTGACTCGTCCTGTCCTCCTTCTCTCTGAGCTTTAACAGTTGACACCCTGAACATAGTGTTATCAATTCAAAGTTAATACAATTTATATTTGCCTTCTCTACATTTTCCCCCTGACCTATCCTCTCCTCCTCTCTGACCCACTACAGTGACACACTGAACGTAGTGGTGTCTGACCACCGTGCCTTCACCACCAAACAGAAGGCTATGGGCAAGGATGACTTCACGAAGATCCCCCATGGAGTCCCGGGCATCCAGGACCGCATGAGCGTCATCTGGGAGAGAGGAGTGGTAAGCAAACATGATGTATCTCTAGTGTTTGTACATAGGCAAAGCTCTACGGCTGTATAGAAAGACAACAGAAAGATTAGATCTACTATTGTGACTGCTGTAACTAACTGCTACCGTAATACCATGTTGCAGTTGGAAATATACCTGTTACAATATTTGTTGTAGTGCTCGACATCTTGATAACATAATTGCTCCCTCTGCCCTCTCCCTCTGATATGGAACATTTTGATCCTCTGTTACTGTAGGTCGGAGGCAAGATGGACGAGAACCGTTTTGTTGCGGTGACCAGCTCCAACGCAGCTAAGATCTACAACCTGTACCCCAGAAAGGGTAGGATCATCCCAGGGGCTGATGCTGACGTGGTGGTCTGGGATCCTGAAGGGACCAAGTATGTAACCATATCCACTATCCACTCACTCCCTCCCTTCTCACTACTACCACTACGGCGACCCTTTACCCTCTGGGGGATGCTAAGGTTTTTCTTTTATACACTCTTAGAATTAGTGGTGACTCGAGGAAACATTGCTAGTAAATGGTTCATGTTTGCACCTTCGGTTAGTTGAGGGGTTCTTGGAGGAATCTTGAATGGTTCAATGTAGCAATATGCAAAAATGTTCAAGGAAATTTTTGATTTGCAGTATTCAAACGTAACATGATGAACAGGAATTACATTTACATTAACGGGTGGCCAAAAATAACTATCTGAAAGCCACGCTTACAATAAGCCATGCCTCCTATCTGATAGGCTGACACCTCCACAATATATTAGTAAAAAGGAAAGCAATGTTTCCCATCACAAAAAGGTTCCGGTTTGAAGTTTAACACAGGGGTTCCTGAAATACCCTTTTCAGAGGGGTTCCTCTAGGAACCTTTTTGAACTAGAAAGGAGAAAGGTTACGCCAGTGTGGCAACCCAAAAGGTTCTTCCAGGCACCTTTACCTCTAAGAGTATAGAGCAACAATATGCCACTTACCAGATGCTTTTCTTACCAACTTAGCCACACAAGACCAATAACCTATTGTATGTGTTAAGAAAATATATTTCTCTGTGTCCAGGACCATCTCTGTGGACACACAGGTGCAGGGTGGAGACTACAACCTGTATGAGAGTCTTCGTTGCCATGGTGTCCCCCTGGTTACCATTAGCCGTGGTCGTTTGGTCTACGAGAACGGAGTGTTCACGTGCTCCGAGGGATCTGGGAAATTCTATCCTCTCAGAACCTTCCCTGACTACCTCTACAAGAAGATGGTGCAGCGGGAGAAGGTATTGTAAAAAGCCATCAACAGGATGTGGATTTGAAAATGTTCCTTTACACATGAATTTTGCAGCAGACAAAAGGTGATCTTTGAATCGCATAAACTTTCCATATCTGCTTCAGAGTGTCTTGATTGTCATCAAGTATTATTAATGTGTTATTACTGTGTGTATAACCAGAGACTAATTATTCTATGTCTACGTGCATGTGTGCGCGTGTCTGTGTTTGCATCTCTATTTACTCGTGTGCACGTGTGTCTTTGTCTCCTCAGTGTCAGGCCCTGAAGGCCGTGGAGCGTGAGCCCTACGTAGGAGACGTAGCATTGATGAATTCTGGGAAGAAGGACTGTGGACCATGTGATGGGGACACTCCAACACGACCACACACCAAGCACGGAGGACAGAGAGACCTGCATGAGTCCAGCTTCAGCCTCTCTGGTAACACACACACACATATCGCTTTGCAATAAAGGCCTATATAACTTTATTAATCGCCACTTCTAATGCAGTATCTACTATATCTACGTGTTTCAATCTCCACTGGTAAGATGCACAATTAGCTACATTTTGTTATTTCCCACTTTTTGTTTTATCAATCTCTCCAGGTTCCCAGGTCGATGATAAAATCCCAAAGAGATCTTCTGCGAGGATTCTGGCTCCCCCAGGTGGTCGATCCAGTGGCATCTGGTAACTGTGTGGAAGAGTAGTGAGTTCTAGAACCACACAGTTACTGTAGTTCTCTATTAGAATGAAGCCTGAAGGGAAGTTCAGGGCCAACCAAGACAAACTGCTTTTTACGTTCACCCAGAAAGCAAAGAAAGGAAAGAAAACCTTACATGTTATTTCAAAAAATTAACTCACTTATTTAGTGTTTATATGATGAAAGGGTCTGAGTAACATTTATATGACATTGATGTCATTTTAATATTTGTTGGAATATCTGCCTGTATGGTCGAACCCTGAACAATATTGGGCTTTACACATTTTAGACAAATCTAAACTAAATTTGCACGGTAGCTAAGTTGCTAGTTGACTGTTTTGGATAAATGTATGTATGTTAGAAAAAGTACTCTATGTCATTATACACTAATGGTTTTAGGGGGGATGAGGGGAGAATGGGGTTGAGTTGATAATTGGTTTACCTCACTGTTTAACCTACACTATTGCACTTGTATCATGTACTACTTAGCTGCCTTTTCCTTACATGATTTTATGTTTAACAAAACAACTTTTTCTACCAATACAGAATAGTCATGAATTCACGTGATTAGTTATTTACTACACAATATCTCAAAGCACTTGACATGAAATAACGTGGATATCATAATTTTTCTGTTTGCGTTCCTTCACGATTCCATTTGTCTAATATTGACGAAAACTAAAATGCAAGCTGATACTTTAAAAACATTTTTTATCTTACAATGTTATTTGAAAAGATGTCATTCCCTTTTAGAGCACTGTCAAAAGTATAATCATGAGTCCTGAACAACTAAGGATGACATAGGTCATCAAAATACGTAGGTTCAGAGTTTTTATAGCTTCTATGTTGCTGTTTACAGTTTAATATAGTAGCACTCTCTCCCTTCCTAGTCATCTCATCTCCCATCAATGTGAATGAACCTATGCTGTGTTTACTGTATGTATGTTGTGGCATAGAACACTTATATGTGAGGCACTGATATGACTCATATTTAGCAGCATTCTATGTGTAAGTGGTGATATGATATTTCTTTACTTTTCTCTGTCCGTTATCGACAAGTTAGCTAGCTCCACTTTGAAATGCCTTTTTCTCACAGGAGAAGTCTCACATTAAACACATATACAGTTACTAGAGATAACATGTTTATCATTGTGATCCCTCTTAGGATGTGCAAATTAACTACTGAGCTATTTCTTTGTGTTTCTTTTTTTGTTACAACACTGAGGAATTCTGGTCTTGCACTGAAAAGTATTTAACAGTTTTGTAATATCTTTTGGGTTGACATTTCCAAGGTTGCAACACTGTCGATTGGGTACGAGAAGTGCATGATCTATAATTTGATTGAATTTTGAGTATTATAATGGGAATGTAAATATACAAATGCAAGTTCTTCAGGTTTATGTGTTTATGTCATAATGTCATTCAACAATGCACTGTCATTATATTACTGGATGGCTTGCTTATTCAAGATTGTGTCAATGAAAACCACTGATGTTTTTTTATTTTTTATTGTCTTGACGCTGTTCCAGTGTCAGCTACTGAGAACATATATGAGTTTTATTTGTGAAGAATATGCTTTATTGTTTTGCCATAGTCCAAACCACACTGTACATGATATGACTGCAGTGTAAGAGGTCCTTACTGGTGCTGACTAGCCTACTGTGTTTTCACTGAGGTTTGGTTTTGTTTTATCCTATGTGTTCTTGCAGCTCTTTATCACATGATTGAGTGCAAATAAACCACACGGAAATGTCAAGCTTGAATTGTGTTTCTTAAAAAAATCTACAAAACATAATATGCCCTGTAGCCTATACTGTATTTGGGTTCAATACAATGCAATGTATGTACAATAGTGTTGCTTTAGCATATAATAGCCTATAATATGATGGAATAGAATAGCTAGAATAGAATAGAGTTTATCTATGGTGAATAAAACGACCTCAAAAAACACATCGGTCTTTAGCAAAGCCCTGTGGGGGCCTGAAAACATGTAGGTTAGCGACTACTCCCTATAATATATCATGTAGGCTAGTGACTACTCCCTGTAATAGGTCAAAGTCCTATTTATACTGTATATTTACCCTAGACGCGCCTCTAACAGCATGGAGTCGTGCGCATGCGCATTAGGTCCTGGATTGTTGCAGACGAAACGTTGGTGTTGGTGGGGTCCGTGCTATCTGGGATTCCTTGGGACGTCCATACCCCATTGAAGTTGACATTTAAAATTGTGTAAGTTAAGTGTAAGGGTTAAGGTTACGGTTAGTCAGAGGTGAATGTAGATTTAATTTCTTATCGGTACGGGAACCCAAAAAAAGTATGGGCCTAGTCAATATTTGTATTACCTTTTTATAGAGGCATAAAAACAACGAGTCATGATGTTTTCATGATTGTCAAACAATCTCTTAAAAGGGCTCATTTTCTAGGCTACCCACGCACTTTCATCCACTTGCAACATATTTCCAGCCTCCAAACAGTGGTGAATGGAAAGAGACATCGTTTAAACAAAACTCCACAAGGTGTAGGGCTGATGACATTTGGCCATTGCCATTAGTCCAGAATGTATGCATCCATTGCTGTCCGCGTAATGGTGCATCTTTGCCTCATGTCAATGTTTTTTTCGAACATCACATTTTGGCGTGTAGGGATGCAGCCTGGTCTCATAGACTAGACGTAACATAGTAAACGTAAATCCGGAGGACAACAATTTGTATGATATGTTACATTTGGTAGTTACAGTTGAAGTCTGTAGTTTACATACACTTAGGTTGAAGTCATTAAAACTAATTGTTCAACCACTCCACAGATTTCATGTTAACAAACTATAGTTTTGGCAAGTCGGTTAGGATATCTAATTTGTGCATGACTCAAATAATTCTTCCAACAATTGTTTACAGACAGATTATTTAACTTATAATTCACTATATCACAATTCCAGTGGGTCAGAAGTTTACATACACTAAGTTGACTGTGCATTTAAACAGCTTGGAAAATTCCAGAAAATGATGTCATGGCTTTAGAAGCTTCTGATAGGCTAATTTACATAATTTGTAAATTGGAGGCGTACCTGTGGATGTATTTCAAGGCCTACCTTAAAACTCAGTGCCTCTTTGCTTGACATCATGGGAAAATCAAAAGAAATCAGCCAAGACCTCCACAAGTCTAGTTCTTCCTTGGGAGCAATTTCCAAACGCCTGAAGGTACCACGTTCATCTGTACAAACAGTAGTACGCAAGTATAAACACCATGGGACCACGCAGCTGTCATACCGCTCAGGAAGGAGACGCGTTCTGTCTTTTAGAGATTAACATACTTTGGTGCGAAAAGTGCAAATCAATCCCAGAACAACAGCAAAGGACCTTGTGAAGATGTTGGAAGAAACAGCCACTGCTCCAAAACCACCATAAAAAAGCCAGACTACGGTTTGCAACTGCACATGGGGACAAAGATCGTTCTTTTTGGAGAAATGTCCTCTGGTCTGATGAAACAAAAATAAAACTGTTTGGCCATAATGACCATTGTTATGTTTGGAGAAAAAAGGGGGAGGCTTGCAAGCCGAAGAACACCATCCCAACCGTGAAGCATCATGTTGTGGGGGTGCCTTGCTGCCGGAGGGACTGGTGCACTTCACAAAATAGATGGCATCATGAGGAAGGAAAATTGTGTGGATATATTGAAGTAACATCTCAAGACATCAGTCAGGAAGTTAAAGCTTGGTTGCAAATGGGTCTTCCTAATGGACAATTACCTCAAACATACTTACAAAGTTGTGGCAAAATGGCTTAAGGACAACAAAGTCAAGGTATTGGAGTGGCCATCACAAAGCCCTGACCTCAATCCTATAGAAAATTTGTGGGCAGAACTGAAATAACGTGTGCGAGCAAGGAGGCTACAAACCTGACTCAGTTACACCAGTTTTGTCAGGAGGAATGGGCCAAAATTCACGCAACTTATTGTGGGAAGCTTGTGGAAGGCTACCCAAAACGTTTGACCCAAGTTAAACAATTTAAAGGCAATGCTACCAAATACTAATTGAGTTTATGTAAACTTCTGATCCACTGGGAATGTGATGAAAGAAACAAAAGCTGAAATAACTCATTCTCTCTACTATTATTCTGACATTTCACATTCTTAAAATAAAGTGGTGATCATAACTGACCTATAACAGGGAATTTTTACTAGGATTAAATGTTAGGAATTGTGAAAAACTGAGTTTAAATGTATTTAGCTAAGGTGTATGTAAACTTCTGACTTCAACTGTACATAAGACAGATGGTTGCTTTTTAGCTACTTTGCTACTACTTAGCATTTTAGCTAACCCTTCCCCAAACCCTAACTTTAAGCCTTTTAGCGAACCCTTCCCCTAACCCTGACCTTAACCCTTTAACCTAACTCCTAAACTTAACCCTATCCTTAACCCTAACCCCTAGCCTAGCTAATGTTAGACAGCTAGCTAACGTTAGCCACCTATCTAGAATTTGGAACATATCATAAGTTTTGCAAATTCGTAACATATAGTACTTTTAGCAAATTCGTAACATATTGTGCGTTTTTTCAAAATTGTAACATATGATACGAATTGTAATTTGTAACCTTATCATACGAAATGGTTGATGGACATTCACAAATACCATACAAAATGTAACATATAATACTAAATTTGATTTCTCGGATTTACATACAGAACAATACAAAATACTCTGAGTCCAGCTTGCAACCATACCACCCGTTTTCAAATCCATTCGCACGTTTCATGCCTCTGACATGCGGTAATGATAAATAATGGTGTAACAGACAACAGTTTTCTTGACATGTTGTTTTCATTATTGTGATAGGCTCACTATTTCGTACCGCCTTACTTTCACGACTGGGGTTAGTGAGGTTTACTGTAGGGACGTCCCAAGAATCCCAGATAGCACTGACGAAGTGGTGGGGGTGGCCCGTTACTAACCAGTGCACGGCGCAGAATCTCTGGCAACAACAACAGCGGAGGATTGGAGCATAGGAATACTGCCAGCGAAATAACAACAGAGAAAGATAGCTCTCGGAATACAGTGAGTAGGCCCTAATGCATAAAAAAAACAAAAAAACACTGAATTTGCATTTGCAAATTGGATATGCATTTTTAGGGCATAATATGGTGCCTCTTGTCCATTCAGTGATGATATTTCGTTTACAGTGACAGTCCTCTATTCGGAGAGGCCTGCAGAGGGGGCCCGGTTCCATGGATAGCAACTGTAACATTGCAGGGTTTTGTTTCTTAACACCTAATGCAAATAGGGCAAATGTATTGTTCTCTGAGCATGCAATAAATTATACATTTACTGCGTATAAATACCGAATAAATGTATATATTTTGTGAACCTTATATAGAGTGAGATTGCGCACTGTTCTGTAAAGGCCTAGAATAGAATTGACTCCTCGCACGATAGTGTCTGTGGTGTTCATGGTTGCTTGTAATTGGGCTTTTATTACAGTAGAATTGTCATGATTGTATTCTAAACTCTGGTGTTAATAAACCTTTACATATAGCCCTCTATAAAGCAGTTAACGGCAGGTGGAGTAGGCCTACTGTCCGTTATTGGCTTCTATTCAATGCACGCTCCTGGGAGGTGCAGGTATTGTATATCGCTTTGCAATCATTTACAATGTGTCAAAATGGGGGGAAAGAGCTAGGCCCTTCTGCTATGTCTGCACATACTGATAATTCATTCATATCAATACATTATAATCCTATAATTTAAATGTCATAAAAATATGTACAGTGTAGGCTAACCTTTCTACACGCAACTCGTTGCGTTGGCTAATGCATTTTCTTTTCGTTTCCTAAAAGGTGATGATACTAGCCTAGGTTATTTATTTGTATCTTGTCATACATATGTCAAAACATGGCCTATTCCTCTGCACGTATCCACATATCCTGGGTCAGGTGACAGACGCGAAAAAAGAAATCTGATTGGTTATTATCAGTGCCGTCAGTGCCAGTGATTTCTCCTTAGAAAAAAATAGATTGTTGTTTCTGAATTTAAGATTTTTTTTAGAAACGTAACCTATTAAATACATTGTATTTCTAAAACAGCAGAAAGGCAGACACTCCAACTAAACTGACTAGGAGATGCGTCCTGTCTGTATGTGCTGCTTTTCTCAAGCACTAGGATATTCTGACTAATCTGAGAGGATTATTGTGACAACAGAAGATTAAATGTTAAAAATAAATCACTCCTGCAACATCAAACTACCCCAGAAGGTGTAGTGTTCACTTCAACATTAGGCATAAGTTAGTTCTTTTTTACATTTCTGTTTTGTAGTGATCAAATCTTGTAGACAAATAAATACCTGTAGTCAATGCTGTAGGTAGTGTAGACCACGTCAAAGCAAGTTATGGAACAAAGCCTTCTGTGCTGATGTTTTGTGACCCTGTGAGGAACCCTCATTTCCTCCTCTCTAACAAAGTACGAATTCCTTGAATTTTTTACAATAGTTCCCTGAATTCCTAGTATTTTTAACCACAAAATTCATTTTTTGTTTTGCAGCACTGCAATGGTATGCAGTCCATACATCTTTGCAATGTTAGTTTTTTTGGCAGTGAACGTCAAATTGTAATGTCTTTTTCTTCTTTAGGTATAGAGTATGGCAGTGAATGTGCATGCCACGTCTGTGTCCTGTGACACCCTGAGCCGACATGATATGCTGGCCTGGCTCAACGATTCCCTACACCTCACCTACACCAAAATAGAACAGCTCTGCTCAGGTAGGTCTCCATTCCTGACTTGTGATTGCATTGTGCCTCCAAAGTTCTCTATTTTCAGTTCCTTATTTCCACCTAAAGATCATACGAGTTGTTCTGTCTTCTCCCAAATAATAGTGTAAATTAATGGTTCCTTTCCCTATCCCTTTGGGCAAATCATTACACTGGTTGTAATTTGGTTATAATAATGACATAATTTCAAACAGTTTTGCCTTCTGGCATGGACCTCAAGTCCTCAACAAACCCATTAAAACCAATGAGTGGAGATGAGATTTCAATTGTGTTGTCTTATACCAGCATGACATTTTCTCCTTCTGTTTACCTTCTAGGGGCAGCGTACTGTCAGTTCATGGACATGCTGTTCCCAGGCTGTGTCCTGCTAAAGAAGGTTAAGTTTCAGGCCAAGCTGGAACATGAGTTCATACACAACTTCAAAGTTCTCCAGGCTGCCTTCAAGAGGATGGGAGTCGACAAAGTCAGACTATTATCTATTTATCATAATCTATAAAACATTACAAATCAGAACGTGTTCACACCCCTTGACCTTTTCCACATTTTGTTGTTACAGCCTGAATTTTAAATGAGATTTTGTGTCACTGGCCTACACACAATACCCCATAATATCAAAGTGGAATTATGTTTTTAGACATTTTTACAAATGAAATGTCTTGAGTTGATAAGTCTTCA
This sequence comes from Thymallus thymallus, assembly GCA_023634145.1. NCBI lineage: Eukaryota > Metazoa > Chordata > Actinopteri > Salmoniformes > Salmonidae > Thymallus > Thymallus thymallus. Next base: position 18,173,704 of record CM042406.1, read on the forward strand.
ACCTCTTTGTTATGGCAAGCCTAAATACGTTCAGGAGTAAAAATATGCTTAACAAGTCACATAATAATTTGCATGGACTCACTCTGTGTGCAATAATAGTGTTTAACATTGTTTTTGAGTGACTACCTCATCTCTGTACCCCATACATACAATTATCTGTAAGGTCTCTCAGTCAAGCAGTGAATTTCAAACACAAATTAAACCACAAAGACAATGGAGGTTTTCCAATGCCTTGCAAAGAAGGGCACCTATCGGTATATGGGTAAAAATAAAAAATCAGACATTGAATATCCCTTCCTAACTCAGTTGCAGGAGAGGAAGAAAACTGCTCAGGGGTTGGTTACATTAAAAAAAGAGGCAAAATCCAAGAGGAAAACCTTGTTCAGTCTGCAAACAAATGCACCTTTCAGCAGGACAATAAAGGCCAAGAGTTGCTTACCAAGACGACATTGAATGTACCTGAGTGGCCTACTTACGACTTAAATCTACTTGAAAATCTATAGCAAGACTTGAAAATGGCTGTCTGGCAATGATCAACAACCAATTTGACAGAGCTTGAAGAGTTTAAAAAAGAACAATGTGCAAATATTGTACAATCCAGGTGTCCAAAGCTCTTAGAGACTTACCCAGAAAGACTCACAGCTGCAATCACTGCCAAAGGTGATTCTAACATGTATTGACTCAGGGGTCTGAATATATTAGATATTTCTGTATTTGATTTTCAATGCATTTGCTAACATTTCAAAAACATGTTTTCACTTTGTCATTATGGTGTATTGTGTGTAGATGAGCAAAAATACATCTATTTAGGGCTCTATTCAATCTGTAAAGCTGAAGTGTTACAGATTACGTAATAGAAATGTAAAGGTAATGTCCGATTGAGCCGACATATGCAGTGTTGATGCACCGTGAATGCGCTAAAGCGGGAACATTGCCTTGCGGATTGAATAGAGCCCTTTATCTATTTTGATGTCAGGCTGTAACACAACAAAATGTAGAATAAGTCAAGGGGTATGAATACTTTCTGAAGGCATGTATCATCATAACTGAAAGAAGTAGTGTCCGGAACAGTGGTTTATTGAGACACACAAAACAGACTTTTCCTACTGATCACTGTAGAATAAGCCTCCATATTAGACTTGCTTTTTAGTCTCTTTTATCTTACCCAATTTTCCAATGTTTCATTCCTTTATGACTTCAGCCATGTGAGGGCTTGCCTCTAGATTTTTCAATGGAAAGATTTTCATCTCTCAAAAAGCTTTCAAACATGTATTCTTATTCCTACAGATAATTCCTGTGGAGAAGCTGGTAAAAGGAAAGTTCCAGGACAACTTTGAGTTTGTGCAGTGGTTCAAGAAGTTCTTCGACGCCAACTATGATGGGAAGGAGTACGACCCTCTACAAGCCAGACAGGGGCAAGACATGGCTCCCGCCCCCAATCCAGGTGATCACTTTTCCCACAGACCAAAGAGAACTCATGGTCCTCCAGGTAACCCAAAATAATGGTTATACCTCTTCTGAATGGGATTGTCTCGCTGATTGAGCTTTGGATGGCTCAAAACACGCACAGCGCTCTGCAAGCAACTAGTCTGTTTGTGTGTGTGCACGATCCACTGGATGACAGCTCTTTGATGGTCATTTCACAGGCTAGCATTTTAGAAACAGTCAAGGAAAGGTAGCTCTGGGAGTCAGTGTCAGGATTCTTGTGATCACCACTGTGCCTTTAGGAGACTTTTTGAACACAAATACATTATTTTCCAATTTATAAATAAAATTGTTCCAGTTTTTCTTTGAGTGAATTGAAAATTGTGGTACCCCTTTGGGACCCTTTGTACTAACAGATATGTTTTAAACTATGATCTTAGACCTGCTATGTGTAAAAGCAGCTTTTTTGTGAATTGTTTTTTGGTATTAAGGTTGAAAATCAATCAGCATTGGTTCTCAAAATCAATAATATAGCTAGTGTGAGTTACACCATAGGCGCAACATTATGCTATGCTTACAACATGGGTTCTCGTTGAAACACTGTATTAGCAGTATCCATGGCTTTGATCGCATGGGGTGACAAACAAGGAGCATTTGTTTACTATGTTTACTAGTATTTACTACTATTTCTACTACTTTTAGTTTACAACTATTTGTTTTAATAGTATTTTGTTGACATTTACTGTGAGTATGACTGGCATTCAATCCAAGGCGCGTTAAAGTGCAGCGCACTATGCAGAGATCGCATTGAGAGCCCTCAATGCGGCCTTTAAAGACATTTTCCCTCAAAGTTTGCAGAGATCGCATTCACTGTGAATTACCTTTAAAAGTCTGTTCAATAACACACCTTGGATTTAATCCCAGCCTAAAACAGTAAACCTGCACTGCAACACTAATGACTCTATTAAATCAGGGTGATTGAAATTTAAAGGCAATGTTTCCGAGTTAGCGGAGTCTGCATTCACGTTGGCTCTATCGGAAATTACCTTTAAAATTTCTATCGCACAATCTGATCATTCCAGGCCCCCAAAGGATGTCGCCTACGGTGCCCAATATAATGCCCACTCCCCAGAGGGTGCTGAACACCACTGTGCATGTGAGGAAGACCCCGGCTCTGGCACGGAATGGGGGCAGCGACGCAGAACTCATGGAGCTAAATCAACAGGTAGAGTCCCAGGGAGGGTAAGGAGGCCTTACTCTACATTGGAGAAGTAAACTCATGGGCCATACTACTGTAGTATTGAGAGTATTCAATACGAATTAACGTGCCCTGTATTAGTTGTACCTCAGTTATCTGGTTTTATTTACTGCAAGTAGAGTCATTCTTAGCCCTAAGACTTGGCTGTAGGCTACATCCCTGTCTCTGGGATGTGAGTGTAAGTTAGAGTTTGTATCCTAATTTCTGACTCAGTTGTGACATATCCAATAAAGAGGAGGATAAAAGTGATATTTGATGCATATTAGGAAAGTTTAATTCAAGTATAGTAAGCATGTTACTAACGTAAGTTTGTACTACTCAGTGAGTACTACATTGACCTTTTCATTCCCCATGTGTTTGAAACTACCTTTTTTTGTCTGTGTAGTTGATGGAGCTGAAGTTGACAGTTGACGGACTAGAGAAGGAGAGAGATTTTTACTTCAGTAAGCTGAGAGACATTGAGCTGATCTGTCAGGAACATGAGAGTGACACCAACCCTCACCTCTCCAGGATCATGGACATTCTCTACGCCACAGAGGTACCTGTCACAACCCAGACATATACAATATAATTCAATGTGTTCATGTACATCATTGGTCACAACACTGAAACTGAATAAAGAATAGGCTACCTTTTTAAACTAGAGATGCTACAGTTTTAATAAGAATTGTACTAATCTAAGTGCAGCCCTGAGCTATCCTTAATTGGATCTATCCCTCTCTCATGTATCACATTTTAGGGGTTGTGGGCTATCATCAACATACACTGTAAATCTGATGATATCTGTATTTTGTGTTTCAGGATGGCTTCGCTGCTCCAGATGACGATGAGATTGATGAACAGGCCCACTTGGTCCAGGATGAATATTGAGCCTCTTATACCTTCTGTCCATATCCCCCCTCTCCCTCCCCTAAACCCTTCTGTCCATCCATATTCACCATCTCCCTGCCTCTCCCCTTTGTCCCTCTCTATTTCTCTCTCTCTCTCTCTCTCTCTCTCTCTCTCTCTCTCTCTCTCTCTCTCTCTCTTTCATTTACTTTCTCTCTGCACGCTATAAATACCTCTATCCTATTCCTGTACTATCTCTCTTTTCCTCTCTTCCTCTGGCTTCATATTTATATGTTTGTCTCTCCCCTTCCCTCTGGCTGTCTACTGTACATACACCACTCCTTCTCAGTGTCATAAGCTACACCTCCCTCCCTCCCCCCAATGACACAGTAGCAGCAACAATAACAGAACATATCCTTGTCGTTCCAGCATGGCACATAGTATAACACAGAAAAAAGAACAAAACCAAGGTGATATTAATAGGGGTGTTAGGCCTACACAATTCATTCAGAGTTGTAAATATGACAAAAAAGGAATGATTTTGAAACAAGGTAGTTGTCAGAATGCATTTGTTAGTTTGTCTTTTGGTTTGACTCAGGTTTTGTTCTGGAGTATAGAAAGCACCTTGTGCATGTTACTGTATTACAGGTTACCCGTTACCACAAGAGTCATACTTAGACTCTAACAAAATGGTCTATGACAACAAATTCTATTTAATTTGTCTATACTTTCTTATTTATTGATTTGATTTAACAACTAGTAGAACAATTGATGCAAAATGTATGTAAATTAAACAATACTGTAATTTGTGCTGATGGCAGTGAAACAGCATAAAAAGCTTTTTCTTTTAGTTGATGGCATGTAGTAGCATCAAGGGAAAACACATTAAACAAGAAATTGGTATATAAATGATCCATTAGGGCATAGGATATGATCTATGCTCTTTGACTGTACTCATTCTTGATTAGCTGTATCTGAGTATGAGACGTTATAAATTGAAAGTGAATGGGCAGTATATTTGTCAACTATTTTATGTGCAAATTTTGTCTTCAGTCAGAAGTGTCTGGTTAAATGCCATGGTATTTGTTATGTATAATGAGTTTTAACTTAATTTGTTATTAACAATGTAGGCTGACATTATGGCAGTACATTTCTTTTTTTATTTAACTGTAAAAATGTGTTATTTGAAGCTGGAATCCGTAATGGTGAAACTGATACGTCTGTTTGTGATATATACAAAAATGACAAAAAGAAAGAAGTTACTTCAAACAACAAACACTGTTTTTTTTCACGATACTGGATGCTCCTCTCCTCCCTTTGATCATTTAAACAATAACAAACGTGCTGGGACTAACAGTGCCACTGTTTCCCCTTATGCGGATTTCAGCTTTAAAAGAGCCTGAAAACAATGATTTACTTTGATTTGATCGTTTCATGTTTCTGCTGCTAATTTTGCTGTGTTTGTACTTTTGGTTTGTTATAATATATTGCTCAGCTGTAGTCTTAGGAATTGCAAGTTGAGTTTAGTGAACAGTGAAGTCAGAGTTATGTCCCAAATGGCACCCTATTTCGCATACCGTGCACTACTGGTCAAAAGTACTGCACTATATAGGTAATAGGGTACCATTTGGGACACACAGCGTTAGTTAGGGGTCTATGACCAGTTCAAAATGATGCTGGTCGTCATGAGCATCATAAAGAATAGAAGTCCTTTCCCCTGTACCACTGCAAGCAGCCTTCTGCAATTGAATTTGATCTTCATTCTCTCGCGCATTGACTGTATACCAGTGCTTGCATAACTCTCATCTCTTTGGGTTTTATTAAGTAAATAAACTATTGTGAAATATTGTGTTATAATATTGTTGTTTATTTCTGTTTGGCTAAAAGATTGTGCGCACAAAACACCTTAGAAGGGCTATAGTGGTGCCCCACTTGGCCCCCTATGGCAGTGATTCCCAACCATTTTTGGTTACTGTACAACCAACTGGATTTTGCTCTGCACGGAGTACCCCTGAAAGTACCCGTTCATGTGCATTTCACCAGGCCTATGGTCTCATGAGTCTTGTCAAGTACCCCCCTCAACCAATGCACTGTGGGCCCCACCGTCAATGGTAGGGCCCAGAAAAGACAATGGGAAAGGGAAAGGCCCATTTAACGACTGTAGAGGGCAGTATTGTTCCACACAATGTTTTGTTTTATTTAAATTTGTATTATTTTTAAACAGTAACATGTAAAACACAAAATACAGAACAGCCAGAAGGATTACACAAATAAATAAGGAAGAGAAAAATTATAATAATACATTCCACATATCAAATCAAATACACACAATGTGTTGCATTGTATTGTTCAATTTATTTCGTAGATCAGCCAGAAACATTAAAATAGAAAGAAAATGTATGTACAATTTCGGATATGAATATCGAATCACCGTACTACTCATGCGAGTACAACGCAACACTAGAGACCTGTATGCCATAGAAGCCAAGATAGTCATTCGGGGGATTAGCTCAAATGGTAGAGCGCTCGCTTAGCATGCGAGAGGTAGCGGGATCGATGCCCGCATCCTCCAGTTACAATTTTTTTGACAGAACTCAAGGTAAGCGCTTATTTTATAAGTTTACTCTTGCAATATAAATAACATAAAATATCTAAATTAACTTTTAGAACTGAGAGATTGTAAACCTACGAAGCGTTTTTATCAATATTAATTCCTTATTTATCTATATCAACGTGCAATATATATATATTTTTTTACCTAACACTGTAACAATATATAGTGTACATATTCAGCCATCCACCCATACTATGCAAAGTCTTTTTATAGCTTTTTTGCACTCCAGACTTATTGTATTTTTATTCTTTGTCATACTGCCGCTCTATTTATCATGTATCGTGTATCTGTCTTTTGTGTATTTTCGTTCTGGCATTTTGCACCTGCCCTGTGTTTTTTCGTAGCTGCTTGACGAAGAAATGTATCCTCCGGGATCAATAAAGTATCTATCTATCTATCTAATAGGTTTTGGTGGTATGGTGGGATAGGCCACCAGTCAAAATATCAGAAAATAGACTACATATTTAATAGATTTAATAAACTATTTAATTCAATACAGTATTGTCAATTCAAATAATTCTGTTTGAAATAAAATTAAACTAAGATCCTTGAAAGTGAATTGGACGTAGACATGCTCCTGGTAGCTAGTGTAAGATTATGTTAAAATATGTGTTACAACTAAACTACAGTATCACCTCAGCTCTATAACTTTTGAAAGTAGGCCTACACACCAACACAAATTGGCTGCAGAGCGTAGGACTAGTGAAGGAAGTCAATACATTTTTCCAGTAGCCATAAGGGATCCCTATCAAGGCACACCAAATAATACACTCCACTAAAATCATAGTAGGCTATACATACTGTACATAGGTCTCTGTATAGCAGATTTGGGTTCAAATACTATATATATATATAAAATCTATCAAATACTGCCTAGAGCACCAGATAGAGTTTGACTATTATATTGGTAATTGAAGCCAGGCAAGCCTAATCAAGATAAAGTATCTGCATTTTGAAATTATTTCAAATAGTATTTGAACCCAGGTCTGATGTGTAGGGCGAAGGACACAACCCTCTCCTTCAGACACCCATTAGTTTCTTGGCCATGTATCCAGGCATGCTGTAGATGAAGAGGCCCAGGATGAGCACCAGTAGCAGGGCCACCACTAACTTGACCGTGAGCCAGAAGTACTGGTTGCAGATGAGGTTTTTGATGGCCTTGAAAGGCATAAGGAACCATAGGAAGGCTGTGTCTGGACGGCTGTGGAGAAAAATAGAGTTGCTTGGTTACCATTTGACTTCAGTAAAGTTCATGATAGTAGAATAGTTTGTGGTACAGTGGGTTATAATGCATTGTAAGACCTGACATAAGCATGTATGGCGCCTTAATGTCTTATAATAATCAAATAATGATCCTGACTAAATATGAGACATTTTTAGTTGAAATGTTGATAGTAAGAAATGATGCATCAATATTATGTAAGATATATTTGAAAACACTGAGATTGTACTGGATTCAAATGTATTGAGTGACAAAGAAAACAGGATCAGCTATTGTTCTTGTCAGTTTATTCACAAAAACCAGAGCATACAGTATATACTACATGCTGCACACTGTTGAACAAAGACTTTCAAGTACACATTCATGTGAACAGCCACAGAGAAGTCATTCCGTGCAAATTGAGGATAATACATCATGACTTCGAGCAAGAACAAAATCTGAATTGCAAACCAAATATTTTACTTTGTATATTGAAGTTTTCTGCAACACCACAATATTACATTTGTTCTACTTTATGTCCTTGAACTGGTCCTTGAAAGGGATGTACTGTATATATATACAGTGGGGAGAACAAGTATTTGATAACCTGCAACATCGGTAGTGTTTCCTACTTAGAAAGCATGTAGAGGTCTGTAATTTTTATCATAGGTACACTTCAACTGTGAGAGACGGAATCTAAAACAAAAATCCAGAAATCACATTGTATGATTTTTAAATAATTAATTTGCATTTTATTGCATGACATAAGTATTTGATCACCTACCAACCAGTAAGAATTCCGGCACTCACAGACCTGTTAGTTTTTCTTTAAGAAGCCCTCCTGTTCTCCACTCATTACCTGTATTAACTGCACCTGTTTGAACTCGTTACCTGTATAAAAGACACCTGTCCACACACTCAATCAAACAGACTCCAACCTCTCCACAATGGCCAAGACCAGAGAGCTGTGTAAGGACATCAGGGATAAAATTGTAGACCTGCACAAGGCTGGGATGGGCTACAGGACAATAGGCAAGCAGCTTGGTGAGAAGGCAACAACTGTTGGCGCAATTATTAGAAAATGGAAGAAGTTCAAGATGACGGTCAATCTCCGTCGGTCTGGGGCACCATGCAAGATCTCACCTCGTGGGGCATCAATGATCATGAGGAAGGTGAGGGATCAGCCCAGAACTACACGGCAGGACCTAGTCAATGACCTGAAGAGAGCTGGGACCACAGTCTCAAAGAAAACCATTAGTAACACACTACGCCGTCATGGATTAAAATCCTGCAGCGCACGCAAGGTCCCCATGCTCAAGCCAGCGCATGTCCAGGCCCGTATGAAGTTTGACAATGACCATCTGGATGATCCAGAGGAGGAATGGGAGAAGGTCTTGTGGTCTGATGAGACAAAAATAGAGCTTTTTGGTCTAAACTCCACTCGCCGTGTTTGTAGGAAGAAGAAGGATGAGTACAACCCCAAGAACACCATTCCAACCGTGAAGCATGGAGGTGGAAACATCATTCTTTGGGGATGCTTTTCTGCAAAGGGGACAGGACGACTGCACCGTATTGAGGGGAGGATGGATGGGGCCATGTATCGCGAGATCTTAGCCAACAACCTCCTTCCCTCAGTAAGAGCATTGAAGATGGGTCGTGGCTGGGTCTTCCAGCATGACAACGACCCGAAACACACAGCCAGGGCAACTAAGGAGTGGCTCCGTAAGAAGCATCTCAAGGTCCTGGAGTGGCCTAGCCAGTCTCCAGACCTGAACCCAATAGAAAATCTTTGGAGGGAGCTGAAAGTCTGTATTGCCCAGCGACAGCCCCGAAACCTGAAGGATCTGTATGGAGGGGGCCAAAATCCCTGCTGCAGTGTGTGAAAACCTGGTCAAGAACTACAGGAAACATATGATCTCTGTAATTGCAAACAAAGGTTTCTGTACCAAATGCTTTGTAAGTGGGAAAACCTGCAAAATCGGCAGTGTATCAAATACTTGTTCTCCCCACTGTATATATATAATACACAATAAGTATTATTGTGTATATATTATACTTGGACATGGTTTTGTTACTTTTATTTACGATACATGGTGTGTGTACGATTGTCTTGTCAAATGGCAAAAACTTTACAGGGACTCCATGAGAAGAGGAGATATATAGTATGGAGTTGAGAAGTTGTTGAATATTATTTTTGCAGTCACACCTTGTTGACTTATTTCAAGGTAAGGAGACAAATATCTAAATACATGTTAAATCTGAACTATCCCTTTTAAGATTTTCCACTTCTCAAGCACCCATTAGTTTCTTGACCATGTATCCAGGCATGCTGTAGATGAAGAGGCCAAGGATGAGCACCAGTAGCAGGGCCACCAGTAACTTGACCGTGAGCCAGAAGTACTGGTTGCAGATGAGGTTTTTGATGGCCTTGAAAGGCATAAGGAACCATAGGAAGGCTGTGTCTGGACAGCTGGGGGAGAAAAATAGGGTTGCTTGGTTAGACTCCACTAATGCCTTATAAGGCCATCACACAGACACACAGAGGATTAGCAAATATGAACATAAGAATACAAATTATAGAAAAAATAAAGGTTAAATTAGTGACTTACCTTGTAAAGTATGATGAGTTGAAAAGGCAACGCTGTGGACGCAGGGCGGGATTGAAGTGTAAGGCGAAGCGGAGGAAGTACAAGCCGGCTATACCGTCTATCATTATGGGCAATGTGAGGTCACTACATAACAAAATGGACGAGCTCGAGGCTCTTGTCCGTGGACAAAGGGATTATCGGGAAACGAGCCTAATGTTTTTCACGGAGACTTGGCTGAACGATAACATCCCCATAGAGAACGTCACTATCGACGGTTTCCAGACCATCAGAGCGGACAGGGATCGCGTCTCTTCCGGTAAGAGCAAGGGTGGTGGGCTGGCTTTATTAGTAAACAACAGATGGTGTAATCCGAACCATATTACTCTTAAGGAAGAGTTTTGTAGCCCGGACATTGAACTATTAGCTGTTAGCCTGAACCCTACTATTTGCCGAGGAAATTCACGGCAGCCATTGCTGTTATTGTTTACATCCCGCCCTCCGCGGACGCAAACACAGAATGTGACGTCATCCACTCTGTTATCGCGAGGTTACAGACAGCGCATCCCAGTGGGATTTTAACCATGCATCTCTCTCTTCAACGCTGCCCACGTTCAAACAGTTCGTGAAGTGCCCAACCAGGAATAATAAAACTCTGGACTTGTTATATGCTAATGTGAAGGATGCATACAACTCCACTGCACTCCCTCCCCTCGGTAGATCGGATCACAACCTTGTCCACCTCACTCCACTCTACAGGCCTTTGGTCCAACAGCAGCCGGCGACCACCAGGACCATCAGGAGATGGTCCCCGGAGGCGAATGAGTCCCTACAGGACTGCTTTGAAAAAACAGACTGGGATGTGCTCTGTGAGGCTCATGGGGAGGACATCGATGGACTTACTGACTGCATAACAGACTATATTAATTTTTGTGTAGACAACACTGTACCCACCAGGAAGGTAGGCTGTTTTCCCAAACAAAAAACCCTGGGTCACCAGCGACCTGAAGGTCCTGCTGAATGAGAAGAAGAGGGCCTTCAAGGAGAGGGACAAGGACAAGGACAAATTGAAATGCGTCCAGAGGGAGCTGAAGTTGCGGATTGCTGAGGGAAAGAGAGGGTATAAGGAGAAGATGGAGGACAAGCTGAGGCAGAGCCAGATGAGAGAGGTGTGGAAGGGTATGAGAAATATCACTGGCTTCAAAAAGTCAAACAGTGGGCAGACGGAGGGGACCCAGGACAGAGCCAATGAGCTGAACCAATTTTTTAACAGGTTTGATACTGGCCCTGTCCACCTCCCTTCCAGCTCCCAAGACCACACAACCTCACGGCTGTTCCACCCCCACTTTGCTCACAACACCTCTGCTGAGACAATCCAGTGACCCCTCCTCCACCCCTGCTCCCCCTGGACCGATACTCAACACCCCCCCCCCCTTCCCCCCACCTCTCCACTGGGGCTGGCTTTCACCACCAACCAAGTGAAGAGAGAGCTGGAGAGACTACATCAGTGGAAAGCAGTGGGCCCTGATGGCATCAGCCCAAGGGTGCTTAGGGTCTGTGCTGACCAACCAGCCTGAGCCTAGAAAGGGTCCCTGTGCTGTGGAAAACATCCTGCCTCGTCCCAGTGCCCAAGAAGGCACACCCCACTGTCCTGCATGACTTCAGACCTGTAGCGCTAACATCCCACATCATGAAGACCCTGGAAAGGTTAGTCCTCGCTCACTTCAGACCCCTGGTGTGTACATCACTGCAGTTTGCATACCAGCGTAACATCGGGGTGGATGATGCAATCATCTACCTTCTGCAGAGGGCCTACTCTCACCTGGACAACGCAGGTTGCACTGTGAGGGTTATGTTTTTTGACTTCTCCAGTGTCTTCAATACCATTCAGCCCCTGCTACTGGGTGAGAAGATGAGGAGGATGAAAGTGGAAGCACCCTTAGTCTCCTGGGTCACGGACTACCTGACCGGTAGGCCACAATTTGTGCGACTACAGAGCTGTGTGTCAGAACGGGCAGTTAGCAACAGAGGGGCACCCCAGGGAACGGTCCTGTCCCGCTTCCTGTTCACCCTCTACACCTCGGACTTCAGATATAACTCTGAAACATGCCACCTACAGAAGTTCTCGGATGACTCTGCAATTGTAGGGTGCATCAGGGGTGGGCAGGAGGAGGAGTACAGGAGCACAATCAGTGACTTTGTGTTGTGGTGTGAGCAGAACCACCTTCAGCTCAACATCAGCAAAACAAAGGAGATGGTGGTGGACTTCAGGAGAACCAAGGCACAACTGACTGCAGTCCCTATACAGGCGATGGATGTGGAAATGGTTGGGTCATACAAGTTCCTGGGAGTCCATATGGACAACAAGCTGGAATGGGCTGGTAACACCGGGGCCATGTACAAAAAGGGCCAGAGCCGACTCTACTTTCTGAGGAGGCTCAGGTCCTTCAACGTGTGCAATAAATTACTGCATACCTTCTACCAGTCTGTGGTGTGCTGGGGAGCAAACATTAAAGCCGGTGATGCTTCTCGGGTAAATAAGCTGATCAGGAAGGCTAGCTCTGTCCTGGTGATGAGCCTTGACACTCTAGAGGAGGTGACGGAGAGACGGATCCTGGCCAAACTGCTGGCCATCATGGACAACGTCACCCACCCTCTGCACGCCATGGTTATGACGCAGAGGAGCACCTTTAGTCACAGACTGATCCCACCACGTTGTGCCAGGGAGCGCTACAGGAGGTCCTTCCTGCCGGCGGCTCTGTCAGGCTCTGGCCATAGAGAAGCAATAGGCTTCTCTATGTAGGTATGGTCAGAGTCTGACAGTGTCGTTCTTTTCTGTTTCTTTGTGGGTTTTGGGTGGATCCCTAATTAGAGGCAGCTGCTACCCTTTGTCTCTAATTAGGGATCCCATATATGTTGAGTCTGTCCTTCACTCTGGTGTGGGTTGTTATCGATGTATGTCGCAGTCACGGTGAAGTAAGTGTGCTTTTTACGTCCGTTCATTTGGTGTGTTCTTGTGAACGTGACGTTCGTTAGTCTGTTTGTTTTGTGTCATTTTAGTTCGTCGTTTTGTTTAATACATAGTATTAATAAAATAAGAAATGTCGAACTACGATCCCTGCGCTGCGTCTTGGTCTCTCCCCACACACATTTGTGACACATGTACAGTTGTTATATCATATCACGTGCAATATTGCTAGTAATTCTTGGACCTAATTTACGTAGGCATTCCCTCAGGAATGCATATTAGTATCCTGTCAGTTGCACCTTTTCTCATTGCTTTTAGTATATCAAATGTGCAATACGTGCAGTTGTCTGTAATTAAACCCTGCACACTAAGGACTGTATTTTAAGGGAATTACTATTATTACTCCAAATTATATCATACACACATTGAGCTATTTTGTCATGTCCTGATATGTTTCACCTGTCTGTGTTTGTCCCCTCCCCACACCAGGTGCACCCTATCACCATCATTAATCAGTTTGGGTATTTAGCCTCTTGGGTGCTGTTGGCATTTGCCAGATCGTCTTGCCTAGTCAGTCGTTCCAGCGCTCTCTCTTGTATTACTAACTCTGCCAATCTGTTTCCCGGTATTTGGACCTCTACCTGCCTGTTGGATTACGTGCCTGTCTATCCCCTCCTGTGCCTTCGACCTTCTGATCTCCTGCTAAAACGAACTCTGCCTGTGTTACGGATTACGAGCCTGTCTACTCCTCTGCACTGCCATCCTTCTGATTCCCGGTACCGAACGCTGCCTGCATTACGACTACGAGCCTGACTCCCCTTATTGGACTATTGCATTTCTGATTCCCTGTTACGAACACTGCCTGTCATTCACTACGAGACTGTCTTGCCCCATATACTTGATTAAATATTTAATCATATCTCTGCCTCCGTGTCCGCTTTTGGGTCCCGTATATCCGTTGTTGTGTCAATTTAAGTATCTCTTCCTGTCATTTACCTGTACAGTTTGTGTAACCATGCAAGTATTCACTTACCTGTTCATTTAGCCAGTCTGTCTATTAAGTAAACTATTATTACCCTCGCTCATATCATATGCATTTTTAGCTACTGAAGTATTTCTCTGCCATCGACCTGTATAGTATAGTTAACCATCCAACATCCACCAATGTATAGTGTACATATTCAGCCAACCACTCATACTATGCAATGTCTTTTTATAGCTTTTTTTGCACTCCAGATATCTTGTATTTCTATACTTTTTCATACTGCCGCTCTATGTATCATGTACCGTGTATCTGTCTTTTGTGTACTTTCGTTGTGGCATTTTGCACCTGCCCTGTGTTTTGTTGTTGTAGCTGCTTGACAAAGTAATTTCCCCCTCGGGGATCAATAAAGTATCTATCTATCTATCTATCTATCTATCTATCTATCTATCTATCTATCTATCTATCTATCTATCTATCTATCTATCTATCTATGATCCTTGGTCAAATCCGGTACTTGATCGAAGCAATTTTGTAAAAGACCCTTTCTTTATTCCATAATTTGTATGTATTTTAATTAAATGGACCATTACACTAGGGTGCGTTCTGACGAGGGTGCGTTTCGACCGCATGGTAGAGCATTGTTTTAGGGCAACATGATGCAAAATCATGCACCTTCCCCTTCCACACTCCAATGCACCTTCACCGTTGAAGTACATTGAGTTGGCTCCAACATTTTACACTGTATTTGTTATCTCAGTGTGTAAGCACGCTAAAGGGAGGTATTGGTAAAGGGTGAATGGTTCTCTTACTTGGGCTTCTCCAGGGGCTCGGGTTCGTTTCGTCCCTCCCCTACTGGGTTCTTCTCAGCCTCCTCTGCAGTCATCAGCTGCAGCTCTGCTTCCACTTTCCCCTGCAAAGACACAAACAACATCAGTACTAAAACACTGGGTTTCATACAGTATATAAAGTAGGTCTTTATCGTTTGACTGATCTGTTCAATGTTTAAATCAGTTTCTCCAGGGTGTAACCCATTTGTCATGTTTTGTTGAATCAAAGACACTGTTTTGACAAGTGTATAGTTGAATGTGTTTAATCCAGTCCACATTACAGAAGAAAAAAGGAAAGGTGGATACCAAGTCAGTTGTACAACTGAATGCTTTCAACTGGAATGTGTTTTCCGCATTTAACCCAACCCCTCTGAATCATACCGTGAGTTCAAACTCGTCATTCTCGTCTCTGGCCAGGAAGGGCCACCAGCCCTTGATCCTCCTCTGTTTGAAGATGGACACCATGGGAATATCCTGTTCGTTCAGCACCATATTGATGGAGCACTGCTTAGCTGTCTTCGCTCCACGAGGGAAACGGTTCAGGTCCAGCTCAATGGCGCCTAGGAAGAGACAGTTGAAGTCTGAAGTTTACATACACTTAGGTTGAAGTCATTAAAACTCATTTTTCAACCACTCCACAGATTTCGTGTTAACAAACAATAGTTTTGGTAAGTCGGTTAGGACATCTACTTTGTGCATGACACAAGTAATTCTTCCAACAATTGTTTACAGACATATTATTTCACTATATCACAATTCCAGTGGGTCAGAAGTTTACATACACTAAGTTGACTGTGCCTTTAAACAGCTTGGAAAATTCCAGACAATTATGTCATGGCTTTAGAAGCTTCTGATAGGCTAATTGACATAATTTGAGTCAATTGGAGGTGTACCTGTGGATGTATTTCAAGGTCTAGCTTCAAACTCAGTGGCTCTTTTTTTAGACCTCCACAAGTCTGGTTCATCCTTGGTAGCAATTTCCAAACGCCTGAAGGTACCAGGTTCATCTGTACAAACAACAGTACGCACGTACTTTGGTGCGAAAAGTGCAAATCAATCCCAGAACAACAGCAAAGGACCTTGTGAAGATGCTGGAGGAAACAGGTACAAAAGTATCTATATCCACAGTAAAACGTCCTATATAAAGTCCTATATCGACATAACCTGAATGGCCGCTCAGCAAGGAAGAAGCCACTGTTCAAAAACCGCCATAAACTATCCAGACTACGGTTTGCAACTGCACATGGGGACAAAGATCATACTCTTTGGAGAAATATCCTCTGGTCTGATGAAACAAAAATAAAACTGTTTGGCCATAATGACCATTGTTATGTTTGGAGGAAAAAGGGGGATGCTTGCAAGCTGAAGAACACCATCCCAACCGTGAAGCACGGGGGTGGCAGCATCATGTTGTGGGGGTGCTTTGCTGCAGGAGGGACTGGTGCACTTCACAAAATAGATGGCATCATGAGGAAGGAAAATGATGTGGATATATTGAAGCAACATCTCAAGACATCAGTCAGGAAGTAAAAGCTTGGTCGCAAATGGGTCTTCCAAATGGACAATGACCCCAAGCATACTTCCAAAGTTGTGGCAAAATGGCTTAAGGACAACAAAGTCAAGGTATTGGAGTGGCCATCACAAAGCCCTGACCTCAATCCTATAGAAAATGTATGGGCAGAACTGAAAAAGTGTGTGCGAGCAAGGAGGCCTATAAACCTGACTGAGTTACACCAGTTCTTTCAGGAGGAATGGGCCAAAATTCACCCAACTTATTGTGGGAAGCTTGTGGAAGGCTGCTCGAAACATTTGACCCAAGTTAAACAATTTACCAAATACTAATTGAGTGTATGTAAACTTCTGACCCACTGGGAATGTGATGAAAAAAATAAATGCTGAAATAAATAATTTTATTCTGACATTTCACATTCTTAAAATAAAGTGGTGATCCTAACTGACCTAAGACAGGGAATTTTTACTAGGATTAAATGTCAGGAATTGTGTAAACTGAGTATGAATGTAGTTGGCTAAGGTGTATGTAAACTTCCGACTTCAAATGTAAATATCATACATATTTATTTGATATGCATGAAGGGTTTTCAGCTGTTGTTGTTGATTATGTTGATTTTGTTGTTATAACTAGCACAACAGTATTTTCCATGTCCCAGAAGTTACATTTTAAAAAGTAAAATATTACATCAAGGGAAATGCAATTCCCTGTAGCCCTAGTCTGAAACTTTATATTCACAGAAAGACCAACATCTACAGCACAGAAAATCATTATGGTGAATGTTTAGTAGAAGGAAATCAAATCACTCCACCTAAAAAATCATCTGCAGAGAAGTGATCAGCATCCCAGACTTGTAAGTTCAGACGAGCAGGGATCTTATACTCAGTCTCGTCCCAGGCGAACATGGACTCCTTCTTAGAGATGACGATCTTCTCCTCAGCCTGTAAGTAGTCAAAGGGGTAGATGAAGCGCCAGTTGAAGAGACCCTCCCCTGTCAGGGAGTGGTAGTGGACATCTGTGTCCTGCTTGTCCTCCTGCTGACCCTTCAGCCAGCTGTTGAATGAAGAAGAAGAAGAAGAAGAAGAAGAAGAAGAAGAAGAAGAAGAAGAAGAAGAAGAAGAAGAAGAAGAAGAAGAAGAAGAAGAAGACATGGTTTAAATATTTAGTACAAGATACCCCCTGTAGTTCGAAAAACATATACTTTCAAAGGAAACATTCTTAACCCCCGCACGAAGATATCACTGGACTTTTCTCCAGTGAAGATGTCATCATCCTCCAGAATGACCTCGTCTGTGTTCCAGATGATCACCCTAAGTTCAAACCTGCCGACGACCAAACAGTACAGTGAGACAAAGTACAATTTTTGTCTGTTTTAAAAATGTGACATGTCTGTTATGTGATATATCGGATCATATAACATGGGGAATTTACTGATATTTATATTAATGGTATCTAATTCTGCAGACTATGCCAAATTTAGCTTTGGGGACAATGGACAATCATCAGAGAACTTTATCTTCACTTTGCAAATTCTGTTCCTAAATGTTTTTAAAAGCATTACATTGTACTAGAACATACGTCTTTGGTTTCCTGGGTGAAATATCAATGGCAGGTCCAGGTGCAGGCATATCCTTGGGGAACATGTCCACCCACATCTCAATCCTCCCCTACACATAGAGAAACACAAAGACAAACTTGGGATGAGATACAATTGAAACACTGGCATAGCTGTCATGACGCTAGCCCTTTCAGTGAATCTCTCCTGTTAGGAGGGAAGGGGGGGCAGTTTTATGACTTTAACAACAACGTCATAAATTCCTGGCAGAGGCCCCCTTCTCCCTTGCAGGGAGGAGAGAGAGTCACAGTAAGACACGCCCAATTCTACTACATCCCAGAATTTGAGAATTGGACAGTATTCCTAATTTAGAGAATGTGGAAACGGTCGGTGAGACTCTATTCACTTTGTTTCATTCTTGTGACCTCAGGAAAGACAATACAGCCACTTTACCCTAACTCTGAGGCTTACATCTGAACACTACATTGTACACTAACTTGTGGACAAGTCCATTAGTTTCTAGTTTGAAAAACAGACGCCTCACAAGTCCTCAACTGGTAGCTTAATTAAATAGTACCGCAAAACACCAGTCTCAATGCCAACAGTGAAGAGGCGACTCCAGGATGCTGGCCTTCTAGGTAGAGTTGCAAAGAAAAAGCAATGGCCAATAAAAATAAAATATTAAGATGGGCAAAAGAACACAGACACTGGACAGAGGAAGATTGGAAAAAAGAAGCAGCATCCTGGAGTTGCCTCTTCACTGTTGAAGTTGAGACTGGTGTTTTGCGGGTACTATTTAATGACTCAAAAATAAAAAATCTCCTCAAATTTTCTAATAATGTGCAAGCTATCAGAAGAGGTGGTCCCCACTCCCCCACCGCTAATTAGTGAAACCTCCAGGGTTGAGTCACTGATCAGTAACGTTTATCTTCTCACCTGGCCATCCTGTCCTGGGTACACTTCTGTTACCTTTGCCAATTTCTTTCTTGCGGAGATAGAGATCTTCCTTGATGAACTGTCCAGGACTTGTGGACTTCATTGTCAAGATGGAATTTGGTGTAAGAGGTTCTGGACCTAATGGATCATTCAGATATTCAGTAGTTAGGGGCCTACTATTAATAATCACCATGACTTCATAGAGAAAAGTATGCAGAGAAGCGCTGCCTTCCGTCTGACTGATCAAGAATGGATGTTAAGACACTTCGTATCGTGTGGATTTGCCTTTACCAAACACCACCCATGTGACTTGACGATGGGGTGTTCCGGATAAACTTGCATTCAAGTTCCTTCAGTCGTTTTTGATCCATTTCTTTCAGGGCGTCAACAAACTCACGTCTTGTGCCAATGAAGTTGCTGCCTTGATCACATCTGATTTGACAAACATTACCACGTATGGCAATGAATGAACGCAGGGCATTGATAAAGGCATCGGTGGTTAAGTCATCAAGCATTTCAATGTGAACTGCTCGAGAGCCCATGCAAGTGAGTAGGAGCCCATAATGCTTTAACTCTCTTCTTCCGTCCTTGGTGTAGAAAGGTCTAAAGCAGTCCATCCCGCAGTATGTGAAGGGAGGCGTGGTCTCCATGCATTCTTTCGGAAGATCTGCCATCCTTTGCTCTTCTGTACATCTGAATTTTCTGCATTTCACACATTTGTAGATGTGAGAGGAAACTGCATTGCTGCATCCTAGGATCCATATACCGTTGGATCGCAGCTCATTGATCGTCATTCCATGTCCTTGGTGTCATACTCTTTCATGATAGTGCTTGATGAGCAGCACTGACAAGTGCTGCTCATCTCTTGGTAGGATTGCAGGATGCTTCACATGGGAACGAAGAGTTGCATTAGCCAAGCACCCTCCCACCCTTAAGTTGCTCATCCAGAAATGGACTCAATTTATGCAACTTGCTTGCTTTATCTTTGTCCTTGATGTCTTTCTGATGCCTAAGGTTGTGTATCTCATGGGAGAAGGCTGCTTCTTGAACCATCTTTATAATGGTGAGCTCTGCCTCTCTCCTTTCTTCTATGCTTGTAGCTTCACTGGACCTTGTTGGAGGGTTTTGTACTTATTACTAGCAATAACTATAACATTTGTAATGTAGTTCTAGTGAAATAGAGGCCCTAGACCCTAGTTAGACCCTAGTAAAAGAGCACATAGGCACAGCTCTGAACTTCAGATGTATCCCTAGTAGAGATGTTCTCAGGATTGCTTCTGTCAATTAAAGTGATGAATTTGTCAGATGCACCCCTAGTAAACTCTGTTTATCAATAGAATGAACTGCACTGTAAACTGTATGTACTTAGGATGAGATTAGTTGTACCTTATGTAACTTAAATCTATGTAGCCCCAATTAAAGAAACACTTAGAATGAGATGACCTGAAACCTCAACTCTAAAAGACCCTAGTTTTGGGAACAAGTGACATCATTAATGGAAGATATACATTATGTTGTTTAAATGATGGACCCTGTAATGTAATCTGCCTGTCAAAATCATGAACTGTAATGTAATCCTGTTGTCAAAAGTGATGAAGAGCCAACAGCTGGCTCTATTACATTTTAAGAAGAAACTTGGGTTGCGCCACCATTGTCTACAAATACGGAGAAAAAGGGGAGGAACATCTGAATTTTGAGACAATGGTGGAAGAAATAGATATAGCGGGAGGAGTCAAATGTGCCTTATGAATAATCATTTATGAACTGTATAAAAGACCAGTAGAGAGAAATGTAAGTCAATTGTATCCTGCAGGCCAACTCGACTTTATTGTGTTTTGTAATAAAGTCCATCTTGATTCTACAAACTCCAGAAGTGCTTTTTTTTTAAGTATCGAGGAAGAGTTTTTCCACCACATAACTTGGCGTCACGAACGGGATTGGAAAAGGGACGAGGACTTGTGCCGAGCCATCGGAGCTGCTGACAGACTCCACAAACAAAACAGTGGCCACTGTGAAAAAGGTAAGCTTGTTCTTACGATAATATAGAGTTTGTGAAGTTCGATCAGCTGGCTTCGAGGGTTAAGTACTGAGTGAGTCTCTCCAAATTACGGGCTAAATTTAACTGTTTAAAGTAAAAGGCACAGAGTTTGTAGAAATAAGAAATATAACATGCACGAATTGTGATTAACATGTCAATTCCTGTTTATGTTACCACAAAAAAGTTACCCGAAGTGCGAGGAACATATTGTAGGTTTGCATAGGCAGGCAGAGAATCCCTGTGAGTATTTCATAGATACATACCGAAGTGCGTGTAGGTAAACTGTGGGGTATAATAAGCAGGGTAGTTAGTTTGCCCAGGTGAGGGTGGCCATAGGCACGGGCTGGGTGTGCTGTTCAGTGTGATCAGGTGGGATTGTGCATGTGGGTCGTTTGGGTTGTTCATTTGGGTCGGATGATTGGTCTGGGTTGTCCTGGTGATTGTGGATTTGACTGATTGCTGGTCTAGGTCTGTCTCGTTTGGCCGGTTCGGGTTGTGATCCGTCTCAGGTTGTTCAGCCAGTCTAGGCCTGGTCTGGTTCAGCCTGTTCGAATAGGCTCTCTCAGGTTGCCCAATCGGACTGGAGTCCAGACTGGGTTCAGGCTCCAGCGCTGGTTTGGTCAGTTTGTTTGAGACACAAGAGCAACTCGTTCTAGCTGTTCGGGCTATCTGGTCCGGTTCAGGCATTCCACTCATTGGGGTTGCTTGGCTGATTGTCTGATACATGTGTGCAGTCTGCTTGGCTCATTGGCTCCTCCTGCTGGTTGTACTGTTCAGTGCATTTTGGAACGGATGGCTGGCTGCTTGCTTGGGTATTTGAAGAAGAAATCCTGCATAGTAACACTTTCTGTTCTGTGTTGAGGAAGTGTATCAGGAGAAAGGGCCGGACTTGCAGGTCACTTAGTGTAGAAATAGAGAAATCCTGTATAGTAACGCTTTCTGTTCTGTGTTGAGGAAGTGTATCAGGAGAAAGGGCCGGACTTGCAGGTCACTTAGTGTGAGTGTAAATAAGGAAAGTCCTGTGAATACCGCCTTTAGTATACCCTAAAGGGCCTGAATAGACAGGTAACATGTAGAAAACAGTCTTGGCACCTGCTGAAAGAACAGGTTAAATTCTGTGGCTACCGCATAAAAGAGGCAAGAGAAGCATTCTTTCATGGTCTGAATGGACAGAATAGATATTTGTATGAGAAACCGGTGTTATAAATGCGCATCAAGTATATTGTAAAATAAATAGTAAGAACCTACCTTATATGAATAGTATTTAGAGGAATATAGTTAAAATCTGTGTGTAAATGTTATAATTAAGGCTTTATATGTAAAATGTCTCAGTGAAGTGGTGGTAAGAAACATAATTGTATTAGGATATTTAGAATTGTGTGAGTAAAAATCTGTATTTTTATGATTTAGAAGGTTTGCAATCCGGAAGCTAAAACATTGTGCAGATTTAGGGGGTAGCACAGAGACGTGTTTTAAGCTTAGGAGTGCAGCCTGGAGCTGTAGTGAGGATACACACTGAAGTCTATACATACAAGACAGAAGTGTGGGTCAACACTATAGGCTTTAGGTGAATAATACCAGAAACTATATGAAGGCAAGAGAGAATAAAGGAAAATAAAAGGCAACATATAAAAGTTTGGATATTTGTAGAATTGAAGTATTATATGAACATAAAGAAACAGAGTGAGATCTAGACAGGAATAGTAGGAAGAGAATAGAAAATAAAGAAACTAGGAGAAGTCTAGGTAAATAGAGTAAGACAAGGGTATATATATAAATAAGAGACAGACAATAAATGCCAAGAAGAAGGTTAAAACGAGACCCAGCTGATTCTAGATTTCAAATAAGGGGGTGCAGAATAAATGAATATACAGTAACAGGAGACATTCAAATAGTAACATTTATGGTATAGATACGCAGTGAGCGTGAAAACAGATACAGGAACCTAGATACTGGAGAAATAGATCACGTTTTTACGTCAGCACTATCAGTAAGCAGAGAAGTAACGTGGATATTGATAGGAGAAAATAGAGTGTGGTCAAGCTATCCTAGACTAAACGGCCCTTTAGGGAGATTTATAAGAACAGAAGAATCAGAGTGCTATTGGCACGAGGGAAGGAGGATTTGAGAGAGGAGAATAAGCAAGGGAGTGATAAAATAAACACTATTCTAGGAAATAACAAATAAAGGAATAAATACAGTGGGGAGAACAAGTATTTGATACACTGCCGATTTTGCAGGTTTTCCCACTTACAAAGCATGTAGAGGTCTGTAATTTTTATCATAGGTACACTTCAACTGTGAGAGACGGAATCTAAAACAAAAATCCAGAAAATCACATTGTATGATTTTTAAATAATTAATTTGCATTTTATTGCATGACATAAGTATTTGATCACCTACCAACCAGTAAGAATTCCGGCTCTCACAGACCTGTTAGTTTTTCTTTAAGAAGCCCTCCTGTTCTCCACTCATTACCTGTATTAATTGCACCTGTTTGAACTTGTTACCTGTATAAAAGACACCTGTCCACACACTCAATCAAACAGACTCCAACCTCTCCACAATGGCCAAGACCAGAGAGCTGTGTAAGGACATCAGGGATAAAATTGTAGACCTGCACAAGGCTGGGATGGGCTACAGGACAGCTTTGTGAGAAGGCAACAACTGTTGGCGCAATTATTAGAAAATGGAAGAAGTTCAAGATAACGGTCAATCTCCCTCGGTCTGGGGCACCATGCAAGATCTCACCTTGTGGGGCTTTAATGATCATGAGGAAGGTGAGGGATCAGCCCAGAACTACACGGTAGGACCTGGTCAATGACCTGAAGAGAGCTGGGACCACAGTCTCAAAGAAAACCATTAGTAACACACTACGCCATCATGGATTAAAATCCTGCAGCGCACGCAAGGTCCCCCTGCTCAAGCCAGCGCATGTCCAGGCCCGTCTGAAGTTTGCCAATGACCATCTGGATGATCCAGAGGAGGAATGGGAGAAGGTCATGTGGTCTGATGAGACAAAAATAGAGCTTTTTGGTCTAAACTCCACTCGCCGTGTTTGGAGGAAGAAGAAGGATGAGTACAACCCCAATAACACCATCCCAACCGTGAAGCATGGAGGTGGAAACATCATTCTTTGGGGATGCTTTTCTGCAAAGGGGACAGGACGACTGCACCGTATTGAGGGGAGGATGGATGGGGCCATGTATCGCGAGATCTTGGCCAACAACCTCCTTCCCTCAGTAAGAGCATTGAAGATAGGTCGTGGCTGGGTCTTCCAGCATGACAACGACCCGAAACACACAGCCAGGGCAACTAAGGAATGGCTCCGTAAGAAGCATCTCAAGGTCCTGGAGTGGCCTAGCCAGTCTCCAGACCTGAACCCAATAGAAAATCTTTGGAGGGAGCTGAAAGTCTGTATTGCCCAGCGACAGCCCCGAAACCTGAAGGATCTGGAGAAGGTCTGTATGGAGGAGTGGGCCAAAATCCCTGCTGCAGTGTGTGCAAACCTGGTCAAGAACTACAGCAAACGTATGATCTCTGTAATTGCAAAGAAAGGTTTCAGTACCAAATATTAAGTTCTGCTTTTCTGATGTATCAAATACTTATGTCATGCAATAAAATGCAAATTAATTACTTAAAAATCATACAATGTGATTTTCTGTATTTTTGTTTTAGATTCCGTCTCTCACAGTTGAAGAGTACCTATGACAAAAATTACAGACTTCTACATGCTTTGTAAGTAGGAAAACCTGCAAAATCGGCAGTGTATCAAATACTTGTTCTCCCCACTGTATAATCCTTAGCCATTGGATTTTGTAGTCGCCATATATCAACTAAATTCAAATCTTTGGAGAAGTGGTGCAATGATTTGGAAGAAGTTGTTTGAACATTGGACACCACAGCATTTGTCCTGTCCAAGCCACTATCAAAAAAGGTATTCATATCTGAACCAATGACTATAAGATAATCACTCAGAGATAGTAGGTCTTTGGTGATCCGTGGAAATAAAGTTGGCTCATAAATGCATAAATATTCACAAAAATCAATTTTCTACCTTGTATAGATGTACCACAATATGCCAACCTCCCCATATCATCTGCACTAACCCTTTCAATAACAATATTAAATGTGCGTTTCATCAAAATCACAACACCCTTGGTACGTGAGCCGTCTCCTGAGGCTGCCACTGGCTTGTACAATTTGTTCTGCAATCTGGCGACATCTACCGGTCTAAGATGCGTCTCCTGCAACAGTGCTATATCTACGTGTTTCCTGCGTAAAAAATCTAGAATCTTTGTACGTTTGAATGGTGAATTCAGACCCCTAGCATTAAACGACAAAACTTTGTAACTAGCCATTATCCATATACAGTGGGGAGAACAAGTATTTGATACACTGCCGATTTTGCAGGTTTTCCTACTTACAAAGCATGTAGAGGTCTGTAATTTTTATCATAGGTACACTACACAAAAATCCAGAAAATCTTTTAAATAATTAATTTGCATTTTATTGCATGACATAAGTATTTGATCACCTACCAACCAGTAAGAATTCCGGCTCTCACAGACCTGTTAGTTTTTCTTTAAGAAGCCCTCCTGTTCTCCACTCATTACCTGTATTAACTGCACCTGTTTGAACTCGTTACCTGTATAAAAGACACCTGCCTATGTACGATCTTCGTTCGCTTTGTTGCGAAATAGGAAGCCGATTCTAGATTTAATTTTGGATTGGAGATGGTTAATGTGAGTCTGGAAGTTGAGTTTACAGTCTAACCAGACGCCTAGGTATTTGTAGGTGTCCACGTATTCTAAGTCAGACCCGTCGAGAGTAGTGATGATAGTCCGGTGGGCGGGTGCGGGCAGCGTTCGATTGAAAAGCATGCATTTAGTTTTACTAGCATTTAAGAGCAGTTGGAGGCCACGGAAGGAGTGTTGTATGGCATTGAAGCTTGTTTGAAGGTTAGTTAACACAGTGTCCAAAGAGGGGCCAGATGTATACAGAATGGTGTCGTCTGCGTAGAGATGGATCAGAGTCACCAGCAGCGAGAGAGACATCGTTGATGTATATAGAGAAAAGGGTTGGCCCAAGAATTGAACCCTGTGGCACCCCCATAGAGACTGCCAGAGGACCGGACAATAGGCCCTCCTATTTGACACACTGAACTCTGTCTGAGAAGTAGTTGGAGAACCAGGCAAGGCAGTCACTTGAGAAACCAAGGCTGTTGAGTCTGCCAATAAGAATGCGGTGATTGACAGAGTCGAAAGCCTTGGCCAGGTCGATGAAGACGGCTGCACAGTACTGTCTTTTATCGACGGTGGTTATGATATCGTTTAGGACCTTGAGCGTGACTGAGGTCCACCCATGACCATCTCGGAAACCAGATTGCATAGCGGAGAAGATACGGTGGGCAAGTTGCTGCGGGGGGTGAAGAGCTGTTGGCCGGGGTAGGGGTAGCCAGGTGGAAAGCATGGCCAGCCGTAGCAAAATGCTTATTGAAATTCTTGATTATCGTAGTTTTATCGGTGGTGACAGTGTTTCCTAGCCTCAGTGCAGTGGGCACCATGGACTTTACAGTATCCCAGAACTTTATGGAATTAGTGCTACAGGATGCAAATTTCTGTTTGAAAAAGCTTGCCTTTGCTTTTCTAACTGACTGTGTATATTGGTTCCTGACTTCCCTGAAAAGTTCCATATCGCGGGGGCTATTTGATGCTAATGCAGTGCGCCACAGGATGTTTTTGTGCTGGTCAAGGGCAGTCAAGTCTAGAGTGAACCAAGGGCTATATCTGTTCTTAGTTCTAAATGTTTTGAATGGGGCATGCTTATTTAAGATGGTGAGGAAAGCACTTTTAAAGAACAACCAGGCATCCGCTACTGACGGGATGAGGTCTGGCCCGAAGGATACCTTGGCCAGAACGATTAGAAAGGCTTGCTCGCTGAAGTGTTTTAGGGAGCGTTTGACAGTGATAACTACACCCGAAGACACAAAGACACACTTGAAGACACGAAAAACCTAGCTAACACAGCGTGGGATTGCCTTCACTCCAAAAGTGTGTTGCTACGATAATAATTCCCGTTACAACAGTTCTTAGCCACTAGTTCCACCGCAAAGCGAACGCGTATACAATTCAAACAAAAAACAACAACAGACTGACAGGTTAATTGTCAGTTACAGCAAGCACAACCTTAACACTTGTCCTACCTGTTCGATCCCAGGCTTGTCAGGGTTGAGGAGTGGCCTGGTCTCCACGTGTTCTAGAATCAGTTTACAGCCCACCCTGGGGATGTCCTCCCAGTGCTTCAGCACTGTCAGGGCCAGGTGCTCATCCGTCTGCTTCTTCAGACCTAAAGAACACCAACCCAGACAGGCATACAGCACAGGCTAGTCTAGTACTACCTGGCCTACACATAAGGGGTACTTGGGAAAGCTCATAACATCATAGACCTACTGTATATGATCAGTTGTACATGAGGGGTATTTCAGGCAGAGTAAAATACCAGGCAGTGGGTACTTCAGGGTAACCAACATAGGAGGATAAAGAAGCATTTCAGGTAGTGTTATTTTGTTGTGCTTTATACAGTACCATTTTCATCTTCGATCTCAGTTGGGCCCATAAAGACTCGGTTGGCCACCTTGACCCGTCCTCCAGGGCCGTAGTGTGGCCCGTCCAGCTTGCCCTCCTTACACAGCTTCGCCAGGATCTGGGTTGGCTTCAGGGGGTCCCGCCACACGTTGTAGCCATGGCTACAGGAATGAATAACAATGATGGTAGTTCTTATAAGATGATACTGTATATATAGGTATTAATTTATACTTTATTTATCCAGGTGAGTCCCATTGAGAAATTAATCTATTTTTCAAGGGATCCCTAGGTATAAGTAATAATAATAATAATAATAATAATGATATGTAAATATGGGAAAGTACGATGCTATTCAATTGCTCGTTACTGCAGACAAAAGTTGCAAGTATTGCTAAATGAATTGACATAGTATCCTGTGCTGTTCGTATTGATTACGTGTACTAAAAAAGTCAGGCTACAGAGAGCTAGGCCGCACTTACATGGCATATTTAGATGGGATGCCACATATTGCTCTGTGCTTGCTGTAGAAGCGGTTCTCCAAATCCAGTTTGGTTTCTCCGATGAGATCGTCAGTGCCCACTAAGTCCCAGTCATAGACTGACACTGTTAGTGTGGAGTCCATGGGAAATGTGGCCTCGATGTCAAAGGATCTGATGGGTTCAAAATAAATGACTTTGTTAAGTCTTTGGTCACAACTTCGGTTATAATTTCCACAGGTTTGACATTTTCAAAGCCTATTCAATGCACAAGCTATAACCAAGTGCCAATCAGCAACAGTAAATTACTTGGCTAGCTTGTATGCTATTAAGGGTTAGGAATTAAGGTGGTATTAAGGATACATTTACTCTATTACGACATCATGAATGTTAGTGGAAATTGACAAAATGTTGTTTTTAGAGCTTCTCCACTCACTTGCCAAAGATAGGGTTGAGTTGTTTGGAGAGGTAGTTCTCTTTGTCTTTGATATCTGACTTGCCCAGTTTGATAGCGATGTATGGATCTGCTTTTCCATTGATATCCGCTGGATGCAGGTCAGTAGCCTGTAGGAAAGTATCGAGTAGAGAGATTTTATTTTGTTTTATTTTACAATCAAGACATTACATGTTCATAATCACAGGGTAGTTTAATTACAGTGCCTATAGAAAGTCGACACCCCTTAGACCTTTTACACATTTTGTTGCCTTACAAAGTGGGATTGAAATATATTGAATTGTAATTTTTTGTCATTGATCTACCCAAAATACCCTGTGAAAGGAAAACGAAAGGAAAATGAAAGGAAAATGTTGCAATTTTATTTTAGGAATACAAATTGAATAACTAAAATATAGTTGTTGCAGAAGTATTCACCACCTTTGTTTAGCCAAGCCTTAGCAACTCACAAGTTATATGTTATATATGTGAAATAATAGGGGTTGACATGATTTTTTAATGACTAACCCTTCCTCTGTCTCCCATGCATACATTTGTAAGGTCCCTCTGACAAGTATTGAATTTCAAGCATAGATTCAACTACAAAGACCAAGGAGCTTTTGGAAAGCCTCATAAAGAATGGCAGTGATAGGTAGATGGGTAACAATAACAAATCAGACATTGAATATATCTTTAAGCATGGTCAAGTCAATAATTTTCTTGTGGATGATGTATTAAACCACCCAGACACATTGAAGATGGAGTCGTCCTTCTGAACTGAGCTGCAGCACAGGAAGGAAACTGCTTAGGGATGTCACCGTGAGGCGATTGGTGATTTTAAAACAGCTACAGAGTGCAATAGCTGTGATCAAATCAAATGGTATTAGTCACATGCACCGAATTACAACAGGTGTAGACTTTACAGTTAAATGCTTACTTACAAGCCTGTTCAGGTACCTTTTGGTCCCAGACTTAGCGCTCCGGTACCGCCTGCCGTGAGGTAGCAGAGAGGACCCTCTGAGACTTGGATGGCTGGAGTCTGACAATTTTTCGGGCCTTCCTCTGACACCACCTGGTATAGAGGTCCTGGATGGCAGGGAGCTTGGCCCCAGTGATCTATTGGGCCGTACGCACTACCTTCTGTAGCGCCTTTTGGTTGGATGCCGCGGAGTTGCCATACAAAGCGGTGATGCAGCCAGTCAAGATGCACTCAATGGTGCAGCTGTAGAACTTTTTAAAGATCTGAGGACCCATGCCAAATCTTTTCAGCCTCCTGAGGGGGAAGTGGCATTGTTGTGTCCTATTCACAACTATGTTGGTGTGTTTGGACCATGATAGGTCCTTGGTGATGTGGACACCGAGGAACTTGAAGCTCTCAACTTGCTCCACTACAGCCCTGTCGATGTGAACGGGGGCGTGTTCGGCACTCTGTTTGCTGTATTCCACGATAGGTTTCTTTGTCTAGCTCACTTTGAGGGAGAGGTTGTTGTCCTGCCAGGTCTCTGACCTCCTCCCTATAGGCTGTCTTATCGTCGTCGGTGATCAAGCCAACCACCATTGTGTTGTCGGCAAGCTAATGATGGTGTTGGAGTCATGCGTGACCACGCAGTCGTGGGTGAACAAGGGGTACAGGAGGGGACTGAGCACGTACCCCTGAGGGGCCCCCGTGTTGAGGGTCAGCGTGACAGATGTGTTGTTGCCTAAGCCCACCACATGGGGGCTGGCCCGTCAGGAAGTCTAGGATCCAAATTCAGAGAAAGGTGTTCAGTCCCAGGGTCCTTAGCTTAGTGATGTGCTTGGAGGGCACTATGGTGTTGAATGCTGTAGTCATTGAACAGCATTCTCACGTAGGTGTTCCTTTTGTCCAGGTGGAAAAGGGCAGTGTGGAGTGCAATAGAGATTGCGTCATCTGTGGATCTGATAATCCGTCTGGCCCTGCAGCCTTGTGAATGTTAACCTGTTGAAAGGTCTTACTCACATTGGCTACGAAGAACGTGATCATACAGTCGGGCAAATCCAACACAACACATCACTGAGTAACTGCCTCCTTATTTTCCAGCATGGTGGTGGTTGCATCACGGTATGGGTATGCTTGACATCGGCAAAGACTGGGGAGTTTTTCAGGATGAAAAGAAACAGGATGGAGCTACTGTAAGTATCAGTGTCCAGGTGAGACCCAGGTGCAGACAACATTTGGAATAACAAATGTTTATATACCAACAGGGAACAGGCAACAGACAGGTCAGGGGCAAGCAGAGTTCGGTAATCCAGAGTAGTGGGACAAAGGTACAAAACGGCAGGCAGGCTCAGGGTCGGGGCAGGCAAGGAAAGGTTGAAACTGGGAAACCAAGAAAACAGGCACTTTAGAGAGAGGAGTAAAGGGGGAAAACACTGGTAGGCTTGATGAACAAAACGAACTGGCAACAGCCAAACATAGAACACAGGGATAAATACACTGGGGCTAACGAGGAAGATGGGCGACACCTGGAGTGGGGTGGAGACAATCACAAAGACAGGTGAAACAGATCAGGGTGTGACAGTAAGCACAGGCAAAATCCTAGAAGAGGACCTGATTCAATCTGCTTTACACTAGACACTGGAAGAGGAATTGACCTTTCAGCAGGATAATAACCTACAACACAAATCTAAATCTACACTGGAGTTGCTTACCAAGAAGACAGTGAATGTTCCTGAGGGGCCAAGATAGTTTTGACTTAAATCTACTTGAAAATCTATGGCAAGACCTGCCATGATCCCCAACAGACAGAGCTTGAAGGATTTTGAAAAGAATAATGGGTCTTACCCAAGGCATTTCAAACATTCATTGACTAACATGTATTGGGTGAATACTTATCTAATCAAGGTATATTAGTGTTTTATTTTTAATATTACATTTGTTTTAGAATTTTTCTTCCACTTTGACATTACTTTTTGTAGATCGTTGAGAAAAAATGAAAGAAAAAAACAATTAAATCAATTTTAATCCCACTTTGTAACACAATAAATCCAAGGGGGGTGTAGACTTTCTATATGCACTGTACCTTCACCTGAGTGTTGTGCACCTACCCTGATTACAGGCTCTGACAGTACTATTGTAGGTACACAATAGAGAGTAGTGTACATACCCTGATGATATATACCCGGACTAGGACGTTGATTGGGTCATTAGTTGGAATGTTCTGGAACATGCCCATGTTGGAGTCAAAGCCCATCGCCCTCTGCATCTCATCTGATACAGGCACTTTGTACATGCACAGAGAACCCTGAAATACACACAGACATGCACAATTGTGGTGATATTTAACACAATGATGTACTCAATCCAGTTCCTACCTAGCCTGGTCCCAGATATGTTTATGCTGTATAGACATCATCATTGAACTATAGGAGTTGGCTATACAATATATTATATATTATACAGTCTATGTACAGCACAGCACATCTCCATTTCTCTTCCATCGCCAACAGAAAAAGAAGGTACATAGAAGGGAACACCCTCAGTGTGAAAGGGGTTTTACTTTGAATTTGCCAATAATCCTGTCTTCATCCGCCATGTTCTGGTCGTCGTCGTCTCCAGCCTTCCCTCTGAACAGGTTGAAGGTGTGAAGCCAGTCTTCAAAGTTATCAAACTCATTCTCCAGCTCCTTGGGGTACACCTAATGAGGAAATACAAACAAGTACTCTATACATTAAAAACATAATTTCTAAAAAACATATTTAAACATGTGCAGAGAGACATCAAACCATAGCCCAGACTTTTTAAAACTTAGAGACAGGTTCCAGTGGGTAAAACTGGGCTAAAGTGTTTGAAATAAAAAATCTGGTTGTAATGACATAATTTCCGCCTGTTTTGTTCGCTGGGGCTCACTGTTGAGTAGCCACATACCTGTAGCTCATCAATTTTGTGTTTTTTCTTCTCTGGCATGTCTCCAGGCCCAGCCCTCTTCTTCTCCTTCTTTCCCTTGCCTCTCTTTCCTTTGACAAGAGAGTCATCAGGTTTGATCTCTGAGAATAGGTTAGGAGTGAGGGGTGAAGAGGTGAGGGATGAGGGTGAGGGTGAGGGTGAGGGTGGAGGGATGGAGAGGAGAGGTGGTGCAATGCAGGGCACTCAATACATAAAATCCACATGAAAGTTGTCAAACCAATGAATTTTGGCCACTATATACACAATATGAACAGTATATACAGTGAACGCCAGTTCTTAGGTTATGAGTGTACACTTTATCACTAAACTTGCACATCTAGATATAATAGTGCATTTGGGATTTAAGTTGGTTTTTGGGGCGGCAGGTAGCCTAGCGGTTAGAGCGTTGGGCCAAGGGAAAAAAAATAACCTGTCGATGTGTCCTTGAGCAAGTCACTTAACCCTAATTTCCTCCAGGGGTGCCGTACTACTATGGCTGACCCTGTAGGTAGGCCGTCATTGTAAATAAGAATTTGTTCTTAACTGACTTGCCTCATTAAGTAATGTATCATGTTATGTCAAAGCTATACATAACAATGTATAAGTGCTAGATGGGGTTATAGTCATATTATTCTTAGGCAACTTTCATGGCAGGCATATGGTAATATATATGCAATAGAGTGCAGGAGGAGGCCATGATATGAGTTATGAAGTTCATGTCTGTGTAAATGTTTGCAGTGAATATGTGAAGGGTTAGTAGTATGGGTTGTCATGATTTGAAGAGGACAGCATGTATTAGGCACATGAAAGTGGACATGAAATACAACCTGACAACATGATCATTCCCTTTGACTGCAACAATTATATTCTACTTTAAAGTCTCAATCAATATGCAGAGATTCATGATTATGCTGGGCTATCTAATCATGCTGGACCCTCTACAAGAATATAATATCTCCTTGTCAATAACTACCAAATCAACAAACATCAACAACCTAAACATAACATACTGATGCAATAACATCTGCTAAACACGTGTATGTATATCTAATAGATATTCTGCTCTTGGGTTTTCCACATTAGTTTAGGATTGCTTTTGTTACCTCCGCCCTCAGCAGCAATATCCTGGTCCTCTTTCTCCTCAGCAGCCGCCAAAGCTGCCTCCTGAGCCTTGAGAATCTACAGAGTAAGACACACAAAGCAATAATATCAAATACATATACACTGTACACAGGATCACTTTTAAAATTCAATTATGAGTATCAAAATGTAGCCATTAGATGATTATAATGTTTATTGTATAAAAGTTAACATTCTGTACAAAAATAACAATGGCATTTTCACAGATGGCCTCACCTCCATCAGAGTTTCAATCGAGGCAAAGTACTTGGACCACCAATCCAACATGCTCTCATCAAACTCCTCCTCTTCCTCCACCTCGTCTCCTCCCTTCTTCCTCTTCTTCTTCTTCCCTCCCTTCTCATCCTCCTAAAATATCAATGCAAGATTAGACTACAGGTTGCAAATAAACAAATATACTATCACGTACAAATGTTTGAACATTGCTCCAACATTGAGAAACAGAGACATTGCTTACAGTCTCACTTAGGCAAAAAATTATAATCTTGTTGTTTTGGAAGAGGAAGGAAGCTCCCTCTACCCGTGTAGCTCAGATGGTAGAGCATGGTGCTTGCAACGCCAGGTTTGTGGGTTCAATTCCCACGGGGGACCAGTACAAAAAAAAAAGTCTGAACATTTATGCATTAACTAACTGTAAGTTGCTCTGAATAAGAGTGTCTGCTGAATGACAAAAATGTAAATGTACCAAATTATGGCTCAGCGAATTGGCAAACACTCTACACTTAGATATATTCTGAGCAATAAATTATCAATATTTTATAAAATCTGGCAGCCTCTCCTCTCCTACTTGGACCATTCTGCGCTGTGAATCTGCACATTTTAACGCACTCTCAATTGTAATATTTTTATCTACCCTTTGGCAGCATGTGCTTGTGGGAGAGGAGGGGGGGGGGGGGGGTTGACATCTGCCCTCTTTCTGTTTACCTGTCCTTTTTCTGTATGTCTTATTTTGTAATGTTTACTTTGTACCGAGAACTCTGGGTATTTTTGTTTCTGTTTGCTCTTTTATGTTTAGATAAGAATTGCATAGTTGTATTTTCTACAGAATACCTATACACCATTCTTGTGTGTGTTCAATCAAAAATAAGTAACAGAGACATTTCCAGATCAACGTCGTAACACCTACCTCAATTTTAACCACTGCATCAGACCCCTGGAAAATAACACAGAACATAATATATCAATCATATTACAACTCAGTTACAATGTTTTATTCAAGTTTATTACTAAAGTTAACATTAATTTAATGGGGTGAGATCTTACAGAGTCCAGCTTGACCATGGTCTCCATCTTCTTGATGGTGGGCTCTGGCTCATAGTTGACAATGATCTCCTCTGTGAGAAGAGAAAGACTGTATTAGTATGTACAAATCAAACTGTAAGGGCACAGCGAGGTGCGTGTTTGTTTGTTTGTGCGCGTGTGTGTGTGTGTGTGTGTGTGTGTGTGTGTGTGTGTGTGTGTGTGTGTGTGTGTGTGTGTGTGTGTGTGTGTTTGTGTGTGTAGGGGCGCATGTGTGTGCATGTATGTGTGTGTACCTTGAGTGTCCCAGTTGTTGGCTTGCTTGTCTGCTGCCCGGTAAATGAACTTGCGTAGGGTGGTGACAGCATGGTTCCCCACCAAGGTGTAGCGTCCGAACGCTCTGCAGTCCACCACTCTGATGTTCAGGGGAGGGTGGAGCAGCTCGTTCTCAGGCAGATCCTTGAGAACACAAGTTCACAGTAAATTAATGGGCCAAATTTTGCACCTTTATGGTGTAATTTCCTGGTTGTAAAATGGTTTTCTGGTTAAGAATACGTCATATCAATAGATTACAACCAACTGACCTCTGTTACAATAAGGGTGGCAGGTAGCCTAGTGGTTAAGAGCATTAGGCCAGTAACTGAAAGGACGCTGGTTCGAATACCTGAACCGACAAGGGGCTGACCCTGTAGGTAGACTGTCATCGTAAATAAGAGTTTGTTCTTGTCATGAGCATTTCTGTCTCAATGTTCTAAATGAACTATCACTCTAGCTTTGATTAATTCCCAGAGGTTGTAAGATTCTGGTTAATAAAGAATTAAGCAAAGTCTCAGTCTGCAACAGATCAGTCGTTTATTCAGAGAGCTCTGCCGAAAGGAAAAAACACAGAACCTTTTATAAAATCCAGTCAGCCAAGTCTCCACCCTGTTTTATGGCCTGCAAGTTCTCAGGATCTGTCTTCAAAGACCCTCTTCAGTTGCTAATGTTTACTCACACCTCGAAGACCAGGCCCCAATCCTGATGAATGGGGCCCTGTGAACTTTTATGGCCGCATAATCTCCTGTAGGCCTAACAGCTTTCACAAATGGTCTGTCTCCTTCATTGTCTTAACCACATCCTGGCTCATTTACCAAATGGTAACATTCTAACCTGGTCTGAACATTGTCTATGTTCGCACATTCTTAGAATCATAATCTTGTAATTCTAATACATCTCACACATTACAACGTTTCAGGGTGAAACATCTTAGTCATTAACATTAAACATACAAATTCCTTTATCAGTTCTTAACTGACTTGCCTAGTTAAATAAAAGGTAAAGATTCCATTTTCATGACGACATCACAATGTTGTGGAAAAGTCGTTATATTTTGGTTGTTATTAGGTGAGATATCCAGGTGAGAACTTACCACCTCAAACATCTTGACCAGGGTGCCGAAGTTGGGATTTTTCTTGTAGTTCTGGATGAGGGAAGACTGGACTCCTTTACCAGCACATTCTATGTCCACACGAGGTCTGTCCACCGCGGCTAGGTTGACCCTCTTGAGGTCCCTTAGGCCCCAGAACAGCACCTACATTTCAGTAACACTTTATTTAAAGGGTACCTACATAAGGACTTCATAACACATTTGTAATCCATACATAATACATTCATAAGCAGTACATAAGCATTTCATATGTTACATCGAAATTGACAGTGCAATATTTACAGCTACACTTCCTGTATTTCAAGACCAAGAGGAGTTTAATTCCCACCTCGATCCTGTACTTGCTGAGGACTGGTCTGATGCCCAGAGGGACAGGTAGAATGGGACCACGGTCCATGTCTGTAGGACCATCGATGGGAGGCAGGTCAGCTTTACCATGAGGACCAATCTGAAACATGAACAGACATAATATAATAATACATGCAGAGGCTTTTATACAAAGTGACTTACAGTCATGCGTGCATACGTTATATGTCTGGGTGGCCCCAGGAATCACACCTACAATCCTGGCATTGCAAGTGCATACTCTACCAACTGCACCATACAATACATTACAGACATCAACATTACTGATCAATTTGGCTCTAATCAAAGCATTTTTAATCACATGACTGGCAGACATTTTGTTTTGTTTGACTGTTATTAAAGGCCTAGTGCACGTGATTTTCCTGTGTTTTATATATATATATTTCCACACTATGTGAAATATATTTGCCATAAAATACTGTATTTTCAGCTGTTTGAAGCTGGTGTACAAAACCGAAAGTGAAAGACAAAAACTAAACTTAAGAACGGAAAGCATAGAAATAGCGCACATAGAACACATCTACCGCCTCTTAGACTTGCTTTAAATGATAATGACAGGTCTATAACACACATTTCTATGTGAAGTTGGCCGGACCATTCAGACCACTCCCAGACAGTCCTAGCAATACTCTTCCTTGAGAAATTGCCCTTTGCTAAGAAGCTATTTTTGTTTATTTTTGACAATTTTCATTGAAAGGTAAGGTACTTTCATTCACAGTAAGGTACTTAATTGTTACCAATAAATGATTTGATATTGAGATAAAAATGGCAGCATTGGACCTTTAACCTAGGAAATCTCAGAATACATCAACTTTGAAAGGCATCTTGAAAGTCAACATGAAAGTCAACTTTCAACTTCTACCAACCAATTTCCCAATACTCTGGGACAAATAATGTGGACAGTTGATCTATTGCTGGGTTCACCTGCAGCAGTTCGAAGGCCGCCAGCATCTCTCCAGCGGTGCAGTTCCCCCTATAGATCTGGTAGTACTCTAGTTGGGGAGGGAAACGTGGAGGTCCGTAGTGTTCGTCAGCCATCTTGGTTATGGGCTTGGCGAAGGTCCTGCCCATGAACTCTGCTTTGCCCTGGAGTCACATCGTAACAGGGAGACATGGGAGACACTTTAAATATAACCCTGAACCTTTTGTGGTAAATCAAGATCCACACCACTTCCACAAATATTAAGGTTTAAATATTTGAAAGAATGGTCTTTTTGGAATACTGTACCACCTACAATCTGAGGAAATTGTCCAGTGTTTACATTACAAGCGTGTAAAGATAAAATGTTGATATTTAAAAAACAGTATCATAAGAAATACAATAAAGAGTCTTCATGGCACGTCATTCATTAATATGTTAAATATGGCATTAGCTTTACCTAACAACGAAGTATGGCTTGACAATGCACATGCTTCAAAACTCAAGAAAACACAACAGAACAATGAAAAACAACTAGCCTGGTTCCAGATCTGTTTGTAATGCTTTGACAACTCGACCATAGGCGTTATCTATACGCACAAACAGATCTGGGACCAGGCTAGAAAACAATGGTAAGACACCCAAACATAACCATTGTACCACATAAGCAACAAGCTTTCATTGAAGGAATGCAAGAGGGATAAGGCTGATGTCCTTTGAATTTGTCTTTTCAGCTAAATCTTATACCTCTTGCATGCCTTGGGCCAAGGCACTCAAACCCTGTTCCTGGAGAGCTACCGCCCTGTAGGTTTTCGCTCCAACCTTAATCTAGCACACCTGATTGTAATAATTAGCTGGTTGATAAACTGAATTTAATCCATTACAACTGGGGTTGGAGAAAAAAACACTTCAGGAGGGTAGCTCTACAGGAACAGGGTTGGAGAGCCCTGCCTTGGGACATAATGCTACTTCAAACCAGAATTCAGTTCATACTCTACTTATCCCAGGTAAAGGTCATCCAAAACAATGGTGTTTATGTTTAGGAATAGATTATATGATCATCAGTTGAGTCAACATATACATTCTTTCAAATATAATTCTGTAAAATCTGAGAAACATATAACGTGCCACATTCTTTTAATGATGTAACAAAGTACATTCTACAGTAATCTTTCAAATGCAGAGCCTAATTCGTATTTGAATGACATGTCATGTACAGCGGGTGAAATAAGTATTGAACACGTCACCATTTTTCTCAGTAAATATATTTCCAAAGGTGCTATTGACATGCAATTTTCACCAGATGTTGGTAACAACCCAAGTATCCATACATACAAAGAAACCAAAACAAATACGTTCAGAAATTAAGTTATGTGTAATAATGTGAAATGACACAGGGAAAAAGTATTGAACACATGAAGAAAGGGAGGTTCAAAAAGGCATGGAAAGCCAAGACAATAGCTGAAAACTATCAGTAATTAAAAAGCAATCCAGCCCCCTGTCAGTGCAAATTAATATCAGCTGGTTCAGTCCCAACTGATGGCCTACAAAAAGGTCTCATTGCCAAGGTGTCACACAAGACACATCTCATGATGGGTAAAAGCAAAGAGCTGTCTCAAGACATTCGCAACCTAATTGTTGCAAAACATAATGATGGCATTGGTTATAGGCGCATTTCTAAGCTTCTGAATGTTCCAGTGAGCACTGTTGGGGCCATAATACGGAAGTGGAAAGACAATAATTTCACCCTAAATTTGCCTCGACCAGGTGCTCCTCGTAAATTTGCCCATTCATCCTTCCTTCAATTATGTGAGGTTTGCCAGTACCATTTGCTGAAAAGCAGCCCCACACCATGATGTTCCCACCTCCAAACTTCACTGTTGGTATGGTGTTTTTAGGGTGATGTGCAGTGCCATTTCTCCTCCAAACATGGTGTGTATTATGACATCCAAACAGTCCAATTTTGCTCTCATCTGACCACACTATATTCTCCCAGTATTTCACTGGCTTTTCCAAATGTTGTGCAGCAAACTTTAAACGAGCTTCAACATGTTTTTTTTTCAGCAATGGAGTCTTGCGTGGTGAGCGTGCATACAGGCAATGGCGGTGGAGTGCATTACTTAATGTTTTCTTTGAGACAACAGTACCTGCTAATTGCAGGTCTTTTTGAAGCTCTCCACAAGTGGTCCTTGGCTCTTGGACAACTCTTCTGATTATTCTTTTCACTCCTCTGTCAGAAATCTTGCGAGGAGCACCTGGTCGAGGCAAATTTATGGTGAAATGATTGTCTTTCCACTTCTGTATTATGGCCCCAACAGTGCTCACTGAAACATTCAGAAGCTTAGAAATGCGCCTATAACCAATGCCATCATTATGTTTTGCAACAATTAGGTTGCGAATGTCTTGAGACAGCTCTTTGCTTTTACCCATCATGAGATGTGTCTTGTGTGACACCTTGGCAATGAGACCTTTTTGTAGGCCATCAGTTGGGACTGAACCAGCTGATATTAATTTGCACTGACAGGGGGCTGGATTGCTTTTTAATTACTGATAGTTTTCAGCTATTGTCTTGGCTTTCCATGCCTTTTTGAACCTCCCTTTCTTCATGTGTTCAATACTTTTTCCCTGTGTCATTTCACATTATTACACATAACTTAATTTCTGAACGTATTTGTTTTGGTTTCTTTGTATGTATGGATACTTTGGTTGTTACCAACATCTGGTGAAAATTGCATGTCAATAGCACCTTTGGAAATATATTTACTGAGAAAAATGGTGACGTGTTCAATACTTATTTCACCCGCTGTATGCTACTTAGAAGACTTGAGTAGCAAAGGAAAGAGTGGTCTAGAAATCTAAACGACTGTATGCAGTGTCAGATGATCAATTGAAATTCAGATAGAATCTGTTATGATAGATCTGTTCTGACATGAGTTCTAACCAGGCATCATGCTTACCACCGTGTCCTGGTCATAGATTTCTATGACGATGATAGGAGGGTCGTCCCTCAGTTCTCCGACCTCTCCAAACAGTTCTACATTGTCAAACACCATCAGCTGGTCCCAGGTGGGGCACAGTGTCTCATTCAGCACCTGGGCAGAGAGTTATATTCATTAATTGATTCATTAATTCACTCACCATCTTGTTACTCTCATTCACCATTCTGCAACATGTAATTCTTATATGGACTCTTTAATTACAAACTTCACCGCAGTTCAAAGATGATAGTTATATTTGTGGAATCACTGTATTTTTTTAATGAATGAACGAACAAACAAACAATCAAATCTAGTTGTCCTACCTCTGTGACCTGGCTGTGTGTGGAGAAGAAGACCCTGGCGAAGGGGTCTGAGAGGCCGCTGCTGTCTGCTGCAAACAGGCTGCGAGCCTGGTACATATGGACCCTCAGCTGGAAGATCTGTTTCACTGTGGAGGGGGGAAGATCCACAAGTGTTTATCAATGAGATCCTCTAGTTTCAATTTTTAAGAAAATACATAAAGTCGAAGCTCCCTGATGGTCTGAGGGCAGCCTGGTGGTCCCTAAGACCTAAGACCACCGGGGTAAGTCTGAGAGATTTGTCTATTCAAATCATTCTATTTCTATGGAGATGTGTACACATGCAAGGGACATTATAATTTCCCTTACTCATGTAGACCACAGATAATGTAAGCACCTAGTTTCGCTTATGCATTGTGATATATGCGGCTCATCGGACGCCGCCGGTCTCCCTTACTCATGTATGTGAGGCTGATGGGGGGAGCAGACTGCAAGCCAGGTCCTTTCAGCATCTTGTTCTCCTCAAAGCCGTTGGGCAGCCCAGACAGGAAGTCCTTCCTCTGACGGTTCAGACCCAGCCACAGGTAGATCTCTGTCTTAGCCTGCACTGTCCAGCCAGCGGCACCAAAGCCCTTCTTACCAGGCAGCTGGGATGATGAGGCAAATATATTAATTTAAAATTAGATGGACACACCAGTAGTGATTCATAAATAGTGAAAACTGAAAAGGGAATGGCTGTAAATAATACAATCTTTTGGATTTCAAGCAAAATCAAGAAGCACACAATGGAAGAGGAAGTATGCATAGGTTTGGTTTTGTAGAGTAACTATGAACAGACCTTGAAGAAGATGGTTTTGACTTTGCCACAGTCCTTCCCAGTCTCCTCCTCCACCCCGGAGTACAGGATGTCTTTGGAGGGGACACGGGCGTAGGCAATACGCTTGTTGTTACTCATCATCCAGATGTAGATGTCAGGGATGCTGTGCTGTGGCTGCAATTACACATAGAGGAATCAAACAACCAATCAATCTAAAAAAAAAAATATTTATTGGAAAATGTGTAGTTCAAACATATACTGTACATATATGATTAAAGAAAAGTAAGATGAACAAAGACTTCTAGAATGGCTACTTTTAGATGTATTAACAATTTTGAATGTACAGTATGTGCACCCCTTACTGACTTACCTCGTCGGCTAGGAACCTGAGCTTCTGGAGGAAGTTTTGAACCAGCTTGATCTTGTCCCTCACTGTATTTTTCTTCACCTGCGTCCTGATGGTCTTAGCCTGCTGACCTATGCTCTCCTACAATCACACACAATCACACACAATGAGACAATTTTTAGCACACAAACACAAGATCGAATCAATAAGATATAATAGTAGATATAATAGTAATAGTGGTCCCGTGTGCCTCAGTTGGTAGAGCATGGCACGTGCGATGGCAGGGTTGTGGGTTCGATTCCCATGGGGGAGCAGAATAAACAAATATGCCAATATATGCACTCACTGCTGTAAGTAAGATGTAGTAGGAGTGCCATACAAACAAGTCTTGTGATGCATTATAACCTATAAGGCTTTAAGCAAAGTGTTACCCACAAAGATCATATACAGTATATGTCATTCTGTGGTGTTACCAACATAATGTATCACAATAATCTTTGGATCATGTGTGCCGTACCAGTTCCCTCATGCAGAACTTTAGTCTCTCCTTGTCCAGCTTGGTCCTTCCAGTCTGATTCTGGTCTTTGTTAGCCAGAGTCAGAAACTGACTGAAGAAATAATTAAATGTTAGCCAATTCTGCATCCCAAATGGAACCCTATTCCCTAAATAGTGCACTACTTTTGACCAGAGCCTAAATTGTGCACTATATAGGGAATAGGATGCCATAATTGTGTAAGTAAGTAGAGAGCAAGTATGGCTTGGCTAGGCTCAGTTGTGTGTAAAGGGTAAGTAGAGACCTGCATCCGTTGCCGAGATCCTCCAGGACCCCTCTCAGTCTGCGTTCAGGATAGGCCTTCTCCGTCTTAATGACCTCCTGAACATCGTTCAGACCCTCCTCCTGTTTACACAGTGTTATAGACATGTTAGAACATTACTAGTATGCTTTAATATTGTTGTTGTTAGTGAAAATATTAAGGCTGGGAATTTCCAGGGACCTGACGATTGTCAGGCTCTGACCATAGGTAAGCCTCTGGCTTTTTCTATGGTTGTCATGGTCAGGGCCTGACAGGCTCTCTAGGTTATTCTATGTTGGTTTTGTGTTGGTCGCCAATTAGAGGCAGCTGCTAGGTATTGTCTCTAACTGGGGGCCATATTTAAGTTCAGGTTGTTCACCTGTGCGGTGTGGATCATTGTTTTGTGTTTAGTGCCTGTGTGCCAACCTACAGTTATGTTCGTGCTACTCTCTTTTGTTTTTTGGTTTAAGTTCACATTTAAATAAACATGTTGAACTACAACTGTGCAGCGTTTTGGTCTGCCTCTCACCACGATTGTGACAGAATGATCCACCATACAAGGACCAAGCAGCTCTGCTATAGGGAGATGGAGTCGCCGTGGGAGCAAGGTGAGCAGCGACGCTCGGGGCCCGCGATGACGAACAGCCCAAAGAAAACCACAATGGATAATGGAGCAATGTAGGCAGAGGAGGGCGAAAACGAAAAGGCGGAGCTGGAGTTTATGGTGCCAGATGTGTGCATCCCCAGTCCGGGTTGTAGAGTGCCAGCCTCCCGCGCCGGAACTCCAGCCCTCATCTCCAATCCGGTACGTCATGTATCCGCTTCCCTGCACCCGACCTCCAGTGCGAGTGTCTAGCCCGGTGCCTCCAATGCTGGCTCACCGCACCAGACCTCCGGTGCGTCTCCCCACCTCACCATCCAGTCCGGAACCAGTGGCCAGCCCGGCTACATGGCAGGAGGTCTTCTCTACACCGGTGCCCAGTCTGGGACCGGTCTCCAGCCCCACACCTGAGCCGGAGCTCCTCGCCACACCGGTATCCAGTCCGGAACCGGTGGCCAGCCTGGCTACATGGCAGGAGCCGTCCTCTCCACCAGTGCCCAGTCCAGGACCGGTGTCCCTCTGCGCCGGTGCCCAGTCCGTTTCTGGTGTCCAGACCAGCTCCGGGATGGGAGTCCCTCCTGGTGCTGGTCCCCAGCCAGGTAGCTCCTCGCACCAGAGTCCTGGTGGCGACTCCTAGTCCGGTACCGCCAGTGCCGGTGTCTTGCACCAGAGTGCTGGTGGCGAACCCCAGTCCTGTAGCTCCATGGCCGGAGCCTTCCTCTGCGCCCGTGCCCAGTCTGGGACCGGCAGCCAACCAAGCTCCATTGCCGGAGTCTTCCACTGGACTGCCTCTCACCACGATCGTAACAACGATACAATATTATCACGATACTTAGGTAATTATGTAATTATGTTGTTTTTACACATTTTTATGGGTATTAAGGTGATTCACTGACTCACCAGTTTATCTGCGATGTTGTCCATGATGTTGGCATTGTACAGTCTTCTTCTCTGGTCCTGCCACCAGCTCTTGATGTAAATACATGGCTTCCTCTCAAAGTAAGGCAGGTGGAAATAGTTTCTGAAGGTTTGAAATGCATAAAGAGAGACACTGAAACCTGAACTAGTGAGACCTGCGATCCGGTTGCAGTGAATGACAACC
The DNA here is from genome assembly GCA_023634145.1 of Thymallus thymallus. Lineage (NCBI taxonomy): Eukaryota > Metazoa > Chordata > Actinopteri > Salmoniformes > Salmonidae > Thymallus > Thymallus thymallus. The sequence continues at coordinate 18,217,862 of CM042406.1, forward strand.
CCAGCGAGAAAACTAGCTGAAATGATTGTTATAAGAACTAGTTCACAAACAGCTTTCCCCGCTGTAGTACTCTGCTTATGTGTGTGTTGGGATCTGACCTGTCGGTGATGACTGGTTTCATGGGCGGGGTGGAGGACACTGAGACAAGGTCATTGTCATCTCCCTCCTCTTCATCACTGGAGCCTTGGATTAGCTCTGACTCCTCTTCATCTCCGTCTCCCCCAGTCTTCTTCCCGCTACTCGACTTGGGTTTGGTCACACCGTCAATCTCGCTCCCATAGTTACCTAGTTGAAAGTTTAAAATACGATGATGAACAGTATAAGGGTTGATGGCAATATACAGTATAAGGTTGGTTGGTTACCTGGACCCTGAATATGCCTGGTCCTGAATTAAAAATAATTATTCATGGAGATTCTTCATTGATGGACGGTTTCCCAAACACTGATTAAGCCAAGTCATAGACTAAAAAACTCAGGACTATGCTTAAACAAAGATAAATTAAACGAACAGACAATACGCTGTGACAGTGCGGATTGAATTAAATGCAAATTGCAAAAAGGAATAGTAAGTGCAACGGAGCTACCCAACACACAACTCACTCGCTCTCCATGACACCCGGAAGTCAGGACTAGGCTTAACCTGTATCCGGGAAACTTGCCCTACATATACTACCTGCTGCCTTAGTATTATGGTATAAAATAAAGTCAGTATTTATTGATATAATCTAACCTGAGTTCTATGTGGCTTAACTTTACATAGATCATGCACTGATGTCAAGGGGAGATGAGTGAGTATTGAAGCTACAAACCTATTGTAACCTCGAAGCTGATTGGTTTGTCCCCGATCTTCCTGTCAATCATGGTGGCCTCCAGGAACGCCCCGAAGAGGAAGAACTCCTCTACTTTCCCTGTGGCGCTCTAGATGGAGAGACACAAAAATGTACATGGACATACATTATAACAGGAATAGTTCTAGTAGGAATAGGTAGTAGAGACACAAAGATTTATATGGATACTTGTTCTGGGTTTATAGAGAGAAGAGAAACACAAAGATTAACATGAAAACATCATCAGGAAGAACACTTCCACTTTCACAGTGGCGTTCTGGATGGATGGAGAGACACAAATTAAAAGGATACTTTGGGATTTTGGCAATGATGCCCTTTATCTACTTCCCCAGAGTCAGATGAACTCGTGGATACCATTTTTATGAGTTAGAGGTAGTTTCGCGAGCCAATGCTAACTAGCGTTAGCGCAATGACTGTTAGTCTATGGGTATCTACTAGCATGCTAGCATTGTCATTCTGTCATTGCGCTAACACTAGTTAGCATTGGCTTGCGAAACTACCTAACTTCCTTCATACATGACATAGAGACATAAAGCAAAGTGCAATGGGTGCATCTCCAGTTATAAACTAGGTGGTTTGAGACCTAGTTACCACGGCTTTCAGCCAATCAGCATTCAGGTTTCAAACCACCCAGTTTATAACTGGAGATGTATGTCTTGAGAATGCTGTGATGTGTACTATATGGTGTCTGGTGTATGAAAATATAGTGTATGAGAGTATGGTGAGTATTTCAATGATGAGCATGACAATACGGTGCATGCAGGGCTCTGGTTCAGGACTCTGGCAAAGACTAGAGACACATACATAGACGCTCTCTCGCTCGACCGGCTCTATTGTGTGACTTACATTGTCTGAACATGTAAAAAGACCTATATTAATGGAAACAGTCAGTTAATAATGTAGCATCAGCGATTGGCTAAATAAAGATTATCAGAGACAGAGAGAGAGAGACACGCACAGAGAGACACAAAGAGAGAGAGACACAGATAGAGAGAGACAGGAACCAGAGAGAGAGAGAGAGAGAGATAGACACACACAGAGAAAGACAAAAAGAGAGAGAGACACAGAGAGAGAGACACAGAGAGAGAGAGAGAGAGAGAGAGAGAGACAGAGAGAGAGAGAGAGAGAGAGAGAGAGAGAGAGAGAGAGAGAGAGAGAGAGAGAGAGAGAGAGAGACACACAGAGAGACACAAAGAGAGAGTGACAGGAAACAGAGAGAGACAGAGACAGTGTGTGTGCATGTGTGTGTACGGGCAAGTGTGTGTGCACATTTACATACAGTGGGGAGAACAAGTATTTGATACACTGCCGATTTTGCAGGTTTTCCCACTTACAAAGCATGTAGAAGTCTGTAATTTTTATCATAGGTACTCTTCAATTGTGAGTGATGGAATCTAAATTAAAAATCCAGAAAATCACTTTGTATGATTTTTAAGTAATTAATTTGCATTTTATTGCATGACATAAGTATTTGATACATCAGAAAAGCAGAACTTAATATTTGGTACAGAAACCTTTGTTTGCAATTACAGAGATCATACGTTTCCTGTAGTTCTTGACCAGGTTTGCACACACTGCAGCAGGGATTTTGGCCCACTCCTCCATTCAGATCCTTCAGGTTTCAGGGCTGTCGCTGGGCAATACGGACTTTCAGCTCCCTCCAAAGATTTTCTATTGGGTTCAGGTCTGGAGACTGGCTAGGCCACTCCAGGACCTTGAGATGCTTCTTACGGAGCCACTCCTTAGTTGCCCTGGCTGTGTGTTTCGGGTCGTTGTCATGCTGGAAGACCCAGCCACGACCCATCTTCAATGCTCTTACTGAGGGAAGGAGGTTGTTGGCCAAGATCTCGCAATACATGGCCCCATCCATTCTCCCCTCAATACGGTGCAGTAGTCCTGTCCCCTTTGCAGAAAAGCATCCCCAAAGAATGATGTTTCCACCTCCATGCTTCACGGTTGGGATGGTGTTCTTGGGGTTGTACTCATCCTTCTTCTTCCTCCAAACACGGCGAGTGGAGTTTAGACCAAAAAGCTCTATTTTTGTCTCATCAGACCACATGACCTTCTCCCATTCCTCCTCTGGATCATCCAGATGGTCATTGGCAAACTTCAGACGGGCCTGGACATGCGCTGGCTTGAGCAGGGGGACCTTTGCTGCGCTGCAGGATTTTAATCCATGACGCCGTAGTGTGTTACTAACGGTTTTCTTTGAGACTGTGGTCCCAGCTCTCTTCAGGTCATTGACCAGGTCCTGCCGAGTAGTTCTGGGCTGATCCCTCACCTTCTTCATGATCATTGATGCCCCACGAGGTGAGATCTTGCATGGTGCCCCAGACCGAGGGAGATTGACCATCATCTTGAACTTCTTCCATTTCCATTTTTAAAAAAACACACACATTTTTTTGGGGGGGAAATGTTGCCTATTGTCCTGTAGCCCATCCCAGCCTTGTGCAGGTCTACAATTTTATCCCTGATGTCCTTACACAGCTCTCTGGCCTTGGCCATTGTGTAGAGGTTGGAGTCTGTTTGATTGAGTGTGTGGAGAGGTGTCTTTTATCCAGGTAACGAGTTCAAACAGGTGCAGTTAATACAGGTAATGAGTGGAGAACAGGAGGGCTTCTTAAAGAAAAACTAACAGGTCTGTAAGAGCCGGAATTCTTACTGGATGGTAGGTGATCAAATACTTATGTCATGCAATAAAATGCAAATTAATTATTTAAAAATCATACAATGTGATTTTCTGGATTTTTGTTACAGACTTCTACATGCTTTGTAAGTAGGAAAACCTGCAAAATCGGCAGTGTATAAAATACTTGTTCTCCCCACTGTACATGCATGTGTGTGAGACCCACCTCTGAGATGTTAGGCACCCCCTCCACCTGCACCTCGGTGGAGCTCATGATCTCCGGGGAGGAGGTGTCCAGGATCTCCACAACCAGGCTGACCAGCAGGCGGGCCCTGAAGGACACCCCCTCCCCCAGACCCTCGTTCAGGTCCTGGTGCTCATCCGTGATGGTGTAGCTACGAGTGGAGCCATACATGTTCACCCAGGCCGGACCCAGGGTGGGAAGGAAACCTGGCAGAAAATAGTATGGGTTTTAAGAGCATGGCAACTTGGCAAGTGCTTTTGGAGCCAACTCCGGACCACACACTGGCAAACCGCAAACCGCCTCTCTCGGTTGGTTACACTTCGTCAAGACTTTTCATGAGGTAACACTTCCACAATTTGCTACAGCTGGGACTTGGCACCCATTGCACTTTGCTTTACTCCATACAAACATCAAATATAAAACTTGAAAGACACAAAAAACACAATACAGAGTATCTTCTGAATTAAGGGAAACATTTCAGCACTGAAGCACCTTTGTCTCCATCATTGGCGATCTTTCTCAGGTCAATGAAGTGTGTTCCAAGGGCCACGTCGTTCACTTTGTCCGAGTCTCGGATCTGGACTTTCATGCGTTTGCAGAGTGGTGGAAACATCTCAGTGAAGACGATCTGCTCGTTCCAGATTGGCTCGTAGCTGCTCTTCTGGATTGATGTTTTCCCCTGGGATCACAAAGCAGCCCACTTAAACAGTACAATAAAACAAGTTGTGCCCATTGCATATAACATAACATAGCATAATATACAATGGTGAGAGAAAGTTTGTGAACCATTTAGGATGTTCTGTATTTCTGCATAAATTTGACCTAGAATGTGATCAGATCTTCATCTAAGTCCTAATAATAGATGTGTGCAAGGAATATGGAACCAAATACTAAACGTTTGACTACTTTATTACACTTAAATGAGCTGATTAATATAGAGGTTCCATATTTGCTAAAAAATCTGGACCAATTTGCTAAAACATTTATTTAAAAAAGTTCAATTGTTTTTGTGTTATTTGTTTAATCATGTTCACTTTATCTATTATTAGGACTTAGGTGAAGATCTGATCACATTTTAGGCCAAATGTATGCAGAAATACAGAAAATCCTAAAGGGTTCACCATTGTACTTTAACATAGCATAGAATAACACAATGTAACATAGCTAAACATAACGTAACATAACATAACATAACATAACATAACATAACATAACATAACATAACATAACATAGCATAGCATAGCAACAGAACAGTGCTATAACTTACCCTCTGGCCAGCGAAGAGTATTTGTACATAAGGGTCCACAAGGTCCTTGTTCTCCCCTATGAAAGCCTTCTTGACATTAGCCATGATGCTGGTGTTCATCTTAGGAAGGCCCTCGGCTCTGTAGATCTTCACATAGTAGCGAGCCCACTGACGCTCCGCGGGAACCCCCTCAGGTAACAGGAGGTTACTGAAACCACAGAATTAAAGACAAACACCTGTAACACATTGCATTGTATCTCTATGACTAAAACAGCAATAGAAAGTAATCAAGAATTGTGAGATGGGAGACTTTCACAGGACTCTCTAGAGCTGGGTATTGCTGCTTTTGCTACTACAGTATTACTACTACAGTTTTACTACTAGTATTATTACTACATTATTACTACTACAGTATTACTACTACAGTATTATTACTACATTATTACTACTACAGTTTTACTACTACAGTTTTACTACTAGTATTATTACTACATTATTACTACTACAGTATTACTACTACAGTATTATTACTACCTTATTACTACTACAGGATTACTACTACAGCATTATTACTTCATTATTACTACGACAGTATTACTGCTACTACAGCATTATTACTTCATTATTACTACTACAGTATTACTACTACTACAGTATTATTACTAAATTATTACTACTACAGTATTATTACTACAGTATTACTGCTACAGTATTATTACTACAGTATTATTACTACACTATTACTACAGTATTACTTCTACATCATTACTACAGTATTACTACTACAGTATAATTACTATATTATTACTACAGTATTACTTCTAAATTTTTACTACAGTATTACTACTACACACATATCCCCAGTAATATGTTTGCCGTTTTTACCCTTCTATGTCATCTTCATCGGTTTCAGTGGCCTTGTGTGGAGTCTTGATGTTGTCTCCTTTCCCCACGACGGCGATGTCACATTTAATGTAACCTTTGCACCCGGCAGTGATGTCATCAGGGTCAGAGAGAAGGGCCCATTTGTGGAAAAACTGGTGTTCTATTAGACAAAAAAGAAATACAAAATAAACAACATTCATATGTACAGTATACTGGTCAGTACCTGAGCCATAGAGTATAGACATAGGTCACTAGTAGCTACTATGTTTGCTTATATTTCTCCCTGACCTGGATGTGAGTAGACTGTGCCTATGTCCATTTTGAAAGATCCAACCAGAGTCCCACTACGCAGCAGATTCTTGGAGTGGATTACCTGAGGGATGTAATAATGGACACAGTGATTCCCATGGCTCTCCGTTCATTTAGATAGGGAGGGGAATTATATCGTAACAGTTTGTTTGTATTGTGGTAAAACTACTCACCGACAGCTTCAGGATCTTGTCAAACATAACATCATGTGGGACGTGGAAGTCAAAGACAAAATACTAAAAGAGAAATGTGACATCAAATAAATGTATAAGTGTAATGAAGTTTTCTGTTAAAATGTGTAGCTTTATTCAAATTATACATGTAGCTTTATTGATGACTATACATGCAATTACAATGCTTTAGATCTTATCATCATCATCATCACCATCATCATAATTTTCCTCATCAACCTCCTCCTACTTATCATCATAATCATCATAATCCTTCCAGGGCAGGTTTGTTACCTCATTGTAGTATGGGCAGTTTGTTGACTCCTTCATCTGAGTGTACTTCTTGTCATCTCCGATCTCCACACAGACCACTGGATCCATGTTCAGCCCTACTAGCTGCCTGGCCTCTATGATGGTAACACTAACCTGGTAAAAAAGGGTTATCATGTATAAACACTCTTTAGTATAGCAATTTTTTATATGTTGATTATTCGTTGATTCATTGAGCATATATTGAAATTTACTTGGAAATCCATTGGTCTCTCGGCACTAGGTTCCATCTTAATGTCTGGTTTTGATCTGATATTAGACACGTTAGAAAGATGTTTCAGTGTGATTAAATCAATGCAGACTTTCATTTCAGAATTCTGTAAACTACAATATTCTACATTGTAAACAATGTAATTGAATCATTAGAGTTCAATTCCACACTCAGAGTTGTTTCTATGTTATCTAACTATACAGTATATAATTGTATATTATGTGTAAATTGAATGGCAAACCACAAGCAACATAGAACTGTGCTCTGTGCTTACCTCTTGTTGGAGACATTAGTGGTGACGGCTGTGACTGAGGCCAGGGAGATGGTGTCAGGGTCAAGACCCCCTCCCCCTCCCATCCCTCCCATGAAGTCCAGGTCCTCTGTCTCCAAGATGGCTGCCTCATCGCCTGGACAATCACAGTCAAGGAGGCCACACCTGTCAGAACAGCCTGACAGGATGACGATAGCTAAGTTTGACAACCACCCTTTTAGGTTGTTTGTGTCACTTTTGTATTGTATTTATTTTTGTTTGAATTTAAGTTTAATGTTACTATTTACAACTTATAATAGGATATGTTACTAATTTGCATCTATATTTTTATCTTTTTGTGTGTGTGTGTGTGTGTGTGTGTAGTATACTACAGAGATGTTCTTTGAGTCCAAGTCAAGTCTCAAGTCTTTTAGGGCCAAGTCTAAGTCAAGTCTCAAGTCCCTTTTGGCAATGGGTTTCTTAACATCTTAGCTAGTCTAGTTAGCCAACGTTAGCCCTGCTTGTAAAAGTCAATTAAAATGCTTTTCCTTTCCCATCCCCTTTTGTAATTAATAGTTGTAAGCCTTTGCATTTTCGATTAGTCTTATATGTATTACAGCAAACAGCATGCTAGAGAAGTGCTCATTGAATACATGTTTTGTGCACGAATGCTAGGTGTAATTACTCTTGCTATTTGTGTTTAGGCTATAATGTGGCTTATGTGCTATTATTTTATAGTTTCACCATCAGCAGCTTTTTTATTAATATAATGTAACACCCAATGGTCACATATACTCCTCTTCTCTCTTCAGAAAAAAAAGAAAAAAATCAAAATGGCTAATGTATTTAAACAATAATGATAGTTTGTACTGCTTCTGCTGCTAAATGTTTTCTCAGAGAGATTTTAAATTGAATAGAGAAGGATTAAGGGATTGGAAAAATACAAGCCACTTGCTCAAGGCCCACGAGGATAGCCAGGAGCACAATACACACATGGCAACATGGAAGGTTTTGGAGGTCCGTCTTGCAAAGGGGCTAACAATAGATAAGCAAGAGATGGCATTCGCTGAGGCTGAAAGAAACATGGATTTAAGGGGATCCACAGACACATTAAACAAACCAGACAATGGCAATTTCCTGAAAGAGGTGGATCTTATGGCCAAATGTAATCCAGTAATGAAGCAGCATGTTGGTAGGGTGGAAAGTGGAGGTGGCGGTCACACACATTACCTGGGCAAAAGAATCCAAAATGAACACACCATCAGCACAAAAATACTGGAAAAAATTGTGGAAGAGATCAAAACATCAGATTATTTGCAGGATAAACAGCGTTCAGGCAGTAAGGTACCAGGCTGGGCAAGTCTAGAGGCTCTTCTGGAGGTGAGGGAAACTACTGCAGACCCTGTGGTGAAAGTTGAAGCCCAGTCTTTGGCTGAGGAGATTGGATCCTACCGCTTTTCTATTTGCACAGTCATATGGTATGACAACTCTTGGAACTCTTGACCTTCCTGCACGAGAAGAAGCTGACAGAAATTTACCCCAATATGTGGGTAGCTCTGAGAATCACTGCCACTTTTCCTGTTATAGTGGCTGCTGCTGAAAGGAGCTTCTCTAAGCTCAAACTGATTAAAACCTACCTGAGATCTACTACGGTGCAAGAACGTCTCTGGACTTTCCATCATTAGTATAAATCATGTGGTCTCACAACAGCTGTCTTATGATGATATCATAGATGACTTTGCTGCAAGAAAGGCAAGGCAAGTAAGGCTGTAGAACAATGCTACATTATGCATATTTCTGTAATATAGTTAGTTTTTTGTGCAATACTCTTATTTATCATTTGTTTTATGTCACTTGTTTGCTGCAAGAAAGGCAAGGCGAGTGAGACTGTAAAAAGGTCTCTGTAATATAGTTTTTTTGTGCAATACTCTTATTTATATTGTATTTATAATTCATTTTATGTCACTTGTTTCTTTAACACTGTTTTTATTTTGTGGGGTATTTTTGTTTCTAAAATAAAGAAAATCTCAAAGACATAAAGCTATGAGGTTTCTGTGTGAGTGTATGAACACAATGATCGGTGGTGGAATTGGCTGCGATGCAATATGGCATGATTTCACATACTATGATAAACGATTGCTAACTTTTGCTTGTCTTAACAAGCTTAACTTAAGATAAACAATAGCTTAACTTTTGCTTGCGTTTTAATGTTACGATCTATATAGCAATAGCATACACAATGTCCGCTCAATCAAATAAGGACAAAGTGCAAATATGAGTAACCACTATCCTCCCATTGATATAGACACGTGCATGTCTGCATATTTTTTGCGGAACGCAGACGTTCTAGAACGCTTTTGAGCCCTCTGTATTAAACTACTTTCTGTGTTACAATGCCGCCTGTTCCATGTTATCTGACAGAATGCACAACAAAAACTTATCCCAGTACTGACTTGCATTGTTCACGAGTCTCTCATCTAGAGTCCAAGTCAAGTCTCAAGTCAATTGATCACGAGTCAAGTTGCAAGTCATTTTTGCGACTGAAGTGCGACTTGAGTCCGAGTCTCAGACTCGAGTTTCCATCTCTGGTATACTATACCTCTTCCTCCTTTTCCGTGGTCTGACTTATGGCCACGTGATTTCTTCATGATTCAGAACAGTCCTTTTCTTGCTCTGTAAAGTAAATATAATTTGGGTAAATGTGTGGGAGGTTCTTGATTGCAACATAGACTGCGTTTTTGAGTTAATAAATCAACAAATACTGCATTGTGGATTCGATTGATTTGAGCTTTTAGGATCCCTATATAGTGCACTACTTTTGACCAGAGCCCTAGTGCACTATGTAGGGAATAGAGTGCCATTTCAGACATACACTACCGTTCAAAAGTTTGGGGTCACTTAGAAATGTCCTTGTTTTTTAAAGAATGGCAATTTCTTTGTCCATTAAAATAACATCAAATTGATCAAAAATACAGTGTAGACATTGTTAATGTTGTAAATGACTATTGTAGCTGGAAACGGCTGATTTTTTATGGAATATCTACTGTAAATATGCGTACAGAGGCCCATTATCAGCAACCATCACTCCTGTGTTCCAATGGCACGTTGTGTTAGCTTTAGTTTATAATTTTAAAAGGCATGAAATTTGCTTTTCTTTCAAACATCATCTCCTCTTATGGCACAGCATAATAGTGAGTGGGTGCGCCACAAATGGCAACCAATTTCGTATATAGTGCACTACTTTTGACCAGAACTTTTGACCAAAGATTACGCTTTGTATTCAGTTAATTTCTTTGACACATTTTTTGCAGATTTACTTTAGTGCCTTATTGCAAACAGGATGCATGTTTTGGAATATTTGTATTCTGTACATGCTTCACTCTGTCATTTAGGTTAGTATTGTGGAGTAACTACAATGTTGTTGATCCATCCTCCCTTTTCCTATCACAGCCTTTAAACTCTGTAACTGTTTTAACAGGGGTGTAGTGCTTAAGTAAAAATACTTTAAAGTACTACTTAAGTAGTTGTTTGGGGTATCTGTACTTTATTTTACTATTTATATTTTTGACAGCTTTTACTTTTACTTTTCACTACATTCCTAAAGAAAATAATGTACTTTTTACACCATACATTTCCCCTGACACTCAAAAGTACTTTTTGAATGTTTAGCATGACAGGAAAATGGTCCAATTCACACACTTATCAAGAGAACATCCCTGGTCATCTCTACTGCCTCTGATCTGGCGGACTCACTAAACACAAATGCTGAATTTGTAAATGATGTCTGAGTGTAATTAATAACTTCACCATGCTCAAAGGGATATTCAATGTCTGCTTTTTTATTTTTACCCATCTACCAATAGGTGCCCTTCTTTGCAAGGCATTGGAAAACCTCCCTGGTCATTGTGGGTGAAGCTGTTTGAAATTCACTGCTTGATGGAGGAACCTTACAGATAATTGTATGTATGGAGTACAGAGATGAGGTAGTCATTCAAAAATCCTGTTAAACACTATTATTGCACACAGAATTAGTCCATGCAATGTATTATGTGATTATTGTTCAGCACATTTTTACTCCTGAACTTATCTAGGCTTGCCATAACAAAGGGGTTGAATACTCAAGACATTTCAGCTTTTCATTTGTAATTAATTTGTAAAAAATTCTAAAAACATGATTCCACTTCGGCATAATGGGGTATTATGTATAGGCCAATTTAAAATTCAGACTGTAACACAACAAAATGTGGATACTTTCTGAAGGCACTATACATCAATTAACCACGGATACAATTCACATGCTTTGTGGAAAATCAAACTCACAATAATTATTATTGTATATAAAACACCTTTAAAAGCATGTATTGTATTGTAAGATTTGAATGGTAAACTATGAATCCAACAGATCTCTTCTCAATGGGCTTTTCTTTCTGGTGTATAACGTAGCTGGCTTTTCTTTGGTAAAATCTAATTTGTTATAATATTGAGGTAGCTTTTAGGATCTGTAATAGCAAGCTTAACCAACTGCAAGTAACCAAAAAAGCTAAAGTATTACAAAAGAAACACATAAAGTACAATTTGGGTGGAATTATTCCAGTTTTCAGGTGATCTAAATTAATGTACATATTTTTCTTCAGGGATTCTGTATTGCATAGTCTCAGTAGAGACTAACAGTTGTTTAATTCAAAACAGGGATAGCAATTGGCGGCCTGCGGTTTTGTAGGCCCACAGATCAATTACCCCACCCCAAAAAAAAAATCAGTCGGTGTCTCAACTTACTGTTGACAGTTCGAATAGTAGAATACAAAAGGCTGTGAACTTTGGTTGTGCTGCACCAGCTTTTCTCTTGTTATGTCAGTCACTGACAGTCACTCAGTTAGCCCATGTCAGCTAAAACATTTTAGATCGGTAAATTAGTCTAGCTAGCTATCTAAACTTGTCGTAATCATGGTCAAGTTACCAACCAGGGGGCCCCCATTGATTTTCTCAGTTATTCTCACTCAGACATTTATCTTCGCCCTATGGCTCGTTCTGATATTCCTTAATTATTATTATATATTTTTTAATTGGGGGGGGGGGGGGATTATGAGTGTATTGTTTTGTATTGCTAGGTATTACTGCACTGTTGGAGCTAGAAACTCAAATCTGTGTTCGCGACCAATAAACTCTTATTTGGCAAAATGAGTAGAATGGCATGAAATTACTTATAAAATTGCAAAATCTTCTCTCTACCCCCTGGCAAAATGTGTAGAATTGTAGCATACTTGCTATAAAACAAAATGTGTAGAATTGCTTGAAATTAACTCTAAAACTTACATTGTTTCTTTCCACTGTCAAGAGGGGGGCCGCAAAAATATTTTGCTCACAAGGTGTATGGTCCAATATCATGATGGTTTCACCAACATTTCTGAGTAGAGCTTGTTATTAAAATGATTTTCCATCTTCACTCATGAATAAGCTGATGCTTTAAACTAATCTAATCTACGTTTAACTATGTTATACACAACAGCACTGCTATCTATGAATTCTATCAAAAAAAAATATATAATCATGTTTATACATACCATACAAGAAAACGGCACACTTTCCTTTTCTTCAAACCAACTCCCAATGGTTCCTGGTGAAAAGAAACAAACCAAACTCTGAGGGCTTTAGTTTTTCTACAAAATAGTTATCCTACATAGCCTTTTTAGACATTTACATTGCAGAAACAGAAAGTTGCGCTAAAAAGAATATGGTTTGTCCAGAGCAAGAGTTGGGCTGGAGTGATGTGATATGTCAATGAATAGTGTATGAGTGTTGAACCCGAGACAGACAGGTAACTATAACTAAATAGGTTGGTGAGAGAGAGACGTCATCGCAAGCCAGACAAGCCAACAAGACTTGTTCCACCAAGTTACTGCAACTTTTTTTTATAAGACATTCAAATTTAGATATGCAAACATATACAGCACATTTGATTAATCCAATGTGTCTGATAATGTAAGAAATTACGGTAATGAAAATGTTCTGACTCTGAATTCAATATACATTAGGATGGGAACTAAAAGTAGCTCTGGGAATTGTGCCAAAACTTGGGTTGGATGAAAAGGTATGAACAGAATTAGGCTATTTCTTTGTAGTCAACTAAAGACATGCATAAAAATGTGTGAGGTCAGGTGTGCGTGTGTACGAGACAACAGGAAGCTAGTCAATAAAAATTAATTATTTTTTTAACTTTCAAGGTTTCTGACCACACATTTCTAAGTAGGAATGTGGTGGAAAAACAAAACAACCTAAATCTAACCACATGATCTAACCACATGAACTTTTTGTGTAAATTACCTAGCTCCTCCACAAGAAATGAAATGGGCATTGAGCAAAAAGCATTGATTATGGTTGTATTACTCAGTTAAAGCACGCTTTAGCAGCTTGTGTTCAATACGAGTTCCACTGAAAACTAAAGTACATCGCACCAGCTCATCAATAACACATACACTCTGTAAGCCATACGTCTAACGTTGCCTGTATCCAATGAAACAAGTCTGTAAATTATTTAGCCAGTGTTGCATGTGTCATCCTCATTATGTGAAGGTATCGCCTACATCAAGAGAAAATAAATTGATTCAGGTTTGCATACAAAGAACGCATCTACAATACATGTGTAATGCGAGTCATAACGATTTAATACTAGTCTCCCTTTCAACTGAAAGCTACAGTACCAAGCTTTATACCAATGCTTTGTTGTAAGTGTTACTGTACATACAGTAGTACAATACTGTCTTATGTTGCTCTTAATTAGTTATTATTAGTTGGGTATCATTAAAATACTTTGCCATAGCCTTTTCTATCCAGTTGCTTTACCTAAGCCTATTGTGTGCAGACCAGACTGTGTGCACATTCCATCTAGCTCTTTGGAAGGGAAAATAATTCTGCCAAGCTCTTCAGAGGGTTCTGATGGTGAACAATAACCAGCAGGTGGTGTGTGACTGTGTGATACCCATGTTGACATCAACACGCTAGTCCTTGTTGAGAGACTGGGCCTTTAATTACATGATTTAGTACCAGGCCTGAGGGCCGAGGAGATTTGAACTGTAGTCTCTTATCGCGTCCCAAATGGCACCTTATTCTCTATATAGTGCACTATAGGATGCAATTTGGGATGGGCCCTCTCTCCTGCATGCCAGTAAAGGGGTCACAACCCCATCATATTACTGACCTACCTGTAACTTCTCTCTAATGTGTGGTTAAGGATGACACCAGGAGACATTCTGGTCTGACACTGAAGGCTCATGATGCAAGCCAACTCCTCTGTTGTGGGTTTTATCCTCTTCATTCTAGTCTTTCTTTATCTTCTCTTTCTCTGAAGAATATGAATGAAAGATTTCGGTCAGTATGTGAATAAACTTTATCCACCACAAAGTCTATATGAACACAGACATAGACAGGGATGATTTAATGGTTTGTGTAAATAGGTCTGCACTTTGCACTTTAGTCAGTGGTTAATTTAATTAAATAGAAATATAGGTATATTTATTATGTATGTCAAAGCTTTCATTTCAAATACCACGCTTGGTTCAAAATTACATTGTAATTTTCACAATGTAACATCTTCACTATTTGTATTACTGTGTTGGAGCATTGACGTTGAGTACTTAGGTTACATCAATGAATATGCATGAGGTTGCAACTGAGCCCTCACAAACAACACCTTTCGCAATGCCGTCTAGGGTGACCAAAGAATGACTTGATACCAACTATGCAATTTTATCCATGTAGGCCCACACAGTCCAAAGCCCTTTCTTGGCTGTGGGTCAGATGGGTGATGGCTGGCGATATGTTTGTGCTCCTGTGGCTTTGTAGGTATGCCATCTGATGACTAGGGTGTAATGTGTCATCCTGTCATCCTGACAGTCTCCTGCAGGGTTTAACCTGGCGTATTAAATGCAGAGAGAGAGGCAGAAGCATTGTCAATAGGAGTGCATGTTTTCTACCTGGCTTAGAGAGGGATAGAGCGAGACAAGGTCTAATGTCATAGGACTTCATGTTAGTAAGGGTCCCTCATGTTGAATTGAATTGAATTTATTTTTGGGTAACAGACATATGGAACAAAATGTACAACGTGGACCCAGAGGATAACACTTGAAAGTATTAATTAAAATGCTTGTTTCCTAAGTGGTCCTCGATGGTAAAAACATAGTAACATTATGTTCCTTAACAACTTTGAGGGAAATTAATACAAATCTACTGTAGATTTTGCCTTTCCAGCTGCGAAACAATTACCAGTGTATTGGTATTAGCAAAGATACGGGTAACTTTTATCTGTGGTATTACTAGGCCTGATATGGACCACAAGCTAGCTTCTGAAGTGTCTCACCAGTCACCACACAGTGAATATGATAATGAGTAAAGGCATGTCATCTGGAGTCGACTGTTGAACTGTTGCTAACCTACATTAAATGTACATGATATTGTTACATTATCGCTAGCATAGTCACAACAGAATATACTGTACCACAACAGCAGATGTCCCTGGCCGAATCAGACCGGTCTGACCGATCCCAAGGAAGGAATGGCAGAACATAGCACTAGAAGTCAGTTGGCTAGTTTTGCCATAGATGGTAGGGGGTTCCCCAGGTAGCGAGGGGAATGTCGTCCCTTGAGAGGGAAAGAACGAGATGTATGGGGAGATGTATACTTAGGGGAAGTATAATATTATCATACGGAGACGTATACTTGGAATACAGAGGAGGAATGAAGGGGAAAAGAGGCAGAGGAGGTCGAAGAGAGAGAGGGAGGAAGAGGGTGAGCTTGAATCAGTTAAAAATGGTGGAAAAAAGGGAGATGGTTTGTTAAAGAAGAATGGTAGAAATTGTAAGCAGAGTGAGCTGTACGCCGAATTGAAGACAGGAGGAGAAATGGAAAGTTAGTGAGGGCGAATTATCGGAGGTGGTAGGTGTGGTGAAGTTCTCGGAGCCAGAGGCTTACACCAAGGGTCAGGATAAAGATGAGTCTTTGATGGTAGGAGTGACATTTTTTGAAAAAGTGTGTATTCAGGGTGGGTGAGAACAGAGTTGGGTGCTGTGGAATCTGTGAAGGTGTTTCTGCGTCAAATGAATGGGGTGTGAATTGTTTTGCTCTTAAGAAAAGGTTGTATTTGAAAGGAGTGATTACTGGGGTAGCGGTAAATGTGAAAGTTGACCAACTGAAGTGGAAGATTCCCGGTGTTTGTGATGCTCGTCGTTTGTTGCGATGCAGACATGGTGGTGTGAGTGGTGAAACAGAAGAGTTTTTGTCTGTTCTTTTGAGTTTTGATGTTAAGTCTTTTCCCGACAAAGTGATGTTAGGATATACAGTATAAGTTATCCTGTATGAGTTTTTGTGCCGAATACATTACGTTGTTACATGTGTCAAGATTATGGGCATGTGGCAGCAGTGTGTAGGAGGGAGGTTACAAGGTGTGAGAACTGTGCAGAATGGCATGAGACGAAGGAATGTGTAGCATTGGGGAAAGAAACGGTATGTGTTAATTGTAGGGTTGCCCATGGGGCTGGGGATCAGAAATGTCCAGTGCGAGAGAGGCAGGTTAAGGTTTCCAGGGTTAGAGTAGTGCAGAAGTTATCGTATGCTGAGGCAGTGAAGAAAGTAGAGGAAGGATGAGGGATCCTGAGAGGAGTGATGTGACTAGTAGATCTGTGCCAGTACAGAGGGATAGGCCAACAAGTGATATATGCTTCAGTAAGATTGTGTTTATAGCAATGCTTATGAACTGTTTTAGCGTTTATAGCAACGGTTATCAACTGTACTGCAGATATATATTTTTTAAACATACGAGACTTGACGTCAGAGTTACAGGGTGTGTTGAGTGGTGGTGTCCCGTCCTTTTGGGCTGTTGGTCCAAGGTAGGATGAGATAGATTTAAATAGTGTAGTAGGGTGGTGGGTTTTTAATGAGCGTAGGGTTAGATGGTAGTTGTTGTTTTTTTGTGCAAAGTATAAGGAAGTTATACTTCAGTCTAGTAGGTCTTTTATTGGATGACAACCGCCGTTAAAAATCCTCGAAGAAGAATAAGAAAAAGAAGACGTCACTGGCCTCAGGCACGCGCACAATCCCAGTTGTTGTGACGCTTTCGCTCCTCGTGCACTTGCGTTTCCTGGCTGGCTGAATGTTTCATTTCCTGTCTTTCAACGCTTGGCGGCGATGCAGGACAACATGGAGCCAGCAACCTAAGTCTGTAAAAATATACCAAGATAGACGATTAAACTGTTAATGCATAACTTGCCTAACTGACCAAGTTGACATTTCAAGCTTACAGGTGAGTGTATTACCAGATATTAGGTACAGTAGCTGAGCTTGCTCAGCCAGCCAGTTAACTATCGTTAGCAAGAAGCTACCTAGCTCTGTTCCAGGGCGTTACGTGCGGCTTGAGTTTATGGCAACGTGCTGCATATTTCCCGATTTTGTTAAGTGACTGGTTCAATATACTCTCGTTACTCCCCAAAGTAAAGCTGTAATTTCTCCAAAACATGAACTAACTATTTTGTTTACCGCTATATTAGCTCTGGTCCATGCGCAGTCGTCGTAGTTCAGATCAGACGCATGGACCAGAGCTAGAAGCTACCGAGCCTAGCCATATTGCTAAGTGAAATGAGCTTGTTTATCACTAGTGTATGTAGTTCACTAACTATATTGTAAATAAATTAATAACCTATATATATGATAAATAACTGCTAGGTAACTAACTAATGGTAACTAACTACGCTGTGGTCTAACGGACGTTATGCTTACCTAACCAGCCCGCTAGCTTTGCTAAAATGTTGCTAGCTGGCCTAACTAGGTCATTAGCTGCTAGTGCTACAACAATTAACATTATAAATAACGATAGCTAACTAAACTATATAATGATCAAGCTCTGATTATCTATCATTTCAGGGTATCCCGAAGGCCAGAATGACTGAGGAACCTTTACCTAAAAAGGTGATTTCAAGAAGTACCTTGCATGAACCTTTCTCAAGCTGACTTTTGCATCAAGTGACTTTACCTTGTCAAGAGCGGCATCAAAAGTCTCAGTACTAATACTGATCTATTATCCCATTTGTCTATCAAGGTTCGCCTCAGTGAAGCTGATCTGAAGACTCTTACCAGAGAGGAGATCTGTGAAAGGTATTGCTATAAGTTAGCTAACTTTGCAAGTCTGCAAGATTACTTTTCTTCATATGCACCTTTTATAAAGAGTTTTTATATTATTTCAGGTGGAAGCAGGATGATGCTTATGTGCAGATACTTGAGACTAAATACTCAGAGTTGAATTGTAAGTAACACTGAAATCTGTATGTAAACATGCATGAATGCCCATTGAACAAATAGTATTTTCAAGCAACTGAAATGTATACTGTTTTGATTCAGCAGCAAATGATGTGATGGGCCTGAGGGAGTCAGAGGAGAAGCTGAAGCAGCAGCAACAAGAGGCTGCCAGGAGAGAGAACATCCTTGTTATGAGGTTGGCCACGAAGGAGCAGGAGATGCAAGAATGCACTGTGAGTATTGTTATATGTTGTTGTTCTGTGTCTGAAGTCTATTAGTTTGAGTTTTCCAACCCTGTGTGAAAATGCTAAAATTGTCACAAATCAAGAGTGGTAGTAACACGTGATAGTGACATATTGTAATGAGTAAACTTGATTTACTGTACCTACTGTTGCTCTTTATTGGGACCTGAGTGCTCTGGTTACACATGGTTGATAAATTTATTATTTTCACCTCTTTTCAGACCCAGATCCAGTACCTGAAGCAAGCCCAGCAACCCAATGTGGCCCAGCTGAGATCTACCATGGTGGACCCTGCGGTCAACTTGTTTTTCCTCAAGATGAAGAGCGAACTGGAAGAGAACAAAGACAAATTGGAGCAAGCCCAAAATGAACTAAGTGCCTGGAAATTTACACCTGATAGGTAAACCAAACCAAAATAACCCTCGATCCTCCAGCCAAAGACTGTGCCAGCCAGACAACTGACTCTCTTCTGCAAGAATGCAAAATGGAGGGAAAGGAAGGCAGGAAAATGCAATGCGCTCAAACATGACTGTGACTTTTAAAAAAGGAAAGAGAGACAGATCAGATCAGCCCCACTACTCCTCCTGCATATGTCATAAACTCTTTGTCAGGTGAACTGGTTTCAGCTCTGAGTGACCCTGTTAAGGGGCTTGAAGGAATCGGGACTGCTCAGAAGAGATGGTCACTGACACTCAACCTCCAAACCCTCCCCCGCTAGGAGCATTGCTATACATGTTTGGTTTGATCGGAACATTTCTGTGTGAATAGCTTAGGCCTAGAACACACAACTTGTTGTCTCCTTACTTAGCATTTATTGGAGAAGGCATGTACTAACTTAAACTAACTTGATCCCATTCCACATAGAGTATAGATATTGAGTTAAATTAAAGATTTGAAATGGAGGAACTTGCACAAGGCCCAGTCCAGAGACTGTTAAACATTAAAGACATTTGTCATAGTGATCCTGGGCTTGCTTCAAGGAGTCATCTTGAACACCTTTTTCAGTAATATGAACGATACTCAGGTATGACTGTTTCATTTATTAATCGCTCAATAATCCAACCTTTTTCTGTTCAGTTGAATTGTGCCTTGTTTTGACAGCGCTGTTGAAAGCAGGCCTGTGTTACCAAGGTCTAGTTGAGATGTATGTGTTTAAATTATTTCACAGAAATGTTGAACTTGTTTAGCAACTGTAGCTGGTTCAGGTGCTAGTGTAAACATTTGGTAAGTCAAATGGGCAAAATGTATATTGTATTATATGATAACATGATCGTATTGCCTTGAATTTCTTTCAAACTAATGCCGATAGTACTTGTTTGCTGTATGAGTTGGCATCTGAAATAACCCACAATGATATCTTTGAGGGACTGAGTATTGGGGCTGCTGGGACAGTCTTTTGTTGTAATATATAGTTGTATGTATAGTTCATCATGTTGACATAACCCCTGTGTCCTCTGCAGCCAGACTGGGAAAAAGCTGATGGCTAAGTGCAGGATGTTGATCCAGGAGAACCAGGAGTTGGGTAGACAGATCTCTCAGGGTCGTATCGCCCAGCTTGAGGCAGAGCTGGCCCTGCAGAAGAAGTACAGCGAGGAGCTCAAGAGCAGCCAGGATGGTGAGTACTGTAGTCTCTCTATATATCCTTAGCTATTTCACTATTTCTGTGTGGTACACAGGGCTCTCAATTAAAATAAGTCATTGGTACCACATAAAATTTAGGAGCACGAGAAAAATGTGTTGTTTTTAATTGAGATATAGCCTACATTGGGCCTATATGAATCCTGTTTATTTTTAAAGCACATCTCCTGAAGAAGATATCACTTTTCCTTTCTTTCTGTGCCACCAACTATTTGCGTACTATTAAAGTTGGCAGGTTGTTAGAAGGGCAGCACGATATGGGCAAAAAAAGTATAATTACGATTTTTCAACCAAATATAGATCAACACACCTGGGTGAACTGCTGGAATCAGACATCGAATGATTTATTCTAATTCTATGGTTTGTGTTTGGCATTACAACAAATTAAAAAGCCAGGTAAGAGTTAAGATGGGGTAGGAACCAAATTGTTGGTCAGTGGTTCCCTGGGGATCCTAATCACATTTGAATAGATGTTGCATTTAGACAAAGATTTTACAATGGGCTATCAGATTTAGAACATGCCGTTGCACAAACAACATGCTGATCTATACCACCACTGGTAGCAACCTGTATTAGAGCTAATAGCTAGTGCATTTAGCTAAATGGCATTTAGCTAGCCAGTTAGTGATTAGCACAGGGCTCAAACCTTTTCCACCGGTGGCACTGGTGCTACAATCTTTTTCAGTTGATTGCACCAGCACATGATTTGGTTTCCCTAATTTTTCACCACTGCTCGCGATATTGACCTGTCCCAAAATGTACCTGCATTCCATACTGTACCAGGCTAATAATGATTAGCCATCTTTTTAATTAGCATGCCCTGGCAGGGCTTGACATTCAGGTTCATTTTCCAGTGGGACACCGGCAATGAAAAGAGAACTGGGCTGTGAAAGCGGATGGTGCGTGTGTCATTTACATTTTATCTTTAATTTGCGGGCTGTTTAGCCTGTAATGACCTACCCGCCATACACAAATAATTACTTTTGAACTTGAATATCATATTTACATTAATTGTTTAGAAGGAAAAAATAAAACCTTTGTGCATTCTCAAAAAGGGTGTTATTGTTAACGATTTTAAATCGTCACACTACAGTTGTAGAGCCTGTAATGCCAAATAATGTCCCCCGGCCAAATGGTGTCCCCTTGTACGTCACAAATGGGATTCGATAAAATATTAGCGTCGGTTGCTATATCAACGGTGTGATGACCTAATTATTAAATTACAAAGCGCCCTCCTTTCTTCACAACCGCTACAAGGTAAAATAGAGCCAAGCAACCAGTATAGCAACGGACGCTTTGGTTCATTATGTAATCCGGTCAGAATTTTGATCATAATTGCTAGCAACAGCCCTAGCGGCAGAAGCTAGAACTCATTGAATCCCATTGTGACGTCGAGGGGGGACACTATTTGGCATGACAGGCCCTATAAAATCAGTCTGATCTTTTGTTAAATTCAGTTTTCCCGGATGCATTTTTCCAGGTTTCTGAGTTTTACTGGTTTTTTCAGGTTTTCACTATTGGAGGGTGTAGTTGTCCTTTAATTCATTTGTGTACCTAGCAAGAGACCATTGTGTTTGGCTAGCAGTGTTTTTGTACTGTACAGTGTAGGCTATATGTGATAGCAGAGTGCAAAACAATGCCCCGCGATTTGATACAAATCATCATAATATCGTTCTGCTAGGTAGGCCAACTTTTCAGTCAACATTTTAATTGGTAGTTTTTTTGTGAAATGTAAGAAATGTTATTTCAAACAAGTGCATGATGACTGAATTGCGTGTCGCAAAGATTCAACCAAGACTTCGGGACAAACTTTTTGAATACCTGGAATGCATACCCATTGTTGCATACCCATTGCTGTTTTAATAAATTGTAATAATAATTTAAAAAACTAATGTGATATATTAAAGGGTTTTGGTCGCAGTTTTTTAACCCTAGATCAGCATAATTTTAGGCACATGCCAGCATCCTTACACTAACTCGCAAATCAAAATGATTAACTAACTCACAAAATAATAGCATAATAGTGAAAACATGTGGATTCTTATTTAGAAGCAATGTGGAAAGCAGCATTGTTCTTGTTTTGGAACAATATTTTGACTGCATGAATTGACAGCATGCTACTTGAGTGACAGAGGGCAGGGTTTGGTGTGTGGCCCGGAAACTGGAAGCAAGCAGCCGTGGGAGGCAGCCTGTCTTGTTTGAACAGTGTAGAGAAGAGTGTTGCGGCAAATTATTGTTATGCATTGAATTTTTTATAGGATTTTCCTTTAGTCGCACTGGTGCTCCCAAAATACAACTCCATGTCGCACTTTAGAGCCCTGGTGGTACATATTTGATTAATATGTTATTCAGTACATTATACAGCTGCCTTGATATGTTGTGGCTTTGTCATTCTTCCATGCTAATATAATTTTGCCACTTAGCGGACTCTTTTATCCAAAGGGACTTATAGTGCAGTCACTGAGGGCATACATTTTTGGTATGGGTAACTGGGTATGTGTGCCCTGCGGTAATATTGATGTGTCTGTCTCTGGTCTCCACACAGAGTTGAACGACTTCATCATCCAGCTGGACGAGGAGGTGGAGGGCATGCAGAGCACCATCCTGGTCCTCCAGCAGCAGCTCCGGGAGACCCGCCAGCAGCTAACCCTCAGAGAGAGCTCTGTTCCTGGGTCTGCTCCAAGCTTGGCCCCCCTGGACCATCACTCGGAGCCAGATGCTGGCCAGAGCAAAGACTGCGAGGCGGGATTGGTCAAGGCCAACGAACCA
This sequence comes from Thymallus thymallus, assembly GCA_023634145.1. Taxonomy (NCBI): domain Eukaryota; kingdom Metazoa; phylum Chordata; class Actinopteri; order Salmoniformes; family Salmonidae; genus Thymallus; species Thymallus thymallus. Next base: position 18,240,911 of record CM042406.1, read on the forward strand.
GGCAACACCAGCCCATCTGATAGGACAGAAACAGCTCCTGGCCCCTCCCCTTTCATAGAGGCAGGCATCAGTACAGAGCAGGATCAGGAGTCCCTAACGTCTCCATCTCCCTCCACCACAGGCACAGACTCCAAGCTCTCTAGCCACTTTAGGACCATAACGAACCAGCTTAGCAAGGGCTATGAGAGTGTAGACTCCCCCACAGGTAGTGATACTTCTGTCACACAACACTTTATAGAGACAGACTCAAACCAGGACCCCCAGGAGGACAGGATAGTGACACGGACTAGGTCTGGAAAAGGCGGCAGGACTGTGGGCTCATGCCATACCCAAAATGGATTGAATGTTACAGGGTAGGGTCTCAGATATTTATGGCCGGTTTCCCCAGACCTAGAGTAAGCCTATTCCTGGACTAAACATTCAATGGATTGAGTTACTGATGAAATGTTATGTATGCCCCATGTAGAGAAAAGGTTCACCAGTAGTTGTTGAATGTGATGATATTCAGTGATAAAGACATTCATACTGATTTTTTTTGTGAGTGCAATGTCTGTTTGTGCACGTGTTATGATAACAACAAGGCGAAGTCAGACTTACTTGTTTTAAGTGTAACAATTTGTCATGTGCTGTATACTTTCATTTTGAACTTGATTATGTTTACAAAAATGTGGCATCCTGAATTTCTAGATGTTCGTTCCAGACTGAAGTACAATAAAGACTGTTTTTAATGTAATGAAGATCTCACTTTGTATGAATAATCAGTTGTAGATTGTCATTAGGTGAAGTGTCCAGATTTGGGGTCGAGGCTAGCTCACCTCCATCCAACAAGGAAACACTTCCATCTAGTGGTTGATGATGATGCTTACTCACCCAGACTAGAGTGAAACATTGTGGGATCATAAATTATAAAAATCCTTCCATCCCTTGCCTCAGATTCATAATGAGCAGTGGTGTAAAAATACTTTGAAGTACTACTTAAGTAGTTTTTGGGGCTATCTGTACTTTACTATTTATATTTTTGACAACTTTTACTTCACTACATTCATAAAGATAACAATGTACTTTTTACTCCATACATTTTCCTTGACACAAAAGTATTCTTTACATTTTGAATGCTTAGCAGGACAGGAAAATGGTCCAATTCACGCACTTATCAAGAGAACATCTCTACTGCCTACAGTAGAAAAGTAGAGTGCATCAGGGCGAGTTCATGTCCATGCCATTCTGTTGTATAGGCCATGTCCCAAATGGCACCCTATATCCTGTGTAGTACACAACATTTTACCAGGGCTCTACAGTGCACTATATAGGGAATAGGATGCCATTTGGGTTACATGCATACAGCACTGTACCACTGTTGTCGCGGCAACCATTCACAGAACAAGGCCAGATGGATTAATTTGCCTGCCAGTGACTGCCTTTGCCTCCCTCCCTCTATTTCTTCTGCACTGAATATTTCTTATCCATTTAGCTGGCTCTGGCTCAATCCCAAATAGCACCCTATTCCCTATGTAGTGCACTACATTTGACCATGGGCCCTGGTGAAATGTAGTGCCCTACATGGGGAATAAGGTACCATTTGGTATGTAGTCTATGGCTGCTTGCATTCAGCAGTGAGTGGTGGGATGGGTTGAATTAAAGTGACAGGACTGCAGTATGTGACAGTAGCAAGAGAGATCAGAGTAGCACTCCAGGGTCTGTGAGCTGTGAGAGATATTCAAAAGGGAAGTAACCATTTCAGTACAGTAGTCAGCCTCTGAGAAAGGAGAATAGAGCTTTTCGCTAGGCTATCCATGTCTCAAATCATTTTTCTCAGTGTTATTTGGATTATGTGTATCTGTGCTTTCCACTTCACTGGACCTGGATGCAGGATCTAGCCAGCCAGAATCCAGCAAGTCAGCTGGTTGTATCAGTTTACCGCAAAGGGCTTTTTCCTCAATTTTTCTCTTCTATTTGTTTGAAATGCACAGATGAGCAAGCAGTTGAAGCAAGAGGCAGACAAGGTAGTCGGTCAGCTGCACAGTGAGCACAGGGGACTAGGAGGACCTTCAGTACAGTACAGGCATCTTAAAATAGAAATATAAAAGGAGGAGAGGAGGAGGAGAGCATGTGTTGTGTGGCAGAACTGTGGTAAGCCCTGCTCAGTGCCTAGCAGTAGCATGGCCGTGATACAGGAAAAACAGAGGGAGACCCCCAGCAAGAAGGCAGTATCCCAAGAAGACAGAAAGGGGATTTCTACCAGAGATAATCAAGACAACCAGAAGAAGGGCAGCAGAGCCAGGAGACAGGGAGGTGACTACTGTAGCTTTGATATTTTATATATTTTTTACTGTGTTTATAGAAAAGCAGGGATAAAGGCTGGTGGGTAGCTGTAGCTTTGCTATGGTGAGGATGATAGCTTTGAGTGTTCACTGTGTTTATAGAACGACATGGAGGTTGGTATTGTAGCTTTACTGTTTACTGTGTTTATATACAGGGCAGGCTATCTGAACCAGAATCAGCCTCTCCCTTCTAGTTCATCATCAGCTGCGAGATGTTTCATCTTGTATCTGGGCCCGATAATTAAGTCATTATTTTAACTTAGATTTATTCTGTAGCATGTATGGCAGGGGAATTTGGAAATGTCAGATGGATCAGATGATCTGATATTGCCTCGTACTTCTACATATATGTTCATCCTACTCTCTACTGCCATTTTGTTTTGTAAACAGTGAGGTAATGATGTAGCTTATTGAATTACTCTCTATCTCTACTGTGGTAAACATCAACACTCATCATAGGCCTGATTCAGTAAGATACATTAATGCCAAATATAATAACATTGAGTGTCAAGGAAGATCATTTTTGTGTGTCCCTCTCTTGCACGAGGAACGATCATTTCTCGTGTACGTCTCTTGCACCAAAAGTCTGAGAAGCGTCTTGCTTCTTGTTCTCTTCTGTCTCTATTTGCTTGTTTGTTTTAGCCATGTCCATGAAGTCTTGTGTCAGGCGCTGGCATTTGTTTACCCCTGCAAGGCACAACAGGAACAGGCACATAATAATAGCTCTTTTATTAAGAGCTAACACTCAGCCTAGAGGCTTAGTGCTTGTATTAAGTACGACCAGTCGATTTTCTAGAAACTGGAATGATATGACCTACTGTATCTGGAATTAAGCATCTTATACTAAGATTATAGGATTCTCTTTTTCTGAGGTAGTCATGTGTCTCAGACTTTGCCAGCAGGTATAAACCATAATGATGCAGTTATACTTGTCAGAAACATTTACTGTTTGACCACCTTATACTTTGTTATTCTCATCTCATAATGATCCTGACTAAATAACAGTCCTTTTGAGTCAGCTGAAAATGTCGGAGAGAACTTAACAAGATGTTCTCTTTTATTCTTTATTTCGTTTTAGAAAAAGGCAATGAAGACATGAAGCCCCATAATTCAGAGAAAAGGATAGCAGTCAAATATGTCCCTGCCTCCATCAAATCAGCTGTGATCAGTAACAACACAACCAGCCTTGGAAACCCAGCAGGTCTTACATCACTGCTTGTTCTTTGTGGGTCATCCGTCATGAATGGTCTTCCTCTGACGTGCACCACTGTTATCAAGACATTTTCAATTTCATGCTTTGTCCTTACAGAAGTTTGAGTATAACCTGACATTGTGTTTTCTTCCCCCCATGTCTTAACTTTAAGCCATTTGAACCAAGTTCCAGCTATAGTAGAACCATTTTAAACTCCCTGTCATGTTCAGTAATGTCACCAAACCCATACAGTTTAATGTATAACGTATGTACTTGATGTAGAGTGAATGTGACATATGTTCTAATATTCCAGGATCACAGGCACTGAAGGTTGATGAGAGACTGAGACTAGCGAAAGAGCGGAGGGAGGAGCATGAGAAACTACTTGGTATGTATACCGACACATGATGATGGTACAGCTAATACGCCTATGAGACCACTCAATTGTTTGTCATTTATTTTAGTCATTTCTTGAAAGTATTTTGGTAGCCTGGTCCATATCTATTTGTGCTGTCTTTTTGCCAACTCCCATGGAAACTGTCATGCCAAATTAGTTTATTAGAAGTTAGCTTTACAGCACAAAGATCTGGGTACTGGTACTCTTGTGGCTAATAAGTCCCACAATGTGTTTGCAGTGTCCAGAGAGCTGGGCTGGTTGGCTCGAGAGGAGAGGGCCAGGCGTCTCTATGAACAACAGCTGGAGGAAAGGAAGAGGAAGCTGCAGGAGCAGAGAGAGAAGGAGGAGAAGAGGAGGACTGCTCTGGAGCGAAGGGAGGAGCATAAAAAGCAGCTTGGTATGTAGCCACCACCCTTGATGATGGGGGTTCTCAACCTGAGGTACTAGTACCACTGGGGGTACCTGGCCTTATACCCAGGAGGTACTTGGGAAGACTCATGGGGTGGTTGTCACAGTGCTATTTAGTCCCAATCTAAATGGCGCCAGGGTTGGGGAGTAAGGGATTACCAAAAAAACGGTTACTGTAATCCATTACGTTACCAGCAAAAAATATTGTAATCAGATTACAGATACTTTAGATGATTACTTTGAAGATTACTTTTAAATTCAGAAAGGATGCTTGCGGAAAAAAATCTTTGACACTTCTCTGTTTAGACAGCAGTGGTGTGGTCTACGGCGATACGGATATAACTTATTATTGATATCTACATAGCGCATTAATGTGAATCACACTGCTGCTCTCTCATTTAGCTATTTGTGCCTTAAGGATTGTGGTTGTTGTGGATGGCTGTTCACAAATGTAAATGTGTATTTGAACCCAATAATGGTTAAATTCTTGAATAAACACTTGGAGGCGTTTATTTGTTTATTTTTTGTTAGATATTACTGCACTGTCGGAGCTAGAAACACAAGCATTTCGCTACACCCGCAATAACATCTGCTAAACATGTGTATGTGACCAATACAATTTGATTTGATTTGAAGAAGTCTAAGCTGCCTATCAATCATTGTTTTTGAAACCAGTGGACAGCCAGTGAAAAATGCGTTCTTGCAACACCTGCATAGTGCGGATCCCAGCCTATGGAATAAAAGTGAAGCTTTTATTGCTCAATCTAATTCATGCTGATAAGAAAAAAACTCCATATGTATCACGTTTCAGGTAAGACCCAGATGCAGACAACATCGAAGTGACAACAGTTTATTAGTCGAACAGGGTCAGGCAAAAGACAGGTCATGGGCAGGCAGAGGTCAGTAATCCAGATAGGTGGGGCAAAGGTAAAGGACGGCAGGCAGGCTCAGGGTCAGGGCAGGCAGAATGGTCAAAAACGGGAAAACTAGAAAACAGGAACTATAGAGAGAGACAAAAGCAGAGGGAAAAACGCTGGTAGGCTTGACGAGACAAAACGAACTGGCAACAGCCAAACATAGAACACAGGAATAAATACACTGGGGATAATGGGGAAGATGCGCGACACCTGGAGGGGGTGGAGACAATCACAAAGACAGGTGAAACAGATCAGGGTGTGACAATAGGCCTAATGGACACATGCTCAAACTTGCATACTTTCGATATACTTAAAGGGGCAATCTGTAGTTGCTACATCCATTTTTTGACTTTTGGACAAATTATATATATATATACAGTACCAGTCAAAATTTAGGTTAGGACATTAAGTTTATTTTTATTTTTATATATTTTCTACATATATTTTTCTACATATATATATATATTGTCCCACTAAGCTCAAACCAGATAAGATGGCATATCGCTGCAGAATGCTGTGGTAACCATGCTGGTTAAGTGTGCCTTGAATTCTAATGAATCCCTGACAGTGTCACCAGCAAAGCACCCCCACACCACCACACCTCCTTCTCCATGCTTCACGGTGGGAACCACACATGCAGAGAACATCCGTTCCTGTACTCTGCGTCTCACAAAGACACAGCGATTGGAAACAAAAATCTCACATTTGGATTCATCAGACCAAAGGACAGATTTCCACCGGTCTAATGTCCGTTGCTCATGTTTCTTGGCCCAAGCAAGTCTCTTCTTCATATTGGGGTCCTTTAGTAGTGGTTTCTTTGCACCAATTTGACCATTGAGGCCTGATTCACCAGTCTCCTCTTAACAGTGGATGTTGAGATGTGTCTGTTACTTGAACTCTGTGAAGCATTTATTTGGGCTACAATTTCTGAGGCTGGTAACGCTAATGGACTTATCCTCTGCAGCAGAGAGCCAGCAGAGAGCCAGTTTCATCATAATGCTTTATGGTTTTTGCGACTGCACTTGAAGAAACGTTCAAGGTTCTTGAAATGTTCCGGATTGACTGACCTTCATGTCTTAAGACCATGCCGTTTCTCTTTGCTTATTTCAGCTGTTCTTGCCATAATATGGACTTGGTCTTTAACCAAATAGGGCTATCTTCTGTATACCACCCCTAACTTGTCACAACACAACTGATTGGCTCAAACGCATTAAGAAGGATAAATGTATCCTGCAATAGATGTCATTCAATTGGTAACATACATTTTTTTTACTCTTAAGGAAAAGTAATCTAAAAGTAACTGAATGTAATCAGATTAAGTTACTGAGTTTGGGTAATCCCAAAGTTACTTTACTGATTACTATTTTGGACAGGTAACTAGTAACTGTAATGGATTACATTTAGAAAGTAACCTACAAAACCCTGAATGGCGCTGTGTAATATTTTTAAGGTTAAACTGTCTGAATTATTTTAAAGAACTCATCCACCTGGTCAATTCATGGCAGCATGACAAAACATTGAGGTGAGAGGATTTTGTGTTTTTCATAAGTGAGTGTAAAGAAAAAAAATATATTGGTATTTTCCATGTAAATGTTTTAATTATGGAAGCATCCTGGAACAATTATGCTTGTTGAGCATTTTAATTAGCATTGGGGGGGAGGGTTGGGGATGGTTGTCACATGGAATGTTGGGTTGGTTGTCACTATCAACATTGTCACTGCCATTATACAATACATCCCAAGCTCTTTTGTGCTTGTACCATAAAGCGCCCCCTTCGTTGCCTCTCTCTCACACACATATTTTTTCTGTCACACATCTACACACACACACACATGTATGTACAAACATGAATACACACAAATTTACTCAAAATGTCAAGTGTTATTCTCAAGGCATAAAATGCTAATAAAATTCCTACTATTGAAAAGAGCCTTGTACGATATACTGGTGCTGAGAAATACACACAAGAGTAGAAAGTGTGACAACCAACCCCGTTCACCACTATATGAAGGGGTACTTCAGGGCAGAGCAAAATGTGATTGAGGGCTCCATAACCAAAGGAGGTTGAGAACCACTGAATAAACCAAACGAAACAAAATGTAATGTGTTTGTAGTTTCCAGAGAGCTGGGCCGGTTGGCTCGAGAGGAGCGGGCCATTCGTCACTATGAGCAGCAGATGGAGGAGAGGAAGAGGAGGCTTCAGGACCAGAGAGAGAAGGAGGCGAGGAGGCGCACTGCCGTGGAGGAGAAAAGGAGGCAGAGAATGAAGGAGGATTCAGTGAGTTCTTGTGCCAGGGGGTCAAATCAAATGGTATTTGTCACACACTTCGTAAACAACAGGTGTAGAATAACAGTGAAGTGCTTACTTACATGCCTTTCCCAACAATGCAGAGAGAAAGAAATTAGAGAAATAATAGAAAAGTAATAATAAATACACAACAAGTAATGATAACTTGTCTATATACACGGGGTACCAGTACCGAGTCGAAGTGCAGGAGTACGAGGTAATTGAGGTAGATATGTACATATAACTAGTATAAAGTGACAGATAATGAACAGTAGCAGCAGTGTATGTGATGAGTCAAAAAAGTTCAATGGGTCAATGCAGATAGTCCGGGCAGGGTAGATATTTGGTTAACTATTTAACTATTTAGCAGACTTATGACTTGGGGGTAGAAGCTGTTCAGGGTCCTGTTGGTTCCAGGTCGGCATGTTGGGTCAGCATGGGTCAACAACTACTTCGGTTTAGGTGTCTATTGTGGGCATCAGTGTTGCTTTACAGCTTTTTCCAATAAGAACAGTTTTTCCACAGAGAAGAAAATGTACAGATACTGTTTTCCACATTTTGTTTACACATCTGAAGCTAAACTATTTTAAGGCTCAATATGTTGTTATGGATCTTGGGACCAAGTTACTGTATCACTAGTCATAGCGCTCAAACTCAGTACCTACAGTGGATATGAGAAGAGACTACTATATCACTGACACTGACACTGAGGCTTGTGTTGTTGTTTGAAGGACCGCTATGAGTCTGTGGTGAAGAAGACCTTGGAGAAGAGCCAGAGGATTAAGCAGAGACTCAGCCAGGACTCTCGAGGAAGGAAGACCGACAACAAGAGCGGTAAATTAATACATGTCTGTGTCTCAAATGACACCCTATTCCTATATAGTGTACTAGTTTTTAGTGTCTTTTTGACTTTCATCCTCTTAACCTTATTTTTCACCCTGTAACATTTAACCCTCATTTTCTTCACTTTCCTATTTCCTACCCTTTCTTACTTGTATTTTCTATCTCTGTCTTGTATTTTCTATCTTTATCTCTGTCCCTGTGTATTGGCTTTTCTTCACTATGCTTGGCTTTACTGCAGTAGCTCCTCGCCGCTCCCCGCTGACTGCCTGGGAGAGTGCTCTGGTCAGTCGCCTCCTTACCCCTACCTACTCCTACCTAGCCAGGAGCAGGAGCAGGAGTCATAATTGTCAGTCAAGAGAAGAAGGTACTCTACGGGCCTTATAGAATAACAGTAATACAGTATAGAAAGTTATAAAGACCAGATCAAAATCTAAGAAAAAAGGACATATAATACAGTGTATTTTGGTCAAATCAATGGATATTTGGCCATAATATATACATTCCCACAAAAATGGTAAGCTGCCCTGGTTTCTCAAGTAAATGATCTACTCTTTGCTTTCTTTCCTTTTTTCAACCATTTTTGGGCACACTTACATTATTTCACTGTATCACTTGCTAACCCTCACCCCATTGCCCCACAACAATGAAACAAACAAACACACCTCTTCAGTTTTCCATATTTGTCCCTGTTCAGTTTCATTTCACTCCATGCCTGCCACTGCCACCAACTCTCACAAATCACCACACCGCTCTGGCACACCTGACCACCACCTGGCGCAGGCAGACCTCCGGGCAGACTACCGGGCTGACACCTGGTCTATCATCCAAGCAAACTACCAGGTAGCCGCCTCCCCCAGTCCCAGCCGTACAAGTCATAGATCCATCAATGCGGCACAGGTAATAACTATTGGAAATGTCATTGTAAACAGAGATATCTCTATGATTGTAAATGTCTGGGTCGACTGGGTTGGTGGGATGGCGTTGTTGGTCTGTCTCCATGTAATGTATGAACTTGTGGGACATAATTTCCTTGGAGGAAGACAATAAACTGAATCTATTCCATTCTATTCTTTCTGGCTTATTTTACTATCATATTTATGCTATATTGTTGCGTAAATTATATTAATTGTCAAACCATTTATTGGTAATAAGCCTAAATCACTTTCATGTCTTTCTGCAGTCCTGAAAAGACTGCAGTAAGATGATCTTGTAACCTGCCTGTTAATTTATTATGAAGCTAAAAGCAGCACAGCAGAAGGAGAATGAGAGGACGGCCAGGAGGAATGCTCAGCAGCCTCACATACCCAACGCTCCTTTGAAAGCATTACCCACAAACCCACTCCCCAACTCTGGCGTGAAAGCGTTACCCACAAACCCACATTGCAGAGCAGCAGTGCCCTCCTCAGAACGGTATGACTGTCCGTCCGTCTGTTAATGTGTCTGGATGTTGTTTTCACACAAACTACTGTACCGAATTTCTTTCATACAATGATAGCACTCTGTTGAGTATATTGTGTATATTGTGCAACCAACCCCATCTTAGTGACCCCTTTTGATGTTGTTTACTTATTTATCTAAACAAAAGTATTCTCCTCTTCTTTATTTTTAGTAAACCTGTGATCAGATACAAATCTGTGATCAGACAGCCACCATCACAGCAGTTAGAGCTGGAACTGGACCCTGTACCAGAGGAGGACGCTCTTCCAGTCCCCAACCATACCCTCTCCCCTGGTAACTCACGTGCCAGCCATACCATTTCTCCTGGGGCTCCAGGCCCCAACCCTACCCTCTCCCCTGGGAACTCATGGCCCATCAGGACCCCAGCTGCAGCATGGGACCAGGTCCAACCATTCCTACACTCCCCAGAACCTCAGACTCAGAGAGAAACCACACTTAGTACTGAAAGCAGTGCAGGTGAGGGTGAACATCTAAAAGTGAAAGGTACTGCACCATCAACTACTATCTATTTCCTAGATTAATATCAGATATTGTATTCTTGGGTGTGGGTTGGGGTCAGTTACAATGCAGGATATCCAGTTCTACTCATTGAAAAACAATCTGGGAATTTAGAACAGTGTGTTTTGGTTCAGAGTGACTCTTACGACATGTCCACCTCCTCAGCCCTCCCTCCTGAAGCCACTCCCAGCCCAAGGCCCTCTGCTGGCACAATGGATCCAGAGGAGGCCTCACGTCTCCTGGCCGAGAAGAGGAGAGAGGCCCGCCTGAAAAGAGAGAGAGAGCAGGAGGAAAGCCTGCACAGGGAGGAGGTAGAGAGGTACGGATGGAGGGCCATCTTACATCTTCCCATCTCTCTTCGAATGACCCTACATTAATCTTCCCAGTATGACCAAAATGTGTTGAGTAGTCGTTTCGCGTAAAATACAAATATGCAGTTGTGTCTTGTGGACCTATATGTCAGCTTAGGGAGCCTAAGAGGGAATTTAGCGTGTGTTCAGAGGTTTCGATTAATTTGTATAGTAATGTGTTGTATGGTGTGGTATTATGCAAATGTTATGTTATGTGGGATCACAGGCGAGGCAGAGAGGAGCTGGAGCGCAGGAGGGTGGAGCAGCGAGCACGGCTAGAGGCTGAGGCCCAGTGGCTGGTAGAGGAGAGGAAGAGGAGGGAGGAAGCGGAGCAGAAATATGCTGAGGAAGAGAAAAACCTCAGAGCTGTGAAGGAAGCTACTTTCCTCCAGAAACAGGTGAGGGATGTGGTATATATGAATACTGTACAGTGCTAGAAAGTGCTTTAGTCAGATTGCCATCAGATATTTATGAACCTTCAAATGATATAGATGATATATAACTGAAACACTAAGTAATACATTGTCCCATTCTGATCTTTCCGTTCTCTGTGTCCCAGAGAGAGGAGGAGGAGACCCAGGCCAGGGAAAAGGCAGAGCAGCAGAAGCTGGAGAGAGACAAACATTTCCAGAAGGAGGAGGAACAACGACAGGAGAGAAAAAAGGTGAAAGAGACAGAGAGAAATGTTCTTATCATACTGAAATGCTTATAAGATTATCTGGGGATCCATATTGTGCACAACTGACTACAAGCAGCACCCATGATCTCTATATAGTAGAGCTCAATTATGGTAAACTTCAATACATGGGGTGGAGGGAGGTTAGGGGCTATTCTTGTTTTGTGTTTCACAAAAAAAATGTTTGTTCTTAAGTACATGTTATGATAGTTAATCATAAAAGCGTTCAAGACTTTTAACAGACCTCTTTTTGTTTTCAGCGACTGGAGTTGATCATGAGGAGAACTAGGAAACCTTTAATTGAAGATAAAGAAGTAAGAACATTGCCCTGAAGCACTCAGGTTCTGCCACACCTACCAATGTTTACCCATCTTTGGCTTAAAATGAAACAAAATAACCCTTGTATTTTCCTGACACAAGTACCATAGTTGTTAACCATTTAAAAAACAAACCAAACTTGCCCTTGACCACATTGATGTGAGTGCTTTCATGATGTGATTACTTTCATGCAGAAATCCATCCCAAAGGTAAAGTGGTTTTAGCAAAAAACTAAACAGAAGCACTTATTATTTTCTGCCTCAAATACCAACGTTATTAACCATACTTTGCTTAAACAAATTAACAGAACTTGCCCTTGCTTTGACCAAACATTATTGTTTTGTTTTTATGCATAAGCCTGTCCTGAATGGGAACTCAAACGGTAACTCCTCCTCTCCAGAGGAAGCCCAACCAAAAAACAACACTCAGCCTGTTAAGAATGGCAATGTCACTTTAGAAGAGGTCATCAACCTAGGGGTGAGTGTCGGGACAGAGACCAAGCCGTTCAAGCTAGGTCTGAGTGACACGGAAGACATGGTTCCTGTTGTGGCCTTCAAAGAACGCAGGTATATCCACAGTATATTTTTGTTTGTCTGTCTGATCATGTCTTGTGATGCATGTTATTATATACAGTGGGGAGAACAAGTATTTGATACACTGCCGATTTTGCAGGTTTTCCCACTTACAAAGCATGTAGAAGTCTGTAATTTTTATCATAGGTACTCTTCAACTGTGAGTGACGGAATCTAAAACAAAAATCCAGAAAATCACATTGTATAATTTTTTAGGAATTAATTAGCATTTTATTGCATGACATAAGTATTTGATACATAAGAAAAGCAGAACTTAATATTTGGTACAGAAACCTTTGTTTGCAATTACAGAGATCATACGTTTCCTGTAGTTCTTGACCAGGTTTTCACACACTGCAGCAGGGATTTTGGCCCACTCCTCCATACAGATCCTTCAGGTTTCGGGGCTGTCGCTGGGCAATACGGACTTTCAGCTCCCTCCAAAGATTTTCTATTGGGTTCAGGTCTGGAGACTGGCTAGGCCACTCCAGGACCTTGAGATGCTTCTTACGGAGCCACTCCTTATTTGCCCTGGCTGTGTGTTTCGGGTCGTTGTCATGCTGGAAGACCCAGTCACGACCCATCTTCAATGCTCTTACTGAGGGAAGGAGGTTGTTGGCCAAGATCTCGCGATACATGGCCCCTTCCATCCTCCCCTCAATACGTTGCAGTCGTCCTGTCCCCTTTGCAGAAAAGCATCCCCAAAGAATGATGTTTCCACCTCCATGCTTCATGGTTGGGATGGTGTTCTTGGGGTTGTACTCATCCTTCTTCTTCCTCCAAACACGGCGAGTGGAGTTTAGACCAAAAAGCTCTATTTTTGTCTCATCAGACCACATGACCTTCTCCCATTCCTCCTCTGGATCATCCAGATGGTCATTGGCAAACTTCAGATGGGCCTGGACATGCGCTGGCTTGAGCAGGGGGACCTTGCGTGCGCTGCAGGATTTTAATCCATGACGGCGTAGTGTGTTACTAATGGTTTTCTTTGAGACTGTGGTCCCAGCTCTCTTCAGGTCATTGACCAGGTCCTGCCGTGTAGTTCTGGGCTGATCCCTCACCTTCCTCATGATCATTGATGCCCCACAAGGTGAGATCTTGCATGGTGCCCCAGACCGAGGGATATTGACCGTCATCTTGAACTTCTTCCATTTTCTAATAATTGCGCCAACAGTTGTTGCCTTCTCACCAAGCTGCTTGCCTATTGTCCTGTAGCCCATCCCAGCCTTGTGCAGGTCTACAATTTTATCCCTGATGTCCTTACACAGCTCTCTGGTCTTGGCCATTGTGGAGAGGTTGGAGTCTGTTTGATTGAGTGTGTGGACAAGTGTCTTTTATACAGGTAACGAGTTCAAACAGGTGCAGTTAATACAGGTAATGAGTGGAGAACAGGAGGGCTTCTTAAAGAAAAACTAACAGGTCTGTGAGAGCCGGAATTCTTACTGGTTGGTAGGTGATCAAATACTTATGTCATGCAATAAAATGCAAATTAATTATTTAAAAATCATACAATGTGATTTTCTGGATTTTTGCTTTAGATTCCGTCTCTAACAGTTGAAGTGTACCTATGATAAAAATTACAGACTTCTACATGCTTTGTAAGTGGGAAAACCTGCAAAATCGGCAGTGTATCAAATACTTGTTCTCCCCACTGTATATATATGTGTTTGCAAGCACATTTTGGTTCATTCATTCAGGTCCCTGAGAACTCTGACAGGCATGGAGGAGATCCAGTCCCATCAGCAAGCAGGTGAGAGCTCATCACCAGATCCTCCGCCAGCTCATCTATACGCTCTATGCTATGTAGATAGTCCTGAACGAAAGAGCTCATGGTTCGAATTTCAGGAGGGAAAGGGTGGGCTGGGCAGTGAGCACCCCCATTGCAAATCCCCACCCCCTAAAAAAATTATACTTTGGGCACCCCAAGAGATAATGGGTTTTTAAGATTCAATGTGTGATTCGAACCATGAAGCTGATTGCATAGTTAAGGCCTTACCATAATTGTTGTTGTATGTGCTTCTAAGTCTAACATAAATATGAAGTGAATCAACTTATTTGATCTTATTAACCCTTTTCTATTACATACTCCTCAGAAGTTATCTGAGTATCGTACTGATCAGAGGGGGAGACAACCCATCCAAGAATCTTTCCACAGCTGTGTTTCTTCCTTTTTTCGACAAAGAAAGGAATAACTGCAGCCTTTTTCCTGCCCTGCACTTTGAGAGAGAGTGCATGTGATGTGAAACCAACACACACTCATTGTCCCTGGAAGACTTTCCTATCTCGGAGTCAATCACCACCATTTCTCTTGAATCCAAAGTGGCACGAGCTGCATGTGGTATCACTATCTACAACACTAGACAGGGGAGCTTGTTTGTTCACTGTTGCTGCAATGGAAATGTCTTATCTAGTTTAAACCAGGGCTCATGCCTCATAGCTGTAGATTTAAACGGTGATAAAAATGAGTTCACTTTGGTGGGAGTCAGATACAGCAATCAATTGTGAAAAGATGTACTCTCTCTAGATATTTTTAACTGTAGGTTTCACAATCATGACTGATGTTTTTAGCCACGTGCTTTAGCTTATTCCCTAAGCATTTTCTAACTGTGTTGCTATTTGAGCACTTTGCCTTGCAGTTAGTAGGATAGTTGTGTGCTAGTTTCAGAATAAAAGCTTTAGTTGAGCTCAAATAAAGATCACTTTCTGTCTTACGTTCCCTATTGTTGTGGAATATAATCAAATTATATTTTTAAAAGCTGCTATGGAACTTAGTTTCAGAATAGTTACAGTACCTTTGTGTGGTTTATAGTTTTAGAGTACTATAGATATACTCACTCGTGGTTGACCACTTGCAAAGTATTTTGGCAGTCCAGTTCTTGGAAATTGTGCAATCATTTTAGAAAACAAATTATAAAAAGAGTCGGAAGTGTAAAATGTAAGCCTGTTTATTAAAACGTACAAACGTGTAAAAACAAATAAAGCAATGCACTGATACATCTGTTTGAATTTGTATAAAATAAAATATATATAATACACCCCAAAACCTTTTTCCCTGTTCACCAGTGCAAAATGGATGTAAACACTCAGAACACACCAGTGTTAACACTCATATAATAAAACACCTCATCAACATTATAACAAACATAATAATGACATGCAGTAGCAATCATTGTCATTTTCAAAGGTAATGGCAAGTCAATACAAACAGTTATACGCATGTCCCATATCTCAGTCTGTGTCCTGAGGCAGAGCGGTCTCAGTCTGTGTCCTGAGGCAGAGCGGTCTCAGTCTGCGTCCTGAGGCAGAGCGGTCTCAGTCTGTGTCCTGAGGCAGAGAGGTCTCAGTCTGTGTCCCGAGACAGAGAGGTCTCAGTGTCCTGAGGCAGAGGGGCTCCAGTGGACATTTCAGGAAGATGGAAGCTTCTGAATCATCTGCAGTAACTGTCTTGTCTGCTCCGTCTGTGAATGCACCCTCATCAGCACACTACCACTCATCACCACTGACAACTATCTGTCTGAAGAATTACATGACATAGCATAACATAACGCACCTTTTGACTATAACCTCATGTACCTGCCCTTATGTTAATCCACTAGTATTAACTTGCTCAGAACAAATGACTAGAATGTAATGTTATTGACTGAGATATTAACCACAGAAACTTGCTATAATCCAAGATGGCGTAACAGTGCGGACGTGTTTTTTTGTCCTGTCCCGTGTAAATAGTCTGTTCTTTTCTGTTTTTCCGTATATATTTCTTTATTCTCATTATACTTTTTCCTGCAACCCGCCTCACCCAACGTGGAAAGGATCTACCATGCACCAGTTAGCCTTGAGCTAGCCTCGAGCTAGGCCCATCTCCCGGATAGCCAACGTGTACTAGCTAATTGTCGGGCTACAGTACCTCTTTGTCAACAGGCCTGGACCTTCTATTGTCGACACAGAGCCCCGCCGATCCATCACGTCTGGTCTGCCGCTGTTTAGGTTATTTCTTATTTTTCTATTTCACAGTAGAGCCCCCAGTACCGCTCAACATGCCTCAGATAGCTCCATTGTCCCACCCCCCACACACGCGGCTCACCTGGCTCCTCCAGAGATGCAACCTTTATCATCGTTACCCAACGCCTAGGTTTACCTCAACTGAATTCACATCCTACCATATCCCTGTCTGTACATTATGCCCTCAATCTACCTAGCCCAGAAATCTGCTCCTTTTATTCTCTGTACCCAACGTACTAGACAACCAGTTCTTAAAGCCTTTAGCCGTACCCTTATCCTACTCCTCCACTGGTGATGTAGAAATAAACCCAGGCCCTGCAGCCCCCAGTACGACACCTATTCCCCAGGCGCACTCATTTGTTGACTTCTGTAACCGTAAATGCCTTGGTTTCATGCATGTTAACATCAGAAGCCTCCTCCCTAAGTTTGATTTATTCACTGCTTTAGCACACTCCGCCAACCCTGATGTCCTAGCCGTGTCTGAATCCTGGCTTAGGAAGGCCACCAAAATTCTGACATTTCCATCCCCAACTACAACATTTCCCGTGAAGATAGAACTGCCAAAGGAGGCGGAGTTTCAATCTACTGCAGAGATAGCCTGCAGAGTTCTGTCATACTATCCAGGTCTGTGCCCAAACAGTTTGAGCTTCTACTTCTAAAAATCCACCTTTCCAGAAATAAGTCTCTCACTGTTGCCGCTTGTTACAGACCCCCCTCAGCCCCCAGCTGTGCCCTGGACACCATATGTGAATGAATTGCCCCCCATCTATCTTCAGAGTTCGTACTGTTAGGTGACCTAAACTGGGAAATGCTTAACACCCTGGCCGTCCTACAATCTAAGCTAGATGCCCTCAATCTATCAAATTATCAAGGAACCTACCAGGTACAACCCTAAATCCGTAAACTTGGGAACCCTCATAGATATCATTCTGACTAACTTGCCCTCCAAATGTCTTCAACCAGGATCTCAGCGATCACTGCCTAATTGCCTGCATCCGTAATGGGTCCGCGGTCAAATGACCACCCCTTCTCCCTAAAATACTTCAGCGAGCAGGCCTTTCTAATCGATCTGGCCCAGATATCCTGGAAGGATATTGACCTCCCGTCAGTAGGGGATGCCTGGTTGTTCTTTAAAAGTGCTTTCCTCACCATCTTAAATAACCATGCCCCATTCAAAAAATGTAGAACTAAGATATAGCCCTTGGTTCACTCCAGACTTGACTGCCCTTGACCAGCACAAAAACATCCTGTGGCATACTACATTAGCATCGAATAGCCCCCGCGATATGTAACTTTTCAGGGAAGTCAGGAACCATACACAGTCAGTTAGAAAAGCAAAGGCTAGCTTTTTCAAACAGAAATTTGCATCCTGTAGCACTAATTCCAAAAAGTTCTGCCATACTGTAAAGTCCATGGAGAATAAGAGCACCTCCTCCCAGCTCCACACTGCACTGAGGCTAGGAAACACTGTCACCACCGATAAAACTACGAGAATCGAGAATTTCAATAAGCATTTTGCTACGGCTAGCCATGTTTTCCACCTGGCTACCCCTACCCCGGCCAACAGCTCTGCACAGCAACTTGCCCAAGCCCGCCCGCTTCTCCTTCACCCAAATCCAGATAGCTGATGTTCTGAAAGAGCTGCAAAATCTGGACCCCTACAAATCTGCTGGGCTAGACAATCTGGACCCTTTCTTTCTAAAATTATCAGCCGCAATTGTTGCAACCCCTATTACTAGTCTGTTCAACCTCTCTTTCGTATCGTCTGAGATCCCTAGAGATTGGAAAGCTGCTGCGGTCATCCCCCTCTTCAAAGGGGAGACACTCTAGATCCAAACTGTTACAGACCTATATCCATCCTGCCCTTTCTAAAGTCTCCGAAAGCCAAGTTAACAAACAGATCACCGACCATTTCGAATCCCACGTACCTTCTCCGCTATGCAATCTGGTTTCCGAGCTGGTCATTGGTGCACCTCAGCCACGCTCAATATCCTAAACGACATCATAACCGCCAACGATAAAAGACAGTACTGTGCAGCCGTCTTCATCGACCTGGCCAAGGCTTTCGACTCTGTCAATCACCGCATTCTTATCGGCAGACTCAATAGCCTTGGTTTCTCAAATGACTGCCTCGCCTGGTTCACCAACTACTTCTCAGTTAGAGTTCAGTGTGTCAAATCGGAGGGCCTGTTGTCTCTATGGGGGTGCCACAGGGTTAAATTCTCGGGCCGATCCTATTCTCTGTATATATCAATTATGTTGCTCTTGCTGCTGGTGACTCTCTGATCCACCTCTACGCAGATGACACCATTCTGTATACATCTGGCCCTTCTTTGGACACTGTGTTAACTAACTTCCAAACAAGTTTCAATGCCATACAACACTCCTTCCGTGGCCTCCAACTGCTCTTAAATGCTAGTAAAACTAAATGCATGCTCTTTAATCGAACGCTGCCCGCACCCGCCCGCCAGACTATCATCACTACTCTTGACGGGTCTGACTTAGAATATGTGGACACCTACAAATACCTAGGTGTCTGGTTAGACTGTAAACTCTCCTTCCAGACTCACATTAAGCATCTCCAATCCAAAATTAAATCTAGAATCGGCTTCCAATTTCACAACAAAGCCTCCTTCACTCATGCTGCCAAACATGCCCTTGCAAAACTGACTATCCTACCGATCCTTGACTTCGGCGATGTCATTTACAAAATAGCCTCAACACTCTACTCAAATTGGATGTAGTCTATCACAGTGCCATCCGTTTTGTTACCAAAGCCCCATATACTACCCACCACTGCGACCTGTACGCTCTCGTTGGCTGGCCCTCACTACATATTAGTCGCCAAACCCACTGGCTCCAGGTCATCTATAAGTCTTTACTAGGTAAATCCCCGCCTTATCTCAGCTCGCTGGTCACCATAGCAACACCCACCCGTAGCATGCGCTCCAGCAGGTATATTTCACTGGTCATCCCCAAAGCCAACACCTCCTTTGGCCGCCATTCCTTACAGTTCTCTGCTGCCATTGACTGGAACGAATTGCAAAAATCATTGACGCTGGAGACTACCATCTCCCTCAATAACTTTAAGCATCAGCTGTCAGAGCAGCTTACCGATCACTGCACCTGTACACAGCCCATCTGTAAATATCCCACCCTACTACCTCATCCCCATACTGTTTGCTCATTTGCACCCCAGTTTCTCTATTTACACATCATCATCATCTCCACATCTATCACTCCAGTTGTAATGCTAAATTGTAATTATTTTGCCACTATGGCCTATTTATTGCCTTACCTTCCTAATCTTACTACATTTGCACACACTGTACATTTTCTATTGTGTTATTGACTGTCCATTTGTTTATCCCATGTGTAACTCTGTGTTGTTGTTGTTTTTGTCGCACTGCCTTGCATAATCTTGGCCAGGTCGCAGTTGTAAATTAGAACTTGTTCTCAACTGGCCTACCTCGTTAAATAAAGGTGAAATAAAATAAAAATTCTTAGGTATTGACAGCGTGACTGGCAAACGGGTTGTTGCAAAACCATGATAAAACTTTTAGGTTGCATAGAGTTACAATGCTCAGCTGCTGGGATCTCAGTTCCTGATTCTTAAAGTGCATCAGTAGATATTCTGAGATGGCAACGTAGTGTGGTGTCAGTAGTTGGATGACATGGTCTGTATGATATACGAGAGACAAGAAAAATACATGGATGAGCACAAATTGAAAAAACTTGCTTACAGCACAGTATAGCATTTGAAAATGTATTTATTATTGCTAGAAATACACTATCAATCATTGTTCCAGTCACAGATCAAATCAAGGGACTAGAAAAAAAAAATACATGCATATTACCATTAATCTCTAGTTTGCTGGAAGCAGACCTATAGGACAGCTCTGCATTTTCCATTTGTTCAGAAAACTTTTAAACATGTTCAGGGGTTCCGATTAATTTGTATAGTAATGTGATGTATTGGTGTTATGCAAATATTATGTTATGTGGAATCACAGGCGAGGCAGAGAGGAGCTGGAGCACAGGAGGGTGGAGCAGCGAGCATGGCTAGAGGCTGCGCTCGCTGAAAAACCTCAGAGCCGTGCAAGAAGCTGCTTTCCTCCAGAAACAGGTGAGGGATGTGGTATATATGAATACTGTAAGAAAGTGCTTAAGTTAGATTGCCATCAGATATTTATGAACCTTCAAAGGATATAGATGATATATAACTGAAACACTAAGTAATACAATGTCCCATTCTGATCTTTCCGTTCTCTGTGTCCCAGAGAGAGGAGGAGGAGACCCAGGCCAGGGAAAAGGCAGAGCAGCAGAAGCTGGAGAGAGACAAACACTTCCAGAAGGAGGAGGAACAACGACAGGAGAGAAAAAAGGTGAAAGAGACATGGGGTGGAGGCAGGTTAGGGGCTATTCTTGTTTTGTGTTTCACAAAAAAAAAAAGTTTGTTCTTAAGTAAGTTTTATGATAGTTAATCATAAAAGCGTTCAAGACTTTTAACAGACCTCTTTTTGTTTTCAGCGACTGGAGTTGATCATGAGGAGAACTAGGAAACCTTTAATTGAAGATAAAGAAGTAAGAATATTGCCCTGAAGCACTCAGGTTCTGCCACACCTACCAATGTTTACCCATCTTTCGCTTAAAATGAAACAAAAAAAAACCTTGAATTTTCCTGACACAAGTACCATAGTTGTTAACCATTTAAAAAACAAGCCAAACTTGCCCTTGACCACATTGATGTGAGTGCTTTCATGATGTGATTACTTTCATGCAAAAATCCATCCCAAAGTGTCAGGCTCTGGCCATAGAGAAGCCTATTGCTTCTCTATGTAGCCATGGTCAGAGTCTGACAGGTCTATGTGTGTAGTTCTATGTGGTGTTTTGTGTTGGATCCCTAATTAGAGGCAGCTGCATTGCATTGTCTCTAATTAGGGATCCTACATATGTTTGCATGTTCCACACCCTAGGTGTGCTCCATTGTCTACATGTCTGTACAAGTAAGTGTGTTACGTTTATTGCATCGTTCTTCTTTTGTTTAGTTTCGTCATTGAGTGTATACTTTATTAAAGTGAGATGTCAAACTATTCCTGCGCTGCGCCTTGGTCTGTTAAAACACCCAGTCGTGACACAAAGGTACAGTAGTTTCAGCAAAAAATGGGAACAGGAAGTAACACACAGAACAGTCTCCTCTGAGGTCACACTGGACACAAGGGCCTCGAGAAGTCCTGTTACACACTCACTGTCCATCAAGGCCTAGACAACACAACAAAGAATAATCATTTTAATGACAGTGCATGGCTCTCAATATCAGCTGCACTCTTATGATTGTCTTTTTTTTACAATAATAACATCACATGACCAGGTCAGTATCTCCATATCTACAGTCCAATGTCCATACTAGTAGACCAGCTTGAATTAAGCAATGTAATGGCCATGCCTTCTACGTAATATCCTAGTGTGGACATTGGAACAGAGCCTAATATTCTAGTGAGTGACTGAATGATTACCTGCTGCCCCTCGCTGGTGCTGCTGAGGTTGGTGATGGTAACAACACTGTGATGATGGAGCTAGATCTGTGACAGAGGAGCAGCTGCCTTATCGCCTGTACTAGGCCCTCATTCACCAGGCTCTCCTGGAAGGAAACACAGTGAACACTGACTGTTAACACTGGAACAAAGAACATTGATTGTAATCACCATCATATAACAGATAGAATCCTGACAGATTTTTTGTCGGCCCTGGGATTCAAACCGGCAACCCTCCAGTTACTGGCTACCTCTAACTTTGAGGCTACCGGTGCCCCCATCATTATCTATTATGAAAAGTCTCACTCTATTGGGTTGGTGGGTGGATAGCTCAGACAGTAGTGTTATAGCAAATGCAGGGGAGCTCTTTCAGAGACAACACACAGTCCAGGTACATCAGCTGCTCCTGGGTCACAACTACAAGACAAAGCATAACAATCACACTAACTGAATCCAATCCACAAGGCTCTGCACAATCTGTGTTGAATATGTGCCTCATGAAGTTAAATGGGTGTGTTCCGTGGTTGCACGTTATAATTACCATTCTCTGAACCTACCAGACTTTGTGAGGTTTAAAAGGGCCCAAACTGCCTCATTTTGGCTTGCGGATCGTAACACTTGGCTAAAACCAGTAGTGGAATCACAAAATTATAAATTGGGCATAAAATTGTATCTGATCACAAAAATAGACAAACACAGTGTGCTTAAACTAATAACACACAAATTACTGTATCTTGTCTATAATGAATACATAATTTAAACATTCACAGTGTAGGTTGGAAAAAGTATGTGAACCCCTAGGCTAATGACTTCTCCAAAAGCTAATTGGAGTCAGGAGTCAGCTAACCTGGGGTCCAATCAATGAGGCGAGATTGGAGATGTTGGTTAGAGCTGCCCTGCCCTATAAAAAACACTCACAAATGTCAGTTTGCTATTTACGATATGCATTGCCTGATGTGAACCATGCCTCAAACAAAAGAGATCTCAGAAGACCTAAGGTTAAGAATTGTTGACTTCCATCAAGCTGGAAAGGGTTAGAATGCTGGAAAGTATCTCTAAAAGCCTTGATGTTCATCAGTCCATGGTAAGACAAATTGTCTATAAATGGAGACAGTTCAGCACTGTTGCTACTCTCTCTAGGAGTGGCCGTCCTTCAAAGATGACTGCAAGAGCACTGCGCATGTGATATTGCGAGGGGTGAGAAGTGAGTGATGAGGCAAAAATGAAAAAGAGATGATGTTTAGCGAAGGAACGAATGACATTTAATTTGAAAACAGCAACACACAATAGACAATAACCCGCGAGGGTTGAAACAAAAAACATAGGGTTAAATAGTGACCCTGATGACCCACACCTGTTCCATATTGGTCATCAGGGTCACTATTTAACCCTGTGTTTTTTGTTTCAACCCTCGCGGGTTATTGTCTATTGTGTGTTGCTGTTTTCAAATTAAATGTTGCTACCATCTTCCCCCGACCGCCGGTTTAGAACGCAGGCGAGGATGATCGCTGGAGAGGAGGAGGGCCCGTCGTCTTGCACGGGGCATTCGTTACAGCGCAGAGCACTGCGCATACTGCGCAGAATGCTCATTGAGGTTAAGAATTAAGAGCAAAAAACATTGCTGCACGTCTGAAGTTTGCAAAAGAGCACCTAGATGTTCCACAGCGCTACTGGCAAAATATTCTGTGGACAGATTAAACTAAAGTTGAGTTGTTTGGAAGCAACACACAACACTATGTGTGGAGAGAAAAAAGGCACAGCACACCAACATCAAAACCTCATCCCAACTGTAAAGTATGGTGGAGGAAGCATCATGGTTTGGGGCTGCTTTGCTGCCTCAGGGCCTGGACAGCTTGCTATCATCGACTATTGTTGTTTGTTTGTCTATTGTTGTGACTTAGATGAAGATGAGATCAAATTTTAGGACCTTTTTATGCAGAAATCCAGGTAATTCCAAAGGGTTCACATACTTTTTCTTGCCACTGTAAGTATTCAGAACCTTTAATATGAAGACTCGAAATTGAGCTCAGGTAAATCCTGTTTCCATTGATCATCCTTGAGATGTGTCTACAACTTGATTGGAGTCCACCTGTGGTAAATTCAATCGATTCGACATGATTTGGAAAGGCACACACCTGCCTATATAAGGTCCCACAGTTGACAGTGCATGTCAGAGCAAACACCAAGCCATGATGTCAAAGGAATTGTCCGTAGAGCTCTGAGACAAGATAGTGTCGAGGCACAGATCTAGGGAAAGGTACCAAAACATTTCTGCAGCATTGAAGGTTCCCAAGAACACAGTGACCTCCATCATTATTAAATGGAAGAAGTTTAGAACCACCAAGACTCTTCCTAGAGCTGGCTGCCCGGCCAAACTGAGCAATCAGGGGAAAAGGGCCTTGGTCAGGGAGGTGACCAAGAACCCGATGGTCACTCTGACAGAGCTCCAAAGTTCCTCTGTAGAGATGGGAGAACCTTCCAGAAGGACAACCATTTCTGCATTACTCCACCAGGCCTTTATGGTAGAGTGGCCAGACTGAAGCCACACCTTAGTAAAAGGCACATGACAGCCCACTTGGAGTTTGCCTAAAATTAAAAGACTATCAGACCATGAAAACAAAAAACACTCTTTGGCCTGAATGCCAAGCGTCACGTCTGCAGGAAACTTGGCACCATCCCTATGGTGACGCAGGGTGGTGGCAGCATCATACTGTGGGGATGTTTATCAGCGGCAGACTGGGGTGAAGGTTCACCTTCCAACAGAACAACGACCCTAAGCACACAGCCAAGACCATGCAGGAGTGGCTTCGGGACAAGTCTCGGAATGTCCTTGAGTAGCCCTGCCATAGCCCGGACTTGAACCCTATCAAACATCTTGGGCGAGACCTGAAAATAGTTGTGCAGAGACGCTCCCCATCCAACCTGACAGAGCTTGAGAGGATCTGCAGAGAAGAATGGGAGAAATTCCCCAAATACAGGTGTGCCAGGTTTGTAGCGTCATACCCAAGAAGACTCGAGGCTGTAATCGCTGCCAAAGTTGCTTCAAAAAAGTACTGAGTAAAGGGTCTGAATACTTATGTAAATGTGATATTTCAGTGTTTTATTTTTATACATTTGCAAAAAAATCTAAAAACCTGTTTTTTCTTTGTCATTATTATGTGTAGATTGATGAGGGAAATAAATTATTTAATACAATTTAGAATAAGGCTGTAACCTCTTCCAGCAGGGAACTCATGTTGGAATGTACAAGTAACTGCCAAAATAAAGGAAACACCAACATAAAGTGGCTTAATAGGACATTGGGCCACCACGAGCCAGAACAGCTTCAATGCACCTTGGCATAGATTCTTCCACAGAAAATCTATAATTTGATGTTTTGTTAATAGTGGTGGAAAACACTTTCTCAGGCATAAAGAGAACGCAGTTTCAGGCGCCCCTCAAGAATCTCCCATAACTGTTCAGTTGGCAAATTACATTGTTGTCATGCTCATCAAACAATTCAGTGGCTACTTGTGACCTGTGGATGGGGGCATTGTCATCATATTGGGGCATAGCCATTGTAGCCAAAATAATTGCAAAAATTCTGGCCTGCCTAGCATTTTTATACATGACCCTAAGCAAGATGGGATGAAAATGCTTAATTACCTCAGGAACCACACCTGTGTGGAAGCACATGCTTTCAATATACTTTGTTTCCATTATTTTAGCAGTTTTCTGTATAACATACCATATTGTAGATAACTGGGAATCAAAGTTCAAATGTAGTCAAAATCAAACGTGACAACAGTAGTCCACCAACCTGAGGCTAGTAAGGCAACACATTGACAGGAGTTACACTGTACAGTGGGGTCACCAGACTGAAGCATCTCTAGCAGGGGTGTCCCCATCTAAAGGGGTACCCCCAGACTGAAGCATCCCCATCTCAATTACCTTCTCCTTACTCACTGGAAAACAATAGTACAGTGTTAAATCTTGACACATGTGGCAAAGACTGTGTGTGTGTGTGTGTGTGTGTGTGTGTGTGTGTGTGTGTGTGTGTGTGTGTGTGTGTGTGTGTGTGTGTGTGTGTGTGTGTGTGTGTGTGTGTGTGTGTGTGTGTGTGTGTGCGTGTGCGTGTGCGTGTGTGTGTGCGTGTTTGTGTGTCCGTCCGTCCGTCCGTCCGTCCGTCGGTTCATCACTAGCAAATGAACCAGAGACAGAGAGGTGGTCCTCTGTACCTCCAGGTCATTGTATAGCAGTAGGGATGTGTATGGCTCCAAGAGAGCAACAGGTAAAGGAGCCTCCACTGCAACAAGACAGAATGAAAAACAATCAATGTCACCAATCATATTCCTATATTTGAAACTAGTAGACCTATAGACCGCTATAGGCTGTACAGTATAGCTTTCCACTTATATACTTATTGGTTGCCTACAAGTTACAGGGAGAATCCATTCTTATCTCCCTACCCTCAAGGAAAACATTTGGTCTGACATTTTCATTATGCTGGTCACAACTGTCACAAAGCACTACAATAGAAAATATAAACTGATGGTAGCCCTTGATCACTACTCTCAGTTCCATTGCATTACACATAAGAGTAATTGGACAAAGGCATCTTCTGTATGGTGGAGTTTTGTTATGCGTCCCGACGCTCAATTAACACGGGTCGTTTGTGGTACGGTTTTGGAAACATAAGGACCTTCATTTTCAAAAAACAAAAGGTTCAATTGATACACACCTTGACAGGGTTCATGTTAATGTTCCCACATGGCCATATCTCCATATTACGCTTGTTTACGGAAAAAGTTCAAATGTAGTCAAGTTGCCCTTTGTGGGCAACTTTTGTCATCCAACTTTGTCATCAAAGTCTGGTATTCTCTGGATTTATGGTGTTTTCAAGACAATTGGGAACAAAGTGGTCTTGTAGACAATACTAGGTTGGACAGTGTGGTTAAAACTGTTATTAGACTAGTGCACTTCACTACATATCCATTCACATTATCTCATTCAGCAGTGCACCAAGCAGCCTGTTTCTGGTGCTGCTCAGAAGTAAACGTTTTCGAACATTGCAAATAGAAATACCATGGAGAAATTATATGGAGAAATAATGGCAATGTCTTGGTTACATTTTCAACTATATATTCTCCACGGAAAAATTACTGATTCATAAAAGTTACATGTACACACGTTGCTAAAAAATACATGGGATTCAGCTGGACGTTAGATGGGCGGAGGATACTTCGCCCAGCGATGCTCATTGGTGAAATCAAAGACCATGGCTGAAACGTCATCCACAAAATATATTTTTTTTCACTCACTGCTGTTGTTTTGGAAACCATCGCAACGGAGCCGGTGGCGGGGTCCCAATCGTTTACTCAAATATTGTGGTAAATTGTATGTTTCAGGTTGTCGATGTTAGTTTGCATGTACATCCACATAAATAAACAATATTGTAAAACACCGTTAAGTTTGGCATCATTGTGGTGACCCTAGCTAGCCAGATTAGCTGATTTCATTAGCTAGCATTAGCTGATGTTAGTAACGCTAGCAATTTAGCAATAACGACAAGCTAGCTAGCCACATCTCTATACTATAGACTAGGTGGCTATGCCTGTTGTAATCAGTTGAGTAGGCCTAACCTATGTGGTCAAAATGGACTGGCTAGGCAGGCTTGCTTGCAGATTGTTCAAATAAAAGTTTGAAAAGTCCCATAACATTGTATTGTGCTCTGTTACTGTAGTTAGCTAATTTGCTAACGTTAGCTAACTAACTAGCTAATTTAGCTACCACATGAATGTATCTATATGATAAGTATCCTGCCTTGCCTTGCATTTTTCAGGAGGAAAATCTCCCTTGGTCCTTTCCATACAGAATGAGTGTCACTTCAGCATTTGAGAATGCCAGGAGGTAAGTACACACAATTGCAGTATTTTCCAAACATTGACTGCATTGTGGCTACATACCATAGCTTGGTTAATAAATGAATCACTGGCCATATGAATAAAGGAAACAGAGTAACAGACTATATTTATTCTCTAGGTGAGAGTGAAGCTCGAGCTAAGACCAGGGCCAGATTTGACGAGGTCTTCAAGAGATACACTGACCCGGCTAAATCTGAGAATAAAAAAGTGAAGAAGAAGAGCCCAGCTCAGCCAGAGCAGGAGAGTATTGTGGTAAGTTGGAATAGGTCAGATCAAGAAGGTTTGTGGCTGAAATCACTTTAACAATATTTGTTGTGCATGGTCTCTGTAAAATGTACTTCCATGCACATAAAATGTACTTCCATGCACATACAGTAAATGCCTATTCTTAACTTTGCATCTCCACACTTCTCTTTCAGCTCCAGACTTTGAAACAAAACCTTGACCTTGTGAAAGACACAGAGGACGATGAGACTGTTCTTCAGAACACCTACCACGCTGACCAGGGCAGCCCTCATTTCACCAAGAACAAGCATAGGGAGAGGGAGGTAACAGAGAAGGTCAACAACAACAACAATGGGAACCAGGACGAAGAGGAGCAACCAACCAAAGGGAAGAGTAAAAGTAAAAGGGAGCTGCCTCCAGCCCCAGTGCAGCAGGAAGACAGTTATATCATTCAAATCGACCAAACTGACAGTACTGCTGGAAATGCCAAAACAACCAAATCCAAGGCTTCCAGCAAAGAAGAAGGAGAGGAGGAGGTGTCCGGGGCCAAGAGTGGGGTTGCAGTGGAAGCTGAGGATGAGTTGCTTCATAAGTACCAGCAACAGATGGCACAGGAAGAGGAGATGGCTACTGTGAAGAAGACAGTACACAAGAAGTCAACAACAGACAAGACCAACGCTGCCTCTCAGGAAGTAGTAGCATTAAACAATGAAGGTGCAAAGAAGAAGAAGAAGAAGAAGCTGAGGTCATCATTGGATCCGGAGAGGGAGACGAGGTGTGTAGAAGTCATACAGGAGGAACTTTCATAACTAGTGAGGTTTGCATGAACCTGGAAGGAAGCCGTAAATGACCTAGCCAGATCTGTTTGTGCTATCTTGGCAACGTTTATGGCCATTTTCTTGTCATAACAATGTCCATAGAAGTTGTCTTGCAAAGCAAAAACAGATCTGGGACCAGGCAGTAGGCCTAAATTACCCACTAATACCATAGAATAGATCACATTTAATTGAGATGGGGATGCTTCATTTATTTTCCATTTTGTTTTACAGTATGATAGAAGATCTGCAGAATAGCCAGTCTGATGACATCACTGAGAGGAAGAGGTCCAAGGAGAAGAGCCAAGAGAGCCACCAAGAGGAGGATGAGGAGGACAGACTAGAATCTTTCAAATCAAAAGGCAAAAAGAAGAAAAAAATAAAACAATGTGGGTAGAAAAAGCAAAGAAATTATGAACAGTTAGGTATTTTGTGGCTAAGCTGTTCTTGAAAAGTTGGTGTAATGTTTTTTTGCTATCTTCAATAACATTAGTTAGTATGATACTGTACGAAGGTGGGTAAGAATGAAATACTCTGCTTTACTTAAAAGGTGAATAACATGATAATAACATTGTGAAACACTTCTTTCCCTGGTTGTAGCGGTGAAGGAGAAGAGTGATACAGAGATTGCTGAAACTCCTCGGAGACCAGTCTTTGATGACAACCTGGTCCTGGGAGTCTACATCCACAGGACAGACCGCCTTAAGACTGACCTACTGGTCTCACACCCCATGGTCAAGATCCATGTTATTGATGAGATGACTGGGCATTATGTGAAAAAAGAGGACAGGTGAGAATTGGTTTTGTTATTTTGTTCGTTGTCTGTTTTTGGTGTTACTAGCTTGGTGGTCCAGAACTGTTTATGCTGTCATTCAACTCTTATGGTTGTTGTTTGGCAATAAACATAGTACTTCGCAGCATAAATCAACAAATGTAAAAACCGGTGGTGATGAGAATTTGGATCAAAACCTTTTTTTGTGTCCCTCTCCATATTTTGCAGTCACCGCCCTGTCTCGTCATTCTACGAGCAAGAGAGTGTGGAGCATATCCTTCCCATCATCACCCAGCCTTTTGACTTCAAGAAGAACAAGTCAACAGTTCCAGAGTGGGATGAACAGATCATCTTCAACGAGCGTTTTGGATATTTCCTTCAGGATAACCATGAAGGCCCTAGAGTTATGCTCTTTTTTGAGGTAAAAAGAATGAAGAGGATGGGTTTGTGACACCAATATCTTCCTTGTGCAATTTTTTCTTGCAGCAGCAGGGGAAAAAAGCTTGACACACATCAAGCATTAACCAGATGTAAACTCAAACCTTTTCTAAAAAGGCATTTTGAAAAGATTGTCTCTTAAATATATTTCAGGTCCTGGATTTCATGACCATGGAGGAAGCCAGAGCCAATGTTGACGTCGACAGACATGAACGAGGGTTTCGAAAAATCGCCTGGGCATTTCTAAAGGTAATGCATTTTGAAATAGTTTCGGCAGGCAGTTGAATAACAATGAGTTTATCCATTATTGAAGAAAAATAACGATTTGTAACCGTTTATTTCTACATCTCTGTTCCCTGCAGCTTGTGGGCACTAACGGAGTGCTGAACATCGACAGTAAACTGCGTTTGCAGCTCTTCTGTCCCCCTCCCCGGGGCAAGAGACAAGAAAAGACCATTGAAGTGGTGGACTGGTGGAGGAGATATCCCCGTAGCAGATACACATCCACCCTCTACATCACTGTGAAAGGCCTCAAACTACCCGATTATGTAAATCAAATCAAATATTATTTGTCACATGCGCCGAATACAACAGATGTAGACCTTACAGTGAAATGCTTACTTACAAGCCCAAACCAACAGTGCAGTTTTTAAGTAAAAAATAAGTATTAGGTAAACAATAGATAAGTAAAGTAATAAAAAACTGTAAAATGACAGTAAAAAATAACAGTAGCGAGGCTATATGCAGGTGGTACCGGTGCAGAGTCAATGTGCGGGGGCACCGGTTAGTCGGGCTAATTGAGGTAATATGTACATGTAGGTATAGTTAAAGTGACTATGCATAGATAAACAAGAGAGTAGCAGCAGCGTAAAAGAGGGGGGAGGGGACACACAATGCAAATAGTCTGGGTAGACATTTGATTACCTGTTCAGGAGTCTTATGGCTTGGGGGTAAAGCTGTTGGATCTAGACTTGGCGCTCCGGTACACCTTACCGTGCGGTAGCAGAGAGAACAGTCTATGACTAGGGTGGCTAGAGTCTTTGACCATTTTTAGGGCCTTCCTCTGACACCGCCTGGTATAAAGGTCCTGGATGGCAGGAAGCTTTGCCCCAGTGATGTACTGGGCCGTACGCACTACCCTCTGTAGTGCCTTGCGGTCGGAGGCCGAGCAGTTGCCGTACCAGGCAGTGATGCAACCGGTCAGGATGCTCTTGATGGTGCAGCTGTAGAACCTTTTGAGGATCTGAGGACCCATGCCAAATCTTTTCAGTCTCTTGTGGGGGAATAGGCTTTGTCGTGCCCTCTTCACGACTGTCTTGGTGTGTTTGGCCCATCCTAGTTTGTTGGTGATATGGACACCAAGGAACTTGAAGGTCTCAACCTGCTCCACTACAGCCCCGTCGATGAGAATGGGGGCGTTCTCGGTCCTCCTCCTTTTCCTGTAGTCCACAATCATCTCCTTTGTCTTGATCACGTTGAGGGAGAGGTTGTTATCCTGTCACCACACGGCCAGGTCTCTGACCTCCTCCCTATAGGCTGTCTCGTCGTTGTCAGTGATCAGGCCTACCACTGTTGTGTCGTCTGCAAACTTAATGATGGTGTTGGAGTACAGGAGGGGACTGAAGAAAGTCAATACTGCTTTGAAATCATACTACAAAAACATGTTACTGATATGTCTGCTTTAGCAAAACTACCACTACCACCACTATGATGACAATGCTAATAATACTAATAGCAATAGTTTAATAGTAATGTATTAGTGTGGTAGTGGTAATAGTAGTAGTAGAAGAAGAAGAAGAAATCAATTCTGGGCTGTTCTATATCCCAAGGGGTGAGTTGTGGTTGTGGTTTGGTCCAATGCTGTTTTGGGCTGTTGAGGTTTGACCATATTCTGTGTTGGTCTGTCGTATAGGTGGACCCTAGTATCCGCTCCATGATGGCCCTGCAGCAGGAGAGAGGCTCCACTTCCTTTAGCGAGCTGCAGAGTGAGATCACCAGGAGAACCATAACACAACCTCTAGGCAACCAGCCCGAGTTCCGTTGGAGCAGAATACCTGGCCAGGTCTGTTTACTAAAGAATCTCAAAATGAAGAAAGAAACTCTGTTCTGTCTAACAGTATCTAACTGCTACCCAATTTAAAGGCTGTCCAATTGTTGTTATAAAGTCACGATGGCACGTTGAGAAACACAACTTTGAGATAACATTTACGCAATGTTCTGTGGTGGTTGTTTGTTGGGAAATCCAGATATGCCATCAATGGTCCCCACATGTGTTATTTGATTAAGTTATATTTGGGTTGCAGGTGTGCCGGATCCCTAATAAGCCCATGCTGTCCTTCCGTGGTGGTCAGATGGGTTGTTTCACGATACGATTCTCCCACAATGGGAGGAGGTTTGCTGCTGCGTGTGCTGACAGAGATGCTTTCCCCATTATAGGTAAGAATTGTAAACCCCTGCTCAGATCTCTCTTATTGCTCAGTGCCTTCAGAAAGTATTTATAGCCCTTGACTTATTCCACAGTCTGTTGTGTTACAGCCTGAATTCCAAATTATTAAATATATTATTTTCTCACCCATCTACTCACAATACCCAGTAATGTCAAAATTAGCAAATTTATTGAAAATGAAATACAGAAATATCTCAATTAGCTTTCCACACCTGGATTGTGCAACATAAACATTTGCCCATTATTATTTTAAATTCACATTCACTGTCTTCTTGGTAAGCAATTGTCCTGCTGAAAGGTGAATTCATCTCCTAGTTTCTGGTGGAAAGCAGACTGAACCAGGTTTTCCTCTAGGATTTTGCCTGTGCTTAGCTCCATTCGGTTTCATTTTTATCCTGAAAAACTTCCCAGTACTGATGATTACAAGCATACTCATAACATAATGCAAGCCACCACTATGCTTGAAAATATGGAGAGTGGTACTCCGTAATGTGTTGTATTGAATTTGCCCCAAACATAACAATTTGTATTCAGGACAAAAAGTTGAATTGCTTTGCCACATTTTTTGCAGTATTACTTTAGTGCCTTGTTGCAAACAAATGCATGTTTTTGAATATTTGTATTCTGTACAGGCTTCCTTCTTTTCACTCTCTCAATTTGGTTATTATTGTGGAGTAACTACAATGTTGATCCATCCTCAGTTTTCTCCTATCACAGCCATTAAACTGTTTTAAAATCACCATTGGCCTCGTGGTGAAATCCCAGAGGGAGTTCCTTCCTCTAAGGCATCTGAGTTAGGAAGGACGCCTTTATTTTTGTAGTGACTCGATGTATTGATACAGCATCCAAAGTGTAATTAATAACTTCACCATGCTCAAAGGGATATTCAATGTCTGCCTTTTAAAAAATGTACCCATCTACTAGTATATGCCCTTCTTTGCGAGACATTGTAAAACCTCCCTGGTCTTGGTGGTTGAATCTGTGTTTGAAATTAACTGCTTGACTGAGGGACCTTACAAATAATTGTATATGTGGGGTACAGAGATGAGGTAGTCATTGAAAACTAATGTTAAACACTATTATTGCACACAGACCATGCAACTTATTATGTGACTTGCTAAGCAAATGTTTACTCCTGAACTTATTTAGGCTTGCCATAACAAAGGGGTTGAATACTTATTGACTAATTTGTCAAACTGTCTAAACACATAATTCCACTTCGACGTTATGAGGTATTGTGTCTAAGCCAGTGACAACAAATCTAAATTGAATCCATTTTAAATTCTCTTTGTATTCACACTGCCCTTGCCTTTGAATGAGGACTTAACTCTTTTGCCAGTTCACTTCAGTTATTTTGTTGTCCTAGTCCTCATATTGCTATGCTTAAAAAGGAACCAAGATATTTTTCCAACATTCACTCAATGTAACAGAATAAATAACTGCAGATTATTGTTGGAAATGTTGTAATTGAAAATTGTACACCCAATGTAGGCTACTGCCCCTTTAAGAGCTAGCGTTGATTTTGTACCCTATGTTGTGATTCTCACCAAATATGTGTTGCCTTCTCACACTATTCACAATCAAGTAATCAAAAATTACAGCACCTGTTTTCTTCCCCGAAACCAGCACATCATCATCATCTTCTGTCTTTTGTGGCACCAATATGAGGGTTTATGACATGAAACAATGTTGCAGTAGTCTAGTGTGTGGTGCGGGAATAATGACAAGCGAACCTGGAGAGCTTTGTCTTCACATTGCCCTGAAAAAGGGAACCGGACTGCGGAATTCAAGCTCTCGAGATGGTTTTGGTTCACTTCGTTGGCTCTTTTGAGGGGTTTGAGTTCCTTTTGGAGTGTTCCAACTGCACAAAAAATTTACAAAAATAGGCTTTAAAAAAAAATGTGTGAAAACACCCTAAAATGTCAGTTACACTGAGCTAAGGAGATTGATTCACTTGAATGATGAATTCTATGTGTTTCTCCCAAACAGGTGTGACTTATTTATTTATTATAAGTTATCTAATAAAAAACAAAAATTCTCAGTTTATGAGATTCCTTCAGGCAAGGTGTTGGCTGCCTTCAACGGCCACCTCAGTATCGTGTATGATCTCTGCTGGTCCAGAGATGACCGGAGCCTCCTGTCTGCTTCCTCTGATGGCACCGTCAGGTAAATCGTCTACCTGTACACATGCCTCTTTCTAATGGCGCATGCACAATACATAATATACTGAATAAAAATATAAACGCAACATGTAAAGTGTTGGTTCCATGTTTCATGAGCTGAACTAAAAGATCCCAGAAATGTTAATTGCACAAAAACCTTATTTCTCTCAAATTTTGTGCAGAAATGTGTTTAAATCCCTGTTAGTGAGCATTTCTCCTTTGCCAAGATAATCCATCCACCTGACCGGTGTGGAATATCAAGAAGCTGATTAAACAGCATGATCATTATACAGGTGTACCTTGTGCTGGGGAAAATAAAAGGCCACTCTGAAATGTGAAGTTTTGTTACACAACACAATGCAATTGGCATGCTGACTGTAGAGCTGCCCACCAGAGCTGTTGCCAGATAATTTAATGTTAATTTCTCTACCATAAGTCATATTCTGATTGGCTGCGCCCCTGATCAGTCATGTGAAATCCATAGATTAGGGCCTAATGAATTTATTTAAATTGACTGATTTCCTCATATGAACTGTAACTAAGTAAAAATTGTTTGAAATTGTTGCATGTTGCGTTTATATTTTTGTTCAATATAAATGATGTGTGGTGTAGTACGCTCAGTAACATGAGGACACGGTGGGTATAAGGGTACGTTTACTCAGCAAGCTTAGCACTTCATATATCATCAGCACATGCATTCTCTTCTTCGACATGTCTGATATCCTGATCTAATTGTACAACACTATGATCGCTCTTATCCCTCTCAATTCTCTCTTGCAGAGTGTGGAACGTGCAGAGGCTACAGGCCATCGCCCAGAAGGTGCTCCCTCACCCGTCATTTGTCTACTGTGCCCAGTACCACCCTACGGCCCAGGGCATGGTGGTGACTGCTGGGTACGACTGTCTGGTGAGGGTCTGGAGGGTGGATGTCAAGGATGTCAACGGACTGCTGCTCCAGGAGTTCGAGGGTCACAAGAGCTTCATCAACGCTCTGTGTTTTGACTCTGAAGGTAGGGAGTCAGTAAATCAATCAATCAATCAATCAAATGTATTTATAAAGCACTTTCTACTTCAGCAGTCTCTTTCTATTGGAGAATAACAGTTTTTGTTGTTCCTGACTAGAGTATCTATTCATGGTATTTGGTGGATGGCTTACCGCCCTTATCGCATGAGGATTGAAATGTGAAAGTAATGTGTTTATTTTATACCTATTCAGGAAACCGAATGTTCTCTGCGGACAACGTTGGGTTCATCATTGTGTGGAGGACATCGATTGATGACAGTCTGCATCAGAGACCGTGTCGTCACTGGAAGATTGAGAAGGTTTGAGAACAATGAACATGAAATGTTCACCCGAAATGTGTATTATGCTGGTGACAATGTCCCCTCTGGGGATCAATAAAGTGTATTCAGTCATTCAAATTGGAGTGCTGGATTAATACTTTATTTTGTCCTTCAGGAGATACAAGAGAGTGACCTGAATGGCCTTCCTATTAACACGTTAGAGGTCCATCCTAATGGTCGTCGTCTACTGATCCACGCCAAAGACAGCGTTGTCAGGGTGATGGATCTCAGAGTGTAAATATCTATTTTTTTTAAAAGCCCAGAGTCTCATTCACAATGGTGCCCTGATCACAATCTTTGTATTTGTTCCCTACATGTTATTATGATCGATATACACTAACCGGTCAGTTAATTAGGTACACCCATCTAGTACCGGGTCGGACCCCCCTTTGCCTCCAGAACAGCCTGAATGTTTCAGGGCATGGATTGTACAAGGTGTCGTAAACATTCGTTGCTCAAGGGACCTAACGTGTGCCAGGAAAATATTCCTCACACCACAAAACCGACTGTACCAGGCAGGATGGGTTCATGGGCTCAAGCTGCTTACGCCAAATCCTGACTTTCCATCAGAATGATACAACCAGAACCGGGATTCGTCGGACCAGGCAATGTTTTGCCACTCCTCAGTGTTGGTGATCGCGTGCCCACTGGAGACGCTTCTTCTTGTTTTTAGCTGATAGGAATGGAACCTGGTTTGGTCGTCTGCTGCAATAGCCCATCAGTGACAAGGATCGAAGAGTTGTGTATTCTGAGACGCCGCCATTATTTGCCTGTTTGTGGCCCACCTGTTGGCTTGCACGATTCTTTCCATTCTCCTTCGACCTCTCTCATCAATGACCTGTTCGCCCATAGGACTGCCGCTGACTGGAAGGTATTTTTTTTTTTGTTGCATCATTCTCGGTGAACCCTAGACACTAACGTATGTGAAAATCCCCGGAGGGCAGACGTTTCTAAGATACTGGATCCACCGACAATCGTACCACACTCGTTTTTCCCATTCTAACATTCAATCGAACGGTAACTGAACGCCTCAATGCATGTCTGCCTGCTTTTATATAGCAAGCCACGGCCACGTGACTCACTGTCTGTAGGAGCGATGCATTTTCGAATACCTAATAAACTGTCCGGTGAGTGTAGTTGTGTATTGCCCCAGCTCAAGTAAGTTTCCATGTCCTTTTATTGATCTAATATACAGACTTCTAAAATGTGTTTGTGGGTGTTGTTGCAGATTGGCTGTGAAGAAATACACAGGTGCAACTAACTACAGGGAGAGGATCCCCAGCACTTTCACCCCATGTGGCAGCTTCATCTTCTCAGGCAGCGAGGATGGAATGGCCTATGTGTGGAACGCAGAAACAGGTGAGGACAAGCTAAACACATCTGATCATCCAGTATGAATTTAGACACAAACAAAAATTCTAACAATCTATGCACTTGGGGCCAGTTTCCTGAATCCAGATTAAGCATAGTCCTGTACTAAAAAGCCTGCTCAATGGATAATCTCCATTAAAATTGCTTTTTGTTCCAGGATTTATCTAAATCTGTATCTGAGAAACTGTCCCTAGCTAAGTGCATGCATTGTTTGTTTTTTGTTATGATGAATAATAACTGCTGGTTTTGTGCCTACTTCTACCAGGTGACCAGGTGGCGGTGTACTCGGAGCTGTGTTACCCCACAGCCCTCCGTGGTGTGGCCTTCCACCCTCATGAGAACATGGTGGCCTTCTGTGCCTTCGGTCAGAGCCAGCCTGTGCACGTCTACTTGTACGACCGCAGAGGTGAGCAGCTCGTTATTGTACTGAGATAGATCATGTAACGAGAAGATCTTAGGAACATGCCTCAGCTGTGCCTGAGTACCTGGCTCAGAGCATTCAAATAATTGTATTGTAAGAGGACAGTGGTGTTACCAAAGATGGTGGATAAAGGAAGATAGTTAACTCAAGCCATTTACCATTGTAAAAAATATTAAATGATCCTATCTGTGTAGGTGGGAATTCCCTCTCTCGCGTGAGCATGCTTTCCAACATGAGCTCACGGTTCCTCCATAATATCTGGCATGCTCACGCGAGAGAGGGAACAACTTGCTCTGGTTTACTTATTGTCCCCTCCCCGCTCGTCCCATACGCCCCGTCTAGAGAAAATTAGCCAGTGAGATGTCTTGGTCTGGGGCATCCCCTCCGTGGGGCGGGGGCAATAAGTAGACCAGAGTGGCCCTGCCCCGATCAGAAGGAATTAGGGAGTGGGATGTCTTGCTTTCTCTACCGTCTCAGGCATTACTAAGTCTTGATTCCATACAACTTGAGTCATTAGTGTAGGAGCCATTTGACTGTTTATAGCAGGGGTGTCCGGACCACAGGTGGTTTGAGTAAAATAAAAAAAGTATAAGAAGTATTTTTGGGGGGCTCAATATACTTTAAAATGACAACATTTTGACAGCGAGGAAATACAACCACTTTTTTTCGTTGAAGACCGAATGCGGCCCCGGGGAAAAATGAGTTTGACACCCATGGTTTATAGGCTTATTGAATATTTTGTGTAAACTTAGTCTGTTTTGTGATGTTTGAGGCCTTGAGATTGGGTAGACTGTGGATGAATATTTTTTGCTGAGTATTTTTTTGCTGTTTTGTGGACTGAGAGGAAAATCTGATTTGATTTATTGGGGAAAAAGATGCGCTGAGTACAACACAGAGGATAACACGTTAAAGCGATTCCACTCGTTTTCAACGTGGTCCCAGATGGAATACACACAAAGACCAAAAAAACAAAAATATTTTTCTCTCTGTTTCTCCTCAGTGGCCCAGCTGGAGGTGGAGAGTCTGAAGGGCCACAGCAGGTCTGGATCAGCTGACACTAAGATGTTCAGGAACACATCCGACCCAGTCACGTTCCAGGACACATCCGAAGCAGCCATGGACTGCTTCGCCAGGGCAGCCAGACTATCTATGAAGATGCAGCGCGTCAAAGATAAACTGGACTCTGTTCTAGTGAGTATAAATCTTGTTTTGATAAGTTTTAAAACGCAAATTATATTTTTACCTCAAACTGAAGGTAAATAATTATGCAAATTTACTTGAATTTATTAATGACCCTCTCAAACAAATTTTTGTAGGAACCATCTCGGTACTCCTCTGCTGTGGAACACATGTATGAGCAAGGTATGCTTTAACAATGATATTGGTATGTTTATGCAACAGTATGTGGAAATTGATTTGACATGTTTTTGTGGTTTGTAGATAATGGGGGCATATATCAGATGGGGAGGAGCCTATCCCAGGAAGCTGGCCCAGTAAGTAGTACACTTATTAACTCTGTAAACCCTTCATATTAACCGTTTTATTGTCCACAAAGAGGCAGCCCCTCTGCTCCAACCTCTGTGTGTATGTGTGTAGTCTAGAGGGGTTGGGATAAAGCAGAACACATTTAAGTTTCCCTGTAATAATGGACAATAACGTATTCTTCTTCTACTGTTTTCAGATGAGCTTGAACTCGTCCCTGCCTCCCCCGTCTCTCCTGTCACCACACTCCAAACTGCAGCTGTCTGGTTCCCTCAGAGCTCAGTTCATCCCCCAGGCAACCCTCTCTTCCCAGAACCGTGAGTGGCCCTTTCTCTGAAAAAATCTGTCCACTCCTCGCCTTCATTGCACTGATCCTTAATCTAAAAGAACTGACCAGGTGAAAGCCAGCCTAAAGATGAGCTTCCACCATAATGTTTTCAACTGTCAAGTTTTTCCCTATCAGTGCAGATGAAGGGGAGACAGATTGTACTGCTACAGGTCTATGAATCTAAGCAGCTCTGTGAACCACTGTGTCGTCAATAATTTGTAAGAATTTAGGTCCGTTTACCCAAATGAGCTTAAGACCCATTCATGCACAATGAGAGCTTTGGCCAGACATTTCAACAACAAAGCAAGGGAAGGGTTGAACAGAACACAACATTCCCAGGCTCACTAGACCTGTTAAGGATCTTACAGAGCAGCATGTTCACTGTACATAAAGACCAAGACTGGCCTCTCCCTGTCTTCAGCACTGTCCGTAGCCGTAGGTGTTCACACCTCTACGATTATGTATGCTTTGAGGTTTATATTAGATTTAATATATTCATCTGGTATTTCCTTTGTCTTTTTCCTCTCTTGTTTGCAGGTGGTTTCAGCCCAGTAGGTCAGCATCTAGGAAGAGCTCCATCCTTCAGGCTACAGACAGTAAGGCACTATTATAATGTTATATTTGGCACTTTATGCTTTTCTCGTTGCTTCCTTTTATATGTATTTTATTGGGTTTTAACAGTTTAACTTTATTTTAGTCTTGTGGACTGAATATTTTCTTTATTTTAATTTTATTTTATTGAACCTTTATTTATTTATCTATTTGAAAGAGAGGTAACGCGTGAAGTTGAATATGGAACGTTCCATTTCTTTCCTCAGAGCTTCCCTGATCATCTGTCTACAGCCATTAGAGTGGAAGCAGATTCCTTGGTACCAATTCAGCAAATGGTAAGTTCATGTTTTTATTCTGACATTGACAACTGTATGCATTACTGATACTGTACCCAACATTAAAATATGACAATTTAACAATCAGTTATTT
Organism: Thymallus thymallus; assembly: GCA_023634145.1. NCBI lineage: Eukaryota > Metazoa > Chordata > Actinopteri > Salmoniformes > Salmonidae > Thymallus > Thymallus thymallus. The sequence goes on from CM042406.1 coordinate 18,281,369, forward strand.
TTAACACCATGGTCAACCATTCTTAAACCCTTTTAATTTCTCTTCCTCTCTGTCAGGTTGTCTCTTTGTATGACTACAGTGCTACCCGGTCAGATGAGTTAACGGTACAGCGTGGTGATGTCATCCATGTGCTCTACAAAGACAACGACAACTGGTGGTTTGGCCGGCTGGCTAACGGACAGCAGGGATACTTCCCAGCTACCTATGTTGCGGAAGAGAGTAAGTAGAGTTTTACACATTTTCCACATTAATATAATATGTGCACTTAGCAGACACTTTTCTCCAAAGCAACTTACAGTACAGTGATTGTATACATTTTATTGAGAGCTTGATCCCTATGGGAAACCCACAAACCCACCTTGGTGTTGCTAGCAGCATACTCTTACCAGCTAAGCCACACAGGACCACTTTTCTACATGAAAAATAACCCATGTGGATATATAGCCTATAAAGTCAAGTCTGTATGGAAGTGTTGTTTGTTGCTAAGCTATTTGCCTTGTCTGTCCCAGGGGATTACAACGAGGAGCTGTCTCAGGCCCTAAAGGCACAGTCTGCCCTGTCTGAACAGACCGACCTATCAACTCCTCTGTCTGAACCACGGACCGACCTATCAGTCCCTCTGTCTGAACGGACTGACCAATCAGATGAGAGGTTTACACCTACCAAGGTAAGGAGACAGTGGGTTCTGTTTCAGCGATCGTTGTGTGATGTAGCTACAATGTCTCTTGGTTCTGATGGTGCAGGGTACTTAAAATACAAATCATTGATTGGTGATTTCTTTTAGAATTCACCCAGACATCCCCTCCACCAATACAGTCCTCAGCTCATCCTAGGTCAAAAATCAACAGGTTAAGACGACATCGTCACAAATCTGGGACCAGCGTGGTTGCTAACTACCAGCGCCGTTGCTAACTAGCATAGTTAGTCCCATTGTCACAAAGAGTTATGGGATATTAGAACCCTGTTGTCTTAGCCTTTGTCATCTTCAACCTAGAGCTCATCTCATTCCCCCTCTTGAGGGAACCAAGGTTATAGGAACTACTGGTAATTTCCTTGTCCCCTCTCTTCTACTGACCCTCCACTCACAGGTGTCTGCTGCCGTTGTCTCTGGGGAACTCAAGTTCATCTCTGAGCTGGACACAGACCCTGAGCAGCCTGCTGCCACCAAGTAAGTCCTCTTCCTCACAGCAACAGTCCTCATATGTCACAACGATTGTGACGACACAATCGTTCACTCTTGTGCCTCTAAAATTGAGAAGTCTTTTCTGTATTTACAACTAGCATTTGATGACATTCACAAACAACTTTCTCAACAAATGGCGTCACTTGCCGATTTTAAATGTAAATTATGAATGATTGACTGATTTGAAATAGTATCTAGGCATTTGAACTAAGTTTTAGACAGCATATTGAAAACTTGTCCAAAAAGCTGAAACACTCAAAACGCTCTTTGGTCTTGTAGTGAGCTACGAAATACTTAGAACTGGGCGAGAGGGTGAGAAGAACTACTTCCTGCTAACCTCTTGCCAAGTCCCCTTCCTAAAGGGTATTTTTTAAATAAATAAATGTAAGGCCAGTGTGTTTTCCCCCATGTTTCTCAAGAGTGAAGAAGAAGAAAAAGAAGTTAGTGAAGAAGTTAGAAGCTCCGTCATCACCACAACCAGCCGCATTCTCCGACCCTGATGCCCCAGGAACATCAACTACCAAGAGGAGGGCCAAGGCTGCAGGCAGCAGACCATTGCCCCCCAGCCCCAGGAGAGGACAGTCCAACAGCGCCTTGGAGCCTGATGCCTAGACCCATGGACCTATGATTGAGTACACTAAGAGCTGTTTTTTACTGCTAAATTCCCCTTTGAACAGAAGATAATGTTTATAATGAAACCATCCTGTAAAGTGTACACATTGTTTTTCTTTCAAATATTCTTTAAATGATGTCCGAATTAATATTCATGTTTATATTTATTTTTATATATAAATATACAATTTGAAAACGTTTACTATAATGTCCTACATTGTAGTCAGTCCTGGAGTCCTATTTATTGGAGTAATGCATTCATTGACTTGTATAATTTATTTGTTATGAGCTATAAGAAAGTCATACTTATTAATACTACAGTTTGTTTTATAGCTTAAAGGGATGAGGAAAGTTGCGATCACCAGTACATTTCAAAATAGTAGCCAAGTGAATTGTTTGTATCTGTATTTCTGTGATTACAAGTTGCTAGTCATATCTTAAATATGTCAGCAGTGATTGTGTAATATAACAACTTTGAAATGTGTTATGAATGAAGAAAATTTAAATTTTGTTTGAAAGGTACGGTACATATAGCTAAATATATATAAAAATGAATGATATCTGAATGTGATGTAAAACAAAACAATCTCAAACACAGATAGACTAAATCTGTTCTCTTTTATTATGAATTCCCTATTTTATTTGACAAGACAAATGTAATTAGTTAGAAACTTTTGTACAATCTGTAACTCTGCAGTCAGTGGGGAAAATGGTACCTAGAGTTCTCCTAATGCCATTATTGTAAATATGAGTTTAAGAGAGCAGAAGCACACATTGGAATAACAAAGGCATGCAACTACAACATAAGTAACTACAAGACTAACGAAGGTCTAAGCTTACATTAGTTACATATTTTCAAATACTTTGGTGTCCTTAAATTAACCACATTTATGATCACTTGACAAGTGGATATGGTCATTTTGGTCAATGGTCAATCTACATAACCATGAAGGAGGTCAGTAGCTAGGCACGTTGTGTTCTGACCCCCCTGTTCAGACATATAATCGAAGTCAAGTGGTGTTGGAAATGATTGATTGGAAATGAGAGGCATTTACATAGTACTGCATTTCAATGGGTACATATTTATATAGCCAACTGATAAATGCCCTTTGATTGTCATTAAGTAAACATTATTTTGTGAAACATTCACCTATTCCAAAGTAAATGGTGTTTTGAAATAGTTTGCTAAAAGCTCATTCAAAAAGTTCCAAAGCTTTACCACAGCCGGTTGATGTCCTTGACAGTTCAAGTAGGCATACACAGGTCTTATTTTGATATTGACGTAATGCAAACTGCAACCTGGACTGATTCTGTTTTGATTGCTAATGCTTCTCAATGACAACAAATGAGAAGTCAAACTTGTGTAGCATCATCTGCTTAGTTTTACATTTTAATACAAGTTACAGTCTACGTTTAGCACCTCTATGTACTGTATATAGATATATTGTTCACTGTGGATGTTTTATAACTAACCCAAGATAGACCACAGCCTGTTGTTTACAGCAAATTAATCATAGTGGGCAGAACAAGCACAAGGTAGGGAGAGCCTATTGGCGCATTCAAGCATGTATTTGCATATTTCTGTTAGGGAACGCCTAAATTTGCCCTAGCACTCCTAAACAATGCATTTTTTTTTAAATATTTGGCAAATTGTCAAGTCTATAAAATGTAGTCTACTCTGTTTGTAACATATTCTAGTTTTGGAAACAGAAAACTGTATTGAGATTAAATGTTTCATCGCTGAGAAAATGTGCAGAATGTCGGACAAAATCCGTCTCGCTCCATCTTCTCCCACTGCTGGCCACTGGGCTTCCTCTCATCACCATATTTGGTAGTGAGTGGAAACGCCAACTGGATGCTTCACATTTATACATCTGGTGAAATATCTTTCTCATTATTCTATCTGTTATCACAATCTAGCAATACATACACATAATATATTTATTTATTTAACCTTTATTTAACTAGGCAAGTCCGTTTATTTACAATGAAGGCCTACCCCGGCCAAACCCGGACGAAGTGGTGTTAAGTATTTGGTACCCAACTCTCACTGTACGTGTTCCTGGTAGATGATCTTTGTTCAGGACAGAAGACGGGTACATTCATCTGAAGCTCTTTTCCTCTCGAGCTGAGGAGCCCTTTAGATCCAAACAAATAAAAGCAAATTCAGGGACAAATAAAAATGTATCCGATCCGGTTACTCTTTTCAAATGGCTTTCTCAACATTTATTTTCTACTTGTTTATGTTATTAAACAAAATGTATTATGGAATCATTACCTTCTTTGTCGTGTTCCTTGACAGAGAAAATATATACCAAGAAAGAAAGCCTGAGGAGAGGAGGAAGCATTAGTCAAGGACATCCCAGTTTTTTACTTGGTCCAGGGCTCCATGTGGAATATTTAAAAAAAAATCCATGTGACCTCAATTACCCTTAATAACTAGCATAAATAATGTGTTGATGTCAAAGTAAGCAATTTAGCACCGAACTTTGAGTTAACCATCCATAGGGTCATTAGTGTCGCGGCAGGACTGACAGTATTGAACTGTGTATAATATGATACGTAAATGTCCATACTTACGGCTAAAAAGGCCAGGCATCCTTGAACAGAAGCAGCCCACTCAAAGCTCAGCTGCTGTGTGGTGAAGCCACCGAGCGTTGGACCACAAAACATTCTGAACAAATAAAACACACCTTTTGTTTAGGATTCCTATCTCCAAACTCCCAACTCTCAAATCCTGCCTCGGAGAGTTAATATGACATACTTTAAGCACATACCCAATGGACCACACTGCTCCAAACAATCCAGACACCAGTCCAAGAGTGCTCAGCCCCTCCTCAAATCCATTTTCACTGCCATCAAATTTTTTAAAAATATTATTACGTATTCTGCACCTCATGCATTCTGATGACACTGTAAATATAGTGTATGTGTGTGTACGTGTCCTGGTGTGTATGTGGTCATCTCACTATGCACAGTTGAGTATTTCAGGGAAGGTGGGGATGGCAATCATGCCTAGAGAGAATCCTATGACACCCAGCATGAAGACCAACAGCCACAGCTGACTACAGAGACAAAAAATATATATAATTTTTCTTGTTAGTATAATAGTAGTACAATTATAGTAATAATAGTGCATTTCACACTGATAACAGATTCAGACCTCTGTATCTGCAGAATGGGGACAGGACCTAAGAACCAGAAACCAGTTGCTGTAGACACGCCTCCTAGCACCATCAACCACGGCCTCGTGGACTGGAAACACAACCAGAACGTAAAATCACATTATTGTCTATGTGTGTAAAAGAGAAGTTGTGACTACGATACACCACTGGTATTGGTTGGTATAGTGTTGGGTTAACTGTACTCACAGGAAACCTGTCACTGATGATACCAAGCAGAGGTGAGGCCAGACAGTAAGGCAACGACAGGCCAAGCAAGAGAAGACCCACATAACCTGGAGAGAGGTCAAACTACATGTAGAAACAAAGGAGAAACATATGAAGGTATTGAGGTCTATCCTACAAGACATAACAATCGCATTTTGAAATGTGACATAAATATATTTTCAAATATGAGGCTTTCAATTATACCAGGGTTTGGAAAATACCAGTTCAGGCAATTCAGTAAGTAAACTGAATTGAAATGGAATTCACCCCAATCGTTGTATGTGCCTGGCTTTACCTTATCAATGGCATATATGGACAAGGTTGCATCCAGAAAGCCGAGTCCAGAGCTCAGGGTGAATATGGCAAAGCAAATAAGGACTATCTTCAAACGCGTGAACAGCCTGAAGAAGGAGTCCTTGGTAGGATCAGCAGCTGAACAGTGGAACAAACAAATTAATCAAATGTAGCATAAAATATCATCACATGAATAATTGTATCCCCACAAAAATACAAAATAGGGTCATAACGAAAAATAGAAACAGTGTGGTCTCAAAATGTCGGTCTCTTTTCGAATCAGAAAACGTAAACATTCAGTTAACAATTTACACACTATATTCTTAAATGGGGAAACGTAAAGGATGTAACTAGTATATAGACATAACTATTAGTTCATAAATCATGAATAAACAGTTACCAAAGCTTGGTAAGATGTAGATGTTGAAGGGGACCATGAGAAAAAGGAAGCATCCCAGAGCCATGAAAGGAACTTCGTATCCAAATGACTGATACAACCATCCACCTATTGGTGGTCCCAGTATCAGACCCAGCCCTGTAAAGATCTCCAAACTACCCTGAGAAGACAAACACAACACATTAATATTCAACATGCATTTTTACCTCATACCCACAGGCTTCTGTTTACAATTCCAAACAGAATTATCCAATTGTATCAACATCATATCATTATGACCAAATAGAGGAACTAGTCACAATGCCTGTTGCTAAGGAGGCTTTCAGACAGCCACAACACGAATGGGGCAAAACTCTTGGGATACCAAACAGTTTAACAACTTAAACCATAATGCTTTTTTGTTTGAGCATGGTGTCTAATGCCTACACATAACATACCAGGCAGACTCTTACACAAGGGTTGGTTGACTAAACTCACCAGAACAGTTGCTATGTTGTTTGGGAAAACTTTTGCTGAAATTGCAAAAGAAGACGTCATTGCAGCACTGAAGCCCACAGCATCAACAGACCTTATGATAAAGCACAGAATAATAAAAGTAGCTCCCTCAGGAACTCTGTCGAGTAAACTGCAAAACAAGAAGAGAAAAAGTTTTAGACGAAAATATGTATTTGTCCAAGTTTGAGTAAAATGAGGAGGGCACTTAGAAATGTGCTTTGGCACTTTGGCTGGTGTTTGATGGATAACTCACTCACCCAAAGAGAATGGTGCACCCCGATGACACAAATAAGCCTGAAATTAGCATGACCTTTGCACCGATCTGGACAATCTGAAAGGACAGAGAGAGGAAGCATGTGTTATGTAAGAGACAAGTCATGCAATCAGAGTAGTCTGATGACTAGACATAGGATGTGTGCATCCCAAATGGCACCATATTCCCTATGAGCCTTGTCAAAAGTAGTGCACTACATAGGGAATAGTTTGTCATTTGGTACATAGCCTAGTAATTCCAAATACTTACATATTTACCCAGCAGTAAAGAGCCTATCAGATTGCAGAGCGCATAGCAGCCAAATATAAGTCCGATGACAGTCTGACTGGCTCCTTTTTTCATGGCCTGTATAGAAGCAATACATACATAATTCTCCTGTACAATCAATACATTACAATAATAAAACATACAAATACTACAAAACACCAAAAAGCTTTCCTGAAAAAGCTTCATTTAAGATTGGGTACAAGAAGTTGTTTTCCTTTTGGAGGACGAGGGCATGTGCTTAACAAAATTGGGCAACAGTCACAACAGCTGACTTTATAAAACAGTCATTTAGGTCAGTTTATCACTAGCCAAAGTTTAATAATTGGGGTATGTTTCCCAAAAGCATAAAGATCAGCTTTAGCAATTCACCTTCAGTCAATTGGTAGGCAATAGACAAACGATCTTAATGCTAAAGATGATCTGATGTTGTTGGAAAACTCACCCATGAAAGTTTGTGCCATTACTTGAGTTATGACACTTGCCATAGGCTATCATATCAGTGGTAATAACTTTATTACATTGGTTATGTCATTATTTAACACCATTATATAGCCTAGGCCTTATAACAGAGATTTCTATCACAAGAGACTACTCTCTGGTCACTGAAATGCATATATCCACTGGACAGCCTATCATCTGACCTGTGTTGATGTGTGAGTGTCCATTGTATGGCACATCATTGCCCTTAGGGGCTTTTATCATGTCCAACACATGATACACATACAACCACTCGAACAGTCATATAGTGATATCTTACATCCAACCAAGAAAATTAAGAGTGAACTTTTACTATGGCCCTCCTAAACATTTGCCATTTCTGTTTTGTAGGCTATTTTCCCATTCTATAATCTGAATAAAGAAATCATGATTCTGCATATTAATTCTGCATTACTGCTCAGACAGCTTAGCCTATTTCACAAGAAATTAAGAAATAAAATGGTTGGTATTGAACATTACTTCGTTGGGGAAGAATGGCCCCAGTATAGAGTAGCAAATCATTGAGCTGAAGTTGACAGATGCCATTGATATCAATGTGAGGATCTGATATCTTGTCATCCTTTGATTAGGACCACGTGTTGATTCTTCTGATGTGGTGCCATCTACAGAAATAATGAATTTATCAAATAATGAATAAATCAATCAATCAACCACACAGTAAACACAATATGTCGGCATTACAAAATAAATGGATAATTTAATTAGAACATAACATAAAGCCATTTCGCTACACAAGCATTTTGCTACACCCGCAATACCATCTGCTAATCATGTGTACGTGACCAATAACGTTTGATTTGATTTATTAGAGTACATAATTGCAGTCAAAGTCTGACTGAAAACAAAACATAACAATGTAACAACAGTTTTTTGTTGTTGCAACCAACAAGTGCATTCTATGAGAAATGCATCTTATTTCCAATATATGTAGTGGTAGGAATTAGATTCTGCCCCTGAACAAGGCAGTTAACCCACTGTTCCTAGGCCGTCGTTGTAAATAAGAATTTGTTCTTAACTGACTTGCCTAGTAAAATAAAGGTTAAATAAAAAAGATTCGTTGAATTACAAACGTTTTAATGATATTTGAAACTAGACATTTAAAGAGAAAAACGGCAACTTATAATTGATTCTATGTAATGTCACCAACCTGTTTGTTGAACTTGATCAGAATCCATATTGTTGTCATTCATATTAAAGTATACTCCTGATCCGGATTGTTATTAAAGTCACAAATGCCTAGACTAAAATTCCTGTTACACAAATAGACCCATAGATGTCGCTTCATAACGTGTTAGCAACGTAGGGAAACCAAATGTATCACAACTTGGCTGGTTAAATCCATAAAGCGTGAAGAGAGTTGCCCTGTCAAATCTAGAGTTGTGAATGTGAACGAACTTGTGAGTAGGCTGTCTAGGTGTTGTTCGATAAGTCCCGCCCTTAAGGGAGTGCACACACACACTGGCTGAAGCTCTCACAGTCTCGCGTCTCACAGTTTAGGCATTAACTCAGAATGGTTACGGTTAGGTTTAAGTTCAGGCATCAAATACCACATTTGATGGTTAGGTATTAATTCCAAATGGTTAAGGTAAGGTTTGGGATAGGCTTAAAACAAAAATGTAAAAGAAAAACTACTTTCTATCACTGTTGCCCCTAGTGGCCAGTTTTCACGTCATCTCCTCACGTCCTCAGACATGGTTGGACATCGAATACTGACTTGTATCACAGGTGACCTGGTGTACACACACACACACACACACACACACACACACACACACACACACACACACACACACACACACACACACACACACCACATGAGTAGACATACGTGTTATACATTTTATTACGCTTTTCGACATTGGGTGGTAGGCCTATCTTTTAATGTATGATATATCTTCTGATATATAATCTGGACACAGCAATTGTATAAGATTTAAAAGAAAACAATTAATCTAGGCAACATAATAATATTCATTAAGGTGCTGATGCTGATTCACAATGATCACACACACTGTCTGTATTGATAGTAATAAGCTTTGAAGTATTGCTGTATTACACAGTAGAGTAACAATGCTAAGCATTGAATAATTTAATAACCACATAACTTGTCTACAATACTTTTTCAAGTAATATCCTGCAGATATACAGGTAACTGCCAAAAGAAAGGAAACACCAACATAAAGTGTCTTAATAGAGTGTTGGGTCACCATGAGCCAGAACCGCTTCAATGCACCTTGGCATAGATTCTACAAGTGTCTGGAACTCTATTGGAGGAATGCGACGCCATTCTTCTTCAAGAAATTCCATAATTTGGTGTTTTGTTGATGGTGGTGGAAAACGCTGTCTCAGGCGCCACCATAAATTATGGATATACTGACAAGATACAGAACATGTCTCTCTGCCCTAACAATGGGAGTCGTTGTCCACAAAGTTGCTGTCTAGCTTCCGCCTATCCTTTCTTTGGATTGGTGGATAAATCTCATTGAGATCTGGTAACTCATTGTTGTTGACGTCAACCTCATGTATTCAATGGCGAGAGATGCTATGCTACTAGCCTCATGCCATGAGTATCCATAGCCAACTCCAAACAACTACAATATAAAGTGTTTTTTCTCAAAGTTGCCGGGATGTCACGTGTCCTACTTATATCAGTACACTCATAACAACTTAACCATTACAAAACTTATATTAGATCAAATAAACCTCAAGTAGCAATTAAGCCATTCATTTTTTTGTTGACCAAATTCGACACTCTCATTGACTTCCAATCAAAAACTCCTTGCTTGGTGGGCAAACAACAAAAAAATGCTAACTGCTGAGGAGGCGCTGCTCCAGAATCTCCCATAAGTGTTCAATTGGGTTGAGATTTGGTAACTGACACAGCCGTGGCATATGGTTTACATAGTTTTAATGCTTATCAAACCATTCAGTGACCACTCATGCCCAAAATAATGGCCTGCCCAGCATTTGTATGTATGACCCTAAGCATGATGAGAAGTTAATTACTTAATTAACTCAGGAACCACACCTATGTGGAAGCACATGCTTTCAATATACTTTGTATCCCTCATTTACTCAAGTGTTTCCATTATTTCAGCAGTTACCGAACTTTCAGATAAAAGCAGCACAAGACATGTTATTTACTGAATAACATGTTCACAAATGAATTAGTCAATCAAATCCAATTAAAATCTTCAGTACCATGTGACACACTATTAGTAATAATACAGACAATCTCTATCTATCAAAAGCAGCAGCAGAAACTCCAATGAGATAAAGCACTTCACATTCAAATGTTCAAGTAGCACCATAACCACAACCAGTGACTAAAACACAGAGCCCAACCAAACGTATACACCATAACATTAAATTAAGGATAGCTTTTCATTATCTTGCAGGATTTAACATTAGCTGACCGATCTGGCAGCAGGTGGGATTTCTACTGTGTAAACTTTTCCCCAGATACATGATCCAGGCATTTGATGATTTTGGTGAATGATTTACACATGCATGAATTATTTTTTTTCATAGGTTCAACCAAATGAAATGATGGGTAGAAAGTTAGGTCTAATATTGATAATATACATGTTACAATTAGTTATAAATGTGTTCCAATTTGTCGTATGAGGGTATGTGGTCCTTCGATAACATTTACAGAATGGCATATTTATGTTGTATGAGGATATGTGGTCCTACAATAACATTTGCATAATGGCATAATTTATGTCGTATGAGAATATGTGGTCCTACAATAACATTTACATAATGTCATGTAAATAATGGCATAATTTACCGAAATGTGGATATTCCTTGGATCACTTCATAGAAGTGATCTTCGAAATAACATCTAAATAAACTCTAAATTACTTTCAAAATCATCTTGTTATCTTTTCACAATCAACATGGTCTCCTCTCTCACAATACATTATTTCAACATTGTCCAACATTGCACTTCATTTTCTTATTACCATTATAACCTGCAATTTTAGTCACGTCTTTTAAGATTGCACGTCTCCACAGGGCAATTTCCAAATCCAATGCATATATACAGTAAGTAAGAGAAACTTACCTACTAAAAAGCTTTGTTGTGAGGCTTACTAAAGTGTATTTCATAGCCCTATTAACCGTCTTGTCCAGCACAGCACTACATCGACAGTCCCATGTTACAGGACCCAGGATAATCATCTCTGATTATTCTGTCACTTTGCACCAGAGTACGTTGTAACAGAGACGGAATATTATTCATACAGTTGAAGTCGGAAGTTTACATACACCTTAGCCTGTCACGATCGGGTGCAGAGACAGACCAAGACGCAGCGCAGGGATAGTAGTTCTACATTTATTTATTAATACTATGTATAATAAATCTTGCAAATGAACGAACTATACAACACAAAAACGATAGACAAACGTCACGTTCCAAAACAAACACGAAATGAACGGACGTAAAAAAGGCACACTTACTTCACCGTGACTGCGACATAATACGACAACGACCCACACCAGAGTGAAGGACAGACTCAACATATATAGGATCCCTAATTAGAGACAATGCGGTGCAGCTGCCTCTAATTAGGGATCCAACCCAAACCCTACACAGAAACAGAAAAGAATGACACTGTCAGACTCTGACCATAGCTACATAGAGAAGCAAATAGGCTTCTCTATGGCCAGAGCCTGACATAGCCAAATACATTTAAACTCTTCCTGACATTTAATCCTAGTAAAAATTCCCTGTCTTAGGTCAGTTAGGATCACCACTTTATTTTAAGAATACGAAATGTCAGAATAATAGTAGAGAGAATGATTTATTTCAGCTTTTATTTCTTTCATCACATTCCCAGTGGGTCAGAACTTTACATACACTCAATTAGTATTTAGTAGCATTGCCTTTAAATTGTTTAACTTGGGTCAAATGTTTCGGGTAGCATTCGACAAGCGTCCCACAATAAGTTGAGTGAATTTTGGCCCATTCCTCCTGACAGAACTGGTGTGACAAATTTTCTATAGGATTGAGGTCAGGGATTTGTGATGGCTACTCCAATACCATGACTTTGTAGTCCTTAAGCCATTTTGCCACAACTTTGGAAGTATGCTTGGGGTCATTGTCCATTTGGTAGGCCCATTTGCGACCAAGCTTAAACTTCCTGACTGATGTCTTGAGATGTTGCTACAATATATCCACATAATTTTCCTTCCTCATGATGCCATCTATTTTGTGAAGTGCACCAGTCCCTCCTGCAGCAAAGCATCCCCACAATATGATGCTGCTTTTCATGGTGGTTTTGGAGCAGTGGCTTCTTCCTTGCTGAGCGGCCTTTCAGGTTATGTCGATACAGACTCGTTTTAATGTGGATATAGATACTTTTGTACCTGTTTCCTCCAGCATCTTCACAAGGTCCTTTGCTGTTGTTCTGGGATTGATTTGCACTTTTCACGCCAAAGTATGTTAATCTCTAGGAGACAGAATGGCTGCGTGGTCCCATGGTGTTTATACTTGCATACTATTGTTTGTACAGATTAACGTGGTACGTTCAGACGTTTAGAAATTGCTCCCAAGGATGAACCAGACTTTTGGAGGTCTACAATTTTTTTTCGGAGGTCTTGGCTGATTTCTTTGGATTTTCCCATGATGTCGAGCAAAGAGGCACTGAGTTTGAAGGTAGGCCTTGAAATACATCCACAGGTACACCTCCAATTGACTCAAATTATGCCAATTAGCCTATCAGAAGCTTCTAAATCCATAACATCATTTTCTGGAATTTTCCAAGCTGTTTAAAGGCACAGTCAACTTAGTGTATGTAAACTTCTGACCCACTGGAATTGTGATATAGTGAATTATAAGTAAAATAATCTGTCTGTAAACAATTGTTGTGTCATGAAAAATGAGTTTTAATGACTTCAACCTAAGTGTATGTAAACTTCCGACTTCAACTGTATGTGGTGTTGGGTTAGAGCCAGTGATGTAGTGGTAAAAAACATAGGTGGGTAAACACTGATCGCCATTTGCGGTGAGTAATGTAACGCTCCCTATACTTTCAATGCATTTTTCTGTAAAACGCTTGCGCGAAATATCCTCCACTACACCACTGGTTAGAGCAGTTTCTTACTTCAGCCTTTGAGTAACATTGGCTAAGGCAACAGCAAAGGCCTGCACTGCTGAGAAAGGATACTGGAAATCCAGGATATATGCGTTCCCATCGATTCTGCCAAACTGCATCACCTGTAGAAAGACAGGTGAAAAGAGACAAGAAAACAGAAATAAAGCTGTAAGGAAGGCCTGTTTGCATCACATCTGTGGGGCGTAGGTACGGGTGGGCCTGGGTGGGCCTGTTGGAAAAATTGTAGAATAGCATGAGATTACCTGTAAAATTGTAAAGTTTTCTCTTTGCCCCATAAAAATTGTAGGAAGTTAGCTGCTTCCCCAACCCCAAAAAAATACAAAATAAATAAAAATAATTGGCCCACACAAATTTCTGCAGGCCCACCCACCAATGAATTTCTGGCTACACCACTGCTGCCTGGAGCTCAATTTGAGTACTGACTCAGCTCAGCCATAAACAGGTCAATGTGACAGTTAGTGGCAGCGGTGGGATCTGAACCTAGGCCTCCAGAGAGGCTGGAGGCTAAACTTATATTTAAAGCAACCACAAACAGATTTCACATTCTAAATTATATATAGGTGGTTCATTTTTACAATGTAATGGATTCAAAATTGTACCTGTCTCCCATCCAGCTCGATCTGAAAGTTCTTCGCAGACTCCTGAGTAACCCGTCCTCCGAAGTCCAACTGGTAGACCTGTGTGGCCTCGTTCCAGAGTGGCTGCTTATTGGCCATGACGTAGATGAATCCCTGGCTGCCCAGCCCGCGGTCCTCTCTCTCATTGGCCTTCCTGCACTTAATCTCCTCCAGTTCATTGGCCATCCTCAGGCTCCTCTTACTCTTCCAACCCTTCTTGGAGCTCTGGCTCTGGTTCATCAGTTCGTCTCCGCTGATGAAGAGCTCAGGCTCGCTCTCCGAACTGTCCTGGAACTCACTGGTGGTACTGGTCCTGTTGAGTTTCTTGGTTTTGTTCAGCTGTTCCCTCTGGCCTTTAGGTTTCTTCTTCTCCCTGCCGCCAAGCCTGGGGCTGGAGATGAGGGAGTTGAAGTCAGAGATGGCGCGCCCTTCCTTTTTGGATTTTCCCTCTGAGACGGTGGTCATGTTTGCATCCTCGGCTCGGCTGTCCAGACGTTTACGACTTTTCTTGCTGAAGCTGTCGGACCCCTGTCGGTCTGGAACAGGGCTTTTGTTTAGAGAAGACGGCTCCTGGAAGCTACTGGCAGATTCCGCCAGTTCCTCTGTAGAGTTTTTGGGTTTCGGCAGCTCGGTTGGTGGAGGGGGAGGAGGAAGTGAAGGAGGTGGGGGAGGAGGAGCAGTAGGAGGAGGTGGGGAGAGCACCGGCTTCTCTAACACCTGATGAGACTTGCTGGGGAGGGTGTCAGAGCCTGTCGGGTCCTGCATGGGTAGGCTATATGGGTTCCAGGGGTGCAGGCTAACAGGGTGCAGCTGAAGCCCAGCACAGGAAGTGGCCCCTGGGTACATTGGGGGCAGAGGGCAGCAAGCTAGGTTGGCATGGTTGGGAGGGTATCCAGGTGGCAAGACCAGGTTGGGGTCCTGTTGGGCAAGCTGGGGGACTGGGGCAACTACTTCGTTGGTAGGGCAGGGTGGTGGAAGGCTCTGCATGGACTGGAGTGGGGACCCACCCTGACCTACGCCTGGAGGGAAAGGTGACAGGGAGATCTGGTAACCCGATGGGAAAGTCACAGTACTTGGGCTGATGGGAGGTTTTGTTGTGAGCACAAAAGGCAGCCGTGTCATGTCCAGATGCTGAGCATTGCTGAAGATGAGCGGGGGTGGTGGTTTGTGCGTTGGTGGTGGAGGGGGAGGGGGAGGGGGAGCTAAGATAGTCTGTTCTGGGGGTATCCAGAACTCTTCTGCGGTGTTGGGGTCCCACGTTTCAGGACGTTTCAGAGTCCAACTAACCTCCCCAAGATTCAAGTGACGACACCGCTGACTTAATGTCTCGTCTTCGGTAAAGGCAGAGTTCACATTCACAGTCCTATCCCTGCTGTTATCAATAGGACTAAGCAGATTGTAAGACGACTGAGAAGATTGAGGCAAAGTGCTTTTGGAATGAACTATGATGGTGCTGTGATGAGCACCTTTTCCTGGTGGGAAATCCTGTCGCACTACAGTGCCTCCTGCGATGCCACTGCTGCTACTACCACCACCGCTAACACTGACACTGGTGCTGCTGCTGTTGCTGCTGCACTGAGTGCAGGTATACAGAGCCGTGGGTACCCTCTGCTGGTAAGAGAGCGCTAGGGCAGCACTGTTGATCTTAGACTTGGTTGGTAGAGTCTTTGAAGCATCAACCATCTGGGACACATTCAGGCGGGATTCCACATCTTGCCGGTCAGGTCGCAAGGTGGCATGAATCATGTGACTACTGTCCATGCGTTGGGGAGGAGGAAGTTTTGTTGTGTTAATGTTAACCTGATTGGCTGGATCTGGGTAGGGGGGTGGGTCTCCGCTGGGTATGGAGTATTGTGGCACAGAGAGACGGCTTAGAGTCGCTGAGCTGTAAGGAAGCTGGACTTTCTTACTGTCAGACAATGATGTGACTTTAAGTGTGGCCGAACCTCCCATGCCTTGAACAGCGTAGGTGTTCTGGTTGTGTATGAGTCTTCTGCGAGGGTGACATACCTCCTCTACATTCCCACTGCTGTCAAAGGTTGTGATCCTCTCGTATCCCATTTGGTACTGGAGACCAACTTGGTGGAGTGAGAACTCATCTTTCTTCAGGCACTGGTCTGCTGTGACCAGTATGTTGGGGTTGTCACTGTTGGTGATGAGGGTCTGAGGAGCGGAGGAGGTTGTGGCGGTGGCTGCAGACACTACGGTGCCTGGGTAGGGTGGTGGAGGGTTCACCTTCCTCATCTGGATCTCAAGGGAAGTGTCTGCATCGAGGAAGGAAGGAGGTCTAGACCGTAGTGTGTCTGTGTCTATGAAGGAAGTAGGTCTGGATCGGGAGGAGTCTGCATCGACGAAAGACCGCAATGTACCTGTATCTGCATCAATGAAAGAAGGAGGTCTAGTCCGTATTGTGTCTATGTCGATGAATGAGGGTGGTCTAGATCTTGATGTGTCTGCTTCGATGAAGGAAGGAGGCCTAGACCGTAAGCTGTCTACATCAATGAATGATGGAGGCCTGGACCGCGGTAGACTAGGCCTGCCCAGAGTATGGCTCTGAATATTCCCCTGCTCTCCTCTTTCTGGTCCCAACACTGCACTGGGGGGCGGTATCTGTTGCAGTACCTGGAACTGCTGCAGAGAGATGGTGGGATAGCCAGTAGGCGGAGGGGGCAAGGTGATCTGCAGCTTCAGTTGCTGCTGCATTTGTTGGTGCTGCCTCTGCATCTGTTGGTGTTGCTGTTGTATCTGCTGATGCTGCTGCTGCAGCTGCTGTTGTTGCTGCCTCATCTCTATAATCTGCTCTCGGATCTGCTGTTGTTGCTGCTGCATTTGTTGTTGCTGCTGATGCATTTGCTCATGCTGCAGTTGCATCTGTTGGTGCTGCTGAGCGATTTGCTGTTGTTGCAAGTGTTGGTGCTGCTGTTGGATCTGCTGTTGTTGCTGTTGCAGTGCCGCCTGTTGTTGTTGGTGCTGTTGTTGCAGTGCTTGGTTCTGCTGAGCCTGTTGCTGCTGCTGCTGTTGGATCTGCTGTATATGATGCTGTTGGAGTTCTTGATGTTGTTGTTGAATCTGCTGTTGGTGTTGTAGTTGTTGATGCTGTTGCATTCTCTGTTGCTGTTGCTGCTGCTGTTGTTGGGTTTGTATCTGTTGTGGTTGTTTGGACTGCTGTTGGTGGTGTGTCAGTTGTGACTGAGGACGTTGTTGTTGAGGTTGTTGAGGGAGGTGATGTGGAGGTGGAGGTAGCGTTCCAGCTAGGAGGGGACCCATCTCTAGCTCGTTAAAAATCCCCTGTCCTGGGTTGGAGTACCTTCCCGGAGTCCCACTGTACTGTGCTGCTACTGCATTCTGACTGTGATCAGGTCCTGCAATAGTGGCTGAGACTGCTGCAGCAGCCGCCACTGCTGCTGCTGAAGCCGTAGCCATCGGATTGGTCAAGACATCCAGCTGGATGTTCTGATTGGCCAGCAGGGACTGGACCAGACCAATGCTCTGAGTGGGGGACATGGCTTGGGCAGGGCTGTGGATGGGTGCGATGGGGATGTTGACCGTACAGGGAGGGTTGTCACTTGTCACTCCAGATGGTCCCATCACTGAAAGACAAGTCAAAGAATATTCCAATAACTTCAGGTAATGTTATGAATTACATTCATTTCTAAACAGAAGTCAACATCCAACCGAAATTAATGTAAACTTGATAATGATACTTAATTCCAGTATCAATTATTTGGTAGTTTGTTTAATTGTTCATTAATTCATGACTTACCTGGCAAGTCATCCTCATCCTCACTGAAGACGTTTGGGTTAAAGACAGGCAGGCTCATGAAGTCAAGTGATATTTTCCTCACCTCTGGAAGATAGATCGTCATCTGCCTTGGTTGTAGATGGAGCAAACTGGTCTTATAGATAACTAAAACAAGAGGTAAACATTTCTACAATCAAATTGGAATGAAATCTGAAATGGAGCAGTCAATGTAAAGGAACATTTTAAAGAAAAATATATAAATACTGTAAATATGGTTGTTTGATTTCAGTAAAAAAAAATATCTCAAAATTTTGGTGATCTTACCTACACCAAGATTAGCAGGTAGGAAAGAAGCAAGTCCAACGATTTTGAAATTTGTCCCCCAAATATTGGACGTGACTTGAGCAAGATAATTATGCTGTGAAATCAAGCAAATAGATTTTTTTTTTTATGATGTTGCATGCGCAGCTAACTATACCCGGTTTACTTCTGGGCACAGAAGTGACTAAATCTGACACCCCTAACAACTAAAGAACCACTATACCAGTTTCACACGACACATATTCAGACAATACCTCAGAGATTCCATCCATGGACATCTCTCGACGCGTCAGACTGGGAGCTCGAATTGGAGGCTTCTTTGTTGGTAACCGTGGTGATCGTGGGCCTTCCTGACTAGCCCGGGACATTTTGGGAGATTTTCTAGATTCCATGTTCCTTCTACGCCAGATAACAGCCAAAACAAACGGCAAATAAAGGCAAAATAGACCAATTAAAAATTATTAACAAATAACATTTAAAACAAATAAATGATCAGTATGACATATTGAAGAAGTTTGAACTTTTTTATAACATGGATCATCTACTAAAGGTAATAGTTAGGATTAGGGTTGTGGTAAACATTAGTCTTATAACTTTCCTCCAGAGTCCAGACCATTGTAATGAAAGATACCTGGAAAGCTTGGGTGACCTGTTCCCTCTGGATAGTTTAGGTGACTTCTTCCCAACCCACTCATCACTTAACTCAATGTCGCTGGAGTCGGAACAGTTACAGCTGTCAGTCATGTAGGAGATCATAGCATTCACACACACCTCATCTGTAACAAACAAACAAATAAACAACTAATTAAAAATCATCTTTGACTCAACCTCTATGAACAGGTCAGAACTGTAGAACTACATCTGAACACACAACAGTAGGGTTGCCCAACTCATCAATTGTGAGTTAGCTGTTTGTGCGTAACGTACAATCTATTTTTGAAAGTGCATTATAATAAATGTTCTTGTGCCAATCCTACCTGCTTTGCTGTCTGTTTTAGGGTCTATGATGATGAACTCTGGCCGTAGCTTGCTGATGCGTCTGCCTTTGAGGATGGGCACCAGCCCCCCTAGGTGTTCCAGGTAGAGGGTATAACAGGGTCCCCCTGCCTCTGGATTGTCCTCCGCTCGCTTCATTGTGCAGTGCAGCCTCTCGTTGCCAGCAGTGGGGTAGCTGACAAAGTCACGGATGTTGTTGGGATCAGGAATAGGAGGCTAGAGAAACAAGAGATAAGCATTAACAGTTGGTTCCAATCCGCTCCTTACCCTTAACCCTTCCCCTTGGCCCTTACCCCTTTAGATCGTTAGGATCTGAATAGGTACACTCAGGCTAGTGATGGAGCTTCCAGCATATCCCCTGCACCTTACAGATCTACAGACATTGAAGGGTTACAACCAAGGGGTCCTGTGATTTTGAAATGAACAAGTCCAGGTGGCTTTGAGCTCAGATAATAACCTACAGTAGCCAACTGAATAAAGCTCCTTTTACCTTGATGGTGGGTATGAAGGCGGTTGTGACGTAGGAGCAGAGTAAAGTGGGCATGTTGAGTTTGCCCACATCCCTCTCCTCCCACAGGGCGCTAGCGATGCCCTGTTGGCACAGTAGCTGCAGGCTGGCCACCCGGTGCTCCACCCGCACCACGTACAGTGCCGGGCCACATGCCAGGAACAGGCGAGAGTCTCTGTGGCCCCAGCAGATGGTGGTGATGGGGTGCTGCAAGGCAAAGGTTGACAAGGCAGGTTCCCAGTCAGCCCTGTTCTGTTCTATTCTATTTACATTCTACGGAACATTGATATCTGGCTTTCTCCATAGCCCACTGAACGAGACTTGGAAGTATAGTAACAGTACATTTCATGTTAAGAATAATTTCTGTTAATTTTGTAGTTATTCATTGAAGATTTCAGATTACTTATTGACTTTGACTTACAGTATATGTTTCAGATGACCTACCCAGAAGGCAGTACCAGTTTGTAAATATCATACTATAACATTTCAGAAAAGTCAATCAAATAGGGGAGCTCACCTGGGCAGAAGTATCTAACGTGTAGATATGTTCTCCTTGGATGTTGTAGAATTTGACCAGGGCGTTCCTCATGATAGAGTCAGAGGGGACTCCAGGGAGCCCATGTCTCTCCATTCCAGCTACCGCCAGGAGGTCCCCCTGAGAACACCACTGGACCTCCACATCTGAACAGGAGAGGCTCAGTCACGACATATTTGGTCCATCCACACATAGAAGATTAAAAAAGTATTTACCTTTGAGTCCTGAGCAGATGACGGTAGGAGCGAGGTCATCATAGTTGTTCATCAAACTGATGTCTCCAGATATGAAGCTAACTGTCAGAAGGGGCTTCAAGACACGCACTTGGGAGAGAGAAATAAACACATTAGCCTCCTGGCCAATGTGCACGATCATAGCGTTCACAGTAGAGGTAAAAAATATGATCACATCTCCTTTTTTACGTTCGAGAGAGGTACAAGACAGGGATATTCTCTCTCTCGCTTTTAGCGTTAAAACAATGTGTTACCTTAAGGTGGGTTATTGTCATAAGACTTAGTGTCACTCTCTGTGCCCAAAAAATCAGTGCCTAAATTATTTAAATAAGCACACTATATTACATGATCATTATTACAGTATCTAACCTTGAGGTGGGTTATTGTCATCTGAGTCGGTGTCGCTTTCTGTGCTGTCCTCCACTAGGAAGCAGGGGCAGTTCCAGGACATGCCGACGATGCCATCTGACTTGTGTAGCAGGACATGGGCCAGCATGCGACCATGACAGTCCATCACTATCAACTGACCGTTGGCTGTACCAAACAACACCTGAAGTGGGCAGGAATCATTATTTTCTGAGAGAAAACATACATGGGTCTGGTTTCCTGGACAAAGATTAAGCCTAGTCCTGGACAAAGAGTAAGTAAGCCTTGTCCGAGTCAGAACAGCCCATAGGGGCAGGAGCCTATCATCTACTACCTGTTGGTCGTCAGGTGTCCAGATGCCACAGGTGATCTGGCTCTCCAGGTTGATCTCTGAGGACCAGTGTCTCTGTCCGCTGACCGACCCCACCAGGACAAACCCATCCCTGTAGGCGATCAAGGCCTGAGTGCCATCATGGGACCATGTGAAATCACTCACCTGATGGAGAGAGTAGAAATGCATCCATTATATTATCTTTCCAGCATTACATAATGTTCTCACCAATACATTATCTTCCCCAATAAAAATATATAAAAATATCCTACCCGGGCATCTTATACCTACCTGGGCACCACGGTCATTCACTAACTCTACAGACCACCGTCCCTCATACTGAATCCAGACGAAGATGCCTCCCTCCATGTCACACGTAGCCAACTTCTGAAAGGGCTCATTCCAACGAACCAACACAACCTGCAAAGTGAAGTATGCAACTGCTATTACATTCTACAAACACAGGGGCTCTCTAGGAACGTGAAAATGGAATACAATTAATATTCAATGTGAGATACACACGCTGAATGAGAGAAAATACAAAACAGTCCACTTCCTCCAACTACTCTACATAGCCTATTTTATACTAACACCAAATGCTCTTTTGTGATGATTGTCAGCTTAAATATGGGTGTTTATATCAGGGTGTTTTTTATTCATTCTGCAGATAAACGCAGTTTCCGGAAAAATAACAAGACCCACCTCACTGTTGTGTCCTCGCAGGTTGAAGTTGATTCTCTGAGGGGTGTTCCTGTCTCTCCTGCAGTGGCTGGATGTGAACGTCACGCCCACCACCCCTCTACCGTTCCCTGTGGCCAACCAGCCCTCCTCATAGTAGCGCCTCTGGCACACAGGCTTGTCCTTCTCGCTCTTGGGGACCAGGCCCTTCCAAGAGAGGCAGAGGATGTTGGAGTCACTGCAGAGGATGGGACCATGTTCCACAGCAGCCAACATCCCTACTGAGTGACCAGGCTTGGAAGTAAGCAGAGGAGGAGAATATAGTGGAGGTTTGTGTTTTTCTTCAAGGGTATCATTGACTGACTTGATTATTTGTTTGTTTTTCCGTTTGTGTTTTTATATCACTCTTTATTCTAGATTATTTGGTAGGCTAAAGTGCTTAGGTTGTTTCTCCAAGAGGTAGGCCTAGCAAATCATACAGTCAGGTCATAACTCAACATTACTAGACAATGCATGACAAAGTAATGTAACATAGAATAAAATTATAATAGCCTACATGTTACTCACCTCATAGTTCCTGGTCATTGTTGACTACAATTCCTCCTTTGTAGGTGGTGTCCATGTTTCCATTCAGATGGTTCACTAAAGAGTGAGATAATTCCTAATGCCCAGATAGATAAAATCTATCAATGAAAAGATTCAGGGTATCACACAGCATTCAGTTTACTACATGGAGACATCCTGGTCCACAGGTCTTGAAATGTCCATCCTGGTTACTTGGTAGACTATGGCAGGAAAAATAAAAAGCTAAAGAATAAATGTGGCTTTTCCTGTTTAACAGCTTTTTTATTCCAAGTTATCCATAGCCTATATAGATTCCATCGAAAGGATGCAGCCTTTAAACAGGAAAATCACTGCCTTGTCCATTCAGTGCATCAACCTTGGAATTAATATTGCTCTCAGCTATGACATGGGGATGTCTAGAATCATGTTCTCTATGCAACACTGCATTGAACATTCTGAACCGAACACACTTGCGTTCGTGTCTGCATAGATACGGAGAACATCAGTCTGTTACGTCATTAAAACGATACCGATTCAATAAAACTTGTAGATTTCAATGAATACACGAAATAAGAATCCGCCTTAAATGACATTACGCGAAATAAATAACCCACCACCACCACACCATATGTCCAGTATCCACCGGCTATTTTCCACATTTACAATAAGATAATCTAGAAATCAATCAAATCACCCTGTCATAGTGAATTAAGATGCATTTAGACTGAATGTAATCCATCACTCTCATCCACCGCTATTAGTTTAGATTGAATCAGAGAGGAACCTGTATAGAAAGAATGATGTCCCTCGCTCGTTTGCCTTTATCTGATAAATTCAAATTCTGACAAAATATGCAGGATACCTACACGAACAAGATGCAGAACTCACTTGATCAAGTATAAGGTCGCTGGCATATCCTCGATATGTGCAGTCCACCATAGATATGTGAGAAAGTGCAGTCGCGTTGTCAAGCTGCTTTCAGCTAACGCACCGTTCGCCTTTATTGTCGGTTGCAATGTCGTTTTCATTGCCGTGTATGCTTCATTGGGTGCGTTCCAGAT
This sequence comes from Thymallus thymallus, assembly GCA_023634145.1. Lineage (NCBI taxonomy): Eukaryota > Metazoa > Chordata > Actinopteri > Salmoniformes > Salmonidae > Thymallus > Thymallus thymallus. Next base: position 18,304,852 of record CM042406.1, read on the forward strand.
TGTCTTTATTGTAGTCACGATGCGCAGATCATCAGATCTCACAAATCCTGGAGAGGTGTTCAATATCTCAGGAAACACATCAGTGTGATATAGCAATCTTCTGAGACCCGCAGCGTGAATACCATAATGATGACCTGGATCGCAACCAAAGACATGCTATTTGCAGATAAAAATCATTTGATAAATAAAATATCAATGGTGATCTCAGTGGGTCAACAGATGAACTGATTAAGATATTTCTCCAGCAATAATCTGAAATAATTTTGCAACAATAACAAGAAATATCTATTTTTTTAAGTGATGTTGCCTTTATGGAAAATCACCCCTCTGCTCTACATACATATCACAGAAACATTCAGATGTATAAAATGTAGATGTAGACAGACCACATAAGACTGGATAATAATTAAAACTTTATTAACAACTTGATCAACATATCACAGAAATTTGGGCCATAATAGACAATCCTCCCAATCCTTCATCTTTTTGCACATAGATTCCGTTTGGATACACACAGTTTTTCAACATAAACAGAGCACAATCTATTTATTTAGTTTTCTTAGATAGTAGACTGAATAGAAGGCAGGGTGGACGGTAGACCAAAGATGGACCAAAGGTCAATTTACTCAAAACTGAACAGTTCTCCATAACACAGAGCCCCTATCTATTCCAAAGGCCCCCAGCAGTAAAGCCAATACTGTAATAACCAGTCAACCTATGTGTCCCAGGCAGTATATGGTGACATCATCAGGTGCATGTCTCTTGAAAAGCATTGATGACACTGTCATATGTGGGAGGAGGAGTCTGTGTGGGCAGGAACCCTTTAAGACTGCTGTTGCCCAACCAGAAAGAGTTCCGTTGGGGTTGAGCTGGCATGAGGGAGGCAGTGTCTACTGCTGATGAATTGGTGGCAGTAGTGTCATGAAGGGGCAAGGTATCCTGGTTGTTAATGTCACCCTCCGCTCCCTCTCCTTGAGCCATCCTGCTGCCCTTGGGCACGGGTCTGAAGGTGGACGCTCCTGAGCCGGTCTTCTTCCCCAGTGGCCCAACCGGCTCCACAGATGGCTGTCTATATAGGCTTAAAATACCTACTCCTCCGAGGCTGTTGTCGCTGTGCCGGTCAAACACGGTGCTCCGGTAGAGGCCTAGGTGGTTGGCCTTGGGGTTGTGTGAGCGCTGGGAGGTGGCTGAGTGGTGCTGCTGTTTGGGGCGCCTGGTAATCCGGGTGGAGGCTCTGCGTCTCGACAGCCATGTTAGGAGGATGTAGATCAGCGCTCCAATCAGTAGGCCCAACAGCATGGACAGACAGAAGGCTAGGACTAGGTTCCCTGGAGGAAAAGGAGGAACATATTAGACAACTTTTTATGATTTTCCCTAATTTAAAGTCAACATATTTGAGGTGAACTGATACTGAATACTGAATGTTGAATGCTGTCCTAATGGGGAAAGCTGGTAAAAGGCAGGGAGCAAAGTTGATATTTGGTTGTAATGACATCATTGCAACCAGTTTTGTCTGTTGGGGTAGATCAAAATGGAGTGGCAAGGAACTCACTTGTTGGATAATTGAGTTTTCAAATTCCTTGACAAATTGAAAATTCTTGCTTCCATGGTCCACAATTTACATTTGACAAATTAAAAACCGAAAGTAGTAAATCGGCTACTTAAAGATGGTCTCATCACTTAAAAGACTGTAGGTAAAATTCAGACAATAACTTTAATAACACGTACTGTAAAATGCATCCTACACAGAAGTTGAGTGGTACTTTGTAGCTCATTTGGTAACGCCAGGGTAGTATGTTTGATTCCCGCGACCACCCATACGTAATATGTATACACGCATGACTAAAGTCGCTTTGGATAAAAGCGTCTGCTTAATGGCATATATTATTATTATTATTATTGTTATTATTATTATATAAGACTAATGCAGTAATTTTCATATGGAATACTCATTAATGAAAAATAACACATTAAAAAGGCAGGCTTTAAATTCTTACCAATGTTAAATGATTTTAGTATATCCAGAAATGGATTCGTCTCATTGAATGCCATTATAATACCGAAAAGAAAAGTAGTTCACATTCAAGCTGATAGTGACAACCCTGCTGCACATTGAACTGAACTCTTTCCAAGACAGGCTGCCTGCTTGGTCCATTTCTTCCTGTCTGTTTTGTTTGCAATAGTGGAAACATTGCTGTCATTCTTCCTGCCTCTCTCTCAACTTTTTAAAATTAGCTTGTGCTTTGCTTATCTGCATGGGGCAGAACTCTGGGAAACAAGGCTGCTTCCTCTGACATCATTTCCTCTTGATTAATGAACAATCAATGCTCCTCTTGAACAATGGCCTCTTGGCTCCAATATGAAATTTTGTGATTTACTTGTATTTTAATGGCAACTTTGTGAATTTTAGATCTTTTTTAGATTTTAGATCTTTAGACTTTTAGATTTTATATAGAGTGTTATAGGGGTATATTGTGTAAGGTCAGTGGTGTAAAGTACTTAAGTAAAAATACTTTAAATTACTACTTAAGTCGTTTTTTGAGTATCTGTACTTTACTTTACTATTTATATTTTAACAACTTTTACTTCACTACATTCCTAAAGAAAATAATGTACTTTTTACTCTACATTTTCCCTGACACCCAAAAGTACATGTTGAATGCTTAGCAGCACAGGGAAATGGTCTAATTCACAGACTTATCAAGAGAACATCCCTGGTCATACCCACTGGCTCTGATCTGGTGGACTCACTAAAGACAAATGCTTTATTTGTCAATTGTCTGAGTGTTGGAGGGTGTCCCTTGCTATCCATGAATAAAAAATAAAAAATACAATTGTGCCGTCTGGTTGGCTTGATATAAGGAATAAGAAATGATTTATACTTTTACTTTTGATGCTAAGTATATATAAGTCCTTGAGCAAGAAACTTAACCCTAATTTGCTCCAGGGGCGCCGTTCTACTATGGCTGTCATTGAAAATAAGAGTTTGTTCTTAACTGACTTGCCTAGTTAAATAAAGGTAACATTTAAAAAAATAAATAAAAATAAAATAAATAATAATATATATACAGTGGGGAGAACAAGTATTTGATACACTGACGATTTTGCAGGTTTTCCTACTTACAAAGCATATAGAGGTCTGTAATTTTTATCATAGGTACACTTCAACTGTGAGAGACGGAATCTAAAACAAAAATCAAGAAAATCACATTGTATGATTTTTAAATAATTAATTTGCATTTTATTGCATGACATAAGTATTTGATCACCTACCAACCAGTAAGAATTCCGGCTCTCACAGACCTGTTAGTTTTTCTTTAAGAAGCCCTCCTGTTCTCCACTCATTACCTGTATTAACTGCACCTGTTTGAACTCGTTACCTGTATAAAAGACACCTGTCCACACACTCAATCAAACAGACTCCAACCTCTCCACAATGGCCAAGGCCAGAGAGCTGTGTAAGGACATCAGGGATACAATTGTAGACCTGCACAAGGCTGGGATGGGCTACAGGACAATAGGCAAGCAGCTTGGTGAGAAGGCAACAACTGTTGGCGCAATTATTAGAAAATGGAAGAAGTACAAGATGACGGTCAATCTCCCTCGGTCTGGGGCACCATGCAAGATCTCACCTCGTGGGGCATCAATGATCATGAGGAAGGTGAGGGATCAGCCCAGAACTACACAGCAGGACCTGGTCAATGACCTGAAGAGAGCTGGGACCACAGTCTCAAAGAAAACCATTAGTAACACACTACGCCGTCATGGATTAAAATCCTGCAGCGCACGCAAGGTCCCCCTGCTCAAGCCAGCGCATGTCCAGGCCCGTCTGAAGTTTGCCAATGATCATCTGGATGATCCAGAAGAGGAATGGGAGAAGGTCATGTGGTTTGATGAGACAAAAATAGAGCTTTTTGGTCTAAACTCCACTCGCCGTGTTTGGAGGAAGAAGAAGGATGAGTACAACCCCAAGAACACCATCCCAACCGTGAAGCATGGAGGTGGAAACATCATTCTTTGGGGATGCTTTTCTGCAAAGGGGACAGGACGACTGCACTGTATTGAGGGGAGGATGGATGGGGCCATGTATCGCGAGATCTTGGCCAACAACCTCCTTCCCTCAGTAAGAGCATTGAAGATGGGTCGTGGTTTGGTCTCCCAGCATGACAACGACCCGAAACATACAGCCAGGGCAACTAAGGAGTGGCTCCGTAAGAAGCATCTCAAGGTCCTGGAGTGGCCTAGCCAGTCTCCAGACCTGAACCCAATAGAAAATCTTTGGAGGGAGCTGAAAGTCTGTATTGCCCAGCGACAGCCCCGAAACCTGAAGGATCTGTATGGAGGAGTGGGCCAAAATCCCTGCTGCAGTGTGTGCAAACCTGGTCAAGAACTACAGGAAACGTATGATCTCTGTAATTGCAAACAAAGGTTTCTATACCAAATATTAAGTTCTGCTTTTCTGATGTATCAAATACTTATGTCATGCAATAAAATGCAAATGAATTACTTAAAAATCATACAATGTTATTTTCTGTATTTTTGTTTTAGATTCCATCACTCACAGTTGAAGAGTACCTATGATAAAAATTACAGACTTCTACATGCTTTGTAAGTGGGAAAACATGCAAAATCGTCAGTGTATCAAATACTTGTTCTCCCCACCGTATACAGTCGTGGTCAAATGTTTTGAGAATGACACAAGTATTGGTCTCCACAAAGTTTGCTGCTTCAGTGTTCTTAGATCTTTATGTCAGTAGTTACTACGGTACACTGAAGTATAATTACAAGTATTCCATAGTGTCAAAGGCTTTCATTGACATTGGCATTCAGTTTATGCAAAGAGTCAATATTTGCAGTGTTAACCCTTCTTTTTCAAGACCTCTGCAATCCGCCCTGGCATGCTGTCAATTAACTTATGGGCCACATCCTGACTGATGGCAGGCCATTCTTGCATAATCAATGCTTGGAGTTTGTCAGAAGTTTTTGTTTGTCCACCCGCCTCTTGAGGATCGACCCCAAGTTCTCAATGGGATTAAGGTCTGGGGAGTTTCCTGGCCATGGACCCAAAATGTCGATGTTTTGTTCCCCGAGCCACTTAGTTATCACTTTTGCTATCACCATGAATGGTCTCAGGATGCTTTACTGTTGGCATGACACAGGACTGATGGTAGCGCTCACCTTGTCTTCTCCGGACAAGGTGTTTTCCGGATGGCCCAAACAATCAGAAAGGGGATTCATCAGAGAAAATGACTCTACCCCAGTCCTCAGCAGTCCAATCCCTGTATCTTTTGCAGAATATAAGTCTGTCCCTGATGTTTTTCCTGGAGAGAAGTGGCTTCTTTGCTGCCCTTCTTGACACCAGGCCATCCTCCAAAAGTCTTCGCCTCACTGTGCGTGTAGATGCACTCACACCTGCCTGCTGCCATTCCTGAGCAAGCTCTGCACTGGTGGTGCCCCGATCCCGCAGCTGAATCAACTTTAGGAGACGGTCCTGGCGCTTGCTGGACTTTCTTGGGCACCCTGACGCCTTCTTCACAACAATTGAACCTCTCTCCTTGAAGTTCTTGATGATCCGATAAATGGTTGATTTAGGTGCAATTTTACTAGCAACAATATCCTTGCCTGTGAAGCCCTTTTTGTGCAAAGCAATGATGACGGCACGTGTTTCCTTGCAAGTAACCATGGTTGACAGAGGAAGAACAATGATTTCAAGCACCACCCTCCTTTTAAAGCTTCCAGTCTGTTATTCTGACTCAATCAGCATGACAGAGTGATCTCCAGCCTTGTCCTCGTCAACACTCACACCTGTGTTAACAAGACAATCACTGACATTATGGCAGCTGGTCCTTTTGTGGCAGGGCTGAAATGCAGTGGGAATGTTTTTTGTGGATTAAGTTCATTTTCATGGCAAAGAGGGACTTTGCAATTAATTGCAATTCATCTGATCACTCTTCATGACATTCTGGTGTATATGCAAATTGCCATCATCAACACTGAGGCAGCAAACTTTGTGGAGACCAATACTTGTGTCATTCTCAAAACTTTTGACTACTACTGTATATATACAACCAAATGTTTTTAGATTTTTACTCAAGTAGTATTTTACTGGGTGACTTTCACTTTTACATGAGTCATTTTCTATTAAGATATCTTTACTTTTACTCAAGTATGACAATTGAGTTCTTTTTCCACCACTGTGTAAGGTATAGTGATAGGGGCAGTGAGGATATTGTGTACGTCAATATAAACCCAACCCTCTGTGGCCCACAATAATGTAATTGTTTCCAAGTGTCTTTGGCTTTATTGGCAATTGTTTCACTAGGGTTATGTATGCAAACCCAACAAAATGTCACTGTCCAATAGAAAGTCTGCAGTGAACACTATCAAGTATACAGCCTCTGCTGGGACTTCCTCCAATTGTTGTGCTACTCCCTACCACCTCCCTAAACTCGAAGCCTTCCTTAACTGCTGTGGTTCCCATGTAGCTACAATAATCTATGGACACTGTTACTGAATTGCTGGCATGAAGTGGTTGCCTAGATAAATAGACAGTTTCTCACACTTTTCTGAATAAAAGTCTATTGTAGTAACCAGGGGCGCCGCCAAGGATTTTGGACCCCATGAAAAGATATCACATTGGGCTCCGCTCCCACAGGCCACACCAATCCTGCGCAATTGCTGTAACCACACAAATTCAGAACCCAATTGACCCATTCAAAGCTTTAAATAACTCTACCTTTGCAGGCTTGCAACTCTCTTGTAGTCCAATATTTACTGTACGATATTTACTGACAGTGAGCTGTGAAAATATAACACTGTGAAGACATGCATGCAACATTCTGCATACAGTGGAATTCACTATTTGATGCAAGACTGAAAGCCTCTATAAGAAATGTGCTAAAGGCCATCTTTTACACTCTAAATGTAATTTTAATGGTAAAATTCTTGAATGGAAACTTCTCTTGACATTAATGAATAACCTAAAATAAATATAACTTAAATATACATTAACCTCTTCAATTAAACTAAATGAACATTATCATCTATAGAATGATCTAACAAACAATATAATAAAATCAGCAGCAGATTTTTGAACTAAGTATACATACCAACTAGAAAATAAGCAGCTGTAAGTGAAAATGGAAAATAAAATGGAGATGAAAAGGCCTGATGGTGGCGCTAGACGAAAGGTCAAGTGGTCACCAAATCAATAGGTTTCTTCCACTTGGGGTCTTGATTGTGCACAACAGATTTTATGGCAATCCAGCCATTACTTTGAGATATATCTTGTTCTCAGTCTGTTCTCAGTCTTGTTCTCAGCCTGTGTGTGATATTGCGAGGGGTGAAAGTGAGTGATGAGGCTAAGAATGAACGAGAAAGAGGAAATAGACGTATATAAGATTTAATAAACATGAAAGACAGCAATACACAAAGAAAGACTAATAACCCGCAAGGGTTGAACAGAAAAACATGGAGTTAAATAGTGACCCTGATGACCGATGAGGAACAGGTGTGGGTCATCAGGGTGTTGCTACCATCTTCCTCCGACCGCCGGTTAGAACGCCGGCGAGGATGATCGCTGGAGAGGAGGAGGGACCGGTGCTCTGCGCGGGGCATTCGTTACAGTACCCCCCTCCCTAGGCGCGGCTCCCGACGTCGCCACTCGCCGGCGTCCTGGACGACCCCGAGGGCGAGGTGCTGGTCGATCCGGACGGCGAGCATGGAACTCTGTGGTAAGCGACGCAGATGTCCGCCGCCCGAACCCAGCTACGCTCCTCAGGGCCGTATCCCGCCCAGTCCACCAGGTACTGGATCCGACCCTGCCGTAGCCGAGAGTCCAGCACCTTGTCCACTCGATATGCCAGACCCCCAGCTACCTCCGTTGGTGGTGGAGGCGCCACTGCAGGTCCAGACCCCCCTAGTGGACCAGGAACCACCGGTCTGAGGAGAGAGACATGGAAAGAGGGAGACAGGTTGTTATAAGGTGGTGTGAGTCTTAACCTATAGGTGACCTCGTTCACTCTCCGAAGGACCGTGAATGGTCCCACATACCGGGGTTCTAGCTTATGACTGGGCAAATGGAGCTGGAGGTTCCTCGTGGACAGCCAGGCTTTATCCCCTGGGTGGAACACTGGAGCCTCACTCCGCCGCCTGTCCGCCTGTGTTTTTTGCTGCTGAACCGCCTGCTGCAGACGGACCCTAGCAGGGGACCAGACTCCCTCAGCCCTCCCAAACCACTCTTCCACCGCCTGAACCTCACCAGAACCCCTCCCCCAGGGGCACAAACGGGGCTGAAAACCCAGTACCACCTGGAAGGGGGTCAGACCAGTGGAGGTGTGGCGTAGGGAGTTCTGAGCGTATTCCGCCCAGGGAAGGAAACGGGTCCACTCACCTGGCTGTTCCATGCAATACGCCCGAAGGAACCTCCCCAGTTCTTGGTTGGTGCGCTCAGCTTGCCCATTCGCCTGAGGGTGGTACCCGGATGTGAGACTGACCGCGACCCCCAGTTTGGACATAAACGCCTTCCACACACGAGAGGTGAACTGGGGACCCCGGTCAGACACGATGTCCTCCGGAAGTCCATACTGTCGGAAGACCTGTTGAAAGAGCACCTCAGCAAACTGGAGAGCAGAGGGGAGGCCGGGTAGTGGTATGAAGCGCACCATCTTAGAGAACCTGTCCACTACCACGGCGATGGTGGTTTTCCCCTCTGCTGGCGGTAGATCGGTGAGGAAATCTACCGCGATGTGAGTCCAAGGCCGCTGAGGTACTGGTAGGGGATGGAGCTTTCCTGTTGGAGCCGTTCTCGGCGCCTTGGACTGTGCGCACACCACACAAGACAGTACATAATGACGCACAGTCCTCCCCATGCCCGGCCACCAATACTTCTCCCAGAGCGCCTCCAGGGTCAGACTGATACCTGGGTGCCCGGTGGCAGGTGTTGTGTGTGCCCAGGTTACCAGCCTTCCCCGCACTCTCCTTGGAACGTAAACCTTCCCCGGAGGGCAGGTTGCTGGGGTAGGATCTCGTTGGATCTCTGTATCGATGTCCCAGGAGACGGGTCCTACAATACATGATGGAGGCAGGATCGGGACGTCCTGCCTCGTCTCTGCCCCCCGGGATTTTTTGTTCCCGGGCGATAGGTCAGGGTGAACTGGAAGCGCTCAAAAAACAAAGTCCAGCGGGCCTGTCGGGGGTTAAGGCGCCGGGCTGCCCTGACGTACTCCAGGTTCCGATCATCCGTCAGGACAGTGAACGGCTCATGAGCGCCCTCTAGCCAATGTCTCCACTCCTCCAATGCCAACTTTACCGCCAGTAGCTCTCGGTCACCCACGTCGTAGTTCCTCTCCGCAGCAGTCAGCTTTTTAGAAAAGTACGCACAGGGGTAGAGCAGGGGAGGATTCCCCTGCTGCTGAGAGAGGACCGCCCCTACCCCGACCTCCGATGCGTCTACCTCGACCGTGAAGGGCTTCAGCGGGTCTGGGTGGCGGAGCAGAGGAGCGGTGGTGAATCGGCCCTTCAGGTCGAGAAAAGCCTTCTCGGCACTCGGGGTCCAGGTGAGGCGTTGAGGGCTTCCTTTCAACAACGACGTGAGTGGCGCTGCGATGGAGCTATAGCCCTTGATAAACCGGCGGTAAAAGTTGGCGAAACCAAGGAAGCTTTGGAGCCCTTTAATGTCCCGAGGGACTGGCCATGACCTAACTGCCTCCACCTTCAACTCCTCCATCTTCACCCCCCCCGGAGAAATACGGTACCCGAGGAAGGAGACGGCCGTTTGGTGGAAGGCGCATTTTTCCTCCTTGACATACAGCTGGTTCTGTAATAAACGGCGGAGGACAGCACGAACGTGTGTCACGTGTTCTGAGAACGTCGGGGAGTACACTAGGATATCATCGATATATACCACTACATACCTCCCCGACATATCCCGAAATACCTAATTCAGAAAAGACTGGAATACCGCGGGGGCATTGGCGAGTCCATATGGCATCACTAGGTATTCATAGTGACCTGACGCCGTGCTAAATGCGGTCTTCCACTCATCTCCCTCCCGGATTCGAATAAGGTTGTATGCGCTCCGGAGGTCTAGCTTGGTGAAGAAACGCGCTCCCCGTAGCTGCTCTATGGCCGCAGGAACGAGGGGCATTGGATATCGGAACTTCGTTGTTACCTCATTTAGTCCGCGATAGTCAATGCACGGCCTTAATCCCCCTTCCCTCTTTTTCACAAAAAAAAAGCTAGCTGAAGCAGGGGACGTAGAATGGCGAATATGCCCCTGCTCCAGTGCCTCTCGGATATATTATCAGTTTCGACCATAGAGAGCGGATATATACGTTTCCGGGGAGGCACGCCGCCAGGCATCAGGTCGATGGCACAATCCCAAGCACGGTGTGGAGGGAGACATTTGGCTTTTTCTTTGGAGAACACCCTGCGTAGATCTTCATATTCGGGCGGAATGTTCCCCGGGAGGGCACTCTCCGGACTCTCCACCGATGTAGCCCCTACCGTCGTTGGAATACAGGTCTTCCTACATTTATCCGACCATCCCAGAATCCTCCGTGCGCTCCAGCTGATGGTAGGGTTGTGCTGCTGGAGCCAGGGAAGTCCCAAGATGACCGGATGTATGGACGACGAGATCACCAGCAATTCCAGCCTCTCTCGATGGCAGCCGTGAATGGTGAGGGTGACTGGACGGGTAACGTGGGTAATGGAACCGGAACCCACCGGCCTTCCATCCAGAGCTTGAACTGGCAGGGAGGACCTCAAACGGCGCAACGGCAGCCGGAGAGCGTCAACTAAAGTCCGGTCAATGAAACTCCCCGCCGCTCCGGAGTCAATCAGGGCTGTGGACACATGATCGGGGAAGTCACCAGACAGCACAACTGAACAGCAGAAAGGTCTGGCGATTTTCTCAGCCCGTAAAACACTTACTGTGCCCACCTGGGCCATCCGGCCACTTACCCCTTTCCTGCGTCCTGCTGGCACAGAGGGGCATGCCCTCCTGACATGACCCCTCTCCCCGCAGTATTGACAAAGCCCCTGACGACTCCGTCGCTCTCTCTCTTCCGCGGAGAGTCTCGTGATCCCCACCTCCATCGGCTCATGTTCCGGCTCGGATCGAGGAAGGGGAGAATGCGCGCGGCGCGCCAGTTGGTCACGGTCTCGGAGCTGACCGTCGATGGCAATGGCCCGGGCGATGTAGGCATCCAGGGGCATGGACTGACTCACACAGGCCAGCTCCATTTGGACCTCCACCCGCAGCCCCCTCCGGAAGGCGGTCCTAAGAGCCGGCTCGTTCCACCCACTGGACGCCGCCAGCGTCCGGAATGACAGGGCATACTCCGAGGCCGTGCCCTTCCCCTGGGCAAGGCGCATAATCCGCTCGCCCGCATCTCTCCCCTCCGCTGGATGGTCAAATACAGCTCGGAACTGAGCGACGAATTTAGGAACCGACCGTAACTCTTCGGATCCGCTCTCCCACAGTGACGTTGCCCACTCGAGTGCACGCCCCGTGAGGAGAGTGATCATCGCGTGGACCTTCTCCGAGTCGGGCACTGGCTGATCGCCCAAATACAGCTCGCACTGAAGAAGGAACCCACGACAACCCTCCGGATTGCCATCGTACTTGTCTGGGGTGGCTCTCCGGAGTTCTCCTCTCGGGACGTGCCGAAACTCCACACGATCGGGTGCCGGGGGCGCAGTGGCTCCCTGTGAAGTCACCGGGGGTTCCCCGCTCGATCGTGCCGCCATGAGAGACATCATATCCCCGAGAGCCTTAACCAACCCGGCGACCTGTGTCTCCATGGCCTGGAGCCTCTCCTCCAGCTCTGGTGACCTGCCGGGTGCCCCAGCTCCCCCTCCGTGCCCGTCCATGGAGACCTAGGGATATGCGTGAGAAAAGAAAAGAGAGTTAACGGTGAAGACGACAACAGGTAGGTGAAAACAAATAAAAAAATTCAAGGTGCCTCTGGTTTGGCGGGTTATTCTGTGATATTGTGAGGTGTGAAAGTGAGTGATGAGGCTAAGAATGAACGAGAAAGAGGAAATAGACGTATATAAGATTTAATAAACATGAAAGACAGCAATACACAAAGAAAGACTAATAACCCGCAAGGGTTGAACAGAAAAACATGGAGTTAAATAGTGACCCTGATGACCGATGAGGAACAGGTGTGGGTCATCAGGGTGTTGCTACCATCTTCCTCCGACCGCCGGTTAGAACGCCGGCGAGGATGATCGCTGGAGAGGAGGAGGGACCGGTGCTCTGCGCGGGGCATTCGTTACACTGTGGGCATCATGTGTGTAGTGATCCAATATCCATAGCCATGCCATTTAACAGTTATCACAGGCCAGCCTTCTTGCTAACAAAGTCACTGATCAAGTCTTTGAAGTCCAGCTTTCTAGCTAACTGACTTTCAATGGACAGCATGGGAAGACTGCAAAGCCTGTCCTGGGACCTAGTGGACCTGAAATAGTTGATCAGTTGTAGCTTACTGAAAGCTCTCTCGCAACCAGCAACAATCACAAGCAGTGTGCAAAATATACGTAAAACAATGCACACTTCTCCAAACATGCGTTGCAGCTGCATCTTACAAATTGCATTCAGGAGACCAAGAGGGGACAAGTTGGCGGGCAGCATTAAATGTCGGCTAAAAGAGGAGCAAAATGTAAACACTCAGAATTTTCTGTGAAGATATTAAGTAACTAATGTTAGTGGAGCAAAAGTAGCCTATTTCACTATGGACTAAGAGGCTCTCTGCATGTTTATTTTTTTGCCAAAAACAAAGAAAAAGAAACCATTAGTTTAATTAGTACATTGTACATAACATATTCTATTAATGATGATAGGTTAATAATTTAATGTTGAAAAAAATATACCTAATGTTGTAATAATCTTTTAGGGCCCCTGTCAGTCACCATACGGCGCCTCTGGTAGTAGCAAATTACTCGGTCTACTAAGCAGCACCGTGTAGTGTACTGACAGGAGTACTGTAGGCCCATACGGTAGGGCAAAAAACTATATAGCCTACATTACTTAAATAAACCAGAAGATGGCAGTGAAGTCAAATGATAGACAGATGCACATAAAACAACTAAAGTGTAAGGAAAGGAACGTTCCAATTTGATATGGCGCAAATAACTACGTGATAACTTTAGCGCGAGGACCATATTCTCCTTTTTTTATAATAAGAACTACAAGGAACTGAAATAGTATTTAATATTGCTACAATGTTTCACATAAAAAATGATAGCTAAAAGTACGGCGACTGCTACAGAGTTTGATTGTAACCATTGGCAACATAGTAACACACACACACACTTCCTCCCTGAAGTTGATGTTTCATGCGCTTGCTGCAGGATTGACAGTTGTGGTAAGAAACGTTTGAACTCTCTATTTAGTGCAACTTTTCTTAGTTGCATTTATTTTACTAGATTAATCCATTTGTTTTACTAATGTGTTACTAGTACTACTACTGCTTATGTTCCGGTTTTTCTTCAAGTTTTTTCAGCTCATGTGGGAAGGCACATTTCTCACCTAGCCAATTGATGCAATAGCTCGAGTCTAGAACTCCAAATGGAGCCTACATTATAGCGAATTAAAATGCAATGACTTGTTGTTTGCAGTGTGACTCAAAATTAAAACATTTTGACAGCTCTTAAATGTTTTGCTTATCCAGAGGATGCATGCACTATAGGCCTACTGTAAACGTCATGTCACTTTCATAGCGCATTTTCTGTTGACTCATGATTTCACAATCCTATTTCATTTATAGATACTAGGGGTTTCGGTAACAGTTCCTAGGAATAGCCTACCTACCCTCTTCATAATGCATTATACGCACATGTATAATGCCTTATGAGCTATGAATAATGCTTTTATTTAGTTAACATTAATATATTAAATGTTTGACAGTGATAGCTGTCACTTTCAAGGAAACACACTGACTGGCACACTCCTCTCTAGACAATGAATGGAAAGACGGCTGCCATTGGGTAGCAAAACTGCTGATCCCCCTATCTGAAACCTGAAAGAGAGAGAGAGAGAGAATGTGAGAGAGACGGAGACAGAGAGAGAGAGACAGAGGGAGAGGGAAACAGAGAGAAAGGGGGAGAGGAGCGGCGTGAGGGGATGCCCTCGACAGAAAAGTAACGTGGGCTGATCTCCTGTCGTCTCATCTGCATCAGTGTATCACCTGCTGTGGTCCAGACAGTAGCAGTAGCAGTAGCACGACATGGCCTCACCATGGCAGTCTGGAAGAACCTCCAAGGACATTGCCAACGTGATGCAAAAACTGCAAGGTAGGTCTCATTAATTTTGTTGCTATGGGGGTACTGGTATTTTGGATGTGTACAAAATGGCAGCCTTTTCCCTGGCTTATATAGCCTACTATATAGGATATCGGATGCCATTTTAGACAAACCTTTCTGTTAATATCCACTCTGTGCTGCTGTGCTATTTTGCTGATTCACTACCTTGGCCATGTGCCTGCATGTCTGGAGTTTGCCAGGTACCCCTGCAAGATAGAAGGCACAATGCTGACTTTCCCAGACACATGTATACAGACCAAGTTATTCTATTATGTTGTATTCTATTCTATTCTGACACAACTCACACAATATGTGACCCTACGGGTATGTTGCGCTGACTTGTGCGGAATCAATATTTTCCATTGATCAGAAGTTGTGCGTAGCGACACGTAGTATCTGGAAACTACTGTTAGTATTTCCGATACCTCACTTGTGCATGTTGAGAAATTACATTTAGGTTAAATACTTTCAGAGAGATGATATGCATGATTCTGAAAAAAAGATCTTGTTTGCAATAGCCTTGTGTGCACTGCCACTGCAGTGCTGCCTGAGGGATAGGCTATGGAGAGAATGACTGCCTCTTCTTAGGATTGCCTACCCATTCATCCGATAACAGGGAATAAGGCACCTCTTTTGTTGTCTTGTTGTTCAAGTCTTTTTTTAACTAAAGTAATTGATAATTTAATTAAGGTAACTGATGAGATGAATTTGGAGAATTCCTGCAACAGGATTGGTCACCAAGCTACAAAGAGCTGCATTGTTGTAAGCTGTCCCTAGATAAATGTGTATCAAGCGGAAACATTTAGATTTTAATATAGTGTAATAAGAATGGATTTTCATACAGTAAATGTGTATGTTGGTGCCATTTTGCTCTAAACCACACAAAATCTTCACGACACTTCCTCACTATGTATAAAAATATGTTCTTCTTAGTCACTGTCTTGTTTTCTAGAAGTGGAGCAATGCTATTTGGGGAAGTGTCAGAGACAAGGTCATCAGGCATCTCACACTTTGGTTGCCATGGAGCCCAATGCTTGCTACAATGAAGCTTCATAGCTATCTATTTGTCTTTGCTATCAGAACTTAATGATCAGCATTAAACATAGTTTTCAGGAATTTGCTTTGTTTTTACTTTGTGGTAGGCATATGCTTAGGTGCTTAGGTGGGCGGCAGGTAGCCTAGCGGTTAGAGCGTTGGGCCAGTAACTGAAAGGTTACTGGTTCAAACACCCAAGGTGAAAAACCTGTTGATGTGTCCTTGAGCAAGATACTTAACTCTAATTTGCTCCAGGGGCTGACCCTGCAAGTAGGCTGTCATTGTGAATAAGAATTTGTTCTTAACTGACTTGCCTAGTTAAATAAATAAAAGGTGCTAGTGCTTTTAGGTCAGGTATGACCTGACTCAAGAGTAGGCCTAATTGGGTCGTTCCACCAAATTAGTACATTTTGGGTATTGTAACTTTATATATTTTTTTGTATAATTCTGACATACAGTCGTATGCAAAAGTTTGGGCAACCCTGACAATTTCCATGATTTCCATTAATAAATAATTGGGTGTTTGGATCAGCAATTTCATTTTGATCTATCAAATAACTGATGGACACAGTAATATTTCAGTAGTGAAATTAGGTTTATTGGATTAACAGAAAATGTGCAATATGCATCAAAATGAAATTAGACAGGTGCATAAATTTGGACACCCCAACAGAAAAATCACATCAATATTTAATAGAGCCTCTAATGAGTGTCTGGATTCTGGATGAAGGTATTTTGGACCATTACTCCTTACAAAACATCTCCAGTTCAGTTAGGTTTGATGGTTGCCGAGCATGGACAGCCCGCTTCAAATCATCCCACAGATTCTCAATGATATTCAGGTCTGGGGACTGGGATGGCCATTCCAGAACATTGTACTTGTTCCTCTGCATAAATGCCCGAGTAGATTTTGAGCAATGTTTTGGGTCGTTGTCTTGTTGAAATATCCAGCCCCGGTGTAACTTCAACTTTGTGACTGATTCTTCAACATTATCCCCAAGAATCTGCTGATATTGAGTGGAATCCATGCGACCCTCAACTTTAACAAGATTCCCAGTACCGGCACTGACCACACAGCCCCACAGCATGATGGAACCCCCACCAAATTTTACTGTGGGTAGCAAGTGTTTTTCTTGGAACGCTGTGTTCTCTTCTTTCTCAATCTTTGTTTCATCAGTCCACAGCACCTTATTCCAAAATGAAGCTGGCTTGTCCAAATGTGCGTTTGTGGCGTGTGTGCAGAAAAGGCTTCTTCCGCATCACTCTCCCGTACAGCTTCTCCTTGTGCAAAGTGCGCTGAATTGTTGAACGATGCACAGTGACACCATCTGCAGCAAGATGATGTTGTAGGTCTTTGGAGGTGGTCTGTGGGCTGTTTTTGAATGTTCTCACCATCCTTCGCCTTTGCCTCTCCGATATTTTACTTGGCCTGCCACTTCTGGCCTTAACAAGAACTGTGCCTGTGGTCTTTCATTTCCTCACTATGTTCCTCACAGTGGACACTGACAGCTTACATCTCTGTGATAGCTTTATGTAGCCTTCCCCTAAACCATAATGTTGAACAATCTTTGTTTTCAGGTCATTTGAGAGTTGTTTTGAGGCCCTCATGTTGCCACTCTTCAGAGGAGAGTCAAAGAGAACAACAACTTGCAATTGGCCACCTTAAATACCTTTTCTCATGATTGGATGCACTTGTCTATGAAGTTCAAGGCTTAATGAGCTCACCAAACCAATTGTGTGTTCCAATTAGTCAGTGCTAAGCAGTTACAGGTATTCAAATCAACAGAATGACAAGGGTGCCCAAATTTTTGCATAGCCTATTTTTCACATCTGATTTAATTTCATACAACTTAATATTGCAACACTAAAAGTCTTTGTCTGGACAATACCCCAGTACTCAGCTTTTATTAGAAAATGAATGGCATGCCACTGTGATCATTTTCTGAGTAAATTATTATGCCGCCTCAGAGGGGTGCCCAAACTTTTGCATACGACTGTAAATAGCACCTGTTCAACTTAATAAAAAGCACGTTAAATTATTCTTACTATAATTTCAAAAAACATTTTCATTGTTAAAACATGGATAAACCATGGTGGTGAAAACTTGGAGTTAAGTGGGTTAAAATCTTCCTAGAAGTCAGAGAGGGTGCACAAAGGGACATGTCGAAATACTGAATTATGCCACTTTAGCAAGTCTTTATTCATATTAAAAAGATTTATTGAATTTTCCATGTGCTCTATATTAAAGGGCACTTCATTCAATATAACAGGCCCTGCACAATTTCTACTTAAAATATCAAAGGGAGGCAAAAGATACTCATTTGGTGGAACAACCAAATTCAGTTTTAGAAAAAGACTGAACGTGTGATTCCACAAACACGCAGAGTCTAGTACTAGAAAAATTATAATAGAGGATTTACAACCAAATGGACACAAGCAATCTTGCTTAAAAATCCAATTTAGTCTAAGAATAAGCTTGATCTGAGTCTGGAAACCAGGCATTGGTGTCACTCTCTCGACTGATCCCCGCTGTGTCGGATGGTGCATACGGTGGACTCCCTGTATCATAGCCAGTCCCAAAATGATTAATTTATCTGTTCCCTGAAGTGGAAGTCAGTGGCCCAACCCAAAGTCTGTAACAAATCCACTGTCAATGTGCTGGGCATGGGTAAAACCTGATACCATTCCTGTCTGTCCTTGGAAAGGGGTCAGATCAATACAGGGAGTCTCTCTGTTGGTGTTACCCTCCTGTTACAAGGGCATCAGGTCATCACCACCATCCCCTGATGGGCCATCCCTGAATTGAGAGTCTAGGGTTTTGGCTTGTAACTTGAACCTTCACCTGTGGGACTTTTCCCCTTAGAAATTCTAAACACACCCCTGAATTGAGAGTCTAGTGTCTTTAGTCCCAATTCTCTACCTACCCCTTCCTCTTGGCTCCAACCTGTCCATGTTTGCAGATCCGAAGAGTCAAAGCAGTGTATTGTTGGAACTCACAGGTCTGAAAACATCAAAGGGGTTAGGGTCAAGGGGTAGGGAGCAAATTGGGACCGAATTGGAGCTTGTAACCTGCACCTTCACTTGTAGACGTTTTGTCATCTGTGTGTGGTTGTACCACTGTTGCCCGATAACTAACTTCCTGCTCTTTCTGCAGACATTTGAATGGTGTCTCTGCGTCGCTCAGAGGAGGCTTGGCAGAAAATGCTCTGTCGTCAGTTAAATGAAATGGGGCCAAATTTGTACTGTCATTAAATATGATCATGTTTATTTTACAGTTATAAGAAAGGTGAACTCTTATAATATGTAATTTATAATTTGATTGTTACTATATTTCGAAAGCGTTTCAGTCATTATTCCCCCACTTTCATTGAATAGGAACAAAATCATATATGATTTTTTATATTTTCATAATGTTTGTACTATGGACTTGAGCTTGTGTCCTCAAATGTGAGTACACCTCAACAATTTATAGACACTTTTAACAGAAAGGTGAGTTCCAGACCTTTCTAGAACTATGCAGCGTTACTAGTTATTGTTCATGGCCATCTCGTGGAAAATAATTACTTTTGGACATGTCTATTTAGGCGGAAATCAAAATTTTGCCATAACGTTCAAGAGTTAATCATCATGAAGTTTTTGAGGTGGAGATGCTCTCTTAAACTATACATAGCAGAACAGTGTCTGAATTGTATAGGTTGTGAGATGTAAAGTGCAAAGCTTGGTATTTTTATTAATTCATTTTTGTGAATAAATCATAGTCTTTGAGAAAGATGTGATGTTGACCTAGGAATGATAACTGCTATCTATAGTTGTAAAACTTTCTTCTGTGCGTGTGTGTGTGTGAGCATGCATATTTGAGTGCCAGTGTATATATGTGTGTTTGTGTATGTGTTTTTGTTTGAAACCTTAGTCTCAAACCTTTTGGTTAGGCATGCCCAGGCTTGAAGTGGGCATGTGCTAACCTGGCTCAATGTCAGTGTCATTTGGCCTCAGACATTGGGACTCTGCATACCATTTACACACTGAGAGAGGCTGCCTGCCTTTGGCCGAAACACGTTTGTGCATGGTTAATGACTTAGTATTGAAATTGAGCATTCATAGACAGTGCTGTCCATGTAATTTAATCCAAACATTTAGCAGAACCATTGCATAACATTAGATATATACGGATGGTAACTCTCAGGTTACCAATGGCGTGTCTTTTACCGCCAGGAGAGACCAGAGAGTAGAGTGGTGTGAATCACTAGCCCAGCCCATCCCAGACGCTTTTGCTTTCAGAATGACATGACTGACTGAGCCCTTGTGGTTTCCCCTTTTATGGCTGGTGATGGTGGTCTAAGGAGGATGTGAAGGAACACAGCCAGTGAAGGGTTTGTGGTGGGGATGTCGCGTGTGATCACTACCCTCCCTTACAGGAACCATAGTAAAAAAGCATAGAGAGAGAACCCGCCCACCAGACTTCATTCTGGTCCCTCACAATCAGCTTAGCACAAACAGGTCGTATGCAGTTTGCTCTGAGGGTTTTTGACATTTGTATGTCATATGACTCTATATAGAGCTCAGTTGCCCTTTATGACCAGACATGTCTTGTGTTGCATTAATTTTCATTAATTAATACATCTGCAGGCTATAGGCAGGATATATAAGCTCAAGTCATCATTACAATGATCACCAGTCATTAAAATGACCCCGCTCCTCCCACCAGCCTCCACTGATAGGCTCACATCTCCTCTGTAGATGTCAGCCATTAAAATGAGCCCGCTCCTCCCACCAGCCTCCACTGATAGGCTCACATCTCCCCCCCCCCCCCCTCTCCCTCTCACACCCACACAGATAAATCATTGCAAATTATGTATTTACTTATTTTCTGTCATTGTAAAGCCAACCACCTGTTTCCTCTGCATGTTCAGATGTTGCCTTATTAAACTTGACTGGTTGAAGTCCAAGTGCAGAATCAGTCCAAGCCCTATATCATTATTCTATGATTGTCAAGACTACAAAGTGCTGTTGCTCTCAGCTAAATGGAGCAACAGAGTGAGTGGGCTTTTACAGTGGTCCCTGGTGACCTGCAGAAACCTTTGGAGTCGAGCTACACTACAGCGTGCTTCTTGCCAAAGGTAGATCACTTTAAGTACTACATCAGTCATGATAGATAGGTACTTTATTGATCCCCTAGGGGAAATTTCTTCGTCAAGCAGCTACGAAAAAAAAACAGGGCAGGTGCAAAATGCCAGAACGAAAATACACAAAAGACAGATACACGATACATGATACATAGTGCGGCAGTATGAAAAAGTATAAAAATACAAGAAGTCTGGAGTGCAAAAAGCTATAAAAAGACATTGTATAGTATGGGTGAATGGCTGAATATGTACAATATACATTGTTACAGAGTGTTAGGTGAAAAGAAATTATACAAATATTGCAAGTTGATATAGATAAATAATGAATATTTGCATGGTTAACTATACTATGCAGGTCGATGGCAGAAAAATACTTAAATAGCTAAATGTGCGTATGCTATAATTTAGGATAATAATAATAATTCCCTTAAAATACAGTCCTTAGTGCAGGGTTTAATTACAGATAAATGCACGTATTGCTCATTCAATATAATAAAAGCAATGAAAAAAGATACGACAGATAGGATACTAATATGCATTCCTGAGTGAATGACTACGTAAGTTCAGTCCAAGAATTACTTACAATATTGCACGTGATATGATATAACAACTGTACATGAATATGTATATACAGTCCTGAATGAATAAGTCCTGAGTGAATGAGTGATTATGTAAGGGCCTGACTGAGGCCAGGTCTCTGACTCCCCCTAGAGGGAGTAGGATGAATACAGTCAGGTCCTGACATACACAGGGAGTTGGTGTTGGGTTTGATCGATCCCCAATTAGAGGCAGCTGTCTTGAGTTGTCTCTAATTGGGGATTCTATTTATGTTCACATTTCGTCCACCTGCGTTGTGGATCATTGTGTGCGTTGTAAGTCCTAGTCACCAGTTCACGGTTTACTTTTGTTGTTTTTGTGTTCGTTGTCATTAATAAACCATGTCTGCACGTAACTCTCGCTCTGCGCCTTGTTCCCTCACCACTGACCATGACAAATTACAGACCAGAGTTACACACGGATGGATGCCTAATTGTTAAACTAGGTCCTAACACCCCAACAGTTCCAGGTCTATGTTGCCGACGGTACGGCACCCCGGTGAGGCAATAAATAATCTAATAGCTGCCGGCAGGAAGGACCTCATGTAGTGCTCTCTGCCACACCGTGGTGGGATCAGTCTGTGACTGAAAGTGCTCCTCTGCAACAAAATCATGGCATGCAGAGGGTGGGTGACGTTGTGCATGATGGCCAGCAGTTTGGCCAGGATCCGTCTCTCCACCACCTCCTCTAGAGTGTCAAGGCTAATCCCCAGAACAGAGCTAGCCTTCCTGATCATCTTATTTACCCGAGAAGCATCACCGGCCTATATGTTGTTTGGGCCTTGGTTCTCCTGACGTCCATCACCATCTCCTTTGTTTTGCTGATGTTGAGCTGAAGGTGGATCTGCCACACCACACCACAAAGTCATTGATTGTGCTCCTGTACTCCTCCTCCTGCCCACCCTTGATGCACCCTACAATTGTGGAGTCATCCGAGAACTTCTGTAGGTGGCATGTTTCAGAGTTATATCTGAAGTCAATATCTCTAAATAACTTCTACCCTTGGGTTGGGTTGATGGTCTTTATGTTTGCTAATGGGTCTATCCTCTTCAATGCCACTTAGAGTACATCTCTATTGTAGTGCTTACCTACCGTACGGGAAACTAAATTGAATGAATCGTCTAATATATAATACTGGAGAAAACGAGACTTGCTGTAAGTGACCTGACAGCAGATACCCAGTAGTTATTGTCATGGTTTAGAATAGTCCTGTACAGTATAAGCCTACTGATTCCCCACAACAAAAATAGCACAGTAACTCCCTCCTCTGAGTTCAGGTCTGGACAGCTACTTCATACACTAGATGAATGTACAGTTTATTCAGAGAAACGGTATGAGTTTTCCACCCTCAATAACGGCAACATGCAATGCATGTACTTTTTAAAATATTTTTACTTAAAAAGCTTTTTCAGTCAGGACTGCCTGACTAACAGGGTCCTGTACTGTAGTACTGAAATGGTATGACGAGCACTAGTCTAGTGTATATATAGTCTGTCAGAAAAAAGCTTTTAGAAGAATAGCTGCTGTGATCCTGAAAGAATAAAGGGCTTTCTGTGCTGCATATGACAAAGCTACCAAGTACTAAATTATTTTCATTCTATTGTGTAGTTTTATTCAGGAAGGTGATTCTAATAGCATGGTCCCAGATACACTTTATATACAAAAGTATGTGGACACCCCTTCAAATGAGTGGATTCAGCTATTTCAGCCACACCCATTGCTTACAGCTGTATAAAATCGAGCACACAGCCATGCAATCTCAGAAGAGCTCAGTGACTTTCAATGTGGCACCATCATAGGATGCCACCTTTCCAACAAGTCAGTTAGTCAAATTTCTGACCTGCTAGAGCTGCCCCGTTCAACTGTAAGTGCTGTTATTGTGAAGTGGAAACGTCTAGGAGCAACAATGGTTCAGCTGTGAAGTGGTAGGCCACATACAGTTGAAGTCGGAAGTTTACATACACTGAGGTTGAAGTCATTAAAACTAATTTTTCAACGACTCCACAGATTTCATGTTAACAAACTATAGTTTTGGCAAGTAATTCTTCCAACAATTGTTTACAGACAGATTATTTCACTTATAATTCCCTATATCACAATTCCAGTGGGTCAGAAGTTTACATACACTAAGTTGACTGTACCTTTAAACAGCTTGGAAAATTCCAGTGCCTCTTTGCTCGACATCATGGGAAAACCAAAAGAAATCAGCCAAGACCTCAGAAAAAAATTGTAGACCTCCACAAGTCTAGTTCATCCTTGGGAGCAATTTCCAAACGCCTGAAGGTACCACGTTCATCTGTACAAACAATAGTACGCAAGTATAAACACCATGGGACTACGCAGCTGTCATACCGCTCAGGAAGGAGATGTGTTCTGTCTCCTAGAGATTAACGTACTTTGGTGCGAAAAGTGCAAATCAATCCCAGAACAACAGCAAAGGACCTTGTGAAGATGCTGGAGGAAACAGGTACAAAAGTATCTATATCCACAGTAAAAGGAGTCCTATATGGACATAACCTGAAAGGCCGCTCAGCAAGGAAGAAGCCACTTCTCCAAAACCGCCATAAAAAAAGCCAGACTACGGTTTGCAACTGCATATGGGGACAAAGATCGTACTTTTTGGAGAAATGTCCTCTGGTCTGATGAAACAAAAATAAAACTGTTCGGCCATAATGACCATCGTTATGTTTGGAGGAAAAAGGGGGAGGCTTGTACGCCGAAGAACACCATCCCAACAGTGAAGCACGGGGGTGGCAGCATCATGTTGTGGGGGTGCTTTGCTGCAGGAGGGCCTGGTGCACTTAACAAGATAGATGGCATCATGAGGAAGGAAAATGATGTGGATATATTGAAGAAACATCTCAAGACATAAGTCAGGAAGTTAAAGCGTGGTCGCAAATGGGTCTTCCAAATGGACAATGACCCCAAGTATACTTCCAAAATTGTGGCAAAATGGCTTAAGGACAACAAAGTCAAGGTATTGGAGGGGCCATCACAAAGCCCTGACCTCAATCCTATAGAAAATCTGTGGGCAGAACTGAAAAAGCATGTGCGAGCAAGGAGGCCTCCAAACCTGACTCAGTTACACCAGTTCTGACAGGAGGAATGGGCCAAAATTCACACAACTTATTGTGGGAAGCTTGTGGAAGGCTACCCGAAACATTTGACCCAAGTTAAACAATTTAAAGGCAATGCTACCGAATACTAATTGAGTGTATGTAAACTTCTGACCCACTGGGAATGTGATGAAAGAAATAAAAGCTGAAATAAATCATTCTCTCTACTATTATTCTGACATTTCACATTCTTAAAATAAAGTGGTGATCCTAACTGACCTAAGATTTTTTACTAGGACTAAATGTCAGAAATTGTGAAAAACTGAGTTTAAATGTATTTGGCTAAGGTGTATGTAAACATCCGACTTCAACTGTAAGCTCACCAAGTGTTGAAGCACCTAAAAATTGTCTGTCCTCATTTGCAACACTCACTACCGAGTTCCAAACGGCCTCTGGATGCAACGTCAGCACCAGAACTATTAGTTGGGAGCTTCATGAAATGGGTTTCCATGGTCGAGGCAGCCGCACACAAGCATAAGATCACCATGCGCAATGCCGAGCGTCCACTGCTGAATACTGGAGCAGTGGAAACACTTTCTTTGGAGTGATGAATCACGTTTCACCATCTGGCAGTCCGACGAACAAATCTGGATTTGGTGGACTGGCCTGCACAGAACCCTGACCTCAACCCCATCGAACACCTTTGGTATGATTGGAATGCCAACTGCGAACCAGCCCTATTCGCCCAACATTAGTGCCCGACATTAGTGACAAATCATAGGATGAGCAGGTTATGGTAGTCGATATAGACGTTTTTCCCCAAACAAAAGTGAATTGTTGCTAACTCTTTAGGATTGATTACTGTAAGTATTTTCAACAGTGTTAAGGGTGTTTTAAAGGGATACTTTTGGATTTTGTCCCTAAGCACACAGCCGAAACAATGCAGGAATGGCTTTGGGAGAAGTCTCTCTGTTTTCAGTATGAAGGAAGTTAGAGGTAGTTTTGCGAGCCTATGCTAACTAGCGCAATAACTGAAAGTCTATGGGTATCTACTAGCTTGCAAAGCTAACTCTTCCTTCGTACTGGACACAGAGACATAAAAATGTTATCCCCAAGTTAATCTGACTCTGGGGAAGTAGATAAAATCCTGAAGTATCCCTTTATGATTTTAATACTAACACTTCCATGCTCCATCCAATCTATAGCCTTTAAAGGGGAAGGGAAACACTAGAAAACCAGCTAACTGTAAATCTTAAGTGTTTCCATTCCCCTTTAAACTTTTTAACAGTTATTAGTATTGTGAAGCTACTTTATACAGACAAGGTAGTGAGTATTAAAGGGACTCAGATGTGTGTTGTCCTGTCACTGGTTTATTGTCCAATGTTTCTCTCTCCATAGTCAGTCAGACAATAGGCTGATTGAGACTTCTCCAGCTATGTCATAAAGTAGGCATCTGGGAGAGGGAGACAATAACTGTATTCACATAAATTCAGGCAGGAGCTATCAAATACCCCTACAATTCAATGAATTCCAACTTTATTGTCCCCACACGAAAATTCAGTGTGCAGCCATGAGTACTGCACAATGTAAGAAGGGTACACGAGAATTGAAGAGTTAATTTGAACCTAAAGTAAGAAATAATAATCTGAACTCTAATAAAACAAGCTACAGATCAAAATAGTTAATAACTATGGCCTTGACATTGTAGAATGATTATTGTAGGCTTGTTTTGAGGTACTGTTATTCAACAGAGAGCATTAATTTACTTGATTGCCTGTGGAATTCCCTAGGGGAATCCTATGGTATTGTATCTAGTTTGGTCTCACAACAATAGCCCTGACAGTCAGAGAGCAGGTGGCTAATGCCATCTACCAGCTATGAAATAAATTATTTAGAACTGTTGTCCCATGCTGGGCTATTGTAGCATATTCTTGATACTGTTCTGTTCTTTGTGGGAGGGAAACTAATATATATCATTAATATAATTCAATATTTTAATACTTTAGTGTAATACTGTATATAATTTGATAAAACTGAACTGCTAACATTATGCTGGCCATACATGTATTGTTATGTATTGTATTACATTATTAATACTGCATAAAACACATATTAGATCTAAATCTTGTATGCAGTAAACAAACACACACGCACGCACGCACGCACGAACTCACACACACACACACACACACACACACACACACACACACACACACACACACACACACACACACACACACACACACACACACACACACACACACACACACACACACACACACACACACACACACACACACACACACACACACACCCTGCTTGAATAGGAGATAATGCAGCCAAGGCAGCCTGTGACATCAATGCCTTCTCTTGTGCTGATTGGTTGAGCAGTGCTCCATGCTGATCCCCCTGCTCCAGTCTCAGACGGATGCTGCAGCGGGAGGGAGGCAGGGCTACTGGGAGGCAGGGAGGCAGGGAGGCAGACAATGCAGCGGGGGCTGGCACACATCACTCGCACCACACATCACATCCACATAACACAAGCATAGCTCTTCTGGATATTGGGAGAATAACAGGAAGAGGAGGGAGGGATGGGAAAGATTGTACATATCTGTCTCTATTAGAGAGCTTTCCACTGGTCTCTGTGAGTTTGGTCGGTGTGTGTGTGAGGGGTGTGTGTCGGGGGAGGAGGGGATTGAAGCTGCGACCCTGCAGCAGGCAGCCCCCAGCAGCTCAGCTCTGTGTTATCACCGGGGAAACAAGCGACCAACCAGGCTGAGGCAGCCCAGACCCGTTTTGCTTCCTGCCGCCTGGACTAAAAGGGAAAGGAACAGCTCTGGTTTTTCCCTATTTCCTCTGTTTCTTTTTCCACTGTGGATGGACTGTCATCGTCTGCGCCCACAGACAGACAGACATACAGAGGCTCACAACAAGCTTACAATGTGAAGGACATAGGGAGGGAGGCAAATGAGAGTGTCTGGATAATGGCTCACTATAAGGATGTAGCTGTCAAAAAGACCTCTTCTCTCAACCTGGTGACGGGATTCTTTCAGTATCTCCGCGGTAAGTAGGCCAGCAGCAGTGATTTCTATAGGTCGCCATCTCTCACTGGATCCCATCCTCTCATCCATAGTGGGTGATTTGGTTAATGCATATGGAGAATAACAAGGAACCATGCTTGGATTGTGGTTTATATGGAGGTGAACCAGATGCATGAACCAGATATATACAGACACAGCAGCACTATGTATGTAAGGCATATGGTGGAGGATTTAGTTAGTGCAGAAAATAACAAGGAGTTTTCGTAGGCTTTGGTGTAGCTAAGTAAACCAGATACAGCACTATGTATGTTGTATGCTTCACTGGGCATCCCTGCATCACTGATGCTCCTTTAAATTACACTATATGCCTTTGGGTTAATATGGGTTCTTTGCTGTCTGTGGAGGCTATCTAGTGTTAGCATAGCCCTGTTCTCCAGCATCACGTGACCAGAGAGTATACGTTAAGTGCGGATGTTTAAAAATGGCCCCTGTGTGTGTGTGCAGTATTGCTCAACCTACTGACACATATGCACATGTCACTGTATGTGTTCAAGTGCACTACAAACGCCGTGCAATGCAAGTCACCCTTTTCTTCTATTATAGCGACAGATGTTTTGTGTAGTGTGAAAGTAGAAATGTATTATGCATGAGTCTGTCTGCATATATTATCCCCCCCTCCACAAAGGCGCAGGCTGGGGGGTGACCTGAAAGAGTATGCATGCCGTTATTGGTGGGTTGGGCACTGAGCAGTGAGTCTGTAAGACGTGTGAAGCTGTGAACAGAAATCTCCTCTGCTTATACTCTGATCTACTTAGGATTCTCATTTTGAGGGGACTTTTAATTTAGCAAACACCTGTCAATATCTAATAATTTGGAAAGTATTCAGACCCCTTGACCTTTTCCACATTTTGTTACGTTACAGCCTTATTCTAAAATGGATTAAATACATGTTTTT
The DNA here is from genome assembly GCA_023634145.1 of Thymallus thymallus. NCBI lineage: Eukaryota > Metazoa > Chordata > Actinopteri > Salmoniformes > Salmonidae > Thymallus > Thymallus thymallus. The sequence continues at coordinate 18,332,968 of CM042406.1, forward strand.
GTATTTAATCTACACACAATACCCCATAAAGACAAAGCAAAGACAGATAAGTTAAAAACAAATTGCAAATATATTAAACATAAAAAACAGAAATACCTTATTTACATAAGTATTCAGACCGTTTTGCTATGAGACTCTGTGGAGATGGGAGAACCCTCCAAAAGGACAACCATCTCTACAGCACTCCACCAATCAGGCCTTTATGGTAGAGTGGCCAGACGGAAGCCACTCCTCAGTAAAAGGCACATAGCCTGCTTGGAGTTTGCCAAAAGGCACCTAAAGGACTCTAAGACCATGAGAAACAAGATTCTCTGGTCTGATGAAACCTAAATGCCAAGCATCACGTCTGGAGGAAACCTGGCACCATACAGTGAAGCATGGTGGTGGCAGCATCATGCTGTGGGGGTGTTTTTTAGTGGCAGGGACTGGGAGACTAGTCAGAATCGAGGGAACGATGAACGGAGCAAAGTACAGAGAGATCCTTGATGAAAACCTGCTCAAGAGCGCCTAGCACCTCAGACTGGGGCGAAGGTTCACCTTCCAACAGGACAACGACCCTAAGCACACAGCCAAAACAACGCAGGAATGGCTTTGGGAGAAGTGTCCTTGAGTGGCCAGTCAGAGCCTGGACTTGAACCCGATCGAACATCTCTGGAGAGACCTGAAAATAGCTGTGCAGCTACGCTCCCTATCCAACCTGACAGAGCTTAAGAGGATCTGCAGAGAAAAATGGGTGAAGCTCCCCAAATACAAGTGTGCGAAGCTTGTAGCGTCATACCCAAGAAGACTCAAGGCTTTAATCGCTGCCAAAGGTGCTTCAACAAAGTACTGAGTAAAGGGTCTGAATACTTATGTAAATGTGATACTTCAGTTAATTAATTTTTTATAAATGTCAAAAAACCTGTTTTTGCTCATTATGGGGTATTGTATGTAGATTGATGAGGGATTTAATCCATTTTAGAAAAGGCTGTAATGTAACAACATTTGGAAAAGTCAAGCGGTATGAAGTATCGCAATATTTTTTCCATGGCAAAAATGAAAACATGTAAAATATTGTGTGCTAAAGCTTAATAAATAAATGTGACTCTGGATGACAACTTAATGATGTTTGTTTCCATCATTAGGGCTGTTTTCCTAAAGAAGTTCAATCTGTTTCGTGTTTTGTTTCCTTTCCACGATACTAATGATTATCGCGATACTGGTATTAGGTATGTCCACATGTCCAGTTGTTGTACACCTACATGTTTTTATGTGTGCATTCTAGGAACTGTAATTGTGTTGCAGGTTGCTCCACTGCACCTCTCCTCTCTTCATCTCTTCCTCTGATCTTCCATACCACTGCATAACGTCCTTCTTTTTTCACCTCCTCTATGCCATTTCCCTACTTAGATTACTGTTAAGACGGGGGCTGCGCAGATCAGAGGTCTACACTCGTAAACAGGATGGATACTACTCTCTACTCAATTAAATATTCACACTGTTTGTGAATGCGCTTACATTAACAGGCTACAAGAAGCGTTGGGAATAGAGAATATACTGTAGTATGAAACAGGGGAGGCAGCAGTTATAAATAGGGTAGGCAGTTATCTTGACCATGTTCTGTACCACTTCAATTCCAGATGAACAAGAAGCCGTACAGAAGAGGACCTTTACAAAATGGATCAATTCCCACTTGGCAAAGGTAAAAATATATCCTTACTATATCTTTGTGCTTCAACACATTTGATACGATATGTGTGTGTTAACACATCATGATGAGATAACTATTATTCCACCCGCAGCTTCCATTTCCGTATAGGAGCGGAGATGATGAAGTAACGTTTTTTCAATGGTATAATCACTGATGTACAACAATTGTATCAATATGATAATATTGCTATCCTGAATATGATCCTGACCATTGTTATCAGATGGCTGTAGTAGTATTGTACTGCTGTCTTTGACCGCCCAGTTTTACAGCTGCTCTCTGGACAGAGGCATTTCAGTAGTCCTTATGACCCTTCATGCGTGAACAGAGATTGGACCGTGAGATGAGGGTTGTCATCCAATCATAATGATTCTGCGAGGCACCTCATAGTGTAATGGAACCACATTACACAAACAAAGTATCAGAGGTTTTTATGATAATTGTGCACATATTGAAAACTACAGTTTGATTGCGGCCGTAATAGACACTTAACGTTTGGAGATACATTTTTCATCTGGATGTTTGGATTGTGTTACAGAGTAGCTACTGAGGTTTTTGTAGAATCAGTCCTTTAAATGTATTTTAATTGTGCTGGAAAGGAGACCAGGGGAGAATGAGGCAGAGAGAGACGACTCAAGGCAGAGATCCCTGTGTTTCTCCGTTTCTGAGTAGGCCTACAATATGCCTGCAGTATGCCTTGCCGAGCCAATGTGATCGGCTGAGTAAATATGACTAGGAAGGAATAGTAAGGTCTCTGCCACAAGGTAGAACTATCATTGTCTCTGTTGTATACAGGAGATCACCAGAGAAGCATTGTAGAGAAGATGGTACCTGTAAAGTAAAGCTGTGTGTGTTTGTGTGTGCTGCGTTTGTGAGTTTGTGCCTGTGTGTATGCCTGCACACTTGTGTGCGTGTGTGTGTGTGTGTGTGTGTGTGTGTGTGTGTGTGTGTGTGTGTGTGTGTGTGTGTGTGTGTGTGTGTGTGTGTGTGTGTGTGTGTGTGTGTGTGTGTACCTGTCTTACTATGCTTGTGAGTACCAAAAGTCCTCACAGGAATAGTAAACCAAGGAAAATTCAGAGAAGTGAGGACATTTTGCAGTTCCTCACTTGTAAAACAGCTATTTTAGGCTTAGGGGTTTGGTTTAGGGCAGGGGTGTCAGACTCATATTAGGTAGTGGGCCGGATTTGTTCAAATGGGACCTCATGGGGGCCCGATAATGTTTTGCTAAAATCAATTTGACTCTACACATGGTTATTTAGGCTGCTGGCGGATTTATTTGAAATCATTCAAGAAGGCCTACAGATACCAATCAATGCATTGTTGGCACATGAAAAAAACACTATGTAGTATTACATGAAGCAATCAGAAAAATGCAGGTTGAACAGAAAGCCTTTTTTATGCAACATTGACAAGAATACATTTCAAGTACAGATGAGAGAAGTGCAACAAATTGCCAATTAATTATAAGCGCCATAGAAATCATGTTTTCTATTAATGTTAACTATTAATAATTACATATTATGTTTTAATATCTGTGTTATTTATTGATTATACATTTGAAAGAATGCAGGTTATTGTTATTAAATGCCAAATGTCGGTCCAGAATAGCTGTACAAATCAATCAGAATAGCTGTACCAATCAATCAGAATGAACTACAGAAATTGCGTGTGAAAACACCAAAATGTTAAATAGCAATAGAGAATGCAATAAGTGACTTAACTTTGTCTTTTAGTTGACTATTCAAATCTCCGGCAAGTTCCCCGATTTTCTCTGCCACAGTATTTCTTGACAAGCTAATGTTAGCTAAAGCTTGTCGTTTCTCAGGGCACACCAGCTCAGCTGTCTTTAGCATGCAGGTTTTCACAAATTCTCCCTCTGAGAACGGTTTGGATGCAGCAGCGATTTCACTGGCAATGATATAGCTGGCTTTAACTGCTCCATCATGTGTCTCTCTACATTTGGAAAATACAGATTGTTGTTTTTTTAGAGATGATGCTAGCTCATTCACCAGAATTGGCGGTTTTTACTACTTCCTGCGGATAGATAGTAGTGCAAGCTTTAATTAAAGTGTCAAATTCGATTTGGGTTAGGGTTAGAATTAGGTTTAGGAGTTGGGGTTATGGTTAGGGTTAGGGTTAGGGTTAGGGGTTAGGAATGGGATTAAATTGTTGGTACCCAAAAAGTCCTCACAAGTATAGTAAGACATAGTTGTGTGGGCGTGCGTGCATGTGTGTATATATGAGTCCATGGCTAGGTTTGGCTGGCAGGGAGAGTTCAGCAGCACGGTGCAGATGGAGAGCGTGAGGTGGGAGGAACATTTCTCTGCAGGAAGCAGTGAGTCTGCTCCAACAGCCCATGTGACAGTTCAGCTCTATAACACTATAAACATACTCATAATAAGTTGTAACTATATATAAACACATAGGATTGCTCATAATGTTATCATCATAAGGCATTTCAGATATGGGCTTCATAGAAACTGTCAACCTTGTTTTCTTGTTGACAGCTAAGTTTTGCTGGCACAAAGGCGTTCGGTGACACAGTGCTGCTGCTTGGTCAGAGAGGGTGACTAATTACTAATACAGGGTTTAAGTTTTCAACCCAATGGAGAGATTTGTCTTTTGTTCTGTCAGATTTGGACCACTGGAGCGGCAGTTCAAAGCTTGGGGGCAAAAACTTTGGAAGAATCTGAGTAATGTGGCCGTCCAATAAGTCACCATGGAGGTTTAATTCCTCATTATTCATGCTATGAATTTATACCTTCTCTCTCTCTCTCTCTCTCTCTCTCTCTCTCTCTCTCTCTCTCTCTCTCTCTCTCTCTCTCTCTCTCTCTCTCTCTCACACACACTCTCCCCTCTCTTTCTTTCTCTCTAGCTCTTTCACTCTATCACTTGCTTTTATTCTCTTTCTCGCTCTCTCTCTCTCTCTCACACACACACACACACACTCTCCCCCCTCTTTCTTTCTTTCTTTCTTTCTTTCTTTCTTTCTTTCTTTCTTTCTTTCTTTCTTTCTTTCTTTCTTTCTTTCTTTCTTTCTTTCTTTCTTTCTTTCTTTCTTTCTTTCTTTCTTTCTTTCTTTCTTTCTCTCTCGTTCTCTTGCTCTCGCTCTCTCTCTCTCTCTCTCTCTCTCTTTCTTTCTCTCTCTTGCTCTCTCTCTCTATCACTTGCCATGATTCTCTCTCTCTCTCAATTCAATTCAATTTAAGGGCCAAAGCAAGTGCATATCTGCATATAAATGGATAAGAGAGCTTCCTACCGCCTGAGCTATGTTGTTTATGTAAATTGAGTGAAATAAACAATAAAAAATAAACAGTAAACATTACACTCACAAAAGTTCCAAAATAATAAAGACAATTCAAGTGTCATATTATGTCTATATACAGTGTTGTTATGATGTGCAAATAGTTAAAGATAAAGTCTCTCTTTCACTCTATCACTTGCTTTTATTCTCTCTCTCTCTCTCTCTCTCTCTCTCTCTCTCTCTCTCACTCTCACTCTGTCTTACTCTCTCTCTCTCTCTCTCTCTCCCTCACACACATTCTCCCCTCACTCTCTCTCACTCTCAAATCTCAATTATAATCAGTTCAATCAGTTTATCTAATCTCATCTAAACCTTTTCAGTCTGATAACAAAGCCATTCTGAATGGATTACGATCGATCCCATGGTGGGTGCCTTAAAGTTCCCATTTTAAAATAGATTTTGTAATCAAATTCTGAATGTAACAAAATGTAACATGTTTTCCATGACATTAGCGAGGATGGTTTTATGATGGAAAGTGCTGTCTCTTTTAGTTTGAACTTTCACTGGGCATTCACGCTTTTCCTATTGTGGAGCGCCTTTCCTATTACCAAGCACTTTTCCACTGATTTAATGTTATATGACATGGTGTGTGTTATGCCAGTGTGTGTGTGTGTGTGTATGTGTGTGTGCATGTGTGCGTGTGCATGTGTGTGTGTTATGACAGTGAGAAGGGGGCTTTTCATGTGACTCCTATTTTGTTTCTCACTAAACCCAGGATGGGCTGTTTACCTTGTGACTCATATAAGTATAATAACATTCTGGAAATGGATGGTTCATGTTACCAGTCAAATAGTTTAATGTAATTTATATATTTAAATTGATCTTGTTGTTAGGATACAGGTGGTCATGGAGGAGGAATAGTAGCATCTAAAATACTTCCATTGGATTCTGTCTTTGAAGCAAAGAAAATAGCACACACAATAGCCATTTGCATCCTGTCGTCCTGTCATGAAATGTGACGAGTTGTGAAACGAACAGCTCAGCCTGCCAAGACAATTCCCACAAATTCCCACAAAGATTGACTTGGCCAAAGCTTTTGATACGTTAGACCATTCCATTCTTGTGGGCCGGCTAAGGAGTATTGCTGTCTCTGAGGGGTCTTTGGCCTGGTTTGCTAACTACCTCTCTCAAAGAGTGCAGTGTATAAAGTCAGATCATCTGCTGTCTCAGCCACTGCCTGTCACCAAGGGTGTACCCCAAGGCTTGATCCTAGGCCCCACGCTCTTCTCAATTTACATAAACAACATAGCTCAGGCGGTAGGAAGCTCTCTTATCCATTTATATGCAGATGATACAGTCTTATACTCAGCTGGCCCCTCCCTGAATTTTGTGTTAAATGCTCTACAACAAAGCTTTCTTAGTGTCCAACAAGCTTTCTCTGCCCTTAACCTTGTTCTGAACACCTCCAAAACAAAGGTAATGTGGTTTGTTAAGAAAAATGCCCCTCTCCCCACAGGTGTGATTACTACCTCTGAGGTAGTACTTGGGAGTATGGCTGGACGGTACACTGTCCTTCTCTCAGCACATATCAAAGCTGCAGGCTAAAGTTGCATCTAGACTTGGTTTCCTATCGTAATCGCTCCTCTTTCACTCTTGCTGCCAAACTAACCCTGGTTCAGATGACCATCCTACCCATGCTAGAGGAGACATAATTTATAGATCGGCAGGTAAGGGTGCTCTTGAGCGGCTAGATGTTCTTTACCATTCGGCCATCAGAGTTGCCACCAATGCTCCTTATAGGACACATCACTGCACTCTATACTCCTCTGTAAACTAGTCATCTCTGTATACCCGTCGCAAGACCCACTGGTTGATGCTTATTTATTAAACCCTCTTAGGCCTCACTCCCCCCTATCTGAGATGTCTAATGCAGCCCTCATCCTCCACATACAACACTTGTTCTGCAAGTCACATTCTTTTAAAGGTCCCCAAAGCACACACATCCCTGGGTCGCTCGTCTTTTCAGTTCGCTGCAGCTAGCGACTGGAACGAGCTGCAACAAACACTCAAACTGGACAGTTTTATCTCAATCTCTTCATTCAAAGACTCAATCATGGACACTCTTACTGACAGTTGTGGCTGCTTTGCGTGATGTATTGTTCTTCTTGCCCTTTGTGCTGTTGTCTGTGCCCAATAATGTTTGTACCCTGTTTTGTGCTGCTACCATGCTGTGTTGCTGCCATGTTGAGTTGCTACCATGTTGTTGTCATGTTGTGTTGCTACCATTCTGTGTTGTCATGTGTTGCTTCCATGCTATGTTGTTGTCTTAGGTCTCTCTTTATGTAGTGTTGTCTCTCTTGTCGTGATATGTGTTTTGTCCTATATTTTTATTTAATTTATTTATATTTTTTATCCTATCCCCCATCCCTGCAGGAGGCCTTTTGCCTTTTGATAGGCCGTCATTGTAAATAAGAATATGTTCTTAATTGACTTGCCTAGTTAAATAAAGATAAAAGAAATAAGACCAGCATTTCATTAATTAAAGCATTGTTTTGATGTATGATTTCGGAGAATGTTCTGTTTCATAAAGTAGTTTGCTCTGTCACCTAACTCCGTCAGAAGTCCCTCAGCTCTGAAAATACATTGATAGTTGGATATGTTACATGAAACAACTATGCCCAGCTTCGGTTAAATGGACCCATGCTCTGATTTTGCTCTGAATCACACCACCTCAGGAACGGGCACCTAGCCATCTTAGAGGCACAGGCACCATCTTTTCAGCTGCAGGGGAGCTCTTTCTGTTCTCTTTATAGTCCAGCCTTTAGCTAGCCAGCAAGCTCTGTTCAGCCTGGACTCCAGCCTGTAGCTGGCAAGCTCTGCCTTCTTTTCTCCTCAACACAAGGGCTGGGGGAGAGGGCTGCTCGGTCTGGACTCTAGCCTGTAGCTAGCTCTCTGCTTGTACTCCAGCTCTCTGCTTGTACAGCCTATAACTAGCTAGCTCTGCTTGTACTTTTGCCTATAGCTAGCTAGCTCTGCTCTCTTTTCTCCTCAACACTGGGGATAATCAATGTGTTGTGTATCTAGGATTTACATATTGAAAGATTATTGTGGATTTTAATAACATAATAAGTCTTTATTAAATGACAGTAGGTCTATAATTTGTAACAGTATCGCCTACCATGTTCAAACAAGCATTTTATTAGTTTCACTGTTGACTCTTCTCTTTCCTAGCATAAACCACCTCTAGAAGTCACCGACCTTTTCGAGGATATCAAAGATGGGGTGAAACTTCTGGCTCTGTTGGAGGTGCTGTCTGGACAGAGACTAGTAAGCACTGTTCTTGATATATACAGTCATTGGTACTGCTGGATTATTCTATTCATGCTACAGAGTTCAGTCATTACCATAATATTGTGTAAAGGGAGGATTTTGAAAATGTATGAATAAAATAAGTAAGAACTCACAGCAAATAATCACACTGTAGTTGTGTTGTATAGTCCTACTTTTCAGTCAGTGCTACTCTCTCACATTGCTGGTTGTTGTTACATTGCTGTATGTATTATATGTATTTGTCTTGAACTTTCTTGCTGTTTTTAATGTGAGTGCTCTGGGAAGATTTTGTGTATTTACAGTACTAAATATGGGAAATACACTTCAACTTTACTTGAACCCTCCCTCCTCTCTCCACAGCCATGTGAGCAGGGCCGCCAGCTGAAGAGGATCCACTGGGTGTCCAACATCGGCACCGCACTCAGGTTCCTCGAAGGCAGGAAGGTAAGCACGCTCTCAGAGTAGCTACACAGTATTTTCCCTGAATATTTAGTCATAGCTCGAGTTTAACATGTAAACCTAAGGTCCCCTTCGCAATGTCACTTATATCTTGTCAGGGTTTTATTAAAAACATTTGGCCAAGGGTGAAAATATTAATCTCTGTTTAATGCTAGCGGTTTGAAAATACAATATTGTATCATGGTGTTTATGAACAAAGATTGATAAATGAAGGCTATGCATGAAAAGATGTATCTTTGCAAGTCCCTAGGGATGGTACGTCCTCTCCCAGTCAGTATTGCTTTGAGGCCTGTCTTTTATTGTGACCTTCTCTCACCATGCCTGACCTCTGACCTCAGTCTGTGTACCGAGGATCCCCGGTCAGTGGCTACCTATAAAACACACTGTGTTCATATACTGTATGCGCTCCTTTTGTTTGATGTAAGGTGTGCATTCCTAGCTATTCTTTGGTTGAGCAATTATTTTCCTCTTAGTGCATCTTGTCTATTGTAGTGCCATCAACCAGGTGCTTTCTGGTTGTCATGCATTTTGTATGCATTTCGAAACTTTGGATTTAAGTCTTTCCTGACCCCTCCTTTTTCCAACCTTTGTGAAATAGTTACATAATTTTAAAAAATCCTACAAAAAGAAAACAAAAATATTCTGCAACCTCAAAAAACATTTATTTAAACTAGTTTGCTGATCCAAAGTTTGTTACAGTGATATTCACTACATTGGCTTTATTGTTACTGTCCTGCCAAATTGAGTACGCTACATCTTTTATTGAGCTTGGCTGTTTCTGCTTCTCTTGCTTCCGCTCAGCCTAATATCACTTTGTTGCATCAGAGAGCTGATTTTGATGGCTGAAAAAAGAAAAACATAAAATCAGCATTATTATGGCAGTGGCCCATTCACTCAGCAATGCCTTTATTTGTTAAACATTAATTCAGAATGTACCTATGTACGAGTACATGTATTTCCCGGACATTTCATTTTATGACAAGTTGTGAATTGCAGTTAAATTGGTGTTTTCTTTCTCAACAGATCAAGCTAGTCAACATTCATGCCACTGACATCGCAGACGGTCGACCATCCATTGTCCTGGGGTTGATATGGACCGTCATTCTCTACTTCCAGGTAATGTGTTGTTGTATCTGGTCAGTTTGCAAACTTACGTATTGTAATATGGCTGTCTGTGATTGTTAACAGTGTCTCACAATTCTCAGTGAGTGGTCTTCCGTGTTGTTTTACCTTGTATTCTGTTTGTCAAATGTTGTTATATTGAGGAGTGACACTTTAATATATTTTTCTATCTAATCAGATCTACATACATTTATTGTATGTTGCTAGGGTTACTCACATCATGTTTGCTCTAATTCCTGACCCTCTGTCAGATCGAGGAGTTGACCAGTAACCTGCCAGCCCTGGCAGCCCTGTCCAGCAGTACCTCCTCAACGGACAGCATGGCCAGTAACTCAGAGACGGGCAGTCCCCCCATGAAGAGGAAAGTAATACCCAAGAAGTTCCAGGGCAACGCCAAGAGGGCCCTGCTCAGATGGGTGCAGTGCACTGCCGCCAAGTACGTACACCACTCTATATTTGGGAAGCTTCTCTAACCAGTGCTCCAGCAGGCAAAACTGGTTGATATTATGTCATTACAACCAGTTCAACATCATTTTCTCAACCAGCTTTACCTGCTGGGGTGGTGGATTTATTTGCCTGTGTGTGTGTGTGTGTGTGTGTGTGTGTGTGTGTGTGTGTGTGTGTGTGTGTGTGTGTGTGTGTGTGTGTGTGTGTGTGTGTGTGTGTGTGTGTGTGTGTGTGTGTGTATGTATACTCTTGACTGACCACCACCATATTGTCAGCCAGGAGTATGGGAACCCGAACTGTCTGTATCTTGATTTGAATTATAATTTAAAGAGTGCTCTGCCACCGCCCCACTGTAAACGTATGCTTCTGTTTGTCCCAAGGCGTCATGGCATGGAGTTGAAGGACTTTGGTGCAAGTTGGCGGAGCGGTGTGGCGTTCCACTCTGTAGTCCATGCCATCCGCCCAGACCTGGTGGACATGGAGGTGGTGAGGAGGAGGAGCAACAAGGAGAATCTGGAGGAAGCCTTCTCATTGGCCGAGAACGAGCTGGGCATCCCACGTCTGCTGGATCCAGAAGGTTCCTACCTCTACCCTTCTATTTAATGAAAAAAAAAGATTGCTTTGTCAAAATAAGTGCACACTCCCTCATTTATCCCCAGCTCCGGCTGGTGCATACGGCAGCAACAAAGGATCTCCACCTCTGTCTGCCATGATGCAAGAATTGTGTATTTCCAACAGAACAGAATACTCTTTTAAAGTTTTCATTGAAGATTGTGCAATGTTTATCTATGGGTATTTTGTTCCATCAAAGTGTTGTTGATAGGTATGTCTGGAGATAATAATGCAGACAGCAGCTCTGCAGCAGTCAGGTCAGGAGAGATCAGATTCCTGAGCCCTGAGGCTTCATTACGAAATGTCATTGTGTCAGAGGAATCACTAAATTTAGTCTCCTTGAGGGCACAAATGTGTTCCCTGTTTTTACTGTGTCATATTTATTATGTTCCTGCCCTGTCATGTCTGTATTTTATTCTATATATAATTTTAACAGTTATTCTAAAAGGGCATAAAGACCTATTAACACATCATACTTGATTGACTTACTGTAGTTTGCTTGATGGATACCACTAATGTCACTGTTTTACTATTTACTACTTTCAAGCCAGACTCTCTCTCTCTCTTCTGCAGATGTGGATGTAGATAAACCGGATGAGAAGTCCATCATGACATATGTTGCTCAGTTCCTCAAGCACTACCCCAACCCCCACCACTCTGAGACAGATGGGCAGGCAGATGAGGTACCTAGCTATATTCACTGTAGTCTTGAGTCAAGTACTGTATTGGTATTGGCAAACTCAGTGTTGTAATGCTTTATTTAAGTGATAATGCCCGAGAAGCCGGTGTTTGGAGGATATATTGGTATAGGTTTTGTTTGTCTCGTGCCGGCAAACCGTGCCAATATATCCTCCAAACACCGGCTTTGAGGGCATTATTACTTTTAACGGGTTACCAACATATTCAAATAATGATTGACATATTTTCATTAAAGTCGTTATATTGTTGAATTTATTAATACTATTTAATCCTTCCACGAGATATAGTTCAAACACAAATCTAGAGTTGCTACCCAAGCTGGCTGGTCAGTCATTCTATCGGTTCGGTTGCTAGAGACGTGACCCAGTCGTTAAGTCTTTTTGTTCTAAATCTATCGACGCGACCCAGTTGTTTGTTCTAAATGTTTTGTTGCCGTGATGGCTGGCAACGTCCTTATCCCTTGCTTGCTAGCTAGCCAACATTGGATTTTTCTTTGGACACATCCATAACAATGATGTGCAATTTCGCCTGGCATAGAACATTTGCTCTCTCGCCAGGCCATTGTTCACAAGAGATAGCCAACTACACAGCTATCACAATCACTTCAAACTGAAGCTGGAATGACAGCAAACTAGCTGCATTTTTTGTTTTATTGACATATTTTTGTATATATCCATATAAATTATTCTGATTCATGACGAATGGCTGAGAAAAGATGCCAGCCTGTCTGTCACGACTGTCGACATGTTAATTACCATAGGACAGCTGGAGATCAAATGTCAATATTGAAACAATGTTGCAAATGTTAGAGAGACACACAGCAAGGTTATTACAAATCTCTGCTGTTGAAAACCAATTGCTAGTCTAAAAGTGGGAGATAATGGGAGATAATGTCTAGATGCTTTTTACAGGGTAGATCTAGTATATAAATTGCCTGGCTGGGCTGATGAGACAGTGGATTACGCAGTCAGATGGAACAGAGTGAATGGGCATACCAACGTTTAGCCGGTGGTAACTTGTGGAATAGACACCCGCTGGAATGCTGTTTTAACCAATCAGCATCCAGGATTAGACCCACCCGTTGCATAAGTACTTTTATCTGCTTTTGTTTTCTTTTGTCTTCTATTGTATTTGTGTTTTCTAATATTGGCACCCTCAGTGTTGTAATGCTTTATGTACTCTATCTGTTATTGTATTTGTGTATTTGCTACTGTATTTGTGTTTTCAGTATGCTAACGCTTGTTGCTAACCATATTTCCCATTACACCAGTGACAGCTCTTATGAAAAAAGATACATAAAAACAATTTATCATTGCATGAACTCGACAATCATCTTACTTTCCCCATTGTGCATTACTTCACTCACTCCATCTCTCCGTCATGCTCTCACTCCATCTCTCCATCTATGTTATCTTTCCTGTTGCATTTGGAGCTGCTTCTTTGCTACATTCCAAGTTTTGCACTCTCTATCCCAAACCTACAGGTAAGTCCATCCATGCCATGTAGTGTAGTGTCTGCCTGCAGTGTTCTATATTTCCTCTGTTTTATGTTTGTCATGGCTTTGTTTGATATTGCGCTCTCTCTCTCTCTCGCTGCCACTAATGCCTTTCTGTGATGTCTGTTTGTTTGTTTGCATCTCTTCGTGTGGCTTTCTTTCCTGGATAGTATGGTCCTCAAGATATAGAGCAAATGCTCGAGGTATGTTGTCACTGAATATATAGATTAATCAGGGATTCTTATTTTGCTTTGAATCTTATTGTGCTTGCTGTGGTACTGGAAATCTATTTGGAAGGGGTTTAGTAGGAGTAGTTTCACTTTATGTTGAGAGAGGATGATTAATGGTGCATTGTATTACCTGAATATTATATGGCATCTGAATGCTGTGTGTTACCTGACTCCCAGAGAGAAGAGCGTAAGGTTCTGAGAGAGCTGAAGGTGTGGCTGGATCAACTGGAGAGGGAGGTGCTGCGAGTCCAGGGGGCAGAGGGCAATCTGACCGACAAGTACCAGGTTAGTACCATGCCAACAGGTGGCAGAGGGCAACCTGACAGACAAGTCCAAGGTTAGTACCGGGGGGGCAGAGGGCAACCTGACCGACTAGTACCAGGTGACCAGGGGGCAGAGGTCAATCTGACAGACAAGTACCAGGTTAGTACCAGGGGGCAACCTGACAGACAAGTACCAGGTGACCAGGGGGCAGAGGGCAACCTGACCAACAAGTACCAGGTGATTAGAACCAAATCTCACACTACATGTAGCTGGCTAATGTTATTATAGATTAAGTTCCAGGTCACAAGGTGCGGGAAAGAGAGAAGAGCTCCGTAAACACCATGACTCTTTCTCAATAATCCTTCCTCAATTTCTTGTATCCTCATGTCCTCGCTGACGTTTTAAAAAGGATGTGAGAAGAGGGCACTAGAAATCAAGGAAAGACTATTAAGAACAGGCCCATATGTGACTGAGCCCTACATTCGTGTGCTATATACTACCTAATTTGTTCGATGTGAATGTTCTTAGATAGTAACATGTCTAATACACGTATTTCTACTCCAGGGCTTCAAGAATTTCCGTGTGCAGTATGAAATAAAGAAGAAACAGACAGATCCTCTGCTGCAGCCGGTGCACAGGGATGAGAAGCTGTCTGTAGACCAGGCTCTGGTCAAACAGGCGTGGGAACGTGTCTCTATCAGGGTGAGTCAGTGTACTGCTGTCTATGGACCCCTGGACAACTAGCCTGATCCCATATTGCTTCAATCAACTCTTATTACTGCACAACCAGCCTAAGAGTGCACAGCGTCTGACACCCTCACATAATCTATGGGCCAGACTCATAGGGACAATTTAAGCCTACTGTAGTTCTGGATTAGATAGAATACTCTATGGAGAATCTCCATTGAAATAGCTTTTTAGTCCAGGACTAGGCTTTATCTCTGTCTGGGAAACCGGCCCAAAGAGACTATTATAAATAGACTGTAACCTTTGTCAATGAGAAATTGTTATTTTTTTATAAGTTAGACTAGGACTTGCATTGCAGAATGTGATCCCAGATAGCAATCATAATAAAGTGAATGATTGTTCAGTGAGGCGCAAGCTTTTGAAGGAGCGCTCATTAAGAGGGCATGAGAGTTTTGGAGAGAGGGGAACAGAGAGGGTTTTGTTCAGTTGATAGACTGTTCTGCTTTTAGCGAGTATCCCCAGTCTGTATGTACCGTGGACTGGAGTAGCACAGCACTGTTGTCATCCACTAGAGTAGATGCTTGAGAACATGTGGAAACCTTTAATGTTAATTCCTTGATTGTACTGATTGTTCTGGCTGTAATGGGTGTCTGTTGCAGCTCCTGGACTGAAACTTGATGAAGACCTGAGTGGTCGAAACAGTATCACTAACAAACCACATGGGAGCATAGATTGCAGTGTCTCTTTTGACCAAATTTAGCTGACTTTTTAAAATGTTTATCCAGCACCTGCTCAAAGGACTTGGGATATGTAATATTTTCCTATACTAGCTCCTGGACTGGCACATCCATCTGGATAAGTCATTGCCTGGCCCACTGGGGGTGATTGGAGCCTGGCTGCATCGAGCTGAGATCGCCCTGAGAGAGGAGATTCCTATCCAACAAGCCCATGAAGAGACAGCCAATGTGATCCACAGGAAGCTGGAGCAGCACAAGGTATTCAGCAAGAGAAAATCCCATAATACTGTATATACATGTACTGTTGCAAAACTATCCTTGGATAGGCGTTGTTAGAAGGTACGGCATATCCTAAATTTCTTGGTTTTGATGACAAAGTCACAATAATGTTTTTGATGTTGCACCAGTGTCTAGTCTAAATGATTCAACAATTGCATTGTTTTTTATTTTAGCGTACATGTATGTGTATATGTGTTTTAGGACGTACTAAAGAACTTGGAATCCCACCAGCAGACGTTCCAGCAGATCCACAGAGACAGATCTGTGAACGGGGTCCCTGTCCCCCCTGAACAGCTCCAAGACATGGCCGAGCGGTCAGTCAACTCTACATCAGTGTTAATACTGTAACACATCTAAGGATACCTCTGGACAATATTAGCCTGATCCATGATCTGTTTGTGCTATCTTGCCGACTCCTATGGTCGTTGTCAAGCCATGAGTTGACAAGAAAACACAAACAGATCAGGGACAATATGACATTACTTAAAAAAGACTGATATTGATCAGTTTGATCAGAATATTAATATTGATTTTCTATTTTGTCAAACAGGTTCAACTATGTGTCCACATCATCTTATGCCCACCTGATCAAACTGGAATTCTGGGAGATGAAGTACCGTCTGATGGCGTTTCTCATCCTGGCTGAGTCCAAGCTCAAGTCCTGGATCATCAAATATGGCCGCCGTGACTCTGTGGAACTACTGCTGCAGAGCTACATTGTGAGTTGGCCTTTTCATTAGATGTTACTGGTTTATGGTAGCCTGGTGGTCTAGATCTATCTTTGCTGTTTAGCCAACTTCATGTTTGCCATGAAAATTATTATAGGAGTTGGCAAGACAGCACGAACAGATCTGGTACCACCAAGCTAATTTTCAATGGATATTGTTCCAATTCTATCGTCATGATAATTCCATGCTTATCTCACCATCATTCCCAACAGTCCTTCATTGAGGGTCACAAGTTCTTTGAACAGTATGAGACAACATTTAAGGCCCTCAGGCAAGCTGCAGATGTCTACGTCAAATCTGATGGTTCAGGTAGGATGGTTTTTCTTTTTTATGTTTTACCTCAGATGTGCTTTGATTTAATGTGTTGTCTGTCAGAGAGGGCTAAACGGGCTAACTGTTGATTTCATATTCTAGGCATTAAGATCAGTAAGAAAGGTAAGTCTAGATTCATTTGGTATTGATAAACAATAGGTAACATGATGACCACACTAGCCTTTGATTTGCTGTGCACTAGTGGCTCACTTGTCTAACAAAAAAATCCAAGAAATCTGATATAATCTCACGGTGCCTGGCTGTTTACTAACTAACTACTCTATATTCTTCCACAAAGCTAATTTCCTGTAACACAATTTGCATGATACAGCAACAATACTCACAATAGGTCTTGGAATGTGAAACACTGCAAATGCAAATTCATCACTGTCTTGACTTACTTGGCTTATTCAAGGGCCTTGAAACCTCTCTGTACTGGGCTCTTTCAATAAGATCTTGAGTAAGGGGTTAGGAAGTGACCCAATGAACCATTGGAAAATCATATGTCATGATGAAGCGATAACTGACTCCATTATGTTTTCTTTCAGTTGAGGAAGCGGAGGGGGTGGGTAAGTTCCTGTCGGACGCGTCGGCCCAGTGGAGGAACCTGTCGGTGGAGGTGCGTAGCGTGAGGAGCATGCTGGAGGAGGTCATCTCTAACTGGGAGAAGTACAGCAGCACGGTGGCTGGACTACAGGCCTGGCTGGAGGATGCAGAGCAGATGCTCAACCAGTCAGAGAACGAAAAACGGGTGAGCATGAGGCTGGCTGGGTGAGAGGCAAAAAGGTAAAAATGTAAGCTAAGAGTACACTCTTAGAAAAAAAGGGTTCTTCGGCTGTCCCCATAGGAGAACCCTTTAAAGAACCCTTTTTGGTTCCAAGTAGAACCATTGTGGGTTCCATGTAGAACCCTCTGTGGAAATGGTTCTACATGGAACCCACAATTGTTCTACTTGGAACCAAAAAAGGTTCTCCAAAGGGTTCTCCTATGGGGACAGCCAAAGAACCCTTTTAGGTTCTAGATAGCACCGTTTGTTCTAAGAGTGTATCTTTTTTCCATGTCATCAGTTGATGTTTTGGCCGTTGTGTGCATGGAATAAAGATACTCTCAGCTTACATTTTTACATCCCATTCCCTTCTTATTGGATTTATATGCTTTTTGGGACAGCATTACTTGTGAAGCGCTGTGCCAAAATACTATTTCTTGCTGTGTAGACACCCACTACGTCTTCAAAGCTGACTGTTGGCCCCTTTAGATAATATTCTATGCTCACAACTATTGCTATCAATTGTGTAGAGTTGGTGAGTTTCTGTCTTTCTTCTTCACCCCTAGGACTTCTTCCGGAACCTTCCACACTGGATCCAGCAGCACATGGACATGAATGATGCAGGGAACTTCCTGATTGAGACGTGCGACGAGACCGTCTCCAGAGACCTTAAGCAGCAGCTGCTCCTTCTCAACGGGAGGTGGAGAGAGCTGTTTGTTAAAGTCAAACATGTAAATTATAAAAAAAATCTCCTATTTTTCCTGCACCTACTGTAAATTATGATTTTTAAGAAGCATACTTCTGGATTGGCCCTGAAACATGACTGTAGACTCCTAGACACCATATGAGTTTGCAGCCATGTCTCAGGGCTAACCACTAGATACAATTATATAAGCTATGAGAATCAGGTGTCATAAAATATAATTTTTTTAAGCACAGTTCACATTTAATTCTCAATTGATAAAGATAATAATTGTATTCACTGTTCCTCTGTTTCCATGGCAGTATGCTAGAGCGGATGAGGTGGACAAGTGGAAACAGGACTATCAGGACTCTATCGCTACTCTCAAAACCTTCATGGATGCAACCAACAACAAGATGACCGCCCCTGTCCAAGTGTCCTTCCTGAATGTCAGGACATTCGTTCAAGATGTTGAGGTACCCATCACGCACATACAGTGCCTTCAGAAAATATTCATACCCCTTGACTTATACCACATTTTGTTGTGTTACAGTCTGAATTCAATATTGATTCAATATTATAATATTTTACCCATCTACACACAATACCCTAGAATGACAAAGTGAAAATAAAATACAGAATACGTTAATACAGAATACATAAATATGTAATTTACATACTGTAAGTATTCACACCCCTTTGCCAAGACACTCCAAATTGAGCTCAGGTGCATCCAATTTCCTTTGATAGATAGATAGATAGATAGATAGATAGATAGATAGATAGATAGATAGATAGATAGATAGATAGATAGATAGATAGATAGATAGATAGATAGATAGATAGATAGATAGATAGATAGATAGATAGATAGATAGATAGATAGATAGATAGATAGATAGATAGATAGATAGATAGATAGATAGGTACTTTATTGATCCCTGAGGGGGAAATTTCTTTGTCAAGCAGCTACAACAACAAAACACAGGGCAGGTGCAAAATGCCACAACGAAAGTACACAAAAGACAGAAACACGGTACATGATACATAGAGCGGCAGTATGAAAAAGTATAGAAATACAAGATATCTGGAGTGCAAAAAAAGCTATAAAAAGACATTGCATAGTATGGGTGGTTGGCTGAATATGTACACTATACATTGGTGGATGTTGGATGGTTAACTATACTATACAGGTCGATGGCAGATAAATAATTCAGTAGCTAAAAATGCGTATGATATGAGCGAGGGTAATAATAGTTTACTTAATAGACAGACTGACTAAATGAACAGGTAAGTGAATATTTTGCATGGTTAAATTAGCTGTACAGGTAAATATACAGTTATATTTACAGATAAGTGAATACTTGCATGGTTACCCAAACTGTACAGGTAAATGACAGGAAGAGATACTTAAATAGCTAAATGTGTGTATGATATAATTTGGGGTAATAATAGTAATTCCCTTAAAATACAGTCCTTAGTGCGCAGGGTTTAATTACAGACAACTGCACGTATTGCACATTCGATATACTAAAAGCAATGAGAAAAGGTGCAACTGACAGGATACTAATATGCATTCCTGAGTGAATGCCTACATAAGTTAGGTCCAAGAATTACTAGCAATATTGCACGTGATATGATATAACAATTGTACATGAGTATGTATATACAGACCTGCATGAATAAATAGGTCCTGAGTGAATAAATGATGACGGACCAGAGTTACTCACGGATGGATGCATAATTGTCTAAACTAGGTCCTAGCACCCCAACAGTTCCAGATCTATGTTGCCGACGGCACGGCTCCCCGGTGAGGCATTATATAGTCTAATAGCCGCCGGCAGGAAGGACCTCCTGTAGCGCTCTCTGGCACACCGTGGTGGGATCAGTCTGTGACTGAGATGTCACTACAACTTGATTGGAGCACCTGTGGCCAATTAAATTGTTTGGACATGATTTAGAAAGAAACACACATGTCTATGCAAGGTTCTACAGTTGACAGTGCATGTTAGAGCAGAAACTATACCATGAAGTCCAAGGAACTGTCCGTAGATCTCCGAGATAGAATTGGGATGAGGCAAGGGTATAACACCATTTCTAGAGTGTTGAAAGTTACTAAGAGCACAGTGGTTTCCATTATCCATAAAAAATATGGAACTACCCAGACTCGGCCTAGAGCTGGCTCTCCGACCAAACTGAACAACCCTGGAATGAAGGACCTTGGTCAGGGAGGTGACCAAGAACTCAATGACCACTCTGAGAGAACTACAGAGTTCATTGTCTTAGATGGGAGTACCTGCCAGAAGGACAACAGTCTCTACAGCACTTCACTTCTAATCTGGGCTTTATGGGAGAGTGGCCAAATGGAAGCCACTCCTGATAAAAAGGCATGCCTGGAGTTTAATGCAAAATATTCTGTGGTCTGATTAGACAAAAATGTACTCTTCGGCCTGAACGCAAAGCGCTATGTCTGGAGAAAACCAATGAATGGAAAATACAGGCAAATCCTTGATGAGAACCTGCTTCAGAGTGCAAACGGCCTTAGACTGGGGGGGCGAAGATTTACATTCCAACTGGACAATGACCCCAAGCATACAGCCAAAGCAATGCTGGAATGGCTTCAGAACAAGAATGTGAAAGTCCTTGAGTGGCCCAGCCAAAGCCCAGACTTGAATCCCATTGAAAATCTGTGGAAAGACTTGAAGATTGCTGCTCTACATTAACACTGAACAAAAATTCAAATGCAACATGCAACAATGTTTTTACTGATTTTACTGAGTTACAGTTCATATAAGGAAATCAGTTAATTTAAATAAATAGATTAGTCCCTAATCTATGGATTTCATGTGACTGGGAATACAGATATTAATCTATTACTCTTACAAAGTAGGTAGGGGCGTGAATCAGAACCAGTCAGTATCTGGTGTGACCACCATTTGCCTCATGGAGCGCGACATATCTCGCAACGCCGAACTGCAGTCCTGTGAAGACCCTGGTGAAGACCCTGGTGAGGAAGACGAGCACGGAGATAAGCTTCCCTTAGACGGTTTCTGACAGTTTGTGCAGAAATTCTTCGGTTGTGCAAACCCATAGTTTCATCAGCTCTCCTGGTGGCTGGTCCCAGACGATCCCGCAGGTGAAGAAGACGAATGTGGAGGTCCTGGGCTGGTGTGGTTACACCTGGTAGAGAAATGGCTTATGGTAGAGAAATGTGACTCACCACCTGGATTCGGTCCTATGTAGCAACATTTGAAATTGTGTTTGTTACATTGGATAAAGGTAGAGATTCAGAGCTAGACAATGGTATATACACTGCAGTTGAGGAACAATGGGAATGTTATTCTGCTTTGAAAGTTGGTACACTTGAATGTTGATGGCCCTTGAATGTTTTGGTACACAGAGCTCTTCTTTGTCTAAACCCATTCAAAATCGTTCACACACTCATAAGCCTTAGCCCCACCCATCTCTTTAAGGATTCATATGTGAAGCCATGTGCTAAACAGAGTGAGTAGTGTAGTAAATAACCAAAGATTTCAAGACTAAAAGTGGTTAAAGTAGTAGCCTACAATAAGGAAAAAATCCAGGTAAAAATACACTTTATCTAGTCCTTGGCCTAAATCCTAATCTGACTCATGTTGTACTTCATATTACCGTCTCTGGTAAACACACACTATATCAACGTTTATTTGACACACTTTTCTAAATTGATAGGTCATGTGAAAGAAATGCTATAACCAACCCCCAGCCACATCTAGCTAAGTGCATGGGTCACTATTGTCTAGACATGTACACGTTCATGAAATACAATAGATGGCCGTAATCACCCCTAGACACACCTGGCTAACTTGATGTAATCGTCTGGCGTAGTGGAGTCTTTTGTTTAGACATGTAGCTAGCTAGCTAAACAATGAACTGGAATTGCACTCTATATGGCACAGCTGTCAATTTTTTGGTCCTTAAATTAAACTGGTATACTTTTTAATGCAGGGTCGACAGACAAGTTCGTTACTTTCTCCCCCTTCCACTTGCCTCTTCCATTTTTGAGGTAATGCTGCAATTAGTTGGTTGCAATTTGAGTAGAGCAGACATTTCCATATATTTTTGTTAGCTGCATGTGTGACATAACTCCGCCAGTCCTATTTATGATGTAATTAATAAAGATTATACCCTTATCAATTAGTATATTTGACTCTAACCATAATATTTATTGTAATATTAGTTCTGTATTTTCTGGTGTATTAAACTAATATTGCAAACAACTTTCTATGGCTTGTGTTAAAAATAGCGATATTTTGGAGATTATTTCATTTTCAAATTTTCAAAGAACACTCACAAAAGTCTTGAGGCTGATATGTAAAACTTAATAAAGAGCAGTGATGCTAGCAAGAGCAGTGTGTGGTTTTTCTCAGCTTATTCAACTGTTACCATGCACCTGCCACAAAGATAGCTCAGATGAGCGAGTGCCTTTTTAATATTTTCAAATAACCAAAGGTAAGGGGTTGTAATCTGAATAAAGGGTAAAAGGCCATTCTTGAACATGGGGTGAGACATTCTTACTAATCTGCTAGAGAACCAGTTCGGATATAAATATAACTTTTGAATTACTTAATCCTTTAGTGAGAGGTCTAAGGCTTTAATATTTAATAATTTCTACAAATTCATATTCATTATATGAATAGGCCCGTTTAATTTTGTCTGGCTTGCCGTTCCAAATAAAATTGAATATTTTTTGCTAATTTAATAATGAGCAAGTCGCTAGCAAGATCTTATCTATTTTTTCTAAATTTATTTAAAATTGATTTATGACATGAATACTGAGTATGTCCACTTCACCGTCTGACCATTTTATTGGTAAACTACACGGTAATGTAAAAGTTGTAATTTTCTTGTGATCCAATACGTAATATAGTACACTTATCATAATTTGGTTGTAATCCAGAGAGGTTACAAAAAGTATCTAGATCATCTATGAGGCTGTTGAGGGTTCCAAATTGTGGATAAAAAAAAAAAAAAGATATATATACAGTGGGGAGAACAAGTATTTGATACACTGCCGAATTTGCAGGTTTTCCTACCTACAAAGCATGTAGAGGTCTGTAATTTTTATCATAGGTACACTTCAACTGTGAGAGACTAAAACAAAAATCCAGAAAATCACATTGTATGATTTTTAAATAATTAATTTGCATTTTATTGCATGACATAAGTATTTGATCACCTACCAACCAGTAAGAATTCCGGCTCTCACAGACCTGTTAGTTTTTCTTTAAGATGCCCTCCTGTTCTCCACTCATTACCTGTATTAACTGGACCTGTTTGAACTCGTTACCTGTATAAAAGACACCTGTCCACACACTCAATCAAACAGACTCCAACCTCTCCACAATGGCCAAGACCAGAGAGCTGTGTAAGGACATCAGGGATAAAATTGTAGACCTGCACAAGGCTGGGAGGGCTACAGGACAATAGGCAAGCAGCTTGGTGAGAAGGCAACAACTGTTGGCGCAATTATTAGAAAATGGAAGAAGTTCAAGATGACGGTCAATCTCCCTCGGTCTGGGGCACCATGCAAGATCTCACCTCGTGGGGCATCAATGATCATGAGGAAGGTGAGGGATCAGCCCAGAACTACACGGCAGGACCTGGTCAATGACCTGAAGAGAGCTGGGACCACAGTCTCAAAGAAAACCATTAGTAACACACTACGCCGTCGTGGATTAAAATCCTGCAGCGCACGCAAGGTCCCCCTGCTCAAGCCAGCGCATGTCCAGGCCCGTCTGAAGTTTGCCAATGACCATCTGGATGATCCAGAGGAGGAATGGGAGAAGGTCATGTGGTCTGATGAGACAAAAATAGAGCTTTTTGGTCTAAACTACACTCGCCGTGTTTGGAGGAAGAAGAAGGATGAGTACAACCCCAAGAACACCATCTCAACCGTGAAGCATGGAGGTGGAAACATCATTCTTTGGGGATGCTTTTCTGCAAAGGGGACAGGACAACTGCACCGTATTGAGGGGAGGATGGATGGGGACATGTATCGCGAGATCTTGGCCAACAACCTCCTTCCCTCACTAAGAGCATTGAAGATGGGTCGTAGCTGGGTCTTCCAGCATGACAACGACCCGAAACACACAGCCAGGGCAACTAAGGAGTGGCTCCGTAAGAAGCATCTCAAGGTCCTGGAGTGGCCTAGCCAGTCTCCAGACCTGAACCCAATAGAAAATCTTTGGAGGGAGCTGAAAGTCCGTATTGCCCAGCGACAGCCCCGAAACCTGAAGGATCTAGAGAAGGTCTGTATGGAGGAGTGGGCCAAAATCCCTGCTGCAGTGTGTGCAAACCTGGTCAAGAACTACAGGAAACATATGATCTCTGTAATTGCAAACAAAGGTTTCTGTACCAAATATTAAGTTCTGCTTTTCTGATGTATCAAATACTTATGTCATGCAATAAAATGAACATTAATTACTTAAAAATCATACAATGTGATTTTCTGGATTTTTGTTTTAGATTCCGTCACTCACAGTTGAAGAGTACCTATGATAAAAATTACAGACTTCTACATGCTTTGTAAGTGGGAAAACCTGCAAAATCGGCAGTGTATCAAATACTTGTTCTCCCCACTGTATATCCACTAGTTCCATTATATCCATGCTATTCGTTATTTCCTTAAGCGCAGTTTGTAGTGTGATTACCTTTACGGTCCATTGAGGTATTTAAAACCATATTATAATCTCCCACCATAATAGTTGTCAGGCTCTGGCCATAGAGAAGCCTAATTGCTTCTCTATGTAGCTATGGTCAGAGTCTGACAGTGTCGTTCTTTTCTGTTTCTGTGTGGGGTTTAGGTTGGATCCCTAATTAGAGGCAGCTGCACGGCATTGTCTCTATTTAGGGATCCTATATATGTCGAGTCTGTCTTTCACTTTGGTGTGGGTTGTTATCGTTACATATCGATGTATGTCGCAGTCACGGTGTAAGTAAGTGTGTTTTGTTTACGTCCGTTCATTTGGTGTGTGTTGTGAACGTGACGTTAGTCTGTTCGTTAAGTCTTTTCGTGTTTCGTTAGTTCGTCATTTGGATTTATTTTACATAGTATAGTAGTGTTTTTATTTATACATAGTAAAATAAAAATCATGTCGAACTATCCCTGCGCTGCGTCTTGGTCTCTCCAAACACCCGTTCGTGACAATAGTAGACCCTTGTATTGCTTGTAGGCTTGATAAATTATTATATATATTTTCAATTAAGCGTGGATCTGCACATTCTGCTCAAAATGACTGTTAATTAATATCATCACCCCTTTTGAGTTTCTTTGACAATGGAAGAAATATATTTCGCCCACACAGGCCTTTTTCCACACAACTTCATCTAAAATTGTTGAATGAGTTTCCTGTAAACAATATATATTATATTCCTTCTCTTTTAGCCAGGTAAATACTGATCGTCTTTTCTTATTATCTGCTAAGCCATTACAATTATAACTTATTTCACCATTTACCATAATGAGATAAAGTTTCAATTCTATTTATCATAATATATGTTTGTAAACTTACCATTAGAAAGTACCATAATGACTGAGTGTCCATATAGCTATACCATGGTATTTGCACTGCAACTGAGCAAACCTCCAATTGTTCTACCCGCTAAAATACCCCCCCCCCCCCCCACCACACACACACACTCCCCACCCTTCCCCCACAAACAACCACAAGCTCAGATGTTCAACAGTTGTTTCATCTCTGAGCCCAAATCAAGAGAAGACTTGATGTGCGAATGCATATATAGTTGTAGCTTTTTGAGAAGTCATGCAAAATTGAGCAAGAATGGGGAGATTTGATTAACCAAATACTAGCTTATGGCGCTCAGATACACCCACCTACCCTGAAACACACACACACTGGTCCTCCATTGTGACCATTTTCCCAAGCATCTCTGTGCAGTCAGACCCTTTGATTATTTTGTGCCACCAATCCAGGGGCTTTGGCTTTGTTGGACCAACAACAACTCCTTAGTGTGTGGGTCGCTCAGGTGGGTGTCTAGGGTACAGGATTGGGGGCCGCTCCATCATGATAAGACAATAAATAAAGAAACTATATTTATAATCTATTTTAAGTATCTATTTTAATCCCATATCTGCACAAAATTGACTGGTTACATAAAGTTTAAATAAATTAAAATCAATGACTGTATACATAAATACTACAAGTAAGGAGAAACGGACCGATGTTTGATCTCTGTCCATCCACTTCCCTTTCCAGGACATCAAGCACAAAGTGCCGGCCATGGAGGCAGCCTGTAAGACAGCCACCCGCACCGCCCAGTTGCTGACCAAAGACACACCCCCGGATGAGGTCTCAACGATGCTGGGTGCCATGGCTTCTATCAAGGAGGAGATGAGCAAGGTGACCATCCATCTTACTTGTTCCTGTTCGAATTCTTCAAAATTGCATCCTTGGAATAATCATTGATCAGATATTACTAGATTGCTGAAAGTTATTTACTGGAAGCCCTGCTTTCACCTAGCCAACTTTGTTAGATCAGTGATTACCTCTGTCTATCACCTAGTCTTTCCGATCACCCATCTTTAGTATGCCTGTGCATCAGCCATTCCTCTCCAGATGACCTTAACACTCCCTCTCTCCCTGTGTCCTCCTTCCTCCAGATAAGGGAGACGTGTCTGCCGCTGCTGCGGGAGGCCCAGTCACTGCTTCCCCCTCTGGAGGAGATGGAGAAGAATATCACAGGGTTTTACCAGGCTCTGGAGAAGGCTAGCCACATCACCTGCTCCAGGGACTCAGAGGCCCCCGGGGACTTCAAACAGAAATGCCAAGTGAGATCAGTAGGGTCAGGGGTTGAATAGAATGAGTGATGAAACCTGCTTGGAGGATTTGGTTTTGGTTGCCATTAAAACTGTTAGACAGACTTCTACATAAGTAAAACATAATTCTACATAAGCCTTATATATGAAGAACCTAAGACACTGTGCTGTTAAAACATTATTTGTCCCATTAGTTAACTCTACTTAATTGCCTAATTAGTTAACATGAACTAATTGCTTAATTGACCCATTATGTAATTACTAGTAACCCAAAGTCTCTACACTCTACTGCCTACCCCGGCTCTGCCTATCCAGGAGCTGGTGACCTTCACTCAGAGCTGTAAGAAGTGTCTGACAGGGATTGAGAAGAACCATCAGGGCGTCCAGAGAACCCTGGACAGCAGTAAGACCCTACAGCACATGGACATGGCCCTGCTCCAGAAGAGAGTTGTTGACCTGCAGGCCTCCTCACAGGTACTAAACATGGCTATACATGGCACTGCATGCTTCACGGTTAGGTTAGGGTTGTATGTAATGTAAATTAATGAATGAATAAAAATCATTGATCTTGATCAATCAATCAATCATGGGGTTTTGACAGAGGAATATGTTGGGATGATATAAGGGAGAGAGTGTCTGAATGACGTAGCCGCGCCATACAGCATGTTCAAATCAATTCAATATACCTTTAATGTCCCAGAAGGACAATAAAGGGCCATGTTAAGTGGTGTTGATGAGACTGCTTGTGAGATTGTCTGTATTTGTGTGTCACAGGCCATGATCAAGGAGTCCACTGAGTGGAGGAAACATGTGGAGGCCAACAGCAGCTTAATGAAAAGGTTTGATCAGTCCCGTGTCGAGCTGGAGAAGGTGCTCAAGGTGGCTCAGGCCTCTCTAACGGAGAGAGGCATCCCAGAAGACCTGCTCAAAAAACACACAGTAAGACAAGAGCTCGCTCATGGATAGGACCAGGGTTTTAGATGTTGTTTGATCTGTTTGTGCGACCTTGCCAACTCTTATGGTTAATGTTTGGAATGACAATGGCGGCAAACATTAACCTGGACCAGGCTAATCTGGACTAGGGAATCAGTAGAGAAACCGAAGGGTTGGAGGGGTAGGATCAGAAGGAAAATCTCAGTGCGACATCTTTGTCAATATTTTCAGGAGTTCTTTGGGCAGTTGGACCAGCGGGTCCTCAATGCGTTCCTGAAAGCGTGTGATGAGCTGACAGACATACTGCCTGAGCAGGAACAGCAGAGTCTGCAAGAGACAGTCAGGAAACTGCACAAACACTGGAAGGTTGGTGCAATTTTGACAAAAAGGACACATACTAGCTATCATAATCATTCAAAGCCTATCATATTCCTCTTCAATGTCTTGTGCACTTTGTCAGTCTTGGATAGTCACAATAGGACTGTCAGACCTTTATTGTATTGTATAGTATGTTCAGGTTAACAGTGAGTCCCTCCCTCCCTCTCTCCCTCTTTCCTTATTTCCTTCCCTCCATCCCTCTCTCAGGATGTCCAGACAGAGGCGCCCAACCACCTGCTGCAACTGAAGGTAGAGGTGGAGGGGAGCAAGCTGATGGTCTCCCTGCAGGAGTGTCAGTCAGAGCTGACCAGGGAGAACAGACACCTGGCTGGGATGGGGAGTGAGAGGCTGGTCAAGGAACACAGGGTGAGATGGGTTGATGGCTTTGGTCTCTCCATCCTGAACTAATAGTGATCTCAATTCCATGGTGCAACTCAGTTTGCTTTGCCATGATCGCATGATCAGGCCCAAATCAGGCAGTGAATGTGTGGGGACTTTTACTCTACCCTGTAGACAAAAATATGTCACAGTGCTGGTCCACAGTGCATATTTCAGAAAAGCATTCCGTGACATAAGTTATTGTTTGATGATTGCCAATGATTTTGGCAATTGATGTCTCCCGGTGATAGAGTTTGTCACATTAACACTGTACCTTTTCTGCAGGGCTTCTTCAGAGAGAAGGGTCCTCAGTCTCTGTGTGAGAAGAGACTACACCTGATGGAGGAACTGTGCCAGACGCTCCCGGATAGAGACCAAGCCCACCAGACCCTGGACAGCTCTAAGAAGGCCTACTCTGATCTCCGGGAGGAGATAGACAGCACCCATCACAAACTGATGTGTCACCCTGATAAGTGGAAGGAGTTTACCACTAGGTAATAAGGCCTCACAAACGATGCTGATCGAAGACTGTCACGATCATGATTTGCATTATCTTATTAATCATCATAATATGTCATTTGTTTTGTCCAAGGACATTTTTTGCCTTTTCGTAGTCAATCGCTACTCACTATCTACATTGATGCACTGACTAATAACAAACCAGGGGCATCAATTGGGTTTGGCAGAGTATGGCATTCGCCATACCGTAGCGTAGCCTAACACCAACAATTTAAAATAGGCTACTAAAATCATTCCAATCCCGATTTAAAAAATTAGCAGTTTACCGGATAGAAGGGCTGGCTTTCTTCTGGCTGGGAGGGTGGGGTGTCTTTAGAGTGCATTGAGCCGAGGCATCTGCTGTGAACTGCACATATTTTCTCTTAAAACAGTGCAGAGGTGGAAGATGGCTAGGTAACTGCTGTTTGAATTCACATGAAACTAAACTAGAGTTTTTAATCCCAGCGCTAAACTAGTGCGTAGCAGTTAATTGCTGTATGTTTGTAGAATGATAAATGAAGGCTACAGAAGCCAAGTTGATAGTGGTTGTAGTAAATGTTGCTTGTTTTCTCTGTTCTCCAAAAAGCATTTTAGAATGTTTAAATTGTGTAGAAAGACATTAAATTAGCTTGAAAAATGTATTGGGTGGGGGAGATCCCCTTTCACTTTGCCACACCCTAGGTTTAGCTGAAATTATGCCACTGTAACAAACCACCAATCTATTTAAACCTAATGTAGATATACAGTATGATCATACTTTGCCCATCTTCATCCCAGGTTCTCTGAGCTGTCAGCCTGGCTGTCGTCTAAAGAGAGCCAACTCAGACTGCTGAGGAACCGAGCCAATGACCCTAGCAAGTATGGACAGGTCAAATTCACCATTACGGTAAGTTGGAGTCCCCCTGTGTGTACGACAATGCGTATACTTTATGTTTAAACCAAATTGACATAAATGGACTAAAACAGGGAGTGACGGTTTTCTATGGTGCACCCTACTCATTATGACCATGTTGAGCTAAATACACTGTACAAAACAGTAACCATTGCCACCTTACTCTCTGCTCTCCAGGAGCTGAGGAACGATGCAGAGCTGCAGGAGGGGAATCTGGGCTGGCTAAAGTCCCGTCTGTCTGTGCTGATAGAGATCTGCTCTGAGACAGATGCACAGAGGCAGGCTGGGGCCCTCAATAAACTTTCCACCAACTTCAAGGGCCTCCTCGCCTATTTATCTGAGGTAAGGAAATAAAGCTTGGCAATGGCATTACATTACATAAGGTTCGGTCCATCTCAAAAAGCACAAATAAGAGGAGTTCTGTAGTTAGAAAAAAACAAAACAGGAATAGCACCGTGTAGTGGAAGCAAGACACAACTGATACTGTATACTTATTTTTGTGGTGGGATTGGCATGGGGTGTGGGGGGTCCATTGGTGGCTTTTGACCATTTATTTTAGATTCCTCAAGTCTTACTCATTGTTAGAAAAAAGTTTGGATGGTAGGTACTGTATTTGTTGAATATTATAGGAATTCTATAAATTAAAATGGCTAATTTGGGTGCAATCAATTAGATTCATTTCACAGACATCAAATTATATTTAAACAAAATAATGTTCCAGGAATTATCATCTTATCTGTTTCTAACTACATAAATGATTTCAGAACAATCTAAGATGTTAGGTGTCATGGCTTGCTGAAATTACATTGAAAGACCCATAACTTACTTAGTTCTCGTTGTCCCAGGTACTGTAGGACATAGTGCTGCAACCATAGTCAGAATTGCATGTAGAACTCTATAGCTGTAACACTCTTCTGTTGCTGAAGTCTGTCTTTTGCAACAGTTTGTCCTATGAGAAACTCTAATCTCCTCCAGATTTACATTAGTGGTCCTTATTACAGGTTCTTGCAGTGTCTATCTGGATCAATCCTGGAGCTTAATTATTCTATTAAATATAGTCTTCGTCTTATTGAAGAATAGTCTAATATTAATCAACATGCTGTAAGCCAGGTAGCCAGCGCTGTAGCATAACCCTTGTCCGGGCCACACAGTCAGAACCACAGCATTTTATTGCACCCACATTCCCGATACTCTCCCTATGTGGTCTGATCATCGATCCACTACTATCACTACCTCAAGGTGATATGTTATCAATTGTTTGGGTCGGCTAGGGTTCCTTATCACTGAGTGAGGCTGTATCGCTTTCCTCTGTGTTGTCTCCAAGTCTGTTTTACCAACTTCTATTGTCCTTATACCAAGAGTTGTTTAGTTTAGTTCTTTAGTTTGCTCCACTGTTCATGTACCTTGGTCCACCAGTGTCTCCATGTCCTTCCTCATTACCTGGGTCTCACAGTCTGAGATCTTCTTCAGCTCACTCAGCTGCTTCCCTTTACTGGATATCTCCACCTTTGCTGCTTCATGCTGCACACATAAAGAATGGGAAAACGAAGAACAACACCTTTTATTTTTTTATTTATTTATCTAGGCAAGTCAGTTAAGAACAAATTCTTATTTACAATGATGGCCTACCTACAGGGGCAGCCCCTGGAGCTAATTAGGGTTAAGTGCCTTGCTCAAGGACACATTGACAGGTTTTTCACCTTGTCGGTTCAGGTATTCGAACCAGCAACCTTTTGGTTACTGGTCTAACGCTCTAACGCTCTAACCGCTAGGCTACTTGCCGCCCCAAATGGTATGTAGGTATGTAAGTAATTTGTGGTGTCTATGTCATGTTTGTCCCTGTTAAAGTCCTGCATTTGTTTTGTTTGGCAATGGAAATTCAATAAAAAAAATGTTTTGTCTCCCAGTCTGAGAAGTTGGTGCTGGCTGTGGGGGACTGTGTGCAGTTCAGGGAGGAGGTGCGTGGTACGCTGGAAGAGCTGGTGCAGGGTCAGCAGGACGTTCACCAGGAAGTGACCAGGATACTGGACTCTGAGACTGTCAGGGAGGCCCAGCAACTGCTCCAGGTTCACCAGGTATGTCGGACTTTAGTGGAGCACCACTGGCTGTCTATGTTAGATGGATAACTGGCCGCACCTTGCTTCTGATTAGATTGAACTATTCTCAATGGTTTCTGCAATGTAATAATATTGTTGGAGCAACAAACATTGCCCTGGCTGTTGGAACTTTACATTGTAAACTATGTTTTTTGTGGTTGTTGAAAATGTAATATATTTGTCAAACTGAACAGTCGATGCATCCTTTTCTCAAACAGTGATACAGTATATGACATGTAAAGCATCTGCATGACATTCCAACACTTACACCTTGATTGTCTCTTGTCTGTGTGCAGCAACAGCTGAAGCGTCTGCGGATGAAGAGGAAGGATGTGCAGCAGCAGATCACCAGGGGCCATCATTTACAGGCTGAGGAGGGGCTGGGGGAGACCTTACAGAAGGACCTACAGAGTCTGGAGACAACACTCAGCAAGATGGACCACACCATGGACTCACAGGAACAGGAGTTAGAGGTGAGCTCTCTCACCGACTGTACTGACTGGGGTTATTGGAAATAGTCTTGCACAGTGTTACAGAACCCTAGGGTCAGTTTCCTAGACACAGATTAAGCTTAGTCCTGAACTAAAACACATGTTTAATTGAGATTGTTCATTAAAAGTGCTTATTAGTCCAGGAATTTGGTTAGTCCAGGACTTAAGCCAGGAATATTTTACTGTGGTATTTTTGGTGTGGATTAGAAAGGACCTGTCTACTGAAGATGTAGTAATGCAGACCATATCAGCGCGTTAATAAGTGTAGTGAATGTCCCTATTTGTTCATCTGTGTATTACCTGTGTGTCCCCGTTTGTCCCCCAGGTGTCAGGGTGTCTGTGTATTGAATGTCTCTGTTTATCCCCCAGGTGTCAGGGTGTCTGTGTATTGAATGTCTCTGTTTGTCCCCCAGGTGTCAGGATGTCTGTGTATTGAATGTCTCTGTTGGTCCCCCAGGTGTCAGGGTGTCTGTGTATTGAATGTCTCTGTTTGTCCCCCAGGTGACCCTGTCTTCATGGCAGGAGTTTGACAGCCAGCAGAGGGCAGTGCAGGAGTTTGTGACCAGGGCCCGCTCTGTCATGGACAGAGACCTAAACTTCAGCAGCCCAGAGAGCCTGGCTACTGATCTGGACCAGGCCAGGGTGAGTGAATGAGAAGTACATTTTGTGAACATGTTAGTGTGGCAGTTGAAACTTTTGAATGATAATTTACATTTGGTAGGGCTGTATCATGTCTTTACATTAAAGGTTTGCTATTCAGGCTACGTGTTGAGATGTGAAATTATTTTAAAATCTTCCAAGAAAAATTAAACTTAGTCATATCACAAAGTGTCATTCACATTCTGACTCTCACATTCACCATTATCATAACAGGTCCTTCTAAAGCAGAGTGACGCAGAAGCCTCCATGGTGAACACCTTGTTAAGGAAAGCAGCAGAGATTCAGCTCGGCCCAAAGAACAGCACTCTGCTACAGAAGCAAGCCCGCTCCCTCAGTGAACAACTGGACAAAGTGGAGGCTGGCCTCAAGAAAGAGTAATACAACACCTCCTAGTCGAGGTTCTGGTCTGGGCCTGTATTCATAAAAGGTCTCAGAGTAGGAGCGCTGATCTAGAATCAGTTTTGCCTTTTAGATGATAATGATTAACATTACATGGACAATGAGAACGTGACCCTAGATCAGCACTTCTACTCTAAGAGACTTTATGAATACGGGCCCTGAACTATATTTGTTGGGTTGTTTTATTTTATTAGTGGTTCACAACTGGTTTTGCCTCGGGTCCCAAATTGAACCAGGTTGTCTCAGTCGCGACCCAATATTCGCATTGCATTTTTATTAGATTTTTATGCAATCTGGGGGGAAAAAAGTATGCTTTATTGATATTAAATGTCGCAATTATATGAGAACATTCCCACCTTTTTTATTGTCAATAATTCCATATTAATCATATTCTTTATGAAGAACATTGGCAAACTCACTGGTTTGAGACCACAAAATCAACCAAATCTGATAAATAGCGCTGCTAATAGCTCTATATTCAGAGATGAACTTATTGTAAAATATAATTTCTACACACATTATTCGTATTCTTAGTCATTATACTTATTCTTAGTAATTTAAGTTCAGACAGCAAAAAAAAACGTTTAAAAATCATCTGACACCTGCGACCCATTCAAAACCTCCAGACCCACCAGCTGAGGATCACTGAGCTAAATTAATCGTGCTCCTTTTCTAGTGTCAAGGCTCTTGATGGGATGAAGGCTCAGTGGGACCGGTTCGGGAGAGAGTTTGAGGGCTTCTCCTCGTGGATCACTGAGAAAGAGAAAGAGCTGGATGCTCTAAAGAGTTCTACTGCTCCACTTGAACAACAGATCAACACAGTAAAGGTACTCTAAGCAACCTCTGCATTTCATGTATGTTTTAGCACAAAGTATGCACAACTGATTGTTTAGAAGATGTTCCATCTATGATCCAAATCAGGGACAGATAATTTCAACAGAGCACTCATAACTTTACTTTAATGACTCCATTCCAACAGTAAAACCTTTGTTATTGATCTGACATTTGAGAAAAGCGATAATTGATCAACGTTAGCATTTAGTAGCCTAACAATCTCTATCCTCCCCTCTCCTCCCAGGCGGTGGGTGTGGAGCTGGGGGAAAGGGCGGAGGTGTTATCCAAGCTAGAGGCAGACTCCCAGGGTCTGGCCCAGTTTATCTCCTCTGGGGAGGCAGCCCGCATCAAGGCCCGGCTCACCCAGATTGGCAGGTACTGATTTGTGGATGTTTTTACCTACCTTGGTTGAATATACTGACTGTAAAAATATAAATGCAATGTAAATGTACATTTATCTGGATAAGAGCATCTGCTAAATTATAGAAATGTTAATGTAATGTTTTTAACAAAAATAATGTTTTTAACAGCAGCGTTGCAGTTCTTGACACACTCAAACTGGTGCGCCTGGCACCTACTACCATACCCCTTTCAAAGGCACTTAAATCCAAGTTGTATCACAACCGGCTGTGATTGGGAGTCCCATAGAGCCACGCACAATTGGCCTAACATTGTCCGATTTTGGCCGGTGTAGGCCGTCACTGTAAATAAGAATTTGTTCTTAACTGACTTGCCTAGTTAAATAAAGGTTACATACATTTAAAACATTTAAATTTAAATGATCATATTGCCCATTCACCATCTGAATGGCACACATACACAATCCATGTCTTAATTGTCTCAAGGCTTAAAAATACTTATTTGACCTGTCTCCTCCCCTTAATCTACACTGATTGAAGGGGATTTAACAATTGACATCAATAAGGGATCATAGCTGTCACCTGGATTCACCTGGTCAGTCTATGTCATGGAAAGAACAGATGTTCCTAATGTTTTATACACTCAGTGTAGATGGGTGCACTTAATAAACTGGCATCTGAGTTTGTCAAAATACTGTATATATCTTGTTCTGGAACCTATGTGTTTTATCTATGCAAGGCTCTTTTACGTTGTGTTACAAAAAGTTGAGTGTTATCTTTTCATCTTCAGGTACTGGGAGGAGCTGAAAGAGAGTGTAGACCATCTAGATGGACAGCTACAGGAGAGCTCCTCCACACAGCAACGCTTCAACACCAGCCTCGAAGAGGTACGACTGACAGAAAGAGTCTTGGTTACTCGAGTAACCTCGGATAAACGAGACATCACTACTAGAATTACCACTAGCTAGCTATACGTCACCTCTAGAACCAATTAAAATATCCCTTAAAAGGATACTTCGGGATTTTGGCAATGAGGCCTTTAATCTACTTCCCCAGAGTCAGATGAACTCGTGGATACTTTTTTTTATGTCTCTGTGTCCAGTATGAAGGAAGTTAGAGGTAGTTTCGCGAGCCAATGCTAACTAGCGTTAGCGCAATGACTCGAAGTCTATGGGTATCTGCTGACTCTAGGGAAGTAGATAAAGGGCCTCATTGACAAAATCCCGAAGTATCCCTTTAAAGGTGTTAGAGCAGATGATGAATGTCAAAGTCAATGATTGTCTGAATTATTCTAATTAAAGGCCCAAACAACTATTGGTGATCTCCATGAGAAACTGGATCATCCTGTCACCTGCTGTACCTCCTCGTCAGAGACCTACAAAGGTCTCCAGAACCACATGGTATGTCTTTCTCTCATAACTACTTATTTAATGACTTACTTAGGCTAGTTAATTTTCCTAATTTCATGTCAGACATAAGACCACTATTGGCTCCCTCTACAGTTTCTTCTCCTTGGAGATACACATTTTTAGCTTTGTACATTTAGAACATCTCCATGGCACACTGCCACCTATGAGGTTCTGCCATTTGAGTGACAATATTTCCATGCTGTCTTTTCCCTAGTGTTGTCTTTATAGAGCTATATATAATATATAATGTTGTATTAGTAAAATGTTCTATTTAATTATGTGGTTCTTGCTTTCTATCTCCCAGGATGTGTGCCATAGCTTGGAGAGGCTGAAGGCAGCCTTCTTGACTCTGTCTGCTGGGGCACGTAGACTCAGTGACAGGGAGCAGGCTGAGAGGGCCGTGACAGCTCTACAGACCAGCTACGACCAGAGTCTACGGCAGGCCAAGGACAAACAGAACACGCTGGAGAAACTGCTGTCTCTATGGCAAAAGTAGGAAGGCTGGGCTGAAGGGAGAAATTTTGGGCCGGTTTTCTGGACACAGATTATGCATAGTCCTGGATTAAAGCATCTAAAGAACCTCCATCGAAAGTGCTTTCTAGTCCAAACCTAGGCTTAGTATGGATCTGGGAAACTGGGCGTTTAGCTCTGAAACACTTGTTTTTGTACGTTTTTGATGTGTCCCTCTTGTTCTTAAAGGCCCAGTGCAGTCAAAAACGTGTTTTATATATATTTTCACCGAGGTTGGAATAATACTTGGAAATTGTGAAAATTATGATAATGCCATTTTAGTGTAAGAGCTGTTTGAAAAGACTGCCTGAAATTTCAGCCTGTTTTGGTGGGATGGAATTTGGCGTGCCTGGTGACATCACCAGGCGGTACATTTGTTAGACCAATAAGAAAGAGAGTTCCAAACCTCTGCCAATAACAGATAGTTTTCAGTTTCCCCCTCCCCACTCAGACCAATCCCAGCAAAATCTTGCTTGAGAAATTGATCTTTGCTAAGGAGCTATTTTTGTTTCCCAGAAAGGATTTGATATTGAGATAAAAACATCTGCATTGGATCTTTAAACTTGGATACTTTGTTTCAGGTATGAGAAGGATCGTTCTAGCTTTGTATCCTGCTTGGAGAGATGTGAGTCCACATCCAAACCTGAGAGCCATTGCCTGCCTGTAGATAAAACCAAGCTACAGAGTGAGCTGCAAGACTTGCAGGTACTGTAAATTCATCCATTTTAAATCTATGTTCCTGGACTGATCATGCACATGGTTCCATATGTATTTAGGGATAGTTTCTGAGACACAGATTAAGCCTGGAGATTAGTCCAGGACTAGATTTAATCTCTGTCTGGGGAATCATTTTGTTGAAAGGTTTGCTGGGGTTGATGCTCAACAAAAGCTTGTCTTCTGTAGGATTTGCAGTCTGAGGTGGTGTCACTGGAGCCCCTCCATACTGGCCTGGTGACCTTAGGAACATCTCTGTACCCCACTGCCCCAGAGGAGCGGGCAAGGCAGCTCAGAGAGGACCTGGAGCAGCTGAAGAAGAGATGGAGCTCCCAGAATAAACTCATCCCTCACAGGTCAGTCAGAAGATGGTGTGTTTGTCACTCGATTGTTGGCAGATGGTTCCTGTACATCTTCCAAATCAAGTTTGTGTGTCACATCACATTTCCAACATAATTAGGTCTTACTAGCACACAGTTGATAGATTTTCCTGTTATTTTTATACTGTACAGAATCCAGGAGCTCCAGAGCCACCTGTCCCAGGTAGAGCAGTTTGACCAGGCCCTACATATGTTTTCTCAGTGGAGTGAGACGCTCCTCTGCACCCTACACTCAGCTTCCCAGGTCAACATCACTGACCTGCAGCCTGCTGTGGCCCAAGTCAAGGTAAGAACTATGGTCAACTGGTCAATCATGTTTTTTTTGTTTGTCTGTTCTGCTGTAAGAAATCTGTAATAACAGTGTATATGACATCTCCTCTTCCTACTCCTCTGCTTCGTGTATGGTCTGCTGTAGGAGACTCTGGCTGTGCTACAGAAGCAGAGTGGTGTGAGGGAGAGCCTGGAGCTCCAGACAGAGGGGCTGTGTGCCTCGTGTGAACCCCAAGATGCTCAGCTCCTCCAGGGGAGACAGGGGAGCTGCCTACAGCCCTACCTGGAGGCCCAGCAGCTGGCTGAAGTTCGGCTGGACTGCCTAGGGAAGCTAGAGGCCTTGCTGGAGGTAAGGCATAGGCTGAATAGGGTGCCATAGGTCCTACAACATGACCAGACAACATGTTAAAATCAAGCTCTGGCTGGCTAGCTTGCCTTAGTCCTGCCTCCTCTCTTGGTCCCCATTTTCGAGTACCCAGATGTTGCTAAAACCTGTTTAAGTAAACGTTCAATAAGTAGGAAT
This sequence comes from Thymallus thymallus, assembly GCA_023634145.1. Taxonomy (NCBI): domain Eukaryota; kingdom Metazoa; phylum Chordata; class Actinopteri; order Salmoniformes; family Salmonidae; genus Thymallus; species Thymallus thymallus. The sequence continues at coordinate 18,371,290 of CM042406.1, forward strand.
ATGGTTAGGGTTAGGTTTAGAGGTAAGGTTAGGGTTAGGGTTATATATTGGGGTTAAAAAAAACACAGCATGTCTTATGCCTCCCTTCCTACAGACCCACGGTGCAGCTGCAGGGGTACTACGAGGCCTGAGGCAGACGGTGGAAAGCGCAGGGAGCTGGGACCGGGGTCGCGTGGAAGAGCTGCAGCGAGAACTGGAGGCCATCGTCCCAGACATCAGCAGACTGGAGAACCTGGCAGCCAGCTTGGACAGCAGCCTCTGTAAAGGTATTTATATTATTTATTTATTTAATTATTATTATTTATTTAATGTATTTTTTCCTCTGAATTGTATTGCTATCCTGCACTTTGTATTGCTACATTGTACGACGTGTTATACAAATAAAGTTTTTATTTGATTTGAAGGCCACCTCCACGTCGTGAGCAGCACTGCAGAGGGAGGTACCCGGACGTCGTGCCGGGTGCTGGCTGATGGTCTCAGCGCGGAGCTAGACACGGTGAGGAATCTGTTGGGGACCAAGCAAAGCGAGGCAGAGGCTCTGGGAGCGCTGTGGAGCTCCTTCAGGCAGAGGAAGGAGCAGCTGCTGAAGAGTGTGGAGGACATAGAGGAGAAGGCGGACAACCAGAGCCTCAGAGAACCCAGCCCACTCGCCCTGCAGCAGAGGTAGCTACACTTTAATGCTAGTGTCACAAAGAACAGAATTCAAACATGAAATTTAACACGTTTAACTTGTGTAAATCATGCATTGATGTCAATGGTTATGCATCTGGATCTCAAGTTAGCTTTTGGGCCATATCCTGCTTGTTGTTTTCAATTACAAGTTCCATTTCCATACTTTCTCTCTCTCTCTTCAATACTCTCTATTGCAGGGATCATCAACTAGATTTAGCAGCGGGTCAGTTTTTTCTTGAGCGGATGGTCAGGGGGCCGGAACATAATTACTAATAATTTATAGACTGCAAATTGACAAGAAGCCCAAACAGACATATTATTTAACTAAAACCTTTTTTCAAACCTTGATTTCATTGTATAAGATCATATACAGTAGTATATCTCTCTATTATGCGTGGGAATACTTTGGAACAGATATCCAAAACTAAAAACATTGTCCAACAATAAAAATAAATAAATACATATTTTTTCATTGCTCAGAAAACTTGGGGGGCCAAATCAAATCACCCGCAGGCCAAATTAGGGAACTCAGTTGGGGAATCCTGCTCTAATGTGTGAGTTGTGAATAGCTGACTGTAATTGAGTCCCTCCCTCTTCTCTCGTTCTCTGTGGCGTCCAGGCTGTGGTTCTTCAACCAGCTGGAGGATGAGCTCCAGTCTCACCAACACGAGGAGCAGTGGCTTAGGGACAAGAGCCAGCAGCTAGTCCAGAGAGATCCAGAGCTGGCTGGGGAGGTTCTCAGGGAAATCAGCCTCCTGGAAACCACCTGGGAGGACACAAAGAGACTCATCACTGACAGGTGCGTAGGTCTCTGTCATCTGCATAACATAACATAGAATAAAGACCAAACTATCACAAAGTCTCTAAACTAATCAGGAACATATCATTAGCAGACCCTTTAAGAATGGCAAAACTTTGCAAAACTGTAGCTTATCCAATAGACCATATGAACACTTACTCAAATCTGAGAGCACCTCCCCCACACAAATTAATCCTATAGTAAGAGTTGTATGTTTTCTGGCAGACAGGAGCAGTGCAATGTTCTGGTGGAGGTGATGAGAGAGTACCAGTGCTTGAAGACGTCCATAACAACCATCACGGAAAACACTGAGGCTGAGATTGGTTCTGCTCTTAAGGACCATGAGGAGATCAAGAGAGCGCTGTCTAAGGTTAGGATAATGACATTCGTCTCAGTTCTGATATAGACTTGTACAAAACAGGTTGCAAAAGGTTTACATTAGTACACAGTTAGCTAGTGTGTACTAATGTGAGGTACTAGCTAGTACCTCATTATTGCTACTATATTGCAACAGTGAACTTAAAAATAAAAGTAATCATCTGGGGGCGGCAGGTAGCCTAGTGTAGAGCGTTGGGCCAGTAACCGAAAGATGTGTCCTTGAGCAAGACACTTAACCCTAAATTGCTCCAGGGGCTGACACTGTAGGTAGGCCGTCATTGTAAATAAGAATTTGTTCTTAACTGACTTGCCTAGATAAATAAAGGATAAATAAAAAATAAATAAATAAACTTTTGTTGCTCTTCGTTCTCACTTTTTTCCCATTCTTTATGTGTGCAGCATGAAGCAGCAAAGGCGGAGATGTCAGCCAGGCAGAGTGAGCTCGACCAGTTTTCCAGTAAAGGGAAGCAGCTGTTGAGTGAGCTGAAGAAGATCTCAGACTGTGAGACCCAGCTAATGAGGAAGGACATGGAGACACTGGTGGACCAGTGGCTCGACGTAAGTCTACATTTCCAGTCTTGCCATGAGGAGTTTAGGTCATCCACTATTGGTGTGTTGTTGCTGTGTTCATGTCGTATGTTGATAGTTATATGTTGTTTTTACGTACCTGCACGCACGCCTGCCTACATCATTGAATTGAATAAAAAACAATACAATAGTGATACAGTAGTTATATTGGAGTCTTGACTTGACCTTTTTAATCTGACCATGAGGAGCATAGGTGATCCCAAAATTTTCTCCACAAGCACTCTGTTTTAGGCTCGTTTCTCAAGTTCCCTCACGTTACTTCCATGAGTATTTCAGTTTGTCCATCTCTGTTTGTACAGATCCTCTTCAGGTATTCCTTGGTCTCGCGTGATTTTTTTTGCCTCCACAATTTTGTGAAGTTACAGAGGTTTATTTTGGCCCTTTACATTGCAGGTGTCGGAGAGGATTGAAGACAACATTGAACATCTGAGCCAGAGCTTGGCGTTGTGGGATGATGTACGCCAGATCAGCGAGGAGATCGAGGGATGGACAACCAGCTCTGTGTTGGAACTCAGTGAGAGCCTGATCAACCTTAACGACAGCCAGAGGATGGAGACCAGACTCTCTGCATTACAGGTAATGATGCATTGAGACACATAGACATACAGCAAGATGTTCCTTCTACTGTCATTTAAGTTAAACAGGAGAATGATGGAGCTAAAGTTGTCTGTTAAATGATTCTGTCCAATCAGTTTGACTCAATTCATTTTTCAGATACTGCATCCCAAATCCATCTAATCCTCTAATTCCTGCAAATCCCAAATGCTCAAACATATAAATGAAATATAATTTCCCCATGTTTTCCCTATGTAAAGGTGGAGATGGAAGAGAACCAGCAGAAGCTTGTAAACCTGCAAGGGAAAGTGTCAGAACTGAAGCATCTCAGCCGGAGCCAGGAGACTCCCTCCAAACTACAGGTATTGCGCAGGATTATTTTGAAGCCCAGACTTCAGACATCTATAGCTTTTGAAAATCTTGTTTGAACTTATTAAACATTTTGGGTAACTCATCCTCAGTCGGTTTTCCCCATATAACTTCAGCAGAGAGCTAAAGATCTGCTGTATGTTTCTATTAGGTGCTGGAAGCAGACTTGAGGAAGAAGATGAGCCAGGTGCAGAAGCTGTGTGAGCAGGCCAGGGGCAACCTCCAGGACTTCAGCTCCCAGAGGAAGCAGCTAGAGGACTACATTACCCAAATGTCTGATTGGCTTAAGAGCATGGATCAGTCCCTGATGAGCTCACCGCTTGGCTCTGCCCCAGAGGACATCTGCAGAGTCAAGGTAGGTAGACGTTGAATTGAAACAGCTTTTACCTGAGAACTTACTTGACTCAGTCCTCTTGGCCCTCTTGAGAGCCAAGAGGACTGTTTCAATTCAACGTCTACCTACCTTGACTCAGTCCTCTTGGCCCTCTTGAGAGCATAGGGCATCCTCCATGGCTCTCCACCTCGCTATTTAAGGCCTTTAACTCTTCCAGGAGATCCTGACTAAGTTATTTTTCTGAGAGCTCACACATGTTATTCTGTATATTATTATTGCTGAACGTGTTGAACTCGTATGTGTGTGAATTGCATGACAGGACCTTCAGAAGGACCTTCAGAACCAGCAGGGCAGCATAGATTCTACCAGGGAGAACCTGAACACTCTGTGTCGGAAGTACCCTTCTGAGGAGTTGGCTGGGCTGGGTAGTGCCCTCACTGACCTCATCAAGAGCTACGAGTCTGTCAACCAGCTCTCCTCCAGGACCCTGGCCTCCCTGCAGCACGGCCTGCAAAAACACTTCAATGGTGAGAAGGACTGAATCGATGGATCGATTGATCGATCTATCGGTATATCTATTCTGCACTATACTACTGTATTCTATTCTGCAATACTCTACAACCATGATGAGGATGATGATGATGATGATGAGGATGATGATACATCTCTGTTTCTCTCGTTCTTTAGACCTGGTTCGGGAGTTCCACACCTGGCTGTCTGGGCAGAGGGAGGTAGTGAAGGAGTGCTCTGACCGATCAGGAGACACTAGCATCGTGGTGCGCAAACTCCAGAAGCTAAAGGTACAGTCCAAACACAACATACAACCCATACAACCTATAACCCTCAAATATACTATTAATCCTCAATCTCTTAAAGTCGGTTTCCCGGACGCAGATTAAGACTAGTCCTGGAGTAAAAAGTATTTAAATTTAAATTTTCCATTGAGTCTGCTTTTTTTGTCCATGACTAGACTTAATCTGTGCCCGGGAAAATGGCCGTTAAACAGTACAGTTTTAAAGACGTGTCCTCTTATCCTTTAGGGGGCTCTGGAGCGTGTGGAGGAGGGGGAGGTGCGTCTGACTCAGGTGTGTGAGGAAGGGGAGAAGCTCCTTCTCCACCTCCCTAAGGCCAGCGCTGGCCAGGTGCAGCAGCACCTCTCCTCCATCCAGCAGGACTGGGACCGCTTCGTAGAGCAGTGTAGACTCAACCAACAGGCCCTGGAGGACAGCACTGCACAACTAAATGGGTGAGAGATACTTGGGGTGGATCTCAATAATATAAAGAGACCGTCTCCTCCTCTCCTTTCCTTCATCTTCACTGTTCCAGGCCTTTCCAGGTGTTGTCCACTCCTATACAGTTCTTTCAGTGGGGGAAAATAAATGTATAAAGGTAGAACTGTATATGAGTCTGTGACTGTGACATGGTGATATATCTCTGTCTGTCAGGTTTGAGAGCCGTCTGAAGAGGCTGAGGCATTGGCTGGAGCACATGGAGCAGAGGCTGAACACAGAGCTGCCTGAGGAGAAACACAGGGATCCTGAGAAGGCAACACTGGAGAGGGTGGAGGGATACCACCAGGACGTGCTCAAAGAGAGGGACTCGTTCGAGCGACTGTGTCAGGAGTCACAAGCCCTGAACGAAGGTGGACGGGGAGACGGTGGCGAGACAAGGGCGGCTGCGGGGCTGCAGTCTCAGCACCAAGCTCTGCTACGGAGGGTGAGGGAAAGGCTGCGGAGCTGCCAGATGACCCTACAGGAACAGCAGGCATTCGAGGAGACCCTGCAGAGCACCTGGTCCTGGCTGAACGGGGTACAGGAACGACTGGGGAGCCTCAACAGTACACTGGGGAACAAGGAGACGCTGGAGAAGAGGCTGGGACTTGTACAGGTCAGACAACATGACAAACCGAAGCTGACATTACATTTTCCTCAAGTACCTCATGTGCAACTAATCGTTAGCATATGTTCTTATGAGTCCTCCCAAGTACCCCCAGGGGTGCTAGAACCCTTTGGTCGAACCACAAGTTTGGGATAACACGAGCCACGGAAGGTCCACGTTTCAATGAGGAAATGGTCTACATGGATGTTGAACAAGTCTTCGACCAGTCTAAATAAAGTTTGCTTTGATCTTCCTCCATGTGTGTTCCAGGATATCCTGCTGATGAAGGGTGAGGGCGAGGTAAAGCTGAACATGGCGGTAGGGAAGGGCGAGCAGGTCCTGAAGCACAACACTGTGGAGGGACAGGAGGCCATCCGCTCCCAGCTACAGAACCTGAAGGACGCCTGGGCCAACATGCTTATGACCTCCATGAGTTGTCACAGGTACAGTACACTTTACCCCAATAAAGCTACAGTGACTCACTTGCTGCAGTTTGGAGTAGCACACTGAAGGATGTTATGTGTTTTACAAGCTTCTCACTCCCCTAAGTATGCACAAATCTATGTGTGTTAATCTGTGTGTGTGTGTTTGTGTTTGTATGTTTGTTTGTGTTGACCAACCCAGTCGTCTGGAGTGGACGGTGGCCCAGTGGAGTAGCTACCAGGAGAGTAAGGGTCAGCTGCAGCAGTGGATGGAGTCTGTAGAGCAGGAGGTGAGCTTCATCTGTGCACACTTCGAGAGCTTGGGACTATAAGGTTCTATCCTCATTTTTTTTCAAAACGTAGTTATTGACATAGCCTTGTTCTCTTCAATGTTGTCTACCATATAGTATTCAAAATACCCAAATTCATGTTGTTAAGTTCAAAAGAATACAAGATAAAAATGTCTGACACCATTCAAACCAATGAGAGTTCGGAACTTTAAAGCCAATTATCTCAGAATCATCTTTTTGCAGATGGAACCTCTCGACTTGTCTTTTCTTACAACCACTGATTTAGCGTATACCGGCTATTTTAAATACTTGATTGATTGAGATATGTGGTTGTTTTACCTTCCTTACTTGAATGCACTGCATGTACGTTTCTCAAGATAAGAACATCTATTAGGTGACTAAAATGTATATGTAAATGTAGGTGGGTCTGGCCCTGGCCCAGCAGCCAGGCCTGAAGGAAAAGGCTTCTCTCCTGGAGCGTCTCAGAGCCATGCAGGCTGACGTGGAGGCTCATACACCACCACTGGCCAGGCTGACAGAGAAGGCTGCAGAGCTACATGAGAAGACAGGCGACCAGGCCTTCGGACCAGAGCAGAGAATGGAGCTCAATGCACACTTTGCTGACATCACTGCTGTCGTTAAGGTAATCAAACCTTGCTCTTAAAGAATGGCAGTTAAATACATGCTTCTCTCCATTGTATAATAAGTACATTCAGTTGAAGTCTGACGATTATGGTTTTGTAGAAACTGGTTGTTGTAATAGACTTGTATTGATGTTAATGCATCAAGAAAATATCCTTACCGTCCTTGTTCACATTGTACTCTATATGCAAATCTGACACAGCCTAACCCAGTCTCTGTATGCTTTCCACCCCCCAGGGTAAGGTTCACTCCATGGAGAACATAGTGACAGAGCATGAGCACTACTTGGAAGCTGTGAGGGACTTCAATGATTGGCTTACCTCTGCCAAGGAGGAGCTACAGCGCTGGTCGGACCTGTCAGGAGACTCAACCTCTGTAAAGAGGAAGCTCGCCAAAGTTCGGGTGAGGATTTTCAATCATCACATACCATATAAACAGGATGAGAAAATGATTTAGGCACTAAATGTTACCCTCCTGTAAGGAAAATTGTGTCTCTCTCAGTCTGCACTAAGCCTTTATAGGACATCAGAGTGACGTAGTTGGCTGGAACAGTAACAGTTGAATGTTTCCTGTTCAAATGTTCCATGTTCCAACCCAGGAGCTGATAGACTCCAGGCAGTGTGGCCGAGAGCGTCTCAGCCGGGTGCAGCGTTGTGGGGCTGCAGCTAGGGACCACACGGGCTCCGGGGGCTTCGAGGCAGTGGAGAGGGAGGAGGCAGCCCTGCTGTCTGCCTGGGAGCAGTGGGAGCGTGGGGCACTGCAGACCAGGGCAGGCCTGGAGACTGCTCTCTCTCAGATCGCCAGCTCAGAACAGGAGTTTAACTGCTTGGCTGCTCAGCTGGAGCAGGACCTGCAGGAGTTTAGCAGTCAGCTGCAGGAGTGGAGACACAGACTCTCTCAGGCCGAGGGGAAAAACAGTGGGGAGGAGGCTGTGAAGGGCTGGCAGATCGCAAAGGTAAGGCTCATTTGCAGGTATTCTTATATATATATATATATATATATATATATATATATATATATATATATATATATATACTGTTCAAGTATTGCTCCAATCCCAAAGTGAAATGTAACAATAAAGGAAGGATCCGTAATAGTTATGGTGAGTGATAACTTTTCAAAGTGAAAGATAGAAATGTCCAAAATCGACATATACTCAGGGCTACATTCACAATCCTCCATTCCCTCTCCTCTAAAGCATATTCTCATTGTGTGTGTGTGTGTGTGTGTGTCACCCAGGACACTCTGGATGGCCTGGTTAAAGTGGAGCAAGTGTCAGACAGTCTGAAGTCCCAGCTCAACGACCTATGGCGGTTCTCCAGGGACCTGGGCACTCAGTCAGAGAGAGTGTCCTCCCTCATCAAGGAGTACAACAGGTGAGTCAGTCAGCAGCAGGATGGAGGATTCTTACTATACTCAAACTTTTGTGCAAATCATTCACTGATGTCAATGGGAGACCTGCACGGAAAGTTAAGTGTGCAGAATCAGATCTCAAGTCAGAATACCACCCTATAGGTGCTGTGTAAAAGTAATTGTATCTGTCCTCACTTCTCCCTCCTAGTCTGAGCCTGCAGGCCTCCAGAGAATGCCAGAGCAAAGAGAAGCTTCTGGAGCAGCGGTTCCGTGCCACTTTCCGAGAGTTCCAGCAGTGGCTGGTTAACGCCAAGATCAACACAGCCAAGTGCTTTGACGTGCCTCAGAACATCAGCGAGGCCTCCTCCAGCCTGCAGAAGATACAGGTACAGGTGCCTAGTCCACCAGTTCTCCCTCCCTCCCTCCCTCTCTCTGTCTCTCTCTCTTTCTCTACCACACCAGCTGTCTCGACCTATGAATGCTCGGCTATGAAAAGCGAACTGACATTTACTGACCTGTTGCACCCTTTATAACCACTATCAACGTTTGAACATCTTGAAGAACAATCTGGCCTTAATTGCCATGAACTCTTATATATATATATCCACCCGGCACAGCCAGAAGAGGACTGGTCACCCTTTAGGGCCTGGTTCCTCTCTAGGTTTCTTTCTACGTTCCTGCCTTTCTAGGGAGTTTTTTCTGCATTGCTTGCTCTTTGGGGTTTTAGGCTGGGTTTTCTGTATAAGCACTTTGTGACTTCTGCTGATGTAAAAAGGGCTTTATAAATACATTTAAATTTGATTGATGAGTTCTTCAATGGATATTCTCCAGTAAAAGCACTTATCTTTGTTCAGGAAACCTTTTGTCCTTGAACATATTTGTCCTTGCAAGCACATTTGATTTCGGTGGACATTCTGTTTTAAAGTATGCGTCTCATCTCTTGGCTTCTCTGTCTCCACCCCAAAGGAGTTCCTGAGTGACAGGGAGCAGGGCCACACCAAGCTGAATGCTGTGGTGCTCAGTGGTGAGCTGGTGGTCAGTATTGCTGCCAAAGACAGAGTGGACGCTGTCCTGGCCAAGATTAGTAGTGCCAGAGAGGACTGGAAGACTCTGATGTCCAACCTGCACCAGAGGGAGACTGCTCTACAGGTAATCAATCTATGTACAGAACAGTTTGTATGAAACAATTCTCTCACATTCAGTGTACTTTACCGTATCTTGAGAGGAAGCATTTTGGCATTTCATCAATCATCGGCGTATTTAGATTATTAATATTTCAGCCCCCCTAAAAATTGTAATACCAACTATATGTTAGGCTTTAGGACCACACAGAAGCTGCAGTGATAGACGTAGGTGTAAAATGGACCAATGACCAGCGTTAAGGCCGCGTTACGCGCCCTTTACACGAGTCTCAGAGACACCGCAGCTCGGCAGAAGGCAGCATTCAGCCATGAGTTGTAAGCTTGCGAAATACACACACAAATATTAGCTAGCTGACATCTCAAGGCTTTTGCATGGATAAGTTAGATAGATAGCTTGCTAACTGTGCAGAAACATAAACATTGATCTTGACAAGTTAGCTAAGAGACTAGCAAAATATGACTGAAATATCATCCAATTAACATTGCAGTCTCTCATGATTCACTTGAAGTGGCCAACGCTACATGCATGCATAACCTAAATAAATGTATGTCTCTCCATAGATGGATATACGAAAGTATATGAGCCAGGGAAAATGTAGAGCAGCCAGGTGAGCGAGTGAACAGGCAGTCAGGAAGCTGCCAAGAGTCTGCTTCTCACAGACTCTGCATTGGTGTTGCACTACAACACTACAGTGCCTTGAAAAACTATTCAACCCCCTTGAAAGTTATCAGATTTGTCTGAATTACAAATTATACACTGAAATGTTCTTCTGTGTAATATTTTATTTAAAAAGAACGACACTTGTAATGTATTATTTTAAAGTGACATTGATTTTATGTTAGAACATATATTTAAGAAGAAGTAATCAATCCCTTTGCTCTGCAAGCTCCCAGTTAACACAGATTAAACATAATGCCCTAACAAGGACACACTTGGCTTACCATTGGCCTCTACCTGTGAAACATTTCAATAACTCACATTTTCTGGATAACAGACTGTGAATCTGAAGGAAAGGTGTGAAAATGAAGACTAAAGATCAGTCTACGGAAGTTAGAGATAAAGTAATACACATGCATACATTAGGAAAAGGGTACAATACAAGTGTTTGGATATCCCATTGTGTACTGTTGGATCAATAATGACGAAGTGGAAGCTGCATCACACCAGTGCCTCAAAACTGACTGGTGCACCTTCACTCCAATCTCAGCCACTGTACTCTGTTGCTCCTTCAAAGTGAATGTCGGCCTCTCCGTGGCTTCCCACACTCCTCTCCTTCTTGTACGGACGCTGAGTTTTGAGGCACTGCCTTGTCTAATGCTGATTCCACTTCGTCCTTATTGATCCAAAAGTGCACAATAAATAATAAAGGGGTTGACTACTTATGCAAACAGCATATTTCAGTTATTTATTTTCCTTTAATATATTTTCTAACATAAAACCAGTCACTTTAAAAGAATAAAGTCGTGGCCAAAAGTTTTGAGAATGGCACAAGTATTGGTCTCCACAAAGTTTGCTGCTTCAGTGTTCTTAAATCTTTATGTCAGTAGTTACTATGGTACACTGAAGTATAATTACAAGTATTCCATAAGTGATATTCAGTTTATGCAAAGAGTCAATATTTGCAGTGTTGACCCTTCTTTTTCAAGACCTCTGCAATCCGCCCTGGCATGCTGTCAATTAACTTCTGGGTCACATCCTGAGTGATGGCAGGCCATTATTGCATAATCAATGCTTGGAGTTTGTCAGAAGTTGTGGGTTTTTGTTTGTCCACCCGCCTCTTGAGGATCGACCACAAGTTCTCAATGGGATTAAGGTCTGGGGAGTTTCCTGGCCATGGACCCAAAATGTCGATGTTTTGTTCCCCGAGCCACTTAGTTATCACTTTTGCCTTATGGCAAGGTGCTCCATCATGCTGGAAAAGACATTGGTCGTCACAACTGTTCTTGGATGGTTGGGAGAAGTTGTTCTCGGAGAATGTGTTGGTAGCATTCTTTATTCATGGCTGTGTTCTTAGGCAAAATTGTGAGTGAGCCCAATCCCTTGGCTGAGAAGCAACCCCACACATGAATGGTCTGAGGATGCTTTATTGTTGGCATGACACAGGACTGATGGTAGCGCTCACCTTGTCTTCTCCGGACAAGGTGTTTTCCGTATGGCCCAAACATTCGGAAAGGGGATTCATCAGAGAAAATGACTCTACCCCAGTCCTCAGCAGTCCAATCCCTGTACCTTTTACAGAATATCAGTCTGTCCCTGATGTTTTTCCTGGAGAGAAGTGGCTTCTTTGCTGCCCTTCTTGACACCAGGCCAAAAGTCTTTGCCTCACTGTGCGTGCAGATGCACTCACACCTGCCTGCGCATGCTCTGGTGGTGCCCTGAACCCGCAGCTGAATCAACTTTAGGAGATGGTCCTGGCGCTTGCTGGACTTTCTTGGACGCCTTCTTCACAACAATTGAACGTCTCTCCTTGAAGTTCTTGATGATCCGATAAATGGTTGATTTAGGTGCAATCTTACCAGCAGCAATATCCTTGCCTGTGAAGCCCTTTTTGTGCAAAGCAATGATGACGGCACGTGTTTCCTTGCAGGTAACCATGGTTGACAGAGGAAGAACAATGATTTCAAGCACCACCCTCCTTTTAAAGCTTCCAGTCTGGTATTTTGACTCAATCAACATGACAGAATGATCTCCAGCCTTGTCCTCGTCAACAGTCTCACCTGTGTTAACGAGACAATCACTGACATGATGGCAGCTGGTCCTTTTATGGCAGGGCTGAAATGCAGTGGAAATGTTTTTTGGGATTTGTCACGGTGCGTGGGATATAAGGGACGAGATACGGAGAGCTGGTGAAGTGTCATCCTTTTTATTACGGAAATGTTCTCACGAAGCACGATAACAAATAAGGAGAGTGAAAACACAGTGACTTATGTTGAGTACTGGCAGTGCAATTAAACAAAACAAACAATGATCCACACACAGGTGGATCTGAGAGGTGCCTAAATACTATCCCCAATCAGAGACAACCCTAGACAGCTGTCTCTGATTGGGGATCATGACTTCCCCTAATAACTAATGTGATGGCCTGATTGTGGCTCACCTACCCCCTCTAGTGGGAGTCTGAGGCCAAGCCTCAACCAGACCATCACATGATTAAGTTCATTTTCATGGCAAAGAGGGACTTTGCAATTAATTGCAATTAATCTGATCACTCTTCATGACATTCTGGAGTATATGCAAATTGCCATCATCAACACTGAGGCAGCAAACTTTGTGGAGACCAATACTTTTGGCCAACTTTTGGCCACGACTGTACATTTATTTACTATTTTGGATTTAAGACATTTGTTTCACTTTTAAATTAGTAGATTGAACTATTGATACAATGATTGATAATATACTAAACATGAGTGTAGAGAGAGCACAGTGTCAGAGAGGCAGCAGAGAGGCAGCAGAGAGGCAGCAGAGAGAGAACACAGTGTCCGGAGAGGCAGCAGAGAGAGAGAGAGAGAGAAAGAGAGCACAGTATTGGAGTGGCAGCAGAGAGAGAGAGAGAGAAAGAGAGCACAGTATTGGAGTGGCAGCAGAGAGAGAAAGAACAGTGTCGAAAAGGCAGCTGCGACTAGAGATGACTTGGGAGATAAGGACACAGGTCCTAATCAAGTGAAACTACAATACTATCCCCAAGAGTGCTTTGGCATGCAGAAAAGTGGTTTTAAACTTTTAAATGGTTAGAATACTCTTTTGAAAAAAATACATCCTTCTGCTTTGCATGTCGAATATTTGGTAGAAACCTGAAACACGACACATTTGTTGAAACTGGATACAAGGAAATGTTGTACAGCTAAACCTTGTCTTGTGTCACACATGCAAAGCAGTTTCTGAGGCTACAGAGTTTTTTGACATACTGGAAAGTGTGTATTCCTTTTTTAGTGTCTCTCTGGTTAACCACCATAAGTTTGCAGACAGTCAAAAGAAACTAGGATTGCAGCCCTCTGAACTTGTGCAACTGTCAAACACCTGTTGGGTATGCCAGCTTCGATCAGTAAATGCAATGCTAGACAATTCTTCTGCTGTCATTGAGTGCCTTTCAACCATCAGAACAGCTATGGCAGTGGGATTGAAGGCAAAACTGTGCAAAGTCTCCACAGTCTATTTGTTGCTGATGTTCCAGGATCTTCTGTCTGTGACAGCAGGTTTACACAAGTATCTACAAAAGGAGAAAGTTGATCTTGCTTAAGCATTGACATACAAAGAGTCTGTGTATGACACTCTCAAGGAGAAACGCAGTGATGCTACAGCTGCCGATCTGTATGACAGAACAAGAAACCTGTGTGAGGCTAATCAGATCCCAGTACCAGAACCATCTTCTGGACAAATGCGGAAGCATAGGCGGTTGGATGGTTTTGTTATGGAATCAACTTGCGGGGCAGGTAGTGAATTTAGTGGTTCAGACTCTGAGCAATTTAAAAGGAAATTATTATTTCCTTGCCTGGATAGAATGACAGCTGAGCTGGAGAAGCGTTTTTTCGGGTGTAAATGCTGAACTACTGAAAGGCATTCAGGCATGCAGTCCAGCCTCGGATCACTTCCTATCAGTGCCACATTTGGCAGAGATGGCAATGCCATCTGAGCTGAAATCAGAGGAAGTCATGCAAGCCAAAAACCTTCTGACTCGTTAGTCACAGGCAGGTGCTGCTTCTCTGGACATGATCACAGTGTACAACCTTCTGGATCTGATATGTTTCCATCATTGAAGGCTGTAATTCAGGTTGCCCTGACTATACCTGTCAGCAGCTGTATCTGTGAAAGATCCTTCAGTGCATTACGTTGTCTCCACACCTGGCTCAGGAGCACCATGGATCAAAACCGACTGAATCATCTGGCTGTAATGTCCGTAGAAAAGGATGTCCTTGCAAGGTTAAGTCTCAGTATACAATTGTTGACAGATTTGCTTGCAATTTGTGTGGTTCTGGTTTGAATTGTGTATCAGGTGTGTGTTTCACTTCTATGTTTCAGAACCTCCAGTCTCAGATGAAGGACTTTGAGGCGAGTGCGGAGCCTCTTCAGGAGTGGCTGCACGGGACAGAGGTTGCTGTTCAGGAGAGCAGCACACGACTCCACGACCTCACAGCCAAAAAGCAGGAGTTGCACAAGCTGCAGGTATACGTGGCTCTCAGCCTGTGTCATTATATAATATCATGAAGAGCTATCACCATACCTGTTCCCATCATCCCATCATCCACCTAGCTCTGCCAGGCACCAGCACGGCCGTTACAGAAGCTCCCCATTTCAGCTCTGTCACAGTTAATCATAGTCACGGATGGAGTGCCGCATTGCATTGCTAAAGCTCATCATAACTGCTAACTGCTAATTTCTGCCCTGCCATTTACTATTTATTTTCAAATGCTTCTGCTGTATGTGTGCTCAATGCAGAGAAAATAATAACTATTGACACTTGACAACTCTGTTCAAATGCTTGCATCAAACATCTTTGTCTGCTGTTTATTAAACGTCTTTGAATTTCCATGTCATGACAGTATTTCATGATCATAACATTGACCAAATCTCCTTCTTCCATGTCTGGTCTCTAAGTATCTATGTTAACTTAGCTAACTGTCTCTGTGTTGGCTTGCATGCCTCTGTCTCTGTGAAAACCTGCTTGTGTCCTTGCAGTCTGTGCTCGAGGAGTTAGTCTCTCAAGAGGTTCAGCTGGTCAGGCTCAAAGAGAAGGCCCAGCTACTTTGGGACGGACATGCGGCCGGAAAGGGCTTTGTCCACCGTGTCTCACAGCTCTCTGCACAGTACCTAGCTCTAACCAACCTGACCAAGGTAACTAATGTATGCCTGCCTGTCCACCTGCAAGAGGGCTGGGAGGAGGCACTAGACTGGGTTTGTCTGGAGCTCACCACTCTGGTTAAAATTGCGTAGATAATCAATTAATTTACAGTCTTATAGCTGTAGAATGAAATACTGTATCAATGTACACTTCATTCTGTTTGATACTAATTTGTTTTGAGGTAATACTGAATTTCAATTTTTGCTGTCAAAATTACTGAGTATGCACAGGAATAAACACACAGAGGTTGACCTGTGTGCTATGCTGTGTGGTTCCACAGGAGAAGGCTTCCCGTATCGACAGGATTGTCACTGAGCACCAGCTGTTCTCCCAGGGGCTGAAGGAGCTGCAGAACTGGGTAGCCGACACCAGCCATATGCTGCAGACCTACTGCACACCCACAGCAGACAAGAACGTCCTGGACAGCAGGATGATCAAGCTTGAGGTACAGTATGACCACCTCTGACCTACACCAAGCTAAGCTAAACTAAACTAAGTAAACTAAACTATCAAAACTTAACTAAGTAAACTAAATTAAACTAAACAAACTCAACTCAGTAAACTTAACTAAGTAAACTAAACTATGCTAAGATAAACTGAGTTAAACAAAGCTAAACTAAAACAAACCCAGACTTGGATTACAGAGTAGAAGCTGTTTTAAATCTCCAGTATGTAGCGGGTGTAAGTTAGCATTGCTCCTGCCTTCCTGAGGCCCAGTGGTGGAAAAAGTGCCCAATTGTCATACTTCAGTAAAAGTAAAGATACCTTAATTGAAAATGACTCAAGTAAAAGTGAACATCACCCAGTAAAATACTACTTGAGTAAAAGTCTAAAAGTATTTAGTTTTAAATATACTTTAGTATTAAAAGTAAATGTAATCTCTAAAATGTACTTATGTATCGAAAGTAAAAGTATGAATAATAAAAAATTCCTTATATTAAGCAAACCAGACGGCACTATTTTCTTGTTTTTTAAATACTGATAGCCAAGGGCACACTCCAACATTTAGACACAATTTACAAACGAAGCATGTGTGTTTAACGAGTCCACCACATCAGAGGCAGTAGGGATGACAAGGAATGTTCTGTTGATAAGTGCGTGAATTGGACCATTTTCCTGTGCTGCTATGCATTCAAAATGTACTTTTGGGTGTCAGGGAAATGTATGGAGTAAAAAGTACAATATTGTTTTTAGGAATGTAGTGAAGTTAAAGTAAAAGTTGTCAAAAATAAGTAAAGTAAAGTACAGATACCCCCAAAAACTACTTGAGTAGTACTTTAAAGCAATTTTACTTAAGTACTTTACACAACTGCTGATTCCTCACTATGTTATACATGGACTGACCCTTAATGTCGTTGTCCCAGGCTTTGCTGACAGCACGTCAGGAGAAGGAGATCCAGCTGAAGATGCTGGTCACCAGGGGAGAGTCTGTCCAGAGGAACACCTCAGTAGAGGGAGTACTAGTAGTCCGCAAGCACATCCAGGACCTCAAACACTCCTGGGACGCCCTGCTTTCCGCATCCATCCAATGCAAAAGGTTAGCTTTTCTTTCTTATGTACTGAATGCCTTAGTAGAATACTTACTCGTTTATGATAACATCTGATCAAATTTAATATTTTGTAGTGGGTAGTATACAAGTACCTTTAGAGGCGATTAGCTAATATATTTATGTTTACTACACTGTATTCCCCTCACAGTCAGTTGGAGGGAGCCCTCTCCCAGTGGACCAGCTACCAGGAGGACGTGCTTCAGTTTGTAGGCTGGGTGGAGCATGTTGAGGAGAGCCTGGACCCAACAGACAAACAGTTCTCTGAGATGAGAGACAAAACTGCCAACCTGGGTAAAGCCAAGGTACCCACGGTCATCTATACTACTCATTATTAGTGACAGTTGATGGGAAATGTGATTGCAAATAATAACAGTATTATTTTATTTAACCTTTATTTTATCAGGGAGTCATACTGAGACCAAGGTCCTATGTGCCAGTGCAAATAAAAATGGTGAAAAAGACATTTCATGTGCCTCTGTCTTATAAAAACATGACCTTGGTAATGATTAGTCACAAAGTGCTTCTCAAACATCTTTAGTTTTATCGAGAGGTATTACCCTAACCCTGTGAAATGCCATGATTTGTTTCAGCTTCAGACAGTGCAAATTATAACGGTGAAAGAAGACATCCATGCCAGTCTCCTACACGTTTGGTTTTATCAAGAAGTAACCTAACCCTGTGTCATGCTGTGGTTTAAGTACAGTAGAAACATACACATTAACCCTGAGCTATCTTCTGTTTGTTTTAGCTTCTCTATGAGGAGGTGCTGAGCCACAGCAGTCTGCTGGACACCATCACTATGAAGGGAGCCAACATGGCCGAACATTATGTCACACAGCTAGAGCTTCAGGACCTGCAGGAACGATACAACACTGTCAAGGACAATGCCAAGGTATATAGAGTACATCAGTGAAGCTCCATCTCGTTCTCTTGTGTTAGTATCACTTGCAAGTAGTAGTTGCATGTCTGTAATGCACATTATTGTTATTCCGTTGCCAGAGTACGATGGGGAAGGCAGAGGAGCTTGTGCAGGCCCACCAGGAGTACCAGAGAGGCCTGCATGTGTTTGAGGCTTGGCTGGAGCAGGAGCAGGAGAAGCTGGGCTGCTACACACAGCTAGAGGGGGATGTGGAAGCCCTGGAGGAGACACTTCAGAAACTACAGGTCAGAACAAGAACATACTGCTACCTCCAGATACATAACCAAAGAAGAGTGGCTTTTCCCATTTCTCTCATTCTCCGAGATGAGAGACAAAACTGCCAACCTGGGTGAAGCCAACGTACCCACGGTCATCTATACTACTCACTGTTATTGACAGTTGATGGGAAATGTGATCGCAAATAATAACAGTAATATTTTATTTAATCAGGGAGTCATACTGAGACCAAGGTCTTTTTTTTACAAATGAGTCCTGAATTACATAAATTACAGAAAATACACACATCAATATAAATACAACATGCAAGCAGAAAGAAGAACACTGTCATAAAACACATTCATTAGTTGTCACAGTGCGTAGTATTTAAGGGACGATATACGGAGCGCTGGTGAAGTGTCATCCTTTTTATTTTAAATGAGATGTTCTCACGAAGCATTCAAAAATAAAAAGGAGAGTGAAAAAACACACGATTACAAACAAAACACAGTGACTTACTTGCTGGGCTGCTGGCATTGCAGACAAGCAGGAACAAACAATGATCCACACACAGGTGGATTTGTGTGGATCCTAAATACTATCCCCAATCAGAGACAACGGGCTAGACAGCTGTCTCTGATTGGGGATCATAATCTCCCTAGTTAGGGTGTGAGGACTTGATTGTGTGCCTCTCTCCTCCCCTAGGTGGGAGTAAGAGGCCTTACCACAACCAAGCCCTCACAGTACCCACCCCCTAAGGTGCGGACTCCCGATCGCACACGATCCCCCCCCCCTCCCGAAAGAAAAAATGCACTAAAACTAGGGGGGAAATGGCGGGGTACTGAGGTGGTTGCTGGTGGGGGCTCCGGTTCCGGCTCCGGGCGTGGCGCAGGCTGTGAGGGTAGCTTCCCTCCTACCTTTCCGTTGCACGCCCGGTCCAGTCCGGACCCCAGCGCGATGATTCCCCCCTCAGTACTCCCGCGTTGCACCACATCCCTTTTGGATCCTGGTATGGGAGCCCTCGACCCTGGAGAGGGGCTGACCTCAGGTCCCGGACCGGACCCCGGTGGAGCGGACTGCTCCGGCATGGGGGCGGAGTAGGCGATTGGACCCGGACTGGGCACCTGTGGAGCGGACTGCTCCGGCGCTGGATTGGAGCAGGCGACCGGCCCCGGACTGGGCACCGGTGGAGCGGACTGCTCCGGCACTGGAGTGGAGCAGGCGACCGGCCCCGGACTGGGCACCGGTGGAGCGGACCGCTCCGGCACTGGAGCGACGCCCGGCCCCGGACTGGGCACCGGTGGAGCGGACTGCTCCGGCACTGGAGCGAAGCAGACGACCGGCCCCGGACTGGGCACCGGTGGAGCGGACTGCTCCGGCACTGGAGCGACGCAGACGACCGGCCCCGGACTGGGCACCGGTGGAGCGGACTGCTCCGGCACTGGAGCGACGCAGACGACCGGCCCCGGACTGGGCACCGGTGGAGCGGACTTCTCCGGCACTGGAGCGACGCAGACGACCGGCCCCGGACTGGGCACCGGTGGAGCGGACCGCTCTGGCATGGGGGCGGAGTAGGCGATCGGACCCGGACTGGGCACCTGTAGCGGAGCAGACTGCTGGACCCGGATGGGGCTCCGGTGGAGGATCAGGGCTGCTCACCTTCACCTGAGGTCCCGGGCTGCTGACCCTCACCGGAGGTCTCGGGCTGCTGACCTTCACTGGAGGTCTCGGGCTGCTGACCTTCACCGGAGGTCTCGGGCTGCTGACCTTCACCGGAGGTCTCGGGCTGCTGACCTTCACCGGAGGTCTCGGGCTGCAGACCTTCACCGGAGGTCTCGGGCTGCTGACCTTCACCGGAGGCCTCGGGCTGCTGACCTTCACCGGAGGCCTCGGGCTGCTGACCTTCTCCGGAGGTCTCGGGCTGCTGACCTTCACCGGAGGCTTCGGGCTGCTGACCTTCACCGGAGGCTTCGGGCTGCTGACCTTCTCCGGAGGTCTCGGGCTGCTGACCTTCTCCGGAGGTCTCGGGCTGGAAGCCGTGCCCACCCTGGGCACCGACGTAGAGGTGGTCTCCAGCCCTGTAATTGGCCTGTCTGTCTGCCCTAGGTTGAGCACCGACACGCTACAGAGCTCCTGCTCCATAGCGGGACTGAACGTCGTGCCCTGCCTGGGCACCGACGCAGAGGTGGCTTCCAGCCCCATGGTTGGGCTGGCTGTCGGCCCCAGACTGGGCACCGACACGCTATGGAGCTCCTGCTCCACAGCGGGACTGAACGTCGTGCCCACCCTGGGCACCGACGCAGAGATGGTTTCCAGCCCTGTGGTTGGGCTGGCTGTCGGCCCAAGACTGGGCACCGACACGCTATGGAGCTCCTGCTCCACAGCGGGACTGAACGTCGTGCCCACCCTGGGCACCGACGCCGAGATGGTCTCCAACCACAGAGCTGTCGACCGTCGCTGTAGGCTCCATGTGAGGAGTAGGCACGGGGCGTACTGGACTGGGGGAACGCACCACTGGTCTGATGCGAGGCGCAGGCACGGGCCGTACCGGACTGGGGAAACGCACCGTTGGGTTGGTGCGTTGAGCTGGCACGGGTCGCACCGGGCTGGAGACACGCACCATAGGGCTGGTGCGTTGAGCTGGTACGTGTCGCACCGGGCTGGGGAAATGCACCGTTGGGTTGGTGCGTTGAGCTGGCACGGGTCGCACCGGGCTGGGGACACGCACCATAGGGCTGGTGCGCGGAGCAGGCGCGGGCCGTACCGGGCTATTGTTGCGCACCGATGGTTTGGTGCGCTGAGTCGGTCTCCTCCGTCTCCGACTCTGGACCGGCGCTGGAGGCACCGGACTGGGAACTGGCGCTGGAGCACGACTGTACCTGTCGTCCCTACTCCACCGCCAATCCCCATCCTGTGAGGGTTCCTCCGGGAACCCCCACGAGTGAGGGAACAGAAGCACATCGTCGTCGTCTTCCTCCGACTCCTCTCTGTACTCCTGCTCCCACGGCTGTAGGGGCTCCTCCTGGAACCCCCACGAGTGCAGTGGTCGGGGCTCTTCGCTCTCGATCCCCGACCACCCCCATAGCCCCCCCCCAAAATCAGTTTGGGGGTCTTTCTGGGCTCCAGGCTGGTCCTCAGTTTTAGCCCGGTGACGTGTCCTCCGTCTTCGGCGCCTCTGCTGCTCCGGACCCCAGCCTTCCTCCACCGCATGATAATGGTAGACATCCTCCTTCGATAATTTCCCCATATCGTAGAGGATGTCTACCAGTGTCTGTTCTCGTTGCGTCCCAGGGTGGTGGATCATTCTGTCACAGTGCGTAGTATTTAAGGGACGATATACGGAGCGCTGGTGAAGTGTCATCCTTTTTATTTTAAATGAGATGTTCTCACGAAGCATTCAAAAATAAAAAGGAGAGTGAAAAAACAAAAACACGATTACAAACGAAACACAGTGACTTACTTGCTGGACTGCCAGCAGCCCAGCAAGTAAGTCACTGTGTTTTGTTTGTGTTTGTCTGCATGTGAGCAGAACGCTCGTAAGTCACCTTGCTTTTGTTTAGTCATTTTTAGTAATACTCTCCTCTTTGATTTATATGCCTCGTGAGTACAACTCATATAAATAAAAAGGATGACACTCCACGAACGCTCCATGTATCGTCCCATATATACGCATCGTGACATTAGTAATAAGGTCCTCAATCAGCTTTCTGAATTGCCCTTAAGGCACCAAAACATCACATTTATTAACAGTTTGAAGATTTATTTAAGAACATTATGAAGTGAAAGAGGGAATCATGTCCTCTGCCTTATAAAACATTATTTATAAGGCAGGCCCACTGGGGAGCCAGGCCCACGCAATCAGATTATAGTACCAGTCAAAAGTTTGGACACACCTATTTTTTCTTTATTTTGTACTATTTTCTACATTGTAGAATAATACTGAAGACATCAACACTATGAAATAACACATATGGAATCATGTAGTAACCAAAAAAGGCTTAAACAAAGCAAAATATAAATATATTATATTTGAGATTCTTCAAAGTACTACTTTGAAGAATCTCAAATATAATATATTTATATTTTGCTTTGTTCAAGACAACAGCTGAAAACTATCAGTAATTAAAAAGCAATCCAGCCCCCTGTCAGTGAAAATTAATATCAGCTGGTTCAGTCCCAACTGATGGCCTACAAAAAGGTCTCATTGTCAGGACAGTGGGGTGTGCCTTCTTGGGCACTGGGACGAGGCAGGATGTTTTCCACAGCACAGGGACCCTTTCTAGGCTTAGGCTAAGGTTGAAGCGTCACTGGAGTATTCCACACAGTTGGTCAGCACAGACCCTAAGCACCCTTGGGCTGATGCCATCAGGGCCCGCCGCTTTCCACTGATGTAGTCTCTCCAGCCCTCTCTTTACTTGGTTGGTGGTGAAAGCCAGCCCAGGTGGGGAGGTGGGGGGAAGGGGGGTGTTGAGGATCAGTCCAGAGGGAGCAGGGGTGGAGGTGGGGTCGCTGATTGTCTCAGCAGAGGTGTTGTGAGCAAAGTGGGGGTGGGACAGCCGTGAGGGTGTGTGGCCTGGGGAGCTGGAAGGGAGGTGGACAGGGCCAGTATCAAACCTGTAAAAAAATTGGTTCAGCTCATTGGCTCTGTCCTGGTTCCCCTCCATCTGCCCGCTGTTTGACTTTTTGAAGCCAGTGATATTTCTCATACCCTTCCACACCTCTCACCTGGCTCTGCCTCAGCTTGTCCTCCGTCTTCTCCTTATACCCTCTCTTCCCCTCAGCAATCCGCAACTTCAGCTCCCTCTGGACGCATTTCAATTTGTCCCTCTCCTTGAAGGCCCTCTTCTCATTCAGCAGGGCCTTCAGGTCGCTGGTGACCCAGAGTTTATTATTTGGAAAACAGCGTACCTTCCTGGTGGGTACAGTGTTGTCTACACAACAGGCTGATGTTGGACCAAAGGCCTGTAGAGTGGACTGAGGTGGATAAGGTTGTGATCCACTTGAAGAAACTTTAAAAGTTTGACTGACCTTCATGTCTTAAAGTAATGATGGACTGTCATTTCTCTTTGCTTATTTGAGCTATTCTTGCCATAATATGGACTTGGTCTTTTACCAAATAGGGGTATCTTCTGTATACCCCCCCTACCTTGTCACAACTGATTGGCTCAAACGCATTAATTAAAATTACCTTTTAAGAAGGCACGCCTGTTAATTGAAATGCATTCCAGGTGACTACCTCATGAAGCTGGTTGAGAGAATGCCAAGAGTGTGCAAAGCTGTCATCAAGGCAAAGGTTGGCTATTTGAAGAATCTCAAATATAAAATATATTTTGATTTGTTTA
This sequence comes from Thymallus thymallus, assembly GCA_023634145.1. Classification (NCBI taxonomy): domain Eukaryota; kingdom Metazoa; phylum Chordata; class Actinopteri; order Salmoniformes; family Salmonidae; genus Thymallus; species Thymallus thymallus. The sequence goes on from CM042406.1 coordinate 18,394,576, forward strand.
ACACTTTGGTTACTACATTATTCCATATGTGTTATTTCATAGTTGTGATGTCTTCACTATTATTTTACAATGAAGAAAATAGTAAAAATAAAGAAAAACCCTTGAATGAGTAGGTGTGTCCAAACTTTTGACTGGTACTGTGTGTATATACAGTGGGGAGAACAAGTATTTGATACACTGCCGATTTTGCAGGTTTTCCCACTTACAAAGCATGTAGAAGTCTGTAATTTGTATCATAGGTACTCTACAACTGTGAGTGACGGAATCTAAAACAAAAATCCAGAAAATCACATTGTATGATTTTTAAGTAATTAATTTGCATTTTATTGCATGACATAAGTATTTGATACATCAGAAAAAAATTACTTAATATTTGGTATAGAAACCTTTGTTTGCAATTACAGAGATCATACGTTTCCTGTAGTTCTTGACCAGGTTTTCACACACTGCAGAAGGGATTTTGGCCCACTCCTCCATACAGATCCTTCAGGTTTCGGGGCTGTCGCTTGGCAATACGGACTTTCAGCTCCCTCCAAAGATTTTCTTTTGGGTTCAGGACTGGAGACTGGCTAGGCCACTCCAGGACCTTGAGATGCTTCTTACGGAGCCACTCCTTAGTTGCCCTGGCTGTGTGTTTTGGGTCGTTGTCATGCTGGAAGACCCAGCCACTACCCATCTTCAATGCTCTTACTGAGGGAAGGAGGTTGTTGGCCAAGATCTTGCGATACATGGCCCCATCCACCCTCCCCTCAATACGGTGCAGTCGTCCTGTCCCCTTTGCAGAAAAGCATCCCCAAAGAATGATGTTTCCACCTCCATGCTTCACGGTTGGGATGGTGTTCTTGGCGTTGTACTCATCCTTCTTCTTCCTCCAAACACGGCGAGTGGAGTTTAGACCAAAAAGCTCTATTTTTGTCTCATCAGACCACATGACCTTCTCCCATTCCTCCTCTGGATCATCCAGATGGTCATTGGCAAACTTCAGACGGGCCTGGACATGCGCTGGCTTGAGCAGGGGGACCTTGCGTGCGCTGCAGGATTTTAATCCATGACGGCGTAGTGTGTTACTAATGGTTTTCTTTGAGACTGTGGTCCCAGCTCTCTTCAGGTCATTGACCAGGTCCTGCCGTGTAGTTCTGGGCTGATCCCTCACCTTCCTCATGATCATTGATGCCCCATGAGTTGAGATCTTGCATGGTGCCCCAGACCGAGGGAGATTGACCGTCATCTTGAACTTCTTCCATTTTCTAATAATTGTGCCAACAGTTGTTGCCTTCTCACCAAGCTGCTTGCCTATTGTCCTGTAGCCCATCCCATCCTTGTGCAGGTCTACAATTTTATCCCTGATGTCCTTACACAGCTCTCTGGTCTTGGCCATTGTGGAGAGGTTGGAGTCTGTTTGATTGAGTGTGTGGACAAGTGTCTTTTATACAGGTAACGAGTTCAAACAGGTGCAGTTAATACAGGTAATGAGTGGAGAACAGGAGGGCTTCTTAAAGAAAAACTAACAGGTCTGTGAGAGCCGGAATTCTTACTGGTTGGTAGGTGATCAAATACTTATGTCATGCAATAAAATGCAAATTAATTATTTAAAAATCATACAATGTGGTTTTCTGAATTTTTGTTTTAGATTCCGTCTCTCACAGTTCAAGTGTACCTATGATAAAAATTACAGACTTCTACATGCTTTGTAAGTGGGAAAACCTGCAAAATCGGCAGTGTATCAAATACTTGTTCTCCCCACTGGATATATGTGTGTGTGTGTATATATAGATTAATTCAAATAAAATTGTATTTGTCACCTGCGCCGAATACAACAGGTGTAGACCTTACAGTGAAATGCTTACTTACAAGCCCTAACCAACAATGCAGTTAAGAAAAATAAGTGTCAGGTAAACAATAGATTAGTAAAAAATAAAAGCAGTAAAATAACAGTAGCGAGGCAATATACAGGGGGTACCGGTACAGAGTCAATGTGCGGGGGCACCGGTTAAATAACGACACAGGGCGAGACCCAGATGCAGACACAGGAGGCAGATGGTTTGAGTCTCTGATATTTATTGAAAAACAAGGGGCAGGCAAGAGGCAGGTCGAGGACAGGCAGAAGTTCATTAACCAGGTCAGAGTCCAAAAGATACAGGGCGGCAGGCAGGCTCGAGGTCAGGGCAGGCTGAATGGTCAGGCAGGTGGGCTCAGTGTCAGGGCATGTAAAAAGGTCAGAACCGGGAGAACTAGAAAACCGACACTAGGAAAAAACAGGAGCACGGAAAAACACGCTGGTTGACTTGGACTGGCAACAGGCAAAACAGTAGGCACCGGTATAAATACGCAGGGAATATTGGGAACAAATGGTAGACACCTGGTGGGGGGTGGAGACAAGCAAAAGACAGGTGAAACAAATCAGGGTGTGACAGGTTAGTCTAGGTAATTAAGGTAATATGTAGGCATAGTTAAAGTGACTATGCATAGATAATAAACATATTATGTTCCAAACAGGACATTATTTGTCTTTTTACCTAAACATTCAAACACCATCAGATAGAATTGATAGCAATCAGTGCACTGGGTTAGTCAGATTTGATTAAATATAAAAGAACATATAAATTGGAATGACATTCACTCTCACAGGATGGGTTGCCAAAAATAACTAACTGAAAGCCACACCCCCAATAAGCCATAAATATGACTGCATTGAGGTATATGTCACTGTGCTTCTATGGCTATATGCACCATGCCACTGCCTAGTTTATTTGTTCATTTAGCAAAAAAAGACACCTCATAATCCAGTACCTTTATCACAGTCAACACACCTACAGTATATATTAGCTTGAATTAGCTTTAAAACTTCTACATTTTCACTCAGACTCATTTCAAAATGTGTAGAATATCATGAGATTAGCTATAAAACTGCACATTTTCCTCTCTGCCCCATGAGTTAGCTGCTTCTCTAGGCCCACCCACCAACGAATTTCGGACTATGCCACTGGATGAGCAAACAAATAGATGAGCTGCACCTCCAGGCAGAGATCAATTAACTATTATACAGATGGAGATTTAGTGAAACAAAATCACATTGATTGATTATCAGACAAGTCACTGGCTTTTGGTCGGTGAAGAGGAAAATAATCCACTAGGCTACATAGTCTAACATGCTAGCAAAATGGTATCAGTCATGCTAATAGATGAGCAAGCTAGACTAATGATGATGAACACTCAACTCAATTTAGCTAACATTTCCCCAGCCTTATTGAAACCAAATATCAAAAACAGATTCAGTGAAAACAAACATCTGACATGCTTTTCTCAAAGCAGCTCGATGGCATTGTCCCAATCAAAACGGTGTGAAAATGATCATCTTGACCACACACGGCTATTGTTGCTTTACATTTATTATAACAGTTGGATGACTTTGGAATTTTCAGTGAGCAACAATTTGATACATGCCTTATTACATGCCTTATTATTATATTTTCGTCATTCAGTGATATTTATTCCGACAGTAATTCTTTATGGATCCATCCAGTTGTGGTTTAGGAAATGTGCATGTGGTGTTGGGCAATGCGAAGTGATGGGTGAAGTGACATGCCTTGCAAAAGTTTAGAACTGCCACGAGGATGGTAACAGCTTAGTAACATGCGCTGCCTAGCAACCATCATTATAAAGCATAAAATCTTATGAACGTGTATTGCTTACGCCGGATTTAGCTACAACTAGTCTTATTTTTGTTTGCTGCAACAGGTGTAAACTCTGATCACAAAGCCGGATGTAGCTACGACCGACCTAGCATTTAAGACCAACTTTTTTTATGCTGAACTAGTCCAACTGGTACCTGATGTATTGAATATAATGGATCATATTCAAAATTGTTGTCTAAACAGATGTTGTTCAGCATAGGAAAAAATGCCTAGCTTTGCCTGCCGGTGTGAGATTAATGCTGGTGTGAGATTAACGGTATAATGCTGTTGGAATGGCCAGTAATATTTCGTAATGGCCAGTGTAAAAAACAATGACAGCTGTCTCTCTGCATTCATTCCCAGGAACTACAAGTCCAGTGCATGGAGGGCCAGGCCCTGCTCCACACCCTGCTAGATAGTAGAGACCAGGTTGTGCCTTGGGGGGTCCCCCAGATTGAGGACCGGGTCCTGGAGACTGTGCAGCAAGACTGGAGGCTGTACCAGGGGAGGCTGGGAGACACCAGGGGCCAGCTCAATAGTGCCCTGGCCAAGCTCCGCCAGATGGAGCAGAAGTTTCAGCGTCTGGACAGCTGGCTTAAGAGCATGGAGAGCAAAGGTCAACTACGAAGCCATCGGAGGTCAGACCGCGCCACCAAGGATGCTCAGCTGCAACTAATCAAGGTTTGCAGTGGTTCAGAGTAGATTGCTGTGAAACACTAAGTGACATCAATGATGATGTTGATTATTGTTATATTAGTAGTTACACAGTCTTGTGTGCGCATTATGCAGTAAGGGGTAGCAGGTAATATTCTTATCCTCCTCATCTTCCTCCTTCAGTGCCTCTGTGTTTCAATAAATTATATGCCATGTTTTATGTGTCTTTCTGTATACAGGGTTGGCAGGAGGAGGTGCTGGTGTACCAGGAGGAAGTGGAGGGTCTGAGTGTTCTAGCCCAGCAGGTGTTGGATGAGACCCACATCAGCAGCCGGGTCAGCACCAGAGCTACCCAGCTCACCGCCCGCTACCACGCCCTGCAACTGCACCTATTGGTATGGAACACTTACAGATGCACACCCACATACACACATTGACGGATACAACCACATGACCTGGGCGCGGACTTAGGACCTTCTGCTCAACAACCCTTTGTGCTCACAAAGCTCTGCAACCAATGTGCAAGATCCAACAATTTTGTCTCTCTCTTTTTCCTAAAATTGCTTTGTTGATGACGTAGGAGAGCATCAAGCAGCTGCAGGAGGAGGTGTATTGCATCGAGGAGGCCCAGAGTGTGTTCAGTACCTTCTCTGATTGGCTGAGCTCTGCCAAGAACAACTTCAGCACCGTGGCCATCAGCATCGACGTAGTGGACCGTGTTACTATGGAGAAGAAGAGGAAGAAACTGGAGGTACAGTTACAGTCTCTTCTTACAGCCGCTGCCCTGAGTCTGGCATAAGAGAGACTATAGTCTGAGCTTCAGCTAAATGGAAGCCATGCCACAAGCGACTTAGTTTGTAGACAACAACTGTTAGCGTAGTGTCACGAATATTTTCTATTCCAATGTTCTAAATGAACCTTTTAACTCTATCTGTATCCTGAAGGTTGTAAATTCTTCAGTTTGTTTAAATAATACAGACAGAGCTCCAGCATTGCAATGGTCAGGTTTTATTCAGAGAACACTCTCCAGAAAGAAAGAACACAAAACACTTTTATACCATTCAGTCACAGTCAAGCCCCCACCCTGTTTTGTCCTCAGGGTCTGCCTTCAAAAATACTGTCCTGTTATTTCAGTTCACTCCCTTCAAGACATTCCTCAGTTGCTAATGTTTATTACCAAATGGTAATATTCTAAACATTGTCTATGTAATTTCTAATACATCTTACACATTACACAGTTTCAGGGTGAAACATCTTAGTCATTAACATTAAACATACAAATTCCTTTATCAATCCACCCTTTGACTAAATTTTCACACTGATCAATACACATCTATTGTCATAGGATTCCTAATCAAACTTAATCCAAACAAAACCAATACATGTATTTATATTCCAAACTCATCAACGACTGTTCTAGGCCTATTCAGCCATAACTCTTCCGGTTAGGATCTTCGTCATGACCTTCATATAAAGAATCAGTCTTTTCTAAGCATTAGATTGTCTCATTCAACATGGGCTCCTTGGAATGGAAAGGATCTCAATCACCTACTAGGCTTGGAGTAGTATCTTCATCATTCCACTAAATGTATACAACATCTGTTAGCCTGAACAAAGTTCCATTTCCCCTTCCAGTTACAACTCTTTATTCAAGATTTTCACTATAACCTTCACACATTAGATCTAAGAAATGTTTCATCTAATTGTAGTCTTCTGGGTTGAATCGATCATCAGTGTCCTCATCGTCCACCACTGCTGGTGGATTGTATTCCTCCTTCCACTGATCAGAATCTGGAACTGGTCCATGTCTCACCATCTGCTTGGACGCCTGCACTTTCCAACGCCTTTCTCACCTATCCTCTGACACAGGGAAATAAGAATACAAGCATGCACATACAAGCAATAGCAGCGCCCGAGATGGTGGCTACTATTGTTTTCCATTTACCAAATATTTCATCAAACCATTCTGTCACATATGTATTCACTCCTGAGTTCTCAGCCCATCCTTCACTTAGAGCTGTCAATCCTGCAAAAGCTCTGGTGTCGTTAGGGATAAATTTACAACAACTGCCCCCCACCATTCTGCATACTCCACCCATTTCTGCCAGCAACATATCTAGAGCCAACCTATTTCTCCAAGTCATGAGCGAGGTGGCGGATAATTGGTTTGAGATCCCCTTCACTGCATCCTTACTCCCCTTTACGAATCGTTACTGATTGATCCAATCCACATGTTTATTGAACGTCACCCACCAAAAGAACGTTGTCCTGAAACCTTACTTGATTCATAGCTTCATATTTATCAGGGACTCCCCTAGGAATTCCAATCGCATCCATCCAAATAGGGCTATTCTCCTCCTTGTTCAAACTCCTCCTACGTCTGATTAAACCTTTCCTTGGTTTCTGGTGTCTAATTCTAACTGACTGAACCAATAGGACCGGGGTGCAGGTACCTACCCACCCTTTTTGCAGTGTCTGCCTCATACATCCTTTACTGGTACACACCCATCACACATCTGTTACCAGGCTGTAAGGTTTAGTAGTTTCTCCTGTGCCTCTGAACTCAGATCAGTAACATTAACTACTGACTTACTCCATTAAAATCACCCAAATCTCTGGTGCCATTCTTGTCTATAACACTCCCCTGGAGTCAGAGTGAACTGGGGTGGGCTAGCAGCCTCTTTCAATCTCGCCAACCCCATCCCTGTACATTTTTCACCTCTGTTTTGCTCAGTTCATTTTGTGCTATTTACGTCTATACAGGTATCCTAACCATAGTCATCCGCGCAAGCCCCATACTTGTATAATATCCTCTTGGCTCACTGCCTTCACTTAATATTTTCCCCAAATATGTTTAAACTGTAGCCCAAGGGCAACTAGCAGTAGGTCCCGTACAGAGGTATAATGCATAAGTATGAACACCTTTCTCTCGACTACATGCTCCCCACTTAATGGAGAGGTTATCAATATTTATTTTGAAAACCACATCCTGCCTCTCTCTGGCCACTATGTTATAATACTCACTTCTAGTGGAATCCTTATCCTGAGTCGTCTGTCTTTTAACTCTTTCCCATGGTAGAGTTTCATTTTTATTTTTGGTGAGTGGTGGATCTGGATGTATCAAAATTAAGACTGATGCAGCTCAGGGTCCCCCATATTCCCAAGAACCGCCAACCCTCTCCTGTCCTTAGTCAGTCTGCTGAGTACCACCCCATACTCACACCTCTAGGAACACACTACAGTGATGATAGGTCGGGGTAGGGAATCTTCGTTAAGGAGGTAACCCCCGGACCCTATTGGTACTCGGTTCTGCTCCTTAACTCTGTGTGTGTTCAGCAGTGTTTGTATGTGTTCTTACCTCCTTGCAGTGGGCAACGTGGACCCAGGTCGCTCTCTTTCTGAACATATCTAAACGGCAAATAGGCAGTTTCCAACAAGACCTGGTAGGGCCTTCCCAACGGGGCTGCTTCCAGTCTTTCCTTTTCAATCATTGGACCCGCACCCCATCACCTGGTTGGATAGAGTGGGTCACTCTCTCCTTCAGTTCACCTGTAGGTCACAAAATCTTTGACATACGGGTGTGATTAGCAATCATCTTCTCATGTGTTCAGCCAGAGTATTCACAGTGTCTATCTCTGCCTACTCTGGTCCTCCTAACTCTCTTCAGAGGAAGATAACCCATCTTTGTCTACCGTTACTCTAATAGTCATTAACACTATAGGTACTCATCTTACCAAGTTTCTTCCAATACCAATATAGGTCTTCCTTAGTCTACTTTTTATTGTTCCATTCATGCGTTTAATTAAACCTGCCGATTGCGGATGACATGAACAATATTTCTTCATGGTAATATCTAACTTCTATCACAGTCATTCACCATTTCTTTCCTTCACCCCTTGTAAGTTCTATGATCATTACTCTGTGCACATATAACACACCTGGAACAAAAAGTTTTTTTTAAAGTAATTTGTTCTTCCATACGCTACAATCATACTTCCTAATTGTTTTAAGTAATTAATTCTAATTACATATCTCCCCTGTTGATACATGGCTCCGCCCATGTATCAAAATTACTACATATCTAAACAAAGCCTTTGGTAATATTGGTAAATTACCCTGATGCCAAATCTCATTTCAGAGGATTGTCCACCCAGGCTCTACCGTAATTAAAACTCTTTAACTTTAACAACTACAGTTTATCCCATCCACATCCTACACCAGTAGGGTTAGCCACTAGAATATCATCCGCATCCTACACCAGTAGGGTTAGCCACTAGAATATCATCTACATAAATCAAAATGTCTGTTTCCTCTGAGGCTCTAATTTTACTAGATTATTAATAGATAGCTTGTAAAAAATCTGTAGGACTTTCCGTACAGCCTTACTAAAACCCCTTTATATATGGCAATTTCTTCCCCTAAAAGGTAAACCCAAACCACCCTTGGTTAACAGGATGTACAGATATGCTAAAAAACCATTTAGCCAAATTCATCATAGTTAGCTAAATATTTTCCCATCTCACTTGACTATGCAGGGTGTGTAAATCTGATACACCTAGAGCTCTATCACACTCTGATTCACTCCCTGGAGATCTAATACCATCCTCCAGTCATTACTGGGAGCTGCTTGTTTTTTTTTTTTACTGGAAACATTAAAAAATTAAACTATGCTTAGCTTGATCCTGTTTTCCATTCTGCTTGTGATGGATCACATATCTTTTAACTTCTACCAATTGTGCAGTCCCCCATATTCCCACCAATGTTTTCTTAACAGCTTCTACTCATTACAGGTCTCATTCCAGTGAGGAATACTATCTTTAACTGCTCTCTGTCCATGGTTTATACACATCTAATGTGGGCGCCGCCCCATCTATGCCTGCTAATGTATTAGGTAGGCTATCAATGGGCACTGGTTTGCAGGGAGACCTCCTGTTACCTCATCTTCAGACTCACTCTGATCCTTCTCTGAGCTTTTCTCATAACTGGACTGCTATTATAAGGTTCAAGTCTCTTTAGGGATCTGGGTTTTCCACCCTCTATGACCTCTCCCTAGTTTTGTTTCTCTCCTGTTCTTTCCTCCAACTCCCTTGCCTCCCTGTCTCACCAATAGTTCCTTGAACATTTCTGTGATACCTATCTCTACATCTGTCTCATCCCCCTCTCCCCCCTGAGCTCCCTCAGTTTCCCTCTGATTAGGATAGGGGGTGGGGGTCCCTCACAACTACTACTTCATCATCTGGATTCTCCCTCCATGCCCAATCTACTAACGAGGGATATAATTTCAATCCAGAATTATCTATGGGTGGCCGTGGGTTCTGACTTCAACTGTTCTTTCTTACTCTGACTTCATAAAATATTACTTTTAATACAATCTATAATTAACCTTCAAATCTACCTTCACCAAAATTACTCCTTTAATCAATCCTTCCTCAACAAATCCTTAGGACTATAACTTAGAAGGTATGGCTTCCAGCTCACTCCCTTTCCCTGAGTGAAAAGCAAATCTCTCTATCATTAGTCAGGTCCCACTTCTAAGTTTCTCTCTCCAATTCAACTCTCATCTATATCTGCCAACAAATAGACTATACTAGTCTCCCTCTGGTATTTATTACAAATCTATTATCCATTACCCACTTCCCTAAGAACCTCCATTCCTCTGAGGTATCTTTCCACTAGGGATATGTGTAAACTCAACTTTTCACCAATATAATCTCCAATTCTGTGGTCCCAACTCCTTCTACTTGCTGACATTTACAAATAGCCAACTCCTCTGGTAGGAGTACAGCATCCAAAAAGATTCAAAATCAACTGAGCATGTTTAATAGGTCTACCAGAAGTAGTCACCATTCCCCTGTTTATCCATTGTGCAGCAAATATGTGTACTATCTGTGTAAATGGTAACTATTTTCCCTTTACCCAAACAACATGCACAAGTAAGAGCCACTATTTCTGTCTGTTATTCAGAATAATTTATAGGTAAGATTTATCTTCCAAAATGTCTGTCTCTGCTCTGACTTTCTTATCTTCATTCATCAGGTCTCCTAGTTCTTGAGACATCTGATCTGATAGTGGAGAACCAGTTGTTCTCTTGGTCTGGCAGGGTACCTAACCTCCCCCCCAGGTCAAATCTTCAGTAAACATTCAGGGTTTATGGATAGACTCCCTAACTTATCTCTACAGAAGGACGGGGCCTCAATAGGCTTGCCTCCTCCTCCCCTCTGTCAAATGCTCAAAATGTCCCTCCATAAAATTATCATAAATTGTAAACCACTCGGTTTCTCCTGTCCTCCAGTATTTTCCTAATAGTCCATCTAATCTGGAATAACTAGACTAGAATTTTTTCCCTCCTAATAACATCCATGCTATTTCTCTATCATATGGTGTTTCAAACCTCCAAGCATTAACCTCTCCTGTCTCTTACATTTTTAAGTACTGAACTTGTTTGTTCCTGCATGTCTACTTACTTACCCTCTCTGTTTCTGGGTAATCAGCTATTCCACATTTCCATATAAAATATCTCCATGGTCCTGATATTATCCATATTATTCTACTTAACATCTATTTCCCTATCAACACACCCTCTCAGTATGAAATTATTTAAAAACTATTCCCTTCTAAATTATCATGGGTCAGTAACACATTGGATTCTCCATCATCCTCATTCCTATTACCGACACAGCCCATCCCCCAATTTATCAAGCTCAAACGTTAAAACCACTCAGCCCAGGCAAACGCCCTTCCTTCAAACGTTTAAGATCCACCAGAATTATAACTCCATCATCCACTAGGGTCGTCCTACATGTATTGTAACCTAAAATGTCAATTAATTTCTCATGTCAGTCAATATATAATACCATCTATTACACACAACCTCGGTTAATGAGGAGTAAAATGTATATTATGGGGAAAGAAAAACCTGCGGTACTAAACACAGTACATACTATATGCTTTCCAACTCACCATTCACCTACAAGAGTAGTCATTTACTTTAAAATTAATACGGCCCGATTGAACAGATAGTTCAACAGTTTTACGTGCGCTAGCCAACCATGCTACTATGGAAGTAGTCTAGATCATTACTCTAACTTCCCCAAGCAAAGCTCCTTTGGGAAATGGCCCTAAACTAGTTTCAAAAAGTTTTCACTCAATATAGCCAACCTAGACTCCTAAATTCCTATAACAATTTTGTCCTGGTGTCCGTTGTTAGTTAAAGTTTACCTACCGAATATGAAAAAAAAACATCCGACACCCAGCCCTTGAACAACGTTCATAACAATACTTATCAACTCAATTAGTTATTCCCACACAGGGACAAACTCTTCGCTTACCTACATCAACACAATGAGTTATTCCCACACAGGGACAAACGTTTCGCTTACAGTTCCTCGCAAGACATACAACAATCAACAATCAGAGACAAACGATGCCACGTTTAAATGGCAGGACATGTTGGTTCCTACCGTTCCACACACAATCACGACAAACTCGTCAGTTTTCGCTTAGATTCATACTTATATTATACTCGTTATTACAATACCGGTTTACACACAAATAACACAATTATACAACTTAAATTCACAATACCATTAACTTGGGTAGACGCTCCCACAGCGGGGTTTCAATATCAACTTTTCAAACGCACATTCTTCGCAGTCTCCACTCTTCACCTGGAATAATTATTTTATGACTTTTAGTAGATCACTAGGTCTCACATGTATACGGGTTAAATAATGTACTAAATTATTGTGCCGTTCCTTATGACTTTTGACTGATTAGTATTTCTACCTCACATATCGATAATTATTTCCTTCGTCCTCTCATGTTAAATAGGTTACCTCACCTCCTTATTAACTCCTTCTGCTTGCTGTTTCCTTATATTATCCCCACAAGTTTTATGTATCAGCACACCTTAGTTTTCAATTACTCCATATTTGACCTCCCATCAAATCCATTTTCTTTCCTAAAGTTCACCCTTGTTTTACGTTTTCCAAGAATACTAGCGCGTGGTTTTCTCTAGAAAAACGTCCAAAACCAAAGCTCACTTTCATCCCGTGTACTATTGTCGATCCAACGATCGCGTCAACACTGGGTAGTTTATCTTGGTAATGGCCTAAACTACCTGGAGTCATTGCGGACCCCCAATCCAAGTTGACCTTATCCTAGTACAATAATTTTATATCATATCTGGAATACTAACGCGTTGGGTTTTCTCCAAATAGACGTCTAAAAACCAAGTACTGATAACGATCCAAGTCAGATTTCTAAGAACCTCTACCTTCTCTATAGTAACATTACATTATTTACTACAGTTTCAGATATAAATTCCCCAAAACCCGTGAATACAAATTACTGACCGTCTCCTTGCAGCTGGGACTAAATGTTGGTTGGATCTCGTCACTGTTTGACTGTCGCGTCCAGTTTCCCACCGGCCTGAAATATCCCTCAATTTCAGAGGTCAGGACTTTATAATACGGATGTTAAATCCGCCCGTGCACGGTTTCGGTGTTTCCCTGGGACGACAGAAACAGGTATTGAGGATCCGCTCGAAGGACCAAATTGACACGAATATTTTCTATTCCAATGTTCTAAATGAACTTTTTAACTCTATCTGTATCCTGAAGGTTGTAAATTCTTCAGTTTGTTTAAATAATACAGACAGAGCTCCAGCATTGCAATGGTCAGGTTTTATTCAGAGAACGCTCTCCAGAAAGAAAGAACACAAAACACTTTTATAACATTCAGTCACAGTCAAGCCCCCACCCTGTTTTGTCCTCAGGGTCTGCCTTCAAAAATACTGTCCTGTTATTTCAGTTCACTCCCTTCAAGACATTCCTCAGTTGCTAATGTTTACACCTCAGGGACAAGACCCCCACTCTGATAGATGAGGGTGGTACACTTTTATTGCTAATCTCCTGCAAGCCCAACAGCCTTCACAAATGGTCTGTCTCCCCCTTTGTTCATCTTAACCACATCCTGACTCATTTACCAAATGGTAATATTCTAAATATTCTAATATTCTATGTAATTTCTAATACATCTTACACATTACACAGTTTCAGGGTGAAACATCTTAGTCATTAACATTAAACATACAAATTCCTTTATCACATAGCAAAAGTAAGCTCTTTTGAACTACTTTTTGAGTGCGGACCTAGTGTGTTTTAGCATCGCAGTGACACTCCCAAGGCTCCAATTCCATTTGCTTCATCCTCTGAGAAGGTTATTGTCACAGGCATAACTGTTTCTGCTTTCTCTCTATGTCTGTGTGTGTCTGTCCACTAGGCTCTGCAGGGTGACATGGAGCAGGGCCACAACTTCCTGAGGACGATGCGCGAGAAGACAGAGCGGGCCATGGCCTTCCTGGAGGAACCAGAGGCAGACCAGATGAGGGAGGAGGTGGACGCCCATCTCTCCCAGCTAGAGGGCCTGATAGTTGGGCTACGCACTGAACACAGCTCCCTGGAGAAATGCATCTCCCTCTCCAAAGACTTCCTAGACAAGTACAAGGCCCAGGCTCAGTGGCTCACAGAGACCAAGGCTCTGCTAGGGATGCCTGTTGAACCCAAAGCTGAGCTATATCAGAAGAAGGCACAGTTAGCCAAATACAAGGTATGAACAGATCTATATATCTATCTATCTGTGTCTGTCGGTCGGTCGGTCCATCCTGCCTGCCTGACATTCAAATGATGTTTTTCCTCTTACATAGACGATCCAGCAGACAGTGCAGTCTCACGAGTCAGCGGTGAGGTCTGTGGTTGAGAAAGGAGAGGCTCTGCTGGATTCGGTCAGTGACCCCACCATCAGGAACAACATGAGCAGACTACAGACAGACTACCAGGACATCTGCACTGCCGCCAGGGTAGGTGTTCGACTACAGTAGACATGATTAACTTTTAAAGTATTAGAGAGCTTCCTTGTTTTGTAGTTGTCTAGTCTCTTGTGACAGACTAGCTAGCTACCTAGGTTATGCAACCACAATTAGTAATTGTCTGAGACAGCTACTGTAGCTTTGTCTATAAGGTAAAAAGTAATCCTGTACTATTTACAGGGCCAGGTCCAGAGTCTGGTGGAGTGGGTGAAGGAGCATGAGGGCTACAGCAGTGAACTCCAGGAGGTGGAGAAATGGCTCCTTCAGATGTCCAGTAGGCTGGTGACCTCAGACTCCATGCAGACCTGCAGCATGGAGACGGCCACACAGCAACTAGCCCGGCACAAGGTGGGTAGATGACTGAAGTTATGGATTGGAACCGTATGAGAATCCATGAAAATGAAATTACGCTGTAATTGGATTTATGCTTCTAAAGTTCTTAACCAGTATTCTAAAATTGCATTATTTTATTTTTCGAATACTTTTTCTTAACAATTTAACAGTTTTAGGTTTATCATCGTAACCCTTTCAGGCAATCATGGAGGAGATAGCTAGCTTCGAGGAGCGCCTGACCAGTCTGAAGGAGAAGGGAGATGACCTGATGTCCAACTGTACTACAGAAAAGGTACAGGCTAAGATCAGCCAGCAGGTCCAGGCTCACCAGCAGGGCACCAGAGACAGCTACTCAGCCATCTGCAGCACCGCACAGCGCGTGAGTACTATAGTAACACTCTACTCTAAGCTACACTAACGCTGGTCTGCTCTGTTCTGCTCTAATCTAATCTACTGTACTCTACTCTGATCTGCTCTGCTATACGCTACACTACTCTACTCACTTAGCGGCTTCATCATCCCATCTTCACTTGTCTCTGTGTGTCTGTGTCTGCTTCATCAGGTGTACCAAAGTCTTGACAGGGAGCTGCAGAAACATGTCAGTCACCAGGACACTCTGCAGCAGTGCCAGACCTGGCTCTCCACTGTCCATGAGGAGCTCCGACTACACTGTCAACCTCCCTCTGGCCTGCAGGAGGCCCTCAAACAGGTTACCGACTGACTGTTCCCTACTCTTTTATAGGCAGAGAATGAGAATCAAATTACACAATAATGGCAATGTTATGCCTTAGAATTCTGGAATTTTGTCGGCAAATGAAAATAGAAGGCTCTGCTTCAATGGGAAAACCTGGTTAAATAAAGGAAATTAACTAATTAAAATGTTTTATCAAGCTGATTACATTTGTTTGTATATTCCCCTATTACCTGTACAGGTGAAGCACTACAGGGCTCTACAGGAGCAAGCCAGTACGTACCTGGACCTGGTGTGTTCTGTGTGTGACCTGTCTGATGATGCTGTGAGGGTCACTGCTGCTGCGGTCCAGCGGGTCAAACACATGGTGGGTAGGCTGGTCTTACTGTACATTCACTTTTGGTCATCATCACATCATCCTTACCCTATTGACAACAGGGTTTTCACCATGAGTTTCAAGTATTTGCCATATGTAATACATACATCTTACTCTCACTATCTCTCAGGGCATGAGAGGGCAAATATGTAGGCCTAAATGTAGGCATTCAACAACCAAAGCTGATATACATAAAGTATCACAATAAAACAATCCTATGCTCATAGGTTGACTTCATGTTGTTGTGCGCTCTGCTGTATACTTCATGTTGTTGTACACTGTACTGTGTACTGTACAGATCGAGGAGAGGATGACGAGCTCCCAGGAGCTGTCGGAGGGCTGGAGGGAGATAAAGGAGCAGAAGCAGGAGCTGTCTGGTCTGTTCCAAGACATGGAGCAGCAGCTCCTCAGTCTCTCCAGAAGACCAGCCGAGCTCGAGACCAAGATCGCCCACAACATGCTCACCCAGGCCAAGGTAGAGATCTGATGACAGACCAATGTGGTCAAAAATGTTGTCACCAATAAACCACATAGGAGCATAGACTGCACTGTGCAGTCTTAAAAAAAAAAAATGTAGGGAGCAGAATCCCACTCCCCAGCCTGGTCTCATAGACTAGACGTAATATAGTAAAGAAAATCTATGACACTCAAATTAGTATGATATGTAACATTTGGTATGGTTACATAAGATAGAAGGTTACTTAAAACGAAAGGAGGGTGGTTGGTCGACGTTTAACGCGAATGTCCAGCAACCCAAAGGTTGCGTGTTCGAATCTTATCCTCTGAAATCTTTAGCAGTTTAGCTAATTAGAAACTTTGCAACTACATTGGAGATAAACCCTAACCATAACCTTTTAACCTAACTCCTAACCTTAACCCCTAACCCTAATCCATAGCCTAGATAACGTTAGCTACCTAGTTAATGTTAGCGTTAGCCAACAAGCTACCTAGATAACATAAACCACAACAACTTGTAATTTGTAACATATCATACGAATTGTAATTCGTAACATTTCATACAAAAGGGATGATTGACATCCACAAATTAATACCATACTAAACGTAACATATCACACTCATTTCAGTGTCCGGATTTTCGTTTACTTTTACTATGTAACGTCTACCCCTAGTCCAGGCTGCACTCCCATCTTCTCTAGCTTCTTTAAAAAAAAAATAATCTTCATTTAGAATAAAAAATCGAGATGGAAAATAGTCAAAATCAAAATCTAATAGTGCGTAATAGTCAATATCAGTTACATCGATTACGATATTGCTCACATACACAGCATGAGACAAAACATTCACATTGATCAAATCCAATTAATATTTTTCTGCTCTCTCCAACAGGAGTTTAGCCAACAGCTGCAGAGTAAACAAGCCACCCTAACCAGGATGACAGAGAGTGTGAGTCGTCTGACTGAGGGACAGGACAGCCCGGAGCATGGGGAGATAGGACGTCTGAGCCACTCCTGGCTGGAGCTGTGTCACCAGGCTAACAGGCTGCAAGAACAGAGACAGGAGGACCTGCAGAGGACCCAGGAGTACCACGACTGCATCACAGCCATGGAGGGCCTGTTTGAGCAGGTGTCCAAGGAGTGGGACAACCTGGCCAGGTGGGGTCATCTATCTATCTGAAACACACCACTGAGTTACTACAGGATGGGAACTAGAAGTGTATGCAATAAAAAAGCAACAACTTAAAATATATTTGGTTCTGTATGGCCTGATCCATGACTGTCTTGTTGCTATGTGAGTTGCTAGTGAATGAGCAGTCCCTTTCATAGCTAAAGTCTATTAATGTGGGACCAGTCTCCAGAGCACATATTAGACTGACTCTGTGTGGAATCAATAGCTGAATAATCATAGTGGCCATGACAGTGGTAACATGACTTGAGGGTTTGGGAGCTGTACCAACTTTCTAAAAACCATGACAATGGGTCTCAAACATTCCCCTTGAACAGTTGAACTGAACTTCTTCAATCACTATCATCACTAGAATGTGTGTTAGCTTTGAAAAATAGCTATTGTGAAATCCAGTTATTGAATATCTTCCTTTTCTCTCCAAGGACTGATGCTGAAAGTTCATCTGAGTACTTGGAGGCATTGAAAAAACTTGCTGTGGCTCTCAGAGACCAGAAGGGAACTCTGGAGGACCTGAAGGACCAGAGGCAGAAAGTCATCCACCACCTGAATCTTGACGATAAGGAGCTGGTCAAGGAGCAGATCAGCCACTTCGAGCAGCGCTGGGCCCAGCTACAGAGCCTCATCGACAGGAAGATCCAGGACTCGGTGCTGACCCTGGAGGACATGGCCCAGGTGTGTGTGTGTGTGTTGGAAAAGGCAGAAGACACATTTCTGGTCTAACCTATGGGCAAATAAGTATCCAATCTATGCTATTCAGGTGGAGGCCCGTCTGGTGGAGGCCAGGGAGTGGGCCGAGGAGCAGCAGCCTGCCCTGTCTGAAGCCATGAAGATGAGTCCTCCTCCAGAGTTGTCCCAAAGCTTCCTGTTTGACCACCTCAGCATCTGCAGTGAACTGGAGGCTAAGCAGCTGCTTCTGGCCCAGGCCATGACCGATGCTGACCGCGTCCTGGCTCATCTGGGTCTCAACGAGCGCCAGCGCCTGCAGCAGCTCGTCTCAGACACCCAGGCTGAGATGGAGTCACTCAGTGTGAAAGTGGGTGTTTTTAAAAATATAAGACTATTTGGTTTTCTCACCTCTCTTGTACATGCCTGTTTAACTTATGAGTATACTGTATTCATGCTACTATCTTTTTTACGTCTTTATTGTGTAAATAGGTGGCCCAGAGGAGGAAGCACCTCAGCAAGGCCTTCACAGAGAGAACACAGTTCCTGCAGGCCGTCAACCAGTCCATCACCTGGGTCCATCAGAATGAGAAGAAGGCCCAGGCAGAGGAGCACATCTCCCTGCTACCTGACGACCTGGCCAAGCAGGTGCGAACCTGCAGGAACATCCAGAGCAGCCTAAAGGCCTACCAGAGCGAGCTGACCTCCCTGTGGTCCCAGGGAAGAGATCTGATGAGGGACGCCACGCAGGACGAGAAGGTTGAGATGCTCACCAAGCTGCAGGAGCTGCAGAACATCTTTGAGAAGGCCCTGCAGAAGTGTGGCCAGAGGCTCCAGGAGCTGGAAAAGGTGCTTGTCTCCAGGAAGTACTTCAAAGCAGACCTGGAGAAGACGTGTCAGTGGTTGAAACAGGCAGACATAGTGACCTTCCCTGAGATTAACCTCATGAATGGCGACTTGGAGCTGAACGTGCAGCTGTTGAAGTACCAGCAGATAGTAGAGCAGGCGATGGAATATGAAAACCTCCTACTGATCGTCCAGAGAGCTGGACAGGAGATCCTGCCCACTCTGAATGAAGTGGACCACTGTTACTTGGATGAGAAACTCAATGCTCTCCCACAGCAATACAACAGCATACTAGCTCTGGCCAAAGAGAAACAGGAGAAGATTGAACAAGCCATTCTATCCAGAAAGGAGTATGCCTCCTTCATAGATGTAACCCATAATGCATTGAAGGAGCTTGAGGAACAGTTCCATAACTTAGGGACTCAGCCTGTCGGTCTACAGACAGAGGAGGTTGTCAGTTTACAGAGCGATTACAAAGCTCTTCAGGTTGATCTGAGCAACCTTGGTCTGGCTGTCAGTGAACTAAACCAGAAGAAAGAAGGCTTCCGAAGCACCGGTCAACCCTGGAGGCCTGAAGAGATGACCCAGCTGGTGAGCCTCTACAATGGCCTTAAAAGGCTCATCGAACAGCGGGTGGAGCACCTTGACGACACCCTGGAGTCCTTCGAGGACCACAAGGCCATGGCCATGCAGGTGGACTCAGAGCTGAAGGCTACCAAAGAACAGCTGGTCAAGGTCAACGCAGAGACTCAGTCGGCGGAGGAGAGGCTGAAGAACTACCACGCCCTGGCCGGGAGTCTCCAGAGCGCCAACTCTCATCTTGCCAGACTCATGGAGCAGATGGACAACCTGGCTCCTCAGCTGGAACAGGCTGCCCACGAGGCCTCCAGAGAACAGGTGGTCTTGTGGCAGGAGGAGCTGCAGTCCCTGCAGTCTGATGTAGGGGAGCTGATAGTGGAGTGTGAGAATAGGTTTGTCCAGAGTAAAGACTTTGAGACGGAGGTGAAGCGGACCCTGGACTGGCTGCAGCAAATCAGGGATGAGCTGGGCTGTGCTGTGGTGGTTGACGTGAGGATTGAGAAGGTCCAGGAGGAGATCAGGAAGCAGCAGATTATGCATGAGGAGGTGCAGTCCAGGCTAAGGATTGTGGCAGCCCTGAGCAGCAGGGAGAAACAGAAGTACACCAGCGCCAATGAGCTGGTCCCAGCCCATGTTGACTTGAGCCTGGAGGAGATGGCCAAACTACAGGCTGATGTCCAACAGGCTCTGAGCTCCAAACAGGTGAAGTGATATCATATTGTCTCGATGTATTATAATATAAGGGAGTAGGGTTGTAAAAGTCTGGAAACTTTCCCAAAGCTCCTAGGTGTTTAAAGATTCCAGATTTGAAGGATTCCATCTGGGAACTTTGGGAACGTTTCTGGAATTTTTGTATGCTATGAGGGAGTAACAATGACGATAACGTAGCCTGTTTGTTGACATGTATTATTATTGTTAGATTCACATACTCACCATTTCCCTTCCCTGTCTGTTCTCAAGATCACCCTGGAGCAGGCCTTAGCATTGTGTCAGAAGTACCACTTTCGGATGCAGTCAGCGTGTGAGTGGCTGGAGGACGCAGTGGCCTTCCTACAGCTAGCCAGCCTGGGGGTGGACGTAGAGAACTACGAGGAGTGTCTACGCCAGCAGGAGGACATCATGGCCTCGGAGCAGGTGGGTTCTCCAATAACTTGTCCGGGTGGATAATGTAGATCAAAAAATTAATCTGCACAATGGTATAAAGTGTTTAGTTTAAAAAGATGTGTTTCGATACCAAACTGGGCCTTTGTCAGGACTAAATAAAGTGTGGTCTAGTAGCATATGTTGTCATAAGGTAAAGAAAACTGAAACAAAGCTTCAATTGCAACTTACATTCAAGAGTAATTTTGTGTGGTTGTTTTTAAAAAAAATGTATGTGATTGAATGTCTCGCTTTGATTGTGATTTATTGTCTCTCACTTTACCTATCCCTTAACCACATTTTCTCCCTGTGCCTCATGGCAGGAGTTCTTGGACCACCTGCAGGAGTTGAAGGCTTTGCCCCCCCAGCTGGAGAACCTGGTTAACCCTACAGCCAATGAGCAGCTCAGGCTGAGTGTGGAGTCTGCTCAACAGAGAGGAGTGGAGGTCCGAGATCAGCTGCAGTGCCATCAGGACGTCCTGATCAGGTACAGGAAGTAGAGGAAAAGGTTAAATTGTAACCAAAACATGGACAAATATAATAATATTATATATGCCATTTAGCGGACGCTTTCATCCAAAGCGACTTAAAATCATGTGTGCATACATGGACAATATGGTTTATAAAAGTGTTGAATACAGAGAGAGAGACCTTGGTGCAGAGATGGGCAATTTAATGTTAACTTAGTATAACACAGACAGAACTGACTGTATTGTCTTAAAGTGATCGCCGTCATCTTGACATTGTTACTCAATTGAAACTAAGACATTACATCCCCTTCAACACATGCTTCCCACCAACACAATGAAGTGCAATTTTATGTTTTATTTTTTTGTTTATTTTTATTTAACCTTTATTTAACTAGGCAAGTCAGTTAAGAACAAATTCTTATTTACAATGACAAAATACTTTATGAAACAGAACATTCTCTGAAATCATACATCAAAACAATGCTTTAATTAATGAAATGCTGGTCATATTTCTTTTACCTTTATTTAACTAGGCAAGTCAATTAAGAACATATTCTTATTTACAATGACGGCCTATCAAAATGCAAAAAGCCTCCTGCAGGGATGGGGGATAGGATAAAAAATATAAATAAATTAAATAAAAATATAGGACAAAACACATATCATGACGAGAGACAACACTACATAAAGAGAGACCTAAGTCAGCAACACAGCATGGTAGCAACACATGACAACACAGCATGGTAGCAACACATGACAACAACATGGTAGCAACACATGACAGCAACACAACATGGTAGCAGCACAAAACAGCGTACAAACATTATTGGGCACAGACAACAGCACAAAGGGCAAGAAGGTAGTGACAACAATACATCACGCAAAGCAGCCACAACTGTCAGTAAGAGTGTCCATGATTGAGTCTTTGAATTAAGAGATTGAGATAAAACTGTCCAGTTTGAGTGTTTGTTGGAGCTCGTTGCAGTCGCTAGATGCAGTGAACTGAAAAGACAAGCGAACCAGGGATGTGTGTGCTTTGGGGACCTTTAACAGAATGTGACTGGCAGAACGAGTGTTGTATGTGGAGGATGAGGGCTGCAGTAGATATGTCAAATGGGGGAGTGAGGCCTAAGAGGGTTTTATAAATAAGCTACGGGTATACAGAGATGACCAGTTTACAGAGGAGTATAGAGTGCAGTAAGGTGTCCTATAAGGAGCATTGGTGGCAAATCTGAATGGTACAGAACATCTAGACGCTCAAGAGCACCTGTCACGATCATAGAGAGAGGCAGACCAAGGCACAGCGCAGTTATAGTTCGACATCTTTTAGATTAGAGACAATGCTAAACAGCTGCCTCTAAACCACCATAGACTTCACCTAGAAACCCCTGTCAGGCCCTGACCATCACAACATAGAGATAAGCCAGAGGCTTCCCTATGGTCAGAGCCTGACAGCACCCTTACCTCTCGATCTATAAATTACGTCTCCGTAATCTAGCATGGGTAGGATGGTGATCTGAATCAGGGTTAGTTTGGCAGCTGGAGTGAAAGAGGAGTGATTACGATAGAGGAAACCAAGTCTAGATTTAAAGCCTGCAGCTTTGATATATGCTGAGAGAAGGACAGTGTACCGTCCAGCCATACTCCCAAGTACTTGTATGATGTGACTACCTCAAGCTCTAAACCCTCAGAGGTAGTAATCACACCTGTGAGGAGAGGTGCATTTGTCTTACCAAACCACATTACCTTTGTTTTGGAGGTGTTCAGAACAAGGTTAAGGACAGAGAAAGCTTGTTGGACACTAAGAAAGCTTTGTTGTAGAGCATTTAACACAACATCCGGGGAGGGGCCAGCTGAGTATAAGACTGTAGCATATAAATGGATGAGAGCTTCCTACTGCCTGAGCTATGTTGTTTATGTAAATTGAGAAGAGCGTGGGGCCTGGGATCGAGCCTTTGGGTACACCCTTGGTGACAGGCAGTGGCTGAGACAGCAGATGTTCTGACTTTATACCCTGCACTCTTTGAGAGAGGTAGTTAGCAAACCAGGCCAAAAACCCCTCAGAGAGCAATACTCCTTAGCCGGCCCACAAGAATGGAATGGTCTACCATATCAAAAGCTTTGGCCAAGTCAATAAAAATAGCAGCACAGCATTGCTTAGAATCAAGGACAATGGTGACATCATTGAGGACCTTTAAGGTTGCAGTGACACATCCATAACCTGAGCGGAAACCAGATTGCATACTAGAGAGAATACTATAGACATCAAGAAAGCCAGTCAGTTTTGATAAACAGGGCGAAATAGAAATAGGCCTGTAACATTTAGCGTCAGCTTGATCTCCCCCTTTAAATAAAGGATGAACTGTGGCTGCCTTCCAAGCAATGGGAACCTCCCCAGAGAGGAGAGACAGGTTAAAAAGGTCAGAGATAGGCTTGGCGATGATAGCGGCAGCAACCTTAAAGAAGAAAGGGTCTAAACCATCTGACCCAGAGGTTTTTTTGGGCTCAAATTCAAGGAGCTCCTCTAGCACCTCGGACTCAGTGACTGCCTGCAGGGAGAACTTTTGTAGCGGGACAGGGGAAAAAGAGGGAGGAGCATCCGGACTAGTCGCATTAGAAGGGAGATTAGGAAATGTTGGACGGGCAAGGAGGCATGGCTGAGTCAAATAGGAGGGGATCAAGCTGATTCTATACCAATTTACAGAAGCCAGGTCATGATGGAAGGCTTGCTCATTAAAGTTTTTTACCAAGCGCCTATGACAAATTAGGATAGTTTGTTTCACTGAGCAGCCATTATGAACACAGGCTGTAAAACAGTGATCACTAAGGTCATTACAGAAAACATCAGACTGATACCACTCAGGATTGTTTGTGAGAACAACATCGAGGAGAGTAGCCTTTTCTGGGTGTTTGGAGTCATACAAAAGATTTAGGGAGTCCCATTGCCTCAGGACTTGGTCAGGTGGTTTAAGCATGTCCCAGTTTAGGTCACCTAGCAGGACAAATTCAGACTTAGTGCAATAACACCCAGCAACAGTCAACGAAGAGCTATTTTAAAGTTTAATGCTTAAAACCAGCAAATCAAATTGTTTGGGAACAGACTTGGTGGAGACAACCGAGCACTGAAGGTGATCCTTGGTGAAGATTGCCACTCCCCCACCTTTGAAAGATATTTTTTGCCGAAAAAGGTTATAACCAGGAAGGTTAACATCAGTATTCAAAACACTCTTCCTTAACCACGTCTAAGTAATGACTAACACATCTGTATTGGAGCTGTGAACCCACACACTTTTTCACAATTGATCCATTTTAGGTAATAAGCTTCTAGTGTTAACATGCAGAAAACCCAGGCTTTTACGAGAGCAGAAATCAGTGAAGCAGATATCAGAGCACAAGTCAGAATTGGGGCTAGCAACAGTAGATGGGCCAGGGTGTACATGCACATTTCCAGATATCATCAACAGTAATACAATCAAGGCATGGCATAGGACAGGGAGAGCTCTGCAGTGTTGATTTATGACATTTGAATGTGCATTTATAAACTGGTTGGTTTGAGCCCTGAATGGTTATTGGCTGACAGCCGTGGTATATCAGACCATGTATCATGGGTATGACAAAAATGTACTTTTTACTGTTCTAATTACGTTGTTAACCAGTTTATAATAGCAATAAGGTACCTCAGGGGGTTGTGGTATATGGCCAATATACCATAGCCAATGGCTGTATTCAGGCACTCCGCTTTGCATCGTGCATAAGAACAGCCCTTAGCTGTGGTATATTGACCATATACCACACCTCCTCGGTCTTATTGCTTGAATATCTTCTATAAATACTTGGCTACACCTTGCATTTCCCTACAGGTACAATACATTTGGAATTTAATTGAATGAAATTGACTGTCCTGTGCTGTCCCTAGCTGTGTGGCCCAGTGGAAGTCCTACCAGGAGGCGAGGCAGACCGTGATTGAACTGATGAACGAGGCAGAGAAGAAGCTGACTGAGTTCTCCACCGCCAAGGCTGCCACATTTCTGGAGGCAGAGGAAAAGCTCAGGAGTCATAGGGTAAAAGAGGACCATGGGAAAATAAAGATTGTCTTCTATTTTTACTTTTAACATTACATCATAAACTTTGCTAATGGTGGCGTAGTTAGCCAAATGATGGCGTCATTATACATTCATCTTTAGTAATCAAAGCACAAAGAAGTAAAGATTAGACTTAGAATTTTCCAGAGAGAACTTTATTTATGGACACTCATAATATGCGAACTGACAATGACTATTCTCTTGTGTGTATATTTCTTCCTCCTCCCTCCCTGCCAGTCACTGGTGTCGATGGTGAATGGGTTCCAGGAGAAGTTGACCGAGCTGGAGGAGCAGGCAGCCCAGCTGGAGCTGGTGGGTAGTGACGCCAGCAAGGCCACCATCAGCCGCTCCATGACCACGGTGTGGCAGCGCTGGACCCGGTTACGCAGCGTTGCACGAGGGCAGGAGAGGGTCCTCGAGGACACGGCCCAGGAGTGGAGGACCTTTAGAGAGAAGGTATATTAGGCTACACAGAAAAATGAGACTAACAGTGTGTTCACGAATAAACAGTGGAGAAGTCCATAATATCAACGAAACTTCATGAATGTAACTACTGTTCTCTAAGGAGGGCAAGAAGGTACAACACAGTTAGGGGGACAAGAGGGCAATCCTCATAGTTGTGCGTTGTACGGTATACTGACTGAAAGGGAACTAAACAGTATACTATCAGCACATCTATTTGTTCCCTTATGTACTTTGTTGCTGTCTGCCGTATAATTTCTCTAAATAGTGTACACTACTCCATAGTAGAAGCTAACAATGAGGCTTTATAAACAAGTCATTACAGGTTCAGCACACTATCTAGATTTTCCCTGCCTGTGTTCCTTTCAGATGGTGAAGCTGAGGAACACGGTGGACGAGCTTCAGAGCCGTGTCATAGACTGTGCTGTGGAGAAGGTCTCTAAGGCTACCTTACAGTCTGTGTTGGACCAGCATGAGCTGCTGATCCAGGACGTAGAGAGGGAACTGTCCTCCCTCACCCTGCTGCGTCAGTATGCCCTCAGCCTGCTCCATGACGTGGAGGTCCCCTCACCATCCCCCACCTCCGAACAGGACGAACTGCCCAGTCTCAAGGAGGTCAGATCTGTACAAGACCGCATGGAAAGGTGCAGATCAAGATTGTTATGTTTTGCGTGGTCTCTTCCCACAGCCACTGTGGAGCGCCATGAGTCTGGCAAGCGAGCTTATGTTTTTTCATTTGCATAACAGATGGGTTGACAACTCAGGAATTAGATCTGTTGTTGTTTGCGTTGAATACAATAAGATAGATAATTGTCCAATTAGTTACAAGTGGAAATTTGTCTTGTGCATTTCCCAACCCTCCAGTTCAAAAACTGTTAAAATATCTCAGGAGGAACAGAATAACGGAGCGGAGTGGTTTTATGTCTCTCCACCAGTCTGCTGCAGCAGGCACGTACCAAGCGTACCCAGGCTGGGATGGAGCTGAGGGATAGAGAGGAGGTGGAGAAGAACCTGAGTGTGGTCAAAACCTGGATCCAGGAGACCAGGGAGTTGCTTCTCAATCCTACCCCAGATATAGATGCTCTGCTGCAGGAGCTGGAGGTAAGCAGCTGACTAACCCTATGGAACACAATTTCAAACCCTATTGGAGTAAACACAATTTAACACATGATCACATCATTTTTTGCTACATTGTATTGGCCATACATGACTCGGTCACGAAATTGCCAAAATTCCATAATGCATTTACTCAACTGTTGTATCAAGTAGTACTGTATGCTAAGGCGTAGTCTCAGGCTGGGATCAAGGCTAGCTATGGCGTAAATTAAATAATTGTATCGGTACATGACCATGTTTCTCTTATGTATTGTACAGGTGGTGCACAGTGATGTGATTGGGTACCGTCAGCATGTGGATAAGATAGCAGAGCTTCAGCAGAGCAAGTATCTGGACCTGTACACCATCCTGCCCTCAGAGATCTCCATGCAACTGGCTGAGGTATCCCTCGCACTGGGGGCCATCGAGGACCAGGTACTGGACTATCTAGGGCCTCAGCTTGCTATTTCTCACTGGGCTGGTTTCCTGGACATAGATTAAGCCTAGTCATGGACTAAAAAGCATGCTCAATGAAGAATTTCCATTAAAATAGATTAGGCTTAATTTGTGTCCAGGAAACCGGTCCACTACGTCAACTACTGTACTGTATATTTTACTATTGTAAATGTAAAGATTAGAAAAGTTATACAATTTGTATGTTTCTCTTCTGAATTTCCTAAGGTTCTATCCAAGGAGAGAGAGATTCAGAAGACAAGAGACATCAAGGAGGACTTCAATTCCAGGATCCATGACGTGTCGGAGAAGATGAAAGCCATCTCCACCAGAATCAAAGACAAAGCCAGTGATGTCGATCACGCTAAAGACGAGACCAAGGTGAGCGGGAGCTGAAGATGCTCATGCATATGGCTCTTAATAGGGGTTGGGGTCAATTTCATGTCAATTCAAGAAGTAAACTGAAATACATACAAAAGTGAATGAGCACCCAGAGCTACTATCTTGGTCAGTCCATTTAACCCAGAGTTTCTCTCCTATCCTCAGTGTCTTTGTGATGATCTGGAGAGCTGTCGTCGGACTCTCTCAGAGCTGGATGCTGCTGTCCAGGAGTTCGGCAAACGGAACCCCATCTTGGCCAAACAGCTGAGCGATGCCATAGTCAAGTTAGGAGACATCCACCACCACACTGCCCGACTGGCCGAGTGTAGAACCATCTGGCTCAAAAAGGTTAGGAACCAATTGTATAAACACAATATACAGTTTTGTTGAAGTCTTGCTGTTACACTGTTGTTGTTGTTGTTATACTGTTGTTGTTGTTACACTGTTGTTGTTGTTGTTGTTACACTGCTTTTGTTGTTGTTGTTGTTACACTGTTGTTTTTGTTGTTGTTGTTACACTGTTGCTGTTGTTGTTAGACTGTTGTTTTTACACTGAAGAGGTGGCGTTAATGTACCAAGCCCAAAATGTTTATATGGGGCTATTTGACTTTTAATCGTAAAAGGTGCTATTTATACCATAAAGTACATTACCCATACATTGTCAGTGTCACAAAGGTATGTATTTCATTGCTGTCTGTTCTCTAGTTCCTCAATGCCTCTCTGTTATCTCAACTGTCCAGGCCGGGACCCATCTAGAGGAGTACAATGAGATGCTGGACTTCATAGTGAGGTGGTCAGAGAAAGCCAAGGGCCTGGTGAGGGCCAACATTATCTGGAACTCCTCCCCTCATCTGCAGGAACAGATAAGGATGTACCAGGTGGGTGGAGAATGACATGAATAAACACATGTAGAGTTACCAGATTGAAATGCTGATACAGACTGTATAAAACTCTCTCACTGTTCACTTCCACTGTACCATCTTCAACAATTGGGGCGGCAGGTAGCCTAGTGGTTAGAGTGTTAGGCCTGTAACTGGAAGGTTGCAGGATCGAATCCCCGAATTGACAAGGTAAAAATCTGTCGTTTTGCCCCTGAACAAGGCAGTTAACCCACTGTTCCTAGGCTGTCATTTGTTCTTAACTGACTTGCCTAGTAAAATAAAGGTTAAAATTAAAATACTGGTGGTGTTTGTGTGTGTAAGGAAATAAATGTGTTCTGTTACCCTGTCTCCTATCAAAATGGATGTTGCTTCTTTTCTTAATAACCGGCACCTCTTAGAGCCCTTTTTTTCATAAACAGTGTCCTCTTACTCCAATCCTTGGATGTGTTGTGTTTTCCTCCTCCCCGTCCCATCAGTCTGTGCTGCGTGAGTCCCGGGAGCTCCATGGGGACCTGCAGGCCATGGGAGAGAAGGTGGATCTGCTGTCTGAGGTGCTGCAGACAGAGAACATGTCCCAGCAGGTGTGTGAGCTCAGCCGCCACACCGAGGAGCTTGAACAGACCATCAGGACACGACTGCAGAGCCTACAGGATGCAGCCAAGGTACTGACTCAGACATACTGTATGCACTGGCCTGCCGTTTTAGCCTAGCATCTGCTTTTATTCTAGCATTGTTCTTAGTCTTTGTCTCAGAGATGGTCGAATAGCTTTTAGCATCTCAGTGTTATTCTCACCTGTACATACAAATATATTTGATCGATTGACCTGTATGCAGTCTCCCGTGACAGACGGTTAAAAATAATTGATTAGCTAGCCAGCTAGCACTCAGAAGATTTGGTTCTGGGGTGCTGAGATGAACCTGTGTGTGTCCTGTGTCGCCCCCAACAGAGTATGGAGCGTCTGGAGTATGAGGTGAAGGCACTACATGTTGCTCTAGAACAGGTCCAAGCTACACTTACCTCTCCTGAGCTGGCCCGACAGAGTCTCAAGGAACAACTGGCCCAGAGACAGGTAACTTCTTCTTCTTCTTCTTCTTCTTCTTCTTCTTCTTCTTCTGCTGTGGAGAATGTGACGTTTCCTCCTGTCTGTTTTCGTAGCGTCTGCTGTCGGAGATGGAGGGCTTCAAGCAGCAGGTGCAGGCAGTGCAGCTGTGTCAGAGCACCCTGCGCGTCCCAGAGGAGGTGATGCCTGGCCTGGCTATCTGTCGCACGGCACTGGGCCTTCAGCAGGAGTCCAGCCAGCTGCAGCATGTCACAATACAGCAGTGCAACATTCTACAGGTAGGGAGGCCAGAGCACCCTATGTAATGGAGGATTGACTGCATAATGAATAAGATTGCCTGTGACTGAAGACTTGTGTTATTTCCCAGAGCTAATGGCTAGGCTTTAGCTCAGCGGGCTAACACAGTCTTAAAGAACACAGAAAGTCACAGTTTGAATCCAGTTGGCCGCACCTTCAAGCCAAGAACAGTTCACCTCCTACATTGTGCACCAGTATTGTGCGCAAGTATCAACATTCCTTGACTTCCTGTCCTTCTGTAGGAGGCTGTTGTGCAGTATGAGCAGTATGAGCAGGAGGTGAGACAGCTCCAGGGGCTGATAGAGGAAGCCCACCGAGTCATCCAGGACCGACTCATTCCCACCAGCAACATCCAGGAGCTGCAGGCTCAGATCCTACACCACGAGGTACTGCACATAGCATTACCAGTGGAAAGGAATGCAGTATTGTGCATGTATAATGGAAGTGAAAACTTCTAGATCCAGGTGCTGGTTCTGGTAGGAACAACTAGGTACCCAAAGCAAAAAAAAAAGAAAGAAAAATCATACTACTTCAGCTGTAAAATGTTATGCCTATATAGATGCTTTGTTTTCCTGTTTTCACCATAACCACTGACTGTGATCGGGATGTTTCTAACAGGAGCTGGCCCAGAAGATCAAGGGTTACCAGGAGCAGATAGCCAGTCTGAACTCTAAGTGTAAGATGCTAGCTGTGAAGGCCAAGCACGCCACCATGCTGCTCACTGTGAGTGACACGGAAGGGGCAGGGCTTACTGAGGAGGACCTGGATGGAGACACACACAAACCCTCTGTAGTCATGGTGAGAGGCCAACTCCCCTCCTCAGTCGAGCTTATTGATGTTGTAAACAATACACGTTTACTAATTATACAGCATATTTTTCACTTTGTGTATTTTATGGTTAATTAACTAACTCAGACAAATCACTCCACTGTTAATCCTGCGACCCTTTATCAAATCTCAAGCTAGCATGCTGTCTGTCAGAAAGACTCCGCTCTCTGTGGTGGTCTTTTAATAAATTCACACAATCTTCTCTGCCTATTTTCTGATTAACTACCTAATTCAAATCACTTACCTTTGTGATAATCCATCTCTAAAAGCTGGATGCTATGTCTGTCTGTTCTTTCGAACTCTGTCCTATGGTGTGAGCAGATGACGGCTGGCCGCTGTCACACCCTCCTTTCCCCCGTCACGGAGGAGTCTGGGGAGGAGGGCACCAACAGTGAGATATCCTCTCCTTGTGTCTGTCGGTCCCCTTCTCCCATCACTCACACCCAGGTCTGTTGCTCCCCCTCTCCCATCACTCACACTCAGGCATCTCTCTCTCTCTCTCTCTCTCTCTCTCTCTCTCTCTCTCTCTCTCTCTCTCTCTCTCTCTCTCTCTCTCTCTCCTCTACCTGCAGACCATGAGATATGAAAATATATCTCCATATTCTGTCATCCTGTATGCCTCAAATTACAGTTTTTCTCAATAGCTAACACACATTTCTTGAATGTGTACTACGTTTTCTCAAAACCATAATCACACGTCTTGATACTCACACCATTTTGGCCAAACCCTTGACTTTTGACCCAAAAGTAAACATGTAGTCAAAACCATATTATCTGTCATAGATAATGACATTCTACAGTACAGTACTGCAATTGCTTGTTGAACAATCATGCTTGTCACTGTAGTGGTCACAGTAATGTACTGTAAGTCACCAACACAAATTTGCCAAAATGGAATTTGCGGAAAACAAAGAAGGCTAAGAAAACAAGGAAAGAAACAGAGCATTTTCACCTAGGTAAGAGGGTAAGAGTACGCAACAGTACTGTAATAGCAATAACAGTTCATTCTGGGTCAGTATCCTCTCTCCAACCAGGGTCAGGCCAGAGATTTTCATCAACATCATAGGCTATGTTTTCCCTAGCGGTGGAAAAATGCCCTGGAATGCCTGAGCCATACCTGACAGGACTCCACAGCAATGTCCCCACAAGCTTCCTCCATGGCTTGGAAAAGGTTGTTCTGTACATAGGGATTTCTGTCATAGACCTTCCACCGCCGTGCTGAGAAGAATTCCTCTATCGGATTGAGGAAAGGAACACATTTGTGAATCTTGGACCATTCATGAACCAGTTCCGGACCAGAACAGCATGTTGGAAAAGTACGTTGTCCCAAACAACAACATAACAAGGCTGCACTTCTCTCTGGGCATGTTGGAAAAGAGCTTCAAGTAGGCCATCCAGAAAAGTCAGAAGACGTTGAGTGTTATATGGGCCAAGAGTAGCATGGCAGTGAAGGAGTCCATGGTCGCTGATGGCTGCACAAAGTGTAACATTATCCCCACGCTGGCCAGGGACGTCCACGAGAGCACGTTGGCCAATAATGTTGCGCCCTCTTTGTCTTTGCTTTGTGAGGTTGAATCCTGCCTCATCCACAAAGATGAACTCATGCAAGGTGTCACTGGCATCAAGCTGGAGTATTGTCTGTATGAGATTTGATTACATTACATTTCAATACAGCCAATCCAGTATTGTTACAGTAAGCCAAGAAAATTATCTGTAGCCTACACAGTACAATAGTTGATATTTACACACATGTAAACACATACCTGGACATATTGGAAACGCAGCTCTTTCAGTCTCTCTGAGTTTCTCTCAAATGGAACCCGGTACACTTGTGTCATGTGCAGATGGTTGCGCTGAAGGATGCGATCAATTGTTGAAATGCTAACTCCCTATATTTTGGAAAATGTCATTTCTCTGAGGCGTATGAGGTTGTTTACCACAACAATGTTCACGATGGTGTTGACTTGGGCCTCAGAAAAAATTCTTGGTCTACCACCAACAACTGGTTGTCTTTCAATTCTGAAAACAAACAGAGTTTGACATTGTCACACATTATTGACCACATGAATCCTCAACTTCATGTCATTTTCTTGTATTGTCTGCTTCTGCTACTGTAATGCATATAGTTTCATGGTACGTATAGTACAGAAAAGTACAACTTCATAGTATGGTACCTGTTTTCATCCCTGAAAGTCCGGACAATCGATGCAACACCGAAACGGCTCAGGTTTGGCTGTACTCTCAGCGCAGCTTCCCACATTGTCATACTGTGTACAACAACGTGGTCCACTACAGTAGCACGGATCTCATTTGAGATTGTTGTTCTTCTTCCTCTCCATCTCCCTTTCTTTGCATCCATGATTCCGAAACACAGGTAAGCTTATCTGTTGCCATTTTTATTCATTCTAATCTCCTGATGGCTTGTTGAGTATTTTTGGTCGTTCGTGCTTACACCAGGACAATTGTTTGTTAACGGTGTTTGAATTGCGCTGGTTTGAGTTTACTTATTGAACGGCAGTGTTTTCTAAATGACAACAAGGTGACAATTGTGTCTTAAAGTGAGAGGTGTGTTTAGACTTTTGCAATGAAGTGTGAATGGACCAAAGAAATGTGGCTAAAAGGGTAAATAGAGTTTATAGACTGGGGTACATTCAGTCTTTCTGCTGGGAATTGGCAAAATGGTTTTGTGAGGACCAATTTTTGTGTGTTAGCAATCGAGAAAAACTGTAAATGCATTGCAATAGCACAGATTAACGCATAGGAAGGAATCATTTTCCCTTACCTAAGGGAAATGTTCAAGGGCATTGCATAGAGCCCTTCAAACTTTATTTTGACAGGGAAAACAGACTGAGACCTAGATCACTTTTACGGCAGTGCCATGTGTAAACATGTTAACATGTACAATTTAGACACACAGACAGACATTTTAGAGAAGAAAGATCTCAAAAAATACAAAACAGAGAAACATTTAAAGAAAAACAAAGAAAAACATAGAGTTCAACAGAAACAAACACAGATAACATCATATTGATACTCTAAAATAGTTTTGAAATGGGCAAGGGGCACCAAAGTCTCTAGCATAAGGTGGGTCTGCAATTTGTTCCACAGAAAAGGTGCAAAGGAACTGAAGGCAGTTCTATCCAAATCTGTGTAGACTGCAGGCGTCTTTAATGTAATCCATGACTGTGATCTGGTATTACAATTAGTATGTCTATTGAAAATTAATGCTGAAATATATGGCGGGTGTTTTAAAAGGAGTGCTTTATAAATAAACAGAAGAGCATGTTTTTCTCGCCTCACAGACAGAGGGGCCTAACCCACATTTTGGTATAGAATACAGTGATGTGTTCTGAAACTATCCCCCCTGATAAACCTGAGTGCACAATGGTAAATAGCATCCAGTGGTTTTAATGTGGTTGCCGAAGCATGGAATTAGATAACATGCAGGTATGGCAGAAAGAGTATCTGGTTACCATGGAGATGGCCTAATAGCGTTGTAGCCATGGATTGTGCACCTTCCATTGTTTAGGTAGCTAAAGTAAGTAGCTAGCTGGTTGATGTTTTCCTTTTGTAACTAGAGCAAATGGAAGCAACATTCACCTCCACCAATACTGTTTACATTGATATCCATACTGAATTAAGTAGTTAAGGGACCTCATGAGCACCCTTAACTTTTTCACTTAATTTCAGGGGTAAATTCACCTTAAAATGATTTGTGCAACTGACTTAAAAAGGGATCTTTAAGGGAAAAGATAATGGGGAAATTAACTTACCTTATTGTGTACCTACCTATACACCAAGTAACATAGTGATGCTTCTCTGTATTTGTTGCTCATGTTTTCTTTCAGATGGGACTGGGACGAGCCACCATCACCAGAGCCCCCATACAGGAGCTATATGACCCAACATTTGAATCTGTTGCCAACTTTGATGACCTGCAACGCTCCTGGGAGACCTTGAAGAATGTGGTACGCAATGCATATCGATTAAACATGTGCTGCTACCTATGTCCTATCCTCACTTCCTTTATAAAGCATTTATATTTGATTTCATCATCTATTTAGGAAAGTGTATTTACAAATAAACTCTAAAGTACCACTATTTTGGGCCGAAGTCTGACTACTACTATTTCCTATCCTTCCGTTTATAGATCAGTGAGAAGCAGAGGACTCTGTACGAGGCATTGGAGAAGCAGCAGCGCTACCAGGGTTCTCTCCAGTCTATCTCCTCTAAGATGGAGTCCTTAGAGGCCAAACTCAACGAGCCACTAGAGGCTGACAGAAGCACAGACAGTCATATGGAAGCCCATGAGGTAAGGGAAAATCAGTATTGCTTAAGGAAGTCTTATGTAACATTTTGCTATGCTCAAGATACCAATTTCCACAAGGCAGAAATCCTTTGTGATATCTCAAAATGCTCA
Organism: Thymallus thymallus; assembly: GCA_023634145.1. NCBI lineage: Eukaryota > Metazoa > Chordata > Actinopteri > Salmoniformes > Salmonidae > Thymallus > Thymallus thymallus. Next base: position 18,429,473 of record CM042406.1, read on the forward strand.
GAATACAAATTCCTGCTTGAGGCAGAAATCCTGTATAACATCTCAGTATACTCATGACTCTATGTTTTCCATATTTGTAGATTACAATGTAATATTATGGTTCCAACCCTAATCAATGCTCAGTGCTCAGCACAGCCATCATAACTAAATACTGTTATTCCCTCTACCAGGCAATGGGTGAGGAGATCCAAAGTCTGCAGGAGGAGATAGACAAGATGCAGACCAGCTTCTCAGAGGAGCTGAGTTCTGATGCTGTGGACTCAGACACAGCTGACCAGCTAGCCATGCAGTCCACCCTCACTGTCCTGGCTGAGAGGATGGCCACCATACATATGAAGGCCACAGGGAAACGACAGCTTCTGGAGGTACAGTGATGCTTACAATTCCTTTTCTCTCTCTTCTATATTTTTTGGGCAGATAGGGGCATACCCACTTCTTCAGATGATAATTTAGCTGTATTAGGAAACCATTTGAGTGTCTTAGGTTAGGCTCATCACATGAGATGGCCATTAAAAGCATGTTGAGGGGTCAAGAGGTTCATGAACATTACATGAAGCTGTGTCTGGCCTACTTAATGTGGTGTCTTGTGATGCCCTGTCCAGGAGCGTATGACTGACCATCTAGAGGAGCAGCGTCAGGAGCAGGCCTTACAACACTACCTCAACCAGGCTGACCAGATGGACCAATGGCTGCTCAGCACCCGCTCTGCACTCACAACCTTCCTCCAGCCCAGCGCTAAGGAGGATGAGGAGGACATGGAGGAGCAGTTCATAGACTGCCAGGTTAGAAGAGAGCCCCCTATACTGGCGGGTACTCACATGCGCGCAGACACATACAGTGCATTCGGAAAGTATTCAGACCCCTTCACTTTTTCCACATTTTGTTACGTTACAGCCTCATTCTAAAATGTATTAAATAATAAAAAACGGAAATACCTTATTTACATAAGTATTTAGACCCTTTGCTATGAGACTAGAAATTGAGCTCAGGTTCATCCTGTTTCCATTGATCATCCTTGAGATGTTTCTACAACTTGATTGGAGTCCACCTGTGGTAAATTCAATTGATTGGACATGATTTGGAAAGGCACAAACCTGTCTATATAAGGTCCCACAGTTGACAGTGCATTTCAGAGCAAAAACTAAGCCATAAGGTCGAAGGAATTGTCCGTAGACAGGATTGTATGGAGGCACAGATCTTGGGAAGGGTACCAAAACATTTCTGCAGCATTGAAGGTCCCCAAGAACACAGTGGCCTCCATCATTCTTAAATGGAAGAAGTTTGGCTGGCCGCACGGCCATCCTGAGCAATCAAGGGAGAAGGACCTTGGTCAGGGAGGTGACCAAGAACCTGATGGTCACTCTGACAGAGCTCCAGAGTTCCTCTGTGGAGATGAGAGGACCTTCCAGAAGGACAACCATCTCTGCAGCACTCCACCAATCAGGCCTTTATGGTAGAGTGGCCAGACGGAAGCCACTCCTCAGTAAAAGGCACATGACAGCCCGCTTGGAGTTTGCCAAAGGCACCAAAAGGACTCTCAGATTCTCTAGTGTGATGAAACCAAGATTGAAATGTTTGGCCTGAATGCCACATCTCATGGTGCTGTGGGGATGTTTTTCAGTGGCAGGGACTGAGAGACTAGTCAGGATCGAGGGAAAGAAGAACGGAGCAAAGTACAGCGAGATCCTTGATGAAAACCTGCTCCAGAGCGCTCAGGACTTCAGACCAGGGCGAAGGTTCACCTTCCAACAGGACAACGACCCTAAGCACACAGCTAGGAGTGGCTCTGAGACAAGTCTCTCAATGTCCTTGAGTGACTCAGCTTGAGAGGATCTGCAGAGAAGAATGGGAAAAACTCCCCAAATACTGGTGTGCCAAGCTTGTAGCGTCATACCCAAGAAGACTCAAAGTTGTAATCCCTGCCAAAGGTGCTTCAACAAAGTACTGACAACAATGCTCTGAATACTTATGTCAATTTTTTATACATTTGCAAAAAATTATAAAAAACAGTTTTTGCTTTGTCATTATGTGGTATTGTTTGTAGATAACTTTTTGCCATTTTTTAATAAGGCTGTAAAAAGTGAAGGGGTCTGAATACTTTCCGAATGCACTGTATGCACAGATGCACATATGCACAGACGCACACAGAGTCCCTTTGATCAAAAGCTCCTCTCTGAGTCACAGGAGTTTTCCCCTTTCAGACAGCTGCTCATTTAACATCCAATTGTTAAATCCCACTATAACTCCCTTTTTGATTCTGCCTGTCACATATGGATCCACCCAGGAGGGGTAGGAACCTGGCAGCAGTAAACAAGAGTATTAGCTGTAGAGTAGAGGGCAGGGTTGCCTTCAGAGGCTTGGTTAGGTTCCTAAGCGTCTGTAACGCTAGTCTAGTTAAGCAGATTATGCAGATGTCTTCTGTGTGACTGCATATGGCCGTGTCTTCAGGGGGAGGTTTATTTGCTAGATTAATAGATTCCGACTGCAAGGATTGGTTTTGGTCTTGGTGGTGGAGCTGGATCAGCCTGCTAGAATATCCAAGTAGGGAATCCTAACTGACGAGAGAGAGAAGGGGAGGAATGAGGGGGGTGAGGGAGGCGGGGAGTTGAAACCTGTTCAACTATATGGGTCTATGTATGGAGGAATCTCCTTTGTGCACGGATCTTTGAGGAAGCATTTACTATGGGACATCTGTGGTAGCTCTGGATCTTTTCATTACAAGGGCCTACAACAGTCCAGGCCACTTGGCGAATCTATATGTTTGATCTTGAGCGGGAATGTGAAGAACATGGGACGGATTAGTGCTAGTGTGTTGTGCGAGGGTGTTGGTAGGAAGGTGGGTCTACAATGAGAGCCGGACAGTACATAGAGAGACCTGCTGCTGAGTCTGCTGAAGGGGTCTATACTGGAGGCCCCATTGACTGAAGCTGCCTTGGGGGCAGGGTCTGCCTGGTATCCAGCACCATGTTTGAGATGGCCTCTCTCCTCCTGCTGCTCCAGAACATGCTGCAGGAGATTGAGCAGAAGGTGGTGGCCCTGTCGGAGCTGACCATGCGGAGCGAGAGCCTGCTGCTGGAGGGGAGGCAGGGGACGCGGATAGACATGAGGGAGGACGCTGAGCAACTGGCCAGGAAGCTGCGGACGCTGAAGGGAAGTCTGCTGGAGCTGCAGAAGATGCTGCAGGACAAACACATCAACGTTCAGGTGAGTCAGGCTGCTTCTGGATACCTGCCCTGTAGCTCACTACTACAGTAAAAGGTGTTGGCGGCTTTATCTGCGGAGAGGAATGTACTAGTAGCCTGGTAGATCTGGGACCTGGCTACTGCTACAGTCATCTCCACATCTGAAGCTGGAGCCTCTTTAGAATAATTATTTCAATTTGACTGCAGACAGTGTTTACAGAGATGCCTGGTTGCTTCTGTGACTATGTTCAAATCCAGGTCTCCTGGATCATGTTAGGCGACAGAGCTAAAGCCTATGCCTTCACCTTGTTTGTACTGCAGGCCACTCTAGCATGGGAGGCTTTTCAGGAGCTGAATTGAGGAAGCATGTACATGTCTGTTCTGAGCCTTTAATGTAATGCCATCTGTCCTTGACATGGTGCCTGTTTGTCCAAACTATTCTTTACTGTGGCTAATGTGTGCAGGGATATGATTGGGTGAACTGGATTCCATACAAAATTGCTTGAATTATTTAAACCACTCTCATGTTTGAGGTTTAGAAATCAAAATAAGGAGAGTTGACTTGTAATCCTCATCAGCCTTGATGGTTGGTCGGTCTTGTTGTCAAGATGTGAATCAAACTAATACATGAATAACCATTTCTCTTGTCATTTTGCTCACTATTGTTTCCATAAGTAACCCACTCTCTGCTTGTGTCCTTCTCCAGGGCTCCCTGCAGGACCAGGAGGACAGTGAGTCTGACTCCAGCCTGTCTCAGGGGCCCAGTGTACAGGACTGGCTGGCCCAGGCCCGCACCACACGCTCACAACATCACCAGGACAGCCTCCAGAGACAGAGGGTAGGGTAGTAGCTCTCAAACACACCATCACACTACTGCTGCCATGCCAGTGTAGGATCTTTGTTTTGTTTGGTTGTTTGCGTGTTCGTTCGTTCGTTCGTTCGTTTGTTAATTTGTTTCTTCATTCGTTCATTCATTCAGTCATTCATTCAAAAAGAAGTCATTGCTGTGAACAGAGTCATCATGTTTGTGCATTAGGAGCTGGAGGAGCAGCTAGCAGAGCAGAAGAAGCTCCTGCAGTCAGTAGCCAGTAGAGGAGAGGCGATCCTGATCCAGCAGGCCTCACCCAGCAGTGTCAGGTATGGTCATGAAACAGCAAATCCACATAGTTCACTACTTTTGTAATGCTTTGCTACAAAGTAGTAATGTGAATCCACTTTAACACAACACAGGATTCTGACTGAGATTATTTTTGAATTACCAGAGGCCAACAGGCCTTATCCTCTGTATAATGTTTTTATGTTATATCATATTCTGTCTATTTTTTTGTCTGCAGTATGACAGAGCCCTTCTCTCCGGAGCTCCTGCTGGAGAGAGAGACCCGGGCTGCCCAGCAGCAGATGAGACAGAGGTGGGAGAGCCTGAGGAAAGAGCTCAGTACCAAACTCAAGCTCCTACAGAAAACCCTGGAGCAAGACAACAAGCAATCGGTACTGACCCCACCGTCAACACCTATCCCAGCGGCCAAAACGAGATTACAACCAGTTATTTTTGGTTGTGCATCAGCAGTTTTTCTGTTGTTATGTCAGTCACTGATAGTCACTCAATTATCCATGTCAACGAGTTAGCAAGTTTTTCTAGCCAGCTATCTAAACTTGTAGTAATTTTGGCCAAATACTGACGCAGGGCACATGCTCAGGGGCCCTGACCTCCAGAAGCAGATGCAGAAGGTGAGTTTAATAATGAAAAATGCAGATAAACCAAACATGAGAAGAGTGCAGAACATGAATGAAAACAAACCAATACTGCCTGATGACTGAGCCTACTGAGGGCTGAATAAAGGGAAGGTAATCAAGGTGATGATGAGGTCCAGGTGTCCGGTGACGTCGAGCACTGGAGAGGAGGAGGGGGAGTAGGCGTGACAGGGGCCCAAATTGATTTTGTTAGTCTCACTCAGATATCATATTAACATGGCATAAGTCATTGCAAAATATGTAGAATTGCAGGACAAATTCTCTGCCCCATGGTAAAATGAGTAGAGTTGCATGTCATTTGTTATAAAATTGCAAAAATGTTCTCTCTGCCCCATGCCAAAATGTGTAGAACTGCGGGAAAACTTGCTTTAAAGCTGCAACATTTTCTCTACAAAATGTATAGAATTGCTGTAAATTAACTTTTACATTTTTCTCTCCGCAATCAAGATGGGGCTACTAAAAATGTTTTTCAACGAGGTGGGGGGCTCCCAAACCAAAAGGCTAGGGCCGGCCCTGCTCTGAGGTACAGGACTGTGACAGTGACAGTGGTCATACTCTGTTCCAGGTTTACTCCAGAACGGCCAGAGTGACCACCGCCGGGACCCTGTTTAAAGGAGAGACAGATAAAACAGAGGACAAGTCTTCACTGAAGACGTTATATGATGGTTTCAGGCAAACAATGGAGGAGATGTCTTCTCAGGTAGGTTATAACAACACAATAACATCCCTCACTGTTATTGTACTTTATGTTGTCCTTGTTTTCTGTTGTTAAATTATGTTTATGTATGGAAATATATAAGACAACTATGCACTGTATCTATCAGGGATGGGGCTAATTCCAATTCGACTGAATTGTAATGGGAATTTCAGTTTACTTCTTAAATTTATGGAATTTCAAATGGAATCTGAGTTCACTTCCTTAAATGACTGTGTTAAAATGAAATTGACTCCAACCCTGGTATCTCTGTCCAGACTGGGGCCTCTGAGGGCCAGGTGATGCCAATGGAGCAGCAGCTCTACCAGGCCGTGTCAGCTACCTCCTCCTGGCTAGATGATGTAGAGAACACCCTGTTCTCTGGTGCTGTGCTGCTGGCCGAGAACGCTGAGACACAGCTACAAAATCAGGAGGTAGGCCACTGCAACAGCTGAATAGTAACATCCCTTTTCATAAAACACACAACGTCTGCTCTCTTTTATTATGTAATCTCAAAATGTGATCATGGTCTTTAGAAACAGTCATCCGGTCCCCAATCACTCCCCTTGCCTGGCCTAGCCGATCGATGTTTGCAGATCTTAAGGATCTGTATAGATAAGTTGTGTAGTGGTGGAGCTTCGACCATATCTAGAGATCTGCAAACATGGAAGGGTTAGGGCCAAGAGGAAGGGGTAGGGAGCAAATAAAGGCTCCTTCCAAGTCTTCCTCCATTCCTGTGTATCACCTGGTGCCATGCATGTTTGGGGACTTTGTCATCTCTGTTTCCTCCAGGCCTTAGGGAAGGATGTCAGTGAGGTAAATGGGGAGGTGAGCCATAGTCGGGGTCTTCTGGGCCAACCTACAGGGCTGTGTGGGGAGGACCAGGCCCTGCTAGAGGACACACTGGACTGTCTGACAGAGAGGCTAGGGACTCTGGACTCTGCCCTGGGACGACGCTGTGAACACATGAGGACCAGGATGGAGGAACTCACTGCCTACCAGGTCAGGCTATGTGGCGTACTCTCTATGCTTTAGTTCTCTAGGCTACTGAGCATGTGCTGTACTTGTCCCATTATGAGCCATTTCGGACTCCACTATTCTTGGACTGAAAAGCTTGCAGTTATAAATTTAGTTTATCTTGTATTGGTTTATGCAGATGGAGTCACAGCTTCTCCTCACTAATCTAACCGACACCAAGTGCCAGATTCTTCAGACGTTGGCGGGAGCCATGGACAGACCGGCCTCAAAACAACTTGAGGTAAGATCTATAATGGCAGTGCACAAGCACATGATACTGCCTTCTCAACCGACAGTATAAAATATATAATGTCTAAGATCCTAACCAGTATTGGTTTTCTCTTGCAGGTCATTTCTGTGGCTGAGGAGAGTTTTAGAGAGTTTGAGCAGAGGATTACCCAGCTCAAAACCAAAGGAGCAGAGCTACAGGCAGACCAGATCTCCACCAACAAACTGCTAAAGCTACAGGTATTTTTATAGACAGTTCTCACACACAAACACCCAAAGACACTGTTTTAACACTGCCTCAACATTGGTGAATCATATTATATCTGTATTTCTTCTTCTTCTGCTCCTCTGTCCTCCTCTTCCTCCAGGATGCCTATGAGGAGCTGGTGATGACGGTGGGGTCGCGGCGTAGCGGCCTGAACCAGAACATGGCTCTGAAAGGCCAGTATGAGAGGGCTCTACAGGATCTGGCAGACCTGGTGGACACCGCTCAGGACAAGATGGCTGCTGACCAGAGGATCATCGCCAGCTCTGTGGAGGAAGTACAGATCCTCCTGGACAAACACAAGGTAGACTTGAACCTTACATATACTGTAAGTCTCACAGTTTTACAGTAATTTTGGATAGTACAATCAATTATATGCGTAGTAAATATTTTTCTTGAAGTCAAAAAGCTTAAGGATGCCTTAAAGTCAATTACATGGGAAGACATGTCACTGGTTCACCATATCGGCTATTCCCACAGGGTGCTTTTCAGAAGTCCATAGCTGAGGGGGGTTCATTCGAGTGGCAAATCTCAACATTATACCATCTCTGGTTTCTTTCTCCAGGAGTTCTTCCAGGGTCTGGAGTCCCATATGATCCTGACAGAGACATTCTTCAGGAAGATCAGTGGCCTGGTGGTTCCTAGGGAGAACCAGACTCTGGAGGAGAATTTGGCCCAGGCCCAGGGAGTCCTCAAACAGGCCCACAGGAGAGGAGTGGAACTGGAATACATACTGGAGGTCAGAGACGACCACTAAACAAACTTCTATCATATTTATAAATCAGTCGAATACCCTTTTCACTTGTATTTATTTCATCACATTCCCAGTGGGTCAGAAGTTTACATACACTCAATTAGTATTTGGTAGCATTGCCTTTAAATTGTTTAACTTGGGTCAAACGTTCGGGTAGCCTTTCACAAGCTTCCCACAATAAGTTGGGTAAATTTTGGCCCATTCCTCTACATTTTCTATAGGATTGAGGTCAGGGCTTTGTGATGGCCACTCCAATACCTTGACTTTGTTGTCCTTAAGCCATTTTGCCACAACTTTGGAAGTATGCTTAGGGTCATTGTCCATTTGGAAGACCCATTTGCGACCAAGCTTTAACTTCCTGACTGATGTCTTGAGATGTTGCTTCAATATATCCACATAATTTTCCTTCCTCATGATGCCATCTATTTTGTGAAGTGCACCAGTCCCACCGGCAGCAAAGCACCCCCACAACATGATGCTGCCGCCGTGCTTCATGGTTGGGATGGTGTTCTTCGGGTTGCAAGCCTCCCCCTTTTTCCTCCAAACATAACGATGGTCATTATGGCCAAACAGTTATGTTTTTGTTTTCATCAGACCCGTGGACATTTCTCCAAAAAGTACAATCTTTGTCCCCATGTGCAGTTGCGATGTCGATATAGGACTCGTTTTACTATGGATATAGATACTTTTGTACCTGTTTCCTCCAGCATCTTCACAAGGTCCTTTGCTGTTGTTCTGGGATTGATTTGCACTTTTCGCAACAAAGTACGTTCATCTCTAGGAGACAGAACGCGTCTCCTTCCTGAGCGGTATGACAGCTGCGTGGTCCCATGGTGTTTATACTTGCGTACTATTTTGGTACCTTCAGGCGTTTGGAAATTGCTCCCAAGGATGAACCAGACTTGTGGAGGTCTACAATTTTTTATTGGCTTGGTCTTGGCTGATTTCTTTTGATTTTCCCATGATGTCGAGCAAAGAAGCACTGAGTTTGAAGGTAGGCCTTGAAATACTTCCACAGGTACACCTCCAATTGACTCAAATTATGTCAATTAGCCTGTCAGAAGCTTCTAAAGCCATGATTTTCCGGAATTTTCCAAGCTGTTTAAAGGCACAGTCAACTTAGTGTATGTAAACTTCTGACCCACTGGAATTGTGATATGGTGAATTATAAGTGAAATAATCTGTTTGTAAACAATTGTTGGAAGAATTACTTGTGTCATGCATAAAGTAGATGTCCTAACCGACTTGCCAAAACTATAGTTTGTTAACATGAAATCTATGGAGTGGTTGAAAAATGAGTTTTAATGACTTCGACCTAAGTGTATGTAAACTTCCGACTTCAACTGTGTGTGTGTGTGTGTGTGTGTGTGTGTGTGTGTGTGTAGTTTTTTTTTCATGAGGTTACAGTCTGTATCTGTGTGTTTTTAGACTTGGAGCCGTCTGGTGCAGGACTACCAGGCTCTGTGTAGACAGCTGGAGGCAGTGGAGGGTAGCATCCCCACAGTGGGCCTAGTGGAGGAGACAGAGGAGAAACTCACTGAGAGGAGCTCACTGTGTCAGGTACATTATGCCACTATCATCCCTCTGTGCAATGGCAAGCAATCATAACAGAAAACCAATGGCACTCAAATGTATACTGTAAGTGACTTTTTCCATATCTTATACTACCTGCTAATAGCATTATACTAAGCACCACCATATTCTTTATCATGGTATATAGTGCAGTAAAATAAAGTGCTACCAAGCATACGTTTGATATGTATTTATGCAGTGGTGGAAAATTACTCAATTCTCCTACTAAAAGTAAAGATACCTTAATAGAAAATGACTCAAGTAAAATTGAAAGTCACCCAGTAAAATACTACTTGTGTAAAACTGTAAAAGTATTTGGTTTTACTTTATACTTAAGTATCAAAAGTAAATGGAATTGCTAAAATATACTTAGTAAAAGTATAAACCATTTCAAATTCCTTATATTAAGCAAACCAGACGTCACAAATGTTGTTTTGTTTTTTATTGACGGATAGCCAGGGGCACACTCCAATACTCTGACATAATTTACAAATGAAGCATTTGTGTTTAATGAGTCTGCCAGATCAGAGGCAGTAAGGGTGACCAGGGATGTTTTCTTGATGAGTGTGTGAATTGGACCATTTTCCTGTCAAAATGTAAGGAGTACTTCTGGGTATCAGAGAAAATGTATAGAGTAAAAAGTACATTATTTTCTTTAGGAAAATATAAATAGTAAAGTACAGATACCCCAAAGAACTACTAAAGTATTTTTACTTAAGAACTTTACACCACTCTATTTACACTACCGTTCAAATGTATGGGGTCACTTAGAAATATCCTTGTTTTTAGATAGATAGATAGATAGATAGAGATAGATAGGTACTTTATTGATCCCCCGGGGGGGAAATTTCATTATCAAGCAGCTACAACAAAAACACAGGGCAGGTGCAAAATGCCACAACGAAAGTACACAAAAGACAGATACACGATACATGATACATAGAGCGGCAGTATGAAAAAGTATAGAAATACAGGATATCTGGAGTGCAAAAAAAAAGCTATAAAAGGACATTGCATAGTATGAGTGGTTGGCTGAATATGTACACTATACATTGGTGGATGTTGGATGGTTAACTATACTATACAGGTTGATGGCAGAGAAATACTTCAGTAGCTAATGCGTATGATATGAGCGAGGGTAATAATAGTTTACTTAATAGACAGACTGGGTAAATGAACAGGTAAGTGAAAATTTTGCATGGTTAAATTAGCTGTACAGTTAGGTATACAGTTATATTTACAGATAAGTGAATACTTGCATGTTTACACAAACTGTACAGGTAAATGACAGGAAGAGATACTTTAATAGCTAAATGTGTGTATGATATCATTGGGGTAATAATAGTAATTCCCTTAAAATACAGTCCTTAGTGCGCAGGGTTTAATTACAGACAACTGCACTTATTGCACATTTGATATACTAAAAGCAATGAGAAAAGGTGCAACTGGCAGGATACTAATATGCATTCCTGAGTGAATGCCTAGGTCCAATAATTACTTACAATATTGCATGTGATATAATATAACAACTGTACATGGGTATGTATATACAGACCTGTATGAATAAGTAGGTCCTGAGTGGATGAGTGCTGACGGAACAGAGTTACTCACGGATGGATGCATAATTGTTAAACTAGGTCCTAGCACCCCAACAGTTCCAGATCTATGTTGCCGACGGCACGGCACCCCGGTGAGGCATTATATAGTCTCATAGCCGCCGGCAGGAAGGACCTCCTGTAGCGCTCTCTGGCACACCGTGGTGGGATCAGTCTGTGACTGAAAGAGCTCCTCTGCGTCATAACCATAGCGTGCAGAGGGTGGGTGACGTTGTCCATGATGGCCAGCAGTTTGGCCAGGATCCGTCTCTCCGCCACCTCCTCTAGAGTGTCAAGGCTCATCCCCAGGACAGAGCTAGCCTTCCTGATCAGCTTATTTACCCGAGAAGCATCACCGGCTTTGATGTTTGCTCCCCAGCACACCACTGCAAAAAAGATGGCACTGGCCACCACAGACTGGTAGAAGGTATGCAGTAGTTTACTGCACACGTTGAAGGACCTGAGCCTCCTCAGAAAGTAGAGTCGGCTCTGGCCCTTTTTGTACAGGGCCCCGGTGTTACCAGCCCATTCCAGTCTGTTGTCCATATGGACACCCAAGAACTTGTATGACTCAACCATTTCCACCTCCATCCCCTTTATAGGGACTGCAGTCAGTTGTGCCTTGGTTCTCCTGAAGTCCACCACCATCTCCTTAGTTTTGCTGATGTTGAGCTGAAGGTGGTTCTGCTCACACCACAACACAAAGTCACTGATTGTGCTCCTGTACTCCTCCTCCTGCCCACCCCTGATGCACCCTACAATAGCAGAGTCATCCGAGAACTTCTGTAGGTGGCATGTTTCAGAGTTATATCTGAAGTCTGAGGTGTAGAGGGTGAACAGGAAGGGGGACAGGACCGTACCCTGGGGGGCCCCTGTGTTGCTAACTGCCCGTTCTGACACACAGCTCTGTAGTCGCACAAATTGTGGCCTACCGGTCAGGTAGTCCGTGACCCAGGAGACTAAGGGTCCTTCCACTTTCATCCTCCTCATCTTCTCACCCAGTAGCAGGGGCTGAATGGTATTGAAGGCACTGGAGAAGTCAAAAAACATGACCCTCACAGTGCAACCTGCGTTGTCCAGGTGAGAGTAGGCCCTCTGCAGAAGGTAGATGATTGCATCATCCACCCCGATGTTGCGCTGGTATGCAAACTGCAGGGGGTCCATTGATGAACACACCAGGGGTCTGAGGTGAGCGAGGACTAACCTTTCCAGGGTCTTCATGATGTGGGATGTTAGCGCTACAGGTCTGAAGTCATTCAGGACAGTGGGGTGTGCCTTCTTGGGCACTGGGACGAGGCAGGATGTTTTCCACAGCACAGGGACCCTTTCTAGGCTCAGGCTAAGGTTGAAAAGACGCTTAAGTATTCCACACAGTTGGTCAGCACAGACCCTCAGCACCCTTGGGCTGATGCCATCAGGGCCCGCCGCTTTCCACTGGTGTAGTCTCTCCAGCTCTCTCTTCACTTGGTTGGTGGTGAAAGCCAGCCCAGGTAGGGAGGTGGGGGGAAGGGGGGTGTTGAGGATCAGTCCAGGGGGGGCAGGGGCGGAGGTGGGGTCACTGATTGTCTCAGCAGAGGTGCTGTGAGCAAAGTGGGGGTGGGATAGCCGTGAGGGTGTGTGGTCTGGGGAGCTGGAGGGGAGGTGGACAGGGCCAGTATCGAACCTGTTAAAAAATTGGTTCAGCTCATTGGCTCTGTCCTGGGTCCCCTCCGTCTGCCCACTGTTTGACTTTTTGAAGCCAGTGATATTTCTCATACCCTTCCACACCTCTCTCACCTGGCTCTGCCTCAGCTTGTCCTCCATCTTCTCCTTATACACTTTTGAAAGAAAAGCTAATGTTTTGTTCATTAAAATAACATCAAATTGATCAGAAATGCAGTGTAGACATTGTTAATGTTGTAAATGACTATTGTAGCTGAAAACGGCAGATTTTTTATAGAATATCTACATAGGCGTAAAGAGTCCCATTATCAGCAACCATCACTCCTGTGTTCCAATGGCACTTTGTTTTAGCTAATTCAAGTTTATCATTTTAAAAGGCTAATTGATCATTAGAAAACCCTTTTGCAATTATGTTAGAACAGCTGAAAACTGTTGTGCTGATTAAAGAAGCAACTAAACTGGCCTTCTTTAGACTAGTGGCAGCTTCATTAAATAGTACCCTCAAAAAAAAAAAAATGCTCAACGTCAACATTGAAGAGGCGTCTCCGGGATGCTGGCCTTCTAGGCAGAGTGTACTTGTCCTCTTGCTCAGTTGTGCACCGGGGCCTCCCACTCCTCTTTCTATTCTGGTTAGAGCCAGTTTGCGCTGTTCTGTAAAGGGAGTAGTACATAGTGTTGTATGAGATCTTCAGCTTCTTGGCAATTTCTCGCATGGAATAGCCTTCATTTCTCAGAACAAGAATAGACTGACGAGTTTCAGAATAAAGTTATTTGTTTCTGGCCATTTTGAGCCTGTAATCGAACCCACAAAATGCTGATGCTCCAGACACACAACTAGTCTAAAGAAGCACAACAGTTTTTAGCTGTGCTAACATAATTGCTAAAGGGTTTTCTAATTATCAATTAGCCTTTTAAAATGATAAACTTAGCTAACACAATGTGCAATTGGAGCACAGGAGTGATGGTTGCTGATAATGGGACTCTTTACGCCTATGTAGATATTCCAATAAAAATCTGCCGTTTCCAGCTACAATAGTCATTTACAACATTAACAATGTCTACACTGTATTTCTGATCAATTTTATGTTATTTTAATGGACAAAAAAATTGCTTTTCTTTCAAAAACAAGGACATTTATAAGTGACCCCAAACTTTTGAACGGTAGTGTATGTAGTTGTGTTGTTTATACCTGTATGCCCCCTTCTCAATAACTTGGTCTACCTAATCTCCTCACCATAGAGTCTGATGGATAGACTGACAGAGCACCAGCACAAGCTGTACCAGGTCCTGGAGGAGGGGAAGAGATTGCTTCTGTCTGTGTGCTCTCCTGGCCTGGAGAACCAGCTCACAACGCTGGGGGAACACTGGCTCAGCAACGCTACCAAGGTCAACAAGGAGCTGCAGAGACTAGAGGCCATTCTCAAACACTGGACCAGGTCAGGACTGAACCCCAAGGGATGTTTTTTTAAAGGGCACTGTGTACTGTATGTGATGTAGACCTGGGTTAAAATAGTATTTGTTTTCTTTCGAATACTTTAGATGGGCTTCATTGAGCTTGCCTGGCGCAATTGAATCAACGAAATAGTCCCAAAAAGTGCAACCCCATTCTTCTGTCATTAAGGCAGGTCTCAATCAAACACTCAAATTATATTACAAAAAAAAGAAACACTACTTGAACCCAGGTCTGTACTGTATGTAAATTGATATTTTTGGGAGTTTTAATATCACCCACAGCCTGTTTGTGTCCATTTGATGTCCAGGTACCAGAAGGAGTATGCAGAGCTGAATGGATGGCAGCAGTCTGCTCTAGAACGTCTGGATTTCTGGAACACACAGGCAGTCTTAGTTCCACAGGAGCTGGAGACCGTCAGGAATCATCTCACTGCCTTCCTGGTGAGTCAACATGTCAAAAGACTGGGTGATACCTTATAGGAAGTGGATATTTGACTGGCAGATCAGGATCAAATGGTTAAGGTTAGAGGTTAAGGGTAGGGTTAGGGTTGGGGTAAGTGTTAAGTTTAGGCATAAGGGGTTAGAGAACCACCATCCGTAACCTTTAAAAATCTGCCAGCTATATACACATCCTAGTTATATTCCATGTGAAAATTACCGCTATACCGTTCTCTGTTCACAGGAGTTCTGTAAAGAGGTGGAGACTCATTCATCTCTGAAGTGCTCTGTGTTGACTGAGGGCAACCAGCTCCTGAGGCTGAAGAGGGTTGACACCGCAGCCCTGCATTCTGATCTGGCCCGTGTGGACTCACAGTGGACCCAACTACTCACACGCATCCCAGCTGTGCAAGAGAAGCTACACCAGGTACTGTCTAACCTCTGAACCCAAAACCAAATCTTGCGTGAACACTGTCCAGCTTCTCGATTTAGTAACAGTGGTTTATGGTAACTGTGTCTCACGTGAGACAAGGCACTGCAGTAGTACCCTATAAAGGGAATAGTCTTTCATTTGGGACACAGCTTAGGTACTGCCACATGCTGCTACTGCAGGAAACAGGCTTATCTGGCCAGGCCAAATAGGGCAAATAGGATTAGTGTTTGACTCATACGCTTTTGCTTCACTCTCATACAGTAGTTAGATTAAGCAACACCTTCTATTCTCTACCATGTTGTGTATAGAAGTTTCTCTTTATTAGAGAAATGCCTATGACGATTGTTGACTATTTTTATATGCAAAGAAGCTCTCCTTTCCCCTTATTTAGGAATGCCAGGCTGAAATCAAAAAGCAATAATGGAGCAATTCAGTTAGGATCCAGGCTAGTAGGCTATATTTCTCCCTTTTGCATGCCTTTCTTCTATTGGCCCATTTATTTTCCTCAGCTGCAAATGGAGAAGCTGGCCTCTCGCCACGCCATCTCTGAGCTTGTCAACTGGATGTCTCTGATGGAGAATGTGATCGAGGAGGACGAGGAGAACCTGAAGGGAGCAGTGGGGTCGACTGTCATCCAGGACTATTTACATAAGTATAAGGTAGGGAACAGAACACTTGCTAGGTTTCCATCTAATTGGCAATAGATTTCCATGCGAATATTCACAAATCTGCATAAAAACAATATGCAAATTTCCACCAGAGATGTACAGTATTTACATCAAATTGACTTGTTGCAGATAAAAGGCTGTGCCTGATGAAATAGTACACATAAAAATACCCTTTGCAGTTAAATTCCCATGTACCGAATAACAATACAAGTTAAATTAGTTTCCATCACATTTTCAACTCTACTGATGGTTTTCTAACAAAAACTGTTGTTATATGGCGAGTGTGCCCACTCTGGTATTGGCATGTGCGCTCTAGCCAACAGCACATATACAGTCTCTAGCCAACTATTGGCTACATCGCTCGTATAGCCTACATCAGGGGTTCCCAAACTTTTTCACTCAGGCCCCCCTTCCAGCATTGGGGAACATCTCGTGCCCCCCCCCCCCCCGGGGAACATCTTGACATTATTTGTCAAGCGGCAGCCAAGCATCGATCATCATGTCACAAGAATAAGACCCTCAATATTTATTGGAAAGAAGCTTTAAGCTTGCACTTTCACCACCCTGTGAAGTTCATCATACTGTAACTTATTTCATCTGTAGCCTAATAAACGGCACGTCGTAGTTGGAGGACCACACGTCAACCTAGTTTACTTCGATATGATGGTTATTATATCAATATTTATCAATATTTGTGCATAAAAGCATTTCCACCGACATCTTGCATAATTCATTTTACTGACACAAAAAGATCCCACCTTGTCTAGGGTATTTTGTTTTGTCGACATTTGGAAAGTTTACAGAAATATTTTCTGTTTCCTTCAGGCCTGTAATGACATTTTTTATCCGACATGTACTTTACTCACATAAAAAGGATGGATGGAAACCTGGTTACTAAGACTAAAATATTCCATATATATTTAGAGTATTTTTGGGCTTAATGGAGTACCTTCTGTACATTCTCAAATCCCATCATAAATAATGAATGACTCTTTCAAGCTAAAAGATAACGCAGAATGCAAATGTTTGTTAGACAAAGGAATCTTCTTTTTGCCCTTCTCTTTCGCCTTATCTCTCTCTCCTTCTCTTTCTCTCTCTCTCCTTCCCTCGCCTTCCCTAGGGCTTCAGAATAGATGTGATCTGTAAGCAGCTGACGGTGGACTTTATGAACCAGTCTGTGCTACAGATCAGTGGTCAGGATGTGGAAAGCAAGCGCAGTGACAAGACAGACTTTGCAGAGAGGCTTGGAGTCATGAACCGACGCTGGCAGATATTACAGGGACTCATCATGGAGAGGGTGAGAGAGAAAACAAACCACTTTCAACCACAACTTTCAGGGTTCTACCTGGAACCAAAAAGGGTTCTCCTATGGGGACAGCCGAAGAATGCTTTTGGAACCCTTTTTTCTAAGAGTGTAGAGACTAGATATTATCAGACAAAGCCTGTTGTGTATGTGTTTCAGGGATTATTTCATTGTTTCAGTAAAACATATAATTCTAACAGTATGTGCCCTGCTGTGTTGTGTGATCAGGTCCAGTTCCTGGAGACTCTGCTGGAGGCCTGGTTGGACTATGAGAACAACATACAGGGCCTGAAGACCTGGCTGCTCACTCAGGAGGAGAGGCTGAAGAGGAAACACAGGATTGAGGATCTAACCTCCGTACAGAACGCCCTCAAAGACTGCCAGGTACAGTAGGAACACTCACTGTCTACACTTTGTATTGATTCATTATATAAATCATATATGTTTCTGCACATGTATATTGCACATGTGTAGTATTCTCTGTAGGTCCTTGGCTTTCAATTGGTTGTTTGTTTTTTAATGAAGAATCTTGAGCTGATTCTTGACCTTGAGCTTAAACATCTTTCCACTGCTCCTGCAGGAGATGGAGGAGGTGGTGAAGGAGAAGGAGGGTGAGGTGGAGCGTGTGGAGGAGCAGGCCTGTGCCCTCATCCAAAACAAAACAGACGAGGCCTGCGCTGTCGTCATGGAGACACTCCAAGCTGTCAATCACACCTGGGCTAACCTAGATCACCTTGTAGGCAGAGCTATCTTATCATCTGTTCATTTCACTCTTTATATCTCTCTCCCTCATCCTCTATTTATTCTCTATAGAGTGTAAATGATGTATGCTTTGTCTCTGAGTTATATGAGAGTTGTGATAATCACAGATTGCCCCCTGTACGTACCCCATACTTATGATGATGATCCCCTGTTGCAGAAAAGTACTAAACACAACTGAAAAATTAAGTAAGCTCCTTGAACTACTTTTTAAATGCAGACCATATTGTTCTTCTCCATCTCTGTTCCAGATTGGGCAGTTGAAGATCAGCCTTGTGTCAGTGCTGGACCAGTGGAGTCTGTACAAGCTGTCTTCAGAGGAGATGAACGGCTACCTGATGGAGGGGAGGTACTCTGTGTCTCGCTTCCGCCTCCTCACCGGCTCCCTGGAGGCTGTACAGCTACAGGTGGAGAGTCTACAGGTAATTCTAGGACGAACATGCATCTCAGGCTTTTATAAATGTGTTTTTTTTCCCACCCTCTTTTCTTTAAGGACTGGTTAAACCTAGACAGTAACCCAATTGCAATTATCTCCCATATTCATAAAGTGTGCACTAGTTCCATCCCCCTCAAAGATTTAAAAGCATTGGATTGGTTTAATAAATATGGTAGACATGATATCCAATACTTCTACATCTTTGAGGGGGAGGGGCGAAGTGCACACTTCGGGAGAGATTTGGGCTAATGTGTTTGTGACTTGTGTTTTGTAGAGCCTACAGGAGGACCTAGAGAAGCAGGAGGGCAGTCTGAGGAAGTTTGGCTCTGTGACACACCAACTGCTGAAGGAGTGTCACCCGTCTGTGTCCGATTGCCTCAACAATACCCTGAAGGACGTCAACGCTAGGTTTGTTTGTTTATTTGGATCACTTTAAGACCACAACAGGGGCTTATCTTCCTTGAATGGGTGAGAACCACCGGTGTTGATCCATGATCAATTGATCCAACAACAATATGATGTTATTGATCCAAGATGTTCATCATCAATGTATGCTGTGTCCAGATGGAGCAGTCTGCTGGAGGAGATCTCAGGGCGTCTGAGGAGCAGTAAAGCCCTGTTACAGCTGTGGCAGCACTACAAAGAGCTGTATGAACAGAGCTGCTACAGCATCCAGCTGCAGGAGGAGCAGGCTGGCCAGCTATTGGAGACCGCCTGCAGCAAGGACATCGCAGATGAGGAGGTGTCCACCTGGATTCAAGACTGCAGTGTGAGTTGGAACAGGGATAGTGTTGGATTGATCCTTTTACATACGCATAGGACTCAGCACTCCTAAACTGTCATCTCCCATCAAGACCTTTTTGCCTATATGGCCTACTCTGGAAAGAAGTGTTGGCACACTTGAATCAGATGCAAGTTTCAGGGTTTAATGTCCTAAGCTTTCAGTCAACAATGATCCTTGTATGACATTTGGTCATATTGCTTTGTGATAATAGATGATTTGTGTTCTCTTACACTTGTGTGTTGGCGTATGGTGGTGTCTCTCCAGGAATTGCTGCGGGCTCAGGTTCCAGTACAGACATCTCTACATGTTCTCCAGGAGCTGGGAGATCAGCTGAAGCAACAGGTGGACACCTCTGCAGCGTCCGCCGTCCAGTCAGACCACCTCTCTCTAACCCAGCGCCTCACCACCTTGGAGCAGGCCCTCAGCAGGCAGCTTATTACACTACAGGTACAGGGGAATATGGGACCAGATTTACCCGACAAGACATGCTTTTACAAGATGCTAAATTGTTCCCAAAGACATTGAGAAGTTAGTGTAACCTCATGCTTCTGAGATCTTCTGAAGAATGTCATTTTCAGTTGCTTCATTAGCCATTAGGTGAAATTGGGCTCCCGAGTGGCGCAGCAGTCTAATGTACTGCATCTCAGTGCTAGAGGCGTCATAGCAGACCCTGGTTCGATCCCGGGCTGTATCACAACCGGCCGTGATCGGTTGTGATATCGCACAATTGGCCCAGCGTCGTCCAGGTTAGGGTAGGCCGGGGTAGGCCGTCATTGTAAATAAGAATTTGTTCTTAACTGACTTGCCTAGTTAAATAAAGACTGGCCTTGAAATGTTTCAATGTGACTCACCTGGATAAATAAAGCATGTATAAATTAATACATCTCTTGTCCTGCAATCCCTCCTCCAGACGGGAGTCCAGGACTATGAGACCTTCAGTGAGCAGCTGGATTTGTTGGGTCGCTGGATGGTGGAGGCAGAGGAGGCTCTGAAGGTCCAGGATCCCAATGGTTCTTCTGACCTGTCCATCATCCAGGACCGCATGGAAGAGCTCAAGGTATGTCAGCACCATGATCTATCTATATGACTGTGATCCAAATATTATTATTATTTTTTTTTTTTTTTCACCTTTATTTAACCAGGTAGGTCAGTTGAGAACAAGTTCTCATTTGCAACTGCGACCTGGCCAAGACAAAGCAAAGCAGTGTGACAAATAACAACACAGAGTTACACATTAAACAAACAGTCAAAAACACAATAGAAAAATCTATATACAGAGTGCAAAATGTAGTGCAAAAATGCAGTAAGGTTAAGAGGTAGAACAATAAATAGACTATAGTGGTGACATAAATTACAGAATTATCATTATTAACACAGGAATGAAAAATGTGCAAATTATGATGTGCGATATAACGAATTGAAAGAAATCAGTCCTCTGCTCCTTTCTTCTCCTTGTGTACTCTCATTGGAAAAGACTTGACAGGTGAAAACAATATGGTAATCTTTCAGATTATAGCAATTAAGGAAACGATTCTTAGACAATATATGCCATTTAGCAGACACTTTGATCCAAAGCAACTTACATTTTATGTATGGGTGGTTCCAGGAATCAAACCCACTATTGCGAGCGCCACCAGCTGAGCTACAGAGGACCAAAAACAATTTAGACAATTAGAAAGAGCCATTATCTTGTGGAGAGTTAATGTCACTGAGACTCACTACTAGTTATGCTTGTGTTCCCCCTCCAGAGACAGATTCTGAGATTCAGTAGCATGGCCCCTGACCTGGAACGTCTGAATGAGCTGGGCTATCGGCTTCCTCTTAACGACACTGAGATCAAACGCATGCAGAACCTTAACCGGAGCTGGTCCTCAGCCAATGCCCAAACCACCGAGAGATTCAGGTAAGGTTGAATACTGAAGTTCATGAAAAACTTTGATCACGTGAAATAACTTCAAAGCCTGACATTTTTTTCAAAGAGATTAAGGTAAATTTATGAAGTCATTTGATGACATTGGGCATTTATTCTGACTTGAGATCTGTGTGCTTAACTAGAATTTTCACACAAGTCTCCCATCGACGTCAATTGATGATTTTAGAGAAAGTCTGAGCTGCGGCCACTTATCTTAACTCTGTTTCAGGCTCATAGTTATTTCATTGACTGAAGGGTTTTGGGTCTGATATTATTGGTTCTTGGTCTCTCCTCAGTAAACTGCAGTCGTTCTTGCTGCAGCAGCAGACGTTCCTAGAAAAGTGTGAGACGTGGATGGAGTTCCTGGTACAGACGGAGGAGAAGCTAGCCGTGGGGATCTCTGGGAACTACCAGAGTCTGATGGAGCAACAGAGAGCACACGAGGTACTGGAAGAGTCCTGCTGGAAACAGAACCCAGTAGTGAACCCAGCGGGGAAAAAAACTTGTTGTAGGGACGTCATTCCAGACTAAAACTAGTTCTGAACCAGTTCTGGTTGTGATGACATCATTTCAACCATCTTTGCATGCTGGGATTTGGAACGTCTGGATTCCATAGAATCATAATTACTGCTATAGTGCAATAATTACTGCAATGTCACTTCCCAAGATGCACTTATCCAGATCTAAATGTGTTTTGTCTGCAGCTATTCCAAGCTGAGATGTTCAGCCGTCAGCAGATCCTTCACTCCATAATCAGTGATGGCCAGAGGATGCTGGAGCAGGGACAGGTGGATGACAGGTACAGTACACTGCCTCAGTGTGTAAAGTGTGTTGATACACATATCATGATACCCATGTGATGCACTTAAAATAAACTTGACTTAACTTGACGTACACTTGTCTCTTATCGTTCACAAAGCAGTAGGTGAGTGCCTTGGTAGAAACATGGTCATTTTTGTCAGATTTGTATGACTCTTCTACGGTATATACATCTAAACTTTCCTTATCTTACTGTAAATGTCCTCTGTCTCATGTAGGGATGAATTCCACCTGAAGTTGGCGCTGCTGAGTAACCAGTGGCAGGGTGTGGTGCGTCGCACCCAGCAGAGGCGGGGTATCATCGATGGCCTGATCCGCCAGTGGCAGCGCTACAGGGAGATGGCAGAGAAGCTGAGGAAATGGCTGGTGGAGGTTTCTCACCCTGCTGAGGCCCTACAGGCTGGGTCACCCGTACCCCTGCAACAGGCCAGATCCATGCTGGACGCAGTTCAGGTACTGTAGGCTCAACTCACTCTGATGACCTCATGACCCTAGCTACCTACTTCTTGGTAGTATTAAAACTTGTGACTATTTATACCACAACTCTCACCGATGACTGTGTTGAAAGGGACTAGCTTTTTTCACCCTGCAAAAGTATGGCTTCGGAGATGGAGGTGTATGTCATGGATAACAGTATTGTACTTATTCCCAAAAGCCCTCACCCTTTCAACTGTACCAAAGAACAAGGTAGGGCTGACACCTATCACCTTTATTGTTTGCTATCACCATAGAGCCATTGGTAAGGGTTAGATTTAGGGTAATGGTCAGGATTATGTTCTAACTATCATGATATTCCTGTGTCTCTGTTATCCCAGTTGAAGGAGAAGGTATCACAGTTCTGTAGTGGCTACATCCTAACAGTGGAGGGTTAGGGTCAGGGTTACCTTCTAACTGTCCTGTGTCTCTGTATTACTCCAGCTGAAAGAGAAGGTCCTACAGCGGCAGCAGGGCAGCTACATCCTCACGGTGGAGGCTGGGAAGCAGCTTCTCCTGTCTGCAGACAGCAGGGTGGAGGTGTCTCTGCAGGGAGAGCTCACAAGCATCCAGGACCGCTGGAGACACGCCAACATTTGCCTAGAGGAACAGAGGAGAGAGCTGGCCAACCTGATAAAGGTACACTGCACCAAACTGTAACATTAAACACACAGTAACTTTAACTTTACCATTTGGGAGGTTTACTTTTTAACTGGAAGTATAGACATTTTTATTGTCCTGATTGATTGATTGATTGAGGACATCTTTTATACTATGATGTTAATAGAATATGGCAATAGTACTGACACACTGTGTGTGGATATGTTTGTTGTCCACAGGACTGGGAGAGATGTGAGAGAGGTATTGAGGGTTCTCTGGAGAAGCTGAGGGCGTTTAAACGACAGCTCTCTCAGCCCCTCCCTGATCACCACGAGGACCTGCAGGCTGAACAGATGCGCTGCAAGGTAGGCCTGAATCTGCTGAATGGTGTTCTTGGAGACGTGTACTAAAAACACCAGTTTGCTTTGATTTTATAGGTTTGAGAATATTGTGTGATAATTAGAAAAGTACAGTATCTTTAAAAGTCCCCTGTAGCTCAGATGGTAGAGCATGGCACTTGCAACACCAGGGTAGTGGGTTTGTTTCCCACGGTGGACCAGTACTAAAAAAAGGTATGAACATGTATGCACTAACTAACTGTAAGTCGCTCTGGATAAGAGCGTCTGCTAAAATGATTAAAATGTTAAAGGAAAGGGCTATGTGAACTAGCACAGTACAATAACAGACAGCTTTTTCAATCCCATAAAGGTGATATGATTTCACAGATGTTTCCTTCACGCATATTTTGAATGTTCGTCTTGTGTATTGGAACTTTAGACATGGTCCTCACATTTCTCTGAACAGTTATGTTGAGAAACTCTCATTGAACAGTGGGTTTTATCCTTAGCAATAATGACTTTAGAGGCTTTAGAACACCTTGTTTTGGAGGCATATTTAACTGATGTATTTACAGACAAACTCAACCTTTATGGGTCTGATCTAATTACAACATTCCTCCAACATTCTCCACATCAATGCCAGGAGTTGTTTACTGGTCTGCAGTACTGACTCACTAAGGATATGATGAACATAATAGCCAGGTCATTACATGGCATTGCGGTTCATGATCCAAGTAATCAGGAAATGGATTCTATTACTGGGTTATTCCACCAATCCGGTGCCTTTTGAGAAGTGTAACTTTGTATACTTTTGAGATTTCACCAAATTTTTACATTCTGTCATAAAGAGCATTTGCTCAACTTCATAAAAAAATGACTTTAATAAGTGCCAAATAAAGTAACAGGGTTTACGATTTAATCTTAAATCAACCATAAATCCCCTTTTGACAGGGGGAATTGAAGCTTGTTGTGTGCAACAGGGAATGGCAATTGAATGCAACATTTCTAGCCTGTCTATCTATGGGTTGATGTATAATACTCAAACTGGCTCAGTTTTCCACCACAAAACACCCGAAAATTGCCAAAAAGAGTAGAACCAGCTCAGCTGCTTTTACACTATGATTTGACTATAAGATGTTAATTGCTTCTTTTTGAAATAAATATTTAAAAAGGAATAGTTTCACCACATTAAAATGAGTTCAGTTTACATAACAGGGTTGACCTTAAAATTAGGGACAGATGTTAATGAATCACTTATCACACTAATTAAATAATAATCTTCAGATTATTCAGGCTTTACAATGATGGTGAAAACTTGGAGAATTGTTGTGGTTAAATGGGTTAAAATCTTCCTAAATGTTACAGATGGTGCATGGAGGGACATGCTGAATTAGCAAGTCTTTATTCATAAAAAATAATCTGATTTATTGAAGTATCCATGTGGTCTATATTAAAGGGCACTTTGTTTAGTATAACAGGCTTTTAAAATTTAAAATGCAATGTTGGTGCACAATTTCCTACTTAAATATCAAAGGCACTCTTTTTGTGGAACGACCCTACAATTATTATACTATGTTTAATACCAAATACAGGCAGGCTCTCATAATGTCCAGAGAAATTATCTGTAGGTGGGCTTAGGCCTATCATGGACTGTGTCCTAAATGGTACACAAATGGAGTGCACTATGTATGCGTTACGACCCATATTGACCCATGATGTCTTCACAAATGTTCCGCTAAACATAGTCTTGGTTGCTTAAAGCAGATGATAATGTTCTCTCTCCTATGACCAGGACTTGGAGAACATGTTTGACGGCTGGACTGAAGACCTAGCCCACATGACGGTGCTGAGGGAGTCCCTGTCTAGCTACATCAGTGCTGAGGACCTGTCTGTTCTACAGGAACGCATAGAGCTGCTGCACCGCCAGTGGGAGGAGATCTGTCACCAGGTACTGTATGGCTGTTGAATAAGTTGCTGTGAGGAGAAGCAGTCTCTCCCCACAGCCTCTGTGTCTCTGACAGAATAGGTGGAGTGTCATCAGTCTAGCAAGCAAGAGAGACTAGAGCAGCCTTTTTTAAGTTGTAATGACATGTGGTCCCAAATGGTGGTGCTGATGCTCCACAATAGGCCATGGCTGCACTACGTACAGTAGGCATAGTTATGGGAACATGGTTGAGTCTTGCAGGGTTGCACTGATTGCTGACTAGTGCAGAAAGATCGGCAGCAGACTATGGTCAATATGATTGAATAGTGGTTCTGCAAACACCTTTGTGAAACATATCTCTGGTGACTTCATAAAGCTGGTAGTTTAGTGTATAGTGTAACTAGACTTGAGGTAGAGAGAAACCTTAATGCAAAACAGTACAGGATGTTTCAACTTCAAACTGCATCCGTTGTTGTATGTGGATGTAGACCACATACCAGCTAGTGACAGGAAGTCACACTGTGATAGCTTTAGATGCATTACATTAGCTAACACCTCTACATCACTGCTATTTTCTGCTAACTCTATGCATATTGCCTTGTACCGGTACTTGTGTATGTTTCTTATTTTTTTAGGAACATTTTAATTTCTTTCTCAGTGCAACTAGCTATTATCCTTACCATGGTGAATTAATTTCAAATCAGTATACAGTGTGTATTTACAACACGTGTGTGTCTGTGTCTTGATGTCTCTCTCTCTCTCTCCATAGCTATCTCTTCGGCAGAAGCAGGTGAGTGAGAAGCTGAATGAGTGGGTTGTGTTTAACGAGAGGAACAAGGAGCTGTGTGACTGGCTCACCCACATGGAGAGCAAGGTCTCCCAGAATGGAGACATCAGCATCGAGGAGATGATCGAGAAGCTACGCAAGGTAAACACCAACCGATACCAGACCTCGTCTTTTCATTCGTGTTTGAGTAATTAGACAAATATCTGCTCTTCACTACTCTGTATTGTAAGCTGTAAGAGTACATGCTCCTATGAGACATGCTTGTAGGAGTTGATTCCTCTTTGAATAATGTTTCAGTTCAAACTGTTACACTATTCTGCCTTTTATATGGTCTGATTACAGTTTTTACTCCCTCTCCCAGGACTACCAGGAGGAGATAGCGGTGGCTCAGGAGAACAAGTTGCAGCTGCACAAGATGGGTGAGCGCTTGGCCAGGGCCAGCCACGAGACCAAGGCCTCTGAGATAGAACACAAACTCAGCAAGGTGGGCGAGCGCTGGCAACATCTGCTGGACCTCCTCGGAGCCAGGTAAGGAGAAGGATATACAGTGC
Organism: Thymallus thymallus; assembly: GCA_023634145.1. NCBI lineage: Eukaryota > Metazoa > Chordata > Actinopteri > Salmoniformes > Salmonidae > Thymallus > Thymallus thymallus. The sequence goes on from CM042406.1 coordinate 18,455,872, forward strand.
ATTCGTAAAGAATTCAAATCACATTTACATAAGTATTCAGACCCTTTACTCAGTACTTTGGTGAAGCACCTTTGGCAGTGATTACAGCCTCGAGTCTTCTTGGGTATATACTGTATCTATATATATTATTTACAATGACTGCCTACACCGGCCAAATTCGGACGACGCTGGGCCAATTGTACGCCGCCCTATGGGACTCCCAATTTTGGCCGGTTGTGATACAGCCTGGATTCGAACCAGAGTGTCTGTAGTGACACCTCTAGCACTGAGATGCAATGCCTTAGACCGCTGCGCCACTGGGTATGACGCTACAATCTTGGCACACCTGTATTTGGGGAGTTTCTCCTACCTGCACAGCTATTTTCAGGTCTCTCCAGAGATGTTAGATCGGGTTCAAGTCCGGGCCCTGGCTGGGCCACTCAAGGACATTCAGAGACTTGTCCTGAAGCCACTCCTGCGTTGTCTTGGCTGTGTGCTTAGGGTCGTTGAACCTTCACCCCAGTCTGAGGTCATAAGTGCTCTGGAGAAGGTTTTCATCAAGGGTCACTCTGTACACCATGATGCTGCCACCATTATGCTTCACCCTAGGGATGGTGCCAGGATTCCTCCAGACGTGACGCTTGGCATTCAGGCCAAAGAGTTAAATCTTGGTTTCATCAGACCAGAGCATCTTGTTTCTCATGGTCTGAGAGTCCTTTAGGTGCCTTTTGGAAAACTCCAAGCGGGCTGTCATGTGCCTTTTACTGAGGAGTGGCTTCCGTCTGGCCACTCTACCATAAAGGCCTGATTGGTGGAGTGCTACAGAGATGGTTGTCCTTCTGGAAGGTTCTCCCATCTCCACAGTCCAACTCTGGAGCGCTGTCAGATTGACCATCGGGTTCTTAGTCACCTCCCTGACCAAGGCCCTTCTCCCTTGATTGCTCAGTTTGGCCGGGTGGCCAGCTATTGGAAGTTCCAAATGCTGCAGACATTTTTTGTTACTCTTCCCCAGATCTGTGCCTCAACACAATCCGTTGAACCTTCACCCCAGTCTGAGGTCATAAGTGCTCTGGAGAAGGTTTTCATCAAGGGTCACTCTGTACACCATGATGCTGCCACCATTATGCTTCACCCTAGGGATGGTGCCAGGATTCCTCCAGACGTGACGCTTGGCATTCAGGCCAAAGAGTTAAATCTTGGTTTCATCAGACCAGAGCATCTTGTTTCTCATGGTCTGAGAGTCCTTTAGGTGCCTTTTGGAAAACTCCAAGCGGGCTGTCATGTGCCTTTTACTGAGGAGTGGCTTCCGTCTGGCCACTCTACCATAAAGGCCTGATTGGTGGAGTGCTACAGAGATGGTTGTCCTTCTGGAAGGTTCTCCCATCTCCACAGTCCAACTCTGGAGCTCTGTCAGATTGACCATCGTGTTCTTAGTCACCTCCCTGACCAAGGCCCTTCTCCCTTGATTGCTCAGTTTGGCCGGGTGGCCAGCTATTGGAAGTTCCAAATGCTGCAGACATTTTTTGTTACTCTTCCCCAGATCTGTGCCTCAACACAATCCTGTTTCCACACTCTACGGAAAATTCCTTTTTGCTCTGACATGTATCTTTCCAAATCATGTCTAATCAATAGAATTTACACCAGGTGGATGCCCAAAAAATCTAAAAACCTGTTTTTGCTTTGTCATTATGGGGTATTCTGTGTAGATTGATGAGGAAAATGTTCTAATTAATCAATTTTAGAATAAGGCTGTAACGTAACAAAATGTGGAAAAAGGGAAGGGGTCTGAAAGCTTTCTGAATGCACTGTATATACTATGGCTGTGTGTGTGGGATAGGAAGTACATGGAATATACACACACTTGTTTACACATGCCATTGGCTTTGATGCAGCCTTCTTCTTGACTGTCAGAAACTGGCCCAGTGTACAGTACTGTATTTGGCACAATCTGACCACAATGGGACTTCCTGGTAAAATATAGGTTGAATAAAATAAAAACAATGAGTTGGAAAGATTAATTTTTTATATGCAAAAGTTAATTGTTTTTATATGCTTCATCACTAGGAATCTACTTTGTTATGTATGTTTTTCTAAAACAAGCACAATGTATCCCATTGATATAGAGTGAAGAAGCTGAGGGAGACTCTGGTGGCAGTGCAACAGCTGGATAAGAACATGAGTAGTCTGCGGTCCTGGCTGGCCCACATAGAGACTGAGCTGTCCAGACCCATCGTCTATGACACCTGTGATTCCCAGGAGATACAGAGGAAGCTGGACCTGCAACAGGTAAATACCCCATCAGCTTGGTGGTCCCAGATCTGTTTGTGCTGTCTTGTAAACTCCTGTAGTCTGCATAAATTGTTGTTTTAGTATGTTTTTCGTCATTTTTTTTGCAACAGTTGAACAATAATAGTTCAGGATTATGGAGTGCTACCGTTTTACGAAGGTTTTAACGGTCCTTTTTATCACCGAGGCACTTTTTATTTTTCTCAGCGCCAAACGTACAACCCAGCGCTGCTGCATCCCAGGGAAAAGTTTGATATTCCGGACAAGTTGAAAAGGCGACGGCATGGACGCAGGGTGGGATTGAAGTGTAAGGCAAAGCTAAGGAAGTACAAGCCGGCTATACGTCTATCATTATGGGCAACGTGAGAACGCTGCATAGCAAGATGGACGAGCTTCAGGGTTTGGTTCATGGACAAAGAGAATACCGGGAAGCGAGCCTATTGTGTTTTTCTGAGACATGGCTGAATGATAACATCCCCATAGAGAACGTCACTATCGGCGGTTTCCGGACCATCAGAGCAGACAGGGATAGCGTTTCTTCCGGTAAGATTAAGGGAGGGGGGCTGGCTTTATTAGTTAACAACAGATGGTGTAATCCGAGCCATATTACTCTTAAGTAAGAGTTTTGTAGCCCGGACATTGAGCTGTTAGCCGTTAGCCTGAGACCCTACTATTTGCCGAGGGAATTCACGGTGGCCATTGCTGTTATTGTTTACATCCCGCCCTCCGCTGATGCAAACACAGCCTGTGACGTCATCCACTCTGTTATCGCGAGGTTACAGACAGCGCATCCCAGTGCCTTCTTTGCCATTTCGGGGGATTTTAACCATGCATCTCTCTTCAACGCTGCCCACGTTCAAACAGTTTGTGAAGTGCCCAACCAGGAATAATAAAACTCTGGACTTGTTATATGCTAATGTGAAGGATGCATACAACTCCACTGCACTCCCTCCCCTCGGTAGATCGGATCACAACCTTGTCCACCTCACCCCACTCTGCAGACCTATGGTCCAAAAGCAGCCTGCGACCACTAGGACCATTAGGAGGTGGTCTCCGGAGGCGAATGAGGCCCTGCAGGACTGCTTTGAAACAACAGACTGGGATGTGCTCTGTGAGGCTCATGGGGAGGACATCGATGGACTTACTGACTGCATAACGGACTATATCAATTTTTGTGTAGACAACACTATACCCACCAGGAAGGTACGCTGTTTTCCAAATAATAAACCCTGGGTCACCAGCGACCTGACGGCCCTGCTGAATGAGAAGAAGAGGGCCTTCAAGGAGAGGGACAAGGACAAATTGAAATGCGTCCAGAGGGAGCTGAAGTTGCAGATTGCTGAGGGGAAGAGCTGAGGCAGAGCCAGGTGAGAGAGGTGAAGAAGGGTATGAGAAATATCACTGGCTTCAAAAATTCAAACAGTGGGCAGACAGAGGGGACCCAGGACAGAGCCAATAAGCTGAACCTATTTTTAACAGTTTCGATACTGGCCCTGTCCACCTTCTAATTAATCTTCTAATTAATCTCCCCTCCAGTTCCCCAGGCCACACACCCTCACGACTGTCCCACCCCCACTCTGCTCACAGCACCTCTGTTGAGACAATCAGCGACCCCACCTCCGCCCCTGCTCCCTCTGGACTGATCCTCAACACCCCCCTTCCCCCACCTCCCCACCTGGGCTGGCTTTCACCACCAACCAAGTGAAGGGAGAACTGGAGAGACTACATCAGTGGAAAGCGGTGGGCCCTGATGGCATCAGCCCAAGGGTGCTTAGGGTCTGTGCTGACCAACTGTGTGGAATACTCCAGCGACGCTTCAACCTTAGCCTGAGCCTAGAAAGGGTCCCTGTGCTGTGGAAAACATCCTGCCTCGTCCCAGTGCCCAAGAAGGCGCACCCCACTGTCCTGAATGACTTCAGACCTGTAGCGCTAACATCCCACATCTTGAAGACCGTGGAAAGGTTAGTCCTCGCTCACCTCAGAAACCTGGTGTGTACAGTACATCACTGGACCCCCTGCAGTTCGAATATCAGTGCAACATCGGGGTGGATGATGCAATCATCTACCTTCTGCAGAGGGCCTACTCTCACCTGGACAACGCAGGTTGCACTGTGAGGGTTGTATTTTTTTTATTTTTTTTTTACTTCTCCAGTGCCTTCAACACCATTCAGCCCCGGCCCGGCTACTGGGTGAGAAGATGAAGAGGATAGAAGTGGAAGCACCCTTAGTCTCCTGGGTCACAGACTACCTGTCCGGTAGGCCACAATTTGTGCGACTACAGAGCTGTGTGTCAGAACGGGCAGTGAGCAACACAGGGGCCCCCCACGGAACGGTCCTGTCCCCCTTCCTGTTCACCCTCTACACCTTAGACTTATATAACTCTGAAACATGCCACCTACAGAAGTTCTCGGATGACTCCGCAATTGTAGGGTGCATCATGGGTGGGCAGGAGGAGGAGTACAGGAGCGCAATCAATGACTTGTGTTGTGGTGTGAGCAGAACCACCTTCAGCTCAACATCAGCAAAACAAAGGAGATGGTGGTGGACTTCAGGAGAACCAGGCCCAACTGACTGCAGTCCCTATACAGGGGATGGATGTGGAAATGGTTGGGTCATATAAATTCCTGGGAGTCCATATGGACAACAGTCTGGAATGGGCTGGTAACACCGGGGCTATGTACAAAAAGGGCCAGAGCCGCCTCTACTTTCTGAGGGGGCTCAGGTCCTTCAACGTGTGCAGTAAACTACTGCATACCTTCTACCAGTCTACCATCTTTTTTTCAGTGGTGTGCTGGGGCACCAACATAAAATCCGGTGATGCTTCTCGGGTTAATAAGCTGATCAGGAAGGCTAGCTCTGTTCTGGGGATTAGCCTTGAAACTCTAGAGGAGGTGGCGGAGAGAAGAATCCTGGCCAAACTTCTGGCCATCATGGACAACGTCACCCACCCTCTGCATGCCTTGGTTATGACGCAGAGGAGCACCTTCAGATCCCGCCCTAACATAGTGTACCATAACATCCTTCCATCTTTCTCTCCGTCTATCCAGGAGCTTCAGCGTGACATAGAGAAGCACAGTACAGGTGTGGCGTCTGTGTTGAACCTATGTGAGGTGCTGTTGCACGACTGTGACGCTTGTGCCACGGACGCAGAGTGTGAATCCATCCAGCAGGCCACTCACAGCCTGGACCGCCGATGGAGGAGCATCTGTGCCCTGTCCATGGAGAGAAGGCTCAAGTAAGACACACACAGTTTAACTTAACCTTTTACTGCAGTGGGCTAAATCACAGAGTGTTTTCTTGGTAGTGTAAAAACAAATCTACTTTGAAACAAAAGTATACACCTCACACACATGGTTATGGTCTTCAAAAAAGAAGACACCTGTACCATGTCAATGTAGAGTTGAGGCCACTAGAGGGCAATTTGGTCATTTGACTGCAGGAAAGGGCTTCTACTATGAGATACAGTTGTTTCTACAGTAGCGCAATATTTTTATTTCAAGAGTATCAACAAGCAAAGTGCAGTGATGTAACTCTGGGGTTGGTTAGTCTATTTGAAAGCTTATGATGTAGGCTGTCACCATAATTAAAAATTTCCATATCGTTCTAATTTCTAAGGATTGAAGAGACATGGCGTTTATGGCAGAAGTTTTTAGAGGACTTTACGCGTTTTGAGGAATGGCTAGTGACCTCAGAGAAGACTGCTGCTCTGCCCAACTCTTCAGGTGTGTTGTACACTGTGGCCAAGGAAGAACTAAAGAAGTTTGAGGTACAGTACAACTATTACAGACCACCTTATTTGATATGCTGTAAACCACTATATTCTCTCCCCATGTATCTCACATTCAGAAGACAGTACCTCTACAGTACATATCTGGACAAAACTCATGGATGGACTAACTTCTCTTTGATTGATACTAAATTATTAATTGATCAACTAAATTTTCAACTAAATGATAAATCAACATTTCCTTCCTAAATGTGTGGGTTGATAAATATATATATATTTGTATTATATGTTGTCCTGTAGGCGTTCCAGCGTCAGGTTCATGAGAGTCTGACCCAGCTGGAGCTGATCAATAAGCAGTACCGCCGTCTGGCCAGGGAGAATCGCACCGACTCCTCCTGTCGTCTCCGGGAGATGGTTCACGACGGGAACCAGCGCTGGGACAACCTGCAGAAGAGGGTGGCCTCCATCCTCCGCAGGCTCAAGGTACAGAGTCTAGTCCAGAGTAGGCCTTGTTGAGCAACTGTAACACAACAGAAAGTCTTGTATATAGTCCATTCTACACTCCTAAATATCCATAGCACTCACAGAAATAAACTATACGAGCAACAAAGTAATTTTATTGGTTCTAGCCAGGAGAATCTCTGCACAAAGTTGCAATTCATTGGTAAATAGTTTTTTTGCTGTGTGAAATATGTATCTTAAAGCATCTCTTCATGATTTCTCCAGCACTTTATCAGTCAGCGTGAGGAGTTTGAGACGGCCAGAGAGAACATCCTGGTGTGGCTCACAGAGATGGACCTGCAGCTCACCAACATAGAACACTTCTCAGAGTGTGACATCCAGGCCAAGATTAAACAGCTCAGGGTAAGAATGCCCCATAACACCTCACACCTTGGGGCTGCCCAGTTACATGGTACTGGTCATCATTGTTGCTGATAAGTTTCACACCTGGTTGCTGTGAACTCAACCTTACTTGGTTGGTCTCTGCTTCTCTTCCCCTTTTTGACAACCGCTGATGTAAAATTAAATACATTTGATTGATTGTCTACCAGGCGTTCCAGCAGGAGATCTCTCTGACCACTGGGAAGATCGAGCACATCTTCCACCAGGGTGAGGTGCTGCTAGAGAAGAGTGAGCCTCTGGATGCCGCTGTCATAGAGGAGGAGCTGGAGGAGCTGCAGAGATATTGCCAGGAGGTGTTCGGACGCGTGGAGCGCTACTACAAGAAGCTCATACGCCTACCGGTAAGCCTAGGGATGACATCTACTGGCCCCCCTTGGTTCGATTTTGATGTTGGGTGACTGTTGGCTTCTAGCACCCTTTCATTGTTTAAGTGTTTTTTTGTTTTTTTAAGATAGAGTTGAGCACATTCTCTCCCTCCATCTGTGACAATTTTACCAAATGATGCAATGTCTTGATTCCAGGAACCTGTAGTTGTCTTTGTTGACTGTCTCACCCCTCTTCCTCCAGCTAACAGGTGACGAGTATGACGTGTCATTCTCGGACCGGGAGTTTGAACTGGACGAACCAGGGGACCTGTCCAGCATTCCCTGGAGTGAGCGTCTGGGAGACTGCCTGATGTCCCCTCTACCCTCCCTAAGCCACTCTGCTTCCCTGGCTGCCCCTCTCCGGACTGGGGCTGAGTGCTCGGGCAGGGACACCCCAGCCAGTGTGGACTCCATCCCCCTGGAGTGGGACCATGATTACGACCTGAGCCGGGGACTGGAGAGCGCCAGCAGGGCTCTGGGCCTGGCCTCTGAGCAGGGGGAGCACGGAGATGAGGGGAGCTACCAAGGAACAGCATTTGCCTCCGCTCTGTCAGGTCAGTCTAGTCTTCACCCCTCACCCCCACACCCCTACTGTCAGGTACTAAGGATACCACACCCCTCACAACTTAAGATAGCCTCGATCTAAGAGAGAGGGGAGACATCACAGTGGAGAGATACAGTATTGTACAGTGGCTAGTAAAGGGCACACATATTGTTAATTGTAAGAAATGTTTGTATGTTTCTTCCAGATGTAGTGATCCCAGAGAGCCCTGAGGCCTTTGTTAAATTAACTGAAAAAACCCTGAGGTCCTTTGATGGTAGGCAACATGCCGTAGTGTGTAGAAATAACACTCACAGCCTGCTTTCTGCCTGCTAGGAGTTTGGTTTGGTTTGGTTTTCTCACTCGCACACTGAGGCATAACAGCAGGCACTGTTAACCAACAGCACCACTTCCTAACAATTCTTTTTTTTTTTATTACATTTTGCAGCGCATAGGCTACTGTAGCTAACCTCAAGCTAATTTGTGGTTGGGATCCTGTGTGTTTCAAAAGGTGCATGTTGTTGTGCACTGTTGGGGAGATGTTGTTGTCTGTTGTTTTATTGTGTTAAAAATGTTCTTTGTCCCTTGTCTTCTAATTTACCACTGAATGGATAACACTCACTATTAATGATATCTCACAATGTTTTGCAGTGGATGGATTTCTATGTCTGTTTGAAGAAAACATTTAGGGACGGTTTTTCGGACACAGATTAAAACAGATTAGAGGAAAACTAGGATCTAAATTGAGTAGGCCGTCATTGTAAATTAGAATTTGTTCTTAACTGACTTGCCTAGTTAAATAAAGGTTAAATAAATAAACATAGTCCAAAAATGTTTTGCTTGTCAGCAATCAAGTTTTCAAGATATCTTGATCAGTTGATTATTGGGGTGGAAGGTGCTTTTAAATCCAACAGTAGTAGGGTTAATCTAGGTCTAAGAAACCGGCCCATGAACATAAAATCAAAGCCTTTATCTAACTTTATTCCATGTATGTGTCCATCTCATCTTCCCATCCTCAGGGGAAGGAGGTACCCTGGAGACTCACATCCTCCAGTTGGACAAGGTTCTGGACACCAGCCGGTTCCACCTGCAACAGACAGAGAACATCATCCGCAGCCGCACCCCCACTGGCCCCGAGCTGGACGCATCATACATGGGATATGTGAGTACTGCTGGTCTCATTCACTTGTTACTATGCTGGTCTCATTCACTAGACTAGACACCCAAATCTTCTTCAGCCCATTTGGCTCTTTGGGTTTGTAAAGATGAAGTTACGAGTTACAGTATTCCATGAATCTTATTGGTATGTCTGATAAGAGATCCTTATCACCCTTCTGTGGGGTATGTCTCAAAGGAAGGTCTTTAGGAAACTTTGTGACTAGCTACATAAGTCACGTGGTTTGTAAAATAAGTATCTACTCAGTGTGATTACATGATGTGAACGTCTCAGTGACATGCTTTCCATCTGTTGCCTGTCCTGTCGTGTTGTGTAGATGCGTCTGCTGGGTGAGTGTCGTGGCAGTATAGACACGGTGAAGAGGGTGGGCTACGAGCTGAAGGGGGAGGAGGACAAGGCCTCAGGACTCGCTGACCCTATTGGTGATGAATCACAAACAACAGGTAACGTTTGGCCTTCAGATGTTGATATACAGTGCCTTCAGAAAGTATTCACACTCCTTGACTTTTTCCACATTTTGTTGTGTTACAGGAATTATGTTTTTCAACATTTTGTTAAATATATTTTTTTTTATTTGTATTTATTAAGGATCCCAGCAACATTAAGGCAGTTAAATACAATAAAAAATATTACATGTCATAACACTTTTCACAACACATTAAGTGTGTTCCCTCAGGCCACTACTCTACTACCACATATCTACAATACAATGTCTTATCATGTGTATTTGCGTCTGTGCCTGTTTGTGTGTCTCTTCACAGTCCCCGCTGTTCCATAAGGTGTATTTGTATCCGTTTTTTTAAAATCTGATTCTACTACTTGCATCATTTACCTGATGTGGAATATAATTACATTTAGTCATGGCTATATGTAGCACTGTGCGCCTCCCATAGTCTGTTCTTGACTTTGGTATTGTGAAGAGACCTTTGGTGGCATGTCTTGCATGGGAGTCCGAGCTGTGTGCTAGTAGTTTAAACAGACACCACAGTGCATTCAGAATGTCAGCACTTCTTACAAAAACAAGTAATGATGAAGTCAATCTCTTCTCCACTTTGAGCCATAAGAGATGTACATGCATATTATTAATGCTTTCCGTGTACATTTAAGGGTCAGCCGTGCTGCCCTGTTCTGAGCCAATTGTAATTTTCTGAGGTCCCTCTTTGTGGCACCTGAACACACCACTGAACAGTAGTCCAGGTGCGACGAAACTAGGGCCTGTATGCCACAGATGGGTGTAGAGAGAGACCAAGGTGCAGCGCAGGATTTGTAAGGGGCCTAGACAGCTGCCCTGGGGAATTCCTGATTCTACCTGGATTATGTTGGAGAGGCTTCCATTAAAGAACACCCTCTGTGTTCTATTAGACAGGTAACTCTTTATCCACAATATAGCAGAGGGTGTACAGCCATAACACATACGTTTTTCCATCAGCAGACTATGATCAATAATTTCAAAAGCCGCACTGAAGTCTAACAAAACAGCTCCCACAAAAAATGTAATGTCAAAGTATTCAACCCCTTTGTTATGGCAAGCCTAAATAACTTCAGGAATAAAAATGTGCTTAACAAGTTACATAATAAGTTGCATGGGCTCACTCTGTGTTGCAATAATAGTGTTTAACATGATTTTTGAATGACTATCTCATCTCTGTACCCCACACATATGATTATCTGTAAGGTTCCTCAGTCAACCAGTGAGTTTCAACCACAAAGACCAGGGTTGTTTTCCAATACCTCACAAAGAAGGGCACCAATTGGTAGATGGGTGAGAAAAAAAAGAAGACATTGAATATCCCTTTGTGCATGGTGAAGTTATTAATTACACTTTGGATGGTGTATCAATACACCCAGTCACTACAAAGATACATGCGTCCTTCCGAACTCAGTTGCCAGAGAGAAAGGAAACCGCTCAGGGATTTCACCAGGCCAATGGTGACTAATGGCTGTGATAAGAGACAACTGAAGATGGATCAACAACATTTTAGTTAATATATATTAACCTAATTGAAAGAGTGAAAATAAGGAAGCCTGTACAGAATAAAAAAGATTCCAAAAGATGCAAGGAGGCACTTGTCACGAGGAGGGTGCATACCTCGACCAAGACGCAGCGCAGGGATTATAGTTCGACATTTATGTTTAATATAATATGTATAATAAATATTACAAATGAATGAACTATACAACACAAAAACAAACACGATAGACACAACGTCACGTTCCCCAAAACAAACATGAATGAACGGACGGACGTACCAAAATGTTGCACACTTACTGTCACCGTAACTGCGAAATAATCGACATATAACGATAACGACCCACAAACCCTGTGTAAAACATACAAACCTATGTAGGATCCCTAATTAGAAACAATGCGCTACAGCTGCCTCTAATTAGGGATCCCACAACAAACCACCACCAGAAACAGAAAGAATAGAACTGTCAGACTCTGACCATGGCTACATAGAAAAGCAAATGGGCTTCTCTATGGCCAGAGCCTGACAGCACTAAAGTAATTTAGTGAAAAATGTGTTATAGCAATTCACTTTTTTTCTGATTTCCACCAGACACTGGGAGATTAATTGACCTTTCAGCAGGACAATAACCTAAATCACAAGGCCAAATCTACACTGGGGTTGCTTACCAAGAAGACAGTTAATGTGGCCAAGTTATCGTTTTGACTTAAATATACTTGAAAATCTATGGCAAAACCTGAAAAAGGTTGTCTATCAATGATCAATAACCAATTTGACAGAGCTTGAAAAACGTTGAAAATAATACTGGGCAAATGTTGCACAATCCAGGTGTGGAAAATTCTTAGAGACTTACTCAGAAAGACAAATTTAGCCATTTTAAATTCAGGCTGTATCACAACAAAATGTGGAGTAAGTCAAGGGGTATCAATACTTTCTGAAGGCACTGTAAATCAGGCTTAACATAGTCAGTCATGGAGAGGTCTTTAGATAGATAGATAGATAGATAGATAGATAGATAGATAGATAGATAGATAGATAGATAGATAGATAGATAGATAGATAGATAGATAGATAGATAGATAGATAGATAGATAGATAGATAGATAGATAGATAGATAGATAGATAGATAGATAGATAGATAGATAGATAGATAGATAGATAGATAGATAGATAGATAGGTACTTTATTGATCCCCCGGGGGGGAAATTTCATTGTCAAGCAGCTACAACAAAACACATGGCAGGTGCAAAGTGCCACAACGAAAGTACACAAAAGACAGATACACGGTACATGATACATAGAGCGGCAGTATGAAAAAGTATAGAAATACAAGAAAATAAAAGCTATAAAAAAGACATTGCATAGTATGGGTGGTTGGCTGAATATGTACACTATACATTGGTGGATGTTGGATGGTTAACTATACTATACAGGTTGATGGCAGAGAAATACTTCAGTAGCTAAAAATGCGTATGATATGAGCGAGGGTAATAGTTTACTTAATAGACAGACTGGGTAAATGAACATTTAAGTGAAAATTTTAGCATGGTTAAATTAGCTGTACAGTTAGGTATACAGTTATATTTACAGATAAGTGAATACTTGCATGGTTACACAAACTGTACAGGTAAGCCCCCCTGTAGCGCTCTCTGGCACACCATGGTGGGATCAGTCTGTGATTGAAAGTGCTCCTCTGCGTCATAACCATAGCGTGCAGAGGGTGGGTGACGTTGTCCATGATGGCCAGCAGTTTGGCCAGGATCCGTCTCTCCGCCACCTCCTCTAGAGTGTCAAGGCTCATCCCCAGGACAGAGCTAGCCTTCCTGATCAGCTTATTTACCCGAGAAGCATCACCGGCTTTGATGTTTGCTCCCCAGCACACCACTGCAAAAAAGATGGCACTGGCCACCACAGACTGGTAGAAGGTATGCAGTAGTTTACTGCACACGTTGAAGGACCTGAGCCTCCTCAGAAAGTAGAGTCGGCTCTGGCCCTTTTTGTACAGGGCCCCGGTGTTACCGGCCCATTCCAGCCTGTTGTCCATATGGACTCCCAGGAACTTGTATGACCCAACCATTTCCACATCCATCCCCTGTATAGGGACTGCAGTCAGTTGTGCCTTGGTTCTCCTGAAGTCCACCACCATCTCCTTTGTTTTGCTGATGTTGAGCTTAAGGTGGTTCTGCTCACACAACAACACAAAGTCACTGATTGTGCTCCTGTAAAGTAGCAATGGTACGTTGATGCCCACAACTTGTAGTCAACAATGACACAACATTGTGTGATGGTTGTGTGTTTTGCTGGCTTGTCTTTTCCTTATGCGCCAGTAGGCTCAACAAGAGAAGTGTGTAAATAAGTACAAAGTCAGCCATTTTAAGGCAGGTACTTCCTTTGGAGCGGAAGAATGCATATTTCTTTGGGCTGTACTGGGCTTAAGTTGTATCTAACCTCAACTGCCTGAATATATAACTAGCCATAGACATAAATAATAGATAAACTATGCATATATCCCTTTACCAAATTAATAATTTCATACCCTTTCTTTTCTTTCCTCCTATACTGCGCTGTACTGTATGATAGTTACTGTAGTCTCAGGCCCTCAGTAAAGAGATAGATAGACATAGATATAATAGATTACTACGTATATATCCCAAATAGATAATATAATACTCCTTCCTTCCCCCTGTGTTGTAAGTATGTTAGAACACTGGGAGTTGCTACAGGCACAGGCCCTCAGAAAAGAGATGGATAAATATAATATAGCTATATTATATAACGCAGCTTATATAATATAATACCCCTTTCTTCCCCCCCTGTGGTGTAGGTGTGATAGAACGTTGGGAGTTGCTGCAGGCCCAGGCCCTCAGTAAAGAAATACGTCTGAAGCAGAATCTTCAGCAGTGGCAGCAGTTCAACTCTGACCTCAATGCCGTGTGGGTGTGGCTGGAGCAGGCAGGGGCGGAGCTAGAGCAGCAGCGGAGCCTGGACCTCAGCACCGGCATCCAGGCCATCGAGATGCGTATCAAGAAACTCAAGGTGACTTTTGACTTTTGGCTTTTTGCCCTCTGAGTCCTGAAATGTATGTTTAGCATCCTCACTAAGATTACAAAGTTTGAAGTTGGAGGCTTTCCTAAAGTTGGAGGATTCCCTCCTTGCTTATTCCCTCCTGGTTACTGGGAATCCTCCAACTGGGATTTCTGAAAAACCTGGGATCTTAGGGAAAGTTTCTGAAATGTTGTATTTAAATAAATGTACTCTATGCTGATATTAGGCACACTCTCCAATCATCTATTTCCATTATGTCGTTCTACAGGAGCTGCAGAAGGCTGTTGACAAGCGTAAGGCCATTGTGCTATCCATTAACCTGTGCAGTGCAGACTTTGTCCAGTCCGCCACAGAGGAATCCCAAGACCTGCAGGCCAGGCTGAAAGAGATGAACAACCGCTGGGACAGACTGGGCAACTCTCTGGGGGAGTGGAGGACAGCACTACAGAACGCCCTCCTACAGTGTCACGTAGGTGTTCCTATGGCCGTTGAGGAGTTGGCAAGATAGCACAAACAGATCTAGGACCAGGCTAATGTTTTTTTGTTTGTTTTGTTTTTAGGGGGTAGATCAGCTTTAAAATTGCATATAAATTGTGGCTTCTATCAATGTAATTGTCTGCATAATTTCCAATCCCCCATATACAGTATTATTGGGTAAATATATATATGTATAATATATTTTCCTTATTTCTTAACCCTATCATCCCTCCTTGTTATTTATCTATTTATTTTTTTGTTATCAGCTCCCCTTAACCCTTCCCATCTATCTCTGAACACCATCGAGTTTTGATTTCAATTAGCCATATATTTTTCAACGGTGCTGTGATGTTTCACAAAGTCCTGAACTTTTCTATTCTCATAGTTTCTACAGATTGTAAATTAAAGATAAAATGTTTTGCTAAGAGTATTATTATATTATTGATCCATTGACTATGACTTTTCAAATCACTCAGCAGTGCAATTTGCAGAGTTAGCTCCAGGTAAATGTTCTAAATCTTCAGCCATTCCTGAACCTGCAACCAAAAACAAGCTACATACAGTGGGGAGAACAAGTATTTGATACACTGCCGATTTTGCAGGTTTTCCTACTTACAAAGCATGTAGAGGTCTGTAATTTTTATCATAGGTACACTTCAACTGTGAGAGACGGAATCTAAAACAAAAATCCAGAAAATCACATTGTATGATTTTTAAATAATTAATTTGCATTTTATTGCATGACATAAGTATTTGATCACCTACCAACCAGTAAGAATTCCGGCTCTCACAGACCTGTTAGTTTTTCTTTAAGAAGCCCTCCTGTTCTCCACTCATTACCTGTATTAACTGCACCGGTTTGAACTCGTTACCTGTATAAAAGACACCTGTCCACACACTCAAACAGACTCCAACCTCTCCACAATGGCCAAGACCAGAGAGCTGTGTAAGGACATCAGGGATAAAATTGTAGACCTGCACAAGGCTGGGATGGGCTACAGGACAATAGGCAAGCAGCTTGGTGAGAAGGCAACAATTATTAGAAAATGGAAGAAGTTCAAGATGACGGTCAATCTCCCTCGGTCTGGGGCACCATGCAAGATCTCACCTCGTGGGGCATCAATGATCATCAGGAAGGTGAGGGATCAGCCCAGAACTACACGGCAGGACCTGGTCAATGACCTGAAGAGAGCTGGGACCACAGTCTCAAAGAAAACCATTAGTAACACACTACGCCGTCATGTATTAAAATCCTGCAGCGCACGCAAGGTCCCCCTGCTCAAGCCAGCGCATGTCCAGGCCCGTCTGAAGTTTGCCAATGACCATCTGGATGATCCAGAGGAGGAATGGGAGAAGGTCATGTGGTCTGATGAGACAAAAATAGAGCTTTTTGGTCTAAACTACACTCGCCGTGTTTGGAGGAAGAAGAAGGATGAGTACAACCCCAAGAACACCATCCCAACCATGAAACATGGAGGTGGAAACATCATTCTTTGGGGACGCTTTTCTGCAAAGGGGACAGGACGACTGCACCGTATTGAGGGGAGGATGGATGGGGCCATGTATCGCGAGATCTTGGCCAACAACCTCCTTCCCTCAGTAAGAGCATTGAAGATGGGTCGTGGCTGGGTCTTCCAGCATGACAACGACCCGAAACACACAGCCAGGGCAACTAAGGAGTGGCTCCGTAAGAAGCATCTCAAGGTCCTGGAGTGGCCTAGCCAGTCTCCAGACCTGAACCCAATAGAACATCTTTGGAGGGAGCTGAAAGTCTGTATTGCCCAGCGACAGCCCCGAAACCTGAAGGATCTGGAGAAGGTCTGTATGGAGGAGTGGGCCAAAATCCCTGCTGCAGTGTGTGCAAACCTGGTCAAGAACTACAGGAAACGTATGATCTCTGTAATTGCAAACAAAGGTTTCTGTACCAAATATTAAGTTCTGCTTTTCTGATGTATCAAATACTTATGTCATGCAATAAAATGAAAATGAATTACTTAAAAATCATACAATGTGATTTTCTGGATTTTTGTTTTAGATTCCGTCACTCACAGTTGAAGAGTACCTATGATACAAATTACAGACCTCTACATGCTTTGTAAGTGGGAAAACCTGCAAAACCGGCAGTGTATCAAATACTTGTTCTCCCCACTGTATGGGCAGTACCAAAACAAGTGATCTAATGCTTCTGTCTCTTCGCAGAAAAATCTGCAGAGCTGGGATGTTTGTATCCCCCATATATATAACATTCTATTGGTTGCAAGAATTTGATATAATCATTTAAATTGAAAAATTGAACATTTGAATCCGGTGTTTTGTTTTGTTCATCAGTGCCATGGAATCATTTTTTGGTCCTTAAATTAATCTGGTATACTTTTTAATTTATCACAATTTTCTTTAACCAATTAGGGTCTTTAATGCAGGGCTAACAAACAAGTTCCTTACACATGCCCAAACCGGCACGAACGTGCCATCGTGCCCAAATGGATTTTGTCCCCCCACACCAAACGCGATCACGACACGCAGGTTGAAATATCAAAACAAACCAATTATACTAATTTTCGGACAGGTCAAAAAGCATTAAACATGTATGGCAATTTAGCTAGCTAGCTTGCTGTTGCTAGCTAATTTGTCCTTGGATATAAACATTGGGTTGTTATTTTACCTGAAATACACAAGGTCCTTTACTCCGACAATTAATCCACAGATAAAACGGTCAACCAAATAATTTCTAGTCATCTCTCCTCCTTCTTTTTCTTCTTTGGACTTTATATGGCGATTGGCAACTAACTTGAATAAGGTGCATTACCACAACTGACCTCAGTTCATCTTTGAATCACCTACGTGGGTATATGATCCTAAAAACCAAGGAGATGACACGTGGGTTTATGCTCCTAACGAGGGCAGGACTTGCACCTCGTTCACCGTCACAAATAGAACCAACTTCTATTTTAGTGCCTAGCAACGCAGATGCTCGTTGGCGCGCGCGAGCAGTGTGGGTGCAATAATTGAATAACAGGTATGAGTACATTTATTTTGCAACGCTCGCACACGCGACGCGTGCGGTTTGGGTAGCATGTTACCTTCTTCCCATTTTTGCGGTAATGCTGCAATGAGTTGCATTTTGAACAGAGCATATATTTTTGTTAGCTGCATGTATGACATAACACCACCAGTTCTATTTATGATATCATTTACAAAGATTATACTGTTTTAAAAAAATAAATGATAAAATAAGTATATTTGAATTTAACCACAATATTTGTTTTAATATTTGTTCTGTCTTTTTTGGTGGATTAAACTGAGCAACCAACTCTAAATGGCTTGTTTTAAAAATAGCGAGATTTTGGAGATTATTACATTTTCAAATAACCAAAAGTGAGAGGTTATAATCTGATTAAAGGGAACAGAGCATTCTTGAACATTCTTACTAATCTGCTAGAGAACCAGTTTGGATTTAAGTATAGTTTTTGTGACTGAAGCCTTTAGTGAGAGGTCTAATGCTTTAATATTTAATAATTGATTGTCTCCGAATTCATATTCATTATATAAATAGGCCCTTTTAATTTTGTCTGGCTTGCCATTCCAAATAAAATATAATATTTTTTGCTCATATAATTAAAAAAACATTCCAAATAAAATATAATATTTTTTGCTCATATAATTTATTAAACAAGTCATTAGGTGTACGCAGGGCCATAACTGGGATATGACTAAAGAGTTCATCCGGATGATTTTTCCACAAATAGGTATTTCCCTTTCCATGGTAGCAAGATCTTATCTATTTATGCTAACTTACTATTCAATTGTATTGTAGTGAAATTATTTATTTATTTTGTGATACCTAGTACTGTATGTCCACTTCACCGCCAGACCATTTTATTGGTAAACTACACAGTAGTTTTGTGATCCAATACATAATATAGTACACAAATCATTATTAATTTCTAATCCAGAGAGGTTAGAAAAAAAAAATATATCCTCTATGAGGCTGTGGAGGGATCCAAATTGTGTATTTAAAAGAAAACATGAATCATCAGCGTACAATGACAGCTTTGTTTTTAAGCCCTTGATATTATTTTGGGATCTGACATTTCGATGGCCCTAATAAATAGATATGCCGATAGTGGACAACCTTGTTTTACTGCTCTTGACAGATTAATACTTTCCGAGAAGTTACTATTATTTACTATTTTACACCTAGGGTTACTATACATACTGTAACTTTAACCCATTGTATAAGAGATTCTCCAAAATTGAAATATTCCAGCCATTTATATATAAATTCCAGTCATACTTTATCAAAAGCCTTTTCAAAGTCAGCTATGAATACTAGGCCTGATTTCCCAGATTTTTCATAGTGTTCTATTGTTGAATACGGTGTCGTTTCTTAGTGCAAATTTAGCCAAATTAAAAAGACCTAGCTAGCTAAAAGATAAAGTCAACTGGTTCCTTTAAAAATTGCAGTTCATTTTCTCAAATCGTATTTGTTATATTATCTCCAATATATCGTCCATGTAAAAAACTTGTCTGATTAGGATTAATAATATCCCACAATACCTTTGATTCTATATGCTATGCATTTTGTTAGAATTTTTGCATCACAACACTTAATTGTAATTTTTTATATTTAACACCTGGGTCCTGTTTCAGTAATAGTGAAATCAGACCTTCTTGTTGAGTAAAAAAGTCTGATATACCTCAACTGGTATGTCATCCAGCCCTTCAGTTTTCCCTGACTTTGCAATTGAATTTCCTCTTCTGTAATTTGGCCTTCACATTTCTGTACAGCTGTTAATTTTACTTTATTAATAGAAAGAAATCCTAGCAATTAACTTTGGTTAGTGGAGATGGAGGGGACTGAAATGAAAACATATGCTTCAAGTACTTTGCTTCCTCTTTAAACATTTTGTTTGGTGAATCATTTGTAACAAGTTTCAGTACATCCTTTTTGGTAGCATTTATATATGTTGAAGATTAATAAGTAGTCCAGGCTACTGTTGACTTAATCAAAGATCCAAAACAGGACAGATCATTTTTGCATTTTGGACAACCTAGACAGTCTCAATGTCCTGGACGTCAACATCAAGGTTTATCATTAGTTAGACATATTAAATATGTTACTTTGGGTAGAAGCCATGACTTTTGAAAGAAGGTGGCGTAGAGTGCTGAATACTCCATCGTATTTGTATTCACATCTCCTTTCCTGTAGGACTTCCATGAGATGAGTCACGGCCTGCTACTGTGGCTGGAGAACATCGACCGCAGGAGGAACGAGATCGTTCCCATTGACCCCATCCAGGACAGCGACACCCTCCACGAGCACCACAAAACACTCATGGTCGGTAGAGAAGCCTTATGTTAATGTCTAATCCTGAAACCCAGAACCAAATCTTGTGTGTCACAAGAGGCTAGTTAAACCAAGTTTTTTAGGGGATCAGTTTGATCGCAGAATCTCCTTTATGAGTAATTGTTTGGAATGCAAGGTGATTTATAGATCAGAGACATGCAAAAAGTACAACCATATTCTGTGAGTCACTGACTCCTTGCAGTATGATAGTGAGCCTGGGCCACCCTTTTATCTCCACTCCTCTCCTTCTACAGCAAATCCGTGGTGAGTTGCTGGACTCCCAGAGGAAAGTGTCGTCCCTGCAGGACATGTCCCTGCAGCTGCTGGTCAACAGCGAGGGCAGCGACTGTCTGGAGGCCAAAGAGAAGGTGCACGTCATCGGAAACCGCCTCAAACTGCTCTTCAAGGAAGTGACCAGAGACCTCAGAGAGTTGGAGAAGATTCTGGACATCACCAACAGCCAACAGGTCAGAACAGCAGCGCTTGTACTGTATAATTACATAGAGCAATTTTATGTACCTCTATGCAGTACACAAATTACACAATAATAAATAGTACAGTTGAAAGTTTGTAGCCTTTCTCAACTGTATCTAAGACAATTTCCCTCCCTCCCTCTGTGTGTGTGTCTCTTTCTGCTTTTCCGTCTCTCCCTATCCCCCTCTCCCTCTCTCTTTCCCTCCCTCCTGTCTCTCTCTCTCTCCTCTCTCTCCTCTCAGGATCTGTCTTCATGGTCATCGGCTGATGAGCTGGACACCACCTCTGGTTCCATCAGCCCGGTGTCGGGCAGGAGCACGCCAAGTCGCCGTCGATCGGTAACGTATACTAATCCCCCTGACGTAACATGGTGCTCTACCGGAAGGAAGGTGTTTGGTACTCCCCGAATGCCCCAGACAGTGCATCACTTGTGTCCCTGAATGCAACGCCCAGTTTTCTCCAGTTTAAGGCCATGCAGAGTCATTCCCTCCCACCATCCCAGGACCTCTCCTTCTCACTGCTGATCTGTACACCGTCCAATATACTATTCCCACCAAACTCTGATCCTGTTTCCACACCTTACACCTTGCATGTATTCTTCTCCCAAACCCACCAGAGTTCTGGAGACATGATTATTCCCACTTTTTTCATTCTTTTTTTCTTTCCCCCTCTTCTCCTTGATTGACTTGACTTCAATTTCTACCCGAGTTTGAACATTTGAAGTCAACATGTCTTTGCACCCCAAATTCTGCCCCCTAAACTTCTACCATCTCCTGATGGACTCTTTCTTGTTTTGTTCTTCCGTTCTTTAGTGTCCTGTAGTTGTAGGTCCCTGTAGTGTAGTGCTCAAGGAATACTGGCTCTTTGATACTGCTGAAAACACAAAGTAGAACTTTTAATCCTGCTTGGTTTTTATCAGTCCAATTCTCCAATTGTCCAATTTCTTATTGTTTTTCTCTGAAGTAATGACTTGTTTTTTTTAAGTAAATACCAATGATTGATCTCAATGATTATAAGATACAGTACATGTATATCTTAAATGTGTTACTTTTATCTGCCACATAGCAAGTCATTCATCATATAATATAGCACATAATACAAGTTGTGCTTCAGCAGCGTATGAGTTCCCTTTGTTCAAAATAACAGCATGATCATCCAGCTGTAGTGGTTCAAAGTAACAAAAAAAGCCAGTTTCCCATTGAATTATCTCTCTTATTGTCACCTTCCTTCACACATTTGATTTTGTTGCTGCCTTTCTATTCTTTAGTTTTGGGTATTTCCTTTTCATCAGTAGCTTTGTTCTTTATTTGCCTGGACTGAAACATACTTTCTTTCTTTTACCCCCCCTGTTCATTGCAAACAGCAACGGGGCAAATGTAGTCTGTCACAGCAGACCTCTGGACCCTCTGTGAGCAGTCCACACAGACCACACAGGTACCTTTCTCCTGGTTTCTAGAACACCCAGAAGATAATGGAACTCATGGAACATGTTACACCTGTTCTGAAAAACATTTTAAAGATGCAGGGATAGAAAACCCAGAGTGCTGTTTTAATTCCATAATTATCTACCATTCTAGATACTATGTAGAGGCTAGGGCTTTACAATAGGTGGTGGTTATACCCCACACATCCTTTACACTACAGTTCTGCAAAATATAATGAGTCTTCGCTGCCAATGTCCTCGGCTGCTTGATTAACTACACTACCCAGTATGCACCTTGAGTGCTTAACATACTGTAGTTTCTCTAATACAGGGCCCGTAACGCTCCTTTTCTACTGCTGATGGGCACACAGTTTTTCTTTTTGAATTGCCAAGCCAGCAAGTGTCTGCAATGAACAATATGATGGCAGCAAGTCTATCTCTCTATTCCTTTCTCTTTCTTTCTCTTGTGTGTGACATCTATTCTTCTATTTCACATAACTAATCCACCATCTCCCCCTCGCTCCCCTCAATCTGCCATCTGTGGGTCTCGCCTCTCAGGTCTCCATTTGTGAAGTGTTAGTGGGCATTTTGGTCACAGTCTAGAGTCTAGACAGTGAAACCTGAGGGTAAAACAGACATCACCGTTATCTACACACCAGAAATTATGTTGTTAGTAATCATTTTAGAGTAAGCTAATTTCACAGTTATAAAATAGACCTCAAAGCTACGTAAAACAGATCAACATCAGGTATTACATTGCCGTAAAGTCACTGTAACTCTTCCCAGCTGTTGTTTTGTTACTTTATATCCCTTGTGCATAGTCCAAACAGGTTATTTAGCGTATTCAGTAGCAATTTTGTGTTACTGTCAGAGTTGGGATCAATTCAGGAAGTCCTCATTGCTTTTCAGTTTTCACTTTACTTCCTAAATTGACTAATGTCCTCTCAGTTTGACAGTAGCCAATGTTGTTCACAGTCAGATGAGGGTGTATTAAGATGCTTCTGCTGCTGACTAATGTTAAAAAGAGCAGAGCTACAGCTACCCCCTTTAAAACAGACTGCTCTATGCTGCTATGCTCCTGTCTTGGCATGCTTTTTAACATAATATAAACTCATTAGAGAGACCTTGTAGGATTATTTAAACGTTCAACTGCTACTTGCAGCATGCATTTTGTCTCGCATCCTAACACCTCGCATCCTTTATAAAGGAATGTCAGCTCAACATATTTGTTTTATGGGTTGGAAAGGATTGTATTTCTTGAAAATGTTTGCCAATGTTTGTCAAGTGATATTCAAATGACTCAGTCAGTGTATTGATCACAGATATCATTTGGTTATTTGATCATGTTTGTGGAGATACACAGTTCATCATCATAATTGTAGTTCAAGAACTACTATACTGTAGTTCCTCAAGGTCATTTGGGATAGTTTATATCTTGTAACAAAATAGTTTTGGAAAAATGTTATTATTGGATGGTTGTGTGGTCTGGATTCATGTCCTTAGCTCTACAGGTGTTATAACCTAAATCTACTTGGCTTGGTGTTGTTGTGTGCCCCCCGTATCATGTTTAATCAGGTCTCCCAACGTCGCTGGGTCCGCTTCCTCCCCTTCTGAGGCCAAGGTGATACCATCGTCATTCCTGTACCGCGTCCTGTGGGTGGCGGTGCCCCTCCAGTTGCTCCTCCTCCTGCTGCTGGTTGCCATGGCCTGCCTGGTGCCAATGTATGAGGGGGATTTCAGCTGCAGCCAGTCCAATAACTTTGCCCGTTCCTTCTACCCCATGCTCAAATACACCAACGGGCCCCCTCCTGTATAGTCTATCATGACAGACCAAACATTCAGTTTTGAGTCCCGAGCGAGAAAGAACTCCGGTATATGCCATCCTGGCCCTGGCATGGAGACGAACCTGAGGAGAACAGTTGGGGTTGTTGAACTTCATGACAGTTGGGGTTTTTAATTGTATTGGAACTGTTTCAATGCTCCACTACCTTGCAGTTTCCATGAAAAGAGAGATATGGCGTGCTGTCATTCGGCTCCATGTGCCGCCATAAGCAAGCAACATAGGAACCCAAAACTCATACTGATCTTGGACATGTCGTCTTTGTATGGATGGAGTACAGCAGCTGTATTAACTTATCTTTTGTGGCTGATAGAATCACTCATGTCATCTTTTAGTTGTCTGTCATGCTGTATGTATGTATGTATGTATGTATGTATGTATGTATGTATGTATGTATGTATGTATGTATGTATGTATGTATGTATGTATGTATGTATGTATGTATGTATGTATGTATGTATGTATGTATGTATGGACGAAAAAGCATCTTTGGAGCAGCACATGTAAGAACCAAAAAAAATTCTGACTGCAGTCAGTGGATATCAACTGGATGCTGGAACTGTTAGGGTGAAGCACAGATGCCATTTGACACCTAGTTCAATATAGAACATATAACCTGTGAATTTGCCTGTTGTAACAATTGAAAATTTGTAAAATAACATTACATTGCATTTATTTTTTACATGTATTTTGGCATGCAGTTATAGACTTTGCTTTTACTTGATAAGTGTTGAATAGTTGATTTGTAATAAGAACTATACTGTAACTAGGTGTAAGATTCTATTTAATCTGAATTATGTTTTGAATATGTATGTAAACAAATGAAATAATGAGAGTTGTTTGCTATGAACTGTTTGACTACATAAGAAACCTTTAAAAAACATGTACTGTATGGAAATAATGTATTGAACACACTTTGTTCTTATTTTTCTAGCTGAAAATAGGGAAACTGTCAACTTACTATTAATGAAAACTATAACGAATGATAAAACAACTGTATATTTTCTATGGCTCTGTGCGTTCAGTATTACATGTATAACAGTCCAGGATAACATGTTCTGTACATCATATAAATGTTTATCTATAATGTATATCTGAGCCTAAATCACAAATATTGAATGCCAAATTCTCATTTTGATTCTGTCTTTTATTCAACATAATTTCTCTCCGGAGGCAGCAAAATGGCTGATTCTTATACTCTGATTCAGTGCTATTGACTTGACAGTGTGTGGATCAATTCATACAGTATGTCATAAACTCAATTTCAATGGGCAAAAACATATATGATGCATCTCAAATTCAGTGGTATAATGTACTTAAGTAAAAATACTACTTACTTAAGTAGTTTTTGGGGGTATCTGTACTTTACTATTTATATTTTTGACAACTTTTACTTCACTACATTCCTGAATAAAATAATTTACTTTTTACTCCATATATTTTCCCTGACACCCAAAAGTACTCGTTGCATTTTTAATGCTTTAGCAAGACAGAAAATTGTTAAATTCACACACTTATCAATAGAACATCCCTGGTCATCCCTACTGCCTCTGATCTGGCAAACTCACTAAACACAAATGATTTGTTTGTAAATTAGTATTGGAGTGTGCCCCTGGCTATCCATAAATTAAGAAAACAAGAACATTGTGCCGTCTAGTTTGCATAATTTTTTTGTTATTTGTACTTTTACGTTTGATACTTAAGTATATTTTATCAATTACAGTTACTTTTGATACTTAAGTATATTTAAAACCAAATACTTTTAGACTTTTACTCAAGTACTGGGTGACTTGGACTTTTACATGAGTCATTTTCTATTAAGGTATCTTTACTTTTACTCAAGTAGGACAATTGGGTACTTTTTCCACCACTGCTCAAATTAACTGATTTTGATAATTCAGTCTTCGGGATGAGCAGATTTATGCTTCATTCACAGGAGAGCCTCTGTAATGATATACAGGAGACAATGATTTGGATTCACGCGCAGAGCGCTGTTCTTTAATTATCATCGGCAAAAGTGCAATAGGAATCAGGCAGAGATCGTAGTCGGAAGGCAGTCAGAGTTCATACACGGAAGAGGCAGTGATCGAGGCAGAAGCACAGGAGGGTAAATCCGGGAATCAAAAAGGTTCAGCAGACGAAGGTCATACACGAGGAGACTAAGAGAGAAGAACAATATAATGAAAATAACAGGCTTAGTATGTCACAACATACTGAGGACTGAACTAAGTAGGTAGGTGATGAGAAGCAGGTGTGCTAGGGGCAGGTGGAACTAGTAAAGGAAAAAACGAAAACCAGAACTGGGAATGGAATG
This sequence comes from Thymallus thymallus, assembly GCA_023634145.1. Classification (NCBI taxonomy): domain Eukaryota; kingdom Metazoa; phylum Chordata; class Actinopteri; order Salmoniformes; family Salmonidae; genus Thymallus; species Thymallus thymallus. The sequence goes on from CM042406.1 coordinate 18,481,741, forward strand.
AAAAATTAAAAGCACTCAGAAAGGATGCAGACAGCAAAACCTCACAGCCTCAGGGCCAGTGGACCTCACAGAGAAAGCTGAGGGGAATGTGATAGACCCAGAGGTATCTTGGTCCTGGGGCTGTAGAAGATGGTGGTGCTGGTGGTGGGTAGTACAGGGCCAGGACAGGGCCAGGGAGTGGTGTTGATGGTGGAGGTCATGGTGGGGGTAAAGCAGACTCTCCAGAGATTTGATGATCTCATAGTTTGTTAGGGCCCGGGCTGTGACATCCAGACCTAACATCTGAGAGGCTCTGTAGGTCTGTCCTGGCTTTGCTGAGCCTTTTCTCCACCTTGGCCTTGCCCTTCTCCAGGACCTCTAGACTTACTCTGCTCCCCATTGGTCTGACTCCGCTCCAGGACTTTGAGCTTAGACACAGCATTCCAAATCGGACATTAATGTATTTTACATTTTATCATATTACTTCACAACAGCATAACATTCGAAATTATACTCTGTAAACAATTATTCCCAATTGACATATAATACAATGCTAAGGAGTAGTAATAATCTACTTTTATTCAAACTCAATTTGTAATCTTATAGCTACAGGACGTTGCCAGGAAATCAAGTTATATGACTGCCTCTAGAGGATGTGTGAGCCTGAGCCGTCCTGCCCACTACCTTCAGCTCGTTGGTGTGTGACAGCTGGGCCTTGAGCTCTGTGATTTAGACCTTACTGGATCCCAGTTCCCGCTGCAGTCACTCCACCTTCTCCTTTAGAATAGAATAGATACTTAAGATAGAATAGATTCTTTAGATACAGTAGAATACGTACTTTACCATCCATTTAGTAAGACATTTGACTTCTGCCTATCTTAACCTCACCCATGGATGGGGAGCATTTTTAGAAGGTAAGCACCTTGCTCAAGGGCATAACGGTAGGATATGGTACCTGGGATCACAGACCAGCAACCCTCCAGTTGCCAGTTCAGTTCCCACTTTTTACACCCGCCTGCGGCTTGAACCAGAAACCTTCTGGATACTAGCCCTCCCCTCTAACCTCTAGGCTACCTGCATCTTCCTGGCTGTCACGTTGGCGTCGTCTCGCTCCACAGGCAGGGCTGAGTGACTCCTCTTCTCCTCCTCTAGCTCAAACACCTTCCTCCTCAACAGCTCCATGTGGAGTTCCTTACTCTCCAACCCCTCCTTCTGGACTTTCAACTGCAGATATCATGGTATACGGTAAACGTGGTAAATAGGTGTTTGAGCACAACATACAATGATACTAGTAGATGGAACAGTTATGATAGTAACTAGATTGACAGAAATGTTGGTGTGAGATCCATTAAATACTGTACATTGTGGAATGTGGAGCATACAAATATACCAGTATGAGGTTTTTTTTCTATATGCACCTAGAACGATGTAAGGTGTGCAATCAACCCTCTGACCATCAACAAATGACATGTACACTCTTAAGTTGTAGGTTCAGTAGCTGCTAGTTTAATTTTGTGTACCTTTTGCTGTAAGTTGTGGGCCAGGGTCTTGCTCTAGTTTGACAAGTTGCTCTGCCCGAGACAGAATGAGCTGTAGCCTCATGTCGTAGCCCAGGTCAGTGGCGATACTGTCTACTTTCATTCTCTCTGACAACTGTTCCAGGAACTGCTCATACTGCATGGGAAAACACAAGGCCCATATTTACAAAGTGTCTCAGAGTTGGAGTGCTGCAATTTTGCCTTTTAAATTATATATGCCATTTAGCAGACGTTTTTATCCAAAGAGACGTAGTCATGCATGCATAACTTTTACGTACGGGTGGTCCTAACGAATAAGAGGGGGGGCCTGTTCTTAGATGAGTACTCCTACTCTGGGACGCTTTGTGAATACAGGCAAAGGCAGTATTATCTCTGCTATTCCAGTAACATCCAAATCCATTTTCAGTAAATGTACCATTATGATTTTAGTAAAAGGATGGTCCTGAACATTTCCAATTTGGTAATAAAAAAAGAAAAGCTTCCACACATAGTATGCTGCTCCCATGTTTTATTACGGCACCCTATACACAGTGTACAAAACATTAAGAACATCTTCCAAATATTCTGTTGCACCACCTTTTGCCCTCAGAACAGCCTCAATTCGTCGGGGCATGGACTCTACAAAGTGTAGAAAGCTTTCTACAGGGATGCTGGCCCATGTTGACTCCAATGCTTCCCACAACTGTGTCTAGTTGGCTGAATGTCCTTTGGGTGTTGGACCATTCTTGACACACACAGGAAACCATTCTTGACACACAGGAAAACACAGCAGTGTTGCAGTTCTTGACACACTCAAACCGGTGTGCCTGGTACCTAGTACCATACCCCATTCAAAGGCACTAAAATCTTTTGCCTTGCCCATTCACCCTCTGAATGGCACAGATACACAATCCATGTCTCAATTTTCTCAAGGCTTAAAAATCCTTCTTTAACCCATTTCCTCCCAGTCATCTACACTGATATGACTTGATTTATTAGGCTCCACATTAGCCGACGCCAACATGTAGTGTGTGTGTGTGTGTGCATCTATCAGTTACACATACATGTCAGTACATACACACAACAAGTAGGTCACATGGGGGAGAGGCGTGCCTTGAGGTGTTGCTTTATTTGTCATCTCCCCCTTTAAATAAAGGACTAACCGTGGCTCCCTTCTAAGCAATGGGAACCTCCCCAGAACGGAGAGACAGGTTAAAAAGGTCGGAGATAGGCTTGAGGTTTCAGGAGCTCCTTTAGTACCTCGGACTCAGTAACTGCCTCCAGGGAAAGACTTTGTAGTGGGGCAGGGGAAAAAGAGGGAGAAGCATCAGGGATAGTTGCATTAGAAGGGGTGGCAGATGAGGAAATGTTGGACAGGCAAGGAGTCATGGCTGAGTCAAATAGGAATCCTGACTTAATGAAGTGTTGATTAAAGAGCTCAGCCATGTACTTCTTGTCAGTAATAACCGCATCATCAACTTAAAAACATAACTACTGATAAAGAATAACTGCTCAAAGTTATTGCAATGTGCATCCACTGTAGGCTATCGTTCAAACATTGTACCTCCAGGTATAAAATTATTGAAAATTGATTAGCAATATATTATATTGAAACTGTCACACGATGTAATAACAATGTAGTTGTATAAGAACGGGGGAAAAACAGAGTAAACCATACCTACAGCTTTCATACGTTCCTGCCTGGTGCAGAGGTCCCAGAGTCTCTGTAGTATTTCCTCCTCAGTTGGCATGGAGAGACCCAGCTTCAAAAGGGTCCCTACCTCCCCCAGGAGGGCCTGCAGTCTCCCCTGTGACTGAATTTCTGGGAAAACCTGGGAATATCCTACCTTTTGTAGCCTGGTTTTTCCCCTGGCTGGTCGGGAGTTTCCCTTCCAGCTCCTGGATCTGCCTCTCCAGGCACCCTCCCTCCTGCTTGGCTGCGTCAACCACATGCTGACTGGCCTCCAGTCTCTCTGCTAGACTATGGTTCTCCATCTCTGTGCTCCTTTTGGTCAGCAAGGCACTATCTAAATCCTGGAAGACAAAGTTGCAACAGATAACCATTTACTGTACATAATGCATGTGTGAAGATTTAACACATTAATTGATGCTTATACACAACAAAGATGACAGTAGTATACTACTGAAACAAGCCAATTCTAGGCTTTACTGATCTGGAAAAATATATATCCAAGCCAGCACAGTACAGCTTGTATCAGCACAACGTGAAAAGCGTGTGGGTTTTAAAAGGATGCACATATGGATACCTACCAGTTTGAGCAGATCCAGAGCCTCTGCACTGCCTGCTATGTCCCTTTACTCCCGGGCCCCCTCTGCCACCAGTCTCATCACCGTCTCTCTGCTGGCTTTACACTCTACCTCATTAGGACCTTACACTCTCCTCCAACACAGAGACCCTCATCCTCAGTCTGTCCCTCTCAAGGCAGGGCTTCAACTGGGGTCACATTAAGCAGGGCACAATGTTGTGGAACAAGTTCAATATGCTATGTTACTGGCGTCCCGAGTGGCGTCACTACAGACCTGGGTTCAATCCCAGGCTGTGTCACAACCGGCCGTGACCGGGAATCCCATAGGGCGGCGCACAATTGGCACAACGTCGTCCGGGTTAGTGGAGGGTTTAGCCAAGGGGGCATTACTGGGCTCATTGCGCTCTAGCGACTCCTGTTGAAAAATTATCTTAGATCATCAAACACTATGCGATTCACGGTGATGTGGGGAGCAAGAAAATACCCTCTCTTGGGCTAGAAACCCGTTGTTTTTTTATTTTAATCCTACCATTTTATCTGATGTCATATACCTTATATGGGGGGTGGTCCATCCTGCTGCATCGCACACTTCTTGGATCGGGGTCCCTGAAAGGAGGGCTCTGGAAGACGCCATGCCTCTGGTTGAATGAGCACTCACGGCCAAAGGTGAAGGCAAACTGCGCACCTGATAGGCCATAGATATAGCTTGAACAATCCAGTTGCTAATGGTCTGCTTGGAAGCGGGAAGCCCCTTCTTAGACGACCCGAAACACACTAGCAACTGGTCTGACTTCCGCCATGAAGAGGACCTCTGAATATATATTTTGAGAGCTCTGACAGGGCAGAGCAAATGAAGTCTCTCTTCATCCGCCGTCCTGTGGGGTGGAGGGTGCAACGCCTGCAGAACCGTAGGCCGTGCCACATTAGATGGCACCTTAGGCACATAGCCTGGCCTGGGATGCAGGATATCTTTAATGTTGCCTTGAGCAAACTCCAGGCACCCCTGGGATATCGAGAGTGCCGGAAGATCTCCTACTCTCCTCAGAGAAGTAATAGCCAACAGAAAAGCTACCTTTAGAGAAAGGTTCTTGGCCTCAGCCGACTCCAGAGGTTCGAAGGAGGGCTCGACCAGCCCTTCGAGAACCACTGTCAGGTCCCACGTGGGAACTCTGGTACGAGCCGCAGGTCTCATTCTCCAAGCCCCACGGAGGAAACGTACGACCAACTGATGTCTCCCCAGAGGCTCATCACCCAGAGGAGCGTGGAAAGCCGCAATGGCAGCCACGTACACCTCGAGTGTGGATGGGGTAAGACCAGCCGAGAAGCGATCTTGGAGGAACTCCAGCAAATTTGATTCTCGGTGTGCGGACGCGAGCGCTGCCTGGCCGTAGACCTGTGGGGCAGACAGTGCAGCGTGCGTTCGCTGGAAACCGATGCGTCCCGAAGTGCACTTGGCGGCGGGAAGTCGACATCGATTTCCTGCGGGCTCCGCGGAGGAGGCGACCTCGATCGCTCCGCCACGTGTGGGGCAGCCCGCAGAGATCCTACGTTGGTTAGGATCTCTTTGCCGAAGCCTTTTTTGCCTGCAGGACGGCCCTCAGGTCGCCCTGCTTCTGCTGAGGCTTCGGCTGAGAGCGCCGTCTATGCCCCCAAGCTGCTTGAGGGGGGGCTCTAGATGCAACGCTCTCCTTTTGTGCCTGTCTATGGCCGGAGGGGCTGGCAGATTGGCTGCGGCTGCCCACTGGGGGCAGACTTCTTCGGTTTCGAGCGGCGAGGGAGATATTGTTTAAAGGCTGCCGACTGTTTTTTCACCTCCTGAAACCTGTCGACGACTGTGTTAACGGAGTCGCCGAACAGGCCAGACGAAATCGGGGCATCAAGGAGGAAAGCCCTGTCTTTCTCCTTGATGCCCGATAAATTCAGCCAGAGGTGTCTCTCCGTGACCACCATAGCTGCCATAGAACGGCCGATAGCGCGGGCCGTTTCCTTGGTGACACGGAGAGACAAGTCGGCAGCCCTACGTAATTTGGCTATATCATCAGGTGTTGGTCCCTCGCCCTCTTAAATATCTTTAAGAAGGTCGGCCTGGTAAGCCTGCAGCACCGCCATAGTGTGCAGACTGGCACCAGCCCGACCCGCAGCCATATAAACCCTGCCCACCAATTTAGAAGTATCACAGCAGGGTTTGGTGGGCAGCACCGGGGTCTTCAGGGATGACGCAATGTCGGGTGAAAGATAACTAGCCAAAGGCTCTTCCACCTGAGGCATCATCCCGTAGCCATTATCTCTGGCCCCTGTGATGTTACTATAATCAAGGATAGGGGGGTTGGACAAGCGAGATGTATATGGTGTGTTCCACGATTTAGACAAGTCATTGTGAAAAAAATGGCAGACCCCGGCGCTGAGGCTGCTCTCTGTGCTGCAGCGCTCATCCAACTTGCTTTTATTTTGCACTTCCTGCCTTTCACGTGGCCAACTAATATTTAAACGGCATGAGAGACAACCTCCACCAGCTCCTCATATGCGGGGACATGGATTGGCGAGTCATCTCCATAGTCCCCGCCCTCGATGCCACTTCCTCGGAAGCAGACAGCTCGAGCATCATGTTCTCCGCTCGTGAGGAAGAAGCCGCGGGGCGGGCTTCCACACGATTCCTGAGAAAGTGCCTCGGCAGTCTCAGGATCCCCTGTCAGATCCATTTGCGAGCCCCATGATGAGCGCCGCCGCGCCGCCTCAACGGACACGGGACCCGCACCACGGGGCTCGCGAGCCTGGCCATCGTCAAAGATAGCCAGGCGGGTCGGATCGGTAAAGCTTCACACTCCGTGCAAGCAGCCCCCTCGAGAGCTGCCCGCTCGTGCTGCGCTCCCAAACAGAGCATACACAATTGGTGTGTGTCCCCACCCGTGATGTAACGAGGGCAGGGATGCACACACCGCTTGTAGCTCTCACTCGCCATATACAGTGGGGAGAACAAGTATTTGATACACTGCCGATTTTGCAGGTTTTCCTACTTACAAAGCATGTAGAGGTCTATAATTTTTATCACATTGTATGATTTTTAAATAATTAATTTGCATTTTATTGCATGACATAAGTATTTGATCACCTACCAACCAGTAAGAATTCTGGCTCTCACAGACCTGTTAGTTTTTCTTTAAGAAGCCCTCCTGTTCTCCACTCATATCCTGTATTAACTGCACCTATTTGAACTCGTTACCTGTATAAAAGACACCTGTCCACACACTCAATCAAACAGACTCCAACCTCTCCACAATGGCCAAGACCAGAGAGCTGTGTAAGGACATCAGTGATACAATTGTAGACCTGCACAAGGCTGGGATGGGCTACAGGACAATAGGCAAGCAGCTTGGTGAGAAGGCAACAACTGTTGGCGCAATTATTAGAAAATGGAAGAAGTTCAAGATGACGGTCAATCTCCCTCGGTCTGGGGCACCATGCAAGATCTCACTTCGTGGGGCATCAATGATCATGAGGAAGGTGAGGGATCAGCCCAGAACTACACGGCAGGACCTGGTCAATGACCTGAAGAGAGCTGGGACAGTCTCAAAGAAAACCATTAGTAACACACTACGCCGTCATGGATTAAAATCCTGCAGCGCACGCAAGGTTCCCCTGCTCAAGCCAGCGCATGTCCAGGCCCGTCTGAAGTTTGCCAATGACCATCTGGATGATCCAGAGGAGGAATGGGAGAAGGTCATGTGGTCTGATGAGACAAAAATAGAGCTTTTTGGTCTAAACTCCACTCGCCGTGTTTGGAGGAAGAAGAAGGATGACTACAACCCCAAGAAAACCATCCCAACCGTGAAGCATGGAGGTGGAAACATTCTTTTGGGTTGCTTTTCTGCAAAGGGGACAGGACGACTGCACCGTATTGAGGGGAGAATGGATGGGGCCATGTATCGCGAGATCTTGGCCAACAACCTCCTTCCCTCAGTAAGAGCATTGAATATGGGTCGTGGCTGGGTCTTCCAGCATGACAACGACCCGAAACACACAGCCAGGGCAACTAAGGAGTGGCTCCGTAAGAAGCATCTCAAGGTCCTGGAGTGGCCTAGCCAGTCTCCAGACCTGAACCCAATAGAAAATCTTTGGAGGGAGCTGAAAGTCCGTATTGCCCAGCGACAGCCCCGAAACCTGAAGGATCTGGAGAAGGTCTGGTTGGAGGAATGGGCCAAAATCACTGCTGCAGTGTGTGCAAACCTGGTCAAGAACTACAGGAAACGTATGATCTCTGTAATTGCAAACAAAGGTTTCTGTACCAAATATTAAGTTCTGCTTTTCTGATGTATCAAATACTTATGTCATGCAATAAAATGCAAATGAATTACTTAAAAATAATACAATGTGATTTTCTGGATTTTTGTTTTAGATTCCGTCACTCACAGTTGAAGAGTACCTATGATAAAAATTACAGACATGCTTTGTAAGTGGGAAAACCTGCAAAATCGGCAGTGTATCAAATACTTGTTCTCATATATTTTGTGACTGACAGACAACACCAAATAAGACACACACGACAGAGAGCGCTTGCTGAAGAACAGAAAGCTAACTCTGTTTGTGTGCCGACGTCCTTTTGTAACTTCCGCTGATGTCATCACACGTTGCGTCGCGACGCAACACCAATCAAGATTGGCTTAGTTTCATTCATGCTTCAGAGGCGCTACGCTGAGGGGCGTTCTCCCAAAGTGTCGTTCGACGCAGTTCGAGTTCCCTCGAAAGGGAACTAGGACTTCCACCAGGCTGTCCCTATGCTATTTGCTGTCTTTCTCTCTTAAACTGCTAGCACAAAGCCTACGTGAAAATGTGGTTTTCACAAAAGATCATGAAAAAAATTATCAACTGGTCCATATCTGCAGGGAGTTGTGCAACTACCACATATTATACCCATTATACCAGTGTAGAAACTACGTCACTTACATAGGTATTACCATATCCCTTTCAATTCACATTCCTTGCAGAAAGAACTATTTGCAAACCATTTAAAATGTCCAGAAAGACAGTGGTCTTAGAAGGGTAATTATACTTTAAAATACATATGTTATGTGAAGGATGTGGATGAAAGAATTTTGCCAGTGTTTTAATGAATGAAATTTCCCCCCGGGGGATCAATAAAGTGCCTATCTATCTATCTATCTATCTAATGTCCTAGTTTCATTTTTTTTCTTTACCTCCAACTCTATATATCCAAGTGAGCCTATGAGGACCTTGGAGATCAGATTTACCATTATACCCATTGATCAAACGTATAACTGTCACGGTGCGTCGGATATATGGGACGATAGACGGAGCGCTGGTGAAGTGTCATCCTTTTATTTGAAAATGAGATGGACTCACGAAGCATTTACAAATAAAGGAGAGTGAAAAAACAAAAACACGATTCAAACAAAACACAGTGACTTACTTGGGATGTTGCAGGCAGTGCAGACAAACACAAGTGAATAATGATCCACACACAGGTGGCTGTGTGTGGTGACTAAATACTATCCCCAATCAGAGACAACGCTATACAGCTGTCTCTGATTGGGGATGATAATCTCCCTAATAGGAGTGTGAGGACTTGGTTGTGTGCCTCTCATCCTCCCCTAGGTGGGGGTAAGAGGCCTTATCACAACCAAGCCCTCACAGTACCCCCCCCCCTAAGGTGCGGACTCCCGATCGCACACATACAATCCCCCCTCTCCTGAAAGAAAAAATGTCCAAAACTAGGGGGGACATGGCGGGGTACTGAGGTGGTTGCTGGTGGGGGCTCCGGTTCCGGTTCCGGGCGTGGCACAGGCTGTGAGAGTAGCTTTCCTCCTACCTCTCCGTTGCACGCCCGGTCCGGTCCGGACCCCGGCGCGGTGGTTCCCCCCTCAGTACTCCCGCCATTCACCAAGTCCTGTCTGGACCCTGGTGCGGGAGCCCTCGACCCTGGAGCGACGTAGACGACCGGCCCCGGACTGGGCACCGGTGGAGCGGACTGCTCCGGCACTGGAGCGACGCAGACGACCGGCCCCGGACTGGGCACCGGTGGAGGAGGCTCCAGGCCTTGAGCTGTGGCTGGAGGCTCCGGGCTGCTGACCTTCGCTGGAGGTGGCGGAACGCTGACCTTCGCTGGAGGTGGCGGAACGCTGACCTTCACTGGAGGTGGCGGGGCGCTGACCTTCACTGGAGGTGGCGGGGCGCTGACCTTCGCTGGAGGTGGCGGGGCGCTGACCTTCGCTGGAGGTGGCGGGGCGCTGACCTTCGCTGGAGGTGGCGGGGCGCTGACCTTCGCTGGAGGTGGCGGGGCGCTGACCTTCGCTGGAGGTGGCGTGGCGCTGACCTTCGCTGGAGGCCTCGGGCTGCTGACCTTCACTGGAGGCCTCGGGCTGCTGACCTTCACTGGAGGCCTCGGGCTGCTGACCTTCACTGGAGGCCTCGGGCTGCTGACCTTCACTGGAGGCCTCGGGCTGCTGACCTTCACTGGAGGCCTCGGGCTGCTGACCTTCACTGGAGGCCTCGGGCTGCTGACCTTCACTGGAGGCCTCGGGCTGCTGACCTTCACTGGAGGCCTCAGGGCTGCTGACCTTCACTGGAGGCCTCAGGGCTGCTGACCTTCACTGGAGGCCTCGGGCTGCTGACCTTCACTGGAGGCCTCGGGCTGCTGACCTTCTCTGGAGGCCTCGGGCTGCTGACCTTCTCCGGGGGTCTCGGGCTGCTGACCTTAGCCGGAGGTTTCGGGCAGCTGACCTTCACCGGAGACCTCGGGCAGTTGACTCTCACCGGAGGTCTCGGGTTGGACGCCGTGCCCACCCTGGGCACCGACGCAGAGGTGGTCTTCAGCCCTGCAGCTGGTCTGGCTGTCGGCCCCAGACTGGGCACCGACACGCTATGGAGCTCCTGCTCCACAGCGGGACTGAACGTTGTGCCCACCCTGGGCACCGACGCAGAGATGGTTTCCAGCCCTCTGGTGGGGCTGGCTGTCGGCCCCAGACTGGGCACCGACACGCTATGGAGCTCCTGCTCCACAGCGGGGCTGAACGTCGTGCCCACCCTGGGCACCGACGCAGAGAGGGTTTCCAGCCCTGTGGTTGGGCTGGCTGTCGGCCCCAGACTGGGCACCGACACGCTATGGAGCTCCTGCTCCACAGCGGGGCTGAACGTCGTGCCCACCCTGGGCACCGACGCAGAGATGGTATCCAGCCCTGTGGTTGGGCTGGCTGTCGGCCCCAGACTGGGTACCGACGCGCTATGGAGCTCCTGCTCCACAGCGGGACTGAACGTCGTGCCCACTCTGGGCACCGACGCAGAGATGGTCTCCAACCACAGAGCTGTGCTGGCGACCGTCGTTGTAGCCTCCGTGCGAGGAGTAGGCACGGGGCGTACAGGACTGGGGAAACGCACCAGTGGTCTGATGCGAGGCGCTGGCACGGGTCGCGCCGGGCTGGGGAAACGCACCGTTTGGCTAGTGCGTGGAGCGGGCGCGGGCCGTACCGGGCTGGGGAAACGCACCATAGGGCTGGTGCGTGGAGCTGGCACGGGTCGCGCCGGGCTGGGGAAACGCACCGTTTGGCTGGTGCGTGGAGCAGGCGCGGGCCGTACCGGGCTGGGGAAACGCACCGTTGGGTTGGTGCGTTTAGCTGGTACGGGTCGCACCGGGCTAGTGTTGCGCACCGATGGTGTGGTGCGCTGAGTCGGTCTCCTCTTCCTCCGACTCTGGACCGGCGCTGGAGCACGACTGTCCCTGTCGTCCCTACTCCACCGCCAATCCCCATCCTGTGAGGGTTCCTCCGGGAACCCCCACGAGTGAGGGAACAGAAGCACATCGTCGTCGTCTTCCTCCGGCTGTAGGGGCTCCTGGAACCCCCACGAGTGCAGTGGTCGGGGCTCTTCTCCCTCGATCCCCGACCACTCCCATAGCCCCCCCCCAAAATCCGTTTGAGGGGTTTTCTGGGCTCCAGGCTGGTCCTCAACTCTAGCCCGGTGACGTGTCCTCCGTCTCCGGCGCCTCGGCTGCTCCGGACCCCAGCCTTCCTCCACCGAGCGATAATAAGAGTGTTCCTCCTCAGTACTTTTCCCCATACCAAGGAGGATATCTCCTAACGTTATTCCCCGTTGCGTCCCAGGGTGGTGGATCATTCTGTCACGGTGCGTCGGATATATGGGACGATAGACGGAGCACTGGTGAAGTGTCATCCTTTTATTTGAAAATGAGATGGACTCACGAAGCATTTACAAATAAAGGACAGTGAAAAAACAAAAACACGATTCAAACAAAACACAGTGACTTACTTGGGATGTTGCAGGCAGTGCAGACAAACACAAGTGAATAATGATCCACACACAGGTGGCTGTGTGTGGTGACTAAATACTATCCCCAATCAGAGACAACGCTATACAGCTGTCTCTGATTGGGGATGATAATCTCCCTAATAGGAGTGTGAGGACTTGGTTGTGTGCCTCTCATCCTCCCCTAGGTGGGGGTAAGAGGCCTTATCACAACCAAGCCCTCACAATAACAGACAGACACTGCTCAAAAGTAGTTGTTTGTGATTTCTACACTCTGTTGCCACTTTATTAGGTTCACTAGCCTATTCACAAAAAGAAATTGCTCCTACATACACCAAGTCCCGTGGTCTTGGCTTGCTAGACACTAAAGCATGCAGAGAAGTATTCAGGTATTCTGTTACTGTTTGTTTGAACTTTAGAATGTGCAAAATGACAGCACAGTCTGTGATAGTACATTTTTATAAGATGATTGGCTCACACTGTTGAGCACTAAAATACAATTCCAAGGTTGAAATTGGTGAGCGTTTAATGTTGAAAAAGCTTGACATTTTCTTTCTGGAGAACCCTTTGCTGCAGGGTGTGGGAAGGGGGCCAAGCACAGACAGTGAGAGAACAATGTAGTATGCAACTGTGAGGGACAGATTTTGTCTTTGAAGCACAACCTTTAGAAATATGGGTTCCAGAAAACGTTGTTAAATGTGTCAACAATGCATAAAAATGTGGTCCTCTTTTTTTCCAGTCTGCTCAATGTGTGCTTTGCATCATCCAGAGAAAATTGTTCTATTGTCATTACTCTGTTTTATTGTTCTACTATGAGAGATACTAGATACATACTATGACAGCAATTCACTGTAATAGGTACACATATTATATCTGGCACAAGAGACGATTAAACTGATTTGGATTTCAAAGACTGACATTATTGTAATGTTTGATATTACAACATTGATGTGTGATGTCTTTTTATCAACGCATACGTTTTTTGCAAATGGCTGCGGAGGTTCCGGGCTGCAGTCCTTCTCTATAGACTTCGGGCTACGGACCTTCGCTGGAGGTTCCGGGCTGCAGACCTTTGCTGGAGGTTCCGGGCTACGGAGGGCCGGCACGGGACGTACCGGACTGGGGAGGTGCACCGGATGTTGGGTGCGTGGAGCCGGCACAGGAAGCACCTGGCTAGGCGCACGCACTGGAGGTCGGGTGCGGGGAGCCGGCACAGGTCGTACCGGACTGGGAAGGCGAACCGGAAGTCGGGTGCGTGGAGCCGGCACTGGAAGCACCTGGCTGGGCGCACTCACTGGAGGTCGGATGCGGGGAGTAGAGCAGAGGTCCGGACCCGGACTGGACATCGGTGAAGCGGACTGCTCTGGCATGGGGGTGGAGTAGACGACCGGACTGGGGATGCTCACCTTGGGCACCTTTAACTCCAGCTCCCTCCTCTCGCTCTCACACTCCTCCATATTTCGCCAACATAGCTCCATTATCCTCTCATACTCCTGCCTCCAGTATTACACCACGCACTAAGTTTCCGGCCTCTGCGAATACCACCTGGAAAGTGGGACTGGTGCCCCTTCCTCTACACCAGACCACCCCCATAGCCCCTCCCCTTGCTTTCGGGCTCTTCTCCGTCTCGCGCCCCGTCTATAACGCGGAACTTCCTCTCTCTCCGTCTCTCCCCAGTTACGCTGCTTGGTCTCGTATTGGTGGGTCGTTCGAAGCCTACAGCGAAGGTACGCAGCCCAGAACCTCCAGCGAAGGTCGGTAGCCCGGAACCTCCAGCGAAGGTCCGCAGCCCGCAACCCCCAGCAAAGGTCCGCAGCCCGGAACCCCCAGCGAAGGTCCGTAGCCCGCAACCCCCAGCAAAGGTCCGCAGCCCGGAACCCCCAGCGAAGGTCCGCAGCCCAGAACTTCCAGCAAAGGTCCGCAATCCGGGTCCAGCCGTCTGCTCCGCTGCTGAGCCAGAGCAGTCCGCTCCACCGGTGCCTAGTCCGGGTCCAGCCGTCTGCTCCGCTCCAGTGCCTGAGCAGTCCGCTCCACCGGTGCCCAATCCGGGTCCAGCCGTCTGCTCTGCTCCAGTGCCAGAGCAGTCCGCTCCACCGGTGCCCAATCCGGGTCCAGCCATCTGCTCCGCTCCTGAGCCAGAGCAGTCCGCTCCACCGGTGCCCAGTCCGGGTCCGGCCGGCTGCTCCACTCCAGTGCCAGAGCAGTCCGCTCCACCGGTGCCCAGTCCGGGTCCGGCCGTCTGCTCCGCTCCAGTGCCTGAGCAGTCCGCTCCACCGGTGCCCAATCCGGGTCCGGCCGTCCGCTCCGCTCCAGTGCCAGAGCGGTCCGCTCCACTGGTGCCCAGTCCTGGTCCGGTTGTTTTCCCCGCTCCATGGCCAGAGCCGTTTGCCCCACCGGGGCCCAGTCCGGGCCCGGTCATAAGGAGGGGGCACGGGAGAAAACTGTCCACTTCGTCGGAGCCAGAGCCGCCCTCGACGGACTAGTCTTCCCTCCCTATTAACCCCCGGGGGGGGGTACTGTCAGGCTCTGGCCATAGAGAAACCTATTTGCTTCTCCATGTAGCCATGGTCAGAGTCTGACAGTTCTTTTCTTTCTGTTTCTGGTGGTGGTTTGTGTTGGCAGCTGTAGTGCATCGTCTCTAATTAGGGATCATACATAGGTTTGTATGTTCCACACTGGGGATGTGGGTCATTATCGTGTATTTCGCAGTCACGGTGATAAGTAAATGTGCCTATTTACGTTTTGTCCATTCGTGTTTGTTCAGTAGTTCGACATTGGTGTTTTGTGTTTCATAGTACAGAATAAATATGTCGAACAACTATCCCTGCGCTGCGCATTGGTCTATGTATGCACCCTCTCGTGACAACACCTCAGTTATGTGTGCTTCTGTCAGGGTTGTTGTCAAATGCATGTAATTTAAAGTCAATTCAATTAGAAAATGTTCCTAATTGCAAAAGCATGTAACAGAATTTGGGTATTCCAGAACTGTAATTTACATGTAAATAAACATAACCGTGTTTTATGTTTTTAATACTGCTGATAGAATGCTCTGTGTGCCAGAAATGGTACCATTCAGCTTGTCTGGTGATGACAAAGAAGGACTTCAACAAAGCCTTTATAGAAAAGGATTGGAAGGGGCCTCTTTGCTGTGAAATTGGAGACGTATAAATAAATGACTGTTGTGCCTTGTAACTACTTTAAAATGTGGAACTGTTGCACAAAAAATGCAAACATTTATTTGGCATACAACTTAAGATTGTAAACATTGTCTAACTTCATAGAGAACAAATTGCACTTGAAATTAACATTTCTTTAAAGTTATTGCAAATAAATGCATATTTTCATTTTTTTATGCGACAATCACTGAATTAGTTATTGATTTCTTCATCTTTAAATGCAATATTTGTGATTTTATGTATTTCTATCAAATCAAAAACTGGAATTTCTTCTCAAAGCAAAGGTTGTAAAAGTATACTAGATATTTGTAGAATAAATCATACCTAGTTTGACGATTGTCATAATCAGTGAAAACATTATTGACATATAGCTTTAAATGGCATTTTATAGATTTTCTGTATTTCTATTAAGTTAAAACTGGAATTTGTCCTCAAAACAAAGGCTGTAAAAGTATGATAGACATTTATAGAAAAAATCATACCTAGTTTGATGATTTTGTCATAATCAGTGAAAACGTTATTGATTTATATAGCTTTAAATGGCATTTTATAGATGTTATGTATTTCTATCAAATCACAACTGGAATGTTTACTCAAAGCAAAGGTTGTAAAAGTATACTAGACATTTATATAATTAATCATGCCTAGTTTGATGTTTCTGTGACAAATAGTGAATGAGTTATTGTTTTATATCGCTTTTAATGGCATTTGATAGATAATATGTATTTCTACAAAATAAATAATGACATTTTGCCTCAAAACAAAGGTTGAAAAAGTATGTTAGACATTTATAGAATAAACCCTACCTAGTTTTATGTTTCTGTGCAAACAGTGAATTAGTTATTCATTTATACCGCTTTTAATGGCATCATAGATTTTATGTATTTCTATTAAAAAAAATCAGTTTTATGATTTTGTCATAATCAGTGAAAACGTTATTGATTTATACCTCTTTAAATGGCATTTTTTTGATGTATTTCTATTAAATCAAAACTGGAATTTATATTCAAAACAAAGGTTACAAAAGTATGCTAGACATTTATATAATTAATCATATCTAGTTTGAAGATTCTGTGACAAAAGGTGAATTAGTTATTGATTTATACCGCTTTATATGGCATTTTATAGATTTTATGTATTTCTTTACAATCAAAACTGGAATGTTTACTTAAAGCAAAGGTTGTAAAAGTATGCTAGATATTTATAGAATAAATCATACATAGTTTGATTATTCTGTGACAAACGGTTAATTAGTTATGGATTTATACCGCTTTTAATGGCATCATAGATTTTATGTATTTCTATCAAATCAAAACTGGAATTTATATTCACAATGAAGGATGTAAATGTATGCTGAACATTTATATATTTATATATCAGTGAATTAGTTATTGATTTATACCGCTTTAAATGGCATTTTTTTAGATGTAATGTATTTATATTAAATCAAAACTGGAATTTATATTCACAACAAAGGTTGTAAATGTATGCTAGACATTTATAGAATAGGTCATATCTAGTTTGATGATTCTGTGACAAACGGTGAATTAGTTATTGATTTTTACACTTTTAACTGGCATTTGGTGAATGTCTGTTGAATGTCTGAATGTGTGAATATAAAACCAACTTTACCTCGGTCAACAAACCTGCGTTCAAACCTCAAACTGTTATGCGGAGCTAATGTGAATTAACGTAGATACTGTAGTTATTTTAACATGACAACAACCATTGAAACATCTTCTTGTTTTCAAAGCCTGATTTGGTGAGTTATTTTTTTAGGCTAGCTAACGTTAACGTTACATCAAAGACATTAACTAACCCCTTCTGTCTGTGGTTACATCCTGCTCGGTTCTCATTCATTTGAAGCTCGCTATTTAGCTAACGTTACCTTGCAAGTGCTAGTGCACGAACCTTAGCTACATCATGGAAGGTTTGATTTGGGATAGTGATACTCTGGTGCTTTATTGTGAGGTTCATGAACAGCTGCAATCTAGTAACCAATGACCATAGCTAATGCTGCCCAGAGCGTTTATTGTAATCTACCAAGCTAGCTACTGTAGCTAGCTATTGCATGCATTGCCATTCAATGCCATTCGAACAAGGTCAAGCTTCCTGTCCTGCAGTATAGCTAGCTATATTAATGTACAGTACATTGCCAAAATGCCTTTCTATGAGTGAAGGTTTTATCATTGAATAGAATAAACCCCATAGATATGTTGTTCCCATCATTATTAAATATTTATAATTTATTGATTTAGCTAGTCAGTATGCTTATGTTTTCTCTTCTCTTTGCATTCCTGTGCACAGTCCATCCATGCAGACAACATGCTCCGGACACTGTTGTGCCGACTGAGGATACATCAGCCTTTGAGGAGTAGGACATATGCCTATGGCTTCACCCCTGTCAATCTGTCGGACCCTGCAGCTGCATGTGACTCCACCTAGAACTCTTATTAGCTCACTGGACCACCTCAGACTCTGCTCATCATAGGACCTGTCATTCAAACACACACTCCCAACAGCATGGCTGGACTGTCAGATGAGACAGAAAGCTAAACGTTTTGTATGTGTCACAACGTTTCAGCAACCAGTGTTGTGTCACTATCAGCTATCATTGGTCGTCCCACCTCCACCAGACATTGGGGTGTCAGTATACAGAGGAGGCTCAATTCAACGGCCCCTATTAAATCAGTGATTAAACTAGTATTCTGGGACTGCAAGGCCTGGCACACTTCAGAATCATTTTGGTAGCTCATGTTGAACAGTAGTGTGTGCCACAGAAAGTATTTGAGTTTCGGCAGGCAAGAAAATATAATCAAATACTTTCTGTGGCACACATCAGAGTCAAATACTTGTAGGCAAGCAATAAACATTTCAGAACAACTATGGCTGAATCATTATCCTTAAACTTTCAAAAATACTAGTTGAATAAGACATGGGAGAGATGACGAATTTTGGCGAAGAGATTTATTTATAGTGTCACGTTGTGGAATTATGCGACGATAAGCAGAGCGTTGGTGGAGCGACATTCCTTTTATTTTCACTCGTTCTATAAAACAATAACCGAAAACACAAAGGAGAGGTAACAACAGTGAACTGGTGTGAAACCAAAACCAATGAATAGCACACACAAGAATCCACACGCAAGGTGGAAAATGGTGGAACATAAATAGAATCCCCAATTAGAGACAACTCGAGACAGCTGCCTCTAATTGGGGATTGAAATTAACCAAACCAAAAAACACCCAGTACACTGTCAAGCTCTAACTGCAGCCCTACAGCTCCCCCTTAGAGGGAGCCAGATAACCTGGCCACAGTACCCCCCCCCCCCCCAAGGCGCGGGCTCCCGACCGCGCTACTCCCCTCCACCCAAAAAAAAACACACAAGAAGGAGAAGGGAGAACAGAGCAGACCACTGGGGCGGTGTCGGTGGGGGTTCCGGACCAGGTACCGGACGTGGCACCAGATCCGGCAGAGGCTCCGGCTCAGAGGCCGGACTGTAGTCCTTCTCTGGACTGCGCCCCAGTGTAATAGTCAGTTCTGGCACATGAACAGAGTCGACCACCAGTCCCGGACTGGGCGCTGGAACAGAGCAGACGACCACTCTCGTACCGGACTCCAGTGGAGCGGACTGCTCCGCCACTGGAGCAGGGTAAACAACCAGTCCCGGACTGGTAGCACCCACGGAAACACCCACACACCTACCCAAGCACCCTCGAGACCATCCCTCCAGAGCTCTCCGTTTCCATGAAATTTTGGGGTCGTGACAGACTAACCAGGGAATGCCCAACACCACAGGAAACGCAGGCGAATCAATGAGGAATAGCTCAATACTCTCCTCATGATCCCCCTGCGTCACCATTCTTAGCGGCGCTGTGATCTCCCTGATTAGCCCAGACCCCAAAGGACGACTGTAATAGGAATCCCTAACTTCCGGGCAAACGCCCGGTCCATAAAATTACCAGCTGCGCCTGAATCGACTAGCGCCCTATGCTGGGAATGCGGGGAACATACAGGGAACACTACATACACACACATATGAACAACGGAGGGCTCTGGGTGAATTTGGTGCTGACTCACCTGGGAAGGCCCGACAGTGCTCTGCCTGCCATCTCGACTCCCAGGAGGGTCCGTCCAACACCGGCTCGCCGTGTGTCCTCGGCGGCCACAGTTGGTGCAGGAGAAAACTCTGGGAGCAGTCCCTCCCAACTCCATGGGTGTAGGAGTGGGTAGGCTGACAGGCTGGTTTGCCGGACCCTGATCGGGACGTCCTCGGGTGGCCAACAGATTATCCAGCCTGATGGACATGTCCATCAGCTGGTCCAGGGTGAGGGTGGCATCCATGCAGGCCAACTCTCGACGGACGTCCTCTTGGAGACTACACCGATAGTGGTCGATCAGGGCACGATCATTCCAGCCTGCGCTCGCCGCCAGGGTCCGGAAATCCAATGCGAACTCCTGTGCGCTCCTCTTCCCCTGTCACAGGTGGAATAGGCGTTCTCCCGCCGATCTACCCTCGGGCGGATGGTCAAATACCGCCCGAAAATGGCGGGTGAACTCATCGTAATGGTCCAACGCCGCACCTCCCATAAACCATGTGGCGTTGGCCCACAGCAAGGCCCTCCCATCCAGACAGGAGATGAGAGCCGACACTTTCTCTCGCTCCGAGGGCGCCGGGTGGATGGTGACCAGGTATAACTCCATCTGTAGCAGGAACCCCTGGCACTCCATCGCTCCGCCCGCGTACGCCCTCGGGAGCGAGAGTCGTATCCCACCTTGACCCGATACAGGGGGAGGGATCGTCTGAACCATGGAGGGAGCTGGGGGAGGAATGGGAGGCCCCGTCTGTCCCCAACGCTCCATGGTGGACAGCACTCTGTCCATCGCGGTCCCCAGGCGCTGCAACATGTCCTCATGCTGTTGCACCCTCTCCTCCACTTGGACAGGCATGCTGGCCCCACCTGCTGCTTCCATAGTAGGGTCGGTGATTCTGTGATTGCAGGCGCAGGGAGGCAGGAGAGTATAGAGAATAACAACTTATTTAATTACACGGAAACCAAACTCTCCGGTCTGAACAAAAGGGGAAGCTTACGAACAACGTTAGCACCCATACACACACAGTAGAATAATCACCGACAGGGACCCTGGGTGTGCAGAGGGAATAAGACGCACCCACAATTAGTGAACAAATGGGGAACAGGTGCTGAAACGAAACAGGGCAGACAAACACTGAGTGGTGGGTCGGTGGTGGCTCCCGAGGGGAGGGAGCAACTTCGGCCGAAGTCGTGACAGTAAGGTCCCTCAGTCGAGCAGTGAAATTCAATCACAGATTCAACCACAAAGACCAGAGAGGTTTTCCAATGCCTCGCAAAGAAGGGCACCTATTGGTAGATGAGTAGAAAAAAAAGCAGACATTGAATATTATTTTGAGCATGGTGAAGTTATTAATTACACTTTGGATGGTGTATCAATAGACCCAGTCACTACAAAGATACAGGCATCCTTCCTAACTCAGTTGCTGGAGAGGAAAGAACCAGCTCTAAACAGCTGAATGACTAAAGTAAACAATTATAAATGAACAGATAAATCCCCCATTTGTTCCATTTAGGGGAGCTAATGTCTCATTCGGGGGAGCTGAGCCCCTCCTGGCTCCCCCATAATTCGGACCATGGAATAAAAATCAAGGTCAGAATACCACATATCTGTAGACATTTCTCTGCCACACCTTAATTTCTTAGCTCTCCACCCCGAACGAAGAGCGGGTGAATAGCATGCTGTTCTCATGCTTATGTTCAAATTCAGAATATGCATAGAGAGAAAAGTCCATAAAACGGGAATTACGTTCCATTTACGCACGCTTAACTCGGGTCGGAATCCGCCCCATAGGCACAATATGTTCCATAATGTCCATTGAAATATACCAGAAGTATAATGTACAAAAACAACATTGATTAAATCTCTGTTTCCAGTAACATAAAACAACCACAATATAAATGATAACTGTCAACAATGTTTTAAGAGTTTTTAATATGAAAACGTGAACATGGTTGTTGTCCTTGCTTCCGCTTTTTCACATGCAGTGTTGTGGTGGATGAGAAAAGTCAGAGTAGCCGTGGGGAACTCCCTGCCAGGGGTGTATTTACTAGGAACCAAAAGAAACCAAACGTACAGAAACGGGGAGGGATCAATCTGAACTGATCCAATATGAAACGTTTTGCTACGGTTTGCTACAGTTTGCACTAATGAATATACGCTATAAATTAGGTGGTGGGCTGGTTCCTGGCAGACAGCTAGATGACTAAACGGAGCAGAAAGGGGAAATGCTTCTTCGAGCATTTGTCTGTTCTGTTTTAATAATGTTGGTGTTATAGGACAGTCTACGCAGCACGATATCAGGTAAAATATTCATGATTAAGTTTGGAGTTGCTTCAGTCCTATTATTTAATTTAGCCTTCAACGTTATCACAGTACGCAAGGTTATGATGAGATTTGTTTTGCTTATCAAGTTTAGTCTGCGAGTGAAATTGGGTGCTGCTTTATTTCATTTGAATGTTAATTATTCCTTAAATGTAATGTGTTGCGCCTGTTGTCTGTTACAATAAATAATGTCGCCAATATAGTTGTGTATCTGCGCTTGGTTTTGGCCCGACACTTTTGCCATGGTGTTCAGTTTGGGCACAGAAAAAACTTGTCATATTGCATTCTCTTGTGTAGCCAACTGTGACAGTAAATACATGTAGCATCATGAAAGAGATTATAGAGAGATTATAAATCATAACCTAAACCTATAATTAAATGCCTGGAAAGGGTACAAGGTGTGTTAAAGGGTGGTAAAGGAACACACCACAGATTTGATAATCCATGTCTTTCAGTGATCAAATTGTTGTGAAAATCTTGACTTTTGTTATAGATGTCCTATGAGTCAATGGCCTGTAATATAATAACTGATGTCTAAAAAAAGTAAAGTAACAATTTTTTTTTTATTCATAAAGAAAAAATTTAACATTGAAAAAAAATAATTCTCTCATAAAAGTATTGCACTAGGCCTTTATTAGTCCTGTATCGCAGAGCCAGTGCAGGCAAAAATGTGTCCAGCCCCAATGCCTACTCTGAGGAATTAGGTGTCATTTAATTTCCTCTTATAAAATGGTGTTAAATTGCCTTAATAGAAAGCGGGCTTGTGGCTGTTATCTGTTTAAGTCAGATATGTTGCACTTAATACAGTTTATGCAGCTCACTAACTTTTTAAGGCAAGAAAAAGTAAACTTTTGCTGAAATTTCTTGCATGATAATAAAGAATGAAAACTGCACTGTTCTAGCAGGGTTCTGCTCTACAATATACAGTAAGTAGGATGAAAGTGAGGAGATGATCAGGAGATGACCCCATGAACATACAGTAACCCTCAAAACATTTTCCTCCCATTCCAGGTAGGATGAGAGACAGACTGGTTGACCTGAAGGGGGTGGCCCCCACTTCTCCAGACACGGACAAGGGAGGTCAGGGTCAGAGCAATGATGACGAGGAAGAGCTGGAGCAGCAGTCAGTGGTGTTCGAAGACATGATGGACAGCATCTTCAGAGAAGCCCAGTCCATGAGGAAGGAGATCTCTCTGCTCCGGATGGACGTGAAGCGTCTGGACAAGCAGAACACCCGATTCCTCACCTCTGTCCGGCGGATCAGCTCCATCAAACGAGACTCCAACGCCCTGGCCAAGGGCATCAAGACCCGGGGGGAGGGCATCTACACACGGCTGGAGAAGATCGGCATGCAGCACAAACAGCTGGAAGAAGAGCACGGTGCCCATTCTGCTCTGGTCCGCATGGTGCGCTCACAGTATGTTTCTCTCACCGGGGCCTTCCACAAGGCCATGTCTGAGTACAACCAAGCAGAGATGAGCCAGAGGGAGAACTGCAAAACCCGGATCCAGCGCCAGGCAGAGATCATGGGCAAGGAGGTGACCGGTGAACAGATCGAGGAGATGGTCGAGACGGGTAAGTGGAACGTGTTCTCCGACAACCTCCTCACGGACGGGCGGACGGCACGATCCGCGCTCACAGAGATCGAGAACCGGCACAAGGAGCTGGTTGAGCTGGAGAGTCGGATCAAGGACATCCATGAGCTGTTCTTCCAGATGGCTCTGCTGGTGGAGGAACAGGGGGCCATGTTGGACAACATAGAGGCCAACGTAG
Source organism: Thymallus thymallus (assembly GCA_023634145.1). Classification (NCBI taxonomy): domain Eukaryota; kingdom Metazoa; phylum Chordata; class Actinopteri; order Salmoniformes; family Salmonidae; genus Thymallus; species Thymallus thymallus. The sequence goes on from CM042406.1 coordinate 18,505,144, forward strand.
TCGCCACAATAGACTTCGTGGGCAAGGCCCAGGCTCAGATCAAGATGGCGGTGAAGTACAAGAAGAACAACCCCTGTAGGAAGTTGTTCTGTTGCTGTTTCCCTTGCTGCAACAAGTGAGACAGACAGAGACCGATATCAGTGTTATTTTCTTATCTCAAGTCAAGATCCTCTCAAAAGTGTTTTTATAGCCATGAAAAGTAATCAATTTGCAGTTGTTTACACAAGTATGCACTTGATCCTGAAACAGTATGTGTGTTCCAATGTTCACTGAGTGTACAAAACATTAAGAACACCTTCGTAATATTGAGTTGCACCTACTACCATACCCCATTGAAAGGCACTTAAATATTTTGTCTTGCCCATTCAACCTCTGAATGGCACACATACACAATCCATGTCTCCAGGCTTAAATATCCTTCTTTGACCTGTCTCCTTCCCTTCGTCTACACTGATTGAAGTGGATTTAACAAGTGACGACAATAAGGGATCATAGCTTTCATGGAAAGTGCATGTTTTGTACACTCAGTTCCTAATGTTTTGTACACTCTGTATGTTTGTTTAAAATTATTTATGCAGTATGAATGAGAAGGTCCCATTTTGTATGTCATGCAGCTATTTCTGCCTCTTATTGTAGAATATACATTTTATATTAGCGCCCTTGCCTAGCTGGTGTTAGGAGAGAAGACCCAGTATATTGATGTCAAACCACAGAAGCTAACATGCAAATTAATAGTGTGATATGGGGTGTTCCATTTCTCTAATGAAGAAAACATTTGTTCCGTGGTCCAGGCTGGCAGTTAAAAGAATACTTGATTTGTCAGCCAAGAATGTTTACTTGTGTGCAGTTCAAATGCTTGCTCTTCCTACTTGTCCTATAACTCTCAGCTGTATTGAATGTTTGATTTTACAAAAAAAAATGTATTTCTTTTATGATAGGATATTATGATTCTTATAAATTCAAATGCTGTTGAATGGCCCTTTTGTTTCATTTGAGCATTCATTTTTGATATACACAATAACTTGATCATGATGCATCATTCTAAACTATTATCACACATTTGAGTTCCTTTCTTGGAGACACAACCGTTATTGCTACACTGACTGATATTGCAACTCAAGGCAACCTCAAAATGACTCAACAGGATTTTACATTGTTAAAAAAACAAGAATGTGTCTTGATTTTTCCATTTATATAGTGCACATCACATGCCGTTATCCAAGAGAGCATAGCTATTTTTAGTGTCCAGCATCATATTCAGAATTGAGTCTCAGCCTATAGTATAGAAGGTAGAACACTAAATGAAACTCAATGTTTTAGAATGTGAGTCAATCACTACAGGAAGTGTGCAGTATTTGGTTGGTCATTGGGCAAACAAGCTTTGCCTATACCAATGCTTCTGCAGCCTGTGGGTTTTGCATAGGCATACTCTGTGTAGCAACCCATTTAAAAAGGCTAGCTATGCTCTGGGTATGCCTACTTCTTTTGTAGGCTTTGACTAGTCACAAACTGGTGTAAAGTACTGAAGTAAAAATACTTTAAAGTACTACTGTACGTGGACATCCCTACTGCCTCTGATCTGGTGGACTCACTAAACACAAATACATAATTTGTAAATTATGTCTGAGTGTTGGAGTGAGCCCCTGGCTATCCGTAGATTTAAAAAACAAGAAAATGGTGCTGTCTGCTTTACTTAATATAAGGAATTAGAAAGTATTGATACTTTTGCTACTTATAAGTATATTTTAGCAATAACATTTACTTTTGATACTTAAGTATATTTAGAACCAAATACTTTGTATTTTACTTAAGTAGTATTTTACTGGGTGACTAACTTTTACACAGGTAACTTTCTATTAAGGTATCTATACTTTTACTCAAGTATCACAATTAGGTACTTTTTCCTCCACTGGTCACAAAGTTATCCCCAATGAAATGATTGCCTATGTTTAAATCAAGGTAAAATAAGACAAAGCACATCATTCAAATAACTACAATTGACTGCCCAATTTATGCTGTATCGTCATCAAGGGAATGTATTTATTTGATAGAACACATTGTCAAGCGTTTGATTTGTATCTGTTGATCAGGCTGAAGTCATTATGGTCAATCAACAGTTGTCTTGCAACATCGTTACAATGGAATGTCAGAGTAGCAATCTGCTTTGATAATCACAGTAGCACCCGCTGCAACGATATATGATGTCGTTTGATATATTGTTTATACATCGGAATGTTTTGCGAGTAGCATGCAATAAAATGATTAACCTTGCATTAAGTCAAGATATGGATGACCTGTTTTTGTGACATGTTTTGACGCTAACCAGGATGGCCGAGTGGTTAAGGCGTTGGACTTAAGATCCAATGGACATATGTCCGCGTGGGTTCGAACCCCACTCCTGGTAGACTTTTTATTCATAGTTTGAGTCCCTGATGTTGATTAGTAATGTTCATACTACAACTAAATATGTGGGGAAAAGGTATTCACGACCTGAAAAAGTTACAACGCTACCATTGTATATTATATTGTCAATATAGTGACCGCACTAACAATGGAAATACATGTCCTCAAAGATGGAAGGCAGGCGAGATCAGGTGGGACCAGTCTAGCCAATGAGAGGGCAGATACGCGAACGACAGGCCATAGAGATAGATAGAGGACTCATCTTTGTATCGGTGCCATTGTACAGTCGTGGCCAAACGTTTTGAGAATGACACAAGTATTGGTCTCGACTTTTGCTGCCTTAGTGTTGATGATGGCAATTTGCATATACTCGAGAATGTCATGAAGAGTGATCAGATGAATTGCAATTAATTGCAAAGTCCCTCTTTGCATTGAAAATGAACTTAATCCCCAAAAAACATTTCCACTGCATTTCAGCCCTTCCACAAAAGGACCAGCTGCCATCATGTCAGTGATTGTCTCGTTAACACAGGTGAGAGTCTTGACAAGGACGAGGCTGGAGATCACTCTGTCATGCTGATTGAGTCAGAATAACAGACTGGAAGCTTTAAAAGGAGGGGGGTGCTTTAAAATCATTGTTCTTCCTCTGTCAACCATGGTTACCTGCAAGGAAACACGTGCCGTCATCATTGCTTTGCACAAAAAGGGCTTCACAGGCAAGGATATTGCTCCTGGTAAGATTGCACCTAAATCAACCATTTATCAGATCATCAAGAACTTCAAGGAGAGAGATTCAATTGTTGTGAAGAAGGCGTCAGGGCGCCCAAGAAAGTCCAGCAAGCACCAGGACCGTCTCCTAAAGTTGATTCAGCTGCGGGATCGGGGCACCACCAGTGCAGAGCTTGCTCAGGAATGGCAGCAGGCAGGTGTGAGTGCATCTGCACGCACATTGAGACGAAGACTTTTGGAGGATGGCCTGGTGTCAAGAAGGGCAGCAAAGAAGCCACTTCTCTCCAGGAAAAACATCAGGGACAGACTGATATTCTGCAAAAGGTACAGACTGCTGAGGACTGGGGTAGAGTCATTTTCTCTGAGGAATCCCCTTTCCGATTGTTTGGGCCATCCGGAAAACACCTTGTCCGGAGAAGACAAGGTGAGCGCTACCATCAGTCCTGTGTCATGCCAACAGTAAAGCATCCTCAGACCATTCATGTGTGGGGTTGCTTCTCAGCCAAGGGAGTGGGCTCACTCACAATTTTGCCTTAGAACAGAGCCACGAATAAAGAATAGTACTAACACATCCTCCGAGAGCAACATCTCCCAACCATCCAAGAACAGTTTGGTGACGACCAATGCCCTTTCCAGCATGATGGAGCACCTTGCCATAAGGCAAAAGTGATAACTAAGTGGCTCGGGGAACAAAACATCGACATTTTGGGTCCATGGCCAGGAAACTCCCCAGACCTTAATCCCATTGAGAACTTGTGATCGATCCTCAAGAGGCGGGTGGACAAACAAAAACCCACAACTTCTGACAAACTCCAAGCATTGATTATGCAATAATGGCCTGCCATCAGTCAGGATGTGGCCCAGAAGTTAATTGACAGCATGCCAGGGCGGATTGCAGAGATCTTGAAAAAGAAGGGTCAACACTGCAAATATTGACTCTTTGCATAAACTGAATGTCATTGTCAATGAAAGCCTTTGACACTTATGGAATACTTGTAATTATACTTCAGTGTACCATAGTAACTACTGACATAAAGATCTAAGAACACTGAAGCAGCAAACTTTGTGTCATTCTGAAAACTTTTGACCACGACTGTATAGTCTTTGACAGCATGGGCAGCGCCATTGAGGCTAATGAGCCTCCCAAATCATAGGAATCCCCACCTAGTTGACTTCTTAAAAATTGTGAAAGCTCTCTATGGCAATGTTCATCGAGTCTTCTACATATCTGTATAACAGGCAAAACTCAGATATAAAGTTGTTTTTCAAAGTTTCTGAAATGCCCCGTGTCCACTTACATCAGTGACTTCATAACAACCTAAACATTACGAAACTTCTATTAGATCAAATAAACCTCAAATAGCAAATTCTCATTGACCTCCATACAGGTTTTGGTCGGAGTAAAACATAGTGAAACCAAAGATTATGGATATACTGAAAAGAAACATGTCTCTCCGCCCTAACAATGGGAGGTCACAAAGCCCTATGGCAGGTTGTCTAACTCCCGCCTACCATTGGTGGATACCCTTGGTGGATAAATCTCATTATTGTAATCCTTTTTTAAATATTTGATGAGGGTTGTTGATGTCAACCGCCTGTATTCAATGGAAAGAGCCTGGCACCGACAGACATGCCAGCTCTGCTTCTAGCTCCCAAGCATCTTTGCAGTATTTTGTTTTTTTGTGTGTTATTTTTTACATTATTAGCCAAGAAAGTTTTTTGTGTTATTACATACAGCCGGAAATAACTTTTGGATATCAGAGCGGCAGTAACTCACCAGCATTACGACCAGGAATACTACTTTCCCGAATTTGATCTTTTGTTTGTACCCCCCAGGGCAATTAAACTGATCCCAGAGGCTGCTCCAAAATGCCGCCAACGGAGAAGAGGTATTCGGACTGGAGTTCTAGTCCGAGGTGTGCACACCATCCACCGCTTACGAGTATATTACTCACTAATGTTCAGTCTCTGGACAATAAAGTAGATGAGCTCAGGGCGAGGATCTCCTTCGAGAGAGACATCAGGGACCGAAACATACTCTGTTTCACAGAATCATGGCTCTCTCCGGATGTACTGTCCCCGTCCATACAGCCAGCTGGGTTCTTAGTACATTGGGCAGACAGGAATAAAGAACTCCCTGGGAAGAAAAAAGGCGTGGTGTATGTTTCATGATTAACTACTCATGGTGGGATTGTGATAACGTGCAGAAACTCGAGTCCTTTTGTTCACCCAACCTAGAATACCTCACAATCGAGCATATTACCTCCCAAGAGAAGTCTCTTCCGTTATAGATAGATAGATACTTTATTGATCCCCGAGGGGAAATTTCTTCATTGCTCCTCTCTTCTTATAGGTAGAAACTCAAACAGGAAGTACCCCTGCTAAGGTCTATTTAACGCTGGTGCATCAAAGAGGGATTGAGGAATTTTCCTGGCACCACTCCGCCAGGGCCCTTATCTCCTCCCTGTAGGCTCTATCGTCATTGTTGGTAATCAGGCCTACTACTGGTGTATCGTCTGCCAACTTGATGATTGAGTTTGAGGCGTGTGTGGCCACGCAGTCATAGGTTAACAGGGAGTACAGGAGGGGCCCCTGTGTTGAGGATCAGCGTAGTGGAGGTGTTTCCTACCTTCACCACCGGGGGGCGGCCCGTCAGGAAGTCCAGGACCCAGTTGCAAAGGGCGGGGTTCAGATCCAGGGCGTCGAGCTTAATTATGAGCTTGGAGGGTACTATGGTGTTAATACTAGGACTGATAAGACTAATTTCCATCAACTTACTTCTCAGAGTTCTTATTCCGTTTGAACATGTTGAGCAGGCTGTTGCTCCGGCAAGCAATCTACTTTACTAATGAGCACAAATTCTCAATCTATTGTACACGGAACAATAATGTTTTCTATCCATTTGATGAATATTCCCTTTTGTCAATAACAGCTTCTACACATAGTAACATGCTTGACTGAAAAAATATTTAAACATGTCTTCAGACTTTATGGAGGTTATGGGGGTGATGCTGTTGTCCATCAGATTTCATATTATGCCAAAGTTATCAATTAGGAAGAGGGTGCTGTTCAGAATGACACGTTCATGACAGTTGATGTTCACTGGACTCTCCAAATGCAATGTTGAATGAGCACCATGGATAAAGGAGAGGAAAACAGCTTTGCCACACACACACACACACACACAGTATTGAAGTCAAACTTCACCAAGTCATCCAATGTTTGCTTCATGAACAATTGTTGCATCTTCTAAAATAAATATAGAATTACTTGTTTTCATTCTGTTTCTTTATGCTGGATGTGAGTAATTTAGCAGCTCTATGGTATAATGTATTGTTTTTAAATATATATAGTCAGTCACTTCAATTATTTTAGGTTGCCTTTTAACAATTTTGCTAAGATTATGTGTTGTTACTTTGCACATGCTGAAACAGTCATCAGTTATTATCTGAAAATGTCAACTACGCTTTAAAAAAGTTGTTGAGTGAAATTAGCACTCGTCAACCTCGGATGTGTATTAAGTATGCATGTAAAGTGGACTTGAGTGCTGAAAACCTAAAACATATCAAACTTAATTTACCAGGAGAGATAGTGGACAAGCAAACATAAGAATCATCACAGACACCCTTGTAAAGTATTGTGTAATATGTTTCTTGTTGAATATGTAATATAGTGAAACAAAATGTTTTCTATGCTTCAAACTACAGATTTAAGGGCATTGAACTGGTAAACAATGGCATAAAGGAGTAAAGAGAAAATACATTTACAATGGTTATTTATATATTAGTATTACCCACATCCGCCCATTAAAACACTTAGGTAGAGCAGAGAGGACTTAGAGCGTGTGGCTTTGCAACACACGTGTTTGTTACATCTCCACACTGGGATGATTTTAACAGTGCAACACCACACAGGTCACGTTCAGGTAGGAGGGCACCAAAAATAAATGAATTAAAACACAAAATTAATGAAAGAGCACACAGGGCCACAGCACTTCAGGAGCATGCAGACACCAAAAATATCCCTGGCATCAATATTTTCAACTGGCTTGGCTTGCTATTACAGCACCACAAATGTAAATCTATTAGAAGCAGATAACATTTTTATTGAGAGGGGTAGCTGCAAACAATTGTACCGGGCAGATGGAATCGTGTGGGCAAGCGGTTTGCTGATGTCAACGTTGTGAACAGAGTGCTCCATGGTGGCGGGTGGGGTTTAAGGTATGGGCAGGCATAAGCGACAGGCAACGAACACAATTGCATTTTATCAATGGCAATTTGAATGCAGAGTTACCGTGATAAGATCCTGAGGTCCATTGTTGTGCCATTCATCAGCCACCATCGCCTCATGTTTCAGCATGATAATGCACGGCCCCATGTCGCAAGGATCTGTACACAATTCCGGGAAGCTGAAAATGTCCTATTTATTTAAAATTGACTATTTTCCTTATATGAACTGTAACTCAGTAAAATCTTTGAAATTGTTGCATGTTGCATTTATATTTTTGTTCAGAGTAGTTCCATGCTTGCAAATCTTAATATATTCACACATCAAGTTATGTGCTTGCAAGTGTTGTTACATTTATTCACAAAATAAGTCATATTTTACATGTGCAAATCATACATGTTCGATAAGTATGCATTTTTTTTTTTACATTATGTGACTTGACATGAAAATAATACATTTGATCTGCTTCTAAATAGCCTAGTACTGTATCCTAAAATAATAGCTATTGGCTCAGAGCTTTACATCATGTCAGCCAGAAGATGACAGTGTTACACAGAATAACCTAGTTGGAATCACAATTTCTCTACCTCAGTGTCACTTCAATATAAACATCCTGGTATTACTGCATAACTACATTTAATTTACAACCATTATGACAAATGCATTATACATCCATTGTCCAACCTGAGTGTTAACTAAGGCAAAGTCAATTGTGTTGGGCCAGACTGGTTCTTCAGTCAGTTCTGCTGTGCCCATACAGTCTATGGCTGGGCTGGCCATGATACATGGCTGTTGACTCCTTTGCCGCATCTACGACCATGTATAAGGGCTATGGCTGTGCTAGACTGGTGGTGTAACGGTAGGAGACAGTTCCCACCCATTCAGTCAGTTCTGTTAGGGCACACTGGTCCTTCAGTCAGTTGTGCTGGGCCTATACAGTCTATGGCGGAGCTAGGCTGGTGGTGTAGAGGTAGGAGACCGTACCAGCCTGTATCTGGAAGGTCTGGCCCTGGATATGGTGGCTTGGGATCTGTTCACTGGTCTGACTGATTGAGATGGGCTGGCTGCTCTGGCTGTTGATGTGGATAGCCTGGGCCTGACCCTGCTGCTCTCTGCTCATCTGCCCCAGTATGGCACCCTGGTCCTGGTTGACAGCCAGCTGAGAGAGGGTCTGGTGCTGCTGCATGACGTGGAGCTGCTGTACAGAGCCAGGGCCAGGGAGGGAGCCAGGCCTGGGTGTTATGTGCAGGGGCTGGGGTGGCCCATGGTGGGCCTGAAGGTGCTCCATGTCCTCCTTGGATAGAGTGATGACATGCATCTGTTCAGGCTGCCCTGTGACCCCAACTCCGTTGGTCATGTGTCCGTCCTGCAGCACGCTGATAGTCTGGATCTGCTGATGGTCCACGCTGCCCTGAATAATAATAATACATTGGATTTAACGCGCCATTTAAAAAAAAAAAAGGACAAAGCCCTAGCCCTTTATTGAGCATTAGAGAGGAAACCCAGCATTGGACAAGCATAGGACAATACAGATACATAGACATACTGTACATCAGCACACATAGAACTGAGTACTGATGGCTGGTGTGTCCAAATACGATACATATAAACAAAATAATAAAACCTGCATAAAAGCAAGGGGACTGTACGATACATTGCCTGCACCCCAAATGGCACTACTTTTGACCAGAGTCTGATGGGCTCTGGTCAATTGTAGTGCAGTATATAGGGAATAGGGTGACAAAGCCATTATTGGCTCACTTTACCTGTGTGACCAAGGCCACGTTTTGCATGTGTCCTGACGGCTGGGTGAGGAGGGTCAGTCTGGAATGGGCCTGGTCTGCCGCCTCCGAGACCCCTCCCTCTGTTGTAGTAATAATGCTGATGCCCTGATCATGCCCACAGTGACTGGGCACAAAGTTGAGGTTGTTGAGGTTATCCACATCTCCAGTCACAACCAGCTGTATCTCCTGCTCTGGGTGGCCAGGTAGCTGGTACTGCTGGAGCTGTAGGATGCTGCGTACCTGTGTATAGATGATGTAATGTTTTATAGTTGATATCAATTACATACTTCACTATAATTTCCTACAGCGTCACAAAGCTCTGAGTGGTCCATAGTGTGGTTTTGAAATCTGTAATTTGTATTGTCAATTATACTGTAATATTGTGGCGTGACACTTAAATAAAAATGTCCTAGCTCTACCTCCTCCGTTGCCCCTGTGGTGACCCCAGCATCCTCCTCCACCATCCCACCCCTGCTCTGGGCCTCCTCTGTGATGGTGACTACGCTCTCCTTGTTGTGGGTTTTGGTGTGGGTCTTTAGGTTGTCCAGGCGAGCGAAGGACAGGTTGCAGAAGGAGCAGGTGAAGGGCTTCTTTCCGGTATGGGAGGCTACGTGACGTCGCCTGGCACTGGCGTCAGAGAATGACTTGTTGCAGACGTTACAGACATATGGCTTCTCTCCTCTGGAAATACAAACATGTTCACACTGGTAAATGGATAGGATCACATTTTCTTTCATGTTTGTTGTGGACTTTTCATGTGTAGAACAAATTCGTTATAAGCCCCTTCTGAGTTTGTCATCATCACAAGCACATTCATTGTGTCATATTTTATGTGTGAAAATAAATAAAAGAAGCATTTGGTAAGGTTTTTTTTTTCTTCCATAATCTCTCAGGATGGGTGTAGGTACATTCTATGACTAGACCTTGTAGAATAACTCAACCTTGTATAAGTCATATCTCACCTGTGAATCCTGATGTGTGTCTGTAGTGTGCTCTTGGCTGTAAAACACTTTCCACAGATCTCACAAGTGAAAGGCTTCTCACCTGTAACAAGATCAGCAACTACAACAAATTACATAGTAACACATAAGAATTTGTATAAGTTAAACCTAGTCTCACTCTACCTGTGTGAGTTCTCATGTGCTTCTTCAGTTGAGCTGCATCCATGAACCTACGTTGACAGTGTGCACATTCTGGTAAAGATTTACCCGTATGCACCCTATAGTGGCTCTTTAGTTGTCTCTTCTGGCTGAACCTCTTTCCACATTTGTCACAGCTGAATGTTTTCTCATCTAGGATTCAAAAGAGAGAATAACAGTCCAATAACAATTAATTAAAGGCAAACTTATACATTAGTTATTCTGAATATGAAAGATGAAAGCAGAATTGAACAGGGATACATTTTATACGTTTTGATTGAAGTTGTATACCCCAAGAAACACAGTAAACCATGGCTATAAGTCAGTCAAGTAGGCAACCTGTGTGTAGGTTCATGTGATCCACTAGTGAGTGTTTGGTGGACAAGGCTTTAGAGCAGACAGTACAGACGAAGGGTTTCTCTCCAGTGTGCATCCGCTGGTGAACCAGGAGGGTGTGCTTCTGTGTGAAACTCTTCCCACACGCAAAACACTTGAACGGCTTTTCACCTGGTGGGAACATTTTAAAACATTATTATCACTCAGACTTATAAAATAATAGCTTAAATCTAATTGGAGGGATGTAGTCACAGGCCTCACCTGTGAGGAACTTGTCAATAATAAATGTGTGCTAGTAATTCTATTTAGAATGAAATAAGCCAATAAAAACAATCCTGGAAGTAGTGGAGAGTAGTAGAGGTCCCAGGCCTCACCTGTATGTGTCCTTTGGTGTATCTTTAAGAACAGGTGGTTTTTGAACACTTTCCCACAGTCTTCACACCGTGCCTCTGTGTTGGGGTATTTTCTCTTCCTGCCCCTCTTCCCTGGCTCTCTGCATTCAGACGTAGTGTCGTCCCGGTCCCCCACCCTGTAGCCCTTAAATTTCACCGGCGGCCTGATCTTCCTCTTACTCTGCCGCCTAGTATGGGCTGATTTAGGATCATAGTCTGCATCATCAGAGTCTCTTATTGGAGAAGACAGTTTAGCATGTGACTCAACCAGACATTCTTCAGTGTCTACACGGTCTACTATGACATCATCAACTATAACCTGCTGCTTTTCATTGGCTGCTTCCTGGATATTGATAACATCACTTCTTACTTCCTGTTTACTGGACTTTTCCAACGTCTTCACAGACATGTCCACTTCATTCTTTCTGGGACGACCCCTTTTCCGTTTCGGCTGCGTTGCTGATGATGTCCCTCCTCCCAGTCCTTTACTTTCTCCGCTGTCTGTGTTCACTTCCGGTCTCACCTCGAAACCAGGACAGGTGATGTTACTAAGGCCCCTCCCCTCTACACCTGGATAGGTAATGTTCAGGTTATGGTCCGCGTGGGCTTTCACAAGGTCACTAACCTCTAGGAGTCTGGCCAGGTCTAGTAGCTGCTCGGTAACACTCTCCTCCACAGATACCTGCAGGGAGAGAAATGGAAGAAAATCACTCTCGGATGTAAGATCCTTGAATTTTCAGTGCACGTCAAAATGATTACACTCCTTGAATTCAATGTAAAATGCACAATTATGTAAACATCAAAATTATTTTGGTTTCCCCCTGGGATTTCACTCCATCACCCCTATATACAGTGGGGAGAACAAGTATTTGATACACTGCCGATTTTGCAGGTTTTCCTACATACAAAGCATGTAGAGGTCTGTAATTTTTATCATAGGTACACTTCAACTGTGAGAGACGGAATCTAAAACAAAAATCCAGAAAATCACATTGTATGTGATTTAAATAATTAATTTGTATTTTATTGCATGACATAAGTATTTGATCACCTACCAAACAGTAAGAATTCCGGCTCTCACAGACCTGTTAGTTTTTCTTTAAGAAGCCCTCCTGTTCTCCACTCATTACCTGTATTAACTGCACCTGTTTGAACTCGTTACCTGTATAAAAGACACCTCTCCACACACTCAATCAAACACACTCCAACCTCTCCACAATGGCCAAGGCCAGAGAGCTGTGTAAGGACATCAGGGATAAAATTGTAGACCTGCACAAGGCTGGGATAGGCTACAGGACAATAGGCAAGCAGCTTGATGAGAAGGCAACAACTGTTGGCGCAATTATTAGAAAATGGAAGAAGTTCAAGATGACGGTCAATCTCCCTCGGTCTGGGGCACCATGCAAGATCTCACCTCGTGGGGCATCAATGATCATGAGGAAGGTGAGGGATCAGCCCAGAACTACACGGCAGGACCTGGTCAATGACCTGAAGAGAGCTGGGACCACAGTCTCAAAGAAAACCATTAGTAACACACTACGCCGTCATGGATTAAAATCCTGCAGCGCACACAAGGTCCCCATGCTCAAGCCAGCGCATGTCCAGGCCCGTCTGAAGTTTGCCAATGACCATCTGGATGATCCAGAGGAGGAATGGGAGAAGGTCATGTGGTCTGATGAGACAAAAATAGAGCTTTTTGGTCTAAACTCCACTCGCCGTGTTTGGAGGAAGAAGAAGGATGAGTACAACCCCAAGAACACCATCCCCACCGTGAAGCATGGAGGTGGAAACATCATTCTTTGGGGATGCTTTTCTGCAAAGGGGACAGGACGACTGCATCGTATTGAGGGGAAGATGGATGGGGCCATGTATCGTGAGATCTTGGCCAACAACCTCCTTCCCTCAGTAAGAGCATTGAAGATGGGTCGTGGCTGGGTCTTCCAGCATGACAACGACCCGAAACCCACAGCCAGGGCAACTAAGGAGTGGCTCCGTAAGAAGCATCTCAAGGTCCTGGAGTGGCCTAGCCAGTCTCCAGACCTGAACCCAATAGAAAATCTTTGGAGGGAGCTGAAAGTCCGTATTGCCCAGCGACAGCCCTGAAACCTGAAGGATCTGTATGGAGGAGTGGGCCAAAATCCCTGCTGCAGTGTGTGCAAACCTGGTCAAGAACTACAGGAAACGTATGATCTCTGTAATTGCAAACAAAGGTTTCTGTACCAAATATTAAGTTCTGCTTTTCTGATGTATCAAATACTTATGTCATGCAATAAAATGCAAATTAATTACATAAAAATCATACAATGTGATTTTCTGGATTTTTGTTTTAGATTCCGTCACTATGATAAAAATTACAGACCTCTACATGCTTTGTAAGTGGGAAAACCTGCAACATCGGCAGTGTATCAAATACTTGTTCTCCCCACTGTACCTGGGCACTGTAGATGAACTCCAGTACAGCTCCGAAGGTCTCCGCCGCCATGCCGTCCAGTCTGTAGGTAGACTGGCTGATCTGCTCCTCAGCAGTGAACATGAGGGAGAAGTAGTCACTGCTGGCGGCCAACAGGGCCTTATGTGCTTTGAAGTGCACATCTTCTACGATAAGGGTGATGTCACACAGGAGCTCTCGTTTTCTCAGCTTGTCAAATTTGCAGAGGATGGTGTTCTTGTGTGTTGTTGAATGAAGGGCTGTGATGGAGGTGGGTGTGATTAGGGTCTTCTCAGACATTTTCTTGAGGATGGATTGTGGAGTATGATTCTAACCAAACCACACCACCTGCAACAAAGTGAAACTCAATCTGAAACATAATTTGCAAAAACAAATAGTGCAGTAAATTGCATGGAATATGTTGAGATTGTCGCAAAACTGTGGTATAATTCACAGTTCCTAATTGTGAGCCTCCTTGAAATGTACATCTAGCACATCCATCTCATCTGAACTTTTCAGGGCTCAGCTGACTTCACATACATTCACACAGAATTAGCTACAGTAGCCTACAGAACAATGAGTGCTCCAGGCTATCTCACTAGAGATACAAATTATCGTTTTTTTGCGTTATTTCAGATAGATACATAATTTGTCGATCAACAGCTGTCTGGGACCTTAGTAAGATCTGTTGAAGAGCCATAGGACATATCAATTTAGCGAACTCTGGGCACAAAGAAGCGTGCACAATTTATTTGCATCGTTTCAAACAGCGACACAACACCGGTGGGCGCCATGTAAGCTTTCTACATTATACACAATTAATGCAGTTCAAATGGAACCCAAAATCCAAACAAGACAACACTGTTCAATAAAAATAATAACTTTCTCAGAAATTATATGATAGCTGCAACCACTGCAATGCTTTTTAAAAACAATATATCAAGCTTTCAGGACCTTACCGTCTCTTCTTCGCAGTAGTTCAGATTATCGCGAGATGTGGAGGTTGTTCACGGGTGTTTCAGGTTCGCGCAGTTTATACATGCTTTGGTTGGTACAATTATTCACATTAATCTATCCACTTTGTTGTTATGTCTACGCTCAGGAGCAAGCACATGTTTGTTTATGGGAGTCGAATAGTTCTTATACCTCCGTGGTTGAATCTTTCACATTATTATAAATGTTGTTTAGGCGTATCTTTATCGATCTCCAGACTCCAGTCATGCATGTTGTCTGACTAAGTTAACGTAAACTGGAACAACTTGTGTGACATTCTTCCAGTATCAATGATGTAGAAACATATCATTGGTCAGTATCCTAGCCTTTTCTATGTCATAAATAACTACAGTAGTTATTACAGTAGAGGCGTATAGAGCAGGAATTATATGTAATGATTCGAGTGTTCATTATACAGAGTAATAAATGAGTTGATAACCTCGCACAGCCTGCAGGTCAACAATTTGTTGGATAAGTTATGTTATGCATAATGCATAATAAGACTATGGTCAAATAAGTGTTTTATCTGTAAATTAAAATGTTTTAAAAGTAATATTTCTGTAACTTTTTCTCTGGAAAGAGAAGTAATGAGGCTATTATGCAAATTTAGGCTACTCTAACTTCAAAATCCTAAACAGTGTTGGATGTTTCATCTAGATTATAAAAAATGAAAAGGTTGACAAAAAAGGTGGAATGTTGAGCACTTAATTGAGTCAAGTGGACGGGTTGTGGTTTTACAAATAGCATAATGTAATTGCTGTGTAATCAATCTTAACCAACCCAATTATCCTTAACCGTTAGCCCACATAGCAATGTCTGGAACATTGTCCTGCTGTTTTGATATGGATTTACATTAGGATCATACTCACCTTAATGTATAACCTAAAGGTGCTTGCACATATCAGGTATACACAGCATAACACAATATGGCTGCTGGGATCCTGATTTGCTCACCGTTCCCAGGTGAGGCACGGTCTTATCTTCATCCAATTTATTGTTTATTAACAATCAATGACATGGGTTTCTGATCACTTCATGTGATTGGGCAGACAAGATACAGAACTTTGCTATGCTATAAGAGGTGTCCTAGGCAAACTATGTGTTATTGCTCTGTATTGATTAAAGTAACTTATAATAATTAATTCACTATGAATTAAAGTAAATTAATCAGAAAAGATCATCCCCAGTTGATGGGAACATTATCCTCCCTCCCTCCCTGACAGAAATTCTATCAACACATCTCCTGTGCTACACGTGCAACACAGACCTGGTTCATTGCTACTCTCCCTTCTGGGACGGCTACAAATCCCTCCCCAACTATAGGCAGAAACTTAAGCAGGAAGCTCCCGTGATAAGGACTGTTCAATATTGTTTTGATCACGCGGACTGGGAAATGTTCCGGGTCGCCTCAGACTTCGGAAAGTATTAAAAAAAACCTTAACAAAAACCACCTTGTTCTAAAATGTATTAAATAATTTTTTTCCTCAGCAATCTACACACTCTACCCCATAATGACAAAAAGGAAACAGGTTTTTGTCATTATGGGGTAGAGAATGTATTAAAGAAATTTTTTTCCTCAGCAATCTACACACTCTACCCCATAATGACAAAAAGGAAACAGGTTTTTGGAAGTTTTTGCTTATTTATAAAAAATAAAAGATGTTTCTACAACTTGATTAGAGTCCACCTGTGGTAAATTCAATTGATTAGACGTGATTTGGAAAGGCACACCTGTCTATATAAGGTCCCACAGTTGACAGTGGATGTCAGAGCAAAAACCAAGCCATGAGGTTGAAGGAATTGTCCGTAGAGCTCCGAGATAGGATTTTGTCAAGGAAGGGTACCAAAACACTTCTGCAGCTTTGAAGGTCCCCAAGAACACAGTGGCCTCCATCATTCTTAAATGGAAGAAGTTTGGAACCACCAAGACTCATCATGTTGTGGGGATGTTTTTCAGCAGCAGGGACTGGGGGACTAGTCAGGATTTAACTAGTCAAGTCAGTTAAGAACAAATTCTTATTTACAATGACGGCCTACCCCGGCCAAACCTGGACGACGACTCCCAATCACAGCCGGATGTGATGCAGCCTGGATTCAAACCAGGGGCTGCAGTGACGCCTCCTGCACTGAGATGCAGTGCCTTAGACCACTACGCCATTCGGGAACAAAGTACAGAATGAGCCATGATGAAAACCAGCTCCAGAGCACTCAGGACCTCAGACTGGGGTGAAGGTTCACCTTCCAACAGTACAACTATCCTAAGAACACAGCTAAGACAATGCAGCAGTGGCTTTGGGACAAGTCTCTGAATGTCCTTGAGTGGCCCAGTCAGAGCCCAGGACTGGGAGACTAGCCAGGATCGAGGCAAAGAATAACGGTACAAAATTCACCTTCTAACGGCCCTAAGCACACAGGCACGACAACACAGGAGTGGCTTCGGCACAAGTCCTTGAGTGGCCCAGCCAGAGCCCGGACTTGAACCCGATCGAACATCTGAAAATAGCTGTGCAGCGACGCTACCCATCTAACCTGACAGAGCTTGAGAGGATCTGCAGAGAAGATTGTTAGAAACTCCCCAAATACAGGTTTGGCAAGCTTGTAGCGTCATACCCAAGAAGACTTGAGGCTGTAATCGCTTCAACAAAGTACTGAGTAAAGGGTCTGAATACTTATGCAAATGTGATACATGGGTCAAACGTTTTGGGTATCCTTCCACAAGCTTCCCACAATAAGTTGGGTGAATTTTGGCCCATTCCTCCTGACAGAACTGGTGTAACTGAGTCAGGTTTGTAGGCCTCTTTGCTTGCACACGCTTTTTCAGTTCTGCCCACAAAAGTTCTATAGGATTGAGGTCAGGGCTTTGTGATGGCCTCTCCAATACCTTGACTTTGTTGTCCTTAAGCCATTTTGACACAACTTTGGAGGTATGCTTTTGGTCGTTGTCCATTTGGAAGATGCATTTGCAACCAAGCTTTAACTTCCTGACTGATGTCTTCAGATGTTGCTTCAATATATCCACATAATTTTCCTTCCTCATGATGCCATCTATTTTGTGAAGTGCACCAGTCCCTCCTGCAGCAAAGCACCCCCACAACATGATGCTGCCACCCCCGTGCTTCACAGTTGGGATGGTGTTCTTCGGCTTGCAAGCCTCCCCTGTTTTCCTCCAAACATAACGATGGTCATTATGGCCAAACAATTCTATTTTTGTTTCATCAGACCAGAGAACATTTCTCCAAAAAGTACGATCTTTGTCCCCTCTTTGCAGTTGCAAACCGTAGTCTGGCTTTTTTATGGCGGTTTTGGGCAGTGTCTTCTTCCTTGCTGAGCGGCCTTTCAGGTTATGTCGATATAGGACTTGTTTTACTGTGGATATAGATACTTTTGTACCTGTTTCCTCCAGCATCTTCACAAGGTCCTTTGCTGTTGTTCTGGGATTGATTTGCACTTTTCACACCAAAGTACGTTCCCTCCGCCTTTGGCACTCAGACTTTGGGGTATGAAACTATAGTGGTAAAAACATAGTAATGGTGCAAAAAATAAAACAGACATACATATGTAATGTTTAGTGCATGTTGAAACCATAGCAATATGACAAACAATAATATGGCCATACATACATTATGCCTAGTGCGTGTCTAAGTGTACTCTACAGGGCCATATGGTGATCTTTTATTTGACTTTGCTGACCACTGACTTCTATTCTGTTGCTACCGTTCTGCTGCACTTTGTTGCTACTCTATAGGTTTACTGAATAACCTATTGTGGCTTATAATTTAAACAGTGGAAAATCTCCAAGCTTCTGTTTTCCAATTCTGTCTTGGGCTCGGGGCCTAAAGTATCCAACATATCTGTACTTTTCCCAGTTCTGTTCTTTGGGACAGGGGCCTAAAAATATTCAACATATCCCCCCTTTGGGACAAAAAAAATTGTCCCACAAACAAATAACACTAAAAACAATCATACTGTCATATCATAAACAAGATAATCTCAGAAAATAACAATCATAATGTTGTGCACGTGCATTAATGAGTAGAAATCATATACGTTTGGCGCCGTCTCCTTTACGTTTGGCGCCGCCCTGAGTGGTCGCCTTTTAAGCAGCTCCCGTTGTCCGTGCATTAATTGTTGTTTTAGTTCGTTTTCTTTCGTCTATTTTCTTTAGTTTTATTTTTTATTTTGCTACAGTCGAACTATAACAGTTCAGGATTATGGATTTGATGGATTTTATCGCAGCTGAACGTCGACAGGAGTCGTCAACTGTTATTGTTTACAGCAGAGCCCAGCTCCTGGATTTAGCCCACACAGCGCTGCTGCTCCCCAGGGAAAAGTTTGATATTCCGGACGAATTGAAAAGACGACGCCGTGGATGCAGGGCGGGATTGAAATGTAAGGCAAAGCGGAGGAGGTTCAAGTACAAGCCGGCTATACCATCTATTATTATGGGCAATGTGAGGGCTCTACATAACAAGATGGATGAGTTGGCGGGACTTGTTCGTGGACAAAGGATTTATCGGGAAGCTAGCCTAATGTGTTTTACTGAGACTTGGCTGAACGATAACATCCCCATACAGAACGTCACTATCGACGGTTTCCAGACCATCACAGCGGACAGGGATCGCGTCTCTTCCGGTAAGAGTAAGGGTGGTGGGCTGGCTTTATTAGTTAACAACAGATGGTGTCATCCCAAACATATTACTCTTAAGGAAAAGTTTTGTAGCCCGGACATTGAACTGCTAGCCGTTAGCCTGAGACCCTACTATCTACCTAGGGAATTCACGGCGGCCATTGCTGTTATTGTTTACATCCCGCCCTCTGCTGACGCAAACGCAGCGTGTGACGTCATCCACTCTGTTATCGCGAGGTTACAGACAGCGCATCCCAGTGCTTTCCTTGCAATTTCGGGGGATTTTAACCATGCATCTCTCTCTTCAACGCTGCCCACGTTCAAACAGTTCGTGAAGTGCCCAACCAGGAATAATAAAACTCTGGACTTGTTATATGCTAATGTGAAGGATGCATACAACTCCACTGCACTCCCTCCCCTCGGTAGATCGGATCACAACCTTGTCCACCTCACCCCCCTCTACAGGACTATGGTCCAACAGCAGCCTGCAACCACCAGGACTATGAGGAGATGGTCCCCGGAGGCGAATGAGGCCCTACAGGACTGCTTTGAAACAACAGACTGGGATGTGTTCTGTGAGGCTCATGGGGAGGACATCGATGGACTCACTGACTGCATAACAGACTATATTAATTTTTGTGTAGACAACACTATACCCACCAGGAAGGTACGCTGTTTCCCAAACAATAAACCCTGGGTCACCAGCGACCTGAAGGCCCTGCTGAATGAGAAGAAGAGGGCCTTCAAGGAGAAGGACAAGGACAAATTGAAATGCGTCCAGAGGGAGCTGAAGTTGCGGATTGCTGAGGGGAAGAGAGTGTATAAGGAGAAGATGGAGGACAAGCTGAGGCAGAGCCAGGTGAGAGAGGTGTGGAAGGGTATGAGAAATATCACTGGCTTCAAAAAGTCAAACAGTGGGCAGACGGAGGGGACCCAGGACAGAGCCAATGAGCTGAACCAATTTTTTAACAGGTTCGATACTGGCCCTGTCCACCTCCCCTCCAGCTCCCCAGACCACACACCCTCACGGCTATCCCACCACCACCACCCCCACTTTGCTCACAGCACCTCTGCTGAGACAATCAGTGACCCCACCTCCGCCCCTGCCCCCCCTGGACTGATCCTCAACACCCCCCTTCCCCCCACCTCCCTACCTGGGCTGGCTTTCACCACCAACCAAGTGAAGAGAGAGCTGGAGAGACTACACCAGTGGAAAGCGGCGGGCCCTGATGGCATCAGCCCAAGGGTGCTGAGGGTCTGTGCTGACCAACTGTGTGGAATACTCCAGCGTCTTTTCAACCTTAGCCTGAGCCTAGAAAGGGTCCCTGTGCTGTGGAAAACATCCTGCCTCGTCCCAGTGCCCAAGAAGGCACACCCCACTGTCCTGAATGACTTCAGACCTGTAGCGCTAACATCCCACATCATGAAGACCCTGGAAAGGTTAGTCCTCGCTCACCTCAGACCCCTGGTGTGTTCATCAATGGACCCCCTGCAGTTTGCATACCAGCGCAACATCGGGGTGGATGATGCAATCATCTACCTTCTGCAGAGGGCCTACTCTCACCTGGACAACGCAGGTTGCACTGTGAGGGTCATGTTTTTTGACTTCTCCAGTGCCTTCAATACCATTCAGCCCCTGCTACTGGGTGAGAAGATGAGGAGGATGAAAGTGGAAGGACCCTTAGTCTCCTGGGTCACGGACTACCTGACCGGTAGGCCACAATTTGTGCGACTACAGAGCTGTGTGTCAGAACGGGCAGTTAGCAACACAGGGGCCCCCCAGGGTACGGTCCTGTCCCCCTTCCTGTTCACCCTCTACACCTCAGACTTCAGATATAACTCTGAAACATGCCACCTACAGAAGTTCTCGGATGACTCTGCTATTGTAGGGTGCATCAGGGGTGGGCAGGAGGAGGAGTACAGGAGCACAATCAGTGACTTTGTGTTGTGGTGTGAGCAGAACCACCTTCAGCTCAACATCAGCAAAACTAAGGAGATGGTGGTGGACTTCAGGAGAACCAAGGCACAACTGACTGCAGTCCCTATAAAGGGGATGGATGTGGAAATGGTTGAGTCATACAAGTTCTTGGGTGTCCATATGGACAACAGACTGGAATGGGCTGGTAACACCGGGGCCCTGTACAAAAAGGGCCAGAGCCGACTCTACTTTCTGAGGAGGCTCAGGTCCTTCAACGTGTGCAGTAAACTACTGCATACCTTCTACCAGTCTGTGGTGGCCAGTGCCATCTTTTTTGCAGTGGTGTGCTGGGGAGCAAACATCAAAGCCGGTGATGCTTCTCGGGTAAATAAGCTGATCAGGAAGGCTAGCTCTGTCCTGGGGATGAGCCTTGACACTCTAGAGGAGGTGGCGGAGAGACGGATCCTGGCCAAACTGCTGGCCATCATGGACAACGTCACCCACCCTCTGCACGCTATGGTTATGACGCAGAGGAGCTCTTTCAGTCACAGACTGATCCCACCACGGTGTGCCAGAGAGCGCTACAGGAGGTCCTTCCTGCCGGCGGCTATGAGACTATATAATGCCTCACCGGGGTGCCGTGCCGTCGGCAACATAGATCTGGAACTGTTGGGGTGCTAGGACCTAGTTTAACAATTATGCATCCATCCGTGAGTAACTCTGTTCCGTCAGCACTCATCCACTCAGGACCTACTTATTCATACAGGTCTGTATATACATACCCATGTACAGTTGTTATATTATATCACATGCAATATTGTAAGTAATTATTGGACCTAGGCATTCACTCGGGAATGCATATTAGTATCCTGCCAGTTGCACCTTTTCTCATTGCTTTTAGTATATCAAATGTGCAATAAGTGCAGTTGTCTGTAATTAAACCCTGCGCACTAAGGACTGTATTTTAAGGGAATTACTATTATTACCCCAATGATATCATACACACATTTAGCTATTAAAGTATCTCTTCCTGTCATTTACCTGTACAGTTTGTGTAAACATGCAAGTATTCACTTATCTGTAAATATAACTGTATACCTAACTGTACAGCTAATTTAACCATGCAAAATTTTCACCTACCTGTTCATTTACCCAGTCTGTCTATTAAGTAAACTATTATTACCCTCGCTCATATCATACGCATTAGCTACTGAAGTATTTCTCTGCCATCAACCTGTATAGTATAGTTAACCATCCAACATCCACCAATGTATAGTGTACATATTCAGCCAACCACTCATACTATGCAATGTCCTTTTATAGCTTTTTTTTGCACTCCAGATATCCTGTATTTCTATACTTTTTCATACTGCCGCTCTATGTATCATGTACCGTGTATCTGTCTTTTGTGTACTTTCGTTGTGGCATTTTGCACCTGCCCTGTGTTTTTGTTGTAGCTGCTTGATAATGAAATTTCCCCCCCGGGGGATCAATAAAGTACCTATCTATCTATATACAGCCGGTGAAATAAGTATTGAACACGTCACCATTTTTCTCAGTAAATATATTTCCAAAGGTGCTATTGACATGAAATTTTCACCAGATGTTGGTAACAACCCAAGTAATCCATACAAAGAAACCAAAACAAATAAGTTCAGAAATTAAGTTGTGTAATAATGTGAAATGATACAGGGAAAAAGTATTGAACACATGAAGAAATATCAATAATTAAAAAGCAATCCAGCCCCCTATCAGTGCAAATTAATATCAGCTGGTTCAGTCCCAACTGATGGCCTACAAAAAGGTCTCATTGCCAAGGTGTCACACAAGACACATCTCATGATGGGTAAAAGCAAAGAGCTGTCTCAAGACATTCGCAACCTAATTGTTGCAAAACATAATGATGACATTGGTTATAGGCGCATTTCTAAGCTTCTGGATGTTCCAGTGAGCACTGTTGGGGCCATAATACGGAAGTGGAAAGACAATCATTTCACCATAAATTTGCCTCGACCAGGTGCTCCTCGCAAGATTTCTGACAGAGGAGTGAAAATAATAATCAGAAGAGTTGTCCAAGAGCCAAGGACCACTTGTGGAGAGCTTCAAAAAGACCTGCAATTAGCAGGTACTGTTGTCTCAAAGAAAACAGTAAGTAATGCACTCCACCGCCATGGCCTGTATGCACGCTCACCACGCAAGACTCCATTGCTGAAAAAAAAGCATGTTGAAGCTCGTTTAAAGTTTGCTGCACAACATTTGGAAAAGCCAGTGAAATACTGGGAGAATATAGTGTGGTCAGATGAGAGCAAAATTGAACTGTTTGGATGTCATAATACACACCATGTTTGGAGGAGAAATGGCACTGCACATCACCCTAAAAACACCATACCAACAGTGAAGTTTGGAGTTGGGAACATCATGGTGTGGGGCTGCTTTTCAGCAAATGGTACTGGCAAACTTCACATAGTTGAAGGAAGGATGAATGGGCAAATTTACCGAGACATTCTTGACAAAAATCTGCTGCCATCTACCAGAATGATGAAGATGAAACGAGGGTGGACATTTCAGCAAGACAATGATCCCAAACACACAGCCAAGGAAACTCTCAATTGGTTTCAAAGAAAGAAACTAAAGCTGCTAGAATGGCCCAGCCAATCACCTGACTTAAATCCCATTGAAAATTTATGGAAAGAACTGAAGATCAAGATTCATAGAAGAGGCCCACGGAACCTTCAAGATTTGAAGACTGTTTGTGTGGAAGAATGGGCCAAAATCACACCAGAGCAAAGCATGCGACTGGTTTCTCCATACAGGAGGCGTCTTGAAGCTGTCATTACCAACAAAGGCTTTTGTACAAAGTATTAAATAAATATCAGTAAGTGTGTTCAATACTTTTTCCCTGTGTCATTTCACATTATTACACATAACTTAATTTCTGAACTTATTTGTTTTGGTGTCTTTGTATGTATGGATTACTTGGGTTGTTACCAACATCTGGTGAAAAGCACATTTGGAAATATATTTACTGAGAAAAATGGTGACGTGTTCAATACTTATTTCACCCGCTGTACGTACATACATACATACATACATACATACATACATACATACATACATACATACATACATACATACATACATACATACATACATACATACATACATACATACATACATACAGTGGGGAGAACAAGTATTTGATACACTGACGATTTTGCAGGTTTACCCACTTACAAAGCATGTAGAAGTCTGTAATTTTTATCATAGGTACTCTTCAACTGTGAGTGACGGAATCTAAAACAAAAATCCAGAAAATCACATTGTATGATTTTTAAGTAATTAATTTGCATTTTATTGCATGACATAAGTATTTGATACATCAGAAAAGCAGAACTTAATATTTGGTACAGAAACCTTTGTTTGCAATAAACAGAGATCATACGTTTCCTGTAGTTCTTGACCAGGTTTGCACACACTGCAGCAGGGATTTTGGCCCACTCCTCCATACAGACCTTCTCCAGATCCTTCAGGTTTCGGGGCTGTCGCTGGGCAATATGGACTTTCAGCTCCCGCCAAATATTTTTTTATTGGGTTCAGGTCTGGAGATTGGCTAGGCCACTCCAGGACCTTGAGATGCTTCTTACGGAGCCACTCCTTAGTTGCCCTGGCTGTGTGTTTCGGGTCGTTGTCATGCTGGAAGACCCAGCCACGACCAATCTTCAATGCTCTTACTGACGGAAGGAGGTTGTTGGCCAAGATCTCACGATACATGGCCCCATCCATCCTCCCCTCAATACGGTGCAGTCGTCCTGTCCCCTTTGCAGAAAAGCATCCCCAAAGAATTATGTTTCCACCTCCATGCTTCATGGTTGGGATGGTGTTCTTGGGGTTGTACTCATCCTTCTTCTTCCTCCAAACACGGCGAGTGGAGTTTAGACCAAAAAGCTCTATTTTTGTCTCATCAGACCACATGACCTTCTCCCATTCCTCCTCTGGATCATCCAGATGGTCATTGGCAAACTTCAGACGGGCCTGGACATGCGCTGGCTTGAGCAGGGGGACCTTGCGTGCGCTGCAGGATTTTAATCCATGACGGCGTAGTGTGTTACTAATGGTTTTCTTTGAGACTGTGGTCCCAGCTCTCTTCAGGTCATTAACCAGGTCCTGCCGTGTAGTCCTGGGCTGATCCCTCACCTTCCTCATGATCATTGATGCCCCACGAGGTGAGATCTTGCATGGTGCCCCAGACCGAGGGAGATTGACCGTCATCTTGAACTTCTTCCATTTTCTAATAATTGCGCCAACAGTTGTTGCCTTCTCACCAAGCTGCTTGCCTATTGTCCTGTAGCCCATCCCAGCCTTGTGCAGGTCTACAATTTTATCCCTGATGTCCTTACACAGCTCTCTGGTCTTGGCCATTGTGCAAGATCTCACCTCGTGGGGCATCAATGATCATGAGGAAGGTGAAGGATCAGCCCAGAACTACACGGCAGGACCTGGTCAATGACCTGAAGAGAGCTGGGACCACAGTCTCAAAGAAAACCATTAGTAACACACTACGCCGTCATGGATTAAAATCCTACAGCGCACGCAAGGTCCCCCTGCTCAAGCCAGCGCATGTCCAGGCCCGTCTGAAGTTTGCCAATGACCATCTGGATGATCCAGAGGAGGAATAGGAGAAGGTCATGTGGTCTGATGAGATGACAAATTGAGCTTTTTGGTCTAAACTCC
Organism: Thymallus thymallus; assembly: GCA_023634145.1. Classification (NCBI taxonomy): domain Eukaryota; kingdom Metazoa; phylum Chordata; class Actinopteri; order Salmoniformes; family Salmonidae; genus Thymallus; species Thymallus thymallus. The sequence continues at coordinate 18,530,851 of CM042406.1, forward strand.
AATCGCTGTGTTTGTAGGAAGAAGGATGAGTACAACCCCAAGAACACCATCCCAACCGTGAAGCATGGAGGTGGAAACATCATTCTTTGGGAATGCTTTTCTGCAAAGGGGACAGGACGACTGCACCGTATTGAGGGGAGGATGGATGGGGCCATGTATCGCGACATCTTGGCCAACAACCTCCTTCCCTCAGTAAGAGCATTGAAGATGGGTCGTGGCTGGGTATTCCGGCATGACAACGACCCGAAACACACAGCCAGGGCAACTAAGGAGTGGCTCCGTAAGAAGCATCTCAAGGTCCTGGAGTGGCCTAGCCAGTCTCCAGACCTGAACCCAATAGAAAATCTTTGGAGGGAGCTGAAAGTCTGTATTGCCCAGCGACAGCCCCGAAACCTGAAGGATCTGGAGAAGGTCTGTATGGAGGAGTGGGCCAAAATCCCTGCTGCAGTGTGTGAAAACCTGGTCAAGAACTACAGGAAACGTATGATCTCTGTAATTGCAAACAAAGGTTTCTGTACCAAATTTTAAGTTCTGCTTTTCTGATGTATCAAATACTTATGTCATGCAATAAAATGCAAATTAATTACTTAAAAATCATACAATGTGATTTTCTGGATTTTTGTTTTAGATTCCGTCACTCACAGTTGAAGAGTACCCTATGATAAAAATTACAGACTTCTACATGCTTTGTAAGTTGGAAAACCTGCAAAATCGGCAGTGTATCAAATACTTGTTCTCCCCACTGTATATACACACATATACACACACACACACACAAATATATATATCAAATGTATTTATAAAGCCCTTTTTACATCAGCCGATGTCACAAAGTGCTATACAGAAACCCAGCCTAAAACCCCAAACAGCAAGCAATGCAGATGTAGAAGCACGGTGGCTAGGAAAAACTCCCTAGAAATGCAAAACCTAGCAAGGCTTGGGGTCATTGTCCATTTGGAAGACCCATTTGTGACCAAGCTTTAACTTCCTGACTGATGTCTTGAGATGTTGATTCAATATATCCACATAATTGATGCCTTGATGACAGCTTTGCACACTCATGGCATTCTCTCTATTTTAAATCACCATAAACTACATCTTAAACCAGCCTTGGTTTAGTAACTCATTTAATTTTGCTGCACACCATTTTAATTTTGTACAGAACAAACATTATCAAAGCAAAAATAAGCCATAATGAATACATTCCATATTTAAATACAACTCATCTAGTTGAAGTGCTGCAATGTGAAAGCATTGGTCATTGCCTGCCTCAGCCATGGGCACATCGGCTTGATCCTGATCTTCCATTGGAGGATCTGGACAGCAATGCTGCTTCAGGTAGTTGTGCAGCACAGCTGTAGCAATGATCACCTTGCTGCATCTTCTTGGCTTGAAACTAAATGTATAGCGTAAACACTGGAATCGATTTTGCCATACTCCAAACATACACTAGACCATCCCTCTCGTGCGGATATGAGCTCTGTTGTATCTTTGCTGCTCAGCTGTTGTGGAATTTATGTATGAGTGCATAAAAAGTTACTCTGACCATATCCACTGTCACCAAGTAGTAGTCCACTATGTTGTCCTTTCTGAAACTGAGCACACGATGAAGAGTTGAGAAAAATCCTTGAATCGTGAGTTGCAACTTTCCAATGGGCTACAATGTTTGAAAACTCTAAATTAGGAGTGCATACACCCTGAACATTGATGGAAAACTAGTTCTTACACTTCCTGTACCTCAGCATCAGGAGTTGATGGACACTTGATGGGAACATGACATCCATCTATACAGCCAATCACTCCTGGGATGTGCCCATATTCATAGAATTGCACTTTATAGTTGGCTTGGCCAGCAGCATCAGGAAACTTGATGTAAAGACTCCTCAGTTCACAAATGCCCCTGCAGACTTTGTGAACTATTCTACACACAGTTGCTTCACTGGCACCACACAAATCACCAGTTTCACAATGAAAGTGATCAGAACTTGGAGAGAATTGGGTAAAGACCTTCCTCTTTGAGACAGAAAGCATTCTAGGCTCAAGCAATACAAGTCTAGGCTCAAGCAATACATTTTCTTTGTACATACGAAAGCGGTGCAGAAAACGATTTCATCAAAGTAATTTAATGGACTACTCCTATCCACAAGTACTCGTCTGGCTAGTGCATGTTGGTCTTCATTTAGATATTCCAAATAGTCCACGCTAACTCACAAACAGTACTAAGCAGAAGTTAAACCTGCCTCTTTGAAGGATTAATTTAAACTTCAAAATAGTCCTAGAGTAGCTCTAATCCTCCCTCTTGCAATCAGCTTTGTTTAATCCAGAACAGGCTAAATCTACGACTATTTTAAGTTAAGTCCCTTTGAGTTAAGGCACATCTGGATTGTAAAACATTTGCCCATTCTTTAAAAAATTCTTCAAGCTCTGTCAAGTTGATTGTTGATCATTGCTAGACAGCCATTTTCAAGTATTATCATAGATTTTCAACCCAGTTTAAGTCGAAGCTGTAACTAGGCCACTCAGAACATTCAATGTCGTCTTGGTAAGCAAGTCCAGTGTAGATCTGGCCTTGTGTTTGGAAAGCAGACTGAACCAGGTTTTCCTTTAGGATTTTGCCTGTGCTTATAGCTGTATTTAGTTTATTTTTTATCCTAAAAAACTCCCTAGTACTTGCCGATGACAAGCATGCTCATAACATTATGCAGCCACCACCATGCTTGAAAATATGAAGTGTTGTGTTGGATTTGCCTCAAACATAACGCTTTGTATTCAGGACAAAACGTTTTTGCAGTATTACTTAAGTGCCTTGTTGCAACAGGATGCATGTTTTGGAATTGTTTTTATACTGCAAATACTCTGCCATAGAAATCATGATGGAATATGAATATGATTATGATATAATAATAAAACAGTTAGTCACAATTAGTGATACCTGCTGCTACAAATTATCGATAATCGCTGCAGTAGAATAGTACGACACAGGGGCTTGACATTTCAGTTAGTATTGTTTTAAATAATGGTTTATGTTTTATGTTCAGATTTTATAATACACTTTCCAGAAAAGGTACATTGAAAGACATTGTTTTGTATTGCTTTAATGGCACTCAACCTTATACAATATTCAAATGACAAAAATCAGTAGTCCTCAATATTTCATGTACACTATTAACATGACAGCTTGGCAATGTTCATACTAGTTTAGAATCAAACAGGGTTGAATTACTTGCTACAACACCTTGTTAGGAAACCGAGTAAGCTGCAGTAAATTATATTTGTCAGTTGTCAGTCACTGCTGTTAGTCCATGTGCTAGGGTCTGTGGCTTTTGACACACCTGGGGGTATAGAGGATAGGAAAAGCCATTTAAAGCAGTGTTATTTATATAATGCTACCCGAGCTGACCTTAAATGTTCTAAAGAATTAAGACTGTAGTAATATAAAAGGTCACTCACTGCCATGCGCTGCTGCTTGCGGAGCTGTGTGAGTCTGAACAAGTCCATGGCACGCATGGTCTCTGTTAGAGCCTGGTTCAGCTCAGTGGAGTACCTCTGGACCAGAGACAGGGGGATTCCATAACGACCATACTGCAGGTGGAGATGGGTCAGAGTGAAACACTAGGCTTAAAGGGGCAACACTGTGGGTCCGTCCCAAATGGCACCCTATTCCCTATATAGTGCACTACTTTTTGCCATTTGTGAGGAAGCCAGTGAATGTGTTGTGTACCCTTTTGCATGTAGACAGCACTGTGGATACCTTATGCAACTGAACACAGTAATTACATGAACACACATTGAAATGTATGAGCATAGTACTGCTGCTTAATCCTGAGTGAGCATAGTGCTACTTAGTCCCCATAGTACTTCTTAGTACTGCATGAGCATAGTACTACCAGTACTGTATATGTGGTGAGGGCATACCTTGTCAGAGAAGGGCTCCGCTGTCAGATCTATCCCCTCTGACTCCAGTCTTTCCTCCAGGAGGGCTCTCCGGTTGACCAACCTGACAGGCATAGTTTTCATTCCCCCAGCCGGCTGCGTCCTGTGGGCTTCAGACTGGATAGGAGAGCCTGCAAGGTCACAGTCTGAGAAACACAGTTGGGTTGCCAGGTCTGAGCTGCATGGTTGGGTAGCTGCCTCGGAAATAACTTCATCCTTTAAAGAGGTGCCATCTAAAGAGAAGAGTTTACAGGCACTACCACCACCACTGGTCATTGCTGGGGGTGATGATGATATACATGGGTTTGACAGGAAAGGCTTGGCTGAATTATGCTTGGGCCTACGTCCTGGTGCTGGAGGAGATATTTTGAGGTGTGTTTGTGGAATAAGGTCTGTTAACCTGGGAACTCCCATGTCCAAATCTAACGTATCAGACAGAACACTACAAGGTGAGGTGAGCAGTGGTTGTGAGGGCAGGTAGGATCCGTCAGTGTGTGTCAACAACTGCTGTATGGCCTCCTCTTGTGTAGGGTAGCCCTGTCCCTCAGCCTTGGTACGAGCTGGCTTCAGGTCTTCCAGGGTGTGGAGCTCAGTGGTGTGGAGGCCCTGGTCTGAGTGGAGCTCCCCCAGGCAGGGTCTCAGCAGCCCCAGGGCTGTGGGAGTAGGCTTACCTGCCAGCCCCAGGTATTCACAGCTCCAGCTCCTCAGTGGCATGGCTCTGTTGGTGTGACTGCGATGGCTCAGGCTCCTGCCTGGGCTCAGAAGGTTGCAGCTGGACATGGAGGCTCCTAGAGAAGGTAAGGTAGAGGACTGGTGCTTTGGTCTGGTCTGTAGGGTGTTCTTGTTGGGGTGGGTGAGGGGGAGGCTGGGGGACTCTGGGGATGGGAGGTGGCTGGATTCAAAACCAGATGAGGACCTACTCATGGAAGAAGACATCTTTTTGCCCCTCCCTCCTGAAACAAACAGGTACATGTATGTGCATAATGCACATAATATGTTACTTACTTTATTATATGAAGATCCATCCAGGAAACTAGAAATATATGAGAGTAACAGAAAATAAAGAATTGTGAAAGTTGACTGGAATACAAAGCGTGGGAATTGGTGGTGAGTGAAATGAAAGGAGGCAGAAATAAGCAGGCAGGCAGGCCGGTCTAGTAAACCACTGAGCAGTTTATTCCATCCCTGGGCTCTCACTTGGACAGTGGCACACTTCAGAACTGCTCAAAGACTGTGGTTATGTCCCAATGGGCACCCTATTACCTATGTAGTGCACTATGGGCCTTGGTCAAAAGAAAAAGGGTGCCATTTGGGACTTAGCCTAATATCTAGGCCAATGTTACTCCTAGCATCAGAAGTGATATAGGAAGATTGCAATGAGCTTTAACACTCTTAATACACTGCTTACATCTTAAACATTTTAATATTTTTTTTCAGTCACAACTAATGCATTTAGATGCACCCACAATTATTGTTGTACAAAAAATGTTGCACCCCCATTTTAACAAGTATAATTGAACCATTTAGTAAATCTAAAATTATTTGCATACTGCAGGTCTGAATTTAGGCACATCATAAAATATTGTGCATCTTATGGTTTTGAACTAGAAAAATATACACACAAAAACAGCAAAAATCTTGAGAGAAATATACAAGTGTGGAAAATACGACGTCAAACTCTCCACAGAGGCTGTTGACATTCACAAAAGCCTTCAATATCAGCACCATTCTTTGTTATACATTATTTTAAAAGACTAAAACCAAAGCAAACAACCACAGTAAGAATGGTATAGTTATCAAATTAAGCAAGCTTTCACAGTAAATATGTAAGTAGTACTGACAAGTACAGCTTATCGTCACACCTTTGGTTCAACAGTCACCATTTTCAGCAAATGCAAAACCACCATCACGCAGTACACTAAGACAGATCTAATTGTGTTACTGAGTGAGTGTTAAAAGAGATAGCTGTCCTCTCCCTGTCTTTTCTACACAGGCCGAGATAGATACCATCTCATCAGTTCAGTTCTCCCCCATTTTGAATGAAGGGCAAATGAAAATTATAATAATCAGAAAATCAGGGCCTGTATTCAAAAAGCTCAGAGTAGGAGTGCTGACCTAGGATCAGGTCCCCTTGCTGTCTAAATAATTGTATTCATAAGATCTAAAAGGCAAAACTGATCCAAAATCAGTCCAAAATTAGGAGCCCATAGCCTTTAGATAGAGAATGAGGAGGATGGAGAAGTCCCATGGCAGCAAGAAGAGGATGAAGAAGAGGAGAGTCAGAGTCGAGTCAGGCTGTTGTTACCGTTCTCCAGATTCTCGTTGCTCTCGTAGCAGCCAGAGTCTCGTGGGGAGTCCCCCAGTAGGCCTCGGCTGTCCAGTAAAAGCTTCTCTTGAGAACCCCCTGACTGGCCACTACGGTCCGGGTCGCTGCTACCTGTAGGACACAACAACACCAGCAGAGGGAAGTCAATGGAGCGGAGTCAAATGTTGTTTCCATGTTTGAAAAAACATTTCATTTATTCCATTCCAGCCATTACAACAAGCCCATCCTCCTATAGCTGCTCCCACCAGCATCCTCTGGTGTCTGTGTAAGTGTGTGTTTCTGTGTGTGTGTGTGTGTATCAGTGTGTGTACTAACCGTCGTACTCCTGCAGTAGCTCCACAGCGGTCAGCAGCATAGCTCTGTGTTGAGGGTCTCCGATGTCGAGCTCGTCTAGATCCTCCTCTTCCAGAAGCTTAAAGGTGTCCAGGTCCTCATAGCCGTTGAAGAGGAAAGTGGGCAGGTGCTCCTGGGGCAAAGGATAGGAGAAGGCTTTGGTCACTTAGCCAACTTATATATATACACATATCACAAAAGGAGGAGGAATTTAACAGTATTCACGTGTGTGTGTCTACAATTACTGTAGGGTTGTTACTATGAGGTTGAGTGTGTGAGTTTGTCTGTGTATATACTGTACAAGTATAGTCCTTACTTTGAGGTTAATTCGTTCCAGGAGTTCCTCTACAGAGGTGGGTTTAGGCTGCTGTCCCTTCCTCCTCCGTCGGGTGCGTTTAGGTTTGTCTTCCTCCTCAGCCAGAACGTCCACGTAGATGAACTTAAAGGTTCCCACCTTACTGTTCAGCAGGCCCATCCACGTCCCCATTGGAGGCTTGCTGATGATGTCAATGACATCACCTCTCTGCAAAACAAGAACAAACACTGTGATTGGTCTGTTTGGAAAATGTGTGTGTGTGTGTGTGTGTGTGTGTGTGTGTGTGTGTGCGCGTGCGCATTACCTTCAGTTTGAGAGAGTCAGTGTCGTAGGGGCTGGGGGTGAAGTCAGTGTGTACCATAGCTCGACCACAGAAGGGTCCTCTGTAGGGAAGTTCATCCTCCTCTCCATCCTCAGACTTCACACTCTCTCTGTTGCTGTTGGAGGAGTCTGTGGTGCCCACTGTCTGACCACCTGAAAACAACAAGAGATGAGAGGGTCATTCAAAGGATCTAAACCACATCGAGATCTATGGACAATGAACACGCAAGAGTTGTCTGTTCTGTCTGCTGGTCACTATAAATAACAGTTTCACTTTGGAACTAAGGCCACATATAGGCCAAATATAAGACAAATAAATCTACCCCCAAACACACGTGGTACTTACTCATGGAGCTCTGTCCGCTGAGGGAGCTCCTCAGGCTCTCTACTGACCCTCCAGCCTTCAACTTGGGTATCTCCAGTGGGTCTGTGTCTGTGTGGCTGTGGGGGGACTGGGGCCCTCTGGACATATGGTCTGGGCTTGACTGGAAGGCAAGAATACATGATTACTACAGGTTTATTCATGTTTACTCCAGCTTAATCTCTCGATCGTCATGAACCAAGTCCATGAATTGCCACCAGGGACACAAGCTAGAGTGTAAGTACAGTTTGACCACTGGATCATTTTGCATACGATTTGCATCGAGTCTGACATACCTGTTCAGAGAGGGAGCAGTGGTATCTCTTGGAGATACGTTTTCTCATGGTCTCTTTCACAGACTTCACTTTCTTGCCCAAAGAGATTCGATGGTTCGTCTGTGGAGACTTCACTACGCCTTTCACACTGGCCTCCCCATCTTTGTTCTAAAGTTAGTATGAAGTATGGTATGTCCAGAAAACAAAGGCATTGGAAAACAAAAAATCCCAACTCAATGATTCAAATGATTGTTAAACTAAACTACTTACAGTGAGGTCCTGATCTCTGTTGACCATGTGCAGAGACCGGTTGGTGAGATCAAACCCGCCAAAGCTGCAGGTTCTCTGTGAAACAAAGGATGAAATCAATAAATCACCTTAAAAATATCACTTCCAAATGAAGATACTGACAGGTTCATCAATCAAGCACATAAGACAGTGTGGTTCATTGTGACGATAGTTTTGGACTGAGTGAACATTCAACCGGTCCTAGACTGGTCCCAGATCTGTTTGTGCTCATGCCAACTCAATTACTGTCATTGTCAAGTCAAACATTACAATTCCATAAGGAGTTTGCAAGGGAGCTAAACTGTCCATGACTAAAGATAGAGACTACATACACTAAGTACCAAATGGCACCCTATTCCCTATATAGTGCACTACTTTTGACCAGAGCCATATGGGTAGTGCACTATATAGGGAATAGGTTGCCATTTGGGATGCAACCAAACATTACTCACCCCATGGTAACTGAGTGGGCTGAGTACTCTCCTGATCTCTCCATCCGTGACTGACCGGGCCATCCTGAGTCCATCCTCTCCACCACCAACCTCTATCTCTGACAGGGAGGAACCACTACCCCCGGCCCCCACGTCCCCGCTGGGGCCTGTGTCCGGGTGTCTCCCTGGGCTACAGGCTGGGCTGGATCCTCCTACATTTATTTTTTTTATTTAACTAGGCAAGTCAGTTTAGAACAAATTCTTATTTACAATGACAGTCTACCTACAGGGTCAGCCCCTGTAGCAAATTAAAGTTCCTTGCTCAAGGACACATCGATAGGAGCTTCACCTTGTCGGCTCGGGTATTCGAACCAGCAACCTTTCGGTTACTGGCCCAACGCTCTAACCGCTAGGTTACCTGCAGCCCATCAGGTAAAAGGAGAAAACATGCTCAACTCTTATCCTCTTGCTTAAACAAATGAAGGTTGCTTGGAACCGAAAATAAAAAGTTTTTTATCACTCTGATATAAGTAGCAATTGAAGCTTTGTTTAAATTTTGTCATAGCAACACATCTTAATAGAAAGGGTAATTGTCCTGAAGAAAATTGTGTGACTTGCTTCACCTGTCTTACTGAAGGCTGTGAACAGTTGCTGGGTGGTGCTGGAGACTGTATCCAGGCTGTGGGTGTGGGTGTTGCTGCTGCAGGTGTCCAAGGAGGAGGAGGAGGGGGAGGTGGTCAGGCTGTCTGAGTCTCGAAGGTCATAAGTCAGCTGGTCACGTAGGTTGGAAGCCAGGGAGTCAACGTGGTGACACCCCCCAGACTGCTTCTTCTGAACCCCAGAGTACAGGGACAGAGAGGACATGGCATCACCCAGGACAGGCCCGACCATACTCAGAGACTCTGGGAGAGACAGGGCAGGTAACAGGAGTATGGACAGGTTTGTGGCAGTGTCAGGGAATGTCAAGACAATGTAATGTGTAATTGATGACAACAACTCAACTTGGATTAGTAGAACCAAAAAGGGTTCTTCGGCTGTCCCCATAGGAGAACCCTTTGCAGAACCCCTTTTGGTTCCAGGTAGAACCCTTTCCACATAGGGTACTATATGGAACCCAAAAGGGTTCTCCTATGGGAACAGCCGCAGAACCCTTTTGGAACCCTTTTTTCTAAGAGTGTTTGGGCTTTTCGTAAGACTCCTGCAGTGACCCGTCTCACCGTCAGACCCAGGCTTCTTGGACTCGTCGATCCTGAGGAGTTTCTTGCGGACCCTGCAACTGGAGCTGACCAGCTTATGGAGCCGTCTGAACGTCCCGGACTCCTCCTGTTCACCCTCCGACTGCTCACATGACTGAAGATGACAGACAAACCGGGTTAGAAGGCCAGTAGTGGGGAAGGAGAGGAGACCCAGTTAAAAGTGGGTAAGGATGATAAAAATAATCAGTCAGTAGCTCTGAAGCCTTAAAACTAGGAACATGGAACCTGTGAAAAGAATGTCTATTTGAATGTTTATTTGACCTGTTTATAAGTAAAGTTTGAATCAGTACAATTCTTCACCTTTTCAGAGAAATGCAATAGGAACATAGGAATATTGTTGAGGTAGACTGCATACAGTATATTACCTCAATATAAATACTGACGTATCAAACCAGAATGTAGACCGGCAGTCTATGTATAGGCACTGTGGTCGGCCTGTTTGACTCAATGCTTTGAGTCAAACAGGCTGGAATTCCCCATCTACATTAATAAATGTCAAAGAACTGAGCAAATACCATCTCATATTTAGGGCCTGGGAATCAATAGTTTATGCACACCACAGCTATGAAATCAGAAGCGTTTCCACGTCTTTTTATATGATTATGATGACATCCTGTATGTGCTACAGATAACCAATGAGTTAGTGAGAAATAAACCACATGTGAAAGCTACAGCTGTGGACCAGAGGAGAAAAATAAACGATGGTTATCATTTCTTGAATATAGTCTAGCAGACATCTGACCACATTGGCTCACCTTGTCACAGCCGAGCCAGACTACTCATCTTGGTGAGATGTGAGCACTTTAAAATGTCAACCTCATTCAGGGGCTTTTATAAAAGGCTACATCATAGTATGCATAGCATCTTGAACCATTAAATATAATGCCTGTTCTGCCTAAGAAGTACAGCAATGTCCAGAGTAGGTTTCATCTTGGCAAAAATGAGAGATAAGTTTCAAAATGTTTAAGAGAGTAATCTATCATTTACAGCACTATAGTTGTAAAGCGTTATTGTTCTTGATGGGTTCCCAAGTGGCGCAGTGGTCTAAGACACTGCATCTCAGTGCTAGAGGAGTCACGACAGACAACCTGGTTCGAATCCAGACCTTATCACAACCGGCCGTGATTGGGAGTCCCATAGGGCGGCGCACAATTGGCCCAGCTACGTCCGAGTTTGGCCGGTGTAGGCCGCCATTGTAAATAAGAATTTGTTCTTAACTGACTTGCCTAGTTATATAAAGGTAAAATAAATATTGATTCAAAGCTCAAAAGCGTAAACCCTTTGGTTTTGATGGGGATACAATACAAACAGAGAATTAGGTAAGTGACCGTGGGAGGATAGAGAAAACGACAGCATGGAGAGATGACGGAGCGAGAAACAGAGTGAGGCCATCCAGATGACAGAGCGAGAAACAGAGTGAAGCCATCCAGATGACGGAGCGAGAAACAGAGTGTGGCCATCCAGATGAATCTGAAATATTTGGGCTGGACCTGAGCCCCCTAATCACCCCAACCATGCAGAAAAGAGCTGCGGCCTGCATAACACAGCACAGTGCTGAATCCACCCACTCACAGCAGCACAATAGGGGGTTAGCAGGCGCTTTGACTGGGATGAATAGAGGACTGCCTGGATGGCCTGCCTGTTGGGAGAGGGCCTGGAGTGGGGAAAGGGTGGGCAGGTTACAGGGGCCCCCAGTTCATAGAGAGAGCAAGGGAGGGGGGGAGAGGAGAGAGAGATTAAGAGGTGGGAGAGAGAAAGAGAGGAAGAGAGAGAGAGAAAGGGAGGTGGGAAGAGAGAAAGAGGGAGGGGCATAAACACCTCACTAGCCTTGTTAGATGGCAGAACGATCAGCTCATACTGTATACACCAAACCCGTTATTATAATTTTTTTTAACCTTTATTTAAAACCCATACAGAGTGACCACACTTATATCCATGAGTTATCAGCGACACTTACATTGCAGTTGGAGGACTCGTTTAGGGTTGGACTGGGAGCATCAGGCCTTTCTGTAAGATCAGTGCTGCAGGTCTGTCTGCTCTGGGTCTCAAACTCTTTCAGCTGTGAGGAGGAGAGGGGAGAGAAGAGAGGAGGAGACTTGATAAGTATCCAATATGGCACTGTTAGAGCTAAAGAAGCACATGATCAAATCAGACTTGTATTCCCTCAATATAAAATCCTACTAAGATACTCAATATCCAGTAACTGCAGATGACTCCTACAGTACATCCTGAGGAGAAAAGAGATCCAGCACAGTATCTGGAAGAAATTACATCATACAGTAGGAAGACAGGAAGTGACATCTCATACCCTTGCCAGGGCCTCTTCCACGCTGATCATCTTCTCCTTGACCATCATCATCAGCTGGATGCGCTCTTCATCACTCATAGTGATGTCACTGGCTACAAAGCCTATGTCCTCACCTGGTAAACAGAACACAGTGAATTTAAGAAAACACTTTTTCAAATGTTAGGAACAAACTGTGTTTTTAACTAATAGAAACATCACCATGTGTAGATATTTGTAAATATGTATGTACTGTATATATTATAGGTACTTAGTTGTATTAGTAGTTGTAGCAGTAGTTTGTTAGTTGTAGGCCTATTAGTAGTTGTACAAAAACATGATTTCATTGTTATTAGACTGTAGTTGCCATATTATTCTTGTTACTAATTTGTTTTTTTATTTATTATAATATATATATTTGAACACGTTTGAAAACGAGATGGTGCATCTCAAGACACTTTTGTTATTTTTTATAATATTTAATTTATCCTTTTTCCCTCCCACACCAAATACAAACATACATATACAAATAACAACTTACATGCACACAAACAACGACTACCCGAGCTGACAAGGCAAAAATCACTGTTCCCTGGGCACCGATGACGTGGATGTCGATTTATGTCGCACCTCTCTGATTCAGAGGGGTTGGGTTAAATGCGGAAGACACATTTCAGTTGAATGCATTCAGTTGTACAACTGACTAGTATCCACCCTTTCCCTTACATGTCCTCTGCCCAGACCCGCATGCTCACACCCAATCCCTAGTGCCTGCATTGTTTGCCACATGGCCTGAAACTGCACCATTTTGTTTCTCTCCATAGCTTACGCACTTTCAATAGTTAAATAATAAATCATTCGATTTTTGCATTGTGTTAATGATTATTCCAGTATATGTTTTCTCAAGATGAGTGATGAGAAGAGAATCGTCCAAACCATCGGGTATCTCACTACATCCCCATATGCCATGTCTTGAAGTATGCAGACAGATTAAAAGTAAATTTACATTGTAATACTTCTGTAACCCTCTGCCCACAACTTCCAGACTTTAAAGTATTCTCAGAAAACATGGATTATTGAGTCATTGTTAGTTTTACACTTAAGACATGACTCTGCCGTTGTGCTGTAGAATTTAAATTCTATACCTTAGCTTATACTGTATTAAGCATATATTTCATTAGTTAAAAATAACTATTGTTGGCATAAAATGGAGGGAAAGTTGGATCTCTTCATTTTAGGCCAACAATAGTTCTTTTTAAGTCTTGGTTCCAATAGTTTATATTATTTTCTACGAGGTTGTCAGTTGGATATGCTCTCTGCAAGGTTTTGTATATCTTGCCTATCATATGAACATCCTTTTCTGACTCAAATAAGATTCCCCTCAAGGTTGCTCTGAAATTTCATGATATGTAACTTTTAAGTTTTTTTTTTTTTTTAAATGTGCTACTAATCTACATAGGTCAGTTCAAAATTGCTTTTTAATTCTGTCATGGAAATAAATGTATTTCCTGTTACCAATTCAGTTACAGTTTCTATGCCTTTAGTTTTCCATTTGGACCAATTTATCGGTGAATTCTGAAACGCTATCCAATGATTGTTCCATAAGGTTGCGTTTTTAGGAAGTGATATTGGTTCGTGTAGAATACGTTTAATTTTCTTCCATCTTGTTATAGTGTTCTTAACTATAAAGTTGTTAATGTTCTTAGCTTTATCCTTTGAAAATAGACATGTAAAAAGATTTGGGGGATGAGCATGCACATCTTCAATATGCACCCATTGTTCCTCTTTAGTGCATATGTCGTAAGTAAAAGCCTTGGGTAGCGAGTTGCTACAATTTCATGTCTGGAAGGTTAAAACCACCCTCAGACTTTTTATTCTATGAATTGTATATTAGCACATATAACGTCTGTTATTACCGAGTATACTTTTTTAAAGAATGTCTTTTATGGGGTAATTTGTATTACCCAAAATAAATACAAAAACACATGCCGTGTGGGATCAAATCCCAGTCCCAACTATCTCATATACACTATCCCCTCTACCAGTCTTTCCTTCATTTCAGTGCAGTCCCTTTCAATAAACACATGAAACATACAAAATGAGATCCAAAAAAACTGATGCAGTGAGAATGGGACACAGTTGTGTGATCGGAAATATATGTTGGGTAACAAGGGAGGATATATCCAAAACAAAAACATACCTTTTGTGGTCTGCCGCACGACACCTTTCTGCGACTTACGGAAATTCTGCCAGAAATACTTGTTTTTCTGTCTCTTTCCGTCCCATTTTCCTAAACAAGGAGATACAGTAGGGTTTAATAAACAAACAGATGAAATCCACACTGCCCCATACAATAGCTACCCCTAGAAAACTTCCAAAATATGTAGATGTTTTATTTAAGTTGCGCATAATAGTTATTCCAAAATGTAACATAGTGTCTCAATTGTGATAACAACTAAACTGTCCAAGTTCAATCTTCAAATGAGGTACTATTGTAGTACATTTGTAGTCAGACAATTTGTTTGTAGTTACACACTATTAAAATGTCAAGTAATTACATCATATGTGACCAAGACCCATCAAACTACAGAACTGATGTGAAAAAAAATAAACATACCCCCTGATCCATCCTCAGAATTTGATTTATTCATGGACAACCTAAAAATAAACCAAGACTGAATCAAAAACAAGAGATGGCACAAACAAAAAAAAACACAATCCTAGAAATAGAAGATGCAGAGTCCGGTCACAGACATCATCATCTCACCGGTTATCCAATGCAATTTTTTTAATTGTACTGCTGCTATCCTACTGTACCATCTTAGACAGAACACCCCTTTATCCACTGAGTTCTCTGTCCCTGTTCAAGAATTACAGACGCGTGCACTGTCCCTAACAAATATGCACAACCGTATCCCTCACAAACGTGCACTGTCCCTCGCGCCACTGGACCCGGGCAGTACAGTGCAGTGTTAGTGGGGGCCGTTCCCAGTGATCAGTCCAGACGGGAAAACATCACGCTGTCAGTCTGCTGGACAGAGGTCAGATCACTGTGGCTATCTCAACAACAATAGAGGCTTTTCAGACCCCGACTGCCTGGGTTTTACTGATTGCACTCACTTCAACACTACAGCTCTTAACGTGGTCTCTCTCTCTCTCTCTCTCTCTCTCTCTCTCTCTCTCTCTCTCTCTCTCTCTCTCTCTCTCTCTCTCTCTCTCTCTCTCTCTCTCTCTCTCTCTCTCTCTCTCTCTCTCTCTCTCTCTCTCTCTCTCTCTCTCTCTCTCTCTCTCTCTCTCTCTCTCTCTCTCTCTCTCTCTCTCTCTCTCTCTCTCTCTCTCTCTCTCTCTCTCTCTCTCTCTCTCTCTCTCTCTCTCTCTCTCTCTCTCTCTCTCTCTCTCTCTCTCTCTCTCCTCTGTCAGCTGATAGTAGTCTTTGACGCTAACGACTATCTTTCCCCACCGACACAGTTCTAGATGTGGCCACAAGAGGAAAACTAACAGGAGTTACTACTTCTCTCATTGTTTTGAACTGGACAATGCGAAAGCTAAGGTGTAACTAGCCAAGTAAACTTAAATCTGGTGTCTCCGACAACCCGTGTATAGTACTATGTTATTACTCATGACCTAGATTCATCCTTTCCTCCCTTCTATCTCTCACTAATTCTCCTGTGTTCACAATATGACCATCCATCCTTCCAAACACACAATAGGGGGAAGGAGTGGAAGTTTCCTGAGGAACACTTCATGAAAGGTGGCTGGAGGTCATCAGGACAGGGCTGCATCTCAAATGGCACCCTATTGATCAGAGAGCCCTATTGGCCTTGGTCAAAAGAAGTGCACTAAATAGGGAATAGGGTGCCATTTGAGACTCAACCTATGGGGATAATGTATGAAAGGGAATGACTGTCCTACTGACTGTCCTGTCCTATGAGGGTCATTCTACAGAAGTGGTGGAAATTGGGGGCTGAAATTAAAAAAGAAAATGTGTATCCTCTTTATTACAACAGACAGTGTATGTCAAATAGACATATCTACTACTGAAACTTTGTTTGTATTTGCATACTTGAATTCCTTACCACCCCACTAAATGTCACTACAGAAACGTGTGAACAAGTTGCAATAAAGGGAGAACCATGCACACTATTGATCATTTTGATTAACCATATTTTTAGAAATTGTATTTGCATACAACATTTACCAAATAGTAAAAACATGACTTTTAAACAGATTTTCAATACCTTAAAACCTCTATTTTTCTCTGTAAAATGTTCAATGTTGATTTTATGAATCTGAAACTTATTGATTGAATTACCTAATTATGTTATATATTTTTCCCATATTTATTGTGGCAAAATATCAGACGTTTCGGTAGTGACATTGTTTCGGTTGTGACCTGGCGTATACATTCTAAACTTAATTGCTTACTTAATTGATACCATATTGAATGGGGCACATGTGATTCACATAATTATCACAATCAATAAAAGACACGTCTTTCTGTGTCTTTCTGCCTTTTCACTCCTGCCCTCTTGCTCGTGTACCTTTTGTCCCTCTCAGATAAATATTTTACTAATTTGACTTACTTTCCCTCTTCCTTTCTTTTAGCATCTATTTATCTTTCAGATAGTCTTGATATTGCACAGTGTCAGTTGTTATACTCTTCGTCCTATCTGACTGTCTGCTGTACTTTTCGGCATGTTGGCACCTTATGGATGTCCCTGTCCTTCAATAACTAAAAATAATCAGAAATAGAAATGTGTTTAAATGTAGATGATCATTTCAGATGTAAAGAAACAAATGTAAAGAAATACAGTGGAATAAGAATCAAGAGTCAATCATAAGCTAGGTTACCATCAAATTCGCGACAGATTTTAATGCAAATATTCTAAAATCTGCATAAAAACAATATAATATGCAATATCTTTCCACCATAGTTGTGTTTCCATCAAAAAGGATGTGCATGTTGACATAATGCACATAAAAATACCTTTTGCAGTTAAATTCCTATGTACCAAAAAAAAAAAAACAAGCAACTCTGCATGCAGAGACATAAAAATGGTATTCACGAGTTCATCTGACTCTACTGAAGTAGATTTGATTTTGATTTATTAGGATCCCCATTAGCGACAGCTAGTTTTACTGGGGTCCGACATAACAAAAAATACATTACAGACAAAAGACTTTTAAAAACATTAAGATGTACAGTCGTGGCCAAAGGTTTTGAGAATGACACAAAAGTATTGGTCTCCACAAAGTTTGCTGCTTTAGTGTTCTTAGATCTTTATGTCAGTAGTTACTATGGTACACTGAAGTATAATTACAAGTATTCCATAAGTGTCAAAGGCTTTCATTGACAATGGCATTCAGTTTATGCAAAGAGTCAATATTTGCAGTGTTGACCCTTCTTTTTCAAGACCTCTGCAATCCGCCCTGGCATACTGTCAATTAACTTCTGGGCCACATCCTGACTGATGGTAGGCCATTATTGCATAATCAATGCTTGGAGTTTGTCAGAAGTTGTGGGTTTTTGTTTGTCCACCCGCCTCTTGAGGATCGACCACAAGTTCTCAATTGGATTAAGGTCTGGGGAGTTTCATGGCCATGGATCCAAAATGTCGATGTTTTGTTCCCCGAGCCACTTAGTTATCACTTTTGCCTTATGGCAAGGTGCTCCATCATGCTGGAAAAGGCATTGGTCGTCACCAAACTGTTCTTGGATGGTTGGGAGAAGTTTCTCTCGGAGGATGTGTTGGTACCATTCTTTATTCATGGCTGTGTTCTTATTGTGAGTGAGCCCAATCCCTTGGCTGAGAAGCAACCCCACACATGAATGGTCTCAGGATGCTTTACTGTTGGCATGACACAGGACTGATGGTAGCGCTCACCTTGTCTTCTCCGGACAAGGTGTTTTCCGGATGGGCCAAACAATCGGAAAGGGGATTCATCAGAGAAAATGACTCTACCCCAGTCCTCAGCAGTCCAATCCCTTTACCTTTAGCAGAATATCAGTCTGTCCCTGATGTTTTTCCTGGAGAGAAGTGGCTTCTTTGCTGCCCTTCTTGACACCAGGCCATCCTCCAAAAGTCTTCCCTCACTGTGCGTGCAGATGCACTCACACCTGCCTGCTGCCATTCCTGAGCAAGCTCTGCACTGGTGGTGCCCTGATCCTGCAGCTGAATCAACTTTAGGAGACGGTCCTGGCCCTTGCTGGACTTTCTTGGGCGCCCTGACGCCTTCTTCACAACAATTGAACCTCTCTGCTTGAAGATCTTGATGATAAATGGTAGATTTAGGTACAATCTTACTAGCAGCAATATCCTTGCCTGTGAAGCCCTTTTTGTGCAAAGCAATGATGACGGCACATGTTTCCTTGCAGGTAACTATGGTTGACAGAGGAAGAACAATGATTTCAAGCACCACCCTCCTTTTAAAGCTTCCAGTCTGTTATTCTGACTCAATCAGCATGACAGAGTGATCTCCAGCCTTGTCCTCGTCAACACTCTCACCTGTGTTAACGAGACAATCACTGACATGATGGCAGCTGGTCCTTTTGTGGCAGGGCTGAAATGCAGTGGAAATGATTTTTTGGGATTAAGTTCATTTTCATGGCAAAGAGGGACTTTGCAATTAATTAATCTGATCACTCTTCATGACATACTGGAGTATATGCAAATTGCAAACTTTGTGGAGACCAATACTTGTCATTTTCACTTTTGGCCACGACTGTAGTGTGTGTGTGTGTGTGCATCTATCAGTTACACATACAGTGGGGAGAACAAGTATTTGATACACTGCCGATTTTGCAGGTTTTCCTACTTACAAAGCATGTAGAGGTCTGTAATTTTTATCATAGGTACACTTCAACTGTGAGAGACGGAATCTAAAACAAAAATCCAGGAAATCACATTGTATGATTTTTAAATAATTAATTTGCATTTTATTGCATGACATAAGTATTTGATCACCTAACAACCAGTAAGAATTCCGGCTCTCACAGACCTGTTTTTCTTTAAGAAGCCCTCCTGTTCTCCACTCATTACCTGTATTAACTGCACCTATTTGAACTCATTACCTGTACAAAAGACACCTGTCCACACACTCAATCAAACAGACTCCAACCTCTCCACAATAGCCAAGACCAGAGAGCTGTGTAAGGACATCAGGGATAAAATTGTAGACCTGCACAAGGCTGGGATGGGCTACAGGACAATAGGCAAGCAGCTTGGTGAGAAGGCAACAACTGTTGGCGCAATTATTAGAAAATGGAAGAAGTTCAAGATGACGGTCAATCTCCCTCGGTCTGGGGCACCATGCAAGATCTCACCTCTTGGGGCATCAATGATCATGAGGAAGGTGAGGTCCCCCTGCTCAAGCCAGCGCATGTCCAGGCCCGTCTGAAGTTTGCCAATGACCATCTGGATGATCCAGAGGAGGAATGGGAGAAGGTCATGTGGTCTGATGAGACAAAAATAGAGTCTTCCAGCATGACAACGACCCGAAACACACAGCCAGGGCAACTAAGGAGTGGCTCTGTAAGAAGCATCTCAAGGTCCTGGAGTGGCCTAGCCAGTCTCCAGACCTGAACCCAATAGAAAATCTTTGGAGGGAGCTGAAAGTCCGTATTGCCCAGCGACAGCCCAGAAACCTGAAGGATCTGGATGGAGGAGTGGGCCAAAATCCCTGTTGCAGTGTGTGCAAACCTGGTCAAGAACTACAGGAAACGTATGATCTCTGTAATTGCAAACAAAGGTTTCTGTACCAAATATTAAGTTCTGCTTTTCTGATGTATCAAATACTTATGTCATGCAATAAAATGCAAATTAATTACTTAAAAATCATACAATGTGATTTTCTGGATTTTTGTTTTAGATTCCGTCACTCACAGTTGAAGAGTACCTATGATAAAAATTACAGACTTCTACATGCTTTGTAAGTGGGAAAACCGGCAGTGTATCAAATACTTGTTCTCCCCACTGTACATGTCAGTGCATACACACAACAAGTAGGTCACATGGGGAGAGGCGTTGTGCCGGGATGTGTTGCTTTATTTATTTTTTGAAACCAGGTTTGCTGTTCACTTCGCTATATAAGATAGATAGATACTTTATTGATCCCCGAGGGGGAAATTTCTTTGTCAAGCAGCTACAACAACAAAACACAGGGCAGGTGCAAAATGCCACAACGAAAGTACACAAAAGACAGATACACGGTACATGAGCGGCAGTATGAAAAAGTATAGAAATACAAGATATCTTGAGTGCAAAAAAAGCTATAAAAAGACATTGCATAGTATGGGTGGTTGGCTGAATATGTACACTATACATTGGTGGATGTTGGATGGTTAACTATACTATACAGGTCGATGGCAGAGAAATACTTCAGTAGCTAAAAATGCATATGATATCAGCGAGGGTAATAATAGTTTACTTAATAGACAGACTGGCTAAATGAACAGGTAAGTGAATATTTTGCATGGTTAAATTAGCTGTACAGGTAAATATACAGTTATTTTTACAGATAAGTGAATACTTGCATGGTTACATAAACTGTACAGGTAATATAAGATGGCTCTGTATAATACCGTTTCCTTGAATTTGTTCTAGACCTGGGGACTGTGAAAAGACTCCTGGTGGCATGTCTGGTGGGGTAAATGTGTGTGTCTGTGCTGTGTGTAAGTTAACTATGCAAACAATTTGGAATTTCCAACACATTGTTTCTTAAATAAAAGTAATGAAACATCCATTTAATGAATCCCTATAGAGAGCATATGCCTGGCTAGCTTTCATTTGTATCAGAAGTACATCCCAGCAAACATACTGTATATTTTAGTCCCAAAACTATACTTTACATATACTCTTCTTAAAAATACATGATTTATCAACTTGCTCACAAATTTTATCCAAAATGTTTGCAGATAAGACTACTCACCATATGGCCATGCTGGAGATGGGTGCAATCCCATCACCTGGTGATATTTGTATGGTAGTGGCTTAAGGCACATTCATTCTGCAGTCTTTTAATGTGTGTGTTTCGGTAGTGACATCAAAAGGTGGGACAGCATTGTCTAATTAGATCAGTATCTTTCAATGTTATAATATAACAATTCAAAATAAGTATAAAAAATATATTATTTTCAAACATGATGTTTAGGTATCAATAGAAATATGTGTCTAAACAATGACTTTGTACTATATCCATTTAACAATACGTTTGTTATTGCCTTGGAATGAGTTAGAACATATCACAATGCAAGTTTGGAGACTTTTTTTGTGGTGGGACAGCAATTTACACCACTTCTGTAGAGTCACCCAAATACCTCCCAGGAGTATTTATAGAAAGACAATTAATTTGACTAGGACATGAGAACAATCTATGGGAGTTCTATGACTGTCCTACTTCACTAAATCGACAACACCAATTTAACTACATACAGTGTAAGGACATCACAATATAACTGACAATACACTCCACACAAAGACAATACCGTTGATGACTACAGAATAATAGCAGGTTCAGTATCTCTATAGTCTTACCTTCTCTCAGTCTCAGGAGTGGACATAGCGCTACAGCTACTCAGCCCTAGCGATTCCTGTAGAGAAGAGAACACTGCAGTCACACAGACCGGCAGGCAGGCAATGGAAACTGACAAACTTAGAGAAACCACAGTCTAGCTCACGGGCAGGCATATTGGTTTGGAACTCTTAATGTGCATCTCATTGGCCAGAAAAGGCTACAGTGCACCTTCCTCGGTTGCATTTTTAAAAACGTTATTTCATGACACATTATAACAGTATGTATTACAAATAAGAATACGAGTTTCCATTAAAAAGACAGTGAAACATCAATTTGTGATCAAAGAAAACCAAGATGTTACAATGACAAGGCCTGGGATCTGGTTCATAGCAACTCTGTGATGTCTGTAGCATCAAGGCTGAGGAAATCCCTCCTCCCACAGGGTTAACATACAATAGGGTCAAAAACAATAGAGAGAATAGGAGAGTCGCTCACCTGGATCTGTGAGCCAAGCTTCAATGATGTGGGCAGTAAGTCAACCTTTTCCTGAAACACACAGAGGCAAACTAAGGAATGAAATCTGATTCAGTCAGCATTTCAAAACATCATAAATATATTGATATATGAAAAGGCCAAAATTGTAACATTTATGTCACCCTAAACTCACATAGGATTTAAAGTTTTCCAAAGGCTTCTTCCATATCATTTTAATTAGAATGAAGTCTGTGCAAAGTGGGTATCCACGGGAAAATAACGTATGCAAATCACACTGAACATATAATATATGTATAATATATGTTGGTACCATCTCTGATTCTGCATCTTGTACAACTTTGCGTTTGCAGATCTCCTCCATTCGGTCTTGGATGTCAGTGAGAGAAGTGTTATTATACTCTGAGTACTCCTGAGCCAAGTCCTCAAAGGTTCCCAATGAGCCATCCTAAAACAGAGAAGACTGTAAGAACAGAGGAAGACCTACCTCACCACATAGTATGGATCTACCCGTTACGGAGAGTCAGCATAAGCCATCACATTACATTACATTAGACCCACATCCAGTGCATACAGTACAACAGAAAAACAGAAGACAAGTAAACTGACCATTGTTTTACGAAATCAACATCATAATCCTTAGGAATGTGCAGTGGTAGTGTGTATGACCAGCAGCCAGACCGAATGTGTGTGTGTGTGTTTGTCTGAGCTACTGTCTTTGCCTCTCCCCAGTTGCCCATGACCCCCACAAACTTCCAGACCTCCTCAGCTGTGACCCCAGAGGCAAAGCGAGGGGGAGAAGCATTGTGTGACGCAGCTACAGTTCTCTTTGACCTCACCACAGTCAACAGGATAAACTTGAGTTGCTGTGGTACCATAGACACACTCAGTGTACAATAAATTATCAGGAACAGTAGAGGTCCCTTTTCCTCGACAGAAACCCAGGACCTCCAGACCTACACATGACTCTGCAGAGACTTCCTACCATTGTGTTCCTTAATGCCCTTTGTTGTATGGGATGAAGAAATAGAAGATGGGAAAAATGTCAGGACTTTTGCAGACTCCTGCAAATGTCTTCAAAATATTGCTGAGGATTTTCATCTCCCAAAATGGATTTATAAAATTAATAATACAGTGTCCTACAGGGCCAGGCTGAAACCATTTAAGGCCAGGCAACACAGGCTGAAAATAGTTTTTTTGCATCTACCCATCAATCACTTAATGAAATGTATATTTTCTTTAGTAGTTTATCATACTACTGTCGTCACCATTTTAATGAATTTTAACCACCTTAAAATGGGCACGCATCAATAATTTAAAAGCTTACTACATTGAATTCCACATAATTTCAAAGCCCATTTCATAGAGAATGCTAAAAGGTGGACTACATTTTAGTAACCTACTTTGAAGACATGGTGATTGGGTCTAAATAGGCTTTTGGCATCCCGAATGTCAGACTCTTCAAACACAAACAAATTTTTCTCAGATTCAGAAGCATCTGCATTCACCACATTTAGTGTGTTTATCCTTAGATATATTCTTCAGACTTTCCCAGATGTTGTACATTTTGTATTCTACATAACATTTTATTTGGAAAAATGCGCCAAAGGTATTAGTATTTTACAGATAGAAAGATAAAAAAAATGATTTATCAACAATCTGCTCTGAACACGTTGAGTCCTGGACTGTTTAAACAAAATTAAACAAATATTTAGGCTTTGCCTCCCAAGTGGCGCAGCGGTCTAAGGCACTGCATCACAGTGTTGCGGTGTCACTACAGCCTCGGGTTCGATCCCAGGCTGTGTCATTACCGGCCGTGACCGGGAGTCCCATAGGGCGGCACACAATTGGCCCAGCGTCGTCCGGGTTTGGCTGGAGCTTTTACTTGGCTAATTGCTCTCTAGCAAGTCCTTGTGGTGGGTCGGGCACCTGTAGGCTGACTTCGTCGTCAGTTGAACTGTGTTTCCAGGCGAGTGTTAAGAAGCGGGTCATGAGTGGTTTGGCGAGTAATGTTTCAGAGGACTCATGACTCGACCTTCGCCTCTCCCAAGCCCGTTGAGGAGATGCAGCAATGAGACAAGATCGTAATCACAAAATTGGGGAGAAAAAAAAGGGGTACATTTTTTTTTAATAAAAAAAAAAAAAGAAATATATATATATATATATATATATATATATACACACACACACATATATACACACACACACACACACACACACACACACACACACACACACACAGTGGGGAGAACAAGTATTTGATACACTGCCGATTTTGCAGGTTTTCCTACTTACAAAGCATGTAGAGGTCTGTAATTTTTATCATAGGTATACTTCAACTGAGAGAGACGGAATCTAAAAAATCTAAAATCCTGAAAATCACATTGTATGATTTTTAAATAATTAATTTGCATTTTATTTCATGACATAAGTATTTGATCACCTACCAACCAGTAAGAATTCCGGCTCTCACAGACCTGTTAGTTTTTCTTTAAGAAGCCCTCCTGTTCTCCACTCATTACCTGTATTAAATGCACCTGTTTGAACTCGTTACCTGTATAAAAGACACCTGTCCACACACTCAATCAAACAGACTCCAACCTCTCCACAATGGCCAAGACCAGAGAGCTGTGTAAGGACATCAGGGATAAAATTGTAGACCTGCACAAGGCTGGGATGGGCTACAGGACAATAGGCAAGCAGCTTGGTGAGAAGGCAACAACTGTTGGCGCAATTATTAGAAAATGGAAGAAGTTCAAGGTGACGGTCAATCTCCCTCGGTCTGGGGCACCATGAAAGATCACCTCGTGGGGCATCAATGATCATGAGGAAGGTGAGGGATCAGCCCAGAACAACACGGCAGGACCTGGTCAATGACCTGAAGAGAGCTTGGCCCACAGTCTCAAAGAAAACCATTAGTAACACACTACGCCGTCATGGATTAAAATCCTGCAGCGCACGCAATGTCCCCCTGCTCAAGCCAGCGCATGTCCAGGCCCGTCTGAAGTTTGCCAATGACCATCTGGATGATCCAGAGGAGGAATGGGAGAAGGTCATGTGGTCTGATGAGACAAAAATAGAGCTTTTTGGTCTAAACTCCACTCGCCGTGTTTGGAGGAAGAAGAAGGATGAGTACAACCCCAAGAACACCATCCCAACCGTGAAGCATGGAGGTGGAAACATCATTCTTTGGGGATGCTTTTCTGCAAAGGGGACAGGACGACTGCACCGTATTGGAGGGGAGGATGGATGGGGCCATGTATCGCAAGATCTTGGCCAACAACCTCCTTCCCTCAGTAAGAGCATTGAAGATGGGTCGTGGCTGGGTCTTCCAGCATGACAACGACCTGAAACACACAGCCAGGGCAACTAAGGAGTGGCTCCGTAAGAAGCATCTCAAGGTCATGGAGTGGTCTCCAGACCTGAACCCAATAGAAAATCTTTGGAGGGAGCTGAAAGTCTGTATTGCCCAGCGACAGCCCCGAAACCTGAAGGATCTGGAGAAGGTCTGTATGGAGGAGTGGGCCAAAATCCCTGCTGCAGTGTGTGCAAACCTGGTCAAGAATTACAGGAAACTTATGATCTCTGTAATTGCAAACAAAGGTTTCTGTACCAAATATTAAGTTCTGCTTTTCTGATGTATCAAATACTTATGTCATGCAATAAAATGCAAATTAATGAATTACTTAAAAATCATACAGCTTGGTGAGAAGGTGACAACAGTTGGTGCGATTATTCGCAAATGGAAGAAACACAATCTCCCTCGGTCCGGGGCTCCTTGCAAGATCTCACCTCGTGGAGTTGCAATGATCATGAGAACGGTGAGGATTCAGCCCAGAACTACACGGGAGGATCTTGTCAATGATCTCAGGGCAGCTGGGACCATAGTCACCAGGAAAACAACTGGTGTAACACTTTGCTGTGAAGGACTGAAATCCTGCAGCGCCCGCAAGGTCCCCCTGCTCAAGAAAGCACATGTACAGGCCTGTCTGAAGTTTGCCAATGAACATCTGAATGATTCAGAGGAGGACTGGGTGAAAGTGTTGTGGTCAGATGAGACCAAAATCGAGCTCTTTGGCATCAACTCAACTCGCCGTGTTTGGAGGAGGAGAAATGCTGCCTATGACCCCAAGAACATTGAAAATGGGTCGTGGAAGGGTATTCCAGCATGACAATGACCCAAAACACACGGCCAAGGCAACAAAGGAGTGGCTCAAGAAGAAGCACATTAAAGTCCTGGAGTGGCCTAACCAGTCTCCAGACCATAATCCCATAGAAAATCTGTGGAGGGAGCTGAAGGTTTGAGTTGCCAAATGTCAGCATCGAAACCTTAATGACTTGGAGAAGATCTGCACAGAGGAGTGGGACAAAATCCCTCCCGAGATGTGTGCAAACCTGGTGGCCAAATACAAGAAACGTCTGACCTCTGTGATTGCCAACAAGG
The DNA here is from genome assembly GCA_023634145.1 of Thymallus thymallus. Taxonomy (NCBI): domain Eukaryota; kingdom Metazoa; phylum Chordata; class Actinopteri; order Salmoniformes; family Salmonidae; genus Thymallus; species Thymallus thymallus. The sequence goes on from CM042406.1 coordinate 18,557,424, forward strand.
GTTTTGCCACCAAGTACTAAGTCATGTTTTGCAGAGGGGTCAAATACTTATTTCACTCATTAAAATGCAAATCAATTTATAACATTTTTGATATGCGTTCTTCTGGATTGTTTTGTTGATATTCTGTCTCTCACTGTTCAAATAAACCTATCATTAATATTATAGACTGATCATTTCTTTGTCAGTGGGCAAACGAACAGAATCAGCAGGGGATCAAATAATTTTTTCCCCTCACAGTACACTTAGGTTGAAGTCATTAAAACAAAGTTTTCAACCACAACAGATTTCATGTTAACAAACTATAGTTTTGGCAAGTCAGTTAGGACATCTACTTTGTGCATGACACAAATAATTATTCCAACAATTGTTTACAGACAGATTATTTCACATATAATTCACTATATCAAAATGATGTCATGGCTTTAGAAGCTTCTGATAGGCTAATTGACATAATTTGAGTCAATTGGAGGTGTACCTGTGGATGTATTTCAAGGCCTATCTTCAAACTCAGTACCTCTTTGCTCGACATCATGGGAAAATCTAAAGAAATCAGCCAAAATCATGTAGTAACCAAAAGTGATTCTTCAAAGTAGCTGCCCTTTGCCTTGATGACAGCTTTGCACACTCTTGGCATTCTCTCAACCAGCTTCACCTGGAATGCTTTTCCAACATTCTTGAAGGACTTTCCGCATATGCTGAGCACTTGTTGGCTGCTCCTGGAAGCTAAAAATATGGCAGTTCTTCCATGGCCTGATACTCACCAGTCATGTCAACCATTGAGCATGTTTGGGATGCCATGGATCGTTGTGTATGCAGTGTCTTCCAGTTCCCACCAATATCCAGCAACTTCGCACAGCCATTAAAGAGTGGGACAACATTCCACAAGCTACAATCAACAGCTTGATCAACTCAATGCGTAGGAGATTTGCCTCATGCAGCACGACACATGGTGGTCACACCAGATACTGACTGGTTTTCTGATCCATGCCCCTACCTTTTATTTTAAGGTATCTGTGACCAACAGATGCATATCTGTATTCCCAGTCATGCGAAATCCATAGATTAGGGCCTGTTGAATTTATTTTTAACAGTAAAATCTTGTTGCATGTTGCGTTTATATTTTTGTTCAGTGTAATTCATGTTAAAATGTTACGGGATGCATTTTCTCCATTGTTTTTTATGGTAGGCCACTCTGGTAGGCCTACATTATGATCAAATAGCCACAGTAAACTACATTGCCACGTAAAACTAACTTAAAGCGGGTACAGCCTCAGTGTTCACAGTAAACGCTGGAAGTTGCACAGCTCAGCCCACCTTGACAAAAGGAATACCTATGAGTCATTACAGCAAGCCATGACACCCACCATCTCAAATTGTTCTGAAATGATTTCTGTAGTTAGAAACGGGTAAGAATGGCATTCCTGAAACATTTTATAATCTCTGCGAAATTAAGCTAAATTGATTGCACCTAAATTGGCCATTTTAAGGATTCAGATAATACTCAATAAATATAGCACCCAACATCAGATTCTGACCAAACCTTTTCCTACAAATGAGTAAGACGAGGAATCACCCACGGACTCCCCACACCTCATGCAAATCCCCACCCAGTATACAGTATCAATTCTCTATGTTTGACAAATAGTATGAAGCTGTTCTACAGCTGGACCATTGAGAGCATCATGACTGTAAGGCAACTGCAAGGTACCCGACCGCTAGGCGCTACAGAGAGTGGTGAGTATGGCCCAGTACATCACTGGGGCCGATCTCCCTGCCATCCAGGACATCTATACCAGGCGTTGTCAGAGGAAGGCCCAAAAAAATTGTCAAAGACACCAGCCACCCAAACCATAGACTGTACTCTCTGCTACCGCATGGTAAGTGGAACCAGTGCACAAAGTCTGGAACCAACAGGAACCTGAACAGCTTCTACCCCCAAGCTATAAGACTGCTAAACAAGCCTGCTAAATAACTAATCAAATGGCTACCCGGACAACCTGCATTAACCCTTTTTTTAACCAACTCTCTTGCACTGACTATGCACACACAAAGGACTCTACCCACACACTCAAACATACTTACACTGACACCCCAACACACACACTACATACTCTATGGCCGCAAGCACATAACTTGCGCACACATGCATACTGACGCCACACACACACACTTTCACACTCACCACATACGCTGTTGCTACAGCTTAGTCTATCCTGTTGCCTAGTCACTTTACCCCTACCTATATGTATGTAGCTACTTCAATTACCTCATACCCCTGTACATCGATTTGGATCAGGTACTCTGTATATAGCCATGTTATTTTTATTCGTTATTCACTGTATTCTTCATATCACTATTACACTTTTTTTATATATATTTTTTTATCTTTAACTCTGCATTGTTGGAAAAGGACACAAGTAAGCATTTCACCATTGGTCTACGGCTGTTGTTTATGAAGCATGTGACAAAAGGATATTACTGTCATCAGTCAGAACAGAGAAATTAAAGCTATTCCATTATATTTCCCAACCCTACAACCACAAAGCACACAGACAAATTTAAAGGGGAGATTTCACCACAGTATGGGGTCAATTCCATTCCAATTCATCAGTTTTAAATTCCTCAATTAAAATGGAATTTACCCCAACCCTACAACTACATAAAGTATAAAGACATTAATAAAATATAAAAATCTGTTTATAAAATCTTATGAATTCATTTAAAAAGGATATGCATCTCTCACACTATTCGCTTGTGTGTATGCAAATGTGTCTACACTCTGCCACAACCTTATATCTCTAAACTCTCAGAAAATATTAATCTGTTACTATTTATAAAAAAAGTGGGAATTTCAAGGGTTACGCGTGCTAATGGATTTGCCCCAAACAGTAGTGATGGGTGAAAAAAAAAAGATATATAACTATCAGTATATTATTTTTGATGATATAGTGTATTGACAAATCTTGAGTATTTTTCCTTCATAGATTGTTCTCCATCTTTATAAATAGGGAGCCAATTTGTTTTCAGCACTTTTATTTCCATGACTGATCAAAATGTGTTCTCATGGTTCTCTCTTGTACCTTTGCAGCAGACAGGACAATGTTTGGAACATCGAATCGCAATAAAATCAGTACCGAATCGCAATACATATAGAATTATGAGAATTGCAATACATAGGATATCGGCACCTAAGTATCGTAATAGTATAGTATCGTGAGGTCCTTGGATATTCACAGCCCTACCCAATAGTCCTGTGTTGTGACCAGCAGTACTGTAGGCTGACTTGTCTCCTCGTGGTATGGTACTGTGTGACTGACTGGCTCAACTGTCCAGAAAAGAGAACCATTCATTGATTTGGTTAAATGACATGATTCCATGAGGTCAGAAACAGCCTGAAATCCATCTGCGTCCCAAACGGGACCCTATAATGCACTATATAGGGAATAAGATGCCATTTGGGACACAGAGCTTTTCTTTTCACCATTTGAGTTGAGGAATGAATGAATGAATAGGCTGTGATCCATGGAGAGGCATAGTACTGTATCAGGCCACAGACAGATCGCCACTGCATGCTTCTTATAAACAGTCCATTGTGGTCTGACCACATGATATCTCATGTCCCCCTGTGCTTATTTGGTATGGAATGCATGTTTCTGTTCAAAACAACATGTCCTACATCATCATAGCCAGTATACTACAGTGGGGAGAACAAGTATTTGATACACTGACGATTTTGCAGGTTTTCCTACTTACAAAGCATGTAGAGGCCTGTAATTTTTATCATAGGTACTCTTCAACTGTGAGAGACAGAATCTAAAACAAAAATGTGTTCTTTTTACTCCATACATTTTCCCCTGACACCAAAAAGTGCTTGTTACATTTTGAATGCATAGCAAGACAGAAAATGGTCCAACTCACACACTTATCAAGAGAAAATCCCTGGTCATCCCTACTGCCTCTGATTTGGCGGACTCACTAAACAAAATGCCAGGGTCACACCTAATATACAAACTTTGTTTGTATATTAGGTGTGACCCTGGCTATACGTAAATAAAAAAAACAAGAAAATTGTGCCGTCTGGTTTGCTTAATAAGGCATTTTTAATTATTCATACTTTTGATACTTAAGTATATTTTAGCAACTACATTTACTTTTGATACTTAAGTATATTTAAAACCAAAATACTTTTAGACTTCTACTCAAGTAGTATTTTACTCACTTTTATCTGTCATTTTCTATTAATGTATCTTACTCAAGTATGACATTTGGGTACTTTTTCCACCCCTGGTCCCGTGTGGCTCAGTTGGTGGAGAATAGCGCTTGCAACGCCACAGGGGACCAGTACGGAAATGTATGCCCTCACTACTATCGGTCGCTCTTGATAAGAGTATCTGCTAAATTACTAAAATGTATAAAAAAATAGCTGTCTAGATGTCTTCACTTCTTACATTATGCTCTTGTGAATGTAACATTCATGGTTATATTTCCCATTCAAGATCCTGCTACATACCTTCTTTTGTATACAAAGTCTGATGCTTGTCAGTCAGAGAGTAGAGCGAAAGCCATAACATGGCACCTTTGTTATGACACTCAGACAAACAGTAAGCCATATGGATGGGTTGCAGATGCCCTGTGCATGTCCTGAGAGGGGGAATCCCAATATAAACTACTTAACAATAGCATCAGGGCTTCCTTACATCTCTAAACTAACTCTCTTTATAACAAAGCAGTAATTGAGGCAGCCCCCTGTAACAGTGTCTCATCAGATCAGAGGAGTGAAAAGGAGAGTGTTGGTGTCATGTTACCGGCTGACAGCGTTTGGGATAAGAAACATCTCTGTGAAGACAAACGATCTTCCTTGACTCGTGTCCTGAGGCCTCTGTGTGTCTGATGATAAGAGATCTGTCTTATGTCGCTCCTTTCAGAAGCAACACTACAATCTTGGACTGCCCTAACTAGCGCACACCTCAGGGGAGATCTGAAAGGCTATGCTCCATCTGAAGCATAGCATTTAAATCTTTAACATATAATATACATAATAATATAATATGCCATTTAGCAGACAAAGCAATTTAGTCATGCGTGCATACATTTTACGTATGGGTGGTCCGGTGAACCGAAACTACTATCTTGGCGTAGACGTCCAGTCCGAACCAATCATGGATGTTTATGTTTGGGCCAAATCAAGGCCGGTCCAGACCAAAAACCCAAAACAACGTCTATGGACGTTGAAATCAAGGCCACGGCGGACTGGACAAATTTCAGCTACATTTCAATGTCCATGGACGTCCGGTGTCGGTCAGTGCTCAGTAGGTAAGGATGCTGGTTACAGTAAATGGAAAGAGGTTAGGTGTTATGGTTGGTGTCAGTAAGAGCCGAGATAGGTGATAGGGCTGTCCAGACGACAGAAACACAGTTTTGCCAGTGGAAGAGAGGACTGTAGTAGGTGACCCAACTGTGAATTAAATTGCATTAATTCTGTTACTGATTTTTCTGAAATTCCGTTACCAATTTGGTAACAGAATTTCAAGTTTTAATCACTTCATAATTCAAGAGTGTTGATATTAGTTTGCAGGAGTGTGTTTTGATGCATTTCTAATACCTTAAGACTTTTTCCTGGTATATGTTTTCTAAAAGACCCTTTTTCATCTATTTGACAAGAAATCAAAGCCTTTGCTTATTCCTAATATTTAGGATATAAAATGGTTCAAAAATGTATATATGTATTAAGTTCTCAAAAATAGACTCTTAGCTTTCATATTTAGACTCCAGATTTGACAAGCTCCTATGAACTTCACATGTTGCGCTCACGGGTCCTTTTATATGGATAATTACCCTATGCACAAAGATTACTTTTAATTTCCACTGAACCCCAACGGCACAAACCATCATCCCATCATCCTGTTACCAAACTTTGCATCTGCACTGTTCTTCAATTAATGTAAAAATGTTCAGTGGAAATTGTTAAAAGTCGCACTTGTGCATAGACTTGTATGGTTTGTATGCAATCATTGATTTTTGTTTAGCATACATTTTACCACATCACTCTGTTACCGTGGAATTGTACATATCCCTTTGTGTCATGTATCAACACTGTCTAATAACAGGGAACTGGGTCATACCATACATCATAGCTATAATATATAGCACAACACAGCTTTAAGCAGGGTCATAGACACCATACACAGCTTGGCGAAACAGGACAAGACTAAGGGAAGGAACCACAGATACAGCAAATAAAAGCAGTTCCAATTATTATGATCAAACTTCTCCAAAGCCACTAAAGAAGTCTACATCATTAAAGAACTTCATGACTTTTTATCATATGAAAGAAAGCTACCGTCGTCAAACCAACACTAAATGAACAGCCTTAGTTAAACTTAAATTCCGATTGTAACGGCAAAAACTGAATACATTTTTATTTTTTTAAATGTATTTTCCAGTTGAGAGAGAAAAATTAGAAAAGAAAAGGGATCCTTTAAACTCACCACAAGTTGGCAGCCTGTTTATTATGTCCTCCAGTTGTGCTACACAGCTGGAACGACAGTCTCCTCTTTCTCTTTTCAAACTTGACTGAGTCACCACTCAGAACAGTCAGGGGAGAATAATGCAACTCAAAGGAGGAGTGTCCAGCACCCATAAAATATAGCCAGGGGATGACCACAGAATGACGCTGGAGCTGCAGTGAGGGTGGGGCTCTGTGTGTGGCTGCTGTAAGGGAGGGGGTGGAGCTTTCTGTTCCAGCTGCAAGGACAGTTCACTACCACACACTGACTCACTGTTCATTCACTACTAGATAACATAAGCCACTCTCTGGTGAGTGTTAGGATGTCTTTGGTGTGTGGGGGGGAGATCGTGCCGTACACCCATCCACCATCCCTAACAAGCCGAGAGCCTCCTTGATGGTAATAGTGCTCACCGTTGCCCCTAGTGGCCGGTATTGAATACCTGGACGAACATTGAATATTGCATTGGATCTGGAGTGACCTGGCTGGTGTGTGTGTGTGTGTGTGTGTGTGTGTGTGTGTGTGTGTGTGTGTGTGTGTGTGTGTGTGTGTGTGTGTGTGTGTGTGTGTGTGTGTGTGTGTATGCTCCTGACAACTCCTGCTGTTTTACGAGTTATAACCACAAAAAGGTTGCTCAAGCATGGATGAGGACTTTCTACCAGAAATATTTTACACTAAATGGGTATGGGGCAAAATTAATTTAGAAAGAGCTGAAAAGGGGCAAGATTAAGTGATGATCATTCAACCCAACATCTCAATGACCACCAGCAGAGGGCAGCAAAAGGCAACTGTCCATCCATAGATTCTCCCAGTCTTGGTTCACAGAGGGTGAAGGAGACTGAGGGGAGATCAGGGGGCCAGCGTTCCCGCCTGGAAGGACGCGTTCCACTGTGCTCAGAGTACTTTTGGTACTGCAGTTGAGCTGGTCGAGCCCAAAAAGGTTAATTCCCATAGAGAAGTACAATTTAAAAAATCAAAAAAAGACACCTTGGTTATCACCTTTGTGCCAAAAATACCCATATAATTTTTCCAGTAATTGTCTTAGAGGGCGATTTATTTTCACCATCACTGACAGCGTTTAACGTTTTAAATTATCATCCAATGTCTGCCATGCTTCCGGATGACTTTAAATCGTCGCTGCTCGCGCTTGTGCCAGTGTGCACGGAGTTGCTAGTGCGCAGGGATTATCGTCTCTGTAAAGCAGACGTCAGAGACCACGAAACGGTGTATGCAAACGCAAGTAGATTTATTTGAAAACGGTCGGCCATCGACTAAAAAGTTATTTTTAAAAAGTATTCTAAAGAAATAGATACTATTCAATATGACAAAGCATAACGTCTTAATAAGATCGAACAATCTATTCATGGACAAAGAGTGTCAATCTGAACAGCCTCTGGTGAGAATCTCAATCCTCCTAAAACAAACCATAATCAATAAACATCTACATGTAAATCAACATAGTCCGATTCACAGGTATTGCACTGTTTACTGCAATAATAAAATCACCTCAGTAAAACTCGGGAGATTAACAGTATGATGCCTTTCCCCCTCATGGACTAAATTCCAAAATGTTGATATCCACAACAAATATTCAGGTCTTAGTTTGATTTTCTGTGACTGGCCCCAATCTAAGCCTACTCGCTCTACTGTATGAGACAGAAGGTGGGAAAATCCTGTGTCTGTCTTCTAATATTAACCCCAGTATCTCCAGTGTACAGCATAGCTATGGCAGGGCAGCCAGGAACACAGAGCCATTAGATCGGTGGCAGATGGGAGGTGCAGGGGCAGATGGAAGGTGGATGGAGTTCGGCAGACCCCCATCCGCCCCCTTCCCCAAACACACATGCACAGGACCACAGGGCATGGCAATGCTAGGCAGCTTGAGCCAGAGGGCAGTTTTCCGCCTGGATGCACAGCGCAAGGCTGGGTGTCACCTCAGTGCACCAGTGGACCGGGGATGGACAGGCTGTCTGTCTGGGTCTGCCAGTTCCACCTGAATATGATCATAAACTCCCCTGACTTAATCTGCACCGGGCTGGTAGGAGTCGGTTTGCCTTAGCTATGAAGCCTTAGTAGCTTAGTCTGTCTGTAAAAGGGGTACAAGAATGTCTTAAAACATCTATTAAATAAATTTGAAAAGAGTGTGAAAGTTGCAGATTGAGAGGAAGAAGACTTTCACCTTAATTCTTTTAGTGTGAGAGAGGTGCACTATCTGTGGACGGCCCCCCAACGAGAGAACAGGAGAATCTGTAGAGGAGTTTAACCAGCCGAGGCTAGCAGCTCTAAGTGGATTTTGACCCAAATGAGGCCTGAGGTTGATGAGGGACCACTGTGACACGTTGTCTATTAAAGAGCGTGCTTATTCAATCTGACCTAGTCTGGAATCACATTAATGGTATCCCTATATCTCCCCACCCTCGCTCTCTTGCTCCTTCCTTCCTTCCTTCCTTCCTTCCTTCCTTCCTTCCTTCCTTCCTTCCTTCCTTCCTTCCTTCCTTCCTTCCTTCCTTCCTTCCTTCCTTCCTTCCTTCCTTCCTTCCTTCCTTCCTTCCTTCCTTCCTTCCTTCCTTCCATGACCTTTCGCCCATCCCCTCAGAGATAAACTGTTTTCTACATGAAGAGACAATAGCACGGCATTACCACACAGAAAAAACAAGTAGGTTAGTCCTTGTCTCTAGGCAGATATGCATAACCTTATGACGTGTGCCACCGATGCTCTCTCCTGCATTAGCTCCTCCGCATAGAGGCTGTTGCTACATGGAAGAACACCCCACAGCGGGTGGCTGCTCATACATTTATTATCTAATATAATATCTTTAAAAGATTCACGGATGAAACAGAACTGTTGAAAAGGACCTGAATGAAACTCTGAAAGAGGACGGGAATAAGTGGAACGAACGGTGAGCATTTCTATACAAATCGGTAGGTTAACTCTGCCCTATCCCAGGGGGATTGGGAAAAACTTTAAATCCATTACCAAGGAATAAGTGGAACGAACGCTGAGCATTTCTATACAAAATCGGTAGGCTAACTCTGCCCTATCCCAGGGGGATTGGGACAAACTTTAAATCCTTTACCAAGGACTTTCATAACTAATCAGACAAATGCCCCAAAAATATCTCCACAGACAAGAAGAGAACCCCTTTAAAATTCAGTGAGAGCGAGCGAGAGAGAGAGACACAGAAATACAGGGGGCAGTTTTCCCTCTGTATGGTTCAGGAGCCTGCCTGTGGATTGTTCCCGGCCCTAAAGAATGTTTAATTCAGAGGTGCAGAAATAATTTAATCTGGCTTGATGCAATGGTAATCAACCCATATGGTGTCTGTCCCAAATGGCACCTTATTCCCATTTGTGATAAAGTCGGTGAGTCCCCCTGAAATATCAGCAGCCCATTCACCTTGGTTTGCAGTGTTAATGTTTGTGTTAATTAACTTCTCCACTAGACCACCACCTTGGGAGAGGCAAAGAAAGAGCTCCCTGGAGAGACAGGGAAGCTGTCAATCTTGGAATAATATGATAGATTATAACGCTGCAAACCAAATGGAATCTGCGATTACATACCGTGAAAAGATTTCTACTTCCCTGAAACGTTGCACAGTGTATTTGGCCACTGTGTGAATTTTTAATACATTTTTTATTTATAGGGGACAATGCACATTAATCAACATCAATAAAGCAACATCCATGTAAATGTGCCGGGGTTAGCCAAAAGCTAATTTGCACCCGTAGTCCCAGTGCAGGTAAGGGAAATTACACAGCCACAATACAAATACACACTAAAACAATACAAAATACAAATACATCCAATAATATATAATTCTAACAACAACAACAACTTATTTGTAGTAAAAACACTCTTGTCTTACATACAAGGAACTACAGATAAGTCATGTGTACATGTTTGGATAGATTTGAGCAATGTTTTCAATTAAACTTTAAAAATACAATAATAAGTGCAACTTCTCAAGTCCATTACATTCCAGTATATTGTAACTCTAACAGAGAAGGCCGATTGACTGAATTTGCTATGTCGAAAAGGGACAACTCAATCCCCTCTAGTTACTACCCTTGTTATCCTCGAGGTGCTTTCCTTGAGCATGAGATGCCGGCATAGGGGCAAGACCATGCAGGATCTTAAAAGACAAGGCTTGCATCTACATACTTCTTAAAGCTATCCAGACTGAATACATTATGTTTGTGAATGATATGACAATGGTGGTAACTGTTTGGTTTGTTATCAAAAATCTTAAGTGTTTGTTTGTAGAGTGATTCAATTGGTTTCAGAATAGTAGCTCCTGCTTGTGACCAGCATGTCAGGCAATATCTCAGACGTGAGAAGATCATAGCATGCATATACTGTATATAGTTTGGCGGCCTCCAGAGGAAGGTAAGGTCTTATAAACCTAAATCTGGATAATCCAAACTTGACCGTGTTAACCACCTTCTTCACGTTTCTTAAATGTCAAGTTGGAGTCCAAAATGATGCAGAAATACCTGAAGTTAGATACAACTTTCAGATTCTCCCCATTAACAAGAACAGCTTGTTGGGAAGAATCAATAGATTTTTTAGAGAAGTACATACAAACAGTTTAAATGCAAGCAAGAATAAGTAATCCATTTAGAAACGTATACCATAGCGTCAGTTAACTTGTTAACAACTTGTCTGTTTGAGTGTACATACAGGACTGTATCGTCTGCATACCTCTGCATGTTAACTTGTGGGCATTGTATTCTATAATTTCATAGTTTATCTATTAGCTACAAAGACTCAGATATTGCTAATAAATCCTCAAATGTTGAAATATGACGATGACCGTTGCTCATCAAAACTTCACTTTCATTTTAGAGCTATTAAATGTGTGTTTAATACGAGGTTCCACTTAGACTAACATTTATAATTCATAACCATTACATTTTTAATTTCCCAATCTTTTCTGTGTAAATCCTTTAAGTTTAAGCATTCTGCATTATTCAGGTTGAGATAATATTTTCATAAATTGGTCACTCAGTTGGATCTTATACAGTTCAATTGGAAACGGTCTCATCTTATTTACACATCACGGAAATTTGAAATAGAATGCATGTTACTGTATCGTTCTTTCAGCCTCACAATCTCAACCAACACTAGCTGGACACAAAGCAGGAGTCTGGTGCTGTCTGTGCATTGAAGTTGACTGAACACACATTGACATGTTTAAACCAGCCAAATGTGAGTCGCCTACACAGAGGCCTAGGTTGGATATTGAATAAAACATTTTTTTGGGGTCAAAGTTCTTATCTTATCCAGCTGTATTCCCAGTCATGTGACATCCATAGATTAGAGCCTAATACATATTTCAATTGACTGATTTCCTTATATGAACTGGAAATTGTAGCATGTTGCGATTATATTTTTTGTTCAGCATAGCTATGGAGGAGGATGTCCTTGAGAGGACGGACAGAAAAAGGAGATTAAGGCTGAGAGTCAGTCTACTGAAGATCTAAATGAAGTAAGAGTCCTAGGCAATACAAACTTATTTTCACAATTTCAGTTATATTATCGAAATCAAAGCAAGTTTTTGAGCCCATTCAGTAGTTTTTACTTGATTAAGTAGAAACCGGGTTAAAATGTGTATAATTTATATTCCTAAAACATACATTGAAAATTATACTGTTGCTGCTTCTTCTTGTCAAAGATTTGATTTATAGCCAGGTGTCAAAACACCGGTTTTAAAATTCATAGCCAATATGCTGAAATAGATTATATTTTGAAGACTAAAACATAGAAATGACTCCCTACACATATATTTGTCACACTTGTGTTCAGATTACTTACATTTGGCTAAATTAGAACCTTACACAGCACACGCACCAACATTCACCAAGTGGCCACTCCAAACTGGAATTGATTAGCTTGTTCTACTATAATCAATAGCCCGCGCAAACTAATCACTCACATCAATCTATTGAACTGGGACAATAACCGCCATGACATGTACCGTTTGCGCTCTTCTCAAAGACAAACCACAATGTACTTGAGTATACTACATGCCTTCAGAAAGAATTCATACCCTTTCACTTATTCCACGTGTTAGCCTAAATTCAAAATGTTTTAATTATGTATTTTCTCAACCATCTACACACTAGACTCCATAATGACAAAGTGAAAACATGTTTTTGGAAATGTTAGCAAATTTCTTGTAAAAGAAATACAGAAATATCTCCTTTAAATAAGTATTCAAACCCTTTTGCTACGACACTCCAAATTGAGCTCAGGTGCATCCAATTTCCTTTGATCATCCTTGAGATGTCACTACAACTTGATTGGAGCACCTGTGGCCAATCCAATTGTTTGGACATGATTTAGAAAGAAACACACCTGTTTATATAAGGTCCCACAGTTGACAGTGCATGTCAGAGCAGAAACTATACCATGAAGTCCAAGGAACTGTCCGTAGACCCAACACCTCCAGACTGTGTCAGGGATATTTGACCAAGAAGGAGAGTAATGGAGTGCTGCATCAGATGACTTGGCCTCCACAATCACCCAACCTCAAACCAATTGAGATAGTTTGGGATGAGTTGGACCGCAGAGTGAAGGAAAAGCAGCCAACAAGTGCTCAGCATATGTGGGAACTCCTTCAAGACTGTTGGAAAAGCATTCCAGATTAAGCTGGTTGAGAGAATGCCAAGAGTGTGTAAATCTGTCATCAAGGCAAAGGGTGGCTACTTTGAAGAATCTCAAATATATCTATTTTAATTGTTGAACACTTTTTTGGTTACTACATGATTCCATGTGTTATTTCATAGTTTTGATGTCTACACTATTCTAAAAACCTGTTTTGCTTTGTCATTATGAGGTATTGTGTGTAGATTGATGAGGGAAAAAAAACAATTTAATCAATTTTAGAATAAGGCTGTAACGTAACAAAATTTGGAAAAAGTCAACGGGTCTGAACACTTTCCGAAGGCACTTTATCGGCAAGGGTGACTGTCAAATACGTGTATTTGTTTGTGACCAGCGACTTTTATACAGAGAGCAAATTATCTGTGCCATTTGAGTCCTGGAACAGACAGGCACGAATGATAAAAGCAACGTTAACAAACAAAATAATGTGTTTAAAGCGTCAATTTAGTATCATCTTGATGACTAAGCTTTTATATTAACATCACCAATCAAGTAAAAAGTATGTAATTCCACTCTGTGGTGAAAATGCAAGCTTGTGTAAGATAGCAACAAAGTGTCCACATTTGGAAAATTAGCGCAATATAAAATAATTTAATATGGTAAAATAATTCAACATGTCAAATTAGGATGATAGTATGTTGCCCACTCACAAGCTATTGCAACAATTAAATCTAATTCTCATTCATTTAAATAATTTAGAGTTTAAAAATGCACTCAAACTATTTTACCAGGCACTCTAGGCTAGAGCTCCCACAGTGTCTATGCAGCAGCCTGAGCGTTCGACATCACTACCACACACACTCAGGAGACAATATTCCCAGCACTGTAGTGAGGTCTGTGTGAGCTTGTGGTTGTCAAAAGGAGCGCGTAGAAAGGGTAGGTAGGGACATTTGAAGTACATTAGCAGGGCGTTAGATTCAGTCTCCTGAAAAATGAATCTCCCACAGGGAAGAGACAGGCCTTCACTTAGGACTCTACCCCAGTTAAGAACACCACCACAGAAGAGAGAGAGAATGATGGAGTGTGACAGTGAAAGAGAGACAGAAAGACAGGGAGAGAGAGAGACAGTCGTAATGTGAATGAGCTCCTTTTAAATAACTAAATAACATGCTTTCAATTTCATTTACTTCAGTCTGTTCTCTATTGAAACTTCTTTTAGTGATGAGGGCTCGGTTGAAACTAAAGTCCTTTTGTCTCTGGTGCCATGAGCCTCTAAAACGGACCGGACGCTCTAGTGCTAAGTACATTAGCTGTGTCACAAATGACACCCTATTCCCTATATATTACAATACTTTTGACCAGAGCTTCAAATGGCCCACGGTTTTTATCTCTATCCAGATAGAGATCTCCATCACTGCTCCCCAGCCAGTATGTCTTTGTGTGCTACCCTGTCTTTTAAAAGGTCCAATAGAGTACCACAGTATAAGTCATAATACCCATAAAAGCTAGCGGTCAAACATTCAGAATAAATAGAGCAGAATATATTGATAAGTCACCTTGGCTAGGAGATTTACATGGTTATCAAAACGTCACGCCAGGGTAAGCCTACACAAAACACAAGCGTTAAGATTTTATGACACCGCCACTGTGGGGCCTATTAAGCCATTTTTATCTCACTATAAAATCATTTATGGGTAACAATTAAGTACCTTACTGTGATTGTTTTGAATTAAAATGGTCAAAAATAAACAAAAATAGCTTCTTAGAAAAGCAATGTCTCAAGCAAGAATTTAGCTAGGACTGTCTGGCAGTGGTCTGAGTGGGGAGGGGGAAACGTATTGGCAGAGGCTTGGAACCATCTTTCTTATTGGCAGGCCAAAATTCCATCCCACCAAAACAGTTTGCATACTGTATCAATACACCCAGTGACTACAAAGGTGCAGGCGTCCTTCCTAACTCGGTTGTCAGAGAAGAAGGAAACTGCTCAGGGATTTCACAACAAGGCCAATGGTGACTTTAAAACAGGTAAAAGTTTAGACAAAAACCTGGTTCAGCCTGCTTTCCAACAAACACTGGGAGACAAATTTAACATTCAGTAGGACAATAACTTAAAACACAAGGAGTTGCTTACCAACATGACATTGAATGTTCCTGAGTGGCCTAGCTACAGTTGACTTAAACCGGCTTGAAAATCTATGGCAAGACCTGAAAATGGCTGTCTAGCAGTGATCAACAATCAACTTGACAGAGCTTGAAGAATTTTTAAAAGAATAAAATGTGCAAATATTGTAGAATGCAGATGTGCAAAGCTACACATTTGCTAAAATGTCTAAAAACATGTTTTCACTTTGTCACTATGGGGTAATGTGTGTAGATGGGTGAGAAGAAAATATAAATGTTATACATTTTGTATTCAGGTTGTAACAACAAATGTGGAATAAGTTGAGGGGTATGAATACTTTCTGAAGGCACTGATTTAAACATATTGGACCATGCCTATGCATAATGTATATTTTCAGGTATGCTATTAGCAGGAAGCATTATCACCTGTAGCCCAACTGACGCAGCATAGTGGCTATAAATGACTGATTGTCTCATGAAGAAAGTAATCTCTTCGGCATAGAGTTTTTGAAAGAAGTATATACTAAAACTGTCTAGAATGCATGAACATTTGTACCGTAACAAAACCAGTGTAGAAATCTCTCAAACGTTCATATTCATGTTTGAATCCATTAGTTGTCTACCCTGTAAATGTCGTTTTTTGCAAGGCTGAATCTAGTGAGACAGAGGAACTTTAAAAAGCTAAGCGAGAGCGAGATGGATAGAGCGCAAGAGAGAGGGAGAACAAGAGAAAGAGATAAAAAGAGAGCGAGTCACTCCTATATGGGAATCATTGGGCATGATGAACGCTCCAGCAAACATTAGCTGTTCAATGAATATCTGCTCTCCGACAAATTTTAAAGAGCATAATGAATAACAATGTCACACATGGTAGAAAGAACGTCTGATAAATACAAAAAATGCTCCATTGTTTTATAAACTGTGCGTATGTACACAATATACCCCAAAATGTGCATGTGGCAGTTCACGCAAAAGTTAGCATTTATATACAGTTCATTCGGAAAGTATTCAGACCCCATTTTTTCCACGTTACAGCCTTATTCTAAAATTAATTAAATAAAACATTTTCCTCAATCTACACACAATACCCCATAATGACAAAGTGAAAACAGAAATACCTTATTTACATAACTATTCAGACCCTTTGCAATTAGACTCGAAATTGAGTTCAGGTGCATCCTGTTTCCATTGATCATCCTCGAGGCACAGATCTGGGGAAGGGTACCAAAACATTTCTGCAGCATTGAAGGTCCCCAAGAACACAGTGGCCTCCATCAATCTTAAATGGAATAAGTTTGAAACCATCAAGACTCTTCCTGGAGCTGGCCACCTGGCCAAACTGAGCAATCAGGGAGAAGGACGTTGGTCAGGGAGGTGCCCAAGAATCCAATGGTCACTCTGACAGAGCTCCAGAGTTCCTCTGTGGAGATGGGAGAACCTTCCAGAAGGACAACCATCTCTGCAGCACTCCACCAATCAGGCCTTTATGGTAGAGTGGCCAGACGGAAGCCCCTCCTCAGTAAAAGGCACATGACAGCCCACTTGCAGTTTGCCAAAAGGCACTTAAAGGACTCTGACCATGAGAAACAAGATTATCTGGTCTAATGTAACCAAGACTGAACTCTGAATGCCAAGCGTCACATCTGGAGGAAACCTGGCACCATCCCTATGGTGAAGCATGGTAGTGGCAACATCATGCTGTGGGGATGTTTTTCAGTGGCAGGGACTAGGAGACTAGTCAGGATTGAACCTGATCGAACATCTCTGGAGAGACCTGAAAATAACTGTCAGCGACACTCACCATCCAACCGGACAGAGCTTGAGAGGTTTTGCAGAGAAGAATAAGAGAAATTCCCTAAATACAGGTGTGCCAAATTTGTAGCGTGTAGGAGAAAAATGTGTGTATTTACCTGCCTTGTTTACTTTATATCGATAGTTAACAACTATATGCTTAACATTGGTAAAGAGATTTTCATAACTTGCAATACTGTGCTTCTGAGAAAGGATGGTTCCCCCCTCTCTGCGCCCTACAGCTGGTCTAGGCATATTGTCAAGGACATGGGGTGACTCAGAGATAACTTGCGACTCGAGATAGCGATAACTTGAGAAACAGAACCAACCTGTTATTGTTTCCCACCATCTGGGCTTCGGAGAAACTTGGTCACACAGCATAAGACAAAAGAGCATCTGAGAGTGACCACATTTCTTCTATCCTGTTCTTCTCATATCTTTCAAGGGCACAGCTGTGTAGATATATGAGGTGAACAGAGGCTGGCTTGAGCAACTTTGACGATTCTGTCAGCAGGAAAGGAGTAACTTTAATCACTTGTTTGTGCACTATGACCCAATACACATAGCCACAGAAAAAAAACAAGGTAGTTTATAATGCCCAATCTTCTGGGGAGGGGTGGAACCAGCCATTTTAGGTCAGCTATATAAAAGACCCTGTATGATTTTAATCCTCTGTCTTACACTCAAGAGTGTGGGGTCGACCAGTTTCCTTATTGCAATTCGTATGATAAAGTATTGATTGTTTGAAGAATTAACAAAGTCTCTCCTTATTGGTTAGAATTTCCATGACAAGTGTCATACCCAAGAAGCCTCAAGGCTATAATCGCTGCCAAAAGTGCTGCAACAAAGTACTGAGTAAAGGGTCTGAATACTTATGTAAATGTTATAGTTTTTTTTTGCTTTGTCATTATGTGGTAGTGTGTAGATTGATGAGGGGTGAAAAAACAATTTAATCCATTTTAGAATAAGGCTGTAAGGTAAAAAGCCAAGGGGTCTGAATACTTTCCGAATGCACTGTAAATGTAACTTGATGTGAGAAAGTGCTCACCTCCCTGCAAACTTTAGACGATGCGTACGCAGATCTCTGCTAGTGGTTGAAATATTGCATTGCAAGAGGGCAATAAGTATTTTGTGCAAATGGGGGATATGACGAAAAGCTTATTCATAAAATAAAAACAGGAAAACATTAACAAGAATGCAGCCATTTGCGGTTAGTGAAAAGAGCGAAAATCTATGCGTTTTATTTTGAGAATCTAAAATAGACAGGAGTCTTTTTCCTATTTATTTTACTTTCATAACCATTGAAGAATAAATTACTCACTTTTTCCAGCGGTGATGGGTTCATATTCACAAAGTAACCAACAAAAATGACCATGCACATCTCTCATTTAATAGGACCTAGTAGCCTAGTAAATAGATGGGCTATATATTTGTATTTCAAGTTTTGTAATCCAATAGGCAGCACTGTTTATAATATCCAGTCGAATTTAACAGGTGAACAGTTGATATTTTACATCGAAGTAGGCCAATGTATGCTACTGTAGCCTGCCTCAGACAATGTTTCAGAATTCGCAGGGAGTCCATTATTATTTACGTTGGGGGAAAAGTCGATGCAAAACCTTGTTGAATTCAAACGGTTCTGCTGACAGGCCCACAACAAAATTTGCCATTGTTTTCTTTCAGAAATTGACACAGGCCTTTGCCAGATACAGCATAAAGAAACTTCTAAAAATTAAAACATTCTGCCAAATAGACCAGTAGCTTATATAAAATATTTTACAGTATGGGTGGGCTACAGTATTGCTGTGCGATATGAGCGAGACATCATTTCCTATTTAATCTCAAATCAAATCTTATTTTGTCACATGCGCTGAATACAATGGGTGTAGACCTTACTGTGAAATGCTTACTTACAAGCCCTTAACCCACAATGCAGTTCAAGAAAGAATTAAGAAAAAATGTACTAAATAAACTAAAGTAAAAAATAAAAAGTAACAATAAAATAATAACGAGGCTATACACAGGGAATAAATAATAATAAACAGTGAGTAGCAGCAATGTAAAAATAAATAGTCTGGGTGGCCATTTGATTAATTGTTTAGGAGTCTTATGGCTTAGGGGTAGAAGCTGTTAAAGAGCATTTTGCTCATAGACTTGGCACTCCGGTACCGCTTGCCGTGCGGTAGCAGAGAGAACAGTCTAGGACTTGGGTGACTGGAGCCTTTGACAATTTTTGGGGCCTTCCTCTGACACCGCCTAGCAGGCCCGGGGTGGGTAATCGGGAGAATCGGGAGAATTCCCGGTGGGCCGCTTCACTTTTGGGCCGGTCGAGAAATGTTTATTTTGTTTTTTTACATTAGTCACGTTAGTTACATTAGGCTACACACGTTCCGCATTCTGACACCGCAGCGCGCAGCTTCTGCATGGGTTGTACCATATGAGGGAGTTCTCCCCTCCCCTCCCATAGAGTTGGTTGGGTCCATAGCCTGTCTTTTCCAAAACGTTTTCTCTGGGCCGGCCCTACGGTACGCGTCAGGGAGGATGGATGGGAGGAAGAGACCAGGAGGGGCTGAAAAAGCCAGGTTGAAAAAAAGAAAGGCATTGGAGGAGGATGCTGCCAAATGTGCCAAACTTACAGATTTATTTTCAAGAGGACAAACAAGTGGCAACAGGTAAAGAGAGATAGACCTAGTAATGATTAGCATTAGCAACTTAATTATTTGGCTAATACCGTTGTAGCGTTGTCAACCTATTCACAAGCAAAATATAAAATGTAATTCAAATATTAGCCTTTTATATCACCCAATACATGGCGATTCATAGACTTTGCAAATATTATGCAATTTAATATTGATAACAAAACTCAAGCTTGATCTGTGTATGCAGTAAAATGACCTCTTAATTATTTTTTAGCTTCTGAGCAGCAGATAAGCCAGTCCCCCACTGAAAATGAGGAGGCCATGATTACAGGGACAGGTAGAGAGGATACCAGAGTAAACAATATGAATTAAAGTTATTTAACCATCAGGTTGTGTTCAAAACCCTATAACACCTTTTGTGTTCCCGGTCAAAAATTACCGGCCTACAAAAAATAGCTTATAAATCACTTGTTATGCTATATAAATCACCAATATTGGATTCAATCTTCAATAAATTTGTAAATATTACATAAAATATTAAACAAATTGGCACTGTTGATCACACTAGTCTACTTAAATTTTTCACCAGGAAATTTGTTTAGAAAAACATTTATTTTGTACAAAATGGCACAGTCACACTTGTGGTGTTCCCGGTCAAAAATGACCGGCCTACAAAAAATAGCTTATAAATCTCTCATTATACTATATTATCACCCAATTTGGATTCAATCTTTTTGTCAACTTGTTTTCTTTCAATTAGGACTGGTTTTATATTTTTATTTGCATCAGATTAATCATAGGCCTCATTTATCTGAGAGTAGGTATCACGTTTTTTGATTAAAAAAGCATTGCTTTTGAATATTTTTTGAATAAATTTGGAAATATTAAATAAAATATGAAAAGAATTGGCAATGACGGCCCCCATGAGGTCTCATTCCAACAAACCCGGCCTACTGCCTAATCTGAGTCTGACACCCCTGGTATATGCCCTTCTGCCCTTTTTGTTATGCAATACAGGTGAGTCAGATGCTGAAAGAGCAGATATAGAGACAGCATCCAGTGAGACAACAGCCCTGCAAGAGATCCCAGAGGCACAGGCAGATGCAAGTGTAGATGACGAATCCTATCATATTGATTATTTTGCTCACCCTCAAGCACAGGATCTAGACACATTTTTCAATTACCATCCTCAGCAGCCCACAAAACATCACCTACTAGCTAAAGTTTTTCACAGCAAGCATGGCACCAACCGCAAGTGGTTGACATACAGTGAAAAAACACTGTCTCTGTATTGTTCTGTGTCTTTTGGCATTTGCACCTGCTGCAAGTGATAGTCCTTTCATAAAGGGAGGTATGAAAACATGTTCATCAGCGGATAGAAGAGCATGAGAAAAGTAAGATCCACAGAGATAGTGCTGATGCTTACTTTCTGTTGGCTAAAAGGGCAGATATAAAAAGCCTTCTGGCAGACAAACAAATGTCTTTACATCATGAGCAGGTGAAGAAGAAGCGTCAGGTGATGGAACGCATAATAGATGTGATAAAAGTAATTGGCAAATGTGGACTTAGTTACAGAGGGGATAAAGCAGAGGCTGCTTATACACTAGAAGATACTGCAGTCAATCATGGCAACTTTCTAGAGTTGGTAAAACTTTTGAGTCGTTATGATCTGTGCCTTCAACAGCACATTAGCAGTTGTATTGAGCAAAGCAAGAAGCATCATGACACTGGTGCAAGAGGTAGAGGATCTCTTGTGACTCTGCTATCAAAGGACATTGTTGGGAAAGTTGTGGATGCTCTCAGCCAGGTCATAAAGGGCACAATTGCAGATGAGGTTAGAGAGGCGGGACTGTTTTCGGTTCAGATTGATACAACTCAAGATGTCACATCAAAGGACCAGTGTGCTACCATTGTCAGATATGTCACAGATGTAGTTCATGAGCGGTTGGTTGCTGTGGTGAACTGTAAACAATCCACAGGTAAATATCTGACACAGCTACTAAAGAACATATTAGACAAACTGGGCATTGTGGGCAACTCCACTGATGGTGCAGCAAATATGCAGGGACCGTATAAAGGGTTCTCTGCATTCCTGTCTGAACAGTCTCCAACACAAAATCATGTCTGGTGTTATGCACATGTTTTAAATCTGGTACTGGCAGACACAACAGGCAGTGTCATAGAGAGTGCATCTCTCTTCTCACTACTCAATGATGTGGCAGTTTTCCTCAGGGAGACTTATAAACATATGCAGACTTGGGAAGAGACAAGTGAGGACAAACGTCACAGGAGACTGAGCCCAATAGGGGAAACCAGGTGGTGTGCTAAGGATCAAGCTCTCACTAAGGTCTTTGGGAGTTTTGGTAATCCCCAGGATGCATTGTTTGTTGACCTGCTGCTGACCCTAGCCTCTGTTGAGGAAGATGGAAGTATGAAGTCAACAGTGAGGGTCAAAGCAAAAGGATTAATTGAAAATCTTCTGAAATATGAGATTATCATCATTGCTCAAACTTTCCTTCGCATTTTCCAACATACAACAAGTATTTGATACACTGACAATTTTGCAGGTTTTCCCACTTACAAAGCATGTAGAAGTCTGTAATTTTTATCATAGGTACTCTTCAACTGTGAGTGGCGGAATCTAAAACAAAAATCCAGAAAATCACATTGTATGATTTTTAAGTAATTAATTTGCATTTTATTGCATGACATAAGTATTTGATACATCAGAAAAGCAGAACTTTATATTTGGTACAGAAACCTTTGTTTGCAATTACAGAGATCATAAGTTTCCTGTAGTTCTTGACCAGGTTTGCACACACTGCAGCAGGGATTTTGGCCCACTCCTCCATACAGACCTTTTCCAGATCCTTCAGGTTTCGGGGCTGTCGCTGGGCAATACGGACTTTCAGCTCCCTCCAAAGATTTTCTATTGGGTTCAGGTCTGGAGACTGGCTAGGCCACTCCAGGACCTTAGTTGCCCTGGCTGTGTGTTTCGGGTCGTTCTCATGCTGGAAGACCCAGCCACGACCCATCTTACTAAGGGAAGGAGGTTGTTGGCCAAGATCTCGCAATACATGGCCCCATCCATCCTCCCCTCAATACGGTGCAGTCGTCCTGTCCCCTTTGCAGAAAAGCATCCCCAAAGAATGATGTTTCCACCTCCATCCTTCACGGTTGGGATGGTGTTCTTGGGGTTGTACTCATCCTTCTTCTTCCTCCAAACACGGCGAGTGGAGTTTAGACCAAAAAGCTCAATTTTTGTCTCATCAGACCACATGGCCTTCTCCCATTCCTCCTCTGGATCATCCAGATGGTCATTGGCAAACTTCAGACGGGCCTGGACATGCGCTGGCTTGAGCAGGGGGACCTTGCGTGTGCTGCAGGATTTTAATCCATGACGGCGTAGTGTGTTAATAATGGTTTTCTTTGAGACTGTGGTCCCAGCTCTCTTCAGGTCATTGACCAGGTCCTGCTGTGTAGTTCTGGGCTGATCCCTCACCTTCCTCATGATCATTGATGCCCCACGAGGTGAGATCTTGCATGGTGCCCCAGACCAAGGGAGATTGACCGTCACCTTGAACTTCTTCCATTTTCTAATAATTGCGCCAACAGTTGTTGCCTTCTCACCAAGCTGCTTGCCTATTGTCCTGTAGCCCATCCCAGCCTTGTGCAGGTCTACAATTTTATCCCTGATGTCCTTACACAGCTCTCTGGTCTTGGCCATTGTGGAGAGGTTGGAGTCTGTTTGATTGAGTGTGTGGACAGGTGTCTTTCATACAGGTAACGAATTCAAACAGGTTCAGTTAATACAGGTAATGAGTGGAGAACAGGAGGGCTTCTTAAAGAAAAACTAACAGGTCTGTGAGAGCCGGAATTCTTACTGGTTGGTAGGTGATCAAATACTTATGTCATGCAATAAAATGCAAATTAATTATTTAAAAATCATACAATGTGATTTTCTGGATCTTTGTTTTAGATTCCGTCTCTCACAGTTGAAGTGTACCTATGATAAAGATTACAGACCTCTACATGCTTTGTAAGTTGGAAAACCTGCAAAAATCGGCAGTGTATCAAATACTTGTTCTCCCCACTGTACGTTCTATAAAAAGGCTTATCTCTGTGATGCTTTATGGTAGAAACTAGCTTTAAAATGCCCGCGAAAGACGTGACTCCGATGCTTATGGGGATATATTGATTCCCCTCTATGACATTCTGAAACTGAGCTGCAGCCTATAATATTCAAGGAGACAAACAATTTGACTTTGCTATTCTATCCCTATTAATTGAGCTTTCTGCTTTCTGAAAAAAAGAGATGTCTGTTTAAATCAAGGCACCTATTAGGGAAGCACTTCTGTTTTTGGGTTATGCAATGGACAAGTAGCCAGCAGTTTAAGTTTTTCTGCCTCGGTAGAGTGTCTGTCTGGGTAGAAAACGCCATGCTTAGATTTATAACGATGTCTAAGATTTAATTATTATAAACAGCATTCTAAACAATACACTCTGGTTTGACGTTGGAGAAATTTGGCCTATGACTTGGGCTGCTATTATGTTCTGTTCCTCCGACTTTTGGCCGAGATAAAAATTATATTCTTCATTTTTGTCTTGCCTAGGGAGGCAGAACGTCCAGGGCCGGCCCTGTTGATAAGAGAGCTCTTTTCATTCTGTGACATTTAGGAAATTCCCTGCGAGAAAAGAAGCCTTCCAGTCGGATGATGCTCATGGTTGGACTTTTCACTGTAGCACCAAAAACTACATGGATATGAGTCAGTCCCAGTTTAATCTCTGAACCCATTACATGCCCATGGAATATTTATTAGACCTCAACCTTCTTCACTTTACCTCAAAAAGAGACTGGCTGGTGCTGGAGCTAGAGGCACTCACACAAGTGAGCCCGTTAGCCCATATATGAGGCTAGAGACGTGGGTGTGTATCGAAGGAAGGAGGCCTGACACAGGAGACAGCCTGCATAAGAGGCACCACGAATGTGACGTCTCAGCACATTGGCCTCATTGTGCAATATGGAGTTTATCTGCTCGTCTAGACTAATTACAGTACGGTGAGCCCTGTGTGTACAAACCCTTTAAACTGCTGGTGAAGAGGTAAGCCCCTGGCAGGGTTAACCCAGGCAGGCAGCCCTTGCTACAGCAGCTGTCAGGTTCAGGCCAGACAAGTTGCTGACGTCTCAGCCCCTCAGCCCAGTAGGCAACCAGTAGCACAGTCCATTGAGGCCAGTGTCAGCCTGGTCACACATAGCTGCTCCAGCCTCCTGGCGACGGGAGTGAAAGGACACAGCACGGGGCCCAGAGCCCGGGGCCTGCCAGTCTGCCAGCTCAAACCCACACCCCCTCCCCGCTGTGTCGCTGAGCTAATGATTACCCACAATGCATCAGTCACACCAGAGGAGCACTGCAGTAAAGTGTGTTTCAGAATACTACAATGCAACCAGAGAGACTAGCAATCAGTATTATTTAGAGATGCACATCATTCCCTTTCAAGATGATTCAATATGCATATCAAGATGATTCAATATGCATATAGATACATGGGCTCCGATACAGAAACAATCCATTTTAGTTTGAAACAATTCGGTGCGATTCGTTCTTATAAGTGAAATAATCTGGTCTGTAAACAATTGTTGGAAGAACTACTTGTCATCTACTTGCCAAAACTACAGTATAGTTTGTGAAACATGAAATCTGTGGAGTGGTTGAAAAAACATACATACATACATACATACATACATACATACATACATACAAAAAGTTGAGAAAGTAGCTTGGCAGCATTGCCTGCTTGATTACATTCCATTTGAAGGAATTATAAAGCATGCAGTCATAAATGTATACTTTTCCTGTTTGCTCTACTGTACCGTTTAAACCATGAATTTTAAAGGCTGTGGATCAACTGCAGAGTTGAAAGGGAGCAGAGCAGAGTGACTCTGGTAATAGACAGACAGCAGGCAGTCTGGGCAAGCTAGTTTCCCCATACGGTCTGACTCCACTAAGTGCGTCAGTAAACCTCTGTTGGCCTTTCCCATGTCATCTGATGTACAGCATTAACAGTTCGCTTACATGATCCCCCCACAGCAGCAATTTAGAAGAGAGATTTCAGTTAAGACTTCTTTGAGAGATTAAAAAAAAAAAAGTGTTAATATACTAAGACTGTACACAATCAACAAACACTGTAGCGACATGCTATACTGTGTGCACAGTTGATTCATGCTGGGTAAATGTGTTACTGGTCTTACGATTTCTGCCAGCGGTTAGATAGAGAGAAAAAGAGAAGAGAGGACACCCCTGTCTTGTTCCTCTTTCTACAATACATTCCTTATAGAATATTATCTTTGTATGGGCAATTCCACAGTAACAGAATGATGCTGAGATGAAAATTTTTCACTTAAAATGTATGCCAAACAGGCCTCCAAAGTGGCGCAGTGGTCTAAGGCACTGCATCACAGTGCTAGAGGTCGCCAGCTGTACGGTGTTTCCTCCGACACATTGTTGTGGTAGGTTTCAGGGTTAAGCGAGCAGTGTGTCAAGATGCACTGCGGCTTGGCGGGGTCATGTTGTGTGGGACGCCTGGCTCTCGATATTCAGTCACAATGGAAAAACATCCTTATAAACACTCTCAGAGCAGGTGGCCCAACTGTGGTTTGTGACGATTATGAATTCCCATTGTAGCCAATTCAGTTGCAGCCATTCTCTTACAGATTTTCTGGTCATTGTATTACCGATTTGGTAACAGAATCACGTGTTTTAATCACTTAATAAATCATAAACCAAATATTTACCAGTTGGGCTCCCGAGTGGTGCAGCGGTCTCAGTGCTAGAGGGGTCTCTACAGACCCTGGTTCGATCCCGGGCTGTATCACAACCGGCCGTGATCGGGAGTCCCATAGGGCTGCGCACAATTGGTCCAGCCGTCATTGTAAATAAGAATTTGTTCTTAACTGACTTGCTGACTTGTCTAGTAAAAAAATATAAAAAAATAACACTAACTAAATTGGTAGGTCTACCTTTACTTGTTACTTCTGTGAACGTTCATTATCCTCACTTCTCATGAAATTATAAAATATCTTAAAAGATACTGTGTGTGGGTTTTAGGTAACGGAATGAAAAGACACAGAAATATTTCTTAAACTTACAGAAGGCAAATAATTTCTGCAAAACGAAATATAAAATGTAGGGGTCTTTACCTCAATATTAGTGTTTTTTTTATGCATTTCTAATACCTTTTAAATACTTTTTTGCTAGATATTTTCTAAAGATCCCTTTTCCATCCGTTTGACCAGAAATCAAAGCTTTGGCTTATTCCTAATTTCTACGATAGGAAATGGTTTAAAAATGTAGAGGCCTTAACAAAAAAAGTATAATTTGACAATTTTATGTGCTCCTATGAACTTTATATGTTAGTGCTCATGGGGCATTTTGAACAGAAATGCCTGAATACTTTTGCTTTTGGAGATTTGTAAAGAATCCTTGATTAAATGCATTATTTCAGGAGGAAAGTGTAAAGTTTAAGGTTGTAGTGTTACTTGTCAAGGCTGTTACGTGGAAAACTGAAATCCGTTCCCCACCTCTGCTTCGTTCAACAAAACAAAAATAGCTGTGGGATGGACAGTGGCACTGTTTTCCCCTATTGCAGATTCCATCTTTAATGTTTCAACATTTGTGATGCTGTTGTGAAAGATACTTGAAACTCCATAATTGCAGTTGCACTTCCCTGTTAGCCTTGGGGATATTACAAGGTACCATAGCACTACTCCCAGCATCTCCTTGCCCCAATTGGCTCAGTCTGCACCCTAGATACTCTTTGAGAGGGGTCATCTTATGGGAGGGGTCATACAGTCTCTGAGGTGAGGGGTAACAGCCAGTGGTGACCAGTCATTCAGGGCCCTACATTTTTAGCAAAAAATAAATAAATAAATAAATATTTGGCCTTGCCTATTTTGTCTCACATATCAGTCAGCAAACAATGTCTCTTTTTTGTTTTCTTGAGTAAGGCAGCTCCAAAATGCAGGTGTTTCAGCCTAGCTCAGTGCTTTCTGTGGCGGTGGAGCAAGCATTGCTTGATTGCATTGCAAGCATTGATTTATCCAAGATGGCGTAACAGTGCAGACGTATTTTTTGTTCGTCCCGTGTAAATAGTTTGTAGTAGTTTGTAACTTGTCTTTCCATACATTTTTATTTGTTCCCGATTTACCCCTCCTGCAAGCCACCTTACCCAACGTGAAACGGATCAAATATCGGATCAAATATTCGTGCTTTTCCACTATTTAACTGAACCGCAGTCAAAAGTTAGCCTGCTAGCTAGCTTGCTAACCTTCCATCGCTAACCACTGCTAACAGTCCTCACCACCGCTCTGGCTGTTCAGACAGCTTTTAGTTTGGCCAATATTGTCCGGTCTGCTCAGCGCGCTACCAACCCAGCGCTTATCGGACTGCGTTCCCTTCCACTTCACCGGATTTCCACTGAAATTACAGAACCACCACACTGGATCACAGCTAGCTAGCTGCATTTGAACGACCGACGTTTATAGCTAACCTCCATTGTCTACATGCTACCAATGCTAGCGTGAGCTAGGCTCATCTCCCGGACAGCCGACGTGTGCTAGCTACTCTCCCGGGCGGCTCCAGTACCTTGTCAACCTACCTGGTCCTTCTACTGTCGACACGGAGCCCCACCGAGCCACCGTGACTGGTCTGCCGACTTAATTTGTCCGACGTGGTCTCAACAGGGTTCTCCTCTGCGACGTCGCCGAAGATCCATCTGCTAGCTCCGGCCTGCTAGCACTCTGAACGCCTCTTTGCTGCTCATCGGATCCTATGATTACTCAGCTCCACAGCTGATGCCTGCAGGACTGTTTGGTTATATGGTATTTCTTTCTGTTTAACTACCAGGCCTCAGGTCCTGTGTGTAGTACATCACTTTTTCTAACTGACCCTCTTTGTCCATTCATCGCCATTACCCGTCGTTGTCTTAGCTCTCTTAATTAACTGTTGTTTTTTTTATTTTATTTTTGCCCCTTTCTTATTTCAATATGCCTTGTCTTTTGCTGTTCAGGCTAGCTATTATTGTTTTATTTCACTGTAGAACCCCCAGTCCTGCTCAACTGGCCTCTGATAGCTCCTTTGTTCCTCCCCCCACACATGCGGAGACCTCACCTGGCTTAACTGGTGTCTCTAGAGATTCAACCTCTCTCTTCATTACCCAACGCCTAGGTTTACCTCCACTGAACTCACATCCTACCATACCCTTGTCTATACATTATGCCCTCAACCTATTCCACCATGCCCAGAAATCTGCTCCTTTTATTCTATGTAGCCAACGTACTAGACGTCCAGTTATTAAAGCCATTAGCCGAATACTGATTCTATTACTCCTCTGGTGATGTAGAGGTAAACCCAGGTCCTGTAGCCCCCAGTACTACACCTATTCCCCAGGCGCTCTCATTTGTTGATTTCTGTAACCGTAAAAGCCTTGGTTTCATGCATGTTAACATTAGAAGCCTCCTCCCTAAGTTTGATTTATTCACTGCTCTAGCACACTCCGCCAACCCGGATGTCCTAGCTGTGTCTGAATCCTGACTTAGGAAGGCCACCAAAAATTCGGAAATTTCCATCCCCAACTACAACATTTCCCGTCAAGATAGAACTGCCAAAGGTGGCGGAGTTGCAATCTACTGCAGAGATAACCTGCAGAGTTCTGTCATACTGTCCAGGTCTGTGCCCAAACAGTTTGAGCTTCTACTCTTAAAAATCCACCTTTCCAGAAATAGGTCTCTCACTGTTGCCGCCTGTTACAGACCCCCCTCAGCCCCCAGCTGTGCCCTGGACTCTATATGTGAATTGATTGCCCCCCATCTATCTTCAGAGTTTGTACTGTTAGGTGACTTAAACTGGGATATGCTTAACACCCCGGCTGTCCTTCAATCTAAGATAGATGCCCTCAATCTCACACAAATTATCAAGGAACCCACCAGGTACAACCCAAAATCCGTAAACATGGGTACCATTATTGATATCATCCTGACTAACTTGCCCTCCAAATACACCTCCTCTGTTTTCAACCAGGATCTCAGCGATCACTGCCTCATCGCCTGCGTTCGCAATTGGTCAGCGGTCAAACGACCACCCCTTATCACTGTCAAACGCTCCCTAAAACACTTTTGCGAACAGGCCTTTCTATTCGATCTGGCCCAGGTATCCTGGAAGGATATTGACCTCATCCCGTCAATAGAGGACGCCTGGTTGTTCTTTAAAAGTGCTTTCCTCACCATCCTAAATAAGCATGCCCCTTTCAAAAAACGTAGAACTAAGAATAGATATAGCCCTTGGTTCACCCCAGACTTGACTGCACTAGACCAACACAAAAACATCCTGTGGCGCACTGCATTAGCATCGAATAGCCCCCGCGATATGCAGCTATTCAGGGAAGTCAGGAACAAGTACACACAGTCAGTTAGAAAAGCAAAGGCCAGCTTTTTCAAACAGAAATTTGCTTCCTGTAGTACTAACTCCAAAAAGTTCTGGGACACTGTAAAGTCCATGGAGAATAAGAGCACCTCCTCCCAGTTGCCCACTGCATTGAGGCACGGAGACACTGTTACTACCGATAAATCCACGATTATCGAAAATTTCAATAAGCATTTTGCTACAGCTGGCCATGCTTTCCACCTGGCTACCCCTACCCCGGCCAACAGCTCTGTACCCCCGGCAGCTACTTGCCCAAGCCTCCCCCCCGCTTCTCCTTCTCCCAAATCCAGACGGCTGATGTTCTGAAAGAACTGCGAAGTCTGGACCCCTACAAATCTGCTGGGCTAGATAATCTGGACCCTCTCTTCTGAAATTATCAGCCGAAATTGTTGCAACACCTATCACTAGCCTGTTCAACCTCTCTTTCGTATCGTCTGAGATCCCTAGAGATTGGAAAGCTGCCGCGGTCATCCCCCTCTTCAAAGGAGGAGACACTCTAGACCCAAACTGTTATAGACCAATATCCATCCTGCCCTGCCTTTCTAAAGTTTTCAAAAGCCAAGTTAACAAACAGATAACTGACCACTTCGAATCCCACCGTACTTTCTCTGCTATGCAATCTGGTTTCCGAGCTGGTCATGGGTGCACCTCAGCTACGCTCAAGGTACTGAACGATATCATTACCGCCATCGATAAAAGACAGTACTGTGCAGCCGTTTTCATCGACCTGGCCAAGGCTTTCGACTCTGTCAATCACCGCATTCTTATTGGCAGACTCAACAGCCTTGGTTTCTCAAGTGACTGCCTTGCCTGGTTCGCTAACTACTTTGCAGACAGAGTTCAGTGTGTTAAATCGGAGGGCCTATTGTCCGATCCTCTGGCAGTCTCTATGGGGGTGCCACAAGGTTCAATTCTTGGGCCAACCCTTTTCTCTATATACATCAACGATGTCGCTCTCGCTGCTGGTGACTCTCTGATCCATCTCTACGCAGACGACACCATTCTGTATACATCTGGCCCCTCTTTGGATACTGTGTTTACTAACCTTCAATCAAGCTTCAATGCCATACAACACTCCTTCCGTGGCCTCCAACTGCTCTTAAACGCTAGTAAAACTAAGTGCATGCTTTTCTATCGAACGCTGCCAGCACCCGCCCACCGGACTATCATCACTACTCTCGATGGATCCGAATTAGAATACGTGGACACTTACAAATACCTAGGCATCCTTGATGCCTAGGTATTTGATCCTACCGATCCTTGATTTCGGCGATGTCATTTACAAACTAGCCTCCAACACTCTACTTAGCAAATTGGATGTAGTCTATCACAGTGCCATCCGTTTTGTCACCAAAGCCCCATACACTACCCACCACTGCGACCTGTATGCGCTCGTTGGCTGGCCTTCATTATATATTCGTCGCCAAACCCACTGGTTCCAGGTCATCTATAAGTCTTTATTAGGTAAATCCCCGCCCTATCTCAGCTCACTGATCACTATAGCAACACCCACCCGTAGCATGCGCTCCAGCAGGTATATCTCACTGGTCACCCCCAAAGCCAACACCTCCTTTGGTCGCCATTCCTTCCAGTTCGCTGCTGCCAATGACTGGAACGAATTGCAAAAATCATTGAAGCTAGAGGTTCCTATCTCCCTCAATAACTTTAAGCATCAGTTGTCAAAGCTGCTTATCGATCACTGCACCTGTATATAGCCCTTCTGTAAATAGCCCACACTACTACCTCATCCCCATATTTATTTTTGTTTATTTTCACTAATCTTGCACTCCAGTATCTCTATTTGCACATCATAATTTGCACATCCTTCATTCCTGTGTTAATGATGATAATTCTGTAATTTATTTCACCACTATAGTCTTATTTATTGTCCTACCTCCTAACCTTACTGCATGTTTGCACTACATTTTGCACTCTGTATATAGATTTTTCTATTGTGTTTTTGACTGTTTGTTTAATGTGTAACTCTGTGTTGTTATTTGTTGCACTGCTTTGCTTTGTCTTGGCCAGGTCGCAGTTGCAAATGAGAACTTGTTCTCAACTGACCTACCTGGTTAAATAAAGGTGAAATAAAAAAAATAAAAAAATTGCGCCGTAATTGGCTCAGTGTTCTGTCACACAGGGGGACACGACATCACAGGCCAAGTCCTTAGTAAGGGTGTACAACGAACATTTAAGCCCTTTGGGTCCTGCCATAGAGTTACATTAGAAGAGCCCTTCCAAGAAGGCTCAAGGTTATATGTACAGTAGCTCAGATTGGACTGATCATGTCAACATCTTACTTTCAAAATCTTAGCTAGCAGTAATCATATGAATCTAGTCAACAATCTACTGGCAAATCCTTTTTTATCCTTGTCATATGAAGAGAAATAATGGAGAAATTATAGATAAAACATATCAGTGCTCATCGGCCATTAACGCATGAATCGCAAATTCAACAATGAGGGGTTTGGAAGGAATCAGTGGCTAACTGCAAGCATTGCAAAGAAACCACTAGCCTGATATTCAGAGTTCCCACCATAAATCCAGAGAATGCCAGACTTTGATGACAAAATTTGCCCACAAAGGAACGCCGCGCCACCTTCCTGTTTAAATAAGCACAGCACAAAAATGTATTGTATGCTGCAGCATAAATTATGTAATATGCAAGGGAGATATGTATACTGTAGCTAAGAAAGTATATGTTGTGTAGTAAGCTGTTAGTAGCCCATGTGCCTCACCCTAATAATGGTCAGATTTCAACACGGTATTGAAAACACATCATTCGTGGCCGGTGTGTGCTTGTTTGCAGACTTTTTTTTAAACAGCTTGACAGTGCTACTGATAGTAGTAGTGGCCCTTGGCTCGCACATGCAAATTCAGCATATAGAACATTCTATAATAGAATTGTGTTATTTGATGTGTATCTTTTTTGACACGCAAAGACCTAAACGACGTTCAATGTGCCTCAACCTAATAATTGTCTATTATCACCTCTTAATTTCGCCTACTGTTCTTACTTGGTGGTGCACATGTAGCCTATAACCTGTTTCAGAGAAATGTAATCATTGAATATTGTAAGGGCTTTCATTGTCTGCTTATTTGCCCCCTTTATTTATCCTACGGTTCTGACTTGGTGTACAGGGAGTACACTAAGAACGGCCCATGTTCTGAATTCTGTCGCTGTATATTTCAATAGTGCTGAACAAATAGTTATATTGACGTCCGTCGTCGCTCGCTCATTAATGTCTTAATCGAAATTACAGATTGCCTCTTATCTGCTTGTCGTCCCCTTATGCCATAGTTTGTACATCTTAATTGTCAGTAGAAACCACATTTGTTTGAGCAAGTCAGCCATATCAACCATGTTTTTTTTTAAAGGCAGTAAATTAGGCTGAATTAACTGTTTCGCTGCCAGACAAGGCTCCACTGATAGCCAGGTGTTGTAGTTGTAGTAGTAGTGTGTTGGGACTGCTGTTGGGACAGCTTTATGTAGGCCCTAACAGTTTGCAGTGGCTTTGCTGGCATGCACCCCACATTTTTTTTGTTTGCCCCACCAAGATTGACATGCTAAAATCGCCACTGCATACAGTAGTCATTCATTATTCAGCCAGTATCTAAATGCCTCTAGTTTCAAAACTATCAGATACAGCTGGGTAGAAAATGGATATGTGTAAAAGATAGGAGACCTGGGAGATCATAAATGTCATCATCTAGCTGATGAGAAACCAGAAGATAGAAACTTAGATTTATATTCATGGAGTTCTGTCCTGCCACTAGAGTTCTGTCCTGCCACCATCCTCAGCTTGGAGTGACCCTTTTAGTGCAATCCTCTTTCCAGCTGCAGAAAGAGCATAGGAGGCTCTTGACTGAGCCTAGTGTCAAGTCAAAGGTTAAAGACAAGTGCTGAGGGTTATTGCAGTATACCGTAGCTCAATGTTGTGGGGATGAGATGGAAGGGTTAAAAGCATGCCTCTTGTTGTGGGTATAGGATGGAAGGGTTTATACTGTATGTTGTGGGGGTGGGTTGTAAGGGTTAATAGAGTATGGCTATGTGTTGTGGACTAGATGGAAGGGATTATACACATAAGCCTGGTTCACACTGCTGGCCTTAATGCTCAAATCAGTTGTGTTTTTCAAATTCGTTTTGGACTGCTACTGAATGTCTAACCAGTAAGTTACAAGTGAGCAAATTGTATGTGTGTGTGTTCCAACAGTAGTCAATTGCTGACATGGCTACGCTAGTTGTAACATTGGGTGTGTGTTCTCTCTCAGAAGTTATGTAGCAAGCATGCTAAGGTGATAATGCCTGCCACAGATGTTTCCCAGATGCTTTGAATGTTCAAAGTGTAAAAACACTTAAAGCCTCAAAGGATAAGATGATCCAACTTTCAAAACATAACCTTTTTCGCTAGCCACAGCAGTCAACTAGCACAGATTTGACCATTCAGACACTGGAATCAGATTTGTATCAGACTTCAAACCTCCTAGAAAGGCGGTTTGGAATGTGGCTTGAAATATCAAATTCAATGTGCTTTGACTGTTCAGAATGCTGAAAAAAGAACAGATTCAAATCAGATATGCAAATAAATAGAATGAGTCACTTCAAACTGCCAATGTGAACATGGCTTAAGTGTATATTGTGGTGGATAGGATGGCAGTCAGGGATCAAACAGAGCATCTGTTCACAACAGTATGGTAAACTGCCTGAGGATTTACACTGTACTGTTATACACCATTTATTTTATTTTACATATCACGACAAGCGAGACAATACTACATAAAGAGAGACCTAAGACAGCAACATAGCATGGCAGCAACATGACAACACAGCATGGTAGCATCACAAAACAGGGTACAAACACAGCAAAGGGAAAGAAGTTAGAGACAACAATACATCACGCAAAGCAGCCACAACTGTCAGTAAGAGTGTCCAGGATTGAGTCTTTGAATGAAAAGATTGAGATAAAAAACTGTCCAGTTTGAGTGTTTGTTGGAGCTCGTTCCAGTCGCTAGCTGCAGCGAACTGAAAAGACGAACGACCCAGGGATGTGTGTGCTTTGGGGACCTTTAACAGAATGTGACTGGCAGAACGGGTGTTGTATGTGGAGGATGAGGGCTGCAGTAGATATCTCAGATAGGGGGAAGTGAGTATAGAGTGCAGTGATGTGTCCTATAAGGAGCATTGGTTGCAAATCTGATGGCCGAATGGTAAAGAACATCTAGCCGCTCAAGAGCACCCTTACATGCCGATCTATAAATTACGTCTCCGTAATCTAGCATAGGTAGGACGGTCATCTGAATCAGGGTTACTTTGGCAGCTGGAGTGAAAGAGGAGCAATTACGAAGTCTAGATTAGCCTGCAGCTTTGATATGTGCTGAGAGAAGGGCAGTGCATCGTCCAGCCATACTCCCAAGTACTTGTATGAGGTGACTACCTCAAGCTCTAAACCATCAGAGGTCGCAATCACACCTGTGGGGCATTTTTCTTACCAAACCACATAACCTTTGTTTTGGAGGTGTTCGGAACAAGGTTAAGGGCAGAAAAAGCTTGTTGGACACTTAGAAAGCTTTGTAAACAACACATGTACAGTAAATAAACATAGCATGTGTCCCAAATGGCACCCTATTCCCTATATATTGCACTACTTTTGACCAGAGCCCTATGGTGCACTATAAAAGGACATAGGGTGCCATATAAGGTAATAGGGTGCCATTTGGGACTTATCATTGGGCTTCGTAGTTAATTAAGTATTTTTGACCCGTTTTGTGTGGTAATGGCAAAATGCTAGGCTTGCATTATATTTGTGGTATATCACAAGTAACAATGGGGTTGAAATGAATAAAGAATATGCATCCCAGTATAACAATTTCATTTGGCATCTACGAACAGCCTACATATTGCTGAGTGTGCAATAGATTAATACATGTATTGCCAGGCGTAGCCCACAGCCCAGCCTAGCCCCAGTTTACAGTTCATTATGTTGGTACACTATGCAGCAATAGTGTCATGACTTGTCATGGTAAATTCATAACATGGAAGAAGCTCCACAGTGTGTTCCGGCTCTGTGGGGTGTGTAGCGTCAGAAGGGATGTGTCCAAAACGGCACCCTATTCCTCATATAGTCCACTACTTTTGACCAGAGTAGTGCACCATGTAGGGAAAAGGATGCCATTTCAGACTCAGGTGGAGAAAGTGGGTCATAGTAATCTGATGCATTTCATGCACAACGGGAGTCTGAGTCTCTGACCCTTTGCTTTCAGCTAATGTAATTGCCCATGTGGTGCCTGAAGGAGTCGGAGTGATGATGTTATTACAGCATGAAAGCTGGGCTGGAGAGTATAAACAACAGGGGTGTCAAACTAATTTTGCCCTGGGGGCCGCATTCGGTCTTCGACAAGGTCCGGTGGGACGCACTGAAAATGGGTTAATATTTCCTTTTCGTTAAAATTTGCATATGACAGTCTTCTATCCATCGTTTTTTACATTTTTGATACTCCGACTGCCTAGCTTTCATTTAATTGATTATTAGCGAGCTGGACACAGCTTGAGTAGTCTTTCTCGCTTGCCCAATGCACTCGGTAGAGTTTTCACTTTAGGACCATTGTCTCAAATATGCTAACTCCACCCACCCAGTGCCCTGGGAAAGCTTAAGCGAATGCACCGACAAATTACGTACATGTACCAATGCAGTGTCATTAGCGCTATACCATATAGCATTTGACTGAAACATTGATTCATGTTTAGGCCATGTCTTTCTAGTGTACTTTCCAGTGTCATTGTAAACTCGTCAGAGAAGATATGATTATGTTCACCCACATGGCTTCACTGTTAATGGGTGGAGATTAAGTCATAAGGGCACTAGAAAGACAGATCTCAGAGTATGTTGTGCTTGTTGATTAACTTTTACAACACAAAATAACCAAGCAGTACAGTTTCAATAAGTTTAGTGAAAGTCAAACTCAAGATATACAAAATAATAATGACATCACCAGTGTGGTCAATCAATGCCCAACATAGAATTCTTATTCTATGCCTATGCATTCACAAGGCAATATACTACCGAACGTTTGCTGGTTCGAATCCCGAACAGACTACACAAAAATAATCTGTTGTCGATGTGCCCTTAAGCAAGGCACTTAACCTTAATTGCTCCTGTAAGTCACTTTGGATAAGAGCGTCTGATTAATAAAAAATGTTTTATGTAGATAAGTCCCCAAAATAAACTATTATCTCCTCTAGAACTCTAATACGCTTGAATAAAACAGTACTTAGTCCTTTTTTAGCAAAAATTCCTAAAAACCTGTTTTCGCTTTGTCATAATTGGGTATTGTGTGTAGATTGATGAGGAAGATGTTTTATTTAATTCAATTCATTTTAGAATAAGGCTGTAACGTAACA
Source organism: Thymallus thymallus (assembly GCA_023634145.1). NCBI lineage: Eukaryota > Metazoa > Chordata > Actinopteri > Salmoniformes > Salmonidae > Thymallus > Thymallus thymallus. Next base: position 18,594,965 of record CM042406.1, read on the forward strand.
AAACATTGAAAAAGGGAAGGGGTCGGAATACTTTCCGAATGCACTGTATATATATTTTAGTCTATAAGAGTAGAATGAAAACAGTAGTTAAAATGTTGTTTTCACAATAGTCCAAAAATCACAAGATATAAAAACAGTTTGGGGGAATTACAATCAAGGTAAGTGATAAATGTCAAAGGTTGGAATTCCCCTTTACTTTCTCTCAATCTGGGGTTGGTGGGATAAAGTTCAGATATATATATATATATATATATATATATATGTGTGTGTACATACACAGTTGAAGTCGTAAGTTTACATACACTTAGGCTGAAGTCATTAAAACTCATTTTTCAACCACTCCACAGATTTCATGTTAAACTATAGTTTTGGCTAGTCGGTTAGAACATCTACTTTGTGCATGACAAGTAATTCTTCCAACAATTGTTTACAGAAAGATTATTTTACTTATAATTTCACTATATCACAATTCCAGTGGGTCAGAAGTTGACTGTGCCTTTAAACAGCTTGGAAAATTCCAGAAAATGATGTCATAGCTTAAGAAGCTTCTGATAGGCTAATTGACATAATTTGAGTCAATTGGAGGTGTACCTGTAGATGCATTTCAAGGCCTACCTTCAAACTCAGTGCCTCTTTGCTCGACATCATGGTAAAATCAAAAGAAAATCAGCCAAGACCTCAGAAAAAAGACCTCAAGTCTGGTTCATCCTTGAGAGCAATTTCCAAAGCCTGAAGGTACCAAGTTCATCTGTACAAACGATAGTACGGAAGTATAAACACCATGGGAACACGCAGCCGTCATACTGCTCAGGAAGGAGACGCATTCTGTCTCCTAGAGATGAACGTACTTTGCTGCAAAAAGTGCAAATCAATCCCAGAACAGCAGCAAAGGACCTTGTGAAGATGCTGGAGGAAACAGGTACAAAGGTATCTATTTCCACAGTAAAATCGCTCAGCAAGGAAGAAGCCACTGCTCCAATACCGCCATAATAAAGCCAGACTACGGTTTGCAACTGCACATGGGGACAAAGATCGTACCTTTTTGAGAAATGTCTTCTGGTCTGATGAAACAAAAATTGAACTGTTTGGCCATAATGACCATTGTTATGTTTGGAGGAAAAAGGGGGAGGCTTGCAAGCCAAAGAACACCATCCCAACCATGAAGCACAGGGGTGGTGTTGTAGAATAATTTTACTATTTTTCTTAAAAAATAAAGCAAAAGTAAGACTTTTACTACTTAAGCAACAAAAGCAGAGGAGCCCCCGGAGACTTCCGTCTTCCTAGGCTCCTCTCGCTCATTTTATACAATTTGTAGTTACATAGCATACATAGTCCCTCCCTCACAGGTAGCATGATAAGCACCCCTTAACAGTCTTCCACTATCGTTTCAAAACCCTCCAATTCTAGTTTGTTTGCACCCTCCATTGGCAGTTACACCTTCAAGATTTGAACAAATAGTGGCAAACTCAGGGCGACCCGTACGGGACCTACACATATAGAGATAAGCATATATGCACCCATAAATCCTAGTGTATGTCAAACCCCGGTGCAAACACAGCACAGCACATACTATTCTGTGTGTGTGTCTGAGTGCACCCCTTAACCTTTGGGCTTTACTGACTACGTTAACTATTGGGTTTTGATGACTGCACTGTTTATTGGGCTCCATCCTGTCACTATCCTATACGTTTACTAAATAACCTACTGTGGTTTCTAGCCTTCCTATTCTGTGTTTTGGATCACAGGCCTAAAAATATAACCAAGGGCTTAAAAATATTCAACAGTGGCAGCATCATGTTGTGGGGGTGCTTTGCTGCAGGAGGGACTGGTGCACTTCACAAAATAGATTGCATCATGAGGAAGGAAAATTATGTGGATATATTGAAGAAACATCTCAAGACATCAGTCAGGAAGTTAAAGCTTGGTCACAAATGGGTCTTCCAAATGGACAACGACCCCAAGCATACTTCCAAAGTTGTGGCAAAATGGCTTAAGGACAACAAAGTCAAGGTATTGGAGTGGCCATCAAAGCCATGACCTCAATCCTATAGAACATCTGTGGGCAGAACTGATAGTGTGTGCGAGCAAGGAGGCCTACAAACCTGACTCAGTTACACCAGTTCTATCAGGAGGAATGGGCCAAAATTCACCCAACTTATTGTGAGAAGCTTGTGGAAGGCTGCTCGAAACGTTTGACCCAAGTTAAACAATTTAAAGGCAATGCTACCAAATACTAATTGAGTGTATGTAAACTTCTGACCCACTGAGAATGTGATGAAAGAAATAAAAGCTGAAATAAAATCACTCTACTGTTATTCTGACATTTCACATTCTTAAAATAAAGTGGTGATCCTAACTGACCTAAAACAGGGAATTTTTAGGATTAAGGATTAAATGTCAGGAATTGTGAAAAATGTTGTGGAAAATATAGTTTAAATGTATTTGGCTAAGGTGTATGTAAACTTCCGACTTCAACTGTATATCCAGTGGGGCAAAAAAGTATTTAGTCAGCCACCAATTGTGCAAATTCTCCCACTTAAAAAGATGAGGCCTGTAATTTTCATCATAGGTACACTTCAACTATGAGAGACAAAATGAGGGGAAAAAAATCCAGAAAATCACATTGTAGGATTTTTTATGAATTTATTTGCAAATTATGGTGGAAAATAAGTATTTGGTCACCTACAAACAAGCAAGATTTCTGGCTCTCACAGACCTGTAACTTCTTCTTTAAGAGGCTCCTCTGTCCTCCACTCGTTACCTGTATTAATGGCACCTGTTTGAACTTGTTATCAGTATAAAAGACCTGTCCACAACCTCAAACAGTCACACTCCAAACTCAACTATGGCCAAGACCAAAGAGCTGTCAAAGGACACCAGAAACAAAATTGTAGACCTGCACCAGGCTGGGAAGACAATCTGCAATAGGTAAGCAGCTTGGTGTGAAGAAATCAACTGTGGGAGCAATAATTAGGAAATGGAAGAAGTTCAAGATGACGGTCAATCTCCCTTGGTCTGGGGCACCATGCAAGAGCTCACCTCGTGGGGCATCAATGATCATGAGGAAGGTGAGGGATCAGCCCAGAACTACACGGCAGGACCTGGTCAATGACCTGAAGAGAGCTGGGACCACAGTCTCAAGGAAAACCATTAGTAACACACTACGCCGTCATGGATTAAAATCCTGCAGCGCACGCAAGGTCCCCCTGCTCAAGCCAGCGCATGTCCAGGCCCGTCTGAAGTTTGCCAATGACCATCTGGATGATCCAGAGGAGGAATGGGAGAAGGTCATGTGGTCTGATGAGACAAAAATAGAGCTTTTTGGTCTAAACTCCACTCGCCGTGTTTGGAGTAAGAAGAAGGATGAGTACAACCCCAAGAACACCATCCCAACCGTGAAGCATGGAGGTGGAAACATCATTCTTTGGGGATGCTTTTCTGCAAAGGGGACAGGACGACTGCACCGTATTGAGGGGAGGATGGATGGGGCCATGTAATCGTGAGATCTTGGCCAACAACCTCCTTCCCTCAGTAAGAGCATTGAAGATGGGTCGTGGCTGGGTCTTCCAGCATGACAACGACCCGAAACACACAGCCAGGGCAACTAAGGAGTGGCTCCGTAAGAAGCATCTCAAGGTCCTGGAGTGGCCTAGCCAGTCTCCAGACCTGAACCTCCTTTGGGGGGAGCTGAAAGTCTGTATTGCCCAGCGACAGCCCCGAAACCTGAAGGATCTGGATGGAGGAGTGGGCCAAAATCCCTGCTGCAGTGTGTGCAAACCTGGTCAAGAACTACAGGAAACTTATGATCTCTGTAATTGCAAACAAAGGTTTCTCTACCAAATATTAAGTTCTGCTTTTCTGATGTATCAAATACTTATGTCATGCAATAAAATGCTAATTAATTATTTAAAAGTCATACAATGTGATTTTCTGGATTTTTGTTTTAGATTCCGTCTCTCACAGTTGAAGTGTACCTATGATAAAAACTACAGACCTCTGCATGCTTTGTAAGTAGAAAAACCTGCAAAATCGGCAGTGTATCAAATACTTGTTCTCCCCACTGTACAAGACCACTGATAATCTCCCTCGATTTGGGGCTCCACGCAAGATCTCACCCCGTGGGATCAAAATGATCACAAGAACGGTGAGCAAAAATCCCAGAACCACACGGAGGGACCTAGTGAATGACCTGCAGAGAGCTGGTACCAAAGTAAAAGGCTACCATCAGTAACACACTACACCGCCAGGGACTCAAATCCTGCAGTGCCAGATGTGTCCCCCTGCTTAAGCCAGTACATGTCCAGGCCCGTCTGAAGTTTGCTAGAGAGCATTTGGATGATCCAGAAGAGGATTGGGAGAATGTCATATGGTCAGATGAAACCAAAATATAACTTTTTGGTAAAAACTCAACTCGTCGTGTTGAGGAGAAAGAATGCTGAGTTGCATCCAAAGAACACCATACCTACTGTGAAGCATGGGGGTGGAAACATCATGCTCTGGGGCTGTTTTTCTGCAAACGGACCAGGACGACTGATCCGTGTAAAGGAAAGAATGAATAGGGCCATGTATCGTGAGATTTTGAGTGAAAACCTCCTTCCATCAGCAAGGGCATTGAAGATGAAACGTGGCTGGGTCTTTCAGCATGACAATGATCCCAAACACACCGCCCGGGCAACGAAGGAGTGGCTTCGTAAGAAGCATTTCAAGGTCCTGGAGTGGCCTAGCCAGTCTCCAGATCTCAACCCCATAGAAAATCTTTGGAGGGAGTTGAAAGTCTGTGTTGCCCAGCGACAGCCCCGAAACATCACTGCTCTAGAGGAGATCTGCATGGAGGAATGGGCCAAAATACCAGCAACAGTGTGTGAAAACCTTGTTAAGACTTACAGAAAACGTTTGACCTCTGTTATATACCCTTTGTTGGCAATGACAAAGTATTGAGATAAACTTTTGTTATTGACCAAATACTTATTTTCCACCATAATTTGCAAATAAATTCATTAAAAATCCTACAATTTGATTTTCTGGATTTTTTTTTCGCATTTTGTCTCTCATAGTTGAAGTGTACCTATGATGAAAATTACAAGCCTCTCTCATCTTTTTAAGTGGGAGAACTTGCACAATTGGTGGCTGACTAAATACTTTTTTGCCCCACTGTATTACTTGAGACTGATGCCTTTGTGTTATATTGGTTCTAGATGCACGATCGAGAGTGCTTGCAGACAATGAGAGAGACATTTGGAGAGGAGTTAACGTGGACCTGATGAGCGATGAAGAGGATGGCCTGCAAAATGGCAAAACAGTGTGGTTCGTCAAGCCTCCCTACTTCCGGAGTGTGGTCCTCACTGCCCTTATTCAAGAACTACAGAGCTACCTGAAGAGGGACCAGAGCTACATACTTCGCGAGCCACACCACACGGATCTTATCTGGGGAGATTTGATCAAGGCAACCTACTGTACCAGTCAAAAGGGTTTTTCCTTTATTTTTACTATTTTCTACATTGTAGAATAATAGTGGAGACATCAAATCTATGAAATAACACATATGGAATCATATAGTAACCCCCCCCCAAAAAAGCTAAATATATTTTATATTTGAGATTCTTCAAAGTGGCCACTCTGCCTTGAGGGCATTAATCTGTGCAATTTAACAATGTTTTTCTTAACCTACCAAGTGCAACATTCTAATTCAAATCCTTATTGGGTAAAACAATATTATTCCTCTCATTTCATGTCCTCATAACACAATTACAACTCAGAGTTGGTAGGGTCAATTAATTATTGGGGGTGGGATTTTCCAGGAAGGTAGCAGATCAGTAATCTAGTCATTAAAACACTTTCTATATAATGTACTATGGCAAACCTCAGTGTGTTCTGTTCATAAATATGGATTCCCCCTGTTAAGAAAGTATAGAATTGCAATAAAATATTTATATTTGTAATGTATTGTCATTTTGGAGTCCCTTTTATTGTAAATAAGAATGTAATGTGTTTCTAAACACTTCTGCACTATGTGGATGTTACCATGATTACGGATAATCATGAATGAATTGTGACAGAGTTACTTCCTACTTTCCCAATTTTCTTTTCCACCAATATAGTACACACACGGTAACAGCATAATTCCATTTCGTCTTTGGTGGGTAACAAGAAGCATAGAAGGATGCATACAAAGATAACTCAGAAGTTAATCACAGAAGTTACTTTAGAACTGCAAAGTAAACTTCCACATTCAAAATCACCATCTTCCCATGGGCTTGCTAGACTACTGGATAAGGTTCAAATAGGATGGGTGCCTTGTCATGTAAGTTCACGTAAAAAAAAACATTCTACATAAATACATTCCATGACTCATCTATCCACTTAAACAAAGAGGCTTACATACCTTCTTCCATTTTTCTTACACATTATAAAACAAATGCACTCCAACATTAAACTCCCCCAATAATGCAATACCTTGTGAAATATGCACAGTATAAATAAATGAAAACAAGACTAATGTGTGGAAATTAATGAGTGCAGTTTGCACTAGAGTAATGGTGCTTGATCTGCAGTATGGCCTCTAGGCTGTTCGCCTCTGCTCTCTGCTCCACTGACTGAAAATACTTAACTATATTCACTCTATTCTATAGTCACTTTAGTTGACGGTGTGTTGCATATATTGTGTGTATTTATGTTTGTAAATACATTGTATATGCTGGGCTCCTTCGTAAAAGAGACACTGGTGTCAATGGTGACTCCCTGTTTAAATAAAAAAGGTAAATAAAAATAAACTTGAACCCCCCTGAAAACATCCAATATTAAACCAAGTAAAAATAGCTTTAGGGGAGGGAAAGAGAGAAAAAGTGTTAGTCAGTAGTGGAACTTAACCAAGGTCATTGTAGCAGGCTTCAAAAGGCACCATGGCAGAGGCTGCCTGGCTGTGAACCTCCACTATAGAGGGAGAAGGAGATAAGAGCTACATCTCTGGAACCGCACTGGGGCTGGCAGCTGGTGGGGTTGTAGTCTGGGCCTTGGAGACTGGACTATAGAGAGGGAGGTGAAGAGGGTGGCTAGCTTGTTGAAACCAGGCTGGCTATGACCCTCTACTATAGGAGAAGAAGAGGAGTAGGATGTGAAGAGGGGAGCTAGCTCCCTGAGACTTAACAGCTGGTGGCCAATAGGTTGCCATCGGAGACTCTTAACAGCCAGCAGCAGCATACAACTAACTGAAAACAAACACTGCATCCAAAATGGCACTCTATGCCCTAAATTGTGCACTACTGATGCATAAAAGGTAGATTGTATTTAATAAGAGGCTAAGCTGAATTATATTTATACTGAGAGAGTAGTCTATTGAACAACCTTATTTCTACTTCCATAGGGCACGGACTATGACCTCCATTATAGTAGTTGACTTGAACTTCAGTGTACTCTAGTCTGACAGAAATATGCATTCATGTATTTGTATTTACATCATATACAGAAAGTCTACTTATAGCTGTTAATGTCAGTAAAGTACTATAAGGGATACTAAATACCAATCAGTCACTCTGCTGCGAGGCCATTAAGATCAAATGAAAATATTTATTGCAGATTGACCAGGCGACCACTCTAGAGGATTAAAGCAGATATGAACGTACAGTTCTTAAAGCATTTGGGCTTTTAAAACGCCTGCGCTGTAATTCAAACATCACTTACATAGGCAAGGGACCAATGTATAGTAACCGTGGACTTAATACAGATGAAAAGTCAGTTTATTTATACATTTCCATAACGTTAGGTTGCTGCATTAGAGACCCAGCAGGAAGTTTATTGTGCTGTAGACCAAGACCCACTTTCAGGGTTTACAATAATGACCTGCACACAGACAGATATTTTCAGACAATTGTAAGCTATACTGAACAAAAATATACACACAACATGTAAAGTGTTGGACCCATTATTTCATGAGATGAAATAAAAAGATCCCAGGAATGTTCTATATGCACAAAAAAAAAAAACGTTCATTTTGTAAACAAATTTGTTTACATCTCTGTTAGTGAGCATTTCTCCTTTGCCAAGATAATACATCGACCTGACAGGTGTGGCATATCAAGAAGCTGATTAAACAGCATGATCATTACACAGGTGCACCTTGTACTGTTTTGTCACACAACACAATGCCACAGATGTCGCTAGTTTTTAGGTAGTGTGCAATTGGCATGCTGACTGCAGGAATGTCCACCAGAGCAGTTGCCAGAGAATTGAATGTTCTTTTCTCTTCCATAAGCGGTTAAAGAGAATTTGGCAGTACGTTCAATCGGCCTCAACCGCAGACCACAAGTAATCACGCCAGCTCAGGACCTCCACATCCGGCTTCTTCACTTGCGGGAACGTCTGAGACCAGCCACCCGGACAGCTGAAGAAACTGTTGGTTTTCTCAAACAAAGAATTTCTGCACAAACTGTCAGAAACAGTCTCAGGGAAGCTCATCTGCATGCTCGTCATCCTCACCAGGGTCTTGACCTGACTGCAGCTCAGGGTTGTAACCGACTTGTGGGCAAATGCTCACTTTTGATGGCCACTGGCACGCACGCTGTATTCCCAGTCATGTGAAATCCATAGATTACGGCCTAATTAATGTATTTCAATTGACTGATTTCCTTATATCAACTGTAACTCACTAAAATCTATTATATTTTTGGTCAGTGTTATTTCTCAGACATTAGCAGACATCACATTTACTGTTAACGCAGCAGATGTGGGTTCAAGCAGAATTCCCCTTTTAAAAAAGTCAAATGCTTTGCACAATTCAAAGAGACACAGTAAGGCAAACGTACCAAAGAAGACCAGCATAGGTTGTCCTTCCATGCCATAGTGTTATTGTAGATTGCTCAATGTTACATTAAATTACTGCACATTGATGTCAGAGATGCCTGAGGAATGTGTATGGTATTCTGACTAGGAATATTTATAGATGGAATGATGACTGAGTCTTGCATGATGTAAGTACTGTTCTACGAAACACGAAGTCACTGACCTACACTACATGACCAAAAGTATGTGGACACCTACTAGTCAAGAATCTCATTCCAAAATGATGGGCATTAATATGGAGTTGGTCCCCCTTTGCTGTTATAACAGCCTCCACTCTTCTCGGAAGGCTTTCCACTTGATGTTTGGAACATTGCTGCGGGGACTTGCTTCCATTCAGCCACAAGAGCATTAGGGAGGAGGTTGGGCACCGATTACACCTGGATCGCAGTCAGCATTCGAATTCATCCAAGTTCTTCCACACCGATCTCGACACACCATTTCTGTAAGGACCTCACTTTGTGCACAGGGGCATTGTCATGCTGAAACAGGAAAGGCCTTCCCCAAACTGATTCCACAAAGTTCGAAGCACAGAATTGTCTAGAATGTACACTACCGGTCAAACGTTTTCGAACACCTACTCATTCAATGGTAGTAAAAATAGTGAAAATAAAAGAAAAACCCTTGAATGAGTAGGTATTCCAAAACTTTTGACTGGTAGTGTAATTGTATGTTGTAGCGTTAAGATTTCCCTTCACTGGAACTAAGGTGCCTAGCCCGAACTATGAAAAACAGCCCCAGACCATTAATCCTCCTCCACCAAACTCTACAGTTGGCACTATGCATTAGGACAGGTAGCGTTCTCCTGACATGCGCCAAAACCAGATTTATCCATCAGACTGCCAGATGGTGAAGCGTGATTCAACAGTCCAATGGCTGCGAGCATTACGTCACTCAAGTCGAAGCTTGGCATTGCGCGTGGTGATCTTAGGCTTGTGTGCGGCTGCTAGGCCATCGAAACCCATTTCATGAAGCTCCGGACGAACAGTTCTTGTGCTGACGTTGCCTCCAGAGGCAGTTTGGATCTCAGTAGTTAGTGTTGCAACCGAGGAGACAACTTATGTGCTACGTGCTTCAGCACTTGGCGGTCAATCTGTGAGATTGTGTGGCCTACCACTTTGCGGCTGAGCCATTGTTGATCTTAGACGTTTCAACTTCACAATAAAAGCACTTACAGCTGACAGGGCAAGAAATTAGACGAATTAAACTTGTTAGAAAGGTGGCATCCTATGACGGTGCAACGTTGAAAGTCACTGAGCTCTTCAGTACGGGCCATTCTACTACCAATGTTTGTCTATGGAGATTGCATGGTGGTGTGCTCTATTTTATACACCTTTCAGCAACAGGTGTGGCTGAAATATCCAAATCCACAAATTTTAAGGGGTGTTCTGTACCATGAGACTAAAAAGAATTCACCTTGCTGTCTAAAAGAGCAAATAAAACTACAACTTTTCAATTGTAATAAAACATTGTATACAATCTCCTGTAATGGCTTCCCTGATTGTGTAAGGCTGTTTCCCCATGGTGGAACAATGCTAAAGCAGGTCTTTAGAACCTCCATCTTGCCCACCTCATATAAATAAGGGCAGAAGAAAAGCTTAATTTTGCCATATCACCAGACTGCTGCTATTCATTCATAGGCTATTGAATGAGAAAGGAAGATGTTCAATTAGAGGCTGAACTGGTCTTTCGTCTTTTAGGAGCCAATAAAGTTATTTTGAATGACGTCTAGGTGGTCAGGGCTTATATCGTAAATATAGATCACCGGGTTTGGGCAAAAAACATTTGTCTCCTACCTGTAGGTGTGGCAGAATACATTTTTTTAGTTCTTTGCTGTACGAAGAAGAATCTTGTGACATTTGGTAAATGTGGTTGACTTTGGGTCAAGCACCTAGGCTGCGTCCCATATGGCATCCTCTATTCCCTACATAGTGCACTACTTTTGACCAAAGCCAGATGAGGTTGTTTAATAGAGTAGATAATGAGAATGTACCAGTCTGGCAAACAGACATCTTTGGCACCCCCCCATGTTAGTGCGTTAATTGTTGTTTTAGTATGTTTTTTTAGTATGTTTTTCATGAGTTTTTCCTTTTTAACAGTTGAACTAGTAATAGTACAGGATCATGGAGTGCTACTGTTTTACGAAGGTTTTAGCGGTCCTTTTTATCACCGAGGCACTTTTTCTTACGTTTAGCAGCACCGAACATACACGCAAGACCTCAATTATTTACAACAGAGCCCAGCTACTGGATTTAGCTCACTCAGCGCTGCTGCACCCCAGGGAAAAGTTTGTTATTCCGGACGAGTTGAAAAGGCGACGGCATGGACGCAGGGCGGGATTGAAGTGTAAAGCAAAGTTTAGGAAATACAAGCCCGCTATACCAGCTATCATTATGGGCAACGTGAGATCGCTGCATAACAAGAGAGAGGAACTAGAGGGTCTTGTCCGTGGACAAAGGGAGTTCAGAGAAGCTAGTCTAGTGTTTTCTTTTGCCGAGACATGGCTGAATGATAACATTCCCAAAGGGAACGTCACTATCGGCGGTTTCCAGACCATCAGAGCGGACAGGGATAGCGCTTCCGGTAAGAGTAAGGGAGGGGGGCTGGCTTTATTAGTTAACAACAGATGGTGTAATCCGAGCCACATTACTGTTAAGGAACAGTTTTGTAGCCCGGACATTGAGCTGTTAGCCTGAGACCCTCAGGCTAAGGGAATTCACGGTGGCCATTGTTTACATCCCGGTCTCCGCTGAAGCAAACAGCGTGCGACCTCATCCACTCTGTTATAGCGAGGTTACAGACAGCGCATCCCAGTGCCTTTTTTGCAATTTCGGGGGATTTTAACCATGCATCTCTCCTCAGTTTGTGAAGTGCCCAACTAGGAATAATAAAACTCTGGACTTGTTATATGCTAATGTGAAGGATGCATACAACTCCACTGCACTCCCTCCCCTAGGTAGATTGGATCACAAAACTTGTCCACTTCACCCCACTCTACAGACCTATGGTCCAACAGCAACCACTAGGACCATTAGGAGATGGTCTCCGGAGGCGAATGAGGCCATACAGGACTGCTTTGAGACAACAGACTGGGATGTGCTCTTTGAGGCTCATGGGGAGGACATTGATGGACTTAAACTGCATAACGGACTATATTCATTGTTGTGTAGACAACACCGTACCCACCAGGAAGGTACGCGGTTTTCCAAATAATAATACCTGGGTCACCAGCGACCTGAAGGCCCAGCTGAATGAGAAGAGGGCCTTCAAGGAGGGGGACAAGGACAAATTGAAATACACCCAGAAGGAGCTGAAGTTGCGGATTGCTGAGGGGAAGAGTGTGTATAAGGAGAAGATGGAGGTCAAGTTAAGGCAGAGCCAGGTGAATGAGGTGTGGAAGGGTATGAGAAATATCACTGGCTTCAAAAAGTCAAACTGTGGGTAGATGGAGGGGACCCAGGACAGAGCTAATGAGCTGAACCAATTTTTTAACTGGTACAATATTAGCTCTGTCCACCTCGCCTCCAGTTCACCAGGCCACACACCCTCACGGCTGTCCCACCCCCCCTTTGCACACGACACCTCTGTTGAGACAATCTTCGACCCCCCCTCCTCGCTCCCTCTGGACTGTTCTGCAACACCTCCCTTCCCCCTACCTTCTGCATAGGGCCTACTCTCACCTGGACAACGCAGGTTGCACTGTGAGGGTTATGTTTTTTGACTACTCCAGTGCCTTAAACACCATTCAGCCCCTGCTACTGGGTGAGAAGATGAGGAAGATGAAAGTGGAAGCATCCTTAGTCTCCTGGGTTACGGACTACCTGACCGGTAGGCCACAATTTGTGTGGCTACAGCACTCATTCATTCAGGACTGTATGTACAGTTGTTATATCATATCACATGCAATATTGTATGTAATTCTTGGACTGAACTTGCATAGTCATTCACTCAGGACTAGTATCCTGTCAGTAGTATCATTTTTTTCCATTGCATTTAGTATGTTGAATGTGCAATACGTGCATTTATCTGTAATTAACCCTGTTCTAAGGACTGTATTTTAAGGGAATTAGTATTAATACCTTAAATTATATCATACGCACATTTAGCTATTTAAGTATCTCTTCCTGTACATTTAACCAGACTGTATATTAAGTAAACTATTATTACCCTCACTTATCATATGCGCATTTAGCTATTTAAGTATCTTTCTCTGCCATCGACCTGTATAGTTAAAATAAAAATATTTGCATGGTTATTTATATCAACGTGCAATAATTGTACATTTTTTCACCTCACACTATAACAATGTATAGTATACATCACTCATACTATGCAATGCGTTTCTATAGCTTTTTGCACTCCAGACTTCGTGTATTTTTATACTTTTCATACTGCCGCACTATGTATCATGTATCTGTCTTTTGTGTATTTCGTTTTGGCATTTTTCACCTGCCCTGTGTTTTTTCGTAGCTGCTTGATAAAGTAATTTCCCCATGGGGATCAATAAAGTATCTATCTATAGCAATCTGAGAAACACAGTTATAGCTTCCGGTCATGAGCAGCTTGATCAGAGCAAATGCATTGATTGGTCTGGCAGGAAAATGAAAAGGCTGCTCTTCAGCTATTGTTTTGTCTCTCACTAAACACACTTCTCTGACAGACAATCAACAGACAATGACTGGCTGGATATAGGCCTAACTACCTTGGTTTAGTTGGACCTAGAACTACTGAGTGAATTGGCCATGATACAGTTCTTACTGTAGCTTCTCAGTCTTAACACTAATAGCAGTTCTATGAGTTCATCCAGTTCAGCAGGCCTGGCCTGGGGGGCATAGGAGTGTGAGATGAGTTGGACACGGACACAATCCTTCCTTCTCACCCAAAGCCACACTTAAGTGCGAGAAGCATTAGGGAAATTATCACATGGCTTTTTCTTTGCAACTCTGCCTAGAAGGCCAGCATCCAGGAGTCGCCTCTTCACTGTTGACGTTGAGACTGGTGTTTTGCAGGTACCATTTAATGAAGCTGCAATTTGAGGACTTGAGTCTTTCTCAAACTAGACACTAATGTACTTGTCCTCTTGCTCAGTTGTGCACCGGGGCCTCCCACTCCTCTTTCTATTCTGGTTAGAGACAGTTGGCGCTGTTCTGTGAAGGGAGTAGTACACAGCGTTGTACAAGATTTTCAGTTCATAGGCAATTTCTTCATTTCTCAGAACAAGAATAGACTGAGATTCAGAAGAAGGTTCTTTGTTTCTGGCTATTTTGAGCCTGTAATCGAACCCACAGATGCTGATGCTCCAGATACTCGACTAGTCTAAAGAAAGCCAGTTTTATTGCTTCTTTAAAAATCAGCACAACAGTTTTCAGCTGTGCTAACATAATTGCAAAAAAGGTTTTCTAATGATCAATTAGCCTTTTAAAAAGGATAAACTTGGATTAGCTAACATAACGTGCCATTGGAACACACTGGTTACTGATAATGGGCCTCTGTACGCCTATGTAGAAAAATTTCCAGCTACAATAGTAATTTACAACATTAAATGTCTACACTAGTTCTGATAAATTGTAATGTTATTTTTTTTAAATGGACAAAACATTTGCTTTTCTTTCAAAAACAAGGACATTTCTAAGTGACCCCAAACTTTTGAACGGTAGTGTACATGGGATTTTTTTTTTTTTTTAAATTTTAGATTATGATATCTTGTTGGACAGGCTCTCTTAAGAAGATTTTTTGTTAGAGTTTTGACATTATCAATCATAATCTGCTGCTGAAATTGCGTATTATGGCTTTATATCCTCTGTCATATTGTGAACAGAACACAGAGGGTTTTCTGTAATTGAAGCCTCTCTAACATAAACCAGTCAGTGTGATATACCTCAAGGCAGCTGCATTAGTCCATTACCGTTTTGACTAATGACCTACCACTGGCCTTGAGTAAATGTGTGTCTATGTATACAGATGACATTGTATCTGTCCGTGATAATGGCCCTAGTTTTAGCACACCTGGACTACTGACCAGCTACAGTCCCTTCAGAAGTGTATTCACGCCTTTGACTTTCTCCACATTAAAATTCTTGATTTTTTTGTGTCACTGGCCTACAAACAATACTCCATTATTGTAAAGTGGAATCATGTTTTTAGAATTATTTACAAATTAAAAGCTGAAATATCTTGAGTCAATAAGTAATCAAACTCTTTGTTATGGCAAGCTTAAATAAGTTCAGGAGTGAATATGCGCTTAGCAAGTAACAGAATACGTTGCATCACTCCCTCTGTATGCAATAATAGTGTTTAACATGATGTTTCAACGACTACCTCATCTCTGTACCACACATCCAATTACCTGCAAGGTCCATCAGTCGAGCAGCACAGATTCAACCACAAAGTCCAGGGAGGTTTGCCAATGCCTCGCAAAGCAGGGAACCGATTGGTAGATGGGTAAAAATAAAAATAAATGTGGCAAAGCAATACATTTTTTGTCCTGGATACAAAGCGTTGGATTTGTCCCAAGCATAACACAATACATCACTGAGTACCACTCTTCAGTCATCTTTCAGCAGGGCAATAAACTAAAACAATGCCAAATATACACTGGAGTTGCTTAGCAAGACAACATGAATTTTCCTGAGTGACCAAGTTACAGTTGACTTACAATGATCAACAAACAACCTGACAGAGCTTGAAGAATGTTAACAATAGTAATATGTTAAGAAGCCACACCTGCATTGAGGAACTATTGGAGTTTCTTCTCTGAAGAGCCTCTCAAGCTCTGTCAGGTTGGATGGGGAGCATCGCTGCACAGCTATATTCAGATCTCTCCAGAGATGTTTGATCTGGTTCAAGTCCAGGCTCTGGCTGGGCCACTCAAGGACATTCAGAGACTTGTCCTGAAGCTACCCCTGCATTGTCTTGGCTGTGTGCTCTAGAGCAGGTTTTCATCAAGGATCTCTGTACTTTGCTGCGTTCAAGTTTTGATCCTGACTAGTCTCCTAGTGCCTGCCTCTGACAAACATCCCCACAGCATGATGCTGCCACCACCATGCTTCTCTGTAGGGATGGTGCAGAACCAGCAGGCTCTTTTGGACAGTCTTTCCCAAGATAAAGCCAAGCTGAATAGGACCTCACAAACACACAAAGCTCTATAGAAACAGACAGATGTCTCTGTCTTGGATACAAAACAATTCATGATTGAATGGAAACCAGGCTAATCCTTCTGGAGGAGGGCTTTAGAAGTTATTGAGCTCATTCTAATTCTATGGTAGTAGAAGTGTTGTTAGCCATTTTGTTCAAAAAATCTGACAGACTGCCAGTCTAGTGCAGCAGAGGAGTTCTAGGGTAATGTGCCCCATTATTGTGACAGAGAGAAAGGGGGAATACGTCCAACCAGGAGTCTGGGACAAACAACTTCCCATATGCTGCCTCACATTATAATGACAAGGCAAAAATTGATATATGAAGTCAGAGAAATCTCATTATGTACTTTGTTGGATCCTTGCAAAACACCAGCCGGAACAACGAGAATAAAATCTGTTAAAAACAGACTTGACCAACTAGGCCACATTATATAGTTCTGCTAAAACCTCAACTGTGCAAGCTACATTTCATGACTACATTTCTCTAAATCTTGTAACAGAGAAATACCTAGCAAAGTATTCCAGCATAGATTAACTTCACTGTGAGAATGTAGAGCTTACACGCTATACTTTAAATAGTCTCTAATGCTTGTCATTTTCTGTAAGACACAATGTCCATTGCAGGTGCCAGGCAGTAGTTAGGTCGTTTACAAGGGCCTAATCGTATTAATGGTTTTTTTCTCCAAAAGCCACAAATAGGCTGGCTGCCTGGTCATGCAAACTGACCAATGCTGCAGGACAGTATGGCTGCTTCCCAAATGGCTCCCTATAAAGTGCACTACTTTTGACCAGAGGCGCTGTTCAGAATTTGTGCACTATAAAAGGGAACAGGGTGCCATTTGGAACGCAATCAGGCACAAAACTACAGGGCTCAGTTAGTTAGGATTGATCGTGCTGTGCTGCTATGGAACATCGAAACAAGGCATTAGGCAATTACAGCATACAGACCCATTTTTTATTGATCAAATTAGGACAGTGTCCAAACCAGCCCCATTTACTTTATAATGCAGTCAAATTGGCTTATAATAAGAGCCATTATATCACAATGTTTAACTGTATAATAACATTTAACCCATGTATTATTACTCTGGTAAAACAGTTCTGATTGATCCCTTTATCCCCAACACAGCCCCTTATTATAATTCTAAGGCTCCTTCTCCGGTTGTAGAAAGCATTAATCATTCTAACTGGCATGTAGCCTATATCTGCATCATCCAACTTAATGAAATTAAACTGCTGACCCGAAAGGGCTCCGTTCCAAAAAGTTAACAGAACATGGATCAAATCTCTGGTTGTGGTTGTCCTTTTACAAATGCCAGTTAGACTTAGTCGTCTGACATCAGCATACATATGAAAGAGCAAACAATGACAGAGTTAACGGTTATATCAACAATGTAAGTACTGTAGGTCAAAACAAACATTGTATGGCACACCACTGTTCAATCTTCTAATAACAGAGACAATACATAATCAGTTAGGGTAGCATAATAAAGTTCCCTTGTGAACCACAGATGCTGTGATTATGGCCATAACCTCTGGTTCCTATCATCTCTGTCTCTTCCATTTATCCACTATTTTCCTGTTTGCTTCCCTTTTTAATGTGTTGTTATAAAACCCTCTGTGGAATTCATCGACTCAGTCAATGATTAGTCTAACTAAACCTGTTTGTGCTGCTTTGAAAACGACTACAGGACCAAAAATGAACATTAAATTATCTGGCAACAGCTCTGGTGGACATTCCTGCAGCCAATTATCACAAACAAGGATGTAACCAAATTTGTGCACCAAAGTTAAGAGAAATAAGCTTTTTGTAGAGTATGGAACATTTCTGGGATCTTTCATTTCAGCTAATGAAACATGGGATCAACACTTTACATGTTGCGTTTATATTTTTGTTCAGTATATTTTTTAGTCAGATAAACCTGAATCTGTTTTGCCATACAAAATGTCAGTAGTGAGTCAAAGTGCCTCTCTGCACTTAGCAGTTTGGAGCCCCTGAATCTTTCATGAACATTAAGTACATGTAACAGCATCTGCACAAAGGTACAACGTCTTCTTAAAATGTGCGCAGAGCAGCTGTGAGAGCTCTGCACAGTACAGTAGGTCTGCTCTACTGCTATGGATAATAACCATTTCACTTACTGGCACTAGAGTTTGGAAAATACGGTTGATCCAAGTCGGATTTGGAAGGAGTTACATTTTATTTGTGTGTGGTGGCGTTATAACAAGTTATATAATGCAGTTTGCAATGTGAAAACTCTGAGCCACAGTAAATATAATGTTTTTTTTTTCTAATCAAATGTAATCTTTTCTGAGAGGAGCTAAATCCACACAAAGTAGCTGATGCACTGTGTTCTCGACATTCTATAGAATGCTGCCTGAGACTGTAGCCTAAGCATGTCTCCTTAATCTGTTGTGACACACAGCTCAGCTCCAATAAGACTTTCTGGAGAGGCAGAGACATTTTGGACAGCCGTGCCTGGCTCACCGATCCAGGAAATCACACAAATTATGCTATTTTTAGCAGTTTTACTTTAGTGCCTTATCGCAAACAGGATGCATTTTTTTGAATATTTTTATTCTGTACAGGCTTCCTTCTTTTCACTCTGTCAATTAGGTTAATTTTGTGGAGTAACTACAATGTTGATCCATCCTCAGTTTAATATCACAGCCATTTCTTTCCTCTCCGACAACTGAGTTAGGAAGGACGCCTGTATCTTTGTACTGACTGGTTGTATTGATACATCCAAAGAGTAAATAATAACTTCACCATGCTAAAAGGTATATTCAATGTCTGCTTTTTTATTTTTAACCATCTACCACTAGGTGCCCTTGTTTACGAGGCATTTAAAAACCTACATGGTCTTTGTGGTTGAATCTGTTTGAAATTCACTGCTTACCTGAGGGACCTTACAAATCATTGTATGTGTGGGGTACAGAGATAAGGTAGTCATTCAAAAATCCTGTTAAACACTTATCCATGAAACTTGTGTGACTTGTTAAGCACATAATTTTTACTCCTGAATTTATTTAGGCATGCCATAAAGGGGTCAAATACTTATCGACTTAAGACATTTGAGCTTTTCATTTGTATAAATTTAGAAAAAAAAACATAATTACACTGACATTCTGGATTATTGTGTGTAGGCTAGTGACAAACAATCTAAATTTAGTCCCATTTTAAATTCAGGCTGTAACAACAAAATTAGGAAAAGGTTAACGGTTGTGAATACTTTCTGAAGGCACTGTATCAGTGTTTCTCTATGGAGGCAGACTCCTTCACAATGGAAGCCATCAGTTCCACTCACAGTAATACTGTTAGGTAACATTGACAGCTGTCAGAATCTGAAGGATATGAGCTTATTACCCCAGCCAGGGCAATAACGTTTTACCGTGTGACTTAAATGAAATGCACTCGGACAACAGAAGATTTCTTTAGCAGGTGTCGGTCAGACCTATAGGACCAAAATAATTTGAGTAAATATACATTTTAAATGTATACATATTGACATCCTCTGACTGCCTGGCACAGACCTCAAACAAGTGAGTCATCCTGACTGAAAGAATGAGCAGAATTGATGGTAGACAGCACTATCAAAGAAATTGGCCATACTATTAATCACAACAAGCCCAGAGGGAAGAGTGTGTAATTGTATGTGACAGTCTATGAACAAATCCTTATAATAATCAACATCATGAATGACAAATAGGAGCATACCTTGTAGGTGTATGGCAGCTCATTGAGGTTGATTCCATCTTTCACAAGTTTATCCCTAATCAAGATCTTCAGTTTCAGTTTGGGGTAGGTCACCAACTCTTTACAATCAGCAGTTAAACTTGGATTGTTGTTTGTAGGACATGATGACCGTTGGTGACATCTTTGGTGACCCCCAGTTCCAACTTCCTCCTGATTGGATTCTGTCCTTGACCACTGGAAATCATTCTCGCAATCTGTGATGAGTGTGGTGCTGGTGCCCAACAAGGGTCTTAGGGGAGAGGGCTCGAGGGTGAAGTAAAGACCGGGAGCTTTTTTCTTGTCCTTCTCTCTCAACTTCTTCACCGCGTTGAGTACCTTTTGTCGGTGGCGCTGCGCGTGTACCCCTATGGCGTCAAGATCGGGATCCCCAATTTGTTTACAAACTTCCAGATCATCGTATCCATTGTCCACAAACCCCTCCAAGTATTGAGGCAGCTGAAGAGTCTGTAGCCACTCGTAGACAAGGCTGGGGCCGGTGTGCATCATTTTGATATACGATACGATGAGCCATGTATAGCCTGTTAGAAATAGTCTTATCTCCAAAACGTAAACTTCAAGGGCGCGCCGTATACTTGAGTTATTACATCCGCCGCGGCCGCTAAATCGTCGCCATCAATGGTC
Source organism: Thymallus thymallus (assembly GCA_023634145.1). Lineage (NCBI taxonomy): Eukaryota > Metazoa > Chordata > Actinopteri > Salmoniformes > Salmonidae > Thymallus > Thymallus thymallus. The sequence continues at coordinate 18,615,311 of CM042406.1, forward strand.
GAAAGTTTCAGGCTCATGCAAAGATGATTCCACTGATGAAAAATCCAAGGAATCAAGTCTACTGGTGTTACAATAAAGACTTGTGTATTCACGATTCAGAATAAAAACATTTTAGCCTAAATGTTTTATACTTCTACATGTTGTGGAGACTTCAGGTTACAAAAATCAAACCAAGCAGGTGCATGTGGTTATCAATTAAACCAAGCAGGCGAGAGAACGAGAAGGTGTGGTATTATTTCCAAGCAAAACACAATCGGTTTAAAAAGACACATCAAGAAATTATGCAATACGTGTATGATGTCACGGGCTGAATTTCAGTCGGTTTGTAATCCTCACCCTTTTGTTCATTTCGTTGCAGCAGTTTGCAAAGGCACTTGCAATATAGTTAAACTTCAGGATGTTCCGAGAAGGTAACCTAAATGTGGAAAAAAAATCTTTTCATTTGTCACTGCTTCTTATCAACAAATACCGATACATTTGTTGAAGCACATGGTTCAATACATCCTCTCTATCCCGACTGAATTTTCTCTCCGGTCTAGTATGATTTCGACTCCACAGTCCCATCCAATCCAAACACATTCCCTTTGTGCCTGCCTGTGTTGTTTTATGACAAGTGAGAATGATTTGTACTCTTGCTGCCCCTGTCCGAAACACACTGTAGTTGACTTGATTGAAAATAAATGTCAATTATAGCCTACAAATTGAAATCAATTACACAAAATGAAGGCAATAATTGTCGAGTGAAGTAAAACAATAGGCAACAAATATATATTAATATAATATATACAGAAGATAGCCCTATTTGGTAAAATACCAAGTCCATATTATGGCAAGAACATCTCAAATAAGCAAAGTGAAACGACAGTCCATGATTACTTTAAGACATGATGGTCAGTCAATCTGGAAAAGCCATCATGTTGCAAAAACCATCAAAGCTATGTTGAAACGGGCTCTCATGAGGACCACCACAGGAATGGAAGACCCAAAGTTACCTCTGCTGCAGAGGATAAGTTCATTGGAGTTACCAGCCTCAGAAATTGCAGCCCAAATAAATTCTTCATAGAGTTCAAGTAACAGACACATCTCAACATCAACTGTTCAGAGGAGACTGTGAGAATCAGGCCTTCATGGTCGAATTGCTGCAAAGAAACCACTAATAAAGGACAACAATAATAAGAAGAGACTTGCTTGGGCCAAGAAACACGAGCAATAGACATTAGAACGGTGGAGATTTGTCCTTTGGCCTGGAGTCCACATTTTTGGTTCCAACGTGAGACGTGATGTAGGTGAACAGATGATCTCTGCATGTGTATTTCCCAAAGCGAATTCAAGACACACTTAACTAGCATTGCTACCATAGCATTCTGCAGCGATACGCCATCCCATCTGGTTTGGGCTTAGTGGGACTATCATTTTCTTTTCAACAGGACAATGACCCAACACACCTACAGGCTGTTTAAGGGCTATTTTACCAAGGAGAGTGATGGATTGCTGCATCAGATGATCTGGCCTCCACAATCACCCAACCTCAACCAAACTGAGATGGTTTGGGATGAGTCGGACCGCAGAGTGAAGGAAAAGCAGCCAACAAGTGCTCAGCAAATGTGGGAACTCCTTCAAGACTGTTGGAAAAGCATTCCAGTTGAAGCTGGTTGAGAGAATGCCAAGAGTGTGCAAAGCTGTCATCAAGGCAAAGGGTGGCTATTTGAAGAATCTCAAATATAAAATATATTTTGATTTGTTTATCACATTATTTTTTTTATTTCACCTTTATTTAACCAAGTTCTCATTTGCAACTGCGACCTGGCCAAGACAAAGCAAAGCAGTGTGACAAATAACAACACAGAGTTACACATTAAACAAACAGTCAAAAACACAATAGAAAAATCTATATACAGAGTGCAAAATGTAGTGCAAAAATGCAGTAAGGTTAGGAGGTAGGACAATAAATAGACTATAGTGGTGACATAAATTACAGAATTATCATCATTAACACAGGAATGAAAAATGTGCAAATTATGATGTGCAAATAGAGATACTGGAGTGCAAGATTAGTGAAAATAAACAAAAATAAATATGGGGATGAGGTAGTAGTGTGGGCTATTTACAGAAGGGCTATATACAGGTGCAGTGATCGATAAGCAGCTTTGACAACTGATGCTTAAAGTTATTGAGGGAGATAGGAACCTCTAGCTTCAATGATTTTTGCAATTCGTTCCAGTCATTGGCAGCAGCAAACTGGAAGGAATGGCGACCAAAGGAGGTGTTGGCTTTGGGGGTGACCAGTGAGATATACCTGCTGGAGCGCATGCTACGGGTGGGTGTTGCTATAGTGACCAGTGAGCTGAGATAGGGCGGGGATTTACCTAATAAAGACTTATAGATGACCTGGAGCCAGTGGGTTTGGCGACGAATATATAATGAAGGCCAGCCAACGAGAGCATACAGGTCGCAGTGGTGGGTAGTGTATGGGGCTTTGGTGACAAAACGGATGGCACTGTGATAGACTACATCCAATTTGCTAAGTAGAGTATTGGAGGCTAGTTTGTAAATGACATCGCCGAAATCAAGGATCGGTAGGATAGTCAGTTTTACAAGGGCATGTTTGGCAGCATGAGTGAAGGAGGCTTTGTTGCGAAATAGGAAGCCAATTCTGGATTTAATTTTGGATTGGAGATGGTTGATGTGAGTCTGGAAGTTGAGTTTATAGTCTAACCAGATGCCTAGGTATTTGTAGGTGTCCACGTATTCTAATTCGGATCCGTCGAGAGTAGTGATGATGGTCCGGTGGGCGGGTGCTGGCAGCGTTCGATAGAAAAGCATGCACTTAGTTTTACTAGCATTTAAGAGCAGTTGGAGGCCACGGAAGGAGTGTTGTATGGCATTGAAGCTTGATTGAAGGTTAGTAAACACAGTATCCAAAGAGGGGCCAGATGTATACAGAATGGTGTCATCTGCGTAGAGATGGATCAGAGAGTCACCAGCAGCGAGAGCGACATCGTTGATGTATATAGAGAAAAGGGTTGGCCCAAGAATTGAACCCTGTGGCACCCCCATAGAGACTGCCAGAGGATCGGACAATAGGCCCTCCGATTTGACACACTGAACTCTGTCTGCAAAGTAGTTAGCGAACCAGGCAAGGCAGTCACTTGAGAAACCAAGGCTGTTGAGTCTGCCAATAAGAATGCGGTGATTGACAGAGTCGAAAGCCTTGGCCAGGTCAATGAAAACGGCTGCACAGTACTTTCTTTTATCGATGGCGGTTATGATATCGTTCAGTACCTTGAGCGTAGCTGAGGTGCACCCATGACCAGCTCGGAAACCAGATTGCATAGCAGAGAAGGTACGGTGGGATTCGAAGTGGTCAGTTATCTGTTTGTTAACTTGGCTTTCGAAAACTTTAGAAAGGCAGGGCAGGATGGATATTGGTCTATAACAGTTTGGGTCTAGAGTGTCTCCTCCTTTGAATAGGGGGATGACCGCGGCAGCTTTCCAATCTCTAGGGATCTCAGACGATACGAAAGAGAGGTTGAACAGGCTAGTGATAGGTGTTGCAACAATTTTGGCTGATCATTTCAGAAAGAGAGGGTCCAGATTATCTAGCCCAGCAGATTTGTAGGGGTCCAGACTTAGCAGCTCTTTCAGAACATCAGCCGTCTGGATTTGGGTGAAGGAGAAGCGGGGGGGGCTTGGGCAAGTAGCTGCCGGGGTTGCAGAGCTGTTGGCCAGGGTAGGGGTAGCCAGGTGGAAAGCATGGCCAGCTGTAGCAAAATGCTTATTGAAATTTTCGATAATCGTGGATTTATCGGTGGTAATAGTGTTTCCGAGCCTCAATGCAGTGGGCAACTGGGAGGAGGTGCTCTTATTCTCATATTTATGGTTACTACATGATTCCATATGTTATTTCATAGTTTTGATGTCTTCACTATTATTCTACAATGTAGAAAATAGTAAAAAATAAAGGAAAACACTTGAATGAGTAGGCGTTCTAAAACTTTTGACCAGTAGTCTACTTCACTCAAAAATTATAGCCTTCATGTTATGTAATATTTGATTCCAACTCGCATAAATATTTGGCATTTATTTTCAAACAGTCACAAAGACAACATGAGACAAATGGGTCCTATGATTTGTTTTCCATTTATTTTTCCATAGCGCAATAATTCCCTACATGGCCAAAATGTGGACAACTGCTCATCAAACATCTCATTCCAAAATAATGGGCATTAATATAGAGTTGGTCCCCCCTTTGCTGCTATAACAGCCTCTACTCTTCTGGGAAGGCATTCCACTAGATGTTGGAACATTGTGGAGGGGACTTGCTTCCATTCAGCTACAAGAGTATTAGTGAGGTTGGGCATTGATGTTGGGCGATTAGGCCTGGATCGCAGTCGGCATTCCAATTCATCCCAAAGGTTTTTGATGGGGTTGAGGTCAGGGCTCTGTGCAGGCCAGTCAAGTTCTTCCACACCAACCTCACTTCGTGCACGGGGGTATTGTCATGTTGAAACAGGAAAGGGCCTTCCCCAAACTGTTGCCACAAAGTTGGAAGCACAGAATAGTCTAGAATGTTATTGTATGCTGTAGCGTTAAGATTTCCCTTCACTGGAACTAAGTGGCCTAGCCCGAACCATGAAAAACAGCCCCAGACCATATTCCTCCTCCAAACTTTACAGTTGGCACTATGCATTGGGGCAGGTAGCATTCTCCTGGTGTCCGCCAAACCCAGATTCGTCTGTCGGACTGCCAGATGGTGAAGCGTGATTCATCCCTCCAGAGAACGCGTTTCCACTGCTCCAGAGTCCAATGGCGGTGAGCTTTACACTGCTCCAGCCGACACTTGCTATTGCGCATGGTGATCTTAGGCTTGTGTGCGGCTGCTCTGCCATGGAAACCCATTTCATGAAGCTCCTGACGAACAGTTCTTGTGCTGACGTTGCTTCCAGAGGCAGTTTGGAACTCGGTAGTGAGTGTTCCAACAGAGGACAGATAATTTGTATGCGCTTCAGCGCGCACATCTCTAGCAGGACAGAAATTTGACGAACTGACTTGTTGGAAAGCTGACATCCTATGACGGGTGTCACGTTGAAGGTCACGGAGCTCTTCAGTACGAGCCATTCTATTGCCAAAGGTTGCATGGCTGTGTGCTCGATTTCATACACCTGTCAGCAACTGGTGTGTCTGAAATAGCCAAAGCCACCAACACCAAGGGGTGTCCACATACGTTTGGCCATGTAGTGTATCTACAGTGCCTTCGGAAAGCATTCCACATTTTTTCCACATTTTGTTACGTTACAACCCTATTCTAAAATGTATTAAATAGTTTTATCCCTCATAAATCTACACATATATGACAAAGCAAAAATAGCTTTTTAGAAATGTTTGCTAATTTATTAATAATAAAAAACAGAAATATTAGTATTTAGACCCTTTACTCAGTACTTTGTTGAAGCACCTTTGGCAGCGATTACAGCATCGAGTCTTCTTGGGTATGATGCTACAAGCTTGGCACACCTGTATTTGGGGAGTTTCTTCCATTCTTCTCTGCAGGACCTCTCAAGCTCTGTCAGGTTGGATGGGGAGCGTTGCTGCACAGCTATTTTCAGGTCTCTCCGGAGATGTTTGATCAGGTTCAAGTCTAGGCTCTGGCTGGGCCACTCAAGGACATTGAGACTTTTTCCGAAGCCACTCCTGCGTTGTCTTGCCTGTGTGCTTATTGTGGTTGTCCTGTTGGAAGGTAAACCTTTGCCCCAGTCTGAGGTCCTGAGCGCACTGGAGCAGGTTTTCATTAAGGAACTCTCTGTACTTTCCTCTGTTCATCTTTCCCTCGATCCTGACTAGTCTCCTAGTCCCTGCCGCTGAAAAACATCCCCACAGCATGATGCTGCCACCTCCATGCTTCACCGTAGGGATGGTGCCAGGCAGGGCCAGCTCTGACCAATTTGGTGCCCTAAGCAAGATTTTAGCTGGTGCCCCTTGCCTCGCAGCCAATTCCACCACCGATCATTGTGTTCACACACTCACACAGAAACTACATAGCTTTATGGCTTTGAGATTTTCTTTATTTTAGAAACAAAAAAAAAACACAAAATAAAAACAGTATTAAAGAAACAAGTGACATAAAATGAATTATAAATACAATATAAATAACAGTATTGCACGAAAAAACTATATATTACAGAGACCTTTTTACAGTCTCACTCGCCTTGCCTTTCTTGCAGCAAATAAGTGACATAAAATGAATTATAAATAAGAAAAACTAAAAACTAACTATATTACAGAAACCTCAGTGCAATATGCATAATGTAGCATTGTTCTACAGCCTTACTCGCCTTGCCTTTCTTGCAGCAAAGTCATCTATGATATCATCATAAGACAGCTGTTGTGAGACCACATGATTTATACTAATGATGGAAAGTCCACTGAGACGTTCTTGCACCGTAGTAGATGTCAGGTAGGTTTTAATCAGTTTGAGCTTAGAGAAGCTCCTTTCAGCAGCAGCCACTGTAACAGGAAGAGTGGCAGTGATTCTCAGAGCTACCCACATATTGGGGTACATTTCTGTCAGCTTCTTCTCGCGCAGGAAGCTCAAGAGTTCCATGTTTGTCATGTTTTTTTATGGCAAATGTGGAAAGTTTTGCACATCAAGTTCCCTGCCATCAATATCTGGTTGTCCGTCATGGCTTAGAGCAGTGCTCAGGGTTTGACAGTGCTCTAGCAACTCTTCTTTTGACCTGTTGGGGAAGTTGAGGAGCACTCCAAATTTGTCATTCACCTCTCCCAGGCTCTGAAATCTCTCATCAAGTGAAGAGAGGGCTGTATCCACTACCACATCAAAAAATGTGGTTTCCATTTTTCGAAGTGCATCACCAATAGGCTCATCTGGAGCCTCATAACCAAAGTGCCTTTTTGTGGTTCTCAAACAATCCAGTGTTTTTGTAGCAGGTAAGTGAATCTCTGGTTTTCTTCAGCAAGTCGACAGCCACATCTAGCTGCATAGAGGGTGACTGCATCAGTTTACTCACATGCTGGATCTTACCATATGACTGTGCAAATAGAAATGCGGTAGGATACAATCTCCTCAGCCAAAGACTGGGCTTCAACTTTCACCACAGGGTCTGCAGTAGTTTCCCTCACCTCCAGAAGAGCCTCTAGACTTGCCCAGCCTGGTACCTTACTGCCTGAATGCTGTTTATCCTGCTTTCCAACCTGGTCTCTGACCATGATTTCAGGGTGGTTTTGACATGTTTCAGGAGGATATCCCATCTATGGGTGGAGGCTGAGAAGAGTTTGAATAATTTCGCTAAATATCCAAAGTAGCCAATGGCATCTGGTGAGCTCTTAGCAGCATCAGCTACCACCAGATTTAAAGGGTGGGACAAAAAAGGCTCTTGAGTTCTGTTGAAGCAGCCTAGCCTGAACACCTTTTTTCTTCATGTTGGCGCCGTTGTCATAGGACTGTCCTCTGCAGTCCTCAAAGGGGATGTTCAGCTCCTCCAACCTTTTGAAGATGAGAGATGACAAACTTTCCCCTGTTGACTCCTCTGCCACAAGAAAGCCCATGAAATGTTCTTTAATTTGTGGTATGTCTTCCAGTAACACAATCCTGACAATGACTCAGATCAGGGGTGCAATCTAAAATAATGGAGAAATACTTTGATGTTTTCATCTCTTCCACTATTTCTTCCAGTATTTTTGCGCTGTCTAGCAGGTCATTTTGGATTCTTTTGCCCAGGTAATGTGTTTGACCGCCAGCTCCACCCTACTAACATGCTGCTTCATTACTGGATAAAATTTGGCCATAAGCTCATAACCTCTTTGAGAAAATTGCCATTGTCTAGTTTGTTTAATGTGTCTGTGGATCCCCATCTCTTGCTTATCTACAGTGGGGAGAACAAGTATTTGATACACTGCCAATTTTGCAGGTTTTCCTACTTACAAAGCATGTAAAGGTCTGTCATTTTTATCATAGGTACACTTCAACTGTGAAAGACGGAATCTAAAACAAAAATCCAGAAAATCACATTGTATGATTTTTTTATACTTAATTTGCATTTTATTGCATGACATAAGTATTTGTTCACCTACCAACCAGTAAGAATTCCGGCTCTCACAGTCCTGTTAGTTTTTCTTTAAGAAGCCCTCCTGTTCTCCACTCATTACCTGTATTAACTGCACCTGTTTGAACTCGTTACCTGTTTAAAAGACACCTGTCCACACACTCAATCAAACAGACTCCAACCTCTCTACAATGGCCAAGACCAGAGAGCTGTGTAAGGACATCAGGGATAAAATTGTAGACCTGCACAAGGCTGGGATGGGCTACAGGACAATAGGCAAGCAGCTTGGTAAGAAGGCAACAACTGTTGCCGCAATTATTAGAAAATGGAAGAAGTTCAAGATGACGGTCAATCTCCCTCGGTCTGGGGCACCATGCAAGATCTCACCTCGTGGGGCATCAATGATCATGAGGAAGGTGAGGGATCAGCCCAGAACTACACGGCAGGACCTGGTCAATGACCTGAAGAGAGCTGGGACCACAGTCTCAAAGAAAACCATTAGTAACACACTACGCCGTCATGGATTAAAATCCTGCAGCGCACGCAAGGTCCCCCTACTCAAGCCAGCGCATGTCCAGGCCCGTCTGAAGTTTGCCAATGACCATCTGGATGATCCAGAGGAGGAATGGGAGAAGGTCATGTGGTCTGATGAGACAAAAATAGAGCTTTTTGGTCTAAACTCCACTCGCCATGTTTGGAGGAAGAAGAAGGATGAGTACAACCCCAAGAACACCATCCCAACCGTGAAGCATGGAGGTGGAAACATCATTCTTTGGGGATGCTTTTCTGCAAAGGGGACAGGACGACTGCACCGTATTGGAGGGGAGGATGGATGGGGCCATGTATCGCGAGATCTTGGCCAACTACCTCCTTCCCTCAGTAAGAGCATTGAAGATGGGTCGTGGCTGGGTCTTCCAGCATGACAACGACCCGAAACACACAGCCAGGGCAACTTAGGAGTGGCTCCGTAAGAAGCATCTCAAGGTCCTGGAGTGGCCTAGCCAGTCTCCAGACCTGAACCCAATAGAAAATCTTTGGAGGGAGCTGAAAGTCCGTATTGCCCAGCGACAGCCCCGAAACCTTAAGGATCTGGATGGAGGAGTGGGCCAAAATCCCTGCTGCAGTGTGTGCAAACCTGGTCAAGAACTACAGGAAACGTATGATCTCTGTAATTGCAAACAAAGGTTTCTGTACCAAATATTAAGTTCTGCTTTTCTGATGTATCAAATACTTATGTCATGCAATAAAATGCAAATTAATTACTTAAAAATCATACATTGTGATTTTTTGGATTTTTGTTTTAGATTCTGTCACTCACAGTTGAAGAGTACCTATGATAAAAATTACAGACTTCTACATGCTTTGTAAGTGGGAAAACCTGCAAATTCAGCAGTGTATCAAATACTTGTTCTCCCCACTGTATTGTTAGCCCCTTTGCAAGACGGACCTCCAATACCTTCCATGGTGCCATGTGTGTATTGTGCTCCTGGCTATCCTCATGGGCCTTGAGCAAGTGGCTTGCATTTTTCCAATCCCTTAGTCCTTCTCTATTCAATTTGAAATCTTCCTGAGAAAACATTTTCCAGCAGAAGCAGTACAAACTATCATTCTTTTTTGAGTACATTAGACAGATTCTTTAGATTTTTTCTCCATTGACTAAGACTCTATTGAAATAGTCATGCTGACACCTTCTCCCGTCTTTTTGTTTCGGAAACGTGAAACTGTTTTATATTTGATACGGTCCTCTGAGAACAAACTCTGTTCTTACCTTATCAGTTAAAACAGATGGCCAGTCAGTAGGGTCAATTGGTGCAGCCTTTTTGTAGATGCCTGATGATGCATCTTTGGGCTGTGCTGAGGTAGAGGGGACAGGAGCACTTATGATGCATCGCTGGGCTGTGCTGAGGTAGAGGGGACAGGAGCGCTTGATGCTGCATCGCTAGGCTGTGCTGAGGTAGAGGGGACAGGAGCACTTGATGCTGCATCACTCGGCTGTACTGAGAGAAGGTGTCTGAAGGTGTCCCAGGATTTGCAGGGGTGGGATTCAAGTATTTCAAAAGTGCATCTGAAGAGAGAAGAGGAGTACATGTGACCATTGAGTGTTACATTGTATTAATAAAAAAGCTGCTGATTCTCAAAATGATGTTATAGGTTAGGTTATTCCCCAAACACCTGAATAGTCTTTCCAACATTCCCTAATGAATTTAAGGTAAAAAATAACTGACATTAACTCTAGCTAGCTAGCTAGCTAGCTATTTAAATTAGTGAACATTTCTAGGATCATCCAAAGTAAACTAGCTAGTAGTAGGCTGGACATATTACATTTTTTACAATGCTTTTTTCTGATGAAAACTTGTTCATTGCATCCGCCGTGGAGCCCAGTTTCATAATATGACCATATTTCCCAGCTGCTTGCCGTAATTTTGAAGTAATCACGCACAAACAGGCCTTATTTTAAGGCATTTTTCACCCTGCCAGCTCCTATTAGTTTTATTGGGCACCGTGGTACCAACCTCACCTTCCAAACATTCTATTCCCAGTTTATTGTTCTACGTCACAATGCCTGCTTCGATATTGTTGGCAATGAGACCAGTCCACATTGTTTGTAGTTAAAATGTGCAAATACATGCTAGAACACGCCAATAGGATCTCATCAGCTTGTGTTTGGTTCTGCCCACTGTAATTAATTTGCTCTCATTGGAAATGACAGGCTGTGGTCTATCTTGGATTAATTACAAAAAACTTTGGCTTACTGGGTGGTATGCGGGCACATTCACAAAAAAAAAAACTGTTATAACGCTTAAGTGTTTAATTGGACAACACACTGGTATAACACTTAAGTGTTTAATAGGATAATGTTTGGACTGCAAAAATGGGTAAAGAAAACACTGTTTAGGGTCGAAACTGCATCAGTTAGTGACAAATCATACTTTAGATTTAAAAAAACAGATACAAATACACCATATGGAACAGTGAGGACTGTGAAGCAACACAAACATAGGCACAGACACATGCATACACACACACACGCATACACACACACACGAGTGGCTTCTGTCTGGCCACTCTACCATAAAGGCCTGATTGGTGGAGGGCTGCAGAGATGGTTGTCCTTCTGGAAGGTTCTCCCATCTCCACAGAGGAACTCTAAAGCTCTGTCAGAGTGACCATCGGGTTCTTGGTCACCTCCATGACCAAGGCCCTTCTCCACCGATTGCTCAGTTTGGCCGGGCGGCCAGCTATAGGAAGAGTCATGGTGGTTCCAAACTTCTTCCATTCTAAGAATGATGGAAACCACTCTGTTCTTTTGGACCTGCAATACAGCACTTTTTTTGGTACCCTTCCCCAGATCTGTGCCTCGACACAAGCCTGTCTCGGAGCTCTACGGACAATTCCTTCGACCTCATTACTTGGTTTTTGCTCTGACATGCAGTCAACTGTGGGACCTTATATAGACAGGTGTGTGCCCTTCCAAACCATGTCCAATCAATTACATTTACCACAGGTGGACTTCAATTAAGTTGTAGAAACATCTCAAGGATGATCAATGGAAACAGGATGCACCTGAGCTCAATTTCGAGTCTCATAGCAAAAAGTCTGAATACTTTTGTAAATAAGGTATTTATGTTTTTTTATTTCTAAGCATTTCAAAAAACTTGTTTTCGATTATTTATTATGGGGTATTGTGTGTAGATTGTTGAGGGAAAAGGTTTTATTTAATCCATTTTAGAATAAGGCTATAACGTAACAAAATGTGGAAAAAGTCAAGGGGTCTGAATACTTTCAGAAGGCACTGTATATACAGTGGGGAGAACAAGTATTTGATACACTGCTGATTTTGCAGGTTTTCCCACTTACAAAGCATGTAGAAGTCTGTAATTTTTATCATAGGTAGTCTTCAACTGTGAGTGACAGAATCTAAAACACAAATCCAGAAAATCACATTGTATGATTTTTAAGTAATTAATTTGCATTTTATTTTATGACATAAGTATTTGATACATCAGAAAAGCAGAACTTAATATTTGGTACAGAAACCTTTGTTTGCAATTACAGAGATCATACGTTTCCTGTAGTTCTTGACCAGGTTTGCACACACTGCAGCAGGGATTTTGGCCCACTCCTCCATCCAGATCCTTCAGGTTTCGGGGCTGTCGCTGGGCAATACGGACTTTCAGCTCCCTCCAAAGATTTTCTATTGGGTTCAGGTCTGGAGACTGGCTAGGCCACTCCAGGACCTTGAGATGCTTCTTACGGAGCCATTCCTTAGTTGCCCTGGCTGTGTGTTTCGGGTCGTTGTCATGCTGGAAGACCCAGCCACGACCCATCTTCAATGCTCTTACTGAGAGAAGGAGGTTGTTGGCCAAGATCTCGCGATACATGGCCCCATCCATCCTCCCCTCAATACGGTGCAGTCGTCCTGTCCCCTTTGCAGAAAAGCATCCCCAAAGAATGATGTTTCCACCTCCATGCTTCACGGTTGGGATGGTGTTCTTGGGGTTGTACTCATCCTTCTTTTTCCTCCAAACACGGCGAGTGGAGTTTAGACCAAAAAGCTCTATTTTTGTCTCATCAGACCACATGACCTTCTCCCATTCCTCCTCTGGATCATCCAGATGGTCATTGGCAAACTTCAGACGGGCCTGGACATGCGCTGGCTTGAGCAGGGGGACCTTGGTGCGCTGCAGGATTTTAATCCATGACGGCGTAGTGTGTTACTAATGGTTTTCTTTGAGACTGTGGTCCCAGCTCTCTTCAGGTCATTGACCAGGTCCTGCCATGTAGTTCTGGGATGATCCCTCACCTTCCTCATGATCATTGATGCCCCACGAGGTGAGATCTTGCATGGTGCCCCAGACCGAGGGAGATTGACCGTCATCTTGAACTTCTTCCATTTTCTAATAATTGCACCAACAGTTGTTGCCTTCTCACCAAGCTGCTTGCCTATTGTCCTGTAGCCCATCCCAGCCTTGTGCAGGTCTACAATTTTATCCCTGATGTCCTTACACAGCTCTCTGGTCTTGGCCATTGTGGAGAGGTTGGAGTCTGTTTGATTGAATGTGTGGAGAGGTGTCTTTTATACAGGTAACGAGTTCAAACAGGTGCAGTTAATACAGGTAATGAGTGGAGAACAGGAGGGCTTCTTAAAGAAAAACTAACAGGTCTGTAAGAGCCGGAATTCTTACTGGTTGGTAGGTGATCAAATACTTATGTCATGCAATAAAATGCAAATTCATTATTTAAAAATCATACAATGTGATTTTCTGGATTTTTGTTTAAGATTCCGTCTCTCACAGTTGAAGTGTACCTATGACCTCTACATGCTTTTTAAGTAGGAAAACCTGCAAAATCGGCAGTGTATCAAATACTTGTTCTCCCCACTGTATCTACATACTTACCAAATCGTTTGTGGCAGCAGACTATTTCCGACTCATACATCCATCCATGTGAAATTACAGCTTTATAAAACTGTACAATAAATTGCCTACATGAGAAAATACTGCAACTCCACAAATATTTTATCATAGATTACAGATATGATGAGTATGGCGGTTGGTTGGTTGAGAAACCGTTTGGCCTCTCCTGGTTGCAGTTTGTGTACAGTATAGTTTCAGTTGCAATAGAACTGTTAGGTAGGTATTGCTATCTGGGGTCATCACGACATCCCTACCCTTACCTAACCATATTTAAATGTCAATTTCAATGGGTTAGGGAAGTCCTGAGGATGCCGGATAGCAAAGAGCCAATAAATATAGTCTTTCACATCCAGAGGAAAAACGAACATTTACCACAGTCAGACTTGCCTAGTTAAATAAAAGGTTGAAAAAAAAAATTAAATAAAGCTCAACCGATGAAAATGTCTGCTAAAGAGAAACTTAATGAATTTGTGGTCAATCAAGATAGGTTGTAAGAGGCCGTGTTGAATGCATGGTTCTTTCAAGTCAGAAAACATTAAAGATCATGCATCCTCCTAAGTGCAAGAGAACATTTAGGACGTCAAATATGTTGCCACCTGACTGAATGGCTTCTAGTAGCTTTAAATATACTGGGAGCCCATCTTCCAAAAACTGGATATAGCGGATTCTGAGATGCACACATTTAATATATCACCAGAAATGTTTATTTTGATGTTTGAATATTGGGCAATATGTACAACCATTGTTTTGGAGACACATTTGTAATCTTAAAATGCACCATTCTGTTCTACAGAAATTATATTTAAAAAGTATTAATATGGAATATATTGAAATTAAAAGAATATACTTTTATCAAATATATACATCTATTAGATCATTAACCATTAACTGGCAATGAAAACAAATCCAAAAGTGAAGCCTGTCAGTATATTACTGGGAAATGACACTGTTAACGTTTCCATCATGTTTGGTCCCTCAGAGAAAAAAACAACAAAAAGGACAAATATAAACAACAAACTGACAAAAGTGGTTCAAGGTATGAAACAGTGCAAAACTACACAACAGCTCTTTACAATATATGTAGCTCAGTAGTAAGAGTAATAACAAATCCAGTCAACTGAAAATCTACTTTTCCTGGGTCTTCTGCACACAGGTACATTATGTTATATTGCAAGTTACAATATTAGGGAGTGACAAGCATGGAGAAGCTATTCCACCATTTTCAGTATGGTCTACAGAGATATCACATCCTTTTCCCTATGTAGTGCACTACTTTTGAATAGGGTGCCATTTGGGCACATCCTGTGTCATTTTGCCTAAACCAACACGATCAGATTAGTATCCAGATGTCTTGTCTCACTACTTATTTATTTATAGCTTTTGGCAGAAACCTGTAATAACAGAATCTGTAGTCTCTTATTTGGAAAATCATTTGGAAAACAAAGAACAAAATAATTGCTTCTACCTCAAATCAAATGGCAGCATATCCTTGCACATTGCAAAAAAATATCTAAATCGAAAAACACCATTAAGGGAAGATATATTTTCAAAACCTCTTGAAATATACTGTAAGTATAAATATGTGCCCATATCTGAATATACACTACCGTTCAAAAGTTTTGGGTCACTTAGAAATGTCCTTGTTTTAGAAAGAAAAGCACATTTTTGGTCCATTAACATAACATCAAATTGATCAGAAATACAGTGTAGACATTGTTAATGTTGTAAATGACTACTGTAGCTGGAAACGGCTGATTTCATATGGAATATCTACATGGGCGAACTGAGGATCATTATCAGCAAACATCACTCCTGTGTTCCAATGGCATGTTGTGTTAGCTAATCCAAGTTTATAATTTTAAAAGGCTAATTGATCATTAGAAAACCCTTTTGCAATTATGTTAGCACAGCTGAAAACTGTTGTGCTGATTAAAGAAGAAATAAAACTGGCCTTCTTTAGACTAGTTGAGTATCTGGAGCATCAGCATTTGTGGGTTCGATTGCAGGCTCAAAATGGTCCGAAACAAAGAACTTTCTTCTGATACTCGTCAGTCTATTCTTGTTCTGAGAAATGAAGGCTATTCCATGTGAGAAATTGCCAAGAAACTGAAGATATCGTACTGTGTACTACTCCCTTCACAGAACAGCGCAAACTGGCTCTAACCAGAATATAAAGAGGAGTGGGAGGCCCCGGTGCACAACTGAGCAAGAGAACAAGTACATTAGTGTCTAGTTTGAGAAACAGACGCCTCACAAGTCCTCAACTGGCAGCTTCATTAGTAGTACCCGCAAAACACCAGTCTGAACGTCAACAGTGAAGAGGCAACTCCGGGATGCTGGCCTTCTAGGCAGAGTTACAAAGAAAAAGCCATATCTCAGACTGGCCAATAAAAAGAAAAGATTAAGATGGGCAAAAGAACACAGACACTGGACAGAGGTCGATATGGCTTTTTTTTTGCAACTCTGCAAAGAAGGCCAACATCCTGGTGTCGCCTCTTCACTGTTGATGTTGAGACTGGTGTTTTGCGGGTACTATTTAATGATGCTGCCAGTTGAGGACTTGTGAGGCGTCTGTTTCTCAAACTAGACACTAATGTACTTGTCCTCTTGCTCAGTTGTTTACCGGGGCCTCTAACTCCTCTTTCTATTCTGGTCAGAGCCAATTTGCTTTTCTTTCAAAACAAGGACATTTCTAAGTGACCCCAAACTTTTGAACGGTAGTGTATGTATGTTCAAAAACACACAGATATACACATACATACATAGAGGTTAGCATATATGCGTCATGATAAGCAAAGGCAGAAGAGAATTGTCTGTAAGATGGTGGTTGATTCAGAGAATAATGACCAATGAATGTATTACTGCACATTAAGTGACACTTGGTCACTAATTCTACTGATGCTACGAATACAAAGACAGCTAGCCTATATCTATATCCTTGTGATGGAAAAGACATGCTTTCTTCTCTAAACATTAAAACATTTAAAATGAATAAGCCATGAGAGAAAATTCTATTCAAGTGGTATGAAACAAATTGTTATATTATAATCAGTATCTCAAAGGATTGTGAGAAGACTCAGAGAGTTACCCAACCTGTGTACAGTAATGCAATATTACCACATTGTTTAGTATGTTGAGGAAGAGTTGAAGGCCTTTAGGTTTCCCTAGGTACAGATCTAGGATCAGCTAGAATCCCCTCCCCCAATCCTAATCCCCAACCATTTGTGAGGAAAATGCTAAACTGACCCAAGATCAGCATCTAGGAGCAACTTCTCCCTACTCCGTTGTACATTACCTCAACCAATCAGAGCCCAGAACAAAAAATACAAAGCTGGCACTGACGTCATTCTATGGCCATACCTCTATTAGTGAGATAGAACTATATACACTATAAGCTGCAAAGTGTTTTCAACATACTAATCCTTCAAGTTTTGATCATTTCAATGTAGACTTAATTTTATCTAGTGGGTTCAGTAAGAGCCTGTAATGTTTGCACGGAGAACACACAACAGCTGATAACTTACTCTCCATGATAAACAATACAACATTTTTCAGACCTTTCAGTAAACAAACATGGGAACTGTGTAGTATTTGACTTCGTGCTTCAAAACAAATCTGATAGGCAAACTAAGCGTGATAATAACGTATAACCAGACCTGCTGTAAGTATGAGAAAAGATCTTATGACACAATCAATATAACTTAGCAATAAACTCATGGTTAAGTAAGTGCTTGGATGGACTCCTGAAAAACAAAAACGGTCTCAAATAAAGACGACAAATTAAGACTTGTATGAAAGACAACGTTAATCAGAAGAAAAAGAAAGGAAAGACTTGAGACGAAACACAGAGGGGGTGAATCAATCGCTGATTCATCCTATCATTCCCATTGGTATAGATATAGCTGGCTCTACTGACTGTGGTTTCCATGGAGCTTCCTTCACACACAGGAGACTCTCCTTAGAGGTCCATTGTGATTGGGTGACACTGTGAAGAGCAGACAGCACCTCACCTGGACACTGCACAGGTAATCACAGGTAACCTAACAATACTAACTTTATGTAGAATTGTCTTACCTCTTAGACAACAAAACAGCTGAACAGATGAGAAAATGACTGATAAAACACAGGAGCAGCCCCCATACATTTAGTCTCCTCTCCTCTGGTGTGTTAAGGAAATTAACATAATCTCTTTCAGATGACATAGAAAGAAACATCCAGAATAACTTTCCTTCTAAGTCGGTCTGTCTCGTCATAGGTAACCAGGTGACTCAGGTAATGCAAAGTGTTTTATTGTGCTGCTAGGAAGAAAGCATCAGTCTGTTAGATAACACTTCCTCCTGCAGAGAGATGAAGAGTTGGAGGAGGAGAAGAAGGAGCTGCATCGCCTGTAGATGATGAAGTGGTGCAAGAAGGCAACTGAGTCCCTCTGTCTCCTCTCGCTGCCATCAGAGTTGGTACCACTTCTTATCTTTGTACTTCAGCATCATCTGAGAGAGAAAAAGTAGGAAGATGAGAGTACGAGACTCATAAAATAAAAGGTAAAATATATATATATATTGACAGCATTGTCACAGAAGGCAGGCTTCTCATCAAACCTGGGTTCAGGTAGTATTCATTTTCTTTCAAATACTTTAGCTTCATTGAGCTTGAAAGTGAAAACAATGTCCATCATGCACTCCAGACAGAATCAAACGCTCAAAGTATTTGAACGAGAACAAATACTAGTTGAACCCAGGTTTGTTCCTCACAGACGACCATGTGGATATGCCCTACATCATGAGCGTGTTTAGAGAAGGAGTCAGCGCTGGCCATCATGGCTGCGGTTCTGTCCTCCAGCTCGCCCAGTTTCTGCCCTCTCTCGTCCAGGGCTATCCGGGCACGGGCCAGGTCCCCCACCACTCCCGAGGCTGCTCCCTTCATGCCCTCCATGCACTGGGGCCCAGGGATGTGCTGCGCCAGGCTACGAGACGCCTTACCTGCCGCCGTCTCACCAACTGTCGAGGAGGAAAGGAGAGAAACCAAAGTGTGCCAACCAAACAGGCTTTTTCATTGCAATGCCATTATCTCTATTATTTAACTTTATTTAACCAGGAAAAACCCATTGAGATCCAGAGTCTATTTTTCAAAGGAGACCTGGCCAAGAAGGCAGCAACAATCAATACATTACAGAATTAAAACATACAACAATACAAAAACATGATACAGCCTAAAAAAAACATTTACATGCCTCTGTAACAGTCTCCCATCAGAATTGTAAATTAATTCATTGGCACTAACACATCAAGATGAAGCATGGATTGTACAGTCGTGGCCAAATGTTTTGAGAATGACACAAGTATTGGTCTCCACAAAGTTTGCTGCTTCAGTGTTCTTAGATCTTTATGTCAGTAGTTACTATGGTACACTGAAGTATAATTACAAGTATTCCATAAGTGTCAAAGGCTTTCATTGACAATGACATTCAGTTTATGCAAAGAGTCAATATTTGCAGTGTTTACCCTTCTTTTTCAAGACCTCTGCAATCCACCCTGACATGCTGTCAATTAACTTCTGGGCCACATCCTGACTGATGGCAGGCCATTCTTGCATAATCAATGCTTGGAGTTTGTCAGAAGTTGTGGGTTTTTGTTTGTCCACCCGCCTCTTGAGGATCGACCACAAGTTCTCAATGGGATTAAGGTCTGGGGAGTTTCATGGCCATGGACCCAAAATGTCGATGTTTTGTTCCCCAAGCCACTTAGTTATCACTTTTGCCTTATGGCAAGGTGCTCCATCATGCTGGAAAAGGCATTGGTCGTCACCAAACTGTTCTTGGATGGTTGGGAGAAGTTGCTCTCGGAGGATGTGTTGGGACCATTCTTTATTCATGGCTTAGGCAAAACTGTGAGTGAGCCCACTCCCTTGGCTGAGAAGCAACCCCACACATGAATGGTCTCAGGATGCTTTACTGTTGGCATGACACAGGACTGATGGTAGCGCTCACCTTGTCTTTTCCGGACAAGGTGTTTTCCGGATGGGCCAAACAATCGGAAAGGGGATTCATCAGAGAAAATGACTCTACCCCAGTCCTCAGCAGTCCAATCCCTGTACCTTTTGCAGAATATCAGTCTGTCCCTGATGTTTTTCCTGGAGAGGTGGCTTCTTTGCTGCCCTTCTTGACACAAGGCCATACTCCAAAAGTCTTCCCCTCACTGTGTGTGCAGATGCACTCACACATGCCTGCTGCCATTCCTGAGCAAGCTCTGCACTGGTGGTGCCCCGATCCCGCAGCTGAATCAACTTTAGGAGACGGTCCTGGCCCTTGCTGGACTTTCTTGGGCGCCCTGATGCTTTCTTCACAACAATTGAACCTCTCTCCTTGAAGTTCTTGATGATCCGATAAATGGTAGATTTAGGTACAACCTTACTAGCAGCAATATCCTTGCCTGTGAAGCCCTTTTTGTGCAAAGCAATGATGACAGCATGTGTTTCCTTGCAGGTAACTATGGTTGACAGAGGAAGAACAATGATTTCAAGCACCACCCTCCTTTTAAAGCTTCCAGTCTGTTATTCTGACTCAATCAGCATGACAGAGTGATCTCCAGCCTTGTCCTCGTCAACACTCTCACCTGTGTTAACGAGACAATCACTGACATGATGGCAGCTGGTCCTTTTGTGGCAGGGTTTTTTGGGGATTAAGTAAATTTTCATGGCAAAGAGGGACTTTGCAAGGAATTACAATTAATCTGATCACTCTTCATGACATTCTGGAGTATATGCAAATTGCCATCATCAACACTGAGGCAGCAAACTTTGTGGAGACCAATTCTTGTGTCATTCTCAAAAATGTTGGCCACGACTGTAGACTATTTCATGCCTCTGGTGCACAAGACGAGAAGGCAGTCTTGCCTAATACTGTACATTTCCTGGTGACTAAGTAGCAACCACCTAGCAGGCCGGGTATGGTAACTGCTGGTTGTGAAGAAGACCAGAGGTAAAGGGAGTTTATCCAAAAGGGCTTTGTAGATGAACACATACAAAATGTAGCTTTCTGCACATATAAAGTGAGGTTTAACCCACTATTTGGTACCAAGGTCCAATGGTGGGTGAGTGACTTGGCATTTGTAATAAAGCGCAAGGATGCATGATACACAGAGTCCAGTCTCTGTAAGACAGAGGAAGCTACATGCATATACAACAAGTCACCACAATCAATTACAGAGAGAAAAGTGGCCTGAACAAGATTCTTTCTAGCTATAAGCAGGAAGCAAGTAAATAAAATACAATTAGAGCGGCCAGACGGAAGCCATTCCTCAGTAAAAGGCACATGACCGCCTGCTTGGAGTTTGCAAAAGACACCTAAAGACTCTCAGACAATGAGAAACATGGAGAAACTTTGGCCTGAATGCCAAGCGTCACATCTGGAGGAAACCTGGCACCATCCCTACGGTGAAGCATGGTGGTGGCAGCACCATGCTGTGGGGATGTTTTCAGTGGCAGGAACTGGTAGACTAGTCAGGATCGAGACAAAGATGAACGGAGTACAGAGAGATCCTTGATGAAAACCTGCTCCAGAGCGCTCAGGACCTCAGACTGGGGCGAAGGTTCACCTTCCAACAGGATAACGACCCTAAACACACAGCCAAGACAACACAGGAGTGGCTTCGGGACAAGTCTCCGAATGTCCTTGAGTGGCCCTGCCAGAGCCCAGACTTGAACTCAATCAAACATCTCTGGAGAGACCTTGAGAGGATCTGCAGAGAAGAATGGGAGAAACTCCCCAAATACAGGTGTGCCAAGCTTGTAGCGTCAACCCAAAAAGACTCGATGCTGAATTGCTGCCAAAGGTGATTCAACAAAGTACTGAATAAAGGGTCTGAATACTTATGTACTGTAAATGTCATGTTTCCTTTTTTTTTATTATTATATATATCTATATTATATAAGCCTGTTTATATAAACCTGTTTTTGCTTTGTCATTATGGGATATTGTGTGTAAATTAATGAGGGGAAAAAAAACAATTTAATACATTTTAGAATAAGGCTGTAACGTAACAAAATGTGGAAAAAGTCAAGGGGTCTGAATACTTTCCGAAGGCACTGTATATCATAGTTTACTGTAACAGAGCTTACATTAGAGGCCTGGGCCCCACCATTATCAAAAACTGAATGAAATATTGTCTAATTATGCAAACTCTGAATTACTGATTTTGGGAGATTTTAATCTGGATTGGCTGTCACCAGTATCTGATCAATTAAAAGGCATTTGGACTGATCTAAATCTGTCCCAGCTGATAACTAAGCCAACCCGTCCCAACTCTAAGAACCCAGACAAATCTACTCTACTAGATATTACTCTAATAAATACACAGCCTGTGGGGTCTTTGCAAATGATATTACTGACCACTGCCCTATTGCTTGTATTAGGAATACCAGCCTGAAACACTCCGATCCCCGTATAATCTCAAAGAGAAATTATAAACATTTCTCGAAGCAAGCCTTTATCCTTGATTTATATCACTCTGGGCCAGATGTACTAACGCTTTTGCGCCCACTTCAGGCGTATTTGTTTCGCAAAGTGCGCATAAAACCATGGAGAGGTATGTACTAAAGGGAAGCACCGAGATGAAAGCGCAGACTGCCTGTCGCGGGAACTGAAAATGGCAAAATGCGCTTTTCGTGTCATGCATATGCATTCATGGAATGGTCAAGGAGAAAGTGGGAGTGTCACATAAAGAGATGGGAGGGGAAGCGTAAACTGCGCCTAATTATGTATTCCGCGTTATGTACAGAAAAAGCGCGCCTCTATTTTGCGCTGAAAATTCTCCGCTTCTTAAAAGCAGGTGTAACTTGGCATATGCCTCCTGGAGAAATGGCAGCAGTAATCCGAGCAAGACGAAGACATAGGCTAAGGACACAAGCTAAAAAGATTTTTGCCACAAGAATCACACTTTTTCAGTTGAGTGAAAACGAAATCATTAAGCGTTACAGATTAAGCAGCTACTCAATATGACATATTACATGCATTAATACCACACATGAATTTCTCTTCAATATATTTTAATTATGTTCTATATTTTGCTGCAGGTGATGGTGGGTATGCCCAACAACCATCGCTAATGACACCATTACACAACCCAACAACAGCAGCTCAGCAAAATTACAACCGGGCACACATCCAGACGAGGGGGGTGATTGAGCGCACATTTGGGGTCTTAAAAAGCCGGATGCGCTGCCTGGGCCGTACAGGTGGAGCGCTTCTGTACACACCAGAAAAGGTGTGCAAAATCGTCGTGGCTTGTTGTATTGTGCACAATATCGCCATTCGCCACGGCATGCCCCTGGACGTGCCAGAGAACATGGAGCCAGCAGAAGACATTGACGCCATCATTACCCCACCCACAACATGAGATGGCTGAAGGCAGACGTCTGCGAGAACATATCGTGCAGAGATATTTTACCTAATGTGAAATAATGCCTTATTGAAATTAGTTGTATAACCCACTGAACCATGTAAAAATAAAAATGGAGGACAAAAATATTACACAAATAACCCAGTCTGAAACAATTTGGTTTAAGTGTTTTACATTTATTATCTCTGGTAGCTGGTTGATCACTGAAAAAAGAAAACCTTGGATCAACTTAACAAAATTGAAGGAATTAATCACACAAAATATTTGACATTGGCTCCAAAAAATATTTAAATGTCCGCTGCTAATTTATATTGTATCCATATAAAATAAATGGATTCAACCATAAACAAACTAGAACTTTCACTTTAAATGTGAAGAAAAAACTAATAAAAAAATACACATTAAACGAACAACAGCAATGTTGGACTTTTGTCAGTGTGACTGTGTTTGTTCAGACTTAATTCTTCTCTTTCTGAGACCTCGCCTCAGTATAGTTGGAGATGGCACAGGTCTGGGTTGCGCAGGTCGGGATGGCACAGGGCTGGGTTGCGCAGGTCGGGATGGCACAGGGCTGGGTGGTGCAGGGTTGGAGGTTCTGGTCATGCTTACGATGATCGCCTTGAGGCAGTTGTTGGTCTCCTGCTGCTGGCGACATAATCTTGTGACAGCTCGCGTCATTCCGTTCACTGCTACTACAAGGTATTTTACCTGCTGACTGTGGCGCCTCACAGCCCTGATGGAAATGGCCATCTGCTGCACATCCGAAGACATCTTTAGTAGCGCCTTTGTTTGGCCCCTTTGCTCAGTCAAGAGCATTTCATCCACGTCATCCATGTTCATCCTACGTGCGGGTGCAGAGGGTAGAGACGAGGTGGAAGGTGCACAGGATGCCGGTGCAGTAGCACAAACATTTGAAAATGTACTTTCTAAAGGGGAAAAAGGATATGTAACACACTTAACACTCGTAACACCTACAAAACAACTTATACAGCTGTTCCACATTTTTTTTGCCAGCGTAGCGTCCATACATTTGTAATAGGCTAACGAACTGTTATGTATACCGAAGGGAAATCACAGAAATGTAACACTTTAGTGCTGCAATAATCCCAGGCAGTTTTTTACTATCAGCAATGGTATTGGGTGGGTGAATGTTCTATTTTTCAATAGCTAGATATAAATCAAATAAATATAAATGTGACAACAAAGTCCATTTACAATCACGACTATTTAATCTTAAATCAGACTTACCTTCATTTTCTAATGTGGACTCAGCAGTATCAATTCCTTCCACGCCTTCCACCTGTTCAGCAACCAGCGTTTGCTGTACAACCTCTTCAACAGTGGTCAATTCGCGTACTTCTGGGGACCTGAACCAGTTTTTCTGGCCTGTGCCCTGTTAAATGCAACTTTTTCTTTGGTATGGCGTTTGAGGTCCTGCCACCTCTTTTGTACCTCTTCCACCGGTCTGCGGGTCGAGGATATTGCATTGATTTTTTTTGTGATTTCGGTCCAGATGGCATTCTTTTGTGTGGGTGTGGAATTCCGGGCTTGTATGAGGTTTAAATTTGCTGTTACCTCATGAACAAGCAGATCAACCTCGTTATCGCTAAATTCTTGTTTTCACTGTTTTGCCTGACTTGGTGGCTGATCCATGATGGAAAGAGAGGCGGAGGCCCATTCAATTGCGTGTTTAAATACGCGCAATTTACGGTATAGTGGGTGGGGACAGGCACTGATTACCTGATGAACTGCAGGTTTGGTACATAACACGCACACTGCGGTTTCACATCAAGTGCTTTCTGCGTCTTGGCCATGGCACTATTAACGCTGCGTTCGCAAATGTACGTACATCTGGCCCTCAGAGCTTTTATCCACATGCTGCTTTTTGGACCCAGTTTTAGCCCTTGCCCTTTTCTCTTCTATCTTCACCTCTATATCAGATAAACATGCTCTTTTTAAGAATCACAGAATTAGAAATCGTACTAATCCTTGGTTCTCTCCTAAATTAGCAAATATTTTTCTGCAAAAGAATCAAGCATGGGCCTTGGCGAGGAAAACAGGTGCCCCAGCTGACTGGCTGTCTTTCTGGCAACTGAGAAACAAATGTACTTTAGCTGTCAAAAAGGCCAAATCGAAACACTTCCTAAGTGCTATGACAGACTCTGCCGGTGATGAAAACCGTTACCTCATTGAAAAGGGGAAATACTGCTCTTCCTCTTCCTAAGCAAATTATCTCAGACTCCTGTATTATAAGTATCTTTAAGATTATCTTAAAAGATAGAACTGGTCGATGGGGTCAAGTCTGAACCGTTACAGTTACTTAAAAGGGTCCCTCAGGGTTCAATAATTGGCCCTTTATTGTTCTCACTTATATTAACAGCATTGGTGATGATTTTAAATATAGTAAATTCCATTTACATGCAGATGACACTGTGATTAATTACAGCGGGTGAAATAAGTATTGAACACATCACCATTTTTCTCAGTAAATATATTTCCAAAGGTGCTATTGACATGAAAACAAATAAGTTCAGAAATTAAGTTATGTGTAATAATGTGAAATGACACAGGGAAAACGTATTGAACACATGAAGAAAGGGAGGTGCAAAAAGGCATGGAAAGCCAAGACAACAGCTGAAAACTATCAGTAATTAAAAAGCAATCCAGCCCCCTGTCAGTGCAAATTAATATCAGCTGGTTCAGTCCCAACTGATGGCCTACAAAAAGGTCTCATTGCCAAGGTGTCACACAAGACACATCTCATGATGGGTAAAAGCAAAGAGCTGTCTCAAGACATTTGCAACCTAATTGTTGCAAAACATAATGATGGCATTGGTTATAGGCGCATTTCTAAGCTTCTGAATGTTCCAGTGAGCACTGTTGGGGCCATAATAGGGAAGTGGAAAGACAATCATTTCACCATAAATTTGCCTCGACCAGGTGCTCCTCGCAAGATTTCTGACAGAGGAGTGAAAAGAATAATCAGAAGAGTTGTCCAAGAGCCAAGGACCACTTGTGGAGAGCTTCAAAAAGACCTGCAATTAGCAGGTACTGTTGTCTCAAAGAAAACAGTAAGTAATGCACTCCACCGCCATGGCCTGTATGCACGCTCACCACGCAAGACTCCATTGCTGAAAAAAAAGCATTTTGAAGCTTGTTTAAAGTTTGCTGCACAACATTTGGAAAAGCCAGTGGGAGAATATAGTGTGGTCAGATGAGAGCAAAATTGAACTGTTTGGGTGTCATAATACACACCATGTTTGGAGGAGAAATGGCACTGCACATCACCCTAAAAACACCATACCAACAGTGAAGTTTGGAGGTGGGAACATCATGGTGTGGGGCTGCTTTTCAGCAAATGGTACTGGCAAACTTC
Organism: Thymallus thymallus; assembly: GCA_023634145.1. NCBI lineage: Eukaryota > Metazoa > Chordata > Actinopteri > Salmoniformes > Salmonidae > Thymallus > Thymallus thymallus. The sequence goes on from CM042406.1 coordinate 18,641,556, forward strand.
ACATAATTGAAGGAAGGATGAATGGGCAAATTTACCGAGACATTCTTGACAAAAATCTGCTGCCATCTACCAGGATGATGAAGATGAAACAAGGGTGGACATTTCGGCAAGACAATGATCCCAAACACACAGCCAAGGAAACTCTCAATTGGTTTCAAATAAAGAAAATAAAGCTGCTAGAATGGCCCAGCCAATCACCTGACTTAAATCCCCTTGAATATCTATGGAAAGAACCTTCAAGATTTGAAGACTGTTTGTGTGGAAGAATGGGCCAAAATCACACCAGCGCAATGCATGCGACTAGTTTCTCCATACAGGAGGCGTCTTGAAGCTGTCATTACCAACAAAGGCTTTTGTACAAAGTATTAAATAAATATCAGTAAGTGTGTTCAATACTTTTTCCCTGTGTCATTTCACATTATTACATATAACTTAATTTCTGAACTTATTTGTTTTGGTTTCTGTATGTATGGATTACTTGGGTTGTTACCAACATCTGGTGAAAATTTCATGTCAATAGCACTTTTGGAAATATATTTACTGAGAAAAATGGTGACGTGTTCAATACTTATTTCACCCACTGTATATTGTTCCAACAGCCGAACAAACATTAATGCAGTTGGAGTCGGATTTTAAGATACTACAGGAGTCTCTTTTACAGCTCAAACTTGTTTTAAATCTTAATAAAACAAATTATATTTTTCTAGGTCTAAACTCTCAGTTAGAAACACTCTTGCAATTACTAGCCTGGATGGTACTCAAATCGAACAGGTCTCTGCATATAAATATTTAGGCGTATGGTTAGATGATAGGCTCTCCTTTCAAAAACATGTTAGTGAGTTGGGAAAAAAGTTCAAATTCAAGTTCGTTTTTTTTTACAGAAACAGTGCCTGTCTGTCCTCTGTAAATAGAAAACAAATTGTTCAGGCTACTTTTTTATCCGTTTTAGATTATGGTGATGTTATCTATATTCATGCTTCTGCAACCACATTAAAACCACTGGATGCTATTTACCATTGTGCACTCAGGTTTATCAGGGGGGATAGTTTCAGAACACATCACTGTATTCTATACCAAAATGTGGGTTAGGCCCCTCTGTCTGTGAGGCGAGAAAAACATGCTCTTCTGTTTATTTATAAAGCACTCCTTTTAAAACACCCGCCATATATTTCAGCATTAATTTCCAATAGACATACAAATTGTAATACCAGATCACAGTCATGGATTACATTAGAGACGCCTGCAGTCTACACAGATTTGGGTAGAACTGCCTTCAGTTCCTTTGCACCTTTTCTGTGGAACAAATTGCAGACCCACCTCATGCTAGACACTTTGGTGCCCCTTGCCCATTTCAAAAATATTTTAGAGGATCAATATGATGTTATCTGTGTTTGTGTCTGTGGAACTCTATGTTTTTCTTTGTTTTTCTTGAAATGTTTCTCTGTTTTGTATGTTTTGAGATCTTTGTCTGTCTGTGTGTCTAAATTGTACATGTTAACATGTTTACACAGGGCACAGCCGTAAAAGAGATCTAGGTCTCAGTCTGTTTTCCCTGTCAAAATAAAGTTTAAATAAGTGCATGTTAAAAAAAACAATGTCAGCTTTATCCTTCACTTCCTTAGAATCCATAATTAAATGGTCAGGAAGGCCCGAGGATACATTAGAACCTGACACTGATTTGATTAGCTTCCAGAACTTGGTAAGGTTGTTTAGGTTCTCTGTGACTGCATTTAGATCTGATTTGGACTTCCTGATCAATACTGTACATTTGTTTTTAGCGCTCTGAAGGTCCCAGTCAACCGAAGCATGTGTATGTCTGAATTTAGAATTAAAGAGACATTTCTTTCTCTAATTAATTCTGCCAAGTTATCTGAAAACCAGGTATTGTCCCTTCCACTGATTCTAAATTTCTTCACAGGCGCATACTTATCACAAATGGACACACATTTCATATAAAAATAGTCCCAGTCAGTGTCAACATCGGGAATCAGACTTAAGTCTGTAAATATTATGGTACAGATCATGTAGAACGCTTGCTCATCAAATTGTCTAAAATGTATTTAAAAAATATAACGGGTTTGGCTTTGGTCTATGTCCAATAAGAGCGTGCCATTAATAAACATATATCAAACATATTGTATGGCATAATCTATGTCCAAATAAATCAGATGTGCCCTCATAATGCTCTTTAATGTCAGTTAAATGAGAACCCAGTTTTATATTGAGGGTGAGGTGTACTGTGGGGATGATACTCACACAGGTCTTCTCTATCGAGGGACTGAGCTCCTCCCCCAAACAGGCCCTTGAAGAAACCTCTGTTAGGAGCCTCTGGTGTCTCTATCGGTGTAAACAACTCTCCCATCATTTCCTAGAGAAGATGCCGATGTAACAAAAATAACTTAAAAAAAACACAAAATGTGTCATCTCTCTCTGTCACTCGAACACACACACCTGTAGATTGTCGCAGGTCTCCTGGCTGTATGTGATCCTCTGTATCTCAGTGGGGGAGGTGAGGTACATGGCTTGACCCAGGTTGGAGAAGCAGAAGGTCCGTGCTATCCTGATGTCTGTCAGGGGAAGGTAGTTCACATCCAGGAGTGGTCTGAGACTGGGTATACTAGAAGGGAGAGAAGGAGAGGGAGCAAGAAAGCATGGGAGAGAAGGAGAGAGGCAAAGATTGAGCAAGAGACACAAACAGTATGAATCAAATCAAATCAAATCAAATGTATTTATAAAACCCTTTTTACATCAACCAATGTCACAAAGTGCTATACAGAAACCCAGCCTAAAACCCCAAAAAGCAAGCAATGCAGATGTAGAAGCACTCCCTAGAAAGGCAAAAACCTAGGAAGAAACCTAGAGAGGAACCAGGCTCTGAGGGGTGGCCAGTCCTCTTCTAGCTGTGCCGGGTGGAGTTTATAACAATTTATGGCCATTAAGTCCAGTTCTTTCTCCAAGATGGATGCACTGAAGTAGGCACTGTAGTATACATCTACCACAATCAGCCATAGAGAGCACCAGAGGTCTGTGTTACAGTAAGAGTACCTCAGAGTACATACAGTACCACAGATTGGGCTTTTCAGGGTACCTCAGAATCATGATGTGTCCATTAGCACAGAAGCAGGCGAGGCAGAGTCCAGCAGCCATCTGCACCAGGTCAGCTCTCAGCACGAAGGAGCTCTCTGTGATATTGTGTTTGAAAAAACAGGACTGGGAGGGCAGGCCCACCACCTTGGCCTGTTTCTCTGAGCACACCACAGCATACTGGCTGTCCTGACCCTCCTGGGTGGGGGGCGGGGAGGTCGGCCGGCACCTCCTCGCCTTCTCCTTCTCCTCGTCCGGAGGGTTGGGTTCCGACCACGGCTCGTAGGAAGGGGGGAGGACGGCCCCAAGGGAGTCAAGGAAAGCCATGGTCAGGATACCTCCTTTAAGTCTGACCAGAGTACCTGGAGGACATAGAGACAAGTTAGATATTTCGCTTCATAATGCATTATAAGCACATTTATAATGCTTATGAGCATGAGTACCTGGAAAAAAGACACAGGTTAGACCCTTGAGGATGTTTCTCACTCTCACTCCCTCCTTCTATAATGCAACCAAACTAATGCAAAAAAATGCATTAGTATATTACAGTGCATTCGGAAAGTATTCAGACCCCTTGACTTTTTCCACATTTTGATGCTGCCACCATCTTGCTTCACTGTAGGGATGGTGCCAGGTTTCCTCCAGATGTGACGCTTGGCATTTAGGCCAAAGAGTTCAATCTTGGTTTCATCAGACCAGAAAACCTTGTTTTTCATGGTCTGAGAGTCCTTTAGGTACCTTTTGGCAAACTCCAAGCGTGCTGTCATGTGTCTTTTACTGATGAGTGGCTTCCATCTGGCCACTCTACCATAAAGGCCTGATTGGTGGAGTGCTGCAGAGATGACTGTCCTTCTGGAAGGTTCTCCCATTTCCACAGAGGAACTCTGGAGCTCTGTCAGACCATGGCCCTTCTCCCCCGATTGTTCATTTTGGTCTGGCGGCCAGCTCTAGGAAGAGTCTTGGTGGTTCCAAACTTCTTCCATTTAAGAATGATGGCAGCCACTGTGTTCTTGGGGACCTTCAATGCTGTAGACATTTTTTTGTACCCTTCCCCAGATCTGTGCCTTGACACAATCCTGTGTCGGAGCTCTACGGACAATTCCTTCGAGCTCATGGCTTGGTTTTTGCTCTGACATGCACTGTCAACTGTGGGATCTTATATAGACAGGTGTGTGCCTATCCAAATCATGTCCAATCAATATAATTTACCACAGGTGGACTCCAATCAAGTTGTAGAAACATCAAGGATGATCAATGGAAACAGGATGCACCTGAGCTCAATTATGAGTCTCATAGCAAAGGGTCTGAATACTTCTGTAAGGTATCGGTTTTTATTTTTAATACATTTGCAAACATTTCTAAAAAACTGTTTTTGCTTTGTCATTATGGGGTATTGTGTGTAGATTGATGAGGAAAATGTTTGATGTAATCTACTTTAGAATAAGGCTGTAACAACAAAATGTGGAAAAAGGGAAGGGGTCTGAATATTTTCCGAATGTTACATCCGGATTTGGCCACCACAATGAGGGTGGTGGTTATGCTTCTGTTTATGTCACAGAGATGTGACCAATTAACCTTCTCTGAGACCCGATTGGCTCCCTAAGTAGCATTCATGGCTGCCCTATGGGCCATGGTCAAAAGTAGTGCACTACATGGAATAGGGTGCAATTTGGGATACAAGCCTAGCTCATATCAGCAAACACACTTACCACAAGATGAGACTCTGACTGGTTGCTGAAGCCTCTGGTCCCCTGTGGGTGGCAGCCTTAGGGCCAGGACTAGAACAGTGCCCTGGGTAGTGCCCACCCACAGGCTAGGGCTGCCACTGCTGTCTGTCTTCTTGGGGAAACTCTCACTGAAGTGGAAGGAGGAGATGGCCTCGCGGGACTCCCGCTCTATACTGGTCACACTAGAGCTCCTCGAGCGGCTGAACAAACTGTCCTGTCCTGGATGGTGGCCCACAGAAGACAAATAGAGAGAGAGAGGGGAAGTGAGGGATAGTAAATATAGGAGTGGTTAATAACCCATGGATACACCAACGGAAGGTTAGATCTCTGTACTTCATATAGATTGTCTGACATTCAAGAGAAGTTCTGCATTGTCGTATGAGAAAGTTAGTTACACAGAGGTACATTCAAGCTAGAGAGAAGGATAAAAACTATCCCATTTCACAGGAGGAGCAGCACATGAAACACCCACCCAACTACAGTAACACAAAATAAAGGCAATTCCAGAGAAACCACATGGCCTACAGTAGAACCCTGGACATTTGCCCAAAGAAAGTGTATTCTCAATGTGAAATGTCCAAAGAATCCAACCTTATGCAGTACCTCACTTGAGGAGACCGGAGGGGGCATTACTTTACTACAGTAGTGACAGTTTGAATAGCATGGGAAAAACATGTCAAACCATAGATGACTCATCTTTGTGTCTGTCCCATTATGGTGTCTGTGAGAGCAGGGGCAGCCCCATTGAGGCCATCTCCATTTTGAAGTAGTACATTTTCTTCTACTACTTCTATGAGCTGGTAAACAAACTGGCTGTCTGACTGAAAGGGTGCAAACTGCCACCTGGAGTGTGTTGTATGAACAAGGTTGGTGATTTACTGCCATGTACAGTTATGGAATGTTTGCTCACCAGGCTCATGGCTCATTTACTCTGGTGACCTGGATGGAATTATGTGATCCTTCCTTAACTCATAGGAAGTCCCACCAAGTTGACTGCTTCAAAATGGTGAAAGCCCTCAATGGCAATGTCCATGCAAAACAGGTTATTTCCAAGTAGTGATCACTATCCATCTCTGTGTCAAACACACGTGTTTCAGAGAAGTAAACAAGAAAAGCAGGATTTTCAACACTGAGTGCAGACAGTAACTGAAGAAATTCCTCAAAAACAAAACAAGGGAACCAACAAGTCAGTCAGTGAGAGAGTTAGTGTTAAAGTTCAAAGTTCAAAACCAGCTAACAGGAGGCCTAAGCAGAAGTGGTGGGGGTTAGTACCAGTAATCCCACTGTAACCCAACAGTGCACTACTTTTGACTAGAGCCCTACGTGGGCCCTGGTCAAAAGTAGTGCACTATATAGGGAATAGGGTGCCATTTCAGACACAGACCACATGCCTGGTCCACTCACTGAGGAAAGGGACTGAGAGAGTCCTTTGTTGGGAGAGAGACTTCCTGGGCTCCTTGCCCTCCTTCATACAACAAAATTGCTTCTTATATGGGAGAGAGCGCACCCTCTCCTCTGCTCACAGAGAGGACAAGGGCAAACAAAGAATACGTGTCTCAGTTTACCAGATAACAGCATTTCAATTTTGCACATTCACGGTTTCTTTCTTACAGGTTAGGCTATGCTTAGCCTGGTGGAACTAGCCTGATCGTGCGATAGCACACAATTCTGTTGTAATGGTAAACGCAGCTATCAGGCTGGTTCCACCAGGCTAGGGCTACACTCTCACAAACAAACCAACATTTGGTAGCCTAGATACACAGCATTCTCCTTATGTAGGCTACCACACTCACACACCAACATTTATGAACATTTATGAAAAGTTTGGGGTAATTAAGTAGAAATGAAACAGCACCTGAAAAGTAAACGGGCTACTAGGGAATGTAAACAATACAATGTTATAAGGGCTTACCCAGGTCTGTCTTTTGCTCTGTAGGAGAGATAATTTTCCTTGACATCTTGGCTGCTAGAAAAAATAAATGAATAAAATAAAACATACCCTGTTTACAAATTAATACAAGCAAAATGAATGTCGAACGCATTGATTTTTAAACTGGCCATTTAAAATGCTACTTGTTTTGATCGCTTTCAGCAATTTGTCATCCGTCATTCATTGGCAAAAAGCATGAGAGGAGAATGTAGAATTAGCATTGATACTCAGAGGCAGCTGGTTATTGAGTGCATCATGCCTAACAGCCAGGCTATGAGGAGAAGTGCCCTCTCTCACACAGTCAACACGAGCCTAGCATTATCAAACACAGCCTGTAATGTCAAACAAAGCAAGAGGTAGACAAGAAAAATATATTGAATTCTGGTTATTGTTACAATGGAAGACTGGAAAGGAGAGAGGAAAAATCATTAAAGTGAATAATCAAGTAATAAGGGATGGAATATAAATATTTATTTTTGTCAAACCAAATCTTACGTTATTATATTGATGAACACTCCCAATACCTCAAATTGGTTATAAAGTAGTCAGATTTACTATACGTTTGAACCAGCAAAAATGTGCACCTCTGATTTTGTACAAAGTTTTAGTGATCTTTATTTCACATTATATTCCCTTTAGAAAGAACAGGTGCTACAGTAATTGTACTCTAGTGCAAAATGTATAGTAAATTTGATCATAAGAGAGACATGTGGAGACCCCTCTATCATGCATTTGACAAAGTGCAGAGGATCACTTTGATAGACCATCAGCCACCTTGTGATTGACAACAAGAACCCACAGATTGAGTGCATGTATCTTTATCATCATCATCATCATCATCATCATCATCATCACGTTGGATTAGGGCACAGCCTTGGTTAGAAGCGCAGTGAAGTTGGTAAGAGAGAAAGCAGTAGAGTTTATAACACAGGGATCATACACTACCAAAGTCATTGGCAACCGTCTTGGAAAACCGCCTGCTTTTGGATTTCACTGCAAATGTGTTTCAAAAAGACAAAGGCAAATGTAAAATTGCATTGCATTGCCGATGGCCAGAACGTTTGGGAAGAATGAAGCTCTGTAGATCTTGTAGATGTATCAATGTAATACAGTACCCTTCTCTATGAACCTTTGCTGTTTGTGTTCATCGTCTGAATTGGTGGGTGACGTAGAGCCTACTGTATTTGGCGACAATGACACTTTAGTGGACACTTCAGTGGACATCAACCCTTTCAACACTCCTTTACTGAATTGATACCCAAAAGCAGCTAGTAAATAGATATAACAAACATGTCTACTTTGTACTTCTTCGAGAAAAAGGTAGATTGCGTTTTGTATTATACAGTAATGGAGAATGAAATTTTACCTGACGTTGGTGATTTGTTGCTTTTCTCCTCTACAGCGTTGTTTCCATTGTTGTTATCACTGAGAGCTGTGGAGAACAGACATGTCTTACACCAACGTGTTGTTATCACTGAGAGCTGTGGAGAACAGACGTCTAAGACGTCTTGTTATCACAGAGCTGTGGAGAACAGACATGTCTTAAACCAACGTGTTGTTATCACGGAGCTGTGGAGAACAGACATGTCTTCAACCAACATGTTCTCTACAGTGAAGACTGCTCCTCACAATCAACTAGCCTCAAAGTGAGTTTAAGATGTTCATAGTTAGGAAAAGTCTGAGGCAAGTAACTACGGAATGAGCAGCTTTTTAACTGAGCTGATAGATGTAAACAAAGACTAAGGCTGTCAATAATTGCAATATCTTCCTTATTCCTCCATGTGACTATCATATGAAAATCATATTCTCTGTCAAATTAAGCCACTTATTCATACATTTTTAAATAAGTGACAACTAAAATAGGTTGTCTGAGTGCATAAAAACGAATGGTGATTGAAACAGAAGATTGAAGAGAAAGAGAGACAGAGAAAGAGAAAGAAATGTAGAGAAGACAACAGAGTGTGATAAACATGAGATGACTTACGGGAGTTAGAAGAACGATAAGACTGTTTCACAGACTTATAAAAGATAGAAAGGCGGGACATGCAAGACGTCACAGTCACAGGCGGAATGTCTTTGTCTTTACAAGGCCATAGAGAGAGACCAACATAGAGAGAGAGAGCAACAGTAAAGAAAGGTAAGACAAAACATTAATAAAAAATCATAAGAATAGAAAAAAAGTAATGGAACTCAGAAGCTAGCAACTGGGTCGTTCCACCAATTCGTTGACGATTTAATCTTAAATCAGCCATAAATCCCCTTTTTAACAGGGGGAATTTAAGCTTGTTGTGTGCAACAAGGAGTGGCAATTGAATGAAAGCTTCCCCCCAAAATGTAAATTGTTAAAACATTTCTAGCCTGTCTATCTATGGGTAACAGGGTTGACGCGTTATGCTCGACCTGCTCAGTTTTCCACCTCAAAACAAAAACGTGGCAAAAAAAGAGTAGAACCAGCTCACCTGCTTTTACACTTTGATTTGACTATTAGAAGTTCAATGTTTCTTTTGAAAAAAATATTTAAAAGGAATAGTGTCACCTCAAGTAACAGGATTGACCTCAAAATAAGGGGCAGACGTAAATGAATCACAAATAAATAATAATCTTCAGGAATGAAATTGTCAAAGCAACAGAATAACTAGGGCTTTACAATGATGATGAAAACTTGGGAGACATTTGGGGGTTAAGTGGGTTAAAATCTTCCAAGAAGTCACAGAGGGTGCATGGAGAGAAAATGCTGAATATTGCAGATTTTATTGAATTCTCGATGTGGTCTATATTGAAGGGCACTTCATTAAATATAATAGGCTTTTAAAATTAAATATTGGTACACAACGTCTACTTAAAATATCAAAGGGACCCAAAAGGCACTCTTTTCGTGGAATGACCCATCTGCATTCCCTAATTAATTTACTATTTTCAAACAATCCCACCGTTTACAGATTTGTAAATGGTAATTTTCTATACATCCAATCAATACAAGATTTTAGAATAGATTTGTGAATTACATTTAAAGTTGCATCAGACTGTAGTCAATGAATGTGTAATACAGAGTATTGAATCCAGTACTGAACCGCTGAAGCCTCACTGAGCATAAGATGAATGAACGTATATAGAAGAGCACGAGTGGAAGGAGGACAAGACACAGACAGAGAGAGAGGACAGAGAGAGACAGAGAACAGAGAGAGATGAGAGACAGAGGGGAGAGAGAGAAGAGGAGGGGGAGAGAGAAAGTAAGAGAGCGAGAGAACATGAGGGGGGGGGAATAACATGAATAGGGTTGCAAAGAGAGTGTATATTACTGGAAACTTTACCAGTAAACTACCAGAATTTTGGTATCTTTAAATTCTAGTGGCTGATAATTGGTGTGTGTAATTATCTCTGACCCTGTGTGGCATGTAAAATAGTGATAAAAAAATAATAAATAACAATATAAAAATATATATATATTTACATAGGGATATAATTTTCTATGATATATCGTATCTTTTGACAATATCGCAATGTAATTTTTGCGCTAGTAACGGCAACAAAACTCCAATATTTTTCTTTCATAGCTTATTCTTATTGCCTAGTTAAATAAAGGTAAAATAAAAAAAAATCTCCATTTTCTTTTTAAAATAGGAAGCCAATTTGTTTTCAGCACTTTTATTTCCACGACTGATCAACACTCGTTTTCTCATGGCTCTCATGGTGTGGAATAGAGATGGTGCGTTTTTTGTTGACCATTAAGGCTGCACCATTAAATACAATTTTGTGTGTGCCCAATAAAACATTCTGGGGAAAAAATATTTTGAAAGTAATTTTCTGAAATTACAATGGACAAATATTACATATAGCACCTTTAATATTATTACATTGTATTGCATTACACCCTATAACTTATTCCACGGATTCCTTGGCCAATTTTTGTTATTTTTTTTTATTGGTAGTTGTTAGTAAAAAATGTAAAAAAAGATGTAAAAATATATATACAGTGGGGAGAACAAGTATTTGATACACTGCCGGTTTTGCAGGTTTTCCCACTTACAAAGCATGTAGAAGTCTGTAATTTTTATCATAGGTACTCTTCAACTGTGAGTGACGGAATCTAAAACAAAAATCCAGAAAATCACATTGTATGATTTTTAAGTAATTCATTTCCATTTTATTGCATGACATAAGTATTTGATACATCAGAAAAGCAGAACTTAATATTTGGTACAGAAACCTTTGTTTGCAATTACAGAGATCATACGTTTCCTATAGTTCTTGACCAGATTTTGGCCCACTCCTCCATCCAGATCCTTCAGGTTTCGGGGCTGTCGCTGGGCAATACGGACTTTCAGCTCCCTCCAAAGATTTTCTATTGGGTTCAGGTCTGGAGACTGGCTAGGCCACTCCAGGACCTTGAGATGCTTCTTACGGAGCCACTCCTTAGTTGCCCTGGCTGTGTGTTTCGGGTCTTTGTCATGCTGGAAGACCCAGCCACGACCCATCTTCAATGCTCTTACTGAGGGAAGGGGGTTGTTGGCCAAGATCTCGCGATACATGGCCCCATCCATCCTCCCCTCAATACGGTGCAGTCGTCCTGTCCCCTTTGCAGAAAAGCATCCCCAAAGAATGATATTTCCACCTCCATGCTTCACGGTTGGGATGGTGTTCTTGGGGTTGTACTCATCCTTCTTCTTCCTCCAAACACGGCGAGTGGAGTTTAGACCAAAAAGCTCTATTTTTGTCTCATCAGACCACATGACCTTCTCCCATTCCTCCTCTGGATCATCCAGAAGGTCATTGGCAAACTTCAGACGGGCCTGGACATGCGCTGGCTTGAGCAGGGGGACCTTGCGTGTGCTGCAGGATTTTAATCCATGACGGCGTAGTGTGTTACTAATGGTTTTCTTTGAGACTGTGGTCCCAGCTCTCTTCAGGTCATTGACCAGGTCCTGCGGTGTAGTTCTGGGCTGATCCCTCACCTTCCTCATGATCATTGATGCCCCACGAGGTGAGATCTTGCATGGTGCCCCAGACCGAGGGAGATTGACCGTCATCTTGAACTTCTTCCATTTTCTAATAATTGCGCCAACAGTTGTTGCCTTCTCATCAAGCTGCTTGCCTATTGTCCTGTAGCCCATCCCAGCCTTGTGCAGGTCTACAATTTTATCCCTGATGTCCTTACACAGCTCTTTGGCCTTGGCCATTGTGGAGAGGTTGGAGTCTGTTTGATTGAGTGTGTGGACAGGTGTCTTTTATACAGGTAACGAGTTCAAACAGGTGCAGTTAATACAGGTAATGAGTGGAGAACAGGAGGGCTTCTTAAAGAAAAACTAACAGGTCTGTGAGAGCCGGAATTCTTACTGGTTGGTAGGTGATCAAATACTTATGTCATGCAATAAAATGCAAATTAATTATTTAAAAATCATACAATGTGATTTTCTGGATTTTTGTTTTAGATTCCGTCTCTCACAGTTGAAGTGTACCTATGATAAAAATTACAGACCTCTACATGCTTTGTAAGTAGGAAAACCTGCAAAATCGGCAGTGTATCAAATACTTGTTCTCCCCACTGTATATTTTAATATGTCCGCGGACCCCCTGCAGTACCTCCGCACCACAGACAGAGCCCACTCATTATGAGCATGTTTCTCTAGGTTTTTACTGAGCCACTGAACAGATACAGTCCACCAGTGTTGCCCCCTGTTGAGAGAGAGATGCTACTGCAGGGGGTGGAGCACTTAGGGTATGACGCCAAACTGGCTGCCAAGTGTGTGAGGCCTGCCAGCTCAATGACTGGCTTTAACAGTCATAGACAGACATGCCCGAAAGTATTTGAACAGTGACACCTTTTGTTGCTTTGATTCTGTACTCCAGCACTTTGGAATTGAAATTATACAATGACTATGAGGTTAATGTGCGAAATGTTGCTTTAATTTTAGGGAATTTTCATCCATATCAGGTGAACTGTTTAGAAGTTACAGCACTTTGGTACATAATCAGCACATTTTAGGGATCCAACAGTATTTGGACAAATTCACTTATACAGTGGGGAGAACAAGTATTTGATACACTGCCGATTTTGCAGGTTTTCCTACTTACAAAGCATGTAGAGGTCTGTAATCTTTATCATAGGTACACTTCAACTGTGAGAGACGGAATCTAAAACAAAAATCCAGAAAATCACATTGTATGATTTTTAAATAATTAATTTGCATTTTATTGCATGAAATAAGTATTTGATCACCTACCAACCAGTAAGAATTCCGGCTCTCACAGACCTGTTAGTTTTTCTTTAAAAAGCTCTCCTGTTCTCCACTCATTACCTGTATTAACTGCACCTGTTTGAACTCGTTACCTGTATAAAAGACACCTGTTCACACACTCAATCAAACAGACTCCAAAATCTCCACAATAGCCAAGACCAGAGAGCTGTGTAAGGACATCAGGGATACAATTGTAGACCTGCACAAGGCTGGGATGTGCTACAGGACAATAGGGAAGCAGCTTGGTGAGAAGGCAACAACTGTTGGCGCAATTATTAGAAAATGGAAGAAGTTCAAGATGACGGTCAATCTCCCTCGGTCTGGGGCACCATACAAGATCTCACCTCGTGGGGCATCAATGATCATGAGGAAGGTGAGGGATCAGCCCAGAACTACACGGCAGGACCTGGTCAATGACCTGAAGAGAGCTGGGACCACAGTCTCAAAGAAAACCATTAGTAACACACTACGCCGTCCTGGATTAAAATCCTGCAGCGCACGCAAGGTCCCCCTGCTCAAGCCAGCGCATGTCCAGCCCCGTCTGAAGTTTGCCAATGACCATCTGGATGATCCAGAGGAGGAATGGGAGAAGGTCATGTGGTCTGATGAGACAAAAATAGAGCTTTTTGGTCTACTCCACTCGTCGTGTTTGGAGGAAGAAGAAGGATGAGTACAACCCCAAGAACACCATCCCAACCGTGAAGCATGGAGGTGGAAACATCATTCTTTGGGGATGCTTTTCTGTAAAGGGGACAGGACGACTGCACCGTATTGAGGGGAGGATGGATGGGGCCATATATATTGCGAGATCTTGGCCAACAACCTCCTTCCCTCAGTAAGAGCATTGAAGATGGGTCGTGGCTGGGTCTTCCAGCATGACACCGACCCGAATCACACAGCCAGGGTAACTAAGGAGTGGCTCGTAAGAAGCATCTCAAGGTCCTGGAGTGGCCTAGCCAGTCTCCAGACCTGAACCCAATAGAAAATCTTTGGAGGGAGCTGAAAGTCCGTATTGCCCAGCGACAGCCCCGAAACCTGAAGGATCTGGATGGAGGAGTGGGCCAAAATCCCTGCTGCAGTGTGTGCAAACCTGGTCAAGAACTACAGGAAACGTATGATCTCTGTAATTGCAAACAAAGGTTTCTGTACCAAATATTAAGTTCTGCTTTTCTGATGTATCAAATACTTATGTCATGCAATAAAATGCAAATTAATTACATAAAAATCATACAATGTGATTTTCTGGATTTTTGTTTTAGATTCCGTCACTCACAGTTGAAGAGTACCTATGATAAAAATTACAGACTTCTACATGCTTTGTAAGTGGGAAAACCTGCAAAATCGGCAGTGTATCAAATACTTGTTCTCCCCACTCTATGTGTATTAAAGTAGTTACTATTTTACTATTTGGTCCAATATTCCTAGCATGCAATGACTGCATCAAACTTGTGCATCAAACTCCACATAAAAGTGACTCCAAAATGACAACGCATTATCTACTGTTAATTCCGATTGGGCACCAAATAATCTGAAACACTACCAAATGAAACTGCAAATGCATCCAACAATTTTGCAGTCACAAGCTCGATGTAGTCATTGCGTGTTAGGAATATAGGACCACATACTAAACTTTTGACTACAGTACATTAATACACATTATTAACGAAAATAACTTCTTAGCAAAGAGCAATTTCTCAAGCAAGAATTTTGCAAGGAATGTCTGGGAGTGGTCTGAGTGGGGAGGAGAAAACTGAAACTAGCTGTTATTGGCAGAGAGGTTTGGAACGCTTTCTTATTGGTCTATAAACAAATGTGATGTCACCAGGCAGGCCAAAACTCCATCCCACCAAAACAGGCTGAAATTTCAGGCAGTCTTTTCAAACAGCTCTTACACTAAAATTGCATTATCATTTTCACAATATTATTCTAACCTTATAGTGTGGAAATATATTTAAAACACAGGAAAATATATTTTTGATTGCACTGGGCCTTTAACCACAGTCATTGTGTCATTTAAAATCCAAAGTGCAGAGCCAAAACAACAACAAAAATTGTCACTGTCAATACTTTTGGACATCACTGTATATACAGTAGTTGTGTTCTCATTCGATCCCCTAGCTTTGACTATCAATACCATCAGTATTGTATTCAGTCCAGTCACATTACTATACTAATCCCTTTCATGACACAATTCAAGTGGGGGCTCTAGGGAACATACTTCAGTTATTATCCCCTGCTGCTGCAAGAAAAATATACACAAAACAAATCACAAAAGGAAGATATTATAGTCTTTGGGAATCTACTTCCGGTGCGAATATACCTTTCTAATTTCTAGTTTCTGGGAACATACATGCCTTAGCCTACTCAACATTAAGATCTGAGAGTGTTCAGGGAACCCCTCACCTCCAGATGGCTGTCGTGTCTTGCGAGGCGACTGAGGCTGTCTCTGGTAGGGGACTGAGGGACTGTATAGCTCTGATGTGCTCATGTTCAGGAGGGTCTTCTGAAGGTAGTCCACTACAGCCAGACCATTGCTGTTGCCAAACACCACCCTGAGGGAAAAGAGAATGCTATCATTTTTACTGAACTCGAATAATGTTTTATAAACAACAAAGGTTTTCAGCCTCTAAGGCAGGGGTGTCAAACTCATTCCATGGAGGGCCTAGTGTCTGCAGGTTTTTCCTTTCAATTAAGACTTAGACAACCAGATGTGGGGAGTTCCTTACTAATTAGTAATCTTAATTCATCAATCAAGTACAAGGGAGGAGCAAAAACCCGCAGACACTCAGCCCTCTGCGGAATGGGTTTGACACGTGTGCCCAAAGGCAACCAATAAAGCCTTTGATGCAGTTACAGTATAATCCCTTTGTGTATAATCTCTGCTCGCTGCATGAATACAACTGCAGGTGGTGTGTCTAATGTACATCTTGACCATCAAGAGTGCAGTTGTTCGTGCTGACAGAGAGACAGATAGGCAGGCAGACGTAGACTTACAGTCCGTATGAGGAGTTGACAGCCAGGCTGGTGATCTGCTGGGGCGGCTCCCCACTAACCCAGACCAGCTGAATGGCCAGCTCCACCTGGTAACCCGGAGACTGCTTCAGAGGGGAGCTCCGGACCCTGCAGGGGAAACAACACACCAGGATTAGATTACATTCGGTGTGAAAAGTGCATTCTGTAGTTTACCTAGATTCACATCTACACTACTACCTACTATTCACATGCATTTGCATTCATCTTATATACAAATAGCCTACATATTATTATCTTATCTTCATGGATGGCACTTTTTGCAATAAAACACTATATTGGCGTTTTGTAGTCTACAATTAAAATGTCAATGCCAGGCAGGATAAGAACATGAATTGTTTAGTTCATACCTGAGGCATGTTACATTATCCTGGGGCCCGTTATCAGTGGTGGTGGGCTGGGTCTCAGGGGGGTCTCCCTCCTGGGTTGGGCAGGTGAAGGAGGGGGGTACTGGTGTAGATGGGGTGGGAGGATGCTCTCCTGCAGGGTCTGGAGAATCCACATCATTCAGCTCACACTGCATACGCACCTCCAACAGCTGAGAGAGTCAACAACAAATATGTTACATTTTTTTTAAATGTTTTAATTTAGCAGACACTCTTATTCACAGCTATTTACAGTCATAATTAGGGTCCTGCGTTTTGGATTATCATGTCACATGACCCAGAGTTTAATCTTTACAAATGAGAATTACACCAAAAATGAAAGCAATTGTCTGAGGATGGTGCTGGACCATCTGACATAAAAAGAAAAAGGGAAAGTTTGATGAAAAATCTTTAAATAAAGGTAAAAATCCAGGTCATGTGACAATGCCCAAAACATAGGGCCTTAGTGATAATATGTAGTCATAAACATGAACACTAATAGCAGGGGGCATAGAAAATAAAGGGTAAATATTGATTTTGGAAATAGGTCAAGTTCAACGATTTAATTAATAGAGGATGATGCCAGAAAAGCAGGAATTCCAGATTAGTCAGGTAAAAAAAACATCCCTGTTATACACCCACACATCCTGATATACAGTACCTATTTTCAAAACGCTGCAATGGTATACTATTGCGAAACTGGTTGCTACAGTTACCTGCACCACCTCTGTGGTTATTTCTTGTTTGCTGAACCTATAGATGATGACGTGGGAAGAGACTCCGGCCACACACAGCATCCTGCTCTCTGGGCACCACGACAACGTCTGGATGGCGAAGGGATCCTCATCCACTATCTCTTTGGTCGGCTTCTCCTCCTTACCACCCTTTAGAGCCTTCTCAAACACCTTGGCAGTCTTCAGCTTGTAAAGTACTTGCAGCATTACTAGGACAAAGGAAGGGGGATATTATAATGAACTATGAGCAATGACCTACAGGTATCATTGGGTGTAAATACTATACACAAATTAATTCCATTGGTTTACAAAATGGACAAACCATTGTGGTATTCTTATTTCATCCAATCATATATCGAAGGAATCAAATGAAACACCACTTACTTGCAGAAGCATCCCAAAACTTGATTGATCCATCAGCATGTCTGTTCATTGCAAAGAAGGAGCTTTGTTTGTAAATACATATCGTCAATACATAATCGGAATACAGTTTGTGTTAGGTAGATACACATGCACATTATATGCACATAGACGTATAAAGATTTTTGTATAGAGGGGAATTATAGGATCTCTATGGTTGTGTTTCTGTCTCAGCCTTCGGGTGTTCGGTAGGTACTCACCCTGTGACAATGATCTCAGGGTAGCTCAGTGTGCCTTGGCCCCAGTTACCACCACTTATAGGCCATTCCTGGAAATACAAAAAAGGCATTTACTACACAAATCTAACCTTGTGACCACATAGATACAGTCAAAGCCATATTCCAATATACATTTTGTAAACACATAACACATTTCTTAAGGGGAATAAAGCCATATTCCAATATAGAACAATTTTATAACTACCGTATAACAGTTTTGTTTTTTTACATTACCTTCTTACTGTAACCCTGTCTCTTTTGCCGAGAGCCCACAGAGTAAAGTGCAGGTATGAGTTCAGAAGGGCAGTCAGCAAAATACTCTATGCAAGTCACTGGAGACTCGTGGATCGACAGAGGGTAGGGGTTCTCAAATATTGGGTATCTGTCAATCAAAAGGGAAAAAGCTGTGGTTAGACTTAGAAGAACAAGATTACCTTAGTGTCCAATGTACTTGGATGTTCAATGGAAACTTGTCTTCTGCTTTCATTTCAACCCCTTCCCGCTACTACAGTTGAAGTCGGAAGTTTACATACACTTAGGTTGAAGTCATTAAAACTCATTTTTCAACCACTCCACAGGTTTCATGTTAAACTCTAGTTTTGGCAAGTCGGTTAGGACATCTACTTTGTGCATGACACAATACATTTTTCCAACTGATTATTTCACTATATCACAATTCCAGTGAGTGAGAAGTTTACATAAACTAAGTTGACTGTGCCTTTAAAGACCTTGGAAAATTCAAGAAAATTATGTCATGGCTTTAGAAGCTTCATCATTTGAGTCAAGTGTACCTGTGGATGTATTTCAAGGCCTACCTTCAAACACAGTGCCTCTTTGCTCGACGACATGGGAAAATCAAAATAAATTAGCCGACCTAAAAACAAAGTCTGGTTCATCCTTGGGAGCAATCCTTAGGAGCATCCATTTCCAAACGCCTGAAGGTACCACGTTCTTCTGTACAAACAATAGTACGCAAGTATAAATACCATGGGACCACGTAGCCATCATACCGCTCAGGAAGGAGATGCGTTCTGTCTCCTAGAGATGAACGTACTTTGGTGAGAAAAGTGCAAATCAATCCCAGAACAACAGCAAAGGACCTTGTGAAGATGCTGGAGGAAACAGGTACAAAAGTATCTATATCCACAGTAAAACAAGTCCTATATCGACATAGCTTGAAAGGCCATTCAGCGAGGAAGAAGCCACTGCTCCAAAACCGCCATAATAAAGCCAGACTACGGTTTGCAACTGCACATGGGGAAATGTGCTCTGGTCTGATGAAACAAAAATAGAACTGTTTGGCCATAATGACCATCGTTATGTTTGGAGGAAAAAGGGGGAAGCTTGCAATCCGAAGAACACCATCCCAACCGGGAAGCACGGGGGTGGCAGCATCATGTTGTGGGGGTGCTTTGCTGCAAGAGGGACTGGTGCACTTCACAAAATAGATAGCATCATGAGGAAGGAAAATTATGTGGATATATTGAAGCAACATCTCAAGACATCAGTCAGGAAGTTAAAGCTTGGTCGCAAATGGGTCTTCCAAAGGGACAATGACCCCAAGCATACTTCCAAAGTTGTGGCAAAATGGCTTAAGGACAACAAAGTCAAGGTATTGGAGTGGCCATCACAAAGCCCTGACCTCAATCCTATAGACAATTTGTGGGCAGAATTGAAAAACCGTGTGCGAGCAAGGAGGCCTACAAACCTGACACAGTTACACCAGTTCTGTCAGGAGGAATGGGCCAACATTCACTCAACTTATTGTGGGAAGCTTTTGGAAGGCTACCCGAAACGTTTGATCCAAGTTAAACAATTTAAAACAATGCTACCAAATACTAATTTAGTGTATGTAAACTTCTGACCCACTGGGAATGTGATGAAATAAATAAAAGCTGAAATAAATAATTATCTCCACTATTATTCTGACATTCTTAAAATAAAGTGGTGATCCTAACTGACCTGAAAAACTGAGTTTAAATGTATTTGGCTAAGGTGTATGTAAACTTCCGACAGTATTTGTCAAGTTTGCAAACAGCAGGCCGTTCCATGTATCATGCCACCATAAGTAAACATGCAAGTAAGCACACAATAGCCTACTGTAAGTACAAGACTCACCCAATTTGTCTAAGGTCGATGACAACTAAATCCTTTTCTAAAAGGACAACTACAGCATAAGGTTCCTGGAAATCTGTGAGAAAGGTAAAAAAAAAAAAAGGTAAAACATGTTAAAAAGAGTTAAACCATTAGAAAACAACAGCAAAGTCTTGATAAAGAAATCCTAATGACAGTGTTAGATATTGAATCATATACAGTGCCTTCATAAATTATTCACACCCCTTGACTTTATCCACATTTTGTTGTTTAACAGCCTGAATTTAAAATGGATAAAAAATTTGATTTTTTGTCACTAGCCTACACACAATACCCCATAATGTTAAAGTGGAATAATGTTTACATTTCTTTTTACAAATTAATACAAAATGAAAAGCTGAAATGTCTTGAGTCAATAAGTATTCAACCCCTTTGTTATGGAAAGCCTAGATAAGTTCAGGAGTAAAAATGTGCTTAACAAGTCACATAATAAGTTGCATGGACTCACTGTGTGAGCAATAATAGTGTTTAACATGTACCCCACACATACAATTATCTGTAAGGTCTCTCAGTCGAGTAGTGAATTTCAAAAACAAATTCAATAACAAAGACCAGGGAAGTTTCCAATGTCTCACAAAGATGGGCACCTATTTGTAGATGGGTAAAAAAAAAAAAGAAGACATTGAATATCCCTTTGAGCATAGTGGAGTCACTACAAAGATACAGGTGTCCTTCATAACTCAGTTGCCAGATAGGAAGGAAACCACTCAGGGATTCACCATGAAGTCAATGGTGACTTTAAAACAGTTACAGAGTTTAATGTCTGTGATAGGTGAAAACTGAGGCTGGATCAACAATGAAGTTACTCCACAATACTAACCTAATTGACAGAGTGAAAAGAAGGAAGCCTGTACAGATAACAAATATTCCAAAACATGCATTCTGTTTGCAACAAGACACTAAAGTAATACTGGAAAAAAATGTGGCAAAGCAATTAACACAATGTATTCAGGAAAAAAAGTTATGTTTGGGGCAAATCCAATACAACACATTACTGAGTACCTCTCGTAATATTTTCAAGCATAGTGGTGACTGCATCATCTTATAGGTATACTTGTAATTGTTAAGGACTGGGGAGTTTCAGGATAAAAAATAAACAAAATGAAGCTAAGCTTACCAAGAAGAAAGTGAATGTTCCTGAGTGGCCGAATTACAGTTTTGACTTAAATAAAAAATATATGGCAAGACCTGAAAACGGTTGTCTAGCAATGATCAACAACCAATTTGATAGAGCTTGAAGAATTTTGAAAATAATAAATGGGTATTTCTGTATTTAATTTTCAATAAATTAGCCAAAATGTAAAAAAACATGTTTTCTCTTTGTCATTATGGGGTAATGTGTGTACAGTCGTGGTCAAAAGTTTTGAGAATGACAAGTATTGGTCTCCACAAAGTTTGCTGCTTCAGTGTTCTTAGATCTTTATGTCAGTAGTTACTATGTTACACTGAAGTATAATTACAAGTGTCAAAGGCTTTCATTGACAATGACATTCAGTTTATGCAAAGAGTCAATATTTGCAGTGTTGACCCTTCTTTTTCAAGACCTCTGCAATCCGCCCTGGCATCCGGTCAATTAACGTCTGGGCCACATCCTGACTTATGGCAGGCCATTCTTGCATAATCAATGCTTGGAGTTTGTCAGAAGTTGTGGGTTTTTGTTTGTCCACCCGCCTCTTGAGGATCGACCACAAGTTCTCAATGGGATTAAGGTCTGGGGAGTTTCCTGGCCATGGACCCAAAATGTCGATGTTTTGTTCCCCGAGCCACATAGTTTTTGCCTTATGGCAAGGTGCTCCATCATGCTGGAAAAGGCACCAAACTGTTCTTGGAAGGAATCCTCTGAGTTGCTCTCGGAGGATGTGTTGGTATCATTCTTTATTCAAGGCAGTGTTCTTTGGCAAAATTGTGAGTGAGCCCACTCCCTTGGCTGAGAAGCAACCCCACACATGAATGGTCTGAGGATGCTTTACTGTTGGCATGACACAGGACTGATGGTAGCACTCACCTTGTCTTCTCCGGACAAGGTGTTTTCTGGATGGCCCAAACAATCTTAAAGGGGATTCATCAGAGAAAATGACTCTACCCCAGTCCTCAGCAGTCCAATCCCTGTACCTTTTGCAGAATATCAATATGTCCCTGATGTTTTTCTTGGAGAGATTTGACTTCTTTGCTGCCCTTCTTGACACCAGGCTCTGCACTGGTGGTACCCCGATCCCGCAGCTGAATCAACTTTAGGAGACGGTCCTGGCCCTTGCTGGACTTTCTTGGGCGCCCTGATGCTTTCTTCACAACAATTGAACCTCTCTCCTTGAAGTTCTTGATGATCAGATAAATGGTTGATTTAGGTGCAATCTTACTAGCAGCAATATCCTTGCCTGTGAAGCCCTTTTTGTGCAAAGCAATGATGACGGCACGTGTTTCCTTGCAGGTAACCATGGTTGACAGAGGAAGAACAATGATTTCAAGCACCACCCTCCTTTTAAAGCTTCCAGTCTGTTATTCTGACTCAATCAGCATGACAGAGTGATCTCCAGCCTTGTCCTCGTCAACACTCTCACCTGTGTTAACGAGACAATCACTGACATGATTTTTGTGGCAGGGCTGAAATGCAGTGGAAATGTTTTTTGGGGATTAAGTTCATTTTCATGGCAAAGAGGGACTTTGCAATTAATTGCAATTAATCTGATCAGTCTTCATGACATTCTGGAGTATATGCAAATTGCCATCATCAACACCGAGGCAGCAAACTTTGTGGAGACCAATACTTATGTAATTCTCAAAAGTTTTGACCACGACTGTAGATGGGTGTGGACTTTTTTTAATCCATTTTGAACTCAGGCTGTAACACAACCAAATGTGGAATAAGTCAACGGTTATGAATACTTTCTGAAGACACGGTGGCTCTCAAAATGTATCATTATCCAATTTCAATTCCAAAATGATTTTTTACAGCTATATGCTTCCATAGTATAAAACTGTAAATAACCATTTGGATATGGTGTTTCGCAGAGTGTGAGAAAGTCTACGATGGGATAGTCCATCTCCAGGACAGCAGTACTCTTCCCGTGCATCACCGTCAGACAGGCTCTCCTGCACCCTGTGTCATAGGACAGGCCTCCAGACATGACCATGAAGGCGTCCCTAGATAATAAACAAGTAAATTAAATAAATAAAACAAGACCAATCATATGGTCAATCGTGTCGCAGGACAGGCCCCCAGATGGCACCATGAGTGGGTCTCTGGACTAGCCTTTATTTATTATTGTTAGGACAACCAACCACTCACCCAGCTCTTGTCGTTTTGTACTCCACTTTGAGGATAGGTTTGCATGGTTCTGGCTTCTTTCCATCTTTGGACTGCTTACCTGAGAGGGAATTTTGCACACAAAAAACTAGATTTTCTGTACACTAATTAATACAACTAATAAACACATGCATTTAAACATTAACATATTGTACCATCCGACTCATTTGGGCGTGCTCAAATCACATTTTATTTGTCACATGCGCTGAATACAACAGGTTACCGTCAAATGCTTACTTACAAGCCCTTAACCAACATTGCAAGTCTAAAAAAGTAAGTGAGAGAAAGTTGCTATATAAACTAAAGGAAAAATAGTAACACAAAATAACATTAACATGGCTATATTCAAAGGGTACCTGTAACGAGTCAATGTGCAGGGGTACGGGTTAGTCGAGTTAATTGAGGTAATATGTACATGTAGGTAGGGGTAAAGTGACTATGCATAGATAATAAACAGAGAATGTGAATGTGTGTGTGTAGTGTCAACATGCATGTGTGTGTGTTTCCATGTATGTGTGTGTGTGTGTTTCCATGTGTGTGTGTGTGTGTGTGTGTGTGTGTGTGTGTGTGTTGGAGTGACAGCATATTATGTGCGAGTGTGTGGTAAGAGTCCAGTGAGCGTACGTCAAGCCTGTGCAAAAAGAAATAAGAATAAAATAAGGGGGTCAATGCAAATAGTCCGGGTAGCCATTTGAGTAACTGTTCAGTAGTCTTATTGTTTGGAGGTAGATGCTGTTAAGGAGCCTTTTGGTCCCAGAAGTGGCACTCCAGGACCGCTTGCCATGCAGTAGCAGAGAGAACAGTCTTTGACTTGGGTAGCTGGAGTCAACAATTTTTAAGGCCTTCCTCTGACACCGCCTGGTATAGAGGTCCTGGATGGCAGGAAGCTCAGTTCCAGTGATGTACTGGGCCGTACGCACTACCCTCTATAGCGCCTTGCGATCGGATGCCGAGCAGTTGCCATACCAAGCAGTGACGCAACCAGTCAGGATGCTCTCGATGGTCCAGCTGTAGAGGATCTGAGGTCCCATGCCCAAATCTTTTCAGCCTCCTGAGGGAGAATAGGTGCTATCATACCCTCTTGACAACTGTGTTGGTGTGTTTGGACCATGATAGGTCCTTAGTGAGGTCGACACCAAGGAACTTTCGACTCAATCCTCTACAGCTCTGTCAATGTGAATGGGAGTGTGCTCGGAACTCCGTTTCCTGTAGTCCACGATCAGCTCCTTTTTTTGCTCACGTTGAGGGAGAGGTTGTTGTCCTGGCACCACGCTGCCAGGTCTCTGACCTCCTCCCTATAGGCAGTCTCACCGTCTTCAGTGATCAGGCCTACCGCCATTGTGTAATCTACAAACTTAATGATGGTGTTGGAGCCATGCGTAGACACAGTCGTGGGTGAACAGGGAGTACAGGAGGGGACTAAGCATGCAGCCCTGAGGGGCCCCTGTGTTGAGGGTCAGTGTGGTGGATATGTTGTTGCCTACCCTCACCACCTGTGGGCGGCACATCAATGAACAGCATTCTCACGTAAGTGTTCCTTTTGTCCAGGTGGAAAAGGACAGTGTGCAGTGCAATTGTGGATTTGTTCTGGGATGATGGTGTTGATTTGAGCCATGACCAGCCTTTCAAAGCATTTCATGGCTACAGATGTGAGTGCTACGGGGCGGTAGTCATTTAGCCACGTTACTCTGGCGTTCTTGGGCATAGGAACTATGGTTGTTTCCTTGAAACATGTATAAATTACAGACTGGGTCAGGTAGAGGTTGAAAATGTCACTGAAGACACTTGTCGGCTGGTCAGCACATGCTCTGAGTATGCGTCCTGGTAATCCGTCTGGCCCTCCGGCCTTGTGAATGTCCTGTTTAAAGGTCTTACTTGAGATCCTTGGTGTTATGTCTGTGTGTACAATAGAACGTACCGTGTGGTGTGATGGTGATTGTAGGCTTGGCAGGGAAGCGTACGTTCCATGTGGTCAGAGTTCCATCTGAGTGGCTGCAGGTGAACTGCTTGCCCTCATGATGCCAGGCTACTGAGTGGATAGCCTGGAGGAGAAGAGGAAACACAGAGAGAGGAATAAAAACAGTGCATATTGAGTGGATGCTTCATAGTGTATCAGGAAATTAACTTTGAGGGAAATAATAACAGCATGTTGTGGTGTGGATGTCAAGACTTAAAGAAAAGGAGATCTCTAACACATTTTTCCAAAATATTGTTACATAATCAGTCGGAATCCACAAATCCATTGGTACTTTCCAATAAACGTTGAATTGAGCATGAACATAAAGCCACAACACAAACTTAAGCAATGAAGATCAATAATGTAGTACGACAAATCATGAACAACATTGTTCACAGGAACCAACAGCCACGTTAAGATGCCTTACCTCATCATAATTGTAGCGGTAGTCAGCTTTTTTGCATTTCAGGTCCCACAACACAACAGTCCCACATTCAAATCCAATCAAAATCTGCCAAAATAACACAAAACACCATTTTGAGAATTCGATTTTTAGTAGCATGTTGTAAATAATCAGTAATGTTTTGAAGCTCTGGAATTAATAAATGAATGTTCTTTGAAATGTTCCTACCTTTCCCTCGTCCATTGGATTATCACTGATGTGGACCACAGGCCCAGGGTGTGACTTGGAGGACCTAAGGAGGAATAGGGGGAGATGGAAGGAACAAGCTCACTCCTAACATTCTTGGCTTCTACATTTGATTCAACGATGAATGTAACATTCTTATCTCATAGACTTATTCTTCCTGCTTTACATTCCAACTTCCCCAGCTGTCAAGGAAATTAATAGTCCAAGTCAGGGGTCTTCAAGTTTTTTCTGCCCAGGGACCCCCTCCCAGGCAAACCGGCAACCCCCATCATACATTAGCAAACAAATTCTCACGTCTTATCTTCCTCAGGTGAATGATAATGGCAAGAAGAAGTAATCAAAATTTTCAAATGAATAGATTTGGAAGATGAGTTCAGGTAGGCCTTCATTCCTCACCAAACAATGGAAAGGAGGGGTGCTCGACAACAATCATAAAAAGGGCTTACCAAGAATAACGTTTAAAAATACTAATTCGAGGCAGAAAGGAGTTGGAGCACTCAAGAAAAAAGGCAGATAATTATTTATTTTAGCTCACTTTTATCCGTTCAGGATGAGTATAGGTGACTGATGTTGACACTGAAGAACACGTCAGCTTGATATTAAAATGTCAGTCACCTGTACTCATCCTAAACAATGTTATTAAATTATTCTCTGCTTTTTTTGTTGAGTGCTCCAACTCCTTTCTCCCTCAAATTAGTGCCTTTGGAGATTTGGTAGAACATTTTTCATTATTTTGAAAGAGGATGTGTAAACTCAAACATAGCCTATGAGCTAGAAAGGTAACTACAAACACATTTTCGCTAAGACCAACTGTTTAGCTGGTTAAACAAAGGTTAGCCATGTGTTGGCAAAAATGTATGTCCAAGTCAAGAAAGCTTACCAGTAGCCAGCAGCACTTGCCGCACTGGAAGGCTATTTGCGGTTACTTTTTCAAAGCCTATGTCAGATACTCCAAAGAGTGTAATTTGCTCAATATTAGGAGTTGAAAAATAAGATATTATCCTTTTTTCTATTGTACGTACTGTACGTAATTAAACAATTTATGTAATTGTTTATAGCAAAATTCATAAAAACACTGAAATAAAAAATATTTATTTTCCACTTTTTTAATGAATATATATTTCGTGGTCCCGCTGCTGTACCTAAGGGCCACGGACCCTTGGTTGAAAAACCCTGGTCTAAGTACAAAACATTGCAGAAATGGCACAAATGAATAAACACTGTCTTTGACAGACTTCTAACGAACACATAGGCTGTGTCCAAATTGGAACCATATTTCCTGTTTAGTGCACTGGGGAATAGGGTGCTATTTGGGACATAGACATAGAAACCCAAGCAGATAAAAGCATAATACAGACAGACTCACAGTTCGATGGCTTTGTTCCACATGATAACGTAGCCTGAGAGTGCGAAGGACTCAACGTTGACGATGTGGATGTTTCCTTTCTCTGTGCCAATGTACAGCCATTTACTCTGGAAGGGCAGGTGACAAAACGTGATCCTGTAGGGGCAAAATTAATAAAGAGGTGCATCGCAAATGGCATTCTATTCCGTATATCAAATAATCTACAGTATTTGACAGGTGAACCTACACTTTCATTTGACAAAAAGGATCCACAATAAATACACAGTAATATTTGCATACAGAGACAGCAGCATGAATTCCTATCTGGTAGCAAGCAACTGACTGGCTGTGTCCGAAATGACACCCTATTCCCTATAAACACTATAAAATGAAGACGGTGCCATTTCAGATGCACCCACTGGCCCTTGAGAAGTCTTTCATTAGAATAAAGCACATATCTCACTAAAAGAAAATGGAACATGGTTACTATGGTATCCAGCAGGTACAGGGGCTATTGGCCAGACAGAGAAGAAGGAACGATTAAACAGCATCAGGAGTCATTTCGGACACACGGTATGTCCCAAATTGCACCCTATTCCCTATATTGCACACTTTTAATGGTCCCTGGTCAAATGTAGTGCACTATATAGTATAGGGAATAGGGTGCCATTAGGGACTTGTGGATCTAAGTTAGCCTATTTGAATGCAGCTACAGCTTTAGCTCTACTCAAATACGACCACCGCTCATATTATACCTACATACCTCTCCCTATTGAATTTGAGAGTGTGCAGGATAGCTGGCTGCTTCTGCCTCAGGTTCCACAGATGAACGCTGTCATCAGCTAAGGCACTGACTAGCGCCCCCTGTTGACAAGGATTATAAAGGGGTTATCGGGTTATAATACCTCCACACATTTAATAACTAACTAAAGGTCATGTTCATATGAGCACACTGTTGCAAATTGTTTTACTAAAATGAGTGTTTCTTAATCGACAAGTACACATTTTACTCTGTTTTGTACATTTTCTTTAGTTTTGTGCCTACTGAACACAACCTCAATGAACATGCTAACAGAACAGGTCTGCTTCAGAGGTAGGGCCGAATAAGAGAATATCATGTCCATACAATAAAGAACCCATTACAGAGAGTCTTGCCTCCACAAACCCTACATTACTGTTTAATCAATGTGTTCACTAGTAAAGATTCATGGTCCATTAAATGGTAGGAAGCATGAGTTTTTACTCACCAAAGTAACAACACAGTGTGGTCAAAGATTTAACAACTTAGTTGTAGTCACGATCTGGTTACCTATAACTACAAACATGTTTTGGGTTTTTACATTTATCAAGTCATTTACGAAACTACACACAATGCACTATTTCTCAACGTCATATGGAGGATCTACTCTGTGCTACCGAGTTCGTATAAAGTTTAAGTTTGCCGACGACACAAAAGTGGTAGGCCTGATCACCGACAACGATGAGACAGCCTATAGGCAGGAGGTCAGAGTCCTGGCCGTGTGGTGCCAGGATAACAACCCTCCCTCAACGTGATCAAGACAAAAGAGATGATTGTGGACTTCAAGAAAAGGAGGACCGAGTACGTCCCCATTCTAATCGACGGTAGTAGTGGAGCAGGTTGAAAGCTTGGTGTCCACATCACCAACAAACTATCATGGTCCAATTACACCACGACAGTCGTGAAGAGGGCACGACAAAGCCTATTCCCCTCTGGAGACTGAAAAGAGGACCTAACGGGGTCCTCAGATCCTCAAAATGTTCTACACCTGCACCATCGAGAGCATCCTGACTGGTTGCATCACTGCCTGGTATGGTAACTGCTCTGCCTCCGACCGCAAGGCACTATAGAGGGTAGCATGTACGGCTCAGTACATCACTGGGGCCAAGCTTCCTGCCATCCAGGACCTCTATACCAGGCGGTGTCAGGTATAAAATTGTCAAAGACTCCAGCCACCCTAGTCATAGACTGTTCCCTCTGCTACCGCACAGCATGTGGTACCGGAGCACCAAGTCCAGGTCCAAAAGGCTTCTCAACAGCTTCTACCCCCAAGCCATAAGACTCCTGAACAGGTAATCAAATGGCTACACCTGTTGTATTCTGCGCATGTGACAAATAAAATGTGATTTGATTCAATGCTTTTCACAGACTTTGTGGCTGTGTTATCTAGTGGGAACCTGTTAGAACTGCAGGCTCTGGTGCCTTCTTGCCATGGACTCAAAACGAAAGAGAAAATCATATCTGCTTGCTCTAATTGTGTAACAGTGGTACCTCAGCTGTTCTTTTTGTTTTGTCAACTTTTCGGCATGTTCTCTGTGAAGTAGGCTACGGGAGTTTTGTAACTTTTTCCACATTGGCTTAGCTTAGCGCGCTACCAGACTGACATCTGGAATCTATCTATTTTGGATTTTTCTCACTATAACCATTAGATTTTCCCCTGACTCTTACTATCGGACGGGCCCCAGCCATCAATCTGCTCTCTCTGCAGTTATGTTGTGTTAGTTGTGTTCTAACTGGTCTCCAGTAGTTGGGCTCTAGCATGCTGACTATAGCTCTGTTGGTTGACTAGGCAGGATAGGCAAATAGCTAACATTAGTTTGCTAAATAGCTAATGTTAGCGTGCTAGGTAACCTTGCAAGTTGATTTGTATCAATAAATTGAAAAACTATTTGTTTGTATGTTGGCTGAAAATTTAATTGAAACCGGTAGTCATGAGTGCAAACGGTTTGGTTTAATTTGAAGCAATACATTTGATGTTATTTCTGTTGGAGTTTACATTAT
Source organism: Thymallus thymallus (assembly GCA_023634145.1). Classification (NCBI taxonomy): domain Eukaryota; kingdom Metazoa; phylum Chordata; class Actinopteri; order Salmoniformes; family Salmonidae; genus Thymallus; species Thymallus thymallus. The sequence continues at coordinate 18,671,509 of CM042406.1, forward strand.
AGGGAATAGGCTGGCTTGCCGGGTCCTCCATATTACATCACCCGGAAAAACATTATCCCACATTTTGATTGGGTTTATGCAATAAAAAAAAAATAGAGAGGTGAGGTGTAACTTTAAATTTGGAATTTTGATGCGTATACTAATGCAAATCCATATGTTAACTGCGGTTATGTGTATGCTAACTACCCTTTAAACATTGGGTAAGAACCACTAGGCTAGCTACATACTGTCTGACTGTAGTGCATGCTAGTGAGCAGATAAAACAGATTATATAATGGGAGAGGAATGGGTCTACGGGATGAATAACTAGGGCTGAAGAGATAAGGCAATGATACAATCCAGGACTTTCTCAATAGTATTTCCTCCATTCCATAATGTCCTTTCTCCTCGATTCCTTCTCAAAATGTAATGGAGGAGAAGACCCAAGGTCCAGCCCCTCGGACCTTCTTCTCAAATGAGTTTTGAGAAGGTGAGAACAGAGGACAAAAGGAATTGAGGAAAGTCTGTTGAGACTGAGCCCTGGGGAGTGCTGCTGGGGAGCAGGCCAATAGAGTTGGATAGAGGGGGAACAAAAATGCAAAGATGTTCCCTGTACCCAACTCTATGAGTGGGACTCACCTCGTTTACCAGGAACTGGAGCTGGATGACAGCTGCCCCACTCTCATGTTGACAGTAACACTCCACACCCGCACGGCCAAATCTAAACAGCTCAGTCAAGGAACAGACCATACTAGACAGATGGAAATGTAATCATCATCAGAATATGGGTTTATAGACATCCCCAAGGGAAATTAGATTAGTCACCAGCAAGACACATACAGCACTAATTATTTTGTGTAAATATCCTTTCTGGCAAGGTTCAAGGAAACAATGAGGAAATCAATACAGATGTATAGTAATTAAAGGGAGGCATGGTAGTACTGTATCTGACTTTGCACATGGGGATCCTCCTATGCTTAAACCATGTTGAATTCAACTTCAGCAATGGGTCTGTATGATGTTTTTTCCCTGAGCACAAGAGCAGTTAAATGAGCTTGGAGAGAAATTGGTAGAGCACCCCCACTTTATCAAATGATCCCAACCACAGAAAATCAAGACACTTTGTTTCCCTCCCTTAGCTTTTAAAACAGCACTGACTGACTCTGCTCCACACAACAACTATATCTGTTCATACGACTGATTAAATACAAGTGAGGGACTTATAAATAAAAACCAGTGGACCATGACAGCGTTATTTATGAATAACTCTATGCATCAATCAGTATGGAAGCCAAGTAGACATGCAGCACAGGGCTACTGCGAGGTCTCAGCTCTCTCTGTCTGGTTGTGTCCCAAATGGCACCCTAGTGCACTACTTGTGACTAGGGCTCTGGTCAAAAGTAGTGCACTATATAGGGAATAGATTGTCATTTAGGATGCAGCCTGTGGGGTCCTTCAATGTTTTCTGTCTGCTGACACTGTGAAACTATGACCCCAAGGCCACTGACATACTGTACATAACTGCCAAGCAACCATGGGAGCAGTCCTGTGAGAAATAATTCAGTGGAATTGAGCCAATAGCAGTCTCAAAATGAGTGTAGATTAAATTAGATGGATCTTAAAAATACTTAAAGGGGCAACATCAGGAACACCTGCTCTTTCCATGACCCTCGGATCATAAACAAAACTAAAAACAATTAAAGCTGTTCTGAGGGCAAAAGGGGGTGCAACGCAACAATAGGATGGTGTTCCTAATGTTTTGTACACTCAGTGTACTTGCTACTGTGTCGTTAGCTTGGATCTGACAGACACACTGAAATAATATGTCTGTTTGAACAGGATTAACAAAGCTGTTATCAAACAACCCCTGAATGCCTTGAACAAACTAAGGTGGGTTTACTCTACAGCCCAACAGACTGCCATTAACCAGACAGGCTCCACTGTGGGCATCACAATATTATCTGATCGGAGGAGCATAAAGTAATTTGATGATGAGTGTAATGTCAGTGTTCACTCTGCATATGTCATCTGAACAATTACTGTGATCAAGTGAGTAGAGTTCTTTCTCCCAAGTCCAAAAGCAGTTGAGTTCATTTTGATTGTGCAGCAGCCTTAACACCAAGACTCCAAAAGCTTACATAGCTGCTGCTGACAGAGTACAGGATTCACTAATCACCACCACGCAATGAACTACAAGATTCATTTAGCGCTAACGTTTTCCACTTCTCATGAAAAGCCAAAACACATGAATTTGGAATGTCATGGCACAGGAAGCAGTCACACGTGGTCCCCATGATAGCATCAGCATCTCCTTTCTAGTTGATAGGCACTTAACTGTTCTTAGTAGCAGACCTGGGTTCAAATACTATTGATATGACTTAAAAAACTTGATCTGTGATTGATTGAGTCAGCCTGGCTTAATTAGATCAATTGAATAGTGCCAAAACGGTAAACCCCGTCCATCTGGCACTTCAGGTAGGCTAGATATAGCTAGGTATTTGAAAGATTTCAAATAGTACACTGAACGCAAACACAGCGTGTAACGTCATCCATTCTGTTATCGCGAGGTTACAGACAGCGCATCCCAGTGCTTTCTTTGCCATTTCGGGGGATTTTAACCATGCATCTCTCTCTTCAACGCTGCCCACGTTCAAACAGTTTGTGAAGTGCCCAACCAGGAATAATGAAACTCTGGACTTGTTATATGCTAATGTGAAGGATGCATACAACTCCACTGCACTCCCTCCCCTCGGTAGATCGGATCACAACCTTGTCCACCTCACCCCACTCTACAGACCTATGGTCCAACAGTAGCCTGCAACCACTAGGACCATTAGGAGACAAATGAGGCCCTTAGGTACTTTATTGATCCCCCGGGGGGGAAATTTCATATCTATCTATCTATCTATCTACAGGACTGCTTTGAAACAACAGACTGGGATGTGCTCTGTGAGGCTCATGGGGATGACATTGATGGACTTACTGACTGCATAACAGACTATATCAATTTTTGTGTAGACAACACAGTACCCACCAGGAAGGTACGTTGTTTTCCAAAAATAAACCCTGGGTCACCAGCGACCTCAAGGCCCTGCTAAATGAGAAGAAGAGGGCCTTCAAGGAGGGGGACAAGGACAAATTGAAATGCGTCCAGAGGGAGCTGAAGTTGCGGATTGCTGAGGGGAAGAGAGTGTATAAGGAGAAGATGGAGGACAAGCTGAGGCAGAGCCAGGTGAGAGAGGTGTGGAAGGGTATGAGAGATATCACTGGCTTCAAAAAGTCAAACAGTGGGCAGACCGAGGGGACCCAGGACAGAGCCAATGAGCTGAACCAATTTTTTAACAGGTTCGAAACTGGCCCTGTCCACCTACACTCCAGCTCCCCAGCTCCCCAGGCCACACACCCTCACGGCTGTCCCACCCCCACTTTGCTCACAACACCTGTGTTGAGACAATCAGCGACCCCCTCCCCACCTCCGCCCCTGCTCCCTCTGGACTGATCCTCAACACCCCCCTTCCCCCCACCTCCCCACTTGGGCTGGCTTTCACCACCAACCAAGTGAAGAGAAAGCTGGAGAGACTATCAGTGGAAAGTGGCGGGCCCTGATGGCATCAGCCCAAGGGTGCTTAGGGTCTGTGCTGACCAACTGTGTGGAATACTCCAGCGACGCTTCAACCTTAGCCTGAGCCTGGAAAGGGTCCCTGTGCTGTGTAAAACATCCTGCATCGTCCAAGTGCCCAAGAAAGCGCACCCCACTGTCCTGAATGACTTCAGACCTGTAGCGCTAACATCCCACATCATGAAGACCCTGGAAAGGTTGGTCCTCGCTCACCTCAGACCCCTGGTGTGTACATCACTGAACCCCTGCAGTTCGCATATCAGCGCAACATTGCAACTTCTGCAGAGGGCCTACTCTCACCTGGACAACGCAGGTTGCACTGTGAGGGTTATGTTTTTTGACTTCTCCAGTGCCTTCAACACCATGCTACTGGGTGAGAAGATGAAGAGGATGAGTGGAAGTGGAAGCACCCTTAGTCTCCTGGGTCACGGACTACCTGACCGGTAGGCCACAATTTGTGCAACTACAGAGCTGTGTGTCAGAACGGGCAGTGAGCAACACAGGGGCCCCCCAGGGAACAGTCCTGTCCCCCTTCCTGTTCACCCTCTACACCTCGGACTTCAAATATAACTCTGAAACATGCCACCTACAGAAGTTCTCGGATGACTCCGCAATTGTAGGGTGCATCAGGGGTGGGCAGGAGGAGGAGTGCAGGAGCACAATCAATTACTTTGTGTTGTGGTGTGAGCAGAACCACCTTCAGCTCAACATCAGCAAAACAAAGGAGATGGTGGTGGACTTCAGGAGAACCAAGGCCCAACTGATTGCAGTCCCTATACAGGGGATGGATGTGGAAATCGTTGAGTCATACAAGTTCCTGGGAGTTCATATGGACAACAGGCTGGAATGGGCTGGTAACAGAGCCGACTCTACTTTCTGAGGAGGCTTAGGTCCTTCAACGTGTGCAGTAAACTGCTGCATACCTTCTACCAGTCTGTGGTGGCCAGTGCCATCTTTTTTGCAGTGGTGTGCTGGGGCGCCAACATAAAAGCCAGTGATGCTTCTCGGGTAAATAAGATGATCAGGAAGGCTAGCTCTGTTCTGGGGATTAGCCTTGACACTCTAGAGGAGGTGGCGGAGAGACGGATCCTGGCCAAACTGCTGGCCATCATGGACAACATCACCCACCCTCTGCATGCCATGGTTATGACGCAGAGGAGCACCTTCCGTCACAGACTGATCCCACCACGGTGTGCCAGAGAGCGCTACAGGAGGCCCTTCCTGCCGGCGGCTATTAGACTATTTAATGCTTCACCTGGGTGCCGTGTAGTCGGCAACATAGACCTGGAACTGTTGGGGTGTTAGGACCTAGTTTAACAATTATGCATCCATCCGTGAGTATCTGTGAGTATCTCTGGTCTGTAATCACTCATTCACTCAGGAATTATTTATTCATTCAGGTCTGTATATTCATATTCATAATTATTCAGTTGTAATATCTTATCACGTGCAATATTGTAAGTAATTCTTGGACTGAACTTACATAGTCAATCACTCAGGAATGCATATTAGTATCCTGTCAGTTGGATCTTTTTTCATTGCTTTTAGTAATCGAATGTGCAATACTCGCATTTATCTGTAATTAAACCCTTCGCACTAAGGACTGTATTTTAAGGGAATTACTATTATTACTCTAAATTATATCATACACACATTTAGCTATTTAAGTATCTCTTCCTGTCATTTACCTGTACAGTTAATTTAACCATGCAAATATTCACTTACCTGTAAATTGAACTGTATATTTACCTGTACAGTTAATTTAACCATGCAAAATATTTGCTTACCTGTTCATTTCACTAGTCTGTATAGTAAGTAAACTATTATTACCCTCACTTATATCATACGCACTTTTAGCTATTTAAGTATTTCTCTGCCATCAACCTGTATAGTATAGTTAACCATGCAAATACTCCTTATTTAGCTATATCAACTTATTTTTTCACCTAACACTCTGTAACAATGTATAGTGTACATATTCAGCCATCCACCCATACTATGCAATGTCTTTTTATAGCTTTTTATAGCACTCCAGACTTTTTGTATTTTTATACTTTTTCATGCATGTATGTATCGTGTATCTGTTTTTTGTGTATTTTCGTTCTGGCATTTCTGCACCTGCCCTGTGTTTTTTTGTAGCTGCTTGAAGAAATTTCCGCTCTGGGATCAATAAAGTATCTATCTATCTGAACAAAAAATATAAACACAACATGGAACAATTTCAAAGATTTTACAGATGGCGGCGGATGAATGGCACGACAATGTGCCTCAGGATCTCGTCACGGTATCTCTGTGCATTCAAAATTGCCATCTGTAAAATGCAATTAAGTTCGTTATCCGTAGCTAAAGCCTGCCCATACCATAACCCCACCGCCACCATGGGGCACTCTGTTCACACCGTTGACATCAGCAAACCTCTCGCCCACACAACACCATACACCGTACAGTTGAAACCAGGGTTCATCCGTGAAAGGACGAGCATCTGCCTACTGAAGACGGTTACGACGCTAAACTGCAGTCAGGTCAACCCTGGTGAGGACGACGAGCATGCAGATGAGCTTCCCTGAGACGGCTTCCAGTTTCATCAGCTGTCCTGAGCTGGAGTGGTTACATGTGGTCTGTGGTTGTGAGGCCGTTTGGACGTACTGGCAAATTCTCTAAAACAACAGTTTATGGTAGAGAAATGAACATTGAATTCTCTTGCAACAGCTCTGGTGGGCATTCCTGCAGTCAGAATGCCAATTGCACACTCCCTCAAAACTTGAGAAATCTGTGGCTTTGTGTTGTGAAAAATCTGCACATTTTAAAGTGGCCTTTTATTGTCCCCAGCACAAGGTGCACCTGTGTAATGATCCTGTTTAATCATCTTATTGATATGCAACACCTGTCAGGTGGAGGGATTATCTTGGCAAAGGAGAAATGCTCACTAACAGGGATGTAAACACTTTTGTGCAGAAAACTTTAGAGAAATAAGCTTTTTGTGCATATGGAAAATTTCTGGGATCTTTTATTTACGTTCATGAAACATGGGACCAACACTTCACATGTTGCGTTTATATTTTTGTTCAGTATATTTGAGGTATGCTAAGTAAAACTGCACCAGAGAGAGAGAAAGGCTTTTCAACCAACTGACAAATAGAGACACTTCCTCATTGGTAAACCACAGTGGTTTGCCTTGCAGCATTTCACAACAGCAACTTGATGACAATAATCATAAGACAAGACAAGACAAAAAGATGCATGTCTCAATCATAAGAAAATGTACAAACAACAATGTGTTTCAATATAAAACCAAACTCAAACTGGGTGGTTTGAGCCCTGAATGCTGATTGGCTGACAGCCGTGGTTTATCAGACCATATACCACGGATATGACAAAACATTTATTTTTAGTGCTCTAATTACGTTGGTAAACAGTTTATAATAGCAATAAGGCACCTCAGGGGTGTGTGATATATGGCCAATATACAGTATTGCGTCGTGCATAAGAACAGCCCTTAGCCGTGGTATATTTGCCATATACAGTGCAGACCCCTTCACTTTTTCCACATTTTGGATTAAATTAAAATGGATTAAATACAACATTTTCATCATAATTCTACACACAATACCCCATAATGACAAAGTGAAAACAGGTTATGCTAATTTATTAAAAAAATATAAAACAGAAATACCTTATTTACTCAAGTAAAGTCTACCTGTGGTAAATTCAGTTGATTGGACATGATTTGGAAAGGCACACACCTGTCTATATAAGGACCCACAGTTGACAGTGCATGTCAGAGCAAAAACCAAGCCATGAGGTCGAAGGAATTGTCTGTAGAGCTACGAGACAGGATTGAGTCGAGGCACAGATCTGGGGACGGGTACCAAAAAACGGAGCAATCAGGGGGAGAAGGGCCTTGGTCAGGGAGGTGGGTTCGGAAAAAGTCTCTAAATGTCCTTGAGTGGCCAAGCAAGAGCCCGGACTTGAACCCGATCTACCTTCTCTGGAAAGACCTGAAAATAGCTGTGCAGCGACACTCCCCGTCCAACCTGACAGAACTTGAGAGGATCTGCAGAGAAGAATGGGAAGAATTCCCCAAATACAGGTGTGCCAGGCTTGTAGCGTCATATTCAAGAAGACTCGAGGCTGTAATCGCTGCCAAAGGTGCTTCAACAAAGTACTGAGTAAAGGGTCTGAATACTAATGCAAATGTAATATTTCAGTTTTTTTTTAAACAGTTTTTGCTTTGGCATTATGGGGTACTGTGTGTAGATTGATGAGGGGGGGAACAAATGCAATCAATTTTGGAATAAGGCTGTAACATAACAAAATATGGAAAAAGTCAAGGGGGTCTGAATACTTTCCGAATGCACTGTACCACACCCTCTTGGGCCTAATTGCTTAATTAGACAACCACTACTACAGGTTTCACACACACACATACAGTGGGGCAAAAAAGTATTTAGTCAGCCACCAATTGTGCAAGTTCTCCCACTTAAAAAGGCCTGTAGACACAAAATGAGAAAAGAAAATCCAGAAAATCACATTGTAGGATTTTTAATGAATTTATTTGTAAATTATGGTGGAAAATAATTATCTGGTCACCTACAAACAAGCAAGATTTCTGGCTCTCACAGACCTGTAACTTCTTCTTTAAGAGGCTCCACTGTCCTCCACTCATTACCTGTATTAATGGCACCTGTTTGAACTTGTTATCAGTATAAAAGACCTGTCCACAACCTCAAACAGTCACACTCCAAACTCCACTATGGCCAAGACCAAAGAGCTGTCAAAGGACACCAGAAACAAAATTGTAGACCTGCACCAGGCTGGGAAGACTGAATCTGCAATAGGTAAGCAGCTTGGTGTGAAGAAATCAACTGTGGGAGCAATTATTAGGAAATGGAAGACATACAAGACCACTGATAATCTCCCTCGATCTGGGGCTCCACGCAAGATCTCACCCTGTGGGGTCAGAATTATCACAAAAACTGTGAGCAAAAATCCCAGAACCACACGGGGGGACCTAGTGAATGACCTGCAGAGAGCTGGGACCAAAGTAACAAAGGCTACCATCAGTAACACACTACGCCGCCAGGGACTCAAATCCTGCAGTGCCAGACGTGTCCCCCTGCTTAAGCCAGTACATGTCCAGGCCCGTCTGAAGTTTGCTAGAGAGCATTTGGATGATCCAGAAGAGGATTGGGAGAATGTCATATGGTCAGATGAAACCAAAATATAACTTTTTGGTAAAAACTCAACTCGTCGTGTTGAGGAGAAAGAATGCTGAGTTGCATCCAAAGAACACCATACCTACTGTGAAGCATGGGGGTGGAAACATCATGCTTTGGGGCTGTTTTTCTGCAAACGGACCAGGACGACTGATCCGTGTAAAGGAAAGAATGAATGGGGCCATGTATCGTGAGATTTTGAGTGAAAACCTCCTTCCATCAGCAAGGGCATTGAAGATGAAACGTGGCTGGGTCTTTCAGCATGACAATGATCCCAAACACACCGCCCGGGCAACGAAGGAGTGGCTTCGTAAGAAGCATTTCAAGGTCCTGGAGTGGCCTAGCCAGTCTCCAGATCTCAACCCCATAGAAAATCTTTGGAGGGAGTTGAAAGTCCGTGTTGCCCAGCGACAGCCCCGAAACATCACTGCTCTAGAGGAGATCTGCATGGAGGAATGGGCCAAAATACCAGCAACAGTGTGTGAAAACCTTGTGAAGACTTACAGAAAACGTTTGACCTCTATCATTGCCAACAAAGGGTATATAACAAAGTATTGAGATAAACTTTTGTTATTGACCAAATACTTATTTTCCACCATAATTAGCAAATAAATTCATTAAAAATCCTACAATGTGATTTTCTGGATTTTCTTTTTCTCATTTTGTCTCTCATAGTTGAAGTTTACCTATGATGAAAATTACAGGCCTCTCTCATCTTTTTAAGTGGGAGAACTTGCACAATTGGTGGCTGACTAAATACTTTTTTCCCCCACTGTACATACATACATACATACATACATACATACATACATACATACATACATACATACATACATACATACATACATACATACATACATACATACATACATACATACATACATACATACACCGTTCAAAAGTTTGGGGTCACTTAGAAATGTCCTTGTTGTTGAAAGAAATGCACTTTTTCTTTTCATAAAAATAACATCAAATTGATCAGAAATACAGTGTAGACATTGTTAATGTTGTAAATGACTATTGTAGCTGATGATTTTGAATGGAATATCTACATAGATGTACAGAGGCCCATTATCAGCAACCACTCCTGTGATCCAATGGCACGTTGTGTTAGCTAATCCAAGTTTATCATTTTAAAAGGCTAATTGATCAAAACTGTTAAAGATCGCTGATTAAAGAACCAATAAACTGGCCGTCTTTAGACTAGTTGAGTATCTAGAGTCTCAGCATTTGTGGGTTCGATTACAGGCTCAAAACGGCCAGAAACAAAAAAACCTTTCTTCTGAAACTCGTCAGTCTATTCTTGTTCTGAGAAAATAAGGCTATTCCATGCGAGAAATTGCCAAGAAACTGAAGATCTCGTATGGCGCTGTGTACTACTCCCTTCACAGAACAGCGCAAACTGGCTCTAACCATAATAGAAAGAGGAGTGGGAGGCCCGGTGCACAACTGAGCAAGAGGACAAGTACATTAGAGTGTCTAGTTTGAGAAACAGACGCCTCACAAGTCCTCAACTGGCAGCTTAATTAAATAGTACCCGCAAAACACTAGTCTCAACGTCAACAGTGATGAGGCGACCCTGGGATGCTGGCCCTGGGATGCTGGACCAATTGCCTTCAATGACAGTAATCCCATCAGGTCGGCCACTATTAGGACATGGAGGGAATGTCTGTGTGTTCTTTAGACCACTATTAAGGGAAAGGGGGGATACAAGTCAGTTGCACAACTGAATGCATTCAACTGAAATGTGCCTTCCGCATTTAACCCAACCCCTCTGAATCAGAAAGGTGCGGGGGGCTGCCTTAATCGACATCAAAGACATGAAGTGTGTGTTTATGTTCTTTAGAAGGTGGATTATAACCAAACAATGGTCCTCAAAGGGTAGGATACAGACTGGGATTGATCAAGAAATAGAGCCACCCATCCCTATAAACAACAAACATATGGTAAATGGCTGCTGATATATTGGCTTTATTTAAAATCAGGTCATTGAGAACACATTATCTTTTACAATAACGACCTGACCAAGGAGCAACGAGATGCTCCTGATGACATACAGTATGTTGGGTTACTTTGAGCTGTGCAAAGCAAACATTTTCTAAACTAGAGAGCATTTATGTCATGATATCAAAAAAGACTCTCTGAGAACGATATAAACAGGTGCCATGCCATTGCATGACCTTCAAAGTAATATGTTTACACAAGCCAAGCTTAACTGACTGAGCCTTTAGGGAGTTGTACAAATCCAGCCATGTTATTCTCCAGGGGTGTTTCACCAATGAGGACCCAGACCCTGCCTGGCCTGCATCATGTAGCTAGCAGCTTGGCTGTGAACGCTCTCACATGGTCTGACAGACATGCACAGCAGGACCAGTGATGTTCAAAGCACATACATAGCCTAGGCCACGAGGTAGCACTGGGCTGGCATCATGGCACACACCAGGCAGCACAGTGGAGGAGCTCGGGCCAGGTTAGCTTCCCAGCATATGTCAGCAGAGCCAAGCAGCTCATCAAATCATGGTAGAGATTTTAATAATGAGTCTGGGGTTGCGTCCCAAATTGCATCCTATTCCCTATATAGTTTACCTGACTCTGCTGCTCAGAGAAACACGTTGTACTATAACCACCATTTCCTAATTTACTGTATTTGAGGATTTTACACAGAAGCCAATAAGGTCTTATATAACTCTATCAACAAAGAATCTCCACTGAGCATACTTTTTAGTCCAGGAAAAGGCTTAACCTGTCTGGGAAACTGAGAAACTAATAATCTCAGAGATAAATCTAGCTGCACTGGGATTGCTAATATTGTTTGTTTAGTTTCCTATTAAAAGACAAAAAGGATACAGTCTCACAGCTCCGCTCTGAGTCCCGACGGCCAGAATCTTCTGCACAGGGTCAAAGGCCATGGAGGAGGGCTGGTAAGGGAAGCCATGGCGCACAGTCTGAAGGAGACAGGAAGAACACATTCAGCATTAGCTGTTAGATCACAACCAGATGAACTATTTTACAGACATACAATCACGTACTGTAGTACTGTTATGTCATATCATGTTTTGTTGTAACCAGGAAACTGTGTGACATTATGAGAGGCATTTGTTTTTCTTCAAAATACAAAAGATGTATGATCATTTTAAATCCATATCTAAACGAGTGTGTCTTTTTCACATTAGAAAAATGCCCAAGATTTCTAGGAAAGTAGCTATCCCGTTTGACAACAAGCCAGGTGCTAGCCAACAATACTGTCTGGATGACCTATCACCTTAATTATAGTGGACTAAACTCCAATTAAATTCATCAGACAATTCCTTCACCATGGAGTTGAGTTTAGTCCGCTACTTAATTACATAATCCAGAGGAACTGTATTATTCCGATTTAATTTATGGCAGGCTGGTTGTGGACACTAAAGACAACGATTATATAACCTTGCTTCATCTAGCTAGTTAGTTAGCTGGTGGGGTGATGTTTTGGCCAATGGCAATGCCAGAAATTGGGACTGTGGGAGGCAGGCAGTCCGTTGATTACCTTGACATCTACCAATTCTATAGTAGCTGGCTAACTCCTATACTAGGTAGTTACAAGATCCGAACCAATGCAATGTCAGCATAGACACAATTTAGAAACTAATGATTTAGAAATCACGCGTTGTCAATTAAAACTTCAATGATTCCCAGCTAAACCCTAGGTAGTTAGTAGCCCACCTTACAGAGCTGAAAATGCTCTGACTGTAGCGTCTCTTGGATCACATCGTTTTGACTAGTTCCCGGTTGTGGAGATGCAGAGGAAAATGAAGAAGCAGTCAAGCCATCCAGTACTTTTCTAATATTGAACTTTTTCATTTTCCTCCAATACAAACGAGGACGAAACACACTAAATGGATCAACGAAGCCACCATAAATTGGATAGACTGCTAGCGGTTAGTCAAAGACGCACATATATATATCTTGTTCTTATAATCTCGCATGTTACGGACTGTGTTGTCACTGCACTCTCCACAGCATAATTCACATGTACACAGTTGAAGTATATGCACATTAATGCATTCTTGTCGAAAATCTATGTGTATCCATCGATATTGCTAGTATCCAGTCGGAGTCGATTGTAAACTCTCAGCTGACTGCAGCCAGCTAGCTAGGCTACTGCTAGCCAGCCTAGGTAACACGGAAACGCAGAGACGAGTCTGCGCGGAAGAGGCAGCAACACGCCGGATCCAGTATGTAAACATCTAAATAACCTTTATTTTTGGAAACTGTTGTAAAACAAATTATGAATCACTGAATAAGATAATAACCTCCAACATTATGCACCATACACGTCTAAATAAGTCACAAAGCAAACACTCATTGAAAATAGCATGGGTAGCATAGATGCGAAGCGACAGGCACAACTGGGCCAAGAATTGGTGCTCTCCGGTAGTGATGGGAAGTTCGGCTCTTTTCCGAGAGCCGGCTCTTTTGGCTCAGCTCCCAAAGAAGAGCCGGCTCTTTCGACTCCTGAACGGCTCTTAATTTAGGATTTTTTTGTAGGCCTTTATTTTACCCTAACTTTAAAAAAAAAAAATGGTTTGTGTGTTGAAAACCCTTTCATGTGCAGTGTTTTTATGCATTTATTTTGTTACAAAAGCATTCTTTTGTTTTTAATCATTTTAATCAAACATTTTTTTGCACAAATTAACAACAAAAAAACAGCAAATAAACAGAATTGAACTAGAACAGAACTAGAACCAAACTCAAGCAAACAGTATTAATGTCCTCAGTGAAGATTGGCATTCAAAAAAATCAGATGCCTCAGCTTTGATGGACTGATCCTATTTCTTCTTTCTGAGATTATCTGCCCTGTTTTTGAGAAGATTCTCTCTGAAGGAACCGATGTTGCCACAATACACAGTCTCCCTTCCATCACCTTCGCCAGGCGTGGAAAGACTGAGGCCTTGGCCTGCCACCAGCTCAGTGGGTCTTCTGCTCGTTGGATGATGGGCTCCTCAAGATAAGACCTCACCTCCAGTATAGCATCAGCTGTAGGATTTCTTCTTGTAGCATCTCCTGTAGCTCTTTCATCAAAAAGCCTCCAAACAACAGAGGTTTGTGGTTCCTCATACACTTGGCCTTCTAATGGCGGAGCTGGCTGGCTGCTAGGGGTGCATCTTGCTGCTGCACTAATTCTCTGAAGTGCCTCATCAACAGCTCTGTTGTCATTGAATGCAAGTTTTTTAAACCTAGGATCCAATAATGTGGTTTCTGAGTGGACAGTGTTGTACTCCATACGCAGAAATTTCCAGTCCATGGCTGAACAAAGAGCTGCAACCAATTCTTTCCCTTTCTGCATGGTTACAGTCTGTTGGGCTGTCACACGCTGCAAACCTTTGCATAGCAGGAGCATTTTTGAGGCAGAAACATAGCTGAGGGAGAGAAACAGCAACTTTTAAAATGAAGCTTTTTTTAAAGTATGTGGCATATTATATGTGGCACATTATACTGTATTGTTTCTGCAATGTATAATAGTGACTGAATGGTAGTAGTGAAAAAAAATGGTCCAAGGTACCTGTCTGCACTTATTTCCACAGTCACCTCCTCAAATGGTTGCAGGACGGTGCAGACCTCTTTCACCAGCTCCCATTCCTCTTGACATAGAGCATCAACTGGTGCGTTGATGAGGGCCAGGGTGGAGATGATGGCATCTTTTGTTTCAAGAATTCGTTTCAACATATAAAATGTTGAGTTCCACCTGGTGGCACACTCTTGTTTGGGCCTCAGTTCAGGCATCCCCATCTGGCACTGTGTGGACTTTAGCCTCTGTGTTGCAACTGTGCTTTTGTGGAAAAACTCCACAACAGCCTTCACCTTATCCACGGTTGGTTTGACCACCTTTAGGGCATCTCTAATCATGAGGTTTAGTGTATGTGCCAGACATGGGTGATGGGTCCACTTAAGAATTTTTATGGCTTTGGTGATGTTTGCTGCATTGTCACTCACACAGCACACTACTTTGTCCTCTACTTGCCACTCTTTTGCCACTCTTACTAGCTCATCTGCTAGGTTTTCTTCAGTGTGTCTCTCTGTGAACTCAAAGCAGTCCAAAAGGCAAGATGTCATCTTGTAATTTTCAATGAAATGGCAAGTGACAGCCATGAAAGAGCAGGTTGTTCTGGAGGTCCAGCAGTCAGTTGTCAGGCAAACTGATGGAGCTTGTTTCACCCTTACTTGCCATAATGCCCGTTCTGTGTCATATAGTTTAGGTATTGTTGTTTGGGACAATGTTTTTCTACTGGGAAGAGTGTATGTGGGATTTAAAGTTTTGACAACTTTTAAAACCTCTGTCCTCCACAATTGAAAAGGGTTGGAAATCAGTAGCTATCATTTTAGCTAGCTCTACATCAATGCTGTGCTGTTTGGATGGGGTCATCACTTTGGGTATAAACTGGCTTATTTTGCTTTGAGCTGCAGTAGGAGAGGTTATACCTGCATGTGTGGGGAAGCCAGTAGATGCTGCTGCAGTTGCTGTTTTTTGGGGATGAGACACACCAGGATCTGTAGATGGGGTGCTAGCTTGCCCTCTCTCCTCTAACTGCACTGTAGGATGGACAGTTCTCATATGTCTATGCAGGTTTGTGGTGGAACCTGCTCTTAAAGTAATTTTCATCTTGCAGTGAACGCACTCTGCTTTGTTGTTTCCATTGTCTTTAAACTGGAGCCAGATGCTGCTTCTCTTTCGGGTGTCACTCATAGTTACGACTCACACACTCTCCTCACCGCTATCTGACAGACAGTGTCGTTATTAACGTTGTTACGACTCATTAACTTGCAGTGGAGTGCCGCTTCACTTCACCCCCCTCTCTGTTTTTACATAATGGTATGATCCCATATCCTCACATCTGATTGGCCGCGATGCGATTGCTGACCAATCAAAACAAAGTTCTGCCTGTAAGCACGCAGCGAAAGGAAAAAAACTGGGAGCCGGCTCTCACTCGATGCGAGCCGGCTCTTCTGATTCACTACAAAGCATCGGCTCTCAGAGCCGCATCTTTTGCGCATGACACATCACTACTCTCCGGCAGGTGGCGTAGTTTCGTTTTTCCCGCTCATCAAGCGAGGAGTTTTTGTATGGAGGTCAACGAGTGTCGAATTTGCTAAAAAAAATATATTTAATGGCTTCTTTGTTATGTTAGGTTTATTTGATCGATTATACGTTTCGTAAAGGTTATACTGTTACGAGTGTACTGGTAAGTAGGTCACGTGACATCCGGGCAACTTTGAGAAAAAACCCATTATATAAGACTTGTCTCGAGCTGGCTATGCATATTTTGCCGTGTTCAAAACAACTGGGAACTCGGAAAAATACAGGGTCAAATCATGACGTCAGTGATCTTCAGGTCGGAAGCACTAGAAAGAGGCCCGAGATCCACAGTTGGAATTACAAATTGGTTTACCGTTCAAATGGATATTACGATAGCTAGTTGTTGGTTTTTGAAGGAGTAGCTGGGTTTGTGTTGTCGTGAACTCGTAGCTAGACATCAACGCTTAGGCCAAGGTTAAGCAGCGAGTCGAGTAAATGTGGCGAAGACGAAAGGTCCGAATGTGCTAAAATAGTGTCGAAACTGGAACAAAAAAGAAAACCGTGTGTAAATGATAATGAATCGCATATTGTTGGGATGCGTTTATTAAACAAGGATGCATATGTGGGAAACCCTATTGAAGTATCAAAAAATGTGAAATATGCGATAAAGTGGAGTATGTCAGAGTGACCAGGAGTGGTCTTATGATTAAATGTGTTTCTAATGAGCAGAGGAAGATTGCAATAGGCCTTAAAAGAATCAGGACAACAGAAATATCGTGTTTTGAACTTAAGAGTAGAGCACCCGTTAAAGGAGTGATTTCAGGGGTGACGACGGATGTTCAGGTTGAATCATTGGAAGAGAATTCCTGGTGTGGTTGGTGCCCGGCGTCTGACCCGCTGGGTGAATGGGGGGGAAAAAGAGGAAAGTCTGTCGGTATTGTTGTTTTTGATGATGAGAAAATACCTACACATGTAAAACTTGGATATGTAATACATGCAGTGAGAGCCTTCGTTCCCAAACCATTGCAGTGTACACATTGTAAAGGATTTGGTCATGTTGCAATTGTGTGTAGACTTAGTACAATAAAGAAAAATTTTTAGAAGGACGGTGTTGCAATTGTGGTGGGGATCATGATCCTGAGTTCATGGACTGCCCTGTAAGAGCGATGGAAATCGAGGTGGCAAAGGTTAGAGCGGTTAACAGAATCTCATGTGCGGAGGCAATTAAGAGAATTAAGGAAACAAGTGATTATAGGGAAGATATGGTAGTGAAAGCAAAATATAAGGTAGTGGATATAATACAGCCTGTTGTAAATGTTTGTTGCCAGAATAAAGACACCATGTGTGTTAAAGTAGATTTTGTTGCGTTCATTGCCACAGTTGTAAACTGTACAGCTCAAAGAAACTGGACATTATTGTGGCTGCGGCAGAAACGTTTTTGTGAATGAAGAATTTTACTTCTGAAGATTTACATGGAGTACTGGCGACGGAAGATCCGCCCTCAGGCTTCCCTTGAGCCCGTGTAGGGATCAGATATGTTTACAGAAAATATATTTGAGTAGTGTTTATTTTTGGGGGTTTTGGATTGTTATGGTAATATATATATTATTATTATTATTTTATTAGGATGGATTAAGTTAGTATCACTATTACATATGGATGTATTTATAACAAATAAAATAAACACATTTGGTTGATACAAACCGTCCTGTTGGTGGCGGCAATACACCTTTTGGGTGTAATCCGCCATAAAATCCAAAGAAGAAGAAAAGTCACGACCGGGAGGTATAAGGTGGTCCCGGCTCCAGGGACATGCAATGCCATATTTGGACATGCTCTACTCTCATTGGTCCTAACGATTTCTTTACGTTTTTTTGCGACACAGCCGTCAAGACATCATGGATGAGATTAATGGATCATCAGAAATGGGTATAGATAGATGGATATCAGGGTAAAGAGTGTTAGGAGTAGTTTTATACTATAAATACCTCCTCCATGGTCCATACATTCACACCAAAGGATTGGGATAACCTGGTTTGGTTGTCAATTGTTCTATGTAGTTGTAGTCACTCACCTGTATGTCATTGTAAAGCATGTGTGTGTGCCCTTCTGTGTTCAGTAGAGAACAACATAGAACCCCACAGTGGAGGTGTCATAATACCCATAAAACCTAGTGGTCAAACAGGAAATTGGTTCCAATAGTTTTTTCACCATTTATCTTTCCCATAGGGAATTTTAGAAATTAAAATAAGGGCTGGGTTTTGTGTAGGCTTACCCTGCCGTGAAGTTTTGATAACCATGTAAATCTCTCGGACAAGGTGACTTTTATAAATATAATCATCTCTTAAGTCTCAAATTCGAAAATGCTAATTAGACTACAAATTATTGTAAACTCCTGCACGTCCTCTCTAGCTGACACCTTTGCTAACAGGTATTGTGTCAATTTAAAACTTGCACAAGACAGTTCACAGAATTGTCCTTTTAATGAAATTTAACCAATTTATTCATTACTAAATTTAGCTAACATTAGATAGTTGGGTCATTCCAGAATTGGAGGACATTTTCTGTCCTACCCATGAAATTTCAAATAATCCATGCCCAAAATACTAAAACATGCACTTGTTGTGTAAATTAAAAAGTGATTCCAAAATTATTTAAAATACCAAATAGCTCACGAGCACCCCCTAAAATTACATTTTTCTCTTTTCCCACCTTCTTGATGACCAACTTGCACATCAAATATAACAGTTGATATACTGTATGTCTCTTGTAATTGTTCAATTTTTTTGTTTAATCATCAACATATTTTAAATGATATCAATTATGCAATGAAGTTGTGTCCCACAACATGCATGCAGCCCTGTTACCAAAACCTATTTAGCTTGGAAGAGGAAGAGAAAAAACAGTGAGTCACATGACACAGAGGAAATGACATCATCAAGCCATTTGCTAACACCATGGGTAGACCAAAGGTAAGTCCTCTCTTCTATTTTTTATATTTTTCCAGTCTTTTCAGCCTTGATTAAGTGTGTCACTCTAACCAACACAACCCTGGTACTCATATTATCAGAATAAGACGTATTAATTTAAAAGTTTTCTGTTTTTATTTATATAACTAAGTTTGTCCTCTACCTTGACATTAACGCTACATTCCATATCTAGCATCTATTCCTTAGAAAAAGCTAACATTAGCATTGATTACAACCTTGTTACTATAATTCAAGAAACAGTGTTGAACTACAGTAACAGGGGTGTAATATGCTTTCTCACGGGCCCTGAAGCTGAACCTCCCTGCAAATTAATTTGCAGTCCATATTGACTTCTCTGAGAACTACGGCTGCAGCGCTCAAGTACAAGCTGTCCATTTTGGTGCATCACACCAACAGGCCACTTCTGCACTGTATCGGCATCCAGACTAAAGGGACCACCTGCCATATGGCAACACCTGGAGCCCATCCTGAGGGAAATCCGAGAGAGATGCCCGGATGAGACATCCATCCATTTTTTTTAGCATCGGTCCCTGCACACAGTACAAGCAATAGGCCAATGTTTGTCCATTGAATATTTGAGCAGATTCAGTTTGTGGTCTTGTTGACATGTTTATTTTTTGTCATTCATAATCATCCTGTTGATCCTTCTTCGAAAAGATATATAAAATATTATTAAACAACATTCCTGTGGTCCTGGGTATTTATCATGATCTACAATCAAAAGTAATGTGATCCATTCAACCCTGTTACTTTGCGCAACCCTCTTACTCTAATTTCAACATGTAGCTTGCATGTAGTCCTGTGTAACTCAGATGGTAGAGCATGGCGCTTGCAATGCCATGGTTGTATGCACTAACTAACTGTAAGTCATTCTGGATAAGAGCGTCTACTAAAATGTAAATGTAACCATGTTACCATATAATTTTTTATTAAGATATTCTTAAATGATTTTAACCTATTGTCCTTTTAATAGTTTGAATGATTACAGTATATGCGTAACGTATTTGAGCAAATATTTGAACATAAATACTGAAATTAGTAAAAAAAAAAAATGTGACTATTGAAAAGTTAGGCAAGATAGAGTCAAGTCTTATCTGAATTAAATGAGAATTCAATGTGAATGTGACTTTCTTTACTTAATGGTAAAGGATTTATTAAACAGTATTTTAAGCCTAAACCTAAACTGGACGAATCAAATTATTTGACAGTTTATTACCTTTTTTTCTTAAATACATAACAGAAAATGATCAAATAAAGGGTTCATTTTTCAAAAGTGTTGATGCCTACATTGTCCTCCAATTCTGGAATTGTCACAGTTAGGATTGATGGGACGATACACAGAGCGCTGGTGGAGCGTCATTCCTTTTTATTTTCGGATATGGTCTCACAAGGCACGAAAATACAAAAGGAGAGAGAAACACATGAAACTAACAAAACTAAACACAGTGACTTACGTTGTGTGCTGCTCGCAGTGCAGACAAACGAACAATGATCCACACACAGGTGGAAATGTGTGGAGCCTATATACTATCCCCAATCAGAGACAACGCTAGACAGCTGTCTCTGATTGGGGATGATAATCTCCCTAGTTAGGGTGTGATGACTTGGTTGTGTGCCTCTCTCCTCCCCTAGGTGGGAGTAAGAGGCCTTACCACAACCAAGCCATCACAGTACCCCCCCCCCCAAGGTGCGGACTCCCGATCGCACAATAAATCCCCCCTCTCCTGAAAGGAAAAAACAAAAAAAAATGTCCAAAAAACTAGGGGGGACATGGCGGGGTACTGAGATGGTTGCTGGTGGAGGCTCCGGTTCTGGTTCCGGGCGTGGCGCAAGCTCTGAGAGTAGCTTCTCTCCTACCTCTCTGTTGCACGCCCGGTCCAGTCCGGACCCCAGCGCGATGGTTCCCCTCTCAGTACTCCCGCCATTTACCAAGTCCTGTCTGGACCCTGGTGTGGGAGCCCTCGACCCTGGAGAGGGGCTGACCACCGGCCCCGGACTGGGCACCGGTGGAGCGGACTGCTCCGGCACTGGAGCGACGCATACGACCGGCCCCGGACTGGGCACCGGTGGAGCGGACTGCTCCATCACTGGAGCGACGTAGACGACCGGCCCCGGACTGGGCACCGGTGGAGCGGACTGCTCCGGCACTGGAGCGACGTAGATGACCGGCCCCAGACTGGGCACCGGTGGAGCGGGCTGCTCCGGCACTGGAGCGACGCAGATGACCGGCCCCGGACTGGGCACCGGTGGAGCGGACTGCTCCGGCACTGGAGCGACGTAGATGACCGGCCCCGGACTGGGCACCGGTGGAGCGGACTGCTCCGGCACTGGAGCGACGCAGATGACCGGCCCCGGACTGGGCACCGGTGGAGCGGGCTGCTCCGGCACTGGAGCGACGTAGATGACCGGCCCCGGACTGGGCACCGGTGGAGCGGACTGCTCCGGCACTGGAGCGACGTGGACGACCGGCCCCGGTCTGGGCACCGGTGGAGCGGACTGCTCCAGCACTGGAGTGACGCAGACGGCCGGACCCGGATGGGGCTCCGGTGGAGGTTCAGGTCTGCTCACCTTCCCCGGAGGTCTCGGGCTGCTGACCCTCCCCGGGGACCTCGGGCTGCTGACCGTCACCGGGGACCTCGGGCTGCTGACCGTCACCGGGGACCTCGGGCTGCTGACCGTCACCGGGGACCTCGGGCTGCTGACCGTCACCGGGGACCTCGGGCTGCTGACCGTCACCGGGGACCTCGGGCTGCTGACCGTCACCGGGGACCTCGGGCTGCTGACCGTCACCGGGGACCTCGGGCAGCTGACCTTCACCGGAGGCCTCGGGCAGCTGGCCTTCACCGGAGACCTCGGGCTGGACGCCGTGCCCACCCTGGGCACCGACGTAGAGGTGGTTTTCAGCCCTGTCGCAGGTCTGGCTGTCGACCCCAGACTGGGCACCGACGCGCTATGGAGCTCCTGCTCCACAGCGGGGCTGAACGTCGTGCCCACCCTGGGCACCGATGCAGAGATGGTTTCCAGCCCTGTGGTTGGGCTGGCTGTCGGCCCCAGACTGGGCACCGACGCGCTATGGAGCTCCTGCTCCACAGCGGGGCTGAACGTCGTGCCCACCCTGGACACCGACGCAGAGATGGTTTCCAGCCCTGTGGTTGGGCTGGCTGTCGGCCCCAGACTGGGCACCGACACGCTATGGAGCTCCTGCTCCACAGCGGGGCTGAACGTCGTGCCCACCCTGGGCACCGACGCAGAGATGGTTTCCAGCCCTCTGGTTGGGCTGGCTGTCGGCCCCAGACTGGGCACCGACGCGCTATGGAGCTCTGCTCCACAGCGGGGCTGAACGTCGTGCCCACCCTGGACACCGACGCAGAGATGGTTTCCAGCCCTGTGGTGGCGACCGTCGCGGTAGCGTCCGTGCGAGGGGTAGGCACGGGGCGTACTGGACTGGGGACACGCACCATAGGTCTGGTGCGAGGAGCTGGCACGGGTCGCACCGGGCTGGAGATACGCACCATAGGTTGGGTGCGAGGAGTAGGCACAGACCGTACCGGGCTGGGGGAACGCACCACTGGTCTGGTGCGAGTAGCTGGAACGGGCTGTACCTGGCTGGGGAAACGCACCGTTAGGTCGGTGCGTTGAGCTGGCTCGGGTCGCGCCGGGCTGGGGAAACGCACCATAGGTTGGGTGCGAGGAGCAGGCACAGACCGTACCAGGCTGGGGGAACGCACCACTGGTCTGGTGCGAGTAGCTGGAACGGGCTGTACCTGGCTGGGGAAACGCACCGTTGGATCGGTGCGTTGAGCTGGCACGGGTCGCGCCGGGCTGGGGAAACGCACCATAGGTTGGGTGCGAGGAGCAGGCACAGACCGTACCGGGCTGGGGGAACGCACCACTGGTCCGGTGCGAGTAGCTGGAACGGGCTGTACCTGGCTGGGGAAACGCACCGTTGGGTCGGTGCGTTGAGCTGGCACGGGTCGCGCCGGGCTGGGCAAACGCACCATAGAGCTGGTGCGCGGAGCAGGCGCGGGCCGTACCGGGCTATTGTTGCGCACCGATGGTTTGGTGCGCTGAGTCGGTCTCCTCCTCCTCCGACTCTGGACCGGCGCTGGAGGCACCGGACTGGGAACTGACGCTGGAGCACGACTGTGCCTGTCGTCCCTACTCCAACGCCAATCCCCATCCTGTGAGGGTTCCTCCGGGAACCCCCACGAGTGAGGGAACAGAAGCACATCGCTGTCGTCTTCCTCCGACTCCTCTCTGTACTCCTGCTCCCACGGCTGTAGGGGCTCCTCCTGGAACCCCCACGAGTGCAGTGGTCGGGGCTCTTCTCCCTCGATCCCCGACCACCCCCATAGCCCCCCCCCAAAATCAGTTTGGGGGTTTTTCTGGGCTCCAAGCTGGTCCTTCGCTTTAGCCCGGTAACGTTTCCCCCGTCTTCGGCGCCTCTGCTCCGGACACCAGCCCTCCTCCACCGCACGATAATGGGAGTGTTCCTCCTCCGTAATTTTCCCCATACCGAGGAGGATGTCTCCCAAAGTTATCCCCCGTTGCGTCCCAGGGTGGTGGATCATTCTGTCACAGTTAGGATTGATGGGACGATACACAGAGCGCTGGTGGAGCGTCATTCCTTTTTATTTTCGGAGATGGTCTCACAAGGCACGAAAATACAAAAGGAGAGAGAAACACATGAAACTAACAAAACTAAACACAGTGACTTACGTTGTGTGCTGCTCGCAGTGCAGACAAACGAACAATGATCCACACACAGGTGGAAATGTGTGGAGCCTATATACTATCCCCAATCAGAGACAACGCTAGACAGCTGTCTCTGATTGGGGATGATAATCTCCCTAGTTAGGGTGTGATGACTTGGTTGTGTGCCTCTCTCCTCCCCTAGGTGGGAGTAAGAGGCCTTACCACAACCAAGCCATCACAGGAATGACCCAGTTAATCCAGAGATTCTTGCCTTGATTAGACAGTCTCGTCCAGATCATCATGGCATTTGTAGTTCTTTATGATAGCCACATTAGCAACTAATTAGCATTTCATTTTGGGGGTGTAAATACAGGTGAATATATTGATAAAAGTCACCTTGTCATAGAGAGATTTACATGGTTATCAAAACGTCACGTCAGGGTAAACCTACACAAAACATTTTAAGTGTTTCTAAAATTAATGGTGGAAAAACGATTGGAACCATTTCCTTGTTTGAACGCTAGGTTTTATGAGTATTATGACTCATACTGTGGTAATCTATTGTCGACAGTTCAGATATACTGTACGTTTATTGTTTAGATATTACATACATTTTTCTCAGTAAATATATTTCCAAAGGTGCTATTGACATGAAATTTTCACCAGATGTTGGTAACAACCCAAGTAATCCATACAAACAAAGAAACAAATAAGTTCAGAAATTAAGTTATGTGTAATAATGTGAAATGACACAGGGAAAAAGTATTGAACACACTTACTGATATTTATTTAATACTTTGTACAAAAGCCTTTGTTGGTAATGACAGCTTCAAGACGCCTCCTGTATAGAGAAACTAGTCGCATGCATTGCTCTGGTGTGATTTTGGCCCATTCTTCCACACAAACAGTCTTCAAATCTTGAAGGTTCCGTGGGCCTCTTCTATGAATTTAAGTCAGGTGATTGGCTGGGCCATTCTTGCAGCTTTATTTTCTTTCTTTGAAACCAATTGAGAGTTTCCTTGGCTGTGTGTTTGGGATCATTGTCTTGCTGAAATGTCCACCCACGTTTCATCTTCATCATCCTGGTAGATGGCAGCAGATTTTTGTCAAGAATGTCTCGGTAAATTTGCCCATTCATCCTTCCTTCAATTATGTGAAGTTTGCCAGTACCATTTGCTGAAAAGCAGCCCCACACCATGATGTTCCCACTGTTGGTATGGTGTTTTTAGGGTGATGTGCAGTGCTATTTCTCCTCCAAACATGGTGTGTATTATGACATCCAAACAGTTCAATTTTGCTCTCATCTGACCACACTATATTCTCCCAGTATTTCACTGGCTTTTCCAAATGTTGTGCAGCAAACTTTAAACGAGCTTCAATATGCTTTTTTTCCAGAAA
Source organism: Thymallus thymallus (assembly GCA_023634145.1). NCBI lineage: Eukaryota > Metazoa > Chordata > Actinopteri > Salmoniformes > Salmonidae > Thymallus > Thymallus thymallus. The sequence goes on from CM042406.1 coordinate 18,696,460, forward strand.
TGGAGTCTTGCGTGGTGAGCGTGCATACAGGCCATGGCGGTGGAGTGCATTACTTACTGTTTTCTTTGAGACAACAGTACCTGCTAATTGCAGGTCTTTTTGAAGCTCTCCACAAGTGGTCCTTGGCTCTTGGACAACTCTTCTGATTATTCTTTTCACTCCTCTGTCAGAAATCTTACGAGGAGCACCTGGTCGAGGCAAATTTATGGTGAAATGATTGTCTTTCCACTTCCGTATTATGGCCCCAACAGTGCTCACTGGAACATTCAGAAGCTTAGAAATGCGCCTTTAACCAATGCCATCATTATGTTTTGCAACAATTAGGTTGCGAAGGTCTTGAGACAGCTCTTTGCTTTTACCCATCATGAGATGTGTCTTGTGTGACACCTTGTCAATGAGACCTTTTTGTAGGCCATCAGTTGGGACTGAACCAGCTGATATTAATTTGCACTGACAGGGGGCTGGATTGCTTTTTAATTACTGATAGTTTTCAGCTGTTGTCTTGGCTTTCCATGCCTTTTTGCACCTCCCTTTCTTCATGTGTTCAATACTTTTTCCCTGTGTCATTTCACATTATTACACATAACTTAATGTCTGAACTTATTTGTTTTGGTTTCTTTGTATGTATGTATTACTTGGGTTGTTACCAACATCTGGTGAAAAGTTCATGTCAATAGAACCTTTGGAAATATATTTACTGAGAAAAATGGCTGAAATTAGAATTTGGTGTACCAAAACAAGTGCAAATGATTAGAAAACATTAGAGAGAAACTTAGGAGGTTCCATTCTTCCATAAAGATAAGAAAATCGGTCTGGTTTGGTCTTAACCATATGGGTTTATTTGGTGAAAACATCAGCCCAAGAGCTGACCCAGATATGCTCATAGAAGTCTCTAAGAACCCCAGGGTAACATCAAGGGGTCTACAGGCCTCTCTTCCCTCAATCAATGTCGAATTACATGTGTACACTGTCAGAAAGAGACAAACTTGGCCTACATGGGAGGTCAGGTAGGAAGAAGCCTCTGCTCTCAAAAAAGAATACAAAAAAGAACACAACTGACTTTACCCAGGTGTTGTTTTAGCCATTTTATGTGATTGTAAAGGTAGGGGTGTACTAACGTTTTCCCCATAAGGAAAAGGCATTTTTGTTTGTTTTAATTGCATAATATTTTAAAAGTTATTTTTATTATTTGTGTGAGTTTTTAAATTGGATAACCTTTATCTGTCAATAGTGTTTAAGTGAAGATTACATATCCATCTGTCCAAATATGTAAAAAAAAAAAAAAAAAGAAAAGAGAACTTTCCAGGGGGTGTACTTACTTTTTCACATGACTGTATGTGCCAGAACAATAATGTTAGGCTACCTGGATTTCATTGATCATTTTCATATTTCAGATAGTCCTAGTTTGGATGGCTTTTGGCTAGGTCTACTGGCTATACAGTTGAAGTCGGAAGTTTACATACACCTTAGCAAAAAACATTTAAACAATTTCTGAAATTTAATCCTAGTAAAAATTCCCTGTCTTAGGATCACCACTTTATTTTAAAAATGTGAAATGTCAGAATAATAGTTGAGAGAATGATTCATTTCAGCTTTTATTGATTTCATCACATTCCCAATGGGTCAGAAGTTTACATACCCTCAATTAGTATTTGGTAGCATTGCCTTTAAATTGTTTAACTTGGGTCAAACGTTTCGGGTAGCCTTCCACAATCTTGGGTGAATTTTGTCCCATTCCTCCAGAACTGGTGTAACTGAGTCAGGTTTGTAGGCCTCCTTGCTGACACACGCTTTTTCAGTTCTGCCCACAAATGCTCTATAGCATTAAGGTCGGGGCTTTGTGATGGCCACTCAAATACTTTGTTGTCCTTAAGCCATTTGCGACCAAGCTTTAACTTCCTGACTGATGTCTTGAGATGTTGCTTCAATATATCCACATAGATTTCTTTCCTCATGATGCCATCTATTTTGTGAAGTGCAGTCCTACCTGCAGCAAAGCACCCCCACAACATGATGCTGCCACCCCCGTGCTTCACGGTCGGGATGGTGTTCTTCGACCTGAAAGCCTCCCCCTTTTTCCTCCAAACATAATGATGGTCATTATGGCCAAACAGTTATATTTTTGTTTAATCAGACCAGAGGACATTTCTTCAAAAAGTACGATCTTTGTCCCCATGTGCAGTTGCAAACCGTAGTCTGGCTTTTTTATGGCGGTTTTGGAGCAGTGGCTACTTCCTTGCTGAGCGGCCTTTCAGGTTATGTCGATATAGGACTTGCCAAAGTAGACTTGCCAAAACTATAGTTTGTTAACATGAAATCTGTGGAGTGGTTGAAAAATGAGTTTTAATGACATCAACCTAAGTGTATGTGTACTTCCGACTTCAACTGTATGTCTGAAGATAGCTGTAACATCACACTGCCTTCATTATTATATGATGAAGATGAATCATTCTGGCAAATCATTACAATATTTGTGAGGAAGAATGGGGATACCTAGTTGGCAACGAGCACTCCGGGAGGCAGGTGGCCCTCCAAAGTGATAGCGCGTGGTCTAGACAAACCATGCTTTCCATCCGTCTCTTGCAACCTCTGCTGCATAGAAGTAGGGTAGGCATATTATACTATTTTCTCTGGACTCCAGAGAAGTGACATAATACACCTTGTTGATATTGGCTGCTAACATGAATGACTTTCAAAAGAAGAAGAGACTTGCTCGGGCCAGGAAACACGAGCAATGGAAATTAGACTGGTGGAAATCTGTCCTTTGGTCTGATGAGTCCAAATTTGAGATTTTAGGTTCCAACCGCTGTGTCTTTGTGAGATGCAGAGTAGGGGATCTCTGCATGTGTAGTTCCCACCATGAAGCATGGAGGAGGAGGTGTGGGGGGGCTTTGCTGGTGACACTGTCGTGATTTATTTAGAATTCAAGGCACACTTAACCAGCATGGCTACCACAGCATTCTGCAGCAATTCACCATCCCATCTGGTTTGCGCTTAGTAGGATTATCATTTGTTTTTCAACAGGACAATGACCCAACACACCTCCAGGTGATGTAAGGGCTATTTGACCAATAAGGAGAGTGATGGATGGATGGATGGATGGATGGATGGATGGATGGATGGATGGATGGATGGATGGATGGATGGATGGATACAACAACAAAACACAGGGCAGGTGCAAAATGCCACAACGAAAGTACACAAAAGACAGATACACGGTACATGATACATAGAGCGGCAGTATAGAAATACAAGATATCTGGAGTGCAAAAAAAGCTATAAAAAGACTGCATAGTATGGGTGGTTGGCTGAATATGTACACTATACATTGGTGGATGTTGGATGGTTAACTATACTATACAGGTCGATGGCAGAGAAATACTTCAGTAGCTAAAAATGCACATGATATGAGCGAGGGTAATAATAATTTACTTAATAGACAGACTGGCTAAATGAACAGGTAAGTGAATATTTTGCATGGTTAAATTAGCTGTACAGGTAAATATACTGTTATATTTACAGATAAGTGAATACTTGCATGGTTACATAAACTGTACAGGTAAATGACAGGAAGAGATACTTAAATAGCTAAATGTGTGTATGATATGATTTGGGGTAATAATAGTAATTCCCTTAAAATACAGTCCTTAGTGCGCAGGGTTTAACTACAGACAACTGCACATATTGCACATTCGATATACTAAAAACAATGAGAAAAGGTGCAACTGACAGGATACTAATATGCATTCCTGAGTGAATGACTACGTAAGTTAGGTCCAAGAATTACTTGCAATATTGCACGTGATATGATATAACAACTGTACATGAGTATGTATATACAGACCTGCATGAATAAATAGGTCCTGAGTGAATGAGTGATGACGGACCAGAGTTACTCACGGATGGATGCATAATTGTTAAACTAGGTCCTAGCACCCCAACAGTTCCAGATCTATGTTGCCGACGGCATGACACCCCGGTGAGGCATTATATAGTCTAATAGCCGCCGGCAGGAAGGACCTCCTGGAGCGCTCTCTGGCACACCGTGGTGGGATCAGTCTGTGACTGAAAGCGCTCCTCTGCGTCATAACCATGGCGTGCAGAGGGTGGGTGACGTTGTCCATGATGGCCAGAAGTTTGGCCAGGATCCGTCTCTCCGCCACCTCCTCTAGAGTGTAAAGGCTTATCCCCAGGACAGAGCTAGCCTTCCTGATCAGCTTATTTACCTGAGAAGCATCACCGGGTCACTTGGGTGGGAGGGGTAGGATGGTATTTATTTTTGGTATATTTTCCAATTCATCTTGTTTTTTGTTTTACTTGTTATGTTGGAATACATTTGCATAGCATTTATTGTTACATTGTAGGTCTGTGCATGTACATGAAATGAGTATCATGGGATATGCACGTGCGCTGACAAAGCATTTGTCATTTGTCCTATTCTTCCAATTGATTGAATAATAATAATAATAATCAAAAAAATAAAAGGAGATAGGAGGAGACATATTTTAGCACTCGTGTAACATAATATTCCCATCAATATCACCAATGTCTCCTCTTCGGGTTTTTCTATTTCTATGTTACAATATTCTATTTAGTACATCACTGGGTCTGAGCACCCTGCCACCCAGGACCTCTAAATCAGGCGGTGTCAGAGGAAGGCCCAGATAATTGCCAAAGACTTCAGCCAACAAAGCCATAGACTGTTCACTCTGCTACCGTACGGTACCGAGGGATCAGCTCTCGAAACAACAGGCTGCGAGACAGCTTCTACCCCCAAGCCGCTAAATAGCCATAAGGTTATTAAATAGTTAATGAAATGGTTACTCGGAGTATCTGCATTGACTAAATCTTGCACTGACTCTATACATACTCTATGTACACTCACACTACACTGACACTCACACAAAACCCACATACATTCACATACACTACATATGCACACACAGATAACACACACGTACCCTTGTACATTGATCTGGTACTGGCACTCCCTGTATATAGCTTAATTCTTATGTATTTTTATTCCTTTTGTGTAACTATTTTTATTTTGTATTATTATTCTTAAACTCTGCATCGTTGTGAAGGGCTCGTAAGCAAGCATTTTACAGTAAAGTCTACACTGTTGTAATCAGCTCATGTGACAAATACGTGTTTTTTTATTTTGTTTGTCCCTTCGTAATGGTTAATTCTGAGAGCGGCTGCTGGGTAGCAATGTTGATCAATTGTGCCATCTAGAGTATGGAGTGCTGCATCAGATGACCTGGCCTCCACAATCACCCGACTTCAACCCAATTGAGATGGTTTGGGATGAGTTGGACCGCAGAGTGAAGGAAAAGCAGCCAACAAGTTCTCAGCATATGTGGAACTCCTTCAAGACTGTTAGATAAGCATTCCAGGTGAAGCTGGTTGAGAGAATGCCAAGAGTGTGCAAAGCTGTCATCAAGGCAAAGGGTGGCTACTTTGAAGAATCTAAAATATAAAAAAAATATTTTGATTTGTTTAAAACTTTATGGTTACTACATGATTCCATTTGTGTTAATTCATAGTTTTGGTGTCTTCACTATTATTCTACAATGTAGAAAATAGTAAAAATAAAGAAAAACCCTTGAATGAGTAGGTGTGTATCAGCGTACAGGTGAGACCCAGGCACAGACAACATTGGAATAACAAATGTTTATAAATGTTTATAGGTGGGTGGAGACAAATCACAAAGACAGGTGAAACAGATCAGGGTGTGACAGTGTGTCCAAACTTTTGACTGGTACTGTATGTAAAAAAGGTATTTCTGTTTTTTATTTTTAATACATTTGCAAAAATTCATAACCCGTTTTCGCTTTGTCATTATGGGGTATTGTGTGTAGATTGATGAGGAAAACAATTAATTTAATTAATTTTCGAACAAGGCTGTAACATAACAACATTTGGAAAAAGTAAAGGGGTCTGAATACTTTCCGAATGCTCTGTAAGTTGCCACTGGGCCGTCATTGTATCTGTGAAATCATTCAATCATCTCACGACCAATGGACCATTTCACTGATGTCCAGAGGCATGCAGTGTAAAATGTTGTACAGAATGTTCATGGTTATACAGTGGGGAGAACTACTAAGTAGTTGTTAGTAAAAAATGTAAAAAAAGATGTAAAAATATATATACAGTGGGGAGAACAAGTATTTGATACACTGCCGGTTTTGCAGGTTTTCCCACTTACAAAGCATGTAGAAGTCTGTAATTTTTATCATAGGTACTCTTCAACTGTGAGTGACGGAATCTAAAGCAAAAATCCAGAAAAACACATTGTATGATTTTAAAGTAATTAATTTGCATTTTATTGCATGACATAAGTATTTGATACATCAGAAAAGCAGAACTTTATATTTGGTACAGAAACCTGTTTGCAATTACAGAGATCATACGTTTCCTGTAGTTCTTGACCAGGTTTGCACACACTGCAGCAGGGATTTTGGCCCACTCCTCCATACAGACCTTCTCCAGATCCTTCAGGTTTCGGGGCTGTCGCTGGGCAGTAAGGACTTTCAGGACCCTCCAAAGATTTTCTATTGGGTTCAGGTCTGGAGACTGGCTAGGCCACTCCAGGACCTTGAAATGCTTCTTACAGAGCCACTCCTTAGTTGCCCTGGCTGTGTGTTTCGGGTCGTTGTCATGCTAGAAGACCCAGCCACGACCCATCTTCAATCCTCTTACTGAGGGAAGGAGGTTGTTGGCCAAGACCTCGCGATACATGGCCCCATCCATCCTCCCCTCAATACGGTGCAGTCGTCCTGTCCCCTTTGCAGAAAAGCATCCCCAAAGAATGATGTTTCCACCTCCATGCTTCACGGTTGGGATGGTGTTCTTGGGGTTGTAATCATCCTTCTTCTTCCTCCAAACACGACGAGTGGAGTTTAGACCAAAAAGCTCTATTTTTGTCTCAACAGACCACATGACCTTCTCCCATTCCTCCTCTGGATCATCCAGATGGTCATTGGCAGACTTCAGACGGGCCTGGACATGCGCTGGCTTGAGCAGGGGGACCTTGCGTGCGCTGCAGGATTTTAATCCATGACGGCATAGTGTGTTAGTAATGGTTTTCTTTGAGACTGTGGTCCCAGCTCTCTTCAGGTCATTGACCAGGTCCTGCCGTGTAGTTCTGGGCTGATCCCTCACCTTCCTCATGATCATTGATGCCCCACGAGGTGAGATCTTGCATGGTGCCCCAGACCGAGGGAGATTGACCGTCATCTTGAACTTCTTCCATTTTCTAATAATTGCCCCAACAGTTGTTGCCTTCTCACCAAGCTGCTTGCCTATTGTCCTGTAGCCCATCCAAGCCTTGTGCAGGTCTACAATTTTATCCCTGATGTCCTTACACAGCTCTCTGGTCTTGGCCATTGTGGAGAGGTTGGAGTCTGTTTGATTGAGTGTGTGGACAGGTGTATTTTATACAGGTAACGAGTTCAAACAGGTGCAGTTAATACAGGTAATGAGTGGAGAACAGGAGGGCTTCTTAAAGAAAAACTAACAGGTCTGTGAGAGCCGGAATTCTTACTGGTTGGTAGGTGATCAAATACTTATGTCATGCAATAACATGAAAATTAGTTATTTAAAAATCATACAATGTGATTTTGTGGATTTTTGTTTTAGATTCCGTCTCTCACAGTTGAAGTGTACCTATGATACAAATTACAGACTTCTACATGCTTTGTAAGTAGGAAAACCTGCAAAATCGGCAGTGTATCAAATACTTGTTCTCCCCACTGTAGATATGTTGATTAAGTGCTGTTTCATTCTTATGTGCGTTGTTCATATGTATGAAACACTTTTTAATATAAAAACAAAGAATTACACACCAAGGACTTCATTAGAGACTTTTTAAATGCATTGGTTAAATATTGCTACTGGAGGTGGCCATTACTTATGAGTTCAGAGAGTGTAAAAAAGCTAACCTGGCTCAGATCTGTATGTGCTCTTGCCAACTCCATTGCTCAGGCAAATGTTTGGCATGACATTGACTGACAAGGAGTTGGCATGATAGGCTATGAAAAATATACTCTAGATGGCACAATTGATCAACATTGCTACCCAGCAGCCGCTCTGAGAATTAACCATTACGAAGGGACAAACAAAATAAAAAAACATGTATTTGTCACATGAGCTGATTACAACGGTGTAGACTTTACCGTAAAATGCTTGCTTACGAGCCCTTCACAACGATGCAGAGTTTAAGAATAATAATACAAAATAAAAATAGTTACACAAGAGGAATAAAATACATAAGAATTAAGCTATATACAGGGAGTGCCAGTACCAGATCAATGTACAAGGGTACGTGTGTGTTATCTGTGTGTGCATATGTAGGGTATGTGAATGTGTGTGGGTTTTGTGTGAGTGTCAGTGTAGTGTGTGTGAGTGAGTGAGTGAGTGTGTGTACATAGAGTATGTATAGAGTCAGTGCAAGATTTAGTCAATGCAGATACTCCGGGTAACCATTTCATTAACTATTTAATAACCTTATGGCTATTTAGCGGCTTGGGGGTAGAAGCTGTCTCGCAGCCTGTTGTTTCGAGAGCTGATCCCTCGGTACCGTACGGTAGCAGAGTGAACAGTCTATGGCTTTGGTGGCTGAAGTCTTTGGCAATTATCTGGGCCTTCCTCTGACACCGCCTGATTTAGAGGTCCTGGGTGGCAGGGTGCTCAGACCCAGTGATGTACTAAACAGAAAACATCAATATTGTAACATAGAAATAGAAAAACCCGAAGAGGAGACATTGGTGATATTGATGGGAATATTATGTTACACGAGTGCTAGAATATATCTCCTCCTATCTCCTTTTCTTTTTTTGATTATTATTATTATTATTCAATCAATAGGAAGAATAAACAGCATTGGACAAATGACAAATGCATTGTCAGCGCACGTGCATATCCCATGATACTCATTTCATGTACATGCACAGACCTACAAAGTAACAATAAATGCTATGCAAATGTATTCCACCATAACAAGTAAAACAAAAAACAAGATGAATTGGAAAACATACCCTGCTGTAGGCCCGCGGATCAATTCCCAAAAACAAAAAATATTTTGGTTGTGCATCAGAAGTTTTTCGTTTGTTATATCGGTCACTAGCTAGATGTCTATCCAATTTGCGACACATTTTCATGCAAATATTCTAATATCTGCATAAAGAAAATAGGCTAATTTTCCCAACGGTTGTGTGTTTCCACCACTTGTTGTGGATAACAAACAGTGCGTGATGACATAAAAAATCTTAAATTCAATGTGTTTCCATCGCATGTTCAACTCTACGGATAGTTTTGTCACACAAAAACTGTTGCTTTAAATAACAAATGTGTCTACTCTGGTCTTGGCAAGTGCACTCTATAGCCAACAGCTTGCAGATACAGTGCGGGTAGGCTAGTCTACATGATGAGATTACTATGAATAAGAGCAACAATATTTTTATTTGTCAAACAGCAGTCAAGCATTGATCATCATGTCACCAAAATAAGACCCTTGATATTTATTGGAAATGTGCATCAAGCTCATCACTGTGCACTTTCACCACCCTGTGAAGTTCATCATAATTTATTTAATCTGTAGCTGTCAGGATTTTTTTTATATACGGGTATGACTTTACTCGCATAAAAACTGTGGATGGAAATGCGGTTTGAGACAGTCACTCAATTTCCCCATCAGCTAAAAATGTTCAGATTGTCCAGCTATCTAAACTTGTAGTAATCATTGATTTTGTTAGTCACTCCCACTCAGATATCATATTAAAAACTTCAACATTTGCTCTATGCCCTTGGCAAAATGTGTAGAATTGCAGGAAATTAACTCTAAAATGTAAAAACAAATATGATATCTGCTGTCAACAAATATTTTCGCCCAAAAGCCACTGCGGCCGATCATTATGAGTTTTTGTCGTCCCCACCCCCATCAAAGTTACCCATCCCTGCCCTAGATAGTTGTCACGATGTGGGTGTGGGAATGACCAAGATGCAGCGCAGGGATAGTAGTTCGACATTTTTCTTTATTTATACTATTTATAATTATAATAAAATGTACGAACTACACAAACAAAAATAATTACGAGCGTTTACAAAACAAACCTGCAACGTAATACAAAACGTACTCACTCTTCTTTTCCTCCGTGACTTGCGAAACATACGACAATGACCCACAACCCAGTGTGAAAATTACAAACCTATGTAGGATCCATAATTAGAGACAATGCGCAGCAGCTGCCTCTAATTAGGGATCCAACGCAAACCACCACCAGATACAGAAAGAAAAGACCTGTCAGACTCTGACCATGGTTACATAGAGAAGCAAATAGGCTTCCCTATGGACAGATAAAACACACAAATACATGGGGGGGGTATTTAGGGAGGGAAGATTAGTCCGTCGGTGGAGGTTCTGGCTCCGGCGAAGTGGACAGTTTTCTCCCATGCCCCTCCTTTATAACCGGGCCTGGACTGGGTACCGGTGGGGCAAACGGCTCCGGCCATGGAGCGGGACCATTAACCGGGCCCGGACTGGGCACCGGTGGGGTAAACGGCTCCGGCCATGGAGCGGGGAAAACAACAGGGCCCGGACTGGGCACCGGTGGGGCAAACGGCTGCGGCCATGGAGCGGGGGCAAATAACCAGGCCCGGACTAGGCACTGGTGGTGCAGACTGCTCTGGCACTGGAGCGGAGCAGACGGCCGGACCCGCACTGGGCACCGGTGGAGCAGACTGCTCTGGCACTGGAGCGGAGCAGACGGCCGGACCCGGACTGGGCACTGGTGGAGCGGACTGCTCAGGCACTGGAGCGGAGCAGACGGCCGGACCCGGACTAGGCACCGGTGGAGCGGACTGCTCTGGCACTGGAGCGGAGTAGACGGCCGGACCCGGACTGGGCACCGGTGGAGCGGACTGCTCTGGCACTGGAGCGGAGTAGACGGCTGGACCCGGACTGGGCACCGATGGAGCGGGCTGCTCTGGCACAGGAGCGGAGCAGACGGCCGGACCCGGACTGGGCACTGGTGGAGCGGATTGCTCTGGCTCAGGAGCGGAGCAGACGGCCGGACCCGGACTGGGCACTGGTGGAGCGGATTGCTCTGGCTCAGGAGCGGAGCAGACGGCTGGACCCGGAATGGGCAGCTGTGGAGCGGACTGCTCTGACTCAGGAGCGGAGCAGACGGCTGGACCCGGACTGGGCACCGGTGGAGCGGACTGCTCTGGCTCAGGAGCGGAGCAGACGGCTGGACCCGGATTGGTCACCGGTGGAGCGGACTGCTCTGACTCAGGAGTGGAGCAGACGGCTGGACCCGGACTGGGCACCGGTGGAGCGGACTGCTCTGGCTCAGGAGCGGAGCAGACGGCTGGACCCGGATTGGGCACCGGTGGAGCGGTATGTTCCAACCACAGAGCGGTGTTGAATTCGGGAGGTTCGCTGGAGGTTCCGGGCTGCGGACCTTCGCTGGAGGTTCCGGGCTGCGGACCTTCGCTGGAGGTTCCGGGCTGCGGACCTTCGCTGGAGGTTCCGGGCTGCGGACCTTCGCTGGAGGTTCCGGGCTGCGGACCTTCGCTGGAGGTTCCGGGCTGCGGACCTTCGCTGGAGGTTCCGGGCTGCGGACCTTCGCTGGAGGTTCCGGGCTGCGGACATTCGCTGGGGCTTCGGGCTACGGACCTTCGCTGGGGGTTCCGGGCTGCGGACCTTCGCTGGAGGTCCCGGGCTGCGGACCTTCGCTGGAGGTCCCGGGCTGCGGACCTTAGCTGGAGGTTCCAGGCTGCGGACCCTTGCTGGAGGTTCCGGGCTATGGAGGACCGGCACGGGACGTACCGGAGTGGGGAGGCGCACCGGATGTCGGGTGCGTGGAGCTGACACAGGTAGCACCTGGCTGGGCGCACGCACTGGAGGTCGGGTGCGGGGAGCCGGCACGGGACGTACCGGACTGGGGAGGCGCACTGATTGTCGGGTGCGTGGAGCCGGCACAGGAAGTACCTGGCTGGGCGCATGCACTGGAGGTCGGGTGCGGGGAGGAGAGCAGAGGTCCGGACCCGGACTGGACATCGGTGAAGCGGATTGCTCTGGCAGGGAAGTGGATTAGACAACCGGACCCGGTGGAGCGGACTGCTCCGGCCCGGGAGTGGAGTAGACGACCGGACCTGGACTGGACCACTCCGCCATCTCCCTCTCGACCTCTTCCTCTATCTCCCTCAATTCTTCCAAAACCTCTCCAAAATGCTCCTCCAAATAAACCTCCTGCTCCATGCTCTGCGCCCCCCATTTGTACCTTGTTCTCTCCATGCTCCACGGGGGGGTGGTTTGTTTTTGCTCTTCCTCCCCGTAGCCAGACCACCCCCATAGTCCCCTCCAAAAATTTGGTTGGGGTTGTTTTCGGGCTTTTCCCCGTCTTGTGCATTGTGCATAACGCGCCACCTCCTCACTCTCTGTCTCTCCCCAGTTACGCTGCTTGGTCTCTTAGTGGTGGGTCGTTCTGTCACGATGTGGGTGTGGGAATGACCAAGACGCAGCGCAGGGATAGTAGTTTGACATTTTTCTTTATTTATACTATGTATAATTATACTGGGCACCGGTGGAGGGGACTGCTCTGGCTCAGGAGCGGAGCAGACGGCTGGACCCGGATTGGTCACCGGTGGAGCGGACTACTCTGACTCAGGAGTGGAGCATACGGCTGGACTCGGACTGGGCACCGGTGGAGCGGACTGCTCTGGCTCAGGAGCGGAGCAGACGGCTGGACCCGGATTGGGCACCGGTGGAGCGGTATGTTCCAACCACAGAGCGGTGTGGGTGTGGGAATGACCAAGACGCAGCGCAGGGATAGTAGTTTGACATTTTTCTTTATTTATACTATGTATAATTATAATTAAATGTACGAACTACACAAACAAAATAATTACGAGCGTTTACAAAACAAACCAGCAACGTAATACAAAACGTACTCACTCTTCTTTTCCTCCATGACTTGCGAAACATACGACAACGACCCACAACCCAGTGTGAAAATTACAAACCTATGTAGGATCCCTAATTAGAGACAATGCGCAGAAGCTGCCTCTAATTAGGGATCAAACACAAACCACCACCAGATACAGAAAGAAAAGACCTGTCAGACTCTGACCATGGTTACATAGAGAAGCAAATAGGCTTCTCTATGGCCAGATCCTGACAATAGTGCACAATTTTAAACCAGAACCTTATGGGCCCTGGTCAATAGAAGTGGGCTATGTATGGAATAGGGTGCCATTTGGGACTCAGACCATGTATCTGGTGCTAGCCTAGCTAGAACTGTCTTTGGTGCCAATTCAATAAACAACAAAGTAATATCTGGTGCTAGCTACTTGAACAGCATGCTGTGCCAATTTAATAAACAGTTTAGCTCATCAGAATTCTTCATAACACGGTACGTAACAGTATATGCCAATAGAAAGGATCCCAGAGAGAGTAAATTAAAATAGATGTGTTGAAAAAAGGGTCTCATTCACAATGTCACATTTATGAGCATGTCATTAATAATAGATATGTTATTAATGCGCTATTAATGAGATATTATGTGTTGGACCAGAATGTACAAGTATTTGGGGCAGCATCTTAGCTTAGACTCTTGAATCTAGGTCTCCTGGCTGTATCTAGGACGTAATCCATATTTAGAAGTTGTGTTACTTCTCCTCAGTCACTTTCCGCAGGCACACTTACTCATAGGAGGTAACAATACAATGCATGACCATGATCATGACTGTCCTGCTGCACCAAACCTGATCATGGCGTATACATACACACAGTATCAATCATAAGCTATCACGGTGCTGTCAGGTTCACAGTTTTCAAGATTAAGTTACTCTGAACATATAGGGTCGTTTTCCTGGACACATATTAAGTCTCGTCCTGGACTAAAAAGCATGTTCAGTGGTGAATCTTCATTGAAAGTGCTTTTTAGTCCTGGGGTATACAGTGGGGAGAACAAGTATTTGATACACTGCCGATTTTGCAGGTTTTCCCACTTACAAAGCATGTAGAAGTCTGTAACTTGTATCATAGGTACTCTTCAACTGTGAGTGACGGAATCTAAAACAAAAATCCAAAAAATCACATTGTATGATTTTTAAATAATTAATTTGCATTTTATTGCATGACAAAAGTATTTGATACATCAGAAAAGCAGAACTTAATATTTGGTACAGAAACCTTTGTTTGCAATTACAGAGATCATACGTTTCCTGTAGTTCTTGACCAGGTTTGCACACACTGCAGCAGGGATTTTGGCCCACTTCTCCATACAGACCTTCTCCAGATCCTTAAGGTTTCGGGGCTGTCGCTGGGCAATACGGACTTTCAGCTCCCTCCAAAGATTTTCTATTGGGTTCAGGTCTGGAGACTGGCTAGGACACTCCAGGACCTTGAGATGATTCTTACGGAGCCACTCCTTAGTTGCCCTGGCTGTGTGTTTCGGGTCGTTGTCATGCTGGAAGACCCAGCCACGACCCATCTTCCATGCTCTTACTGAGGGAAGGAGGTTGTTGGCCAAGATCTCGCGATACATGGCCCCATCCATCCTCCCCTCAATACGGTGCAGTCGTCCTGTCCCCTTTGCAGAAAAGCATCCCCAAAGAATGATGTTTCCACCTCCATGCTTCATGGTTGGGATGGTGTTCTTGGGGTTGTACTCATCCTTCTTCTTCCTCCAAACACGGCGAGTTGAGTTTAGACCAAAAAGCTCTATTTTTGTCTCATCAGACCACATGACCTTCTCCCATTCCTCCTCTGGATCATCCAGATGGTCATTGGCAAACTTCAGACGGGCCTGGACATGCGCTGGCTTGAGCAGGGGGACCTTGCGTGCGCTGCAGGATTTTAATCCATGACGGCGTAGTGTGTTACTAATGGTTTTCTTTGAGACTGTGGTCCCAGCTCTCTTCAGGTCATTGACCAGGTCCTGCCGTGTAGTTCTGGGCTGATCCCTCACCTTCCTCATGATCATTGATGCCGCACGAGGTGAGATCTTGCATGGTGCCCCAGACCGAGGGAGATTGACTGTCATCTTGAACTTCTTCCATTTTCTAATAATTGCGCCAACAGTTGTTGCCTTCTCACCAAGCTGCTTGCCTATTGTACTGTAGCCCATCCCAGCCTTGTGCAGGTCTACAATTTTATCCCTGATGTCCTTACACAGCTCTCTGGTCTTGGCCATTGTGGAGAGGTTGGAGTCTGTTTGATTGAGTGTGTGGACAGGTGTCTTTTATACAGGTAACGAGTTCAAACAGTTGCAGTTAATACAGGTAATGAGTGGAGAACAGGAGGGCATCTTAAAGAAAAACGAACAGGTCTGTGAGAGCCGGAATTCTTACTGGTTGGTACGTGATCAAATACTTATGTCATGCAATAAAATACAAATTAATTATTTAAAAATCATACAATGTGATTTTCTGGATTTTTGTTTTAGATTCCGTCTCTCACAGTTGAAGTGTACCTATGATAAAAATTACAGACCTCTACATGCTTTGTAAGTAGGAAAACCTGCAAAATCGGCAGTGTATCAAATACTTGTTCTCCCCACTGTATTTGTTCGGAAAACAGGCCCATACAGTATGTGACACAGACAGAAAGAATGTGGCCGAGTGCTATAGAGTGTAGGCAGTGTATAGCATAGCAACCTGTAGAGTATATAGAACAGATCCCTAGATGAACAGAGAGGAGTCTGAGGACACTGCAAAGTAAAACTACAGGACAGCAAAGAACAGATGGGAGTAAAAAGAACCTGTCTCTAATATATGGCATGTCAGCAAATACAGTATAAGGGTCAAGGTTTAACTTCTGAAAAATGTAGGAATATATTAACAAATTTGGGACAGGGACAACAACTGTAAAGTAGTTAAAGAGAGGAGAACATACAGTGCATTCGGAAAGTATTCATACCCTTTGACTTTTTCCACATTTTGTTACGTTACAGCCTTATTCTAAAATGTATTACATTGTTTTTTTCCACTCATCAATCTACACACAATACCACATAATGACAAAGCAAAAACAGGTTTTTAGACATTTTAGCAAATGTATCAAATTAAATATAAGAGATATTCGTTTAGGTTCAAGTCTGGGCTCTGGCTGGGCCCGAATCCACTCCTGCTTTGTCTTGGCTGTGTGCTTAAAGTTGTTGTCCTGTTGGAAGGTGAACCTTTCCTGAGCACTCTGGAGAGCAGGTTTTCATCAAGGATCTCTCTGTACTTTGCTCTGTTCATCTTTCCCTCGATCCTGACTAGTCTCCAAGTCCCTGCCTCTGAAAAACATAGCATGACACTGCTACCACTTTCACCGTAGGGATGGTGCCAGGTTTTCCCCAGACGTGACGCTTGGCATTCAGGCCAAAGAGTTCAATCTTGGTTTCATCAGAACAGAGAATCTTGTTGGTTTTTTTCATGTTATGAGAGTCCTTTAGGTGCCTTTTGGCAACAACTGTAAAGCAGCATACCTTTAAAGAAAGGAGAATATACACTGAGCGTACAAAACATTAAGGACACCTGCTCTTTCCATAACAGACTGACCAGGTGAATCCAGGTGAAAGGTATGATCCTTTATAAATGTCACTTGTTAAATCCACTTCAATCAGTGTATATGAAGGGAAGCCTTTTTTATTTTTTTTATTTAACCTTTATTTAACTAGGCAAGTCAGTTAAGAACAAATTCTTATTTATGGATTGTGTATGTATGCCATTCAGAGGGTGAATGGGCAAGACCAAAGATTTTAGTGCCTTTGAACAGGGTATGGTAGTAGGTGCCAGGCTCATCGGTTTGTGTCAATAACTGCAATGCTGCTGAGTTTTTCACATTCAACAGTTTCCTGTGTGTATCAAAGATGGTCCACCATCCAAAGGACATCCAGCCAACTTGACACAACTGTGGGAAGCATTGGAGTCAACATGGGCCAGAATCCCTATGGAACGCTATCAACACTTTGTATGTTAGGAAGGTGTCCTTAATGTATTGTACACTCAGTGTATACACATTGATTCTTAAAGAATATAACTTGTAAATACACCATGAGCTTAGGACAACTGTCTTACCCCATCATAACTCAAAATATAAGCTTGTTTTCAATGTAATTATATTGCCTGTTGCAATGTAAACAATGTAATCATATAGCATGTAGCCTTATATAGTATATAGCCTGTGAACACTGTCTATCAAAACATGGTTAAAACTGTAATCTCATGGATGGTCAGTCCTTGCAACCAGAGCTCTGTCTGTGAATTTGAGAGTGGTTACATTTCTACCGCCCCCTTCCCTTGCTTAGCTGTTTACAAAAACAGTGGTAGGGTATTCGCTTTGCTGTGGTTTGAACTGCAGACTTCTCCTTTAAACACACGTTCTCCATCTAGAGACTGTGACTGAGACGGGTCCTCCACACTGAATATAGCACACTCCAATATAGAACCCATCTCCGGGAGGTGCAGCACTAGTATTATGTTGCATTCTCAGATATTTCTTCAAGAAAGCATGCCAGAAAATGGGTCATGCTGAAAGTTATTTCCTCTATCTGCAATAGCATGGCCGCTATAGTTCACTGAATAAGTGTTTGACAATAACCTTGTCTTAGAGATTTCCTCTATCTGGTGAGGGAGTAGGAAATTGTCAGGTCCTGACGGTAGGGGTGCCTAGTGGCATCTCTATGTTTGGGTTTGGTTAACTGTCGGGGACTGACGGTAGGGTTGTATAGTCAACTCTATGTTTGAATTTTATTGGTCCCGAATTAGAGTCAGCTGCCTGGTACCGCCAGTGCCGGTCCCCAGCCCGGTACCGCTAGTGCCGGCTCCTCGCACCAGAGTCTGGTGCCGGTCCCCAGCCCGGTACCGCCAGTGCCGGTCCCCAGCCCGGTACCTCCAGTGTCGGCTCCTGATCCCCAGCCCGTTACCTCCAGTTATTATTCTATTCATTATATTTCTATAATCATAGCCAGTGTTCTCACAGCAAGCTGCTGTAGCTCAGGAGACTATGTAGCAGTCTGTATGTTCCTGCTGGTTGGTTTATTGGCCTGCTGATTGGATCAGTGGATTACCAGAGGATATGAGCTCAATCATCTCCATAGAGGTATTTATTACAAACCCCACACATACAGCCCATGTAGCCTACTGCCCAATTCCTGTGTACTGCTGATGGAATGTGCTGAAATCATATGTGAGGGTGTGAAATTAGAATTATAGAAACTGACATGCCTGACATCTAATCCAGTGGGCAATGCTAGTTGAAATTACGTATTTATCTACAAGTATGAATTTACCCAGCTGTCCCTCCCTGTTCAAGTTCCTCTATCCCTCCGCCCCCTGAGTCCATTGTCTCCATGGTGGTACTAGCAGCATTTAAATGTTGCCTTGGACTGGCTCATGTTGATCCTGTCATTTTCATTGTCTCTGCTGGACAGCCCTCTGTCAATCCACAGCATGTTCTCCACTAGGAAGGCTCCTGCTTCGTCAACATTGAGATTGTTCTGAAAGTAGACATAGGGGAACATGGTACAAGGAACACTTTTTTAATTCCTTCTGAGGTTATTTAAGAATGTTGAAATACAACCCCTTTTGGTCACGGTCAGAGTCAGTATCAGGCTTGTCATTCCACCTCAAAAAGCAAAAGAATAAGGATAACCTTATTTTCTATAGTTGGAAACAGATAAGATTGAAATATAATTTGATCTCTGAGAAATTAAACTAAATGATTGCACCCAAATTGGCTCCCCAGGCGCCAATGACACGCCTCTCTGAGTCAGAGGGATTGGGTTAAATGCGGAAGACACATTTCAGTTGATTTGTGCAACATATGCATAGCCCTCAGAGAGCTGCCATTTGTTGGACTATTCAAGGAGAGTTGGGTTGAAGCATTACAGTAGGTTGTTAAGAGAAGGACAAACTGAATTACTTTCATGGAGAACTGGCTTGACCACACAATTGACCACACAATTTATTTTCATCATGAGCAAATGCTTGCAAAGAAAATGTTGTGATTCATTTAATAAAACAGCAAAATGGATAAAGCAGGAACAGTGGCATCTAGTGGGTAAAACCTGGTACTTTCACATTAATTTATAGTAAAAAATGCAAGCGACTCAATGGCTAATTTCTCTAAACAGAGGGTAAAAGCCATTACCAGATTCACATGGAATACATTACAATACTCCAAGCCGCAGCCCCATACTACTTGTCAAACATAGAGAACTGACAACCAGATATGTATACTGGTTGTTGGGGTGGGATTGGCGTGGGGGTCCATGGGTGGCTTTTGACCATTTTATTGGATTCCTCATGTCTTATTCAATTGTAGAAATAAGTCTGTTCCAAATAGGATGTTAGATACAATATTAGTTAAATATTATGTGAATCCTATAAATTAAAGGGACAATTTGGGTGCAATCAATTAGCTTAATTTATCAAAGATCAAATTCAATTTCAACAAAATAATGTTTCAGGAATGCAAATGTTATTTGTTTTTGTAACTAGAGAAATTATTCACAACAATCTGAGATGGTGGGTGTCATGGCTTGCTGAAATGAAATGAAATGACCCAATATCCATTAGTCCCCAAACTCTGTATTAGGGTGAACAGAGCTTTTACTAACAGATGAGTGAGGGCAAATGGTTGTTGCGCTGACAGCCAATGCGCTACATAATGTTTGCTGTTGCACAATGCACAGCTTATTTAAACCACAGTAAAACACTGTAACTACTGTATAGCATGAACTTTAAAGTTAATGTTTACACACCTTAAACCTTAATGAGTACACTGTTAGTGCTAAAGTCCAGAAATGTACATCACATGACTTCATTCTATGACTGATTTCTCTCTGACTCCCTCACCTTTGCTGACTTCTCAAACCAACCCAGGAAGCCTTTCTCTTTACAGTAGTCGTCCATGAGGGCAGACAGCTCCTTGTTTCCATCTGTCTGGTCACACTTGTTGGCTAACAGGACAACAGGGACAGGGCTTCCACTGGCCAGTCTCACTTTGCTATCTAGGTCATGCTTCCAATGTGAGGCAGCTTCTAATGTCTCCATCTTGGTTGTGTCAAAGACCACAAACGCACCCATGGCCTCCTTATAGTATACTCTGGACATGTTCCTAATCCTCTCCTGACCTTCAGGAAATAGAGAAAAACATAGTGTGTTCCTATGGGCCTGGCCAAAAGTAGTGCACTATAAAGGGAATAGGGCGCCTATTGGGACACAACCATACAGTTGTCATCTGCTTTGCTTTCTTAAATCCTCCTTAACTTTGATTGGAAAGCTGTTCACTTACATAAATGTTAATCTGGCTGTGGAAAATGTACAATTTAGAAAGCAAAATGTTGTCTTCAATCCATGGAGATAACCTAGTAAGGACAAAGCTGTAACCCCCAACCCTACTCCACAATGAAATACATCACTGAAACATAGATGATAACTTTTTTGATGCCCAATTCTACACTTCTCTATATAGGAATATTGAAAAGGTTATTGTTAATACAGTCAACTTTTCTAGTTAGTTGGATAATCTTATTTCTATTTCTAGGCTTTATAGTTTTATGAGTGAGGAAAAACATGATTGTGCTAGCTGAAAACATCTGTCCATCCATAGTATATTGGAAGTACTGTATGTGCGTGCGTGTGTGCTCAACATATTTGGCTTACCTGCAATGTCCCAAAGCTGAAGTCTCACCACTGTTTTATTGTCCCATTCGATCGTTTTCAACGCAAAGTCAACTCCAATCGATGCCTTGTACTTCTCCTTGAAGCGCATGTTAACATACCGCGTGATAAAGCTGGTTTTTCCAACACCTCTCTCTCCAATTACCAAAACTTTAAACAAATGCTCTGTGCATACTGATACTGAACCGCCTTCCATGTTCAAATATCAACAGAAACATCAGGTGTGTTGTAGGCTAGCGATATAGACCAGTGTCAGGCTCTGGCCAGAAGCCTATTGCTTCTCTATGTATCCATGGTCAGAGTCTGACAGGTCTATTATTTCTGGCTCTGTGTGGTGTTTTTGTGTTGGATCCCTAATTAGAGGCACCTGCTCTGCATTGTCTCTAATTAGGGATCCTACATACAGTGGGGAGAACAAGTATTTGATACACTGACGATTTTGCAGGTTTTCCTACTTACAAAGCATGTAGAGGTCTGTAATTTTTATCAGAGGTACACTTCAACTGTGAGAGACGGAATCTAAAACAAAAATCCAGAAAATCACACTGTATGATTTTTTAAATAATTAATTTGCATTTTATTGCATGACATAAGTATTTGATCACCTACCAACCAGTAAGAATTCCGGCTCTCACAGACCTGTTAGTTTTTCTTTAAGAAACGCTCCTGTTCTCCACTCATTACCTGTATTAACTGCACCTCTTTGAACTCGTTACCTGTATAAAAGACACCTGTCCACACACTCAATCAAACAGACTCCAACGCAATTATTCGAAAATGGAAGAAGTTCAAGATGACGGTCAATCTCCCTCGTTCTGGGGCACCATGCAAGATCTCACCTCGTGGGGCATCAATGATCATGAGGAAGGTGAGGGATCAGCCCAGAACTACACGGCAGGACCTGGTCAATGACCTGAAGAGAGCTGGGACCACAGTCTCAAAGAAAACCATTAGTAACACACTACGCCGTCATGGATTAAAATCCTGCAGCGCACGCAAGGTCCCCCTGCTCAAGCCAGCGCATGTCCAGGCCCGTCTGAAGTTTGCCAATGACCATCTGGATGATCCAGAGGAGGAATAGGAGTAGGTCATGTGGTCTGATGAGGCAAAAATAGAGCTTTTTGGTCTAAACTCCACTCGCCGTGTTTGGAGGAAGAAGAAGGATGAGTACAACCCCAAGAACACCATCCCAACCGTGAAGCATGGAGGTGGAAACATCATTCTTTGGGGATGCTTTTCTGCAAAGGGGACAGGACGACTGCACCGTATTGAGGGGAAGATGGATGGGGCCATGTATCGCGAGATCTTGGCCAACAACCTCCTTCCCTCAGTAAGAGCATTGAAGATGGGTCGTGGCTGGGTCTTCCAGCATGACAACGACCCGAAACACACAGCAAGGGCAACTAAGGAGTGGCTTTGTAAGAAGCATCTCAAGGTCCTGGAGTGGCCTAGCCAGTCTCCAGACCTGAACCCAATAGAAAATCTTTGGAGGGAGCTGAAAGTCCGTATTGCCCAGCGACAGCCCCGAAACCTGAAGGATCTGGAGAAGGTCTGTATGGAGGAGTGGGCCAAAATCCCTGCTGCAGTGTGTGCAAACCTGGTCAAGAACTACAGGAAACGTATGATCTCTGTAATTGCAAACAAAGGTTTCTGTACCAAATATTAAGTTCTGCTTTTCTGATGTATCAAATACTTATGTCATGCAATAAAATGCAAATTAATTACTTAAAAATCATACAATGTGATTTTCTGGATTTTTGTTTTAGATTCTGTCACTCACAGTTGAAGAGTACCTATGATAAGAATGACAGACTTCTACATGCTTTGTAAGTGGGAAAACCTGCAAATACTTGTTCTCCCCACTGTATGTTTGTATGTCCCACACCTTTGTGTGGGTCGTTATATTCCAAAAGTCACCGGTTGAGTAAGTGTGCTACGTTCTCTTTGTTAAAACACGTTTAATTTGTTATACGTGTTACGTTTTGTTATACCGTGTTTTGTTTGAGAGTTCGTCATTTTTTAATTTTGTGAGTAAATAATGTCGAACTACAATCCCTGTGCTGCGTCTTGGTCTCTCCATGCACCCAATCTTGACAGACCTTGGGCTGTGTATGCGCCCCGTTGTGACAGAACGATCCACCACGACGAGACCAAGCAGCGTCGGTATACGGTAAAGGAACTCCTCGGAGGGTTCGAGACGGACAACGACGACGTGCTTCGGTTCCCTCACTCGTGGGGACTCCTGGAGGAGACCTCACCGGAAGGGGATAGGCGATGGGGAGAGGAAGATCGGGGCAGTCCCAGCCCTCCAACGCCAGTTCCCAACCCAGTGCCTCCAGCGCCGTCCCAGAGCTCGGTACGGCCCGTGCTGACTCCACGCACCACACCATCGGTGCGCTCTCAGCACCCGGAGAGGCTGGAGGAAGAGGATCGCCCACCACTTCGTCTTCCCACGATCCATGATAGGGAGAGACGGGAGGGTTTTTTCAAGCGGTCAGAGGAGGAGCAGACGAGGTGGTGGAGAGCCTGGAATACTCTTCCTCTGGAGGCGCAGAGGGATCCGCGGATCATCCAGATAGAGGAGGAAAAGGACTCCCAGCGCCGATGTGCTCTAGTGACGAGGCTTATGGCTAGACGGGAACCTCCAGCGATGGTCCGCATCCCGGAACCCCCAGCGAAGGTCCGCAGCCCGGAACCTCCAGCGAAGGTCCGCAACCCGGAACCGCCAACGAAGGTCCGCAGCCCAGAACCTCCAGCGAAGGTCCGCAGCCTGAAACCTCCAGCGAAGGTCCGCAGCCTGGAACCTCCAGCCACAGCCCAAGGCCTGGAACCTTCAGCTACAGTCCACAGCCCGGAACCTCCAGCTACGGCCCACAGCCGGAGTCTCCAGAAGTCAGCACAGCTCTGTGGCTGGAACCTACCGCTCCACCAATGCCCAGTGTGGGCCGGTCGTAGGCCTCACTCCAGTGCCTGAGCAGTCCGCTCCACCGGTGCCCAGTCCGGGTCCGGCCGTCTGCTCCGCTCCTCTGCCAGAGCAGTCCGCTCCACCGGTGCCCAGTCCGGGTCCGGTTGTCTGCTCCACTCCCAGGCCAGTCCCAGGCCAGAGCAGTTTCTGCTCCGCTCCAGTGCCTGAGCAGTCCGCTCCACCGGTGCCCAGTCCGGGTCCGGCCGTCCGCTCCGCTCCTGTGCCAGAGCAGTCCGCTCCACCGGTGCCCAGTGTGGGTCCGGCCGTCTGCTCCGCTCCTGAGCCAGAGCAGTCCGCTCTACCGGTGCCCAGTCCGGGTCCGGCCGTCTGCTCTACTCCAGTGCCAGAGCAGTCCGCTCCACCGGTGCCCAGTCCAGGTCCAGTTGTCTGCTCCACTCCCAGGCCAGAGCAGTCCGCTCCACCGGTGCCCAGTCCGGGCCCGGCTATTTGCCCCGCTCCATGGCCGGAGCCGTTCACCACACCGGAGCCCGCCACCAAAGAACTAAGCTTCCCTCCCTAACCCTCCATCCCATGTATTTGTGTTTTGGTTTGCGTTCGGGAGTCCGCGCCTTTGGGGGGGGGGGGGGTACTGCCTATTGCTTCTCTATGTATCCATGGTCAGAGTCTGACAGGTCTATTATTTCTGGCTCTGTGTGGTGTTTTTGTGTTGGATCCCTAATTAGAGGCACCTGCTCTGCATTGTCTCTAATTAGGGATCCTACATATGTTTGTATGTCCCACACCTTTGTGTGGGTCGTTATATTCCAAAAGTCATCGGTCAAGTAAGTGTGCTACATTCTCTTTGTGACAACACGTTTCATTTGTTATACCGTGTTACGTTTTGTTATACCGTCATTTTTGAATTTTGTGAGTAAATAATGTCGAACTACAATCCCTGTGCTGCGTCTTGGTCTCTGCATGCACCCAATCTTGACAGACCTTGGGCTGTGTATGCGCCCCGTTGTGACAACCAGAGAATGGTAGGTTATCCTTTCATTTTGCTGCAGGTGACCAAGGTACAGACAGTCACCATGAATGAATGACTCAGTACACGTGCAAAAAAACAAATGTTTTATTTATTCTAACAAAACATAGATCTTTCATAATGGGAATGACAATGACTGTTTGCCCTACTGTGTTTGATACATGTTTAAAACAGAAAACATTATTCAATTCTATGAAGGCATATCTAGCAAATAGCCTATTCATTTTACTAGCCATTGTTTATTACATTATATATAGTGAGATCATAACTATTGTTAAAAGTAACAATTATACTGTACAAACAGCAACAGTCACTATAAGCAACACACTTATAATTTGTAAAATAAATGTAGTAATTCCTTTTAGTAAAACTAATCTGAATCGTTACCAAAATAAGATGCATACTACATACTGTACATTCACAAAAGTAACAATTACATTTCTGGCAGTCATATTATAGTAGACACTGTTGCAAGTATGGATTTAGATGGCTGTTTATAAAATATACAAACTTGCAATAGAAATTAGACATTTTAAAATGTTTTTCTATAAATGGAAGCATACGGGATACATGGCACTTGAATCCTTCTGGCTTTGTTTGCTACATTCTTACAGTAGTTAGTTATTGTGTCTGTATAATATATTCATTCTGAAGTTATCTGTGCTTTTTTATTAATATAATACATACTAACTCAGAGCAAAACAACAAAACAAATTAATCTAGAATATTTTACATTGTAAGGTTATAATTGTATTAGAAAACTTTGGCCTACACAGTGCATACATTATTTCTAGACATGTTTGTGAACTACAGGTTGGATAGTCTAGTATTATAATTGATAAACTAGCTAAGTGGTGGAAGTTTGCCTTAATGAAAACAAGCAACAAACACAATCATAATTGTAATACCTGATGATGGTCAAATTTACACTGCATTGTGCCCTTAATAACGTTTACTTATATGACTTCAATAAGCTACATGAATGAGACTATCTTAGGTTGTTGCTTTCCTAATAAGACACAGCAAATTCAAAGCTTTTTATGTCTTGCATAAACATGGAAATACATTTTGCAACGGGTTAAATATTTTCTCCATGATATTTATGATACAACAATAAGACCTTTTTAAAAGTGTGTCCTGTGCTTTTTTGCTCACTTTCATCCCTGTAAACACAAACACTTTTGGTCGTAGATTTCATGAGTCAACCAATATATTCCAGTCAATCACTCAATAACTTATTTAAGACATTTTTAGCATTTCTTACTGGTCATTAAATGGAACATAAACAATATGCTACAAGTCATTAGCTACAAAATGTCTCTATATTATTCTACTATATCTACAGTACTCGTTCACAGCGTTGAGGAGCTTTGTTTGTATTCCTTCAGAATGACAGAGGCGTAGTTTGGAGGGGTGCACAATATGGACTCGGACACAGGTGAGGCGTTATGAAAGGGGCTCCCCATACTCGCTGTATCACGGAATGGGGAGGGGGGCATCAGGGCCATAGAATCCTCCATGGCTAATTTAATCTGAACAAGGTCGTCATCCTCTTCTTCGTGAATCAGGGTGTTGTCATACATGTATCCATGGAGGAGGCCAAACTTCTCGTTCTCCACCTCTACGTCCTCCTCAATCTCCAGCTCCTCCTCCTCATCCATCTCCAGTAAGGAGGTGGGTTCCTCATCATCGAAGGGGCCAAGGTCTAGTTGCAGGGGCAGGATTGCATGCTGCTGGATGAGATGAGCCTGGTGGTACACAGGCCTGCCATGACTGCTCCCAGACCTTCCCCCAAAACCATCCCCACCACCCACAGGGCCCGGCAGACTGATCATGTCCATATCATTGAGCTCAGGGATGATGAAATCCTTGTTGTACTTGCCCACCACCTCCTGTCGCTGTAGGTGGTCCATGATGACTCTCTGCTGGGGGATCACTCTGCTCTGTGGCAGGTGCAGGGGCATGTGCTCAATGGGGGGGTAATATTCAACCATCTCCTCGTCCACCTCTTTCATCAGCCCACCGGTGGAGGGCATTATCTGCCCGTGGGCCATCATGTGGGGACTAAGGGGAGGGTTGTATCTGACTAGGTCGCTCTCGTCCTCCTCAGCTACATTGTACAGAGTCTTGGTGCTGAGGTCAGAGAACTCCATGGCCATGCTGCTGCCTGTGTTATGGTAGGTGTTAGTTAAGGGTCTGATGATGGCCATCTGATTGGAGCATCCTGCTTCCTGTCTCTTCACATGCACAGACAGTCTGTGCCAATTGTGTTCCCCTTTTGGAGGATGATGTCTTGCACCTGGTTCAGACCATGACACAGACTTTCCATTAGAACTATGAACAGAATAAAGATGGCTGTTAGCTATTTCAAAGGAACTCAGAAAGGTAGAGACAACAACTGTGTTTCTAGTTCATGTAATAAAACATTTAAAAAGGAAAGTTAAAATCTCTAACAGATCAATTCTATGTTGATGGTGACATTACAAAATTCATTTTTTTGGTTTGAATTACTGAGGATTGTATATATTTATTTATATATTCAGATTAATGTATTTCCAATATACTATAAATTCTAATGCTGCGATACAGTGTATCCTGATAGTGATCCTTCAGTACTCATGGGTATGCTGGTTTTAATTATGTTCAGCAACAGATCAAAGGTGGTTGTTAATTGAACATTGACCTGGATCTGGCATAATATCCTGTAACACTCTCGCTGTGTCCCAAATGGCACCATATTCTATCCATAGTCCACTACTTTTGGGCCATGGTCAAAAGTAGAGAACTAGCCTATATAGGGAATAGGGTGCCATTTGGTACTCAGACTCTGCCCTCTGAGTGTGAATTACTTGTAAAGCAAAATCAGCATCCCAGTGGTACCTCAGGAACATCTCAGAGTAGGAGTGCTGATCAGGTCGACCCTTTCCATCTTATCTTATTCATTATGCTCTAAAAGGCTAAACTGATTCTATATCAGCACTCCTACTCTGAGACTCTTTGAATACAGGCCCAGGACTGATAAGACAAATTTCCATCAACCTACTTCTCAGAGTTCTTCTTCCGTTTGAACATGTTGAGCAGGCTGTTACTCCGGCAAGCGATCTTGCCGTCACCGACGTGCATGCGCACTACATCTGAGGTGGTGAACGCGCTGCGTACATTCCGTTCCGGCTTGGCGAGGATGATATAGATCTTTGGCGAGAACATACAGCCCAATGCCACAGTAACACTCAGACTCACTGAGAACGATGTGGTGATGATCTTATAGTTGGACCCAAAGTAGATGGGCACAAACGCCAGCCAGATGATACATGTTGTATACATAGTGAAGGCGATGTACTTGGCCTCATTGAAGTTAGCTGGAACGTTGCGCGTCTTGAAGGCGTAGTAGGTACAGCTCATGATGAGCAGGCCGTTGTAGCCCAGTGGCGCCACCATGCCCACCGTGCTGGTGTTGCAGATAAGGAAGACCTCCCTGATGCTGGGGTAGGACTTGACGGGCATAGGAGGCTCCAGGATGATCAGAGTAACCTCCAGGGTGAGCTGGACACTGACTAGGAGGCCGGCAATCACCAGCTGATCAAAATAAGAAGAACACACAGGTTTTATATGCTGCTTTTCAAGGACCCAAAGACATACTAAAGACAAAACAATAGGTGCTTCTGAAATGGCATTCTATTCCTTATGGTGCACTACTTTTGACCAGAGCCCTATGCAAGCCCTGGTCAAAAGTAGTGCACTATATAGGGAATAGGGTGCCATTTGGGAGGCATCCAATGTCAAAACCAAACAAATGAAAACAAGAACAAAGAGTAAGGAATAAGTCTATATAATCACCTGGGCCCAGGCGCTCATAAACCGCGGCTTCCTGGTGCAGATCTTCTTTTTGCTGCCAGCCAGGATGCGTGCGATGCGGTTGGTCTTGGTGACTAATGCTGAGTAGCACATGGCGGCTGAGAGGCCCACCAGGAGGCGCTGCAGGTAGCAGGAGGCCACGGTAGGCCGGGCGATCAGGGTGAAGGGGCAGATGTAGCCCAGAAAGATCCCGGCCAGGATGATGTAGCAGAGCTCACGGCTGGAGGACTTGACCACGGGCGTGTCTCGGAACAGGACGAAGATGAAGGTGACAAAGGAAGTGACCAGGATGCCCAGGCAGGCAAACACCACCTGGACGATGGACTCTGGGTTCCCCCACTCCAGGTACCGCAAGGTGATGGGCTCGCAACCTGGGGAGAAGACACAGATAAAGAGAATAAGTGTGAGACCTTTCTCTATAGATATTTCATTTGAAACATAGCACAAAGGCTCTTACTGTATGTAATAGGCTAACTGATGGATTGATTGATTTAATCTTGGTCTCAGACAGTGTATGTCTGACTTGACACTTCTTAATTACAAAAAATACCCAAAATCACAAAGGATTAAATAAACTAACATTCTGCACAGTTGAACATTATGAATTTAATATGGGTAGCCTATAGTTTTTCTCCAAATCGACCATCTGAGAGCCTGTGTGACCGTTGCCTCCAGTTGGAAAACACACCAAGTATTAAAGTAGGTTTTCAGCTCAACTATAAATAAACCCCTTCTCTACTTAGGGATGGCCAGTGCACAGCACAGCTAACCATGGGGAGGGAGAGGCAGGCTGGAGTACAAAGAATAGCCATTGGAGGTGAGGGGGAACGACAGAACTGCAGCAGGAGTCAGTAAATCACTGCAGCATACCACTGGTCCAAGCATCCAACTTAACCACAGTATCCATCCACTGACACACCTAACTAATGTCAAGTCTATGGGTATCTGACTGGAAGTCTATGGGTATCTGGTCATTGTGCTAACGCTAGTTAGCAATTGCGCTAGCGCTAGTTAGCAGCTTCCTTCAAACTGCACGCAGAGACATAAGAATGCTATCCACAAGTTCATCACACTCTGGGGAAATGAAGTATCCCTTTAATAAGAGATCAGAGCAGATATCTTATTCACAGGGGAGGCACCATCCCCCCAGGGGTATTACAGTCTTATTTAGAAGTTCAGTTCCTCAAAACCTTCGCAGCAGAACACTTAATTTGAGCTCAACAGAGTTTATTCATCCATGATTGTTGGTAACAGCACTATTTCACCCACCTGGCCTGTACGGCTGTCCTATTTTCAAAGGTGCTCCCATGACACCAGAGAACCATTAATCATATTCAACATGTATCAGACAGCCCTACTTTTCTTACTGCTACTGCTTATGGCTTTCAAGCTCTTCAAAGACAAAATGCTCTACTTTAAATTAATTAATTAAAATGTCTACCTTTCAGGTCAGAGGCATTAGACATGAAACAATTATTTTGACAACCACAACACAAACTACTTAATGACGTTATGTCAGTGGGGAACCGTCTCTGCCCTCAGAGAGGGCCTAAGGATAGATACAAATCTGTATATATTTTTAAATATTATCATTTGTAATTGATTGAATCTTGTTTTGTCTTAATTGTGATAATCTTACTATTGAATTTCTTCAGTTTATGTTGGAAGAAGGTTAATATCCAAGAGAAAAAAATATGCAATCAGAATTTTTCTTTGGTAGTCTCTTGGTAGAAATAATCTATCTGGGCTCAACGCTCATTGGCTAGGCCCTCAGGCTTTGAATAGAAGGCACCAGCCAACTTGACATTGACTTAAATTAGAGCAGCATTTTGGAATGACAGAAGAATCAACCAATCACAAATTGTCTTGTAATAGGTAGGACAATTGTATGATGCCTCAACGCCCTCTAGAGGGCCTAAGTATACGTCACTAATTCAGAGCAAATAGCGAGGCTTATCTTGTTTTTATCATATATGAACCTGCCATTGCCCATTTCATAAAGAAAGACAAGTGAATGGACTTCATTTTTAAATGATGATCATAATGTTGAGTGGACTTTTTCTTTTCATCTACAGCTTGCTTTTTGTTGCTATCTTGTTCATATGGATGTATTTCAAGGCCTATCTTCAAACTCAGTGCCTCTTTGCTCGACATCATGGGAAAATCAAAAGAAAAGAAGACCTCAGAAAAAAAATTGTAGACCTCCACAAGTTCATCCTTGGGAGCAATTTCCAAACACCTGAAGGTACCACATTCATCTGTACAAACAATAGTACACCACGCAGGAAGGAGAAATATTCTGTTTTATTTAACTAGACAAGTCAGTTAAGAACAAATTCTTATGACAGCCTACTGGGGAAGAGTGGGTTAACTGCTTTGGCAGAACGACAGACTATTTACTTTATCAGCTCAGGGATTTGATCCAGCAACCTTTCAGTTAATGGTCCAACACCCTAACCACTAGGCTACCCCTGTCTCCTAGAGATGAACGTACTTTGGTGCGAAAAGTGCAAATCAATCCCAGAACAACAGCAAAGGACCTTGTGAAGATGCTGGAGGAAACAGGTACAAAAGTATCTATATCCACATTGAAACGAGTCCTATATCGACATAACCTGAAAGGCTGCTCAGCAAGGAAGAAGCCACTGCTCCAAAACCGGCATAAAAAAGCCAGACTACGGTCTGCAACTGCACATGGGGACAAAGATCGTACTTTTTGGAGAAATGTCCTCTGGTCTGATGAATAAAAAATAGAACTGTTTGGCCATAATGACCATCGTTATGTTTGGAGGAAGAAGGGGGAGGCTTGCAAGCCGAAGAACACCATCCCAACCGTGAAGCACGGGGGTGGTAGCATCATGTTGTGGGGGTGCTTTGCTGCAGGAGGGACTGGTGCACTTCACAAAATAGATGGCATCATGAGGAAGGAAAATTATGTGGATATATTGAAGCAACATCTCAAGACATCAGTCAGGAAGTTAAAGCTTGGTCGCAAATGGGTCTTCCAAATGGACAATGAACCCAAGCATACTTCCAAAGTTGTGGCAAAATGGCTTAAGGACAGCAAAGTCAAGCTATTGGAGTGGCCATCACAAAGCCCTGACCTCAATCCTACAGAAAGTTTATGGGCAGAAAAAGAAAGTGTGTGTGCGCAAGGGGGCCTACAAACCTAACTCAGTTACACCAGTTCTGTCAGGAGGAATGGGCCAAAATTCACCCAACTTATTGTGGGAAGCTTGTGGAAGGCTACCTGAAACGTTTGGCCCAAGTTAAACAATTTAAAGGCAATGCTACCAAATACTAATTGAGTGTATGTAAACTTCTGACCCACTGGGAATGTGATGAAATAAATAAAAGCAGACATAAATAATTCTCTATACTATTCTGCCCTTCCAAGCAAAAAGGCAGTAACTGCTCATAGAGTGGAACTGAGAAAAATGGCTTTTCTTTACCTTGGTTTCACAGCAACCTTATGCAGTTACTGCTAACATGACCTCCATTTTCTCCAAAACACAATACAATAGAGGCAGGATACTTGTCCACATGATTAAGCATGTATTTAATGAAGCAAAAATGACATTAACTCATTTTTTACCAAATTAGCAGTTACTGCCTTTTAGCTTGGTAGGGCAGTATTATTCTGACATTTCACATTCTTAAAATAAAGTGGTGATCCTAACTGACCTAAGACAGGGAATTTTTACTAGGATTAAATGTCAGGAATTGTGAAAAACTGATTTTATATGTATTTGGCTAAGGTGTATGTAAACTTCCGACTTCAACTGTACATATTGACGAGCGACATGGACTAAGATACTGTACAGTCGTGGCCAAAAGTTTTGAGAATGACACAAGTATTGGTCTCCACAAAGTTTGCTGCCTCAGTGTTGATGATGGTAATTTACATATACTCCAGAATGTCATGAAGAGTGATCAGATGAATTGCAATTAATTGCAAAGTCCCTCTTTGCCATGAAAATTAACTTAATCCCCAAAAAACATTTCCACTGCATTTCAGCCCTGCCGCAAAAGGACCAGCTGCCATCATGTCAGTGATTGTCTCATTAACACAGGTGAGAGTGTTGACGAGGACAAGGCTGGAGATCACTCTGTCATGTTGATTGAGTCAGAATAACAGACTGGAAGTTTTAAAAGGAGGGTAGTGCTTGAAATCATTGTTCTTCCTCTGTCAACCGTGGTTACCTGCAAGGAAACACGTGTCATCATCATTGCTTTGCACAAAAAGGGCTTCACAGGCAAGGATATTGCTGCTGGTAAGATTGCACCTAAATCAACCATTTATCGGATCATCAAGAACTTCAAGAAGAGAGGTTCAATTGTTGTGAAGAAGGCGTCAGGGCGCCCAAGAAAGTCCAGCAAGCGCCAGGGCCGTCTCCTAAAGTTGATTCAGCTGCGGGATCGGGGCACCACCAGTGCAGAGCTTGCTCAGGAATGGCAGCAGGCAGGTGTGAGTGCATCTGCACGCACAGTGAGGCGAAGACTTTTGGAGGATGGCCTGGTGTCAAGAAGGGCAGCAAAGAAGCCACTTCTCTCCAGGAAAAACTTCAGGACAGACTGATATTCTGCAAAAGGTACAGGGATTGGACTGCTGAGGACTGAGGCAGAGTCATTTTCTCTGATGAATCCCCTTTCTGATTGTTTGGGCCATCCGGAAAACACCTTGTCCGGAGAAGACAAGGTAAGCGCTACCATCAGTCCTGTGTCATGCCAACAGTAAAGCATCCTCAGACCATTCATGTGTGGGGTTGCTTCTCAGCCGAGTCACTCACAATTTTGCCTAAGAACACAGCCATGAATAAAGAATGGTACCAACACATCCTCCGAGAGCAAATTCTCCCAACCATCCAAGAACAGTTTGGTGACGACCAATGCCTTTTCCAGCATGATGGAGCATCTTGCCATAAGGCAAAAGTGATAACTAAGTGGCTCGGGGAACAAAACATCGACATTTTGGGTCCATGGCCAGGAAACTCCCCAGACCTTAATCCAATTGAGAACTTGTGGTCGATCCCCAAGAGGCGTGTGGACAAGCAACAACCCACAACTTCTGACAAACTCCAAGCATTGATTATGCAAGAATGGCCTGCCATCAGTCAGGATGTGGCCCAGAAGTTAATTGACAGCATGCCAGGGCGGATTGCAGAGGTCTTGAAAAAGAAGGGTCAACACTGCAAATATTGTCAATGAAAGCCTTTGACACTTATGGAATACTTGTAATTATACTTCAGTGTACCATAGTAACTACTGACATAAAGATCCAATAACACTGAAGCAGCAAACTTTGTGGAGACCAATACTTGTGTCATTCTCAACTTTTGGCCACGACCGTAGAATAGTATTGACGTTAAAGGGATACTTCACGATTTTGGCAATGAGGCCCTTTATCTACTTCCCCAGAATCAGATGAACTCGTGGATACAATTTTTATGTCTCCGTGTCCAGAATGAAGGAAGTTTGTTTCGAGCCAATGCTATCTACCTTTAGCGCAATGACTGAAAGTCTATGGGTATCTGCTAGCATGCTAGTTGGTACCCATAGACTTCCAGTCATTGTGCTAATGCTAGTTAGCAATTGCGCTAGAGCTAGTTAACAACTTCCTTCAAACTGCACGCAGAGATATAAAAATGGTATCCACAAGTTAATCTGATTCTGGGAAAGTAGAAAGGCAGAGTGCATCACATGAGCAAGGAAGTACATTTAAATATTCACTTCAAATTGACAATATACTTTAGGCCTACTGTAATGTCATGTAATAATATACATGGATGTAAAAATATAAGAACATATGGCAAAAAATAACCAGGTGTACAGTATTTTGGCCTTCATTAGCTTTGTGTATATGTTGCTAAAAACAAACACATACACTCCTAAAAAAAAAAAAAACTTGATGGTACTGTTTTGTACCCATTTATGCACAATTCTGTAGACATGAAAGAGGGAAGGGAAGGGCACTGTACTGTACCTTCCAGTTCGGGGTCCGGCCACCAGCCCAGGTCGCAAGCCTTACAGGTGAACTCATCCTGAACAATCTCGTTGTCTTTACAGGCTGTACAGATCCAGCAGCAGCTCACCTCTCCCTTCCTGATCACCTGTATCAATCAAACACATAGACAGGGTGAGATTACACTTTTGGTGGAGTCTCTCTACTCACTCAAGTTACCCATACAGCCGGACACAGTTCTCTCCCTAGTCCCTACTTCCCCTTGGCCTTAACCCTTTATTTGCAAATCTGCAGCATCTGAATAAGTATTAACAGGGTAGTGGTGGAGTGTCCACCATATTGCATACACCTTACAGATCTGCAAACTTGATGGTTTTGCAGATTTCTGATGTGTAAGTTGGGCTAACACAGGTTATGGAGTTTCGGGCTGGCGGGTAGCCGAGTGGTTAGAGTGTTATGCCTGTAACCGAAAGGTTGCTGGATCAAATCCCTGAACCGACATGGTAAAAAACTGTCGTTCAGACCCTGAACAAGGCAGTTAACCCACTGTTCCTAAGCTGTCATTGTAAGTAAGAATTTGTTCTTAACTGACTTGCCTAGTTAAATAAAGGTAAAAAAAAATGGAAAGGGAAGGAGATTGCTTTCACAATGGCATGAAGATTTATTTTAATTAGAAAATCAAGCGCCAGTGGGCGTCCTAGTGTTAATGGATAAATAAATAATATTGTTCAGTAGCATCAGACCAGCTGGGCCGTTGACCCCCACCTTGATCTCTCCCTTGGAGCAGGGCTCGCTGCAGACGGAGCGGACCATGTCACTGCGGTTTATCTGCATCATGTAGTCATCAATGCTGAGCTGACCTTCATGCCACGAACCCACGTTGATGTAGTCGAACGCACCAGGCTCCACATACTGTAGGTTCATTATTTCATACCTAAGAGTGGAGGGAAAGTTGCTCTGATGAAGATCAATGTTGACCGAAAACTTCTGAAACTTGTATCTGATTCAAGCGTAAGGAGACTTATTTTTATAGTGAAAGAGAAAGCAACAGATTAAATTATATTAATGGGCAGGGGACTTTGGTATACATAGATATATGAAGGAACTTTTCTTCATTCAAAGCACATCTATTTGTTATGTTTCAGTAGAATTGGTTGTGATCTTCTGGTTATGTCTTCCTAATCATATGGAAACAGTATTGTCACTGTCAGGGGATTTTTGTTGAGTACAAAGAGTAGATGCTGTACAGGTTGGATTCAAAGGGCAGTCATCTTGCTCAGGAAACCACCGTCTTAACCTTTAGTTTAAGAGGAAATTCCCTCTTGGGCTGAGTTGACACTGGTTTTATGTCTCATGGCAGGGCTATCGCATCATGAGAGCATGACTCTAAATCACCTGGGCTATACCTACCTGCCAGGTGTGTCCCCGTTCTCATCAAACCACACATCTTCTCCAGACACCCCAGTGAAGGAGGTCCTCATGAGGAACTCCAACAGCTGACTTCCATCGATGGGGTCCATGGCCTCACATAGACCCACATGGCCGGGGCAGAGGTGGCTGTGCATGTCATGCAGACCCTGAGCCATGGCGTAGATAGCATTGATGACGAATCCCATCTTACTGTCCTGGACATAGTTGTCCTCTAGACTTTCGTAACCTGACGAATACAATTAAAACATGAAATTAAGATAAGGGAGTAATAAAACCGCAAAGTAATAAAAAAAAAATGTTTCAGTTCTGCAAGCATTATAAAAGGATTATACAATGCTATTCAATACAAAGTGCAATAGATAGCTGAATATGAAAATAAACTGTTTCTATTATCAAACGTCTTTTGCAGCATAATATAGACTGAAATATTACAAAGGAATGATAGGATGTCCAAAGACACATGCTTATTATTCTTCTTTGGTTTTGGGCATCAGAAGTACACTCTGTTCTGTTCTGTTCTGTGTCTGGGAGCATCAAAGGGCAGGCATCATTATATTATGGCACCAAATAAATACTTTTTACCATAGAGCCACCAACCATTTTGTATTTGCAACTCGCAATTCAATTAGGTATAAATAATGTGGTAATATTATCATGAAGAAAATATATTATTGTCATTTATTCCTTCCTCCCTCGAACCATTTGCATCCTTGTTTGCCAGAAATACAGGTCTCGTGGATAAAACTGTTTGATACATTGTGCAGTATGTTAAAAGATAGAGACAGTAGAGTAACCCTTTGATGATTTACAATAGGCCTACAATTTGAAGAGAACAATATAGAACTAGGTCCAGGGACACCCTATCGATTAACAAGCGTGAAGCAAGCTAGAAGCAATATGGGTAGCACATACTGTAGCTGATCTTGATCTTATACTAATATCACAATATTAAAGGGCAACTCTGCCACTTTTCCACCTCATTCTCATTATCTCCAGCACCAAACCAGTATCTACATAATATGTGAAAACAGTTTCTTTGATCTGTGGTTAATAAGATAAGAAAAACAGTCCTGAAAAATGCTTCTCTGTGATACCACAGGGTAGGATTAAAAGTAAGAAAAACAGTGATTTTCAAAACCTGCAGCAAGTTTCTAGCCAGAGGGAGGGTATTTTCTTGCTCCCCACATCACAGCGAATATCATAGTTTGTTAACTTTTGATTATGTCATTGGGTAGAACTTTTTTACGTTATTTTGTTTTCTACAAAATGTAGAAATGCGCAGTTTTCACATATGTAGACACTAGTTTGGTGCTGGAAATAATTAATATAAGGTTGAAAATTGGTGAAGTTGCCCTTTAATAATAGTATCCGGTACAGAAAGAATCAACAATTTGATTCATATAATTTTGTGAATCAAACGGTTTGGGCACAATGATTGCTCAGTTTTCAGATGTGTTTGTTTGTAGGCTCGGGAGGCGAAGGTCAAGTCATGCGTCCTCCGAAACATGACCCGCCAAACTGCGCTTCTTAACACTCGCCCGCTTAACCCGGAGGCCAGACGCACCAATGTGTCGGAGGAAACACCGTTCAACTGACGACCGAGGTCAGCCTGCAGGCGCTCAGCCCACCACAAGGAGTCGCTAGAGCGTGATGAGCCAAGTAAAGCTCCCTCAGCCAAACCCTCCGCTAAACCAGACAACTACAAGGTGTTGAAAGCGTTCCAGAGGGATGCTGGCCCCATGTTGACTCCAATGCTTCCCACAGCTGTGTCAAGTTGGCAGGATGTCCTTTGGGTGGTGTCCATTCTAACCCCATGGTGTCTTATTGTATTGCCCCAAGGTCCATATAGGAACATGCATAATGTAGTTCTACAAGGCAGACCAGCCAGTTGACATCTCATCTAATGCTTTCAAATGTTATTGGGCTATGTTTTATACAGCAATCCCAAAACCAAGAGGATGTGAGAATACACAGTGTGTGAGGGAAACCAGTTGTTGTGCTCTCACTGCAATGCATAAAAACACCCCAATAGCTTTATATAGTAGGGGTCAACAGATATACATTGATAGTGTTGAATTTCAGGGTTGATATGACTCTGGTTTGGTCTCTATGCAGTTTAGGAAAAAAACATCAAACAAATCATCAAGTTTTCTATTGATGATACACTATATCAGTCGACCTCTATGTATATTGCCATAGTGACGTGTTTTAATAGTTAATTCAGAAAAATACACACTCACCGTATTGGAGCTCTATACAAAGAAACAATAGAAGTGACAGAACAGCAGACTATGACTATCTCTGATTATCACAAATTATCAATATCCCTGTTATAAATAGTGCAAAAAGTAGGAGAAAAATGAGGAGTTGGATATACATTATATAATATGAAACTAGTATTTGAAAAGGAGATGTAAAAGAGAATGTAAATTCATGCTAAATATTCAAAATAAATCTATACTGTTGCATGCATTGTTTCTATTTACATTTATCTTTAATACTTAAATCACTGGATTGCTAAGCAATGCTAACAAACTCGTAAGTTTAGTTTGAAAACGTATATAGCTCAAAAGGAATATAAAAGTGCAAGGTGGGGAAAAAAACTTTTTGAAAACATGCTTTTTGAGCATTGTTTCAAGTGATCAATATACTGTAGCTTTAGCTAATCAATCAATCTGATTTAACTTTTTTTGGTGAGATCCAATGTGCCTTGCTAATTCAATTTACCTAGATCATCTTTGGTTGGCCAGGAGAATGTTTTAGAAAATAAAACAAAAAAACAAAACATTATTGTATGGCTAGATGCACAGAAACTATTTATTTGTTCCAGTTTCATGAACCTTCTAGCCATTTGAGACAAAAATACAAAAACATCTAAAAATCGAAATGGAATTATAGTTGAGACAACATCAAGTATACCATATGCTAGTTTACAATGTAAGTCAGAAACCCTTCTGAAGAAAGCATTATCATTCTCTATCATACATATTTCTCCCCATATCTACCTGAGCAGTTTTTCCTGTAGTTAATGTTCTCCAGCGGGTGCCCTGGGATGCGGCACTGGAACCTGTGTTGCCAGAACTCAGGGAACCATGGGTTCCTAGTGTTGGTATTGAGGCGGAGCTTCAGGAAGTAGTCATCGAAGGACGTGACCTCCTCCGACTGCAGCTTCACAGTGATACCGCCCACAGCCTCCTGTTCATAGCCCTCAACCACCTCATCTCTGTCTGCCCAGCCATCACTGTGGGGAGAGACACAGTAACATTAATGTTAGGACTACTCCTTACCATCCCCAAACGGATGGTATTTTAGAGTGTTTCAATGGTCCCTGTGAAACAGATGTTGAGAAAGTTTGTAGATGACTGGGACAAATTACCTTTTCTTTTGTTTGTCTACATCATGTAGATGCCAGACAAGTTAGACAGTCTGAGGGAGATGGCAAAGAGTCACAACAAAAAGCATAAGTTAAGGTGAACAAAAATGCGAGAGAAAGTGAAATGAAGTCTGAAGAGAAGGTACCTTCTGATTCAAGTACAGTAAACTGCTTGCCAAGTGGCAGAGTGTATGTAACCTATGAGATTCTCTTTCCAGGAAAGCTGCTTCCCACACAGAGAATATCAGAAATACAGTTGATGAATATATTCTGTGTTGCGTGTACTCATTTCATAGCTTAGGGAAGAGTAATGAGCGTGTGCTCCTTGATACAGTAACATCACAGTAACCTCATCACAGCCTCCTGCTCATAGCCCTCCACCACCCCATCTATGTTTGCCCAGCCATCACTATAGGGGACAGGACATTTAATCAGTAACATAATACATATAACTACACACCTTGCCACTTGCCAGGAGAGTATGCTAATCATATTATATTTTTGTGTAGCATACAAAAAATAAACAATTGACTAATGAATGCCCTCCTTCCTCCTCCAGCATGGCAACATCACCAGTATCTAGCCATCTGTTTCACAGCACTACACACACACTATGTTCCAAGAACCTGCTGCTCTGACGTCAGCACATAGAAGTCATCATTCAAACCATGGTATGAACAAAACACTCTCAACCAGGCCATACCACCTCCATGTGGGATACTGGGTATAATTGTTGCATGGTCTAACCTTTATATAGAAGGAAGCCTATAGCCTATATACCCAAATCAAAAACAATGGCAAAAGTAATGTCAGCATTTAACAAAAAATACCTTTGCTATTTAGAAAAGGCCTTGTGTTTCCTACAGGAATCACATACACAGGTAGGGTGCAAAACATTTGTGCACTATACTGTAAATAACTTTATACTTTACAAAATACTGTACTGTACTTTGGATAAAAGCATCTGCAACAGTAAGTGGATATATACTGGATGAATGAGGTCCATCCTGCCAACAAGACTTTCCTCTCATCCTCCACACAGCCCAGGATAGATGGATGGTCGGTCATCCCCAGCCTCCTCCATCATAGATGGACCCAATGCAATGGGCTGGCTGTGTTCACTTACTGCACTGCTCTACAAAACAGTATTTCCTTCAGTCGCTAGTCTCCTTGACCCAGAAAGAAAAAGCCGCACCAATCCCATGTCCTATTTATCATCCACAAAGACGTCACAAGCTGCAGAGTTTTATGTAAATTTTTTATAGATTTGTGTTTTATCATCAGTGTTTCATACTGTATTGTCACGATCACCATATATTCGTGTTACATTACTTACTTTGTTTGTATATACAATATGTTTCTGTATTTTGATGAGGTCCAAATGTATTGTTACTACTACAATTGAAAAAAGACCAGGCTAATTTAGGACAGTTTTAGCTGTAGCTTGAGCTTCACTTCTCCTGTCAGGACTTCATGCTAGCTAGCTCCATCCCCACTGCATAGCTACAGTCTTACTACAGGGAGGGAATGTCTACAAGCTGATCTGTGCTTTGATGCTCAGTAGCCCTCACCATTGAGCTCTGTGCTGGAGGTGCTGTCCTATATTATCCAAGTCTCCCACTGAGTCTGTGATCTGACTAGAGGACAGAGAAAGCTGTCCCATATTACCCAAGCCTCCCCAGTTTGCCTGGGATCTGACAGGGGAGAAAGAGAAAGAGAGAGAGCGGTAGAGAGAGCGAGAGAGAGCTGTCTAACCATGTATTATTCATGAGGCTGGGTGTGATTAAAAGCTTCTTTCTGCTTTCAGAAGGAACTCCACTACTGCTAGAATAATGATTCGTTTTGTGTTCAAGTGTAAACCCATAGGGGGCCTTGGTATGATATATCAACAGGGTGAAACAGCAGCATATTATTTTGGACAACCCACAATGGTCATGGCAATAATTTCGTTATACTATATGATAATAATGAGGTCAATCACTCCACAAAATGGAGCAAGGTAAGAACAGAAAATGTGCCATTCTATGTTCAGATTGATCTGATCTGGGGCCTAATGAATCAAGCGTTTTAGAGTAGGAGTTCTGATCTAGGATCAGGTCCCCCTGTCCATGTAATCTTATTAATTGTGATCTAAACTAGTCCTATATCAACACTCTTACTCTGAGATACTTGATACATAAGGCCCCAGGTTGATATGACTCCCTTTAACCCATTGCTAAGACTGATTATAAACTTATACAATGATCTAATTTTACCTGCCGATGAGAAGGAACTCCCCTGCCACCCCAAGTCGTCTCATAGCCATTAGCAGTCCGCGGACCGTCATGCCCTCGCAGAAGCAGACAACCACCCGGGCCTTGGGCAGGCGTTCTCTCAGCTTTCTCAGCAGCCTGTCAAAATGCTTCTCCCCAGCGTTGCTGTAGATCTTGTCTGAATGGGCAATACACAGCCCCTCTTGAGAGGCCAGCTCCTTAAAAGCTTCCATACCACTTTCTCCGTAATTACCTGGGAAAATAAACAGCATTAACAAACAAAAAGCAATACTATTTCATGGTCTTTAAAGGTAAATATATATTTAAACACATTATTTAAAAGGTAAATTCAATATTCTACATTCTGAAGAAGTTTAAGACATTTTGTAATATAACTTCACCTGTAAGTATTGTCAACAAGCCAAACACTACAGCACTGCAACCCATAACTAGTGACTGCATTTCAAACTTTTAGTCTGTTTTTTATCACTCTATTTCAGAGATGAAAGTGCCATGTCACTCTAACTCATATCACATGTTGTCAGGCTCTGGCCATAGAGAAGCCTAGTTGCTTCTCTATGTAGCTATGGTCAGAGTCTGACAGTGTATTTCTTTTCTGTTTCTGTGTGGGCTTTGGGTGGATCCCTAATTAGAGGCAGCTGCACCGCATTGTCTCTAATTAGGGATCTTATATATGTTAGTCTGTCATTCACTCTGGTGTGGGTCGTTGTCGTATTATGTCGCAGTCACGGGGAAAGTAAGTGTGCCTTTTACGTCCGTTCATTGTTTGTGTTGGTGAACGTGACGTTTAGTCAATTCGTGTTTCTGTTTCTGTAGTTCGTGTTTTGTGGTGATTATACATAGTATAAATAATATAAAATGTCGAACTACTATCCCTGCGCTGCGTCTTGGTCTGTGTGTGCACCCTCTCGTGACAGAACGACCCACCACCCCGAGACCAAGCAGCGTAACTGGGGAGAGAGAGAGAGTGAGGAGGTGCCCCAGCGAAGGTCCGCAGCCCGCGACCTCCAGCGAAGGTCCGCAGCCCGCAACCTCCAGCGAAGGTCCGCAGCCCGGAACCCCCAGCGAAGGTCAGCCGC
Organism: Thymallus thymallus; assembly: GCA_023634145.1. Lineage (NCBI taxonomy): Eukaryota > Metazoa > Chordata > Actinopteri > Salmoniformes > Salmonidae > Thymallus > Thymallus thymallus. The sequence continues at coordinate 18,739,062 of CM042406.1, forward strand.
CCTGAACCTCCAGCGAAGGTCAGCCGCCCTGAACCTCCAGCGAAGGTCAGCCTGCCCTGAACCTCCAGCGAAGGTCAGCCGCCCTGAACCTCCAGCGAAGGTCAGCCGCCCTGAACCTCCAGCGAAGGTCAGCCACCCTGAACCTCCAGCGAAGGTCAGCCACCCTGAACCTCCAGCGAAGGTCAGCCGCCCGGAACCTCCAGCGAAGGTCAGCCGCCCGGAACCTTCAGCGAAGGTCCGCCGCCCGGAACCTCCAGCAGGTACCCATTCCGGGTTCAGCCGTCTGCTCCGCTCCAGAGTCAGAGCAGTCCTCTCCACCGGTGCCCATTCCGGGTTCAGCCGTCTGCTCCGCCCCAGTGCCAGAGCATTCCGCTCCACCGGTGCCCATTCCGGGTCCAGCCGTCTGCTCCGCCTCAGTGCCAGAGCAGTCCGCTCCACCGGTACCCATTCCGGGTCCAGCCGTCTGCTCCGCTCCAGTGCCAGAGCAGTCCGCTCCACCGGTACCCATTCCGGGTCCAGCCGTCTGCTCCGCTCCAGTGCCAGAGAAGTCCGCTCCACCGGTACCCATTCCGGGTCCAGCCGTCTGCTCCGCTCCAGTGCCAGAGCAGTCAGCTCCACCGGTACCCATTCCGGGTCCAGCCGTCTGCTCCGCTCCAGAGTCAGAGCAGTCCGCTCCACCGGTGCCCATTCCGGGTCCAGCCGTCTGCTCCGCTCCAGAGCCTGAGCAGTCCGCCCCACCGGTGCCCAGTCCAGGCCCGGTTGTTTTCCCCGCTCCAAGGCCGGAGCCGTTTACCCCACCGGTGCCCAGTCCGGGCCCGGTTAATTGCCCAGCTCCATGGTCGGAGCCGTTTACCCCAACGGTGCCCAGTCCGGGCCCGGTTGTTTTCCCCGCTCCATGGCCGGAGCCGTTTACCCCACCGGTGCCCAGTCCGGGCCCGTTTAATGGTCCCGCTCCATGGCCGGAGCCGTTTGCCCCACCGGTACCCAGCCCGGGCCCGGTTATAAAGAAGGGGCATGGGAGAAAACTGTCCACTTCGCCGGAGCCAGAGCCGCCCCCGATGGACTAGTCTTCCCTCCCTATTAACCCCCCCTGGTTTTGTGTGTTTTTTTGGGCGTCCGGGAGTCCGCGCCTTGGGGGGGGGTACTGTCAGGCTCTGGCCATAGAGAAGCCTAGTTGCTTCTCTATGTAGCTATGGTCAGAGTCTGACAGTGTCTTTCTTTTCTGTTTCTGTGTGGGTTTTGGGTGGATCCCTAATTAGAGGCAGCTGCACCGCATTGACTCTAATTAGGGATCTTATATATGTTAGTCTGTCATTCACTTTGGTGTGGGTCGTTGTCGTATTATGTCTCAGTCACAGGGAAAGTAAGTGTGCCTTTTACGTCCGTTCATTGTTTGTGTTGGTGAACGTGACGTTTAGTCGATTCGTGTTTCTGTAGTTCGTGTTTTGTGGTGATTATACATAGTATAAATAATATAAAATGTCGAACTACTATCCCTGCGCTGCGTCTTGGTCTGTGTGTGCACCCTCTCGTGACACATGTTTATTTAATAAAAACACACATCATTCTATTCATCGGTCTGGTAAATAACAAAGGTGCAACAGAACAGAAATGTAATTGGGTCTTAATCAGTTCATCACCAACTCTCTGCCTGAGACCTCTAAGTCCCTCACTGCAGGTAGATCAAAGGTCGCATCCCAAATGGCACCCTATTCCCTTTATAGTGCACTACTTCTGACCAGGGCCTATAGGGCTCTGTTCAAAGTAGTGCACTATATAGGGAGGGAATATGACACCATAGGACCTGTGACTATGGGGGCGTTGGTATGCACAGCGGGCAGGCAGCTATGAACCTTATATCATTCAGACATCTCATCATCTGGGAATGGAATCTTAATTATTGTATAATATTCTATCCTACAGCCTAGCTCTTATTACTGCACTGCAGAACAGAGCTGTAGCTACTAAAGCCGAGAATTGTCTTGTTTTCTCAGTCTCATATGCTGTAGTTGTTCAATACTCAAAAATCGTATTACCGGAAGTTTATAACATTGAAGTGAATTCATCGAAACATTACTAATCTTGACTGAATTACATAATGCTGCAGAGAGTTTGTGGATAAGGACAGCATATCTATTTCTATCTAACCTCTTAAATGCAGTCATTTACAGTTGTCTCACCAGGATACTTTCTCCCCAGTAAGATTTAGTAGGACATACATTTATGAAGGACTTGGTTCACGAAATCCTTCAAAGTTTCAATTCATATAACTCAAGAAATTTGTAGAGTTCAGGTAGCAAGTTGTGGTAGAATGTTGCGCACATACAGTACATTTCTAAACAGAGGTCAGAAGCAAGTTGTAAGTATTTGATGCTATTGCCATGATAAACCAACAAAACAAGATTATATTTTTGGGAACATCAACACAAATCATTGCAAGGGATGGCGTCATGTAAAAGCTTCTATTGTAGTACAGTACATTTATGTTTTTTGGGAGCTGAAGTATACTCTTAGAAAAAAGGGTTCCAAAAGGGTTCTTCAGCTGTCCCCATAGGATAACCCTTTGACGAACCCTTTTTGGTTCCAGGTAGAACCCTTTTGGGTTCCTCTGTAGAAAGGGTTTTACATGGAAACCAAAAGGGTTCTACCTGGTACCAAAAAGGGTTCATCAAAGGGTTCTCCTTGTAAGGGCCTGACTGAGGCCAGGTTCCTGACTCCCTCTAGGGGGAGTAGGATGGCCACAGTCAGGTCCTGACACCCAGGGTTGGGTTATTGGTAATCCCAAATTAGAGACAGCTGTTGTGAGTTCTAATTGGGGATTCTATTTATGTGCACCACACATCCACCTGCGTGTGGATCATTACTTGTGTTCGTGCGTGTCTGCACTAACGACATTAATGGTAGTAACGTTTATTGTTTTTGTGATTGACAGTTTTATTTAGTTTAATAAAACATGTTTGCACCGTTCTCTCGCTCTGCGCCTCGTTCCCTCTCCACTCACCGTGACACTCCTATAGGGACAGCCCTTTTAGGTTCTAGATAGCACCTTTTTTCTAAGAGTGTAGTCATGATTACTATTTGATCTGCTTCAACGATGTAAAACTGGATTATAATGGAAAATAACAAACTGTTGCTTTCAGCATTGCGGCATCCATTTAAATGGATCATACAAAAAACAAATGTGTCCAGCTGTACGCCCATCTGATAGTGGCTTGTAAAGTCATTTGATATAGCTTTTGTGAAATGCAAATGAACAGTTTGGTTCATGGACATGAACTGGTATAACTGACCATTGTTGACTGAGAAAATAGAACCCAAAGATACAGGCCTGTCATAATCATGTGCCAAACTCAAACTATAGATAGACTATTCCCTCCTCCCTAACCTACAGCTGAATCCAAACATTGCCCTGTCTTCACTAGTCTGACACTCCATACCCAATTAAGCCCTTCAAAAGCTTCTGGCTAGACCAGGTTTAGGAACTTTGAAGTGCTAGGAGCAACCATAGAATTTGACCATGAAAAATTGACTTCTCCCTAGAGAGGTTTCCCATTGGGCACAGACGTCAATTCAACGTCTATTCCACGTTGGTTCAACATAATTTCATTGAAACAACGTTGATTCAATCAGTGTGCCCAGTGGGTTGTACCTGTCAAGGATTCTTCCTGAACTGTAGGCCTCTGTTAAAGGGATGAGGAAGGCCTGAATGAACAAGCACAGGCTATAAGCTTTGGTGGATGATGTTGAACCTCCCTCCTTTTTGAGCTAAATCCATTATGATTATGAATTCTGAAAAATCATAATGAATTGTATACCATTACACATATCTGACATGAGAGTATCCTCAGGTCTGCCAATTGTTTAAACCCCCAACACAAGTTAATCAAATTGTCTTTGAATAGATATTGATGGTAAATATGCAACATGCAGGCCAATTACTTTTGTAAAAAAAAAATAGACAGTGACTTACCCTCTGTATGGACTGCTGACACATATGTCCAGTTATAGCGTTTGACAATGTCAAGAATGGCTCTGGCTTGGAGAGTGTCAGAGGGCACAACCCTAAGGAAATACTTGAAGAGCGTTTTGTCACTCAGATCTATGCTGGTTGCAGAATATGCTATCTGGGGGATGTTGAACAGCTGCAGGAGGTTCTGAACTTGAATAGCCACGGAGCTTGACCCAGGTCCGATGACTCCTGCTATGGGTCTCTTGGTGGTGGGTGGCTGACTCTCAGGCGTCCCTTCAATGCACCACTGTCTGGAGGTACCATCCTTGTTGTCATCATCCCGGATCGAGATGAGAGAGTCTCTAATGAACTCAATACTCTGCTCCAGAGCCACTGAGGAGTGCCAGCAGGAGTCCCTGATCTCGCACCCTAGAGTGATGTTGGGAAGAAGATTCGGGTTGGAGTTGATTCGGTCCAAGGTGTGAAACATTGCTTCTACTCGTTGGATTCCATACTGTTCCCGAACTTCACCGCATTTCCTCTCCGCTACCTGCTCTGTTGACGGTTGGTGGTGGACCGAAAACAGGGCACCGATTATAACATCCCCATCCATTCTGGCCACCAAGCGGGACGAACCAGCTTTAGGAACCACTGACCTCTCAAATATGTTACTGGGGGAGACGAATGCATCATACAGTAAAATAGGGAAATACAAAAACCTAATGACATTCAAGTACATCATATTCCACATGGTGTAAATGGTCTTGGTGATAGAATCATGTCCGCTATGCCATTGGGAAGAGCTGAGGGTCCAAGTTTAATCGAAGATCCATAATCTCCTTACCCACTTTCACTGATGTCTTTTCTGCAGATGAGATGCATATATTAATTCAAGTTTTCTTTAGAAACAAGTGATAAAAAACATCATTCTGTTGCCAATCTACCTTTGTCAACTGGGCTACAGTAATTTATAACCACATAATGACTTTGAATGTCTCTCATAACATGTACAGGAAAGACAGCTTGCCGGAGGCTGATTAAAAGTTGATTGGTCTGATGGTTGGTTTGCATGGCTTGTTTCAGCACCTAGTCATTGGACAGCACTTAGCTCTAACTTGCCTGTTGGGCTTTCAGTAATTTACCAACACTGAGATTGTTTTAGGCTACATACATTGCTGCTTAAAATGCTGCTTAAATGACTAATTGAAATTATGAATCAGATCTCATATAACTTACTATGCCATTAGGCCTATGTATATAGCCTATTGAGATTTTCAACATCTAATGGACATTCAAATTGACAATCACTTACAAACGGTTTAGGTAAAATAAGCTATTTAACTGTTTTGTATTAGTGGGACATCAGGTGTAGTGGGACATCAGGTGTAGTGGGACATTTGTGTTTGAGAGTACTGTACAATGGTAATTTTGCAAACCAATCACAACAAATGTTATTGGGGTTGTTGCTGCATGTGTTCTGTGCATGAAAAGATAGTTTTGGTTAGTGTGACATCGCATCATTGATGAGTGTGGTCAGGTTTCTTAGATGGGGTGACCCTTTGAAAATCATGAAAAAAACGCTGTACTATGAAACTTGCACTAGAATGACAAGGCTGTCATTCTGTCAATTATAATTTAACAATCTAGTTATTGATAGTGTTTTGAAATATAAAAAAAATTCATGAAAACAGCTTGTATATTTTATGAACATCTGATTTATAGTGCTGTCCCATATCTAATGAAGGAAATTACTGACAGGGACCTTTCAGCTATAAAAATACACAAAATAAACCTTTAGTCAATTTAAATGTAATTTCCTTCGTTAGATATTCTAAAGTACATTGGAATATGTTGTTGTCGTTGTTCATAACATCACAAAATCAAGTCTAGATGGTATATAGCACATAAACAGCATAGGATGACAGTGGAAGGAATTAAAGCGAAATAACCAGGGTAAATAAGGAATGAAAGGAAGGACATGTAGGATAGAAAAGAGCCTACATTTTTGAAAGGGGGACAGCATTTGGGGAACAATAGAGGTGATTCAGGATCAAGTAAAAGCTGAGCAGACTCCTTTAGATAGATTTTCACCAAGAGCTTGGAATGCCTCCAAATCAATTTCCCAAACAATAGAAGATCAATAAAACAAAACACACACAAAAAAAACTGAGAGTGTGTTTTCTGTAAGCCTCTACAAAGTCTTATTGATGATTTCATAACAAGTGCCAGGTGAAGTGGAACACTAATGTATTTCTAAGGAGAAAATAGTGTCCCACTTCATCTACTTAAGTGTCCCACTGAAACTTAAAGCCACCCTTTAGCAAAACTATGGGTCTGATGTTCTTTTAGGGGTAGAATAATAACTGAACAATACACAATCAACTTGTTTCATCGTAACAATGAAGATAAGACCTTAATTAATTGGGATAAACATAAATTGAGTAGGGGTAGACTTATTTTGATTGTGTACATAGCCATCTACCAAAAAGTGTCTCACTCGTGCATATATCACCCTAACTAAACAAAATGCTACCATTATTGCTATTCACATGAAGAGCAGTCTCCTCCATTCGTGTTACATTGCACATTTGAAATGATTAGCACAAAACACCTTAGATATTATAACGTTAGTGTGGACATACCTGCACCTCCTGCCTCGGAACATTGTGTACCTCCTCGTCTCCTGAACCTCTCAGTTTGGAGCTCAAGTTAAGCCTGTGCCGCGCCAATACAGGGTTTCTTTTTTTCTGCCTCTCTCTCTCTCTCCATCTCTCTCTCTCCATCTCCCTCTCTCTCCCTCTCTCTCTACCTCCCTCTCTCACTATCTCTCTTTTTGAAATGCAGCATGGGTGCCCCCCTTCTATTCCTCTTGATCAGTGTATGCATCTTTAAAACCGGGTCACAAACTGCATTTTATGGCTCCGATAAAAGACAGTATACAGAGATAGATAGAAATGTAGTATGCATGTGCATGGTTGAGTATTGTAAGCTAAATTAAGACGTTCATTGCATGTAAAAGCTTGCTTTATTTATTTTTCAGAATACAGATATAATCATAGAGGCCTATAACAGGTCAGTATTGTCAGTATGAAATAGGCTACAGGCTTCTGCAGCTATTGGCTAATAGTAGTAGTCTAGGCTACCGTTATTCAGTGGTATAAACGGATATGTAACATATCTAAATAGACAACACTAGCCGATCACTAGCCTATATTTGTTTGGCAGCGCATCCAATGGCTGCGCGTCCAAGTTAAGCTTCCCCTAAAGTAAATTGAATTGAACTTGTCATAATTATATACTTACTGCTGTCTATACACAAATAAATAAAATCCTTCAAAACACCACACCAGAGAGCATGATTTAGCCTCAGAGGATCAATACCTTCTTTTAAAAAATATATGTGGACTGACTGTTAAATCCCAGCGCAATTCGGGAAGCCCGCAATTTGTCAGTGTAAAGCATCTAAAATTCTGAGCCTATCACAATATTTCAAAATTCAATTGTGGGAAAAAGCACAAACGAGGTGAGACAAAGAAACATCTCTAACCTGTCTGCCTTTAGTTAAGCTAACAACATTCTCAACTCTCGATAACCCATTGAGCGAAAAGTAGCTTATTGGCACTATAGCAGAGAGTGCGCATATCCACTGTCTTTATCATTGGGTGAGTTTGTGGCACTGGTAAAAAAAAAATGGCTTCCCCAAACTTGAAACGCACTTTTTTGTGACGTGTCTGGGACAATTTGAAGGGTACCAGAAAGAAAGCAAAATACACATTTTTTTTTACTCTTTACAGATAGAGAGCAATGCTGCGACCTAGTGGTTTTGTCCCGACGGTTCTGGTTCAACATTGTTGTGACGCTACCTCACTTCCGTCCTGTGCTATGAAAACATGGCGCACCGCAGCGGCGGAGGAGCAGGCTGTTCAAGAAGACTGTAAAGTACATTCTTCACTGATTTTGATAAACCAGACCAGTCTATTATTTCGTCTGCAGGGACCAGGAACAGAGACGACGCTTTGTGAGAAATAAAAAGTAAATGTTCAATGTTTGTTATAGCCAGACAGTAGACATATTTGCTATCAAAGCTAGACAACAATCACAATGCACCTAGAAGCGGCACTGTGGTGTAGCCTAATCGTTACATTGTTGGAAGCGCGTCATGTAGCAAAACGTTGCAGTATGGTATTTCTTCATTGCAGAGCCATTGTTGACACTTAGTAGTTCGATGATCATTATGTGAAGACAGGAGTATACACACAGGATAACGAAATTGCCCAACCACGACGTTTTATGGTAATCTGGTGTAGATCCGACAGGTGTTTTTAATAAATCCTTGCGTGTCGACAACGTGGGTTTTTCCTTTGATTCACTTAACTTTTATTCCATGGTTCTGCGTAACTCAGTTCCCTCCAAAAATTGTGCAAACTTTAATGTGGACATGCTTTACTCATTATAAGCATTACAGCAGTGAGCGACTTTCCTGACATCCTATGCTCTCCTAGGCTGTCATCATGAGCAACAGAAGGAAGCGTGCCCCACCGGTGAGGGTAGATGAGGAGGCCAAGAAGAAGCTGAACTGGAACATGCACGAGGACCGCAAGAATGAGACTCTACTCCAAGAAGAGGAAGACCAGATTCCAACCAGTTCTTTTCTGGCCACCGGCCACCACATCCCAACTGCTTCCCTTCTCTTCACCGGTAACCAGATCCCAACCGGTTGTCTTCTCTCGAGCGTCCAGGAGGACTGTGAGGCAAGCTGCTCCAGCTCAGGAGCTCTGTTGTCAGACCTAGGACTAGGAGAGGACCCCCAGCTCCCTGCTTCATCCTCCACAGACACCTCCTCCTCCACCTTCCTCTCCCTAACTGTGCTGCCTCTTTCTGACCTGGCTCATGTCTGGAAGTCTCTGATCGGGGAGTTCAGCCTCCGTCCTCCCCCTCTGTGGGTTAATCCCCCAGGCTGTGACCAGAGGGCCTTCACCCTCCGTAGGACAGGAGATCAGTTGTGCCTCAGTTTGACCAGCAGCAGCGACGAGAGTATTACTATTACAGGAGGACTGGATTCAAGGCCTCTGGATAGGACCTGCCCAGTGGAGTGTTTCCTGCCTGGAGGGATACTATTGGAGGAGTTGGACTGGCTGCAGAAGAGAAGAGCTGTGCAGCTGTGTCATCAGCCAGGAGAGGAGGAAATTAAGGTGTGCAATTTTATTTTATATACCCTGTGATCATTTATATACACTACCGTTCAAAAGTTTGGGGTCACTTAGAAATGTCTTGTTTTTGAAAGAAAAGCTATTTTTTTGTCCATTAAAATAACATCAAATTGATCAGAAATACAGTGTAGACATTGTTAATGTTGTAAATGACTATTGTAGCTGGAAACGGCTGATTTTGTTATGGAATATCTACATAGGCGTACAGAGGCCCATTATCAGCAAACACCACTCCTGTGTTCCAATGGCACATTGTGTTAGCTATTCCAAGTTTATAATTTTAAAAGGCTAATTGATCATTAGAAAACCATTTTGCAGTTATGTTTGCACAGCTGAAAGCTGTTGTGCTGATTTTAAAGAAGCAATACAACTGGCCTTCTTTAGACTAGTTGAGTATCTGGAGCATCAGCATTTGTGGGTTCGAAACTGAAGATCTCGTACAACGCTGTGTACTACTCCCTTCACAGAACAGCACAAACTGTCTCTAACCAGAATAGAAAGAGGAGTGGGAGGCCCCGGTGCACAACTGAGCAAGAGGACAAGTACATTAGTGTCTAGTTTGAGAAACAAACGCCACATAAGTCCTCAACTGGCAGCTTCATTAAATAGTACCCGCAAAACACCAGTCTCAATGTCAACAGTGAAGAGGGACTCCGGGATGCTGGCCTTCTAGGCAGAGTTTCAAAGAAAAAGCCATATCTCAGACTGGTCAATAAAAAGAAAAGATTAAGATGGGTAAAAGAACACAAACACTGGACTGTCACGAGAGGGTGTTAACATAGACCAAGGCGCAGCGCAGTTGAAGTTCGACATATTCATTTAATGAACAAAATGATGAATCCCGAACTTTACACCAAAACAACAAGGTATAACAGACGTAAACACACTTACTTCACGTGACCTGGATATAACGACCCACACAAAGGTGTAGGACATACACATATAGGATCCCTAATTAGAGACAATGCGGTGCAGCTGCCTCTAGTTAGGGATCCAACCCAAAACCCACACAGAAACAGAACGGAATAGAAACTGTCAGACTCTGACCATGGCTACATAGAGAAGCAAATAGGCTTCTCTATGGCCAGAGCCTGACATGGACAGAGGAAGATTGGAAAAAAGTTCTGTCTAGAAGGCCAGCCTCTTCACTGTTGACGTTGAGACTGGTGTTTTGCGGGTACTATTTAACGAAGCTGCCAGTTGAGGACTTGTTAGGCGTCTGTTTCCTCAAACTAGACACTAATGTAGTTTTCCTCTTGCTCAGTTGTGCACCGGGGCCTCTCACTCCTCTTTCTGATCAATTTGATGTTATTTTAATGGACAAAAAATGTATTTGATTTTCTTTTTAAAAAAGTGACCCCAAACTTTTGAACGGTGGTGTAATTCATAACCATAACGGCCAAACACAATTTATGGGTGACTACATCAGCCACCATACTGAATAAATTACACATTTCATTGAAGCACTTGTGAAAAAATAAATATATTGTTTATATATATATATATATATATATATATATACATACAGTGGGGAGAACAAGTATTTGATACACTGCCGATTTTGCAGGTTTTCCTACTTACAAAGCATGTAGAGGTCTGTAATTTTTATCATAGGTACACTTCAACTGTGAGAGACGGAATCTAAAACAAAAATCCAGAAAATCATATTGTTTGATTTTTAAGTAATTCATTTGCATTTTATTGCATGACATAAGTATTTGATACATCAGAAAAGCAGAACTTAATATTTGGTGCAATTACAGAGATTAATTGTTTCCTGTAGTTCTATACCAGGTTTGCACACACTGCAGCAGGGATTTTGGCCCACTCCTCCATACAGATCCTTCAGGTTTCGGGGCTGTCGATGGGCAATACGGATTTTCAGCTCCCTCCAAAGATTTTCTATTGGGTTCAGGTCTGAAGACTGGCTAGGCCACTCCAGGACCTTGAGATGCTTCTTACGGAGCCACTCCTTAGTTGCCCTGGCTGTGTGTTTCAGGTCGTTGTCATGCTGGAAGACCCAGCCATGACCCATCTTACTAAGGGAAGGAGGTTGTTGGCCAAGATCTCGCAATACATGGCCCCATCCATCCTCCCCTCAATACGGTGCAGTCGTCCTGTCCCCTATGCAGAAAAGCATCCCCAAAGAATGATGTTTCCACCTCCATGCTTCACGGTTGGGATGGTGTTCTTGGGGTTGTACTCATCCTTCTTCTTCCTCCAAACACGGCGAGTGGAGTTTAGACCAAAAAGCTCTATTTTTGTCTCATCAGACCACATGACCTTCTCCCATTCCTCCTCTGGATCATCCAGATGGTCATTGGCAAACTTCAGACGGGCCTGGACATGCGCTGGCTTGAGCAGGGGGACCTTGCGTGCGCTGCAGGATTTTAATCCATGACGGCATAGTGTGTTAGTAATGGTTTTCTTTGAGACTGTGGTCCCAGCTCTCTTCAGGTCATTGACCAGGTCCTGCCGTGTAGTTCTGGGCTGATCCCTCACCTTCCTCATGATCATTGATGCCCCACGAGGTGAGATCTTGCATGGTGCCCTAGACCGAGGGAGATTGACCGTCATCTTGAACTTCTTCCATTTTCTAATAATTGCGCCAACAGTTGATGCCTTCTCACCAAGCTGCTTGCCTATTGTCCTGTAGCCCTTCCCAGCCTTGTGCAGGTCTACAATTTTATCCCTGATGTCCTTACACAGCTCTCCGGTCTTGGCCATTGTGGAGAGGTTGGAGTCTGTTTGAGTGTGTGGACAGGTGTCTTTTATACAGGTAACGAGTTCAAACAGGTGCAGAGAACAGGAGGGCTTCTTAAAGAAAAACTAACAGGTCTGTGAGAGCCGGAATTCTTACTGGTTGGTAGGTGATCAAATACTTATGTCATGCAATAAAATGCAAATTAATTATTTAAAAATCATACAATGTGATTTTCTGGATTTTTGTTTTAGATTCCGTCTCTCACAGTTGAAGTGTACCTATGATAAAAATTGCAGACCTCTACATGCTTTGTAAGTAGGAAAACCTGCAAAATCGGCAGTGTATCAAATACTTGTTCTCCCCACTGTATATATACAGCGGGTGAAATAAGTATTGAACACGTCACCATTTTTCTCAGTAAATATATTTCCAAAGGTGCTATTGACATGAAAGTTTCACCAGATGTTGGTAACAACCCAAGTAATCCATACATACAAAGAAACCAAAACAAATAAGTTCAGAAATTAAGTTATGTGTAATAATGTGAAATGACACAGGGAAAAAGTATTGAACACATGAAGAAAGGGAGGTTCAAAAAGGCATGGAAAGCCAAGACAACAGCTGAAAACTATCAGTAATTAAAAAGCAATCCAGCCCCCTGTCAGTGCAAATTTAATATCAGCTGGTTCAGTCCCAACTGATGGCCTAGAAAAAGGTCTCATTGCCAAGGTGTCACACAAGACACATCTCATGATGGGTAAAAGCAAAGAGCTGTCTCAAGACATTCGCAACCTAATTGTTGCAAAACATAATGATGGCATTGGTTATAGGCGCATTTCTAAGCTTCTGAATGTTCCAGTGAGCACTGTTGGGTCCATAATACGGAAGTGGAAAGACAATCATTTCTCCATAAATTTGCCTCGACCAGGTGCTCCTCGCAAGATTTCTTATAGAGGAGTGAAAAGAATAATCAGAAGAGTTGTCCAAGAGCCAAGGACCACTTGTGGAGAGCTTCAGAAAGACCTGCAATTAGAAGGTACTGTTGTTTCAAAGAAAACAGTAAGTAATGCACTCCACCGCTATGGCCTGTGTGCACGCTCACCACGCAGGACTCCATTGCTGAAAAAAAAGCATGTTGAAGCTCGTTTAAAGTTTGCTGCACAACATTTGGAAAAGCCAGTGAAATACTGGGAGAATATAGTGTGGTCAGATGAGAGCAAAATTGAACTATTTTGATGTCATAATACACACCATGTTTGGAGGAGAAATGGCACTGCACATCACCCTAAAAACACCATACCAACAGTGAAGTTTGGAGGTGGGAACATCATGGTGTGGGGCTGCTTTTCAGCTAATGGTACTGGCAAACTTCACATAATTGAAGGAAGGATGAATGGGCAAATTTACGAGGAGCACCTGGTCGAGGCAAATTTATGGTGAAATGATTGTCTTTCCACTTCCGTATTATGGACCCAACAGTGCTCACTGGAACATTCAGAAGCTTAGAAATGCGCCTATAACCAATGCCATCATTATGTTTTGCAACAATTAGGTTGTGAATGTCTTGAGACAGCTCTTTGCTTTTACCCATCATGAGATGTGTCTTGTGTGACACCTTGGCAATGAGACCTTTTTGTAGGCCATCAGTTGGGACTGAACCAGCTGATATTAATTTGCACTGACGGGGCTGGATTGCTTTTTAATTACTGTTGTCTTGGCTTTCCATGCCTTTTTGAACCTCCCTTTCTTCATGTGTTCAATACTTTTTCCCTGTGTCATTTCACATTATTAAACATAACTTAATTTCTGAACTTATTTGTTTTGGTTTCTTTGTATGTATGGATTACTTGGGTTGTTACCAACATCTGGTGAAAATGTCATGTCAATAGCACCTTTGGAAATATATATATAATAGACTTCATGTTAACAAACTATAGTTTTGGCAAGTCTGTTAGGACATCTACTTTGTGCATGACACAAGTAATTCTTCCAACAATTGTTTAGACAGATTATTTCACTTATAATTCACTATATCACAATTCCAGTGGGTCAGAAGTTTACATACACTAAGTTGACTGTGCCTTTGAACAGCTTGGAAAATTCCAGAAAATTATGTCATGGCTGTTAGGCTAATTGACATAATTTGAGTCAATTGGAGGTGTACCTGTGGATATATTTCAAGGCCTAGATTCAAACTCTGTGCCTCTTTGCTCGACGACATGGGAAAATCAAAAGAAATCAGCCAAGACCTCAGGAAAAACATGGTAGCATTCTTGGGAGCAATTTCCAAAAGCCTGAAGTTACCACGTTCATCTGTACAAACAATAGTATGCAAGTTTAAAAACCATGGGACCACGCAGCCATCATACCGCTCAGGAAGGAGACTCGTTCTGTCTCCTAGAGATTAACATATTTTGATGCGAAAAGTGCAAATCAATACCAGAACAACAGCAAAGGACCTTGTGAAGATGCTGGAGAAGACGGGTACAAAAGTATCTATATCCACAGTAAAACGAGTCCTATATCGACATAACCTGAAAGGCTGCTCAGCAAGGAAGAAGTCACTGCTCCAAAACCGCCATAAAAATGCCAGACTACGGTTTGCAACTGCACATGGGGACAAAGATCATACTTTTTGGAGAAATGTCCTCTGGTCTGATGAAACAAAAATAGAACTGTTTGGCCATAATGACCATCATTATGCTTGGAGGAAAAAGTGGGAGGCTTGCAAGCCGAAGAACACCATCCCAACCATGAAGCACGGGGGTGGCAGCCTCATGTTGTGGGGGTGCTTTGCTGCAGGACTGGTGCACTTCACAAAATAGATGGCATCATGAGGAAGGAAATATTTGTGGATATATTTAAGCAACATCTCAAGACATCAGTCAGGAAGTTAAAGATTGGTCGCAAATGGGTCTTCCAAATCGACAATGACCCCAAGCATACTTCCACATTTGTGGCAAAATGGCTTAAGGACAACAAAGTCAAGGTATCACAAAGCCCTGACCTCAGTCCTATAGAAAATGTGTTGGCAGAACTGAAAAAGCGTGTGCGAGCAAGGAGGACTACAAACCTGACTCAGTTACACCTTTTCTGTCAGGAGGAATGGGCCAAAATTCACCCAACTTATTGTGGGAAGCTTGTGGAAGGCTACCTGAAACGTTTGACTCAAGTTAAACGATTTAAAGGCAATGCTACCAAAAACTAATTGAGTGTATGTAAACTTCTGACCCACTGGGAATGTGATTAAAGAAATAAAAGCAGAAATAAATAATTCTCTCTATTATTATTCTGACATTTCACATTCTTGAAATAAAGTGGTGATCCTAACTGACCTGAAAAACTGAGTTTAAATGTATTTGGCTAAGGTGTATGTAAACTTCCGACTTCAACTGTACATATTGACGAGCGACATGGACTAAGATACTGTATAATACTATTGACGTTAAAGGGATAATTCACGATTTTCGAAATGAGGCCCTTTATCTACTTCCCCAGAGTCAGATGAACTCGTGGATACCATTTTTATGTCTCCGTGTCCAGTTGAAATGTATTTGGCTAAGGTGTATGTAAACTTACTACTTCAACTGTATATATAGTATAACGTGTGTGTATATATAAATACATTTTATGTATTTTTTTTTTTTTTTTCTCAGTTCTTCACAAGTGCTTCAATGAAATGTGTAATTTATTCAGCACGATGGCTGATGTAGTCACCATAAATTGTGTTCCCCCGTTATGGTTATGAATATGGAATTAATTATTATATTGCTTTTAATTATTATTAGTTTTCTTTCTGAAGTGCAGTCTAAAGTGGTGTTTTTTTTCCCACGTCAGGTGGGGATATATGTACTGGAATCGGGATTGGGAAAGCCTGAATTCCTCAGCGAGGGAAACGGACGTATCAGAAAAGCAAATCAACTGATGCAGAAGTTAATGGAGTTTTACTATGACTTTATCATCCCTGGTAAATAACTCTCTCTTCTTCTTCCTCCTACTCCTGGATCGTTCCACCAATTCAGTGTAACTTGGTCAGATATTTTTTTCATTTCACCTAACTTCAACATTCTGTGATAAATAGCACATGTTCAACTTGTTTTCCCATCAAAAACAAATATTATAGGAAATGTCTATTAAGTGCCAAATATAGTGTAGGGTAACAGGGTTGATTTGTTATGCTTGACCAGCTCAGTTTTCCACCACAAAACACAATTTTGGTGGGGTATTTTTTTTACATTTTTAATTGAACCTTTATTTAACTAGGCAAGTCAGTTAAGAACAAATTCTTATTTACAACAACAGCCATAAGTCATAGAGGGTGCACTGAGGGATCGTATAAAAATGCTGGATCTTGACGGCAGGTAACCTAGCGGTTAAGAGCATTGTGCCAGTAACCGAAAGGTTGAATCCCCGAGCCGACTAGGTGAAAAATCTGTCTGTGCCTTGAGCAAGGCACTTAACCCTAATTGCTCATGTAAGTTGCTCTGGATAACCAAATGACCAAAATGTTTTTTTAAAATGGCACTTTATTCAAAATAAAAATACGATTACTTGAATTCTTCATGTGGTCTGTATTAAAGGGCACTTCGTTTAATATAACAGGCTTTTCAAATTCAATATTTTTGCACATTTTCTTCTTAATATATTAAATGGACGCAAAACGTACTCATTTCGTGGAACAAACCTCCTTACTTCTCCTCCATTGACCCATGACCCTCTCTGTGTACCATTGCTCTGTTCCCATGTTAGTGGTGGAGACCGAGGAGGAGGAGTGTGACACTGACTTGGAGAGGCAGAACGTGGAGGAGCTGTATGATTACGTCAGACACCTCCACCAGAGAGAGAACCAGGATATGAGCATAGATGTACAGCACAAGGCTCTTATCCCAGTCCTCAGGCCCTACCAGAGTCAGGCTGTTAACTGGATGCTGAGGAGAGAGAAGTACAGGAGCAGTAGCTCTTCTCAAGGTATGCAGGCTAAACTGGTTAAAATGAATCAATTTTGCCTGCCAGGTTGTACATTATAGAACTAATTCCAAATGGGAAAGTGTTTTATTTTGATTATACTGGACAACAATAGCAATATGTCATTTCCCCAGAACAATCTCTAAATTTCCTATGGAGGGAGCTTGTCACCTTGTGTGGGAAGAAGCTATTCTACAACCCATATATAGGCTGGTAAGACCTTATCTACAATTATCTTAATTATCAGACACTGGCAGATATCATAAACATAAATAAATATAATCAGTCAGCATCTGACCTGTAGTTATTACATTGTTACATGGATATCACATTCTAATACATTATTATAGTTGATCTTGTCTATGTAATGACCCTATCTTCCTGCTGCAGCTGGATAGTTGTTATTACAGTGTTATTACTGTTAACATACACACCAACATGCAAACATGGACCATTTCTTGTCTATTGCTCTAATTACCCCATCTCCCTTCTCCCTGTAGCCTGATTCGGGAGTTCCCCCTGGCCGGGGTGGAGTGGCCTGGGGGGATCCTGGCTGATGAGATGGGGCTGGGGAAGACTGTGGAGGTCCTGGCTCTTATACTGAACAACAACAGACAGGGCCTGAAGCAGGAGGCCCTCACCCTGCCTCTGGTGAGAACCATGGGATTCAGAGGCATCAAATGGCACTTTGACTTTCTTGACATTATTGGCACATCAGAGATAAGATTATTTTTTTGTCTGTATTCTGTTGCAAAGATACTCCCATTGGTTGATGAACTCATAGGGTTGTCTCTCTTGTGATTTTCAGGGAAAGTCAGTGAATTATTTTGTCCCACCTCCACCCCCAGAAGAAGAGGAAAATATAATTCACTGCAAGTCAGAGGCTCAACCTAAAGTGAAAATATCCTACCCAAGTAAGTCACTGTTGATGTTTGCTACATCCTTTCAAATTAGCGTTTTGATGTTGTTTTTATTTTACAACTTTTTGTGTGTTATCTCTGCAGCTGTACGTGTGATGCTTCTCACAGCAATAAAAGAGATGAGAGTTGGTAAAGGAGCGTCGGTCAATGCCATCTTTGCGTACATTCGCACCACATACCGGTACGACCTCTTGAAGAACCGTAACCACATCAAGAGGGCCCTGGGCAAGCTGCTGGACGAGGAACTAGTAGAGAGAGTCAAAGGTCGCGGTCTGGCCGGATCCTTTAAACTGGGGAAGAAATACAAGGAAACCAAGAAGAAGACCACCACTGCCAAGTCTGTACGTATTGGAGTCCTTTTAGAAATACATATAGTCTTCTCACTTACACTATCTTCCATAAAATAAAGAGCGTTTGATAAAGTTAAGTGGGAAATACTCTCCCTTTGTAAGCCTCAAATTAGTTTTTCCTGTTCTTCTAATGGCATGCATCAAATTCTGATTACTGCTGTTAAACCCAGCTTTTCATTGATGGTATTTGGCTTGGTTTTGCAGCAGAGTCCCTCCAGAGACAGTGGGCCCAGGAGAGCTTCACTAAGGCGAGCAGGGAAGAAGAGGAAGACCTCTTATAAAGACCCTGATACCCCAGACCTCTCTCCTTCAGAGGATATTAGCCAGAGCTGCCTGTCCCCTGACCGTCCTGCTTCTGTAGAGGACAGTAAATACGAACAGCAGGAGGGACCTCTTGAGAAAGGACAACGCAGCGACGCGCTAAGTACCTCACAGGATCTGTCACCTGTTGCGAAGGCAGACCGCCCTGAGGACGATGACCAAGAGACACTCCACAACTCCTGGGACAGGAGGGAACAGGAAACGGAGAGAGTGGATAAAGTGGAAGATGTTCCTGAAGGGAGTAAGCAGCAACCAGATCCAACTGTCACTCCGGAAATACCGCCCGCCACCCGGGTGTCGTTCACCCCCTTCAACACCCTAGACTACCGCTTTGAGTGTATCTGTGGCGAGCTGGGTCTCATCGACTACAAGGCCCGGGTGCAGTGTCTCAACTGCCAGCTGTGGCAGCATGCAGAGTGTGTGAACTACAAGGAGGAAAGCCTAGACACCACACCGTTCTACTGTCCTCACTGCCTGGTGGCCATGACACCTGTACCTACAGGAGCTACCCTCATCATCTCCCCCTCCTCCATCTGTCATCAGTGGGTTGAGGAGATCAACAAACACATCAGCTCCTCATCACTACGAGTACTGGTAAGGACTTTTCTAATTCTGTACTAAACAGTTATATTACAGTTTAACTTTTATAAATAGTTTGGAATCTTGTCACGAGAATTTCTATCTCAATGTTCTAAATTAACTATTTCATAACTCTATCTGTATCCTGAAGGTTGTAAGGCTTCAGTTTTTAAATAATACAGCAATGGTCAGTTCTTTATTCAGAGAGCTCTGCCCTCTAAGTTCAGAGCCCATATTTTATACATACACATCAGTCAGAAACCCCACCTTTCTTTATGGGGGCTGTATATTTTTAAGGTCTGCCACATGTTCCCTAATTTCCTGCAAGCCTAACAGTTTCTCTCCTCCCTGGGTGGGGGAGACCCCTTTCCTGTTATCAGTTTTACAGCTTTCACAAATAGTCTGTAGATCATTCCTCTTCTCCTTTTTCTTAACTACATCCTGACTATTTTGCTAAATAGTAACATACTGACCTAGTCTTGACTTGTCCTATGCACACACATTATTAGGATTATAATCTTATAATTCTAAAACATTTCACACATTACACAGTTTCAGGGTGGATTACTTTAGTCATTACTTTAAACATACAAATTCCTCTAACAAATCTTAATTGTTAGTTTATACTATCTGTAATAAACAGTTATATATCTTGATGTAAAGTGCTGCCAACACTGCTGTTTGTAGTAGCTGACACTGACCTGAGTTGGTCCATCCATCCTGTGTTGGTCCATCCTTCTATTCATCCTTCCATCCTCCCTCCATCCCTCCCACTGTCCCCAGGTGTACCAGGGGGTGAAGAAGCATGGTTTCATCCAGCCTCACATGCTGGCTGAGCAGGATGTGGTCATCACCACCTATGACGTGCTGCGCTCGGAGCTCAACTATGTAGACATCCCCCACAGCAACAGTAAGGACGGCCGGCGCTTTCGCAACCAGAAGCGATACATGGCTGTTCCCAGCCCCCTTGTGGCCGTGGAGTGGTGGCGCATCTGTCTGGACGAGGCCCAGATGGTAGAATGCACCACTGCCAAGGTGAGATGCCTGGAAAGAGAATAATAATAATGGGCAGGGGACGGTTAGAGAGACTGGTCGGAAACTGGATTGCTCTTGTCATTCAGATGCCATAAATGTAATAGCAACAAGCAAGATGGTATTCCTACCATCTCCCTCATCTTCGTCAATTACCCTTATGCTTTTTGCATCTGTGCTATTGTTTCCATCGTTAGACTGTTCAGTGTTGTTTTTCTTTATCAGGCTGCAGAAATGGCTCTGCGTCTCTCGTCAGTCAACCGTTGGTGTGTCAGTGGAACTCCTGTGCAGAGAGGCCTGGAAGGTTAACTCTTAAATTCGAATGTATAATTCATTGATACCTACAGTAGTTATAATACCATGCTTCCCCGGTCTTCACTTGACTGATCTGTCTCTGTTCTGTCCAGATCCGTCTTGCCTTGTCCTGTTCTTAACCCGAACCTGACAGAACTCTCTGTTCTTAACAGATCTGTATGGTCTGGTTCTGTTCTTGGGGGTCGATCCCTACTGGGTCAAGTATTGGTGGGACCAGCTTCTCTACCGACCCTATCGCCGCGGAAACACAGAGCCACTCTACAACCTGATTGGTCAGCTGCTGTGGCGATCGGCCAAGAAAGATGTCATTGATCAGGTAGGTTGGATAATAACTAACTTTGTATGATACAAATGTCATCGTAACATATCAAGTAACTAGTCTAGTGCCTTTTCAGGTTGTTATTGTAAAAGGGAATGTGTTTTCAATAACTTACCTGGTTTAATGAGGTAAAGTAAGTGTTGCCTTTTAAGATTCACTAGTATCACTTTTCACTGTTTTCCAGATTCAGATTCCCCCTCAGACAGAGGAAGTCCACTGGCTGCAGTTCTCTCCAGTGGAGGGTCACTTCTACCACCGGCAGCACGAGGTGTGTTCCCAGGACGCCCTGGTTAAGCTGAGGAAGATCCAGGACTGGAGTCTGAAGCTGGGCAGCCTGGACAGACGCACGGTCAACACCATCCTGTACCCCCTGCTCAGACTCCGTCAAGCCTGCTGCCACCCACAGGCTGTCAGGGGAGAGTTCCTGCCCTTCCAGAAGAGGTAAAGGTTTAAAGATATAAAAAATATATCTCTTCCAGAAGAAGTAGGTAGGATGAGCTTGAGAGATAAGCCTGACACCGTTACTGTTCTAGTAGGAAAAGAGAAGATTTGCACTTAATTTAAGTGTAAAGCTTTTGGGCTTGGGTTAATTTTAGTTTTTTTTTACCTTACTTTACTGTGGTACAAGGCCCCATTCACTGTGTAAAGCAGGGTGGGGTTGGGTGACCATTAGAAAGACTCTTGTCTGGTCATGCTGTCTTTTGTGACTGAATTGTTATTTTTTATCTATCAGTTGGTTCTCAAGGAGCCCAAATTACTATCTGGTAATTGGATGGCCTCACACATAGAGATAAATGGTATCTATGTCCTCATGTTTGTTTGTTTGGTTGCAGGAGCGGATTTAGGTATGGGCGACATTCGGAATGGTGACATTTGTGCGATCGATTTTCTATTGCTCATTTTCACGTCACGTCAATGATGTCATGTCACCGTGTGGGACTGTGGGTCAATTAACCTTGTCGGAGTGGGCTCCCTGATTCTAGTTTGTGAGCTAGGCAGGCTACTGCCTGGGAAGGTTTCCCACTCAGAAGTACGAGATTGGGAGGGGGGCGGAGGTAGGTCGATCTCAGGTCTCCCTACTGTAATCCCGAGGTAGGGGGAGCAGGGGAATCTATCAAATAGGGTACCTCTATCTTTGTACAGTACTAATGCAATTAGTAAAATCAGTCACATTACGAAATGCTACCAAATAAACCACAATTCATTCATAATACTGTGAATATATAGTTTCACAGACATATTGTTGCATTTTTTTCTGGTTTGTGCTAAATCGTTAAGAATAAACCAATCTGCACACCACCCAGTAGGGCTGGGCGGTATGACCAAAATCTCATATCCTGATAGGTCATTTCATATAACGATACATATCACGATTTAGCACATTTTCTGTAAATTCAATGAATAAATAGTTGATAACATGACCACATATAAAGGCCTATTTCTTATTACATTTTGATTTCTACTTTGTGCAAATTTTCAATTAAGCATGTAAAAAAATATACAATATTAATGTATAATATCTAAAAAGGTAAATAGAAAACACTTAAACTATAGTTGCAGACAAAATAAATATAGGCCTAAAATGTGAATATGGTCAAAAATATCAAAACCAAACATATAATACTCTTTGACAGTAGAACTGTTTGAATTGTAGCAGCAAACAAATGAATACAGGCCTGACAAATATTGGTATATAAAATACCAAATGTAAACATGGAAAACTTTCAAGTTTAAACTATAGTAGCAAAATAAGGCTCACAAATAAATATATAAAATATAACAAGTAAACAAAACACTCCTTCAAGTTTGAATTATAGCATTATATGACAACAACCAAAGTGCCGCAAACAAAATAGATATTTGGCAACAATGCTATATAAAAAGGTAAATAGAAAACACTTCAACTATAGTTGCAAACAAAATATGGTGTGCCGCTGGCAAAAGCCTCTGAGTTTGTTGTGAGCACTCGACTGTACTTTTTTGGGTCTCATCCGTAGACTCTCCCCTTACAGTATTACATGACTCTTGCGTAAGTGATAAAAGCGTAGGTGCAGAGGACGGTTTTCTGGTCCATGTCAGACTTTTCATACCCAAACCACATCCATGCGACCGAAGGAGCCTCTCTTTTAGGTACGAGCTCCGTGTCTCCGTGCTCTGTGTCATGTTCGCTCTGTGTCACGTTCACTCTCCTCCATGTTTGTTTGTTGCAAATTTACTTCCACACGGCACTTCTGAAATATTTTTGAGCACCCTCTGGCACTGGCCAGGATGAGGAGCCATCCACCTCCTCAGCCACACAGGTGTCTTCATAAATGTTGTCTGAGCCTGAGGATGAGGATGAAGACCCATTTGCTTCCACTTCTCCCCAGCAGGATTCTTCAGGTGTGTTTGTGCGCGTGTGTGTGTGTGTGTGTGTGTGTGTGTGGGTACACGCACATGTGTTTATGTGTGCATCCCTGCATAACAAACAAAATAAATAATTTCCCTTTTGCAGAGTTTTAGGTTTCCGTATTGTAGGTAACAATGATGATTTTATTATTACTCTGTATGTATGTGGGACATTCCACCACTATAAATGCTGTGAATAACGTGTGTAAACTAATGCCCATGTGCTCTCCATTAGAAATGCCTGTAGCAGCATCCCCATCAAATCCTGCTGCTGAGGATGAACCACTGTCTACAGACCCTGCTGACTGGCTTTCAGTTCTGACTGACAGAATTCGAACACTAGTTTGCAGAGGACCATTTGAGGTACCACCTAACTTTGTTTTCCCAAGGAATGAGAGTGATTGAAGAAGTTGCCACCACCAGTATTTCAGGAAGACCTTGGTGAGTGGTGAAAAAATCCCTAGAAGTTGGTTGGTGTATTCTGAAAGAAACAACAGCCTCTTCTGCTTCTGCTGCAAACTCTTTTATTAGAAGAACATTAATTTAGCAAACTCAGGACTGACAGACTGGAAACATGCAAGTTCTTTGCTTACTTCACATGACAGCAGTCCAGAACACCAAAACTGCATGAAAACATGGAAAGAACTGTCAACGAGGATCAGAAAAGGGGTAACAGTTGATAAGCATGAGATGGCACTTATGGAGGCTGAGAGGATAAGATGGAGAGAGGTGTTGACACTTCTGACTGCTATTGTGCAGTCTGGCAATAACAAATCTGGGGACGCACAGAAACACTACTCTCCATCAAATTGACATTTCCTCGAAGAGGAATTGTGATGGCACAATTTGATCCAGTCATGAAAGAGCACCATAACCGTGTCTAAAAAGGAACCTCGAGTCATGCCACCAAATACAGAATTAACTCTGGCAAAATTATTCTCTATCATTTTAGATTGCACCTCAGATGTCAGCCACACTGAAAAGTTGTAAGTTGTGATTAGAATTGTGTCACTGAAGGAGGAGCCCCACCTAAAGGAACATTTTATGGGGTTTTTGGAGGCAGAGGAGTCCACAAGCCAACATTTGGCATCCCTGATTTTCAAAAGATTAAGGAGGTAAAAATTCCTTTTGAGGACTGCAGAGGACAGTCTTATGAAAATGGGGCCAACATGAGAGGCAAGAACATAGGTATTCAAGCCAGACTCCTGGAAATGAATCCAAGAGCTCTATTTGTGCCATGTGGGGCTCACTCATTGAACGTGGTTGTGGCTGATGCTGCTAAAAGTTCTGTCGATGCCACAGGTTACTGTACACCGTTCTCAGCCTCCACACAGTGATGGGCCATCCTGAAAAAACATGTGGAGTAAAGTTAAGTGTTGAGCCACTGAGGTATCAGGCAGCAGTGGTGAGAGAGGCACTGATTGAGGTGAGGGATCAAACCAAAGGTCCTGTGATAAAGATTGAGGCCCAGTCCTTGTCAGAGGAGGTGGGATCATACCGCTTCAGCATCTGTACAGTGGTGTGTTATGACATATTGAGCCAGATCCAACATGTGAGCAAACTGATGCAGTCTCCCAGTACGCATGTGGATGTTGCAGTCAGTCTTCTCAGAAAGACAGAGAGAGGTCTCAGCAACTACAGGGCAACAGGTTTTATGACTGCACAAATGTCAGCCAAGGATATTTGCGAGGGTATGAATGTAGAGGTTGTTCTACAACAAAGGCTGAGGTCCACAAAGTGGCACTTTTCATACGAATCATTTGATGAGCCTTTGGGTGGTGACATTTTGTCATTGTTGAGGCTGCAACCTCAGCCCTTCAGGAAAGAGAAGTTTGGAAAGAGAAGTTTGGAGTGCTGTCAACCTTCCAAAGTCTCTCAAATGAGGAGCTGACAAAACAATGTGAGGCCCTTAGTATGACACTACACTATAAAGAACACTCAGACTTGGATGGCAGATAGCTTGCACAGGAACTGAAGAACTTGTCTGACTTGCCATCGAAGACCATGACCCTGCTTGAGCTGCTGATATTTATACACGAAAGGGAGCTCTCAGAAATATATCCACATTTGTGGACTGCTCTCAGAATTTATCTTACTCTTCCAATGACCGTAGTTGAAGCAGAGG
The DNA here is from genome assembly GCA_023634145.1 of Thymallus thymallus. Lineage (NCBI taxonomy): Eukaryota > Metazoa > Chordata > Actinopteri > Salmoniformes > Salmonidae > Thymallus > Thymallus thymallus. Next base: position 18,764,239 of record CM042406.1, read on the forward strand.
AGAGCTTTTCAAAGCTGAAGCTCATCAAATCCTACCTGAGGTCCACCATGTCACAGGAATGCCTTAGTGGCCTTGCTGTCATCGGTATTAACCATGCAATTGCTGGGTAGATTTCTGATGTAATTGATAACTTTGCATCAAGGAAGGCAAGAAAGGTTGTGCAATTTAGTTTGTGTTTCTTGTTTGAAGTGCAATAGTGTAATAATCAGATTATCTTCTTTATAAGTGTGTTATTCTGTGTGTTTGTGTGATATAGGATTTGTGCAATTTAGTTTTATTTGTGTGTTTTTTGTTACTAAATAGGGTAATAGTGTAATAATTAGATTCTTTTTTATTTGTATTTATATACTACAATTTGTTTCTATTTGTCTTTGTTACTACTTTTTAATATTTGAGTCAAATTTTTGTATATATTTTTATATTTATATAGTTTTAAATGTTATTATTATTTATTTGTGTTGTTCCAAATGTCTGAATAAAAATTGTGCTTTTTCTTTTTTTGTTGGCGAGGGGTGGTGCTGAAGGGGGGGTTCTCCCAGGGCGACTTACAAGCTAGAACCGCCGCTGGTTGGTTGATAGATAAAGCCCTACAGTTTGTTTGGCTCACTGGTGCGGTTTTGTTTAGTTCTGTTTGCCAGTTGGTGAGGTCTTACCTACAATGTGTTTCAGTGGCGCTCTTTGGTTTGTTGGTTAATAAAGGAAGCCTTAAGTGGGTTTCAGTCTCTGGTGCTGCGGTTTGCTTTTGTTTAGTTTGCGATGACGTTAGTGACTAATGGATCCTATGACCTAATGCCCCTAAAACAGCACCATGACGATGGAGGAGCTGCTCAAGTCCCTGCAGAAGAAATGTCGAGTGGAGTGTGAAGAGGTTCACAGGCAATTGGTGTGCGCCCTCAACGGCCTGGCAGGCATCCACATCATCAGAGGTAGACAACAAGTGGTTCTGTCTTCTCGTCTCTTTCCCATGGGAAACTGACCTGGTAGACTGTGACATCATTGATCTGGGATTGTCCCTATAATAATAATGAGCATCCTTTATCATTGTGCTGTGTGTAGTATTATAGCATGATGCATGAAACTGCTGTAAAACACAGCAGTGGAGCTTTAATGAGTGGTGTTGTTGTCATCATTGCCACCTGTAGATGAGTTTGGTGAGGCAGTGGAAATGTACAGAGAAGTCCTGAGATCTTCAGAAGAACACAAAGGACGACTGAAGACTGATTCACTGCAGGTATACACTACAGTCACATAGCCAACATCTAAAGGCCCGTTTTAGACTATCAAAACCGATTCAACATCAGATTTGCAACCTTTCTGCTCATATTTACTCTCTTTTGTATGCGCCATCTGGTGTATGCTGATTAGCAACAGAAGGAAACCCCTCTGATGTCCTGAATGTTTCTATTTCGTCTTTCTGTGTTTTTATTAACAGAGGCTTCATGCCACGCACAATCTAATGGAGCTGCTCAACGCAAAGCACCCTGGGATACCGCCCACTCTGAGAGACGACCGGCTGAAAGAAGAGGTGAGGCACCTGCTGATGATGGTGTCATGTGTTTGGTTTCTCCCTGACCCCGATCTTCGCTTTGTGATGTTTCTGTGACCAAAGCAATCTAAATTAATCACTTTCCTAGGATTTGGCCTACCTGTGTACTGTCATGTTTTTCTATTTATACAATTGTGCATGAATGCTCTTAAAAGATGTATATCTGTCCCTCTTATATGTGTTATCTATATAGGCAGAGCAGCTGAGGCAGCACTACATGACCAAACACAACGCTGAGGTGTCTGAGGCCTACCAGTCTCTACAGCCTGTACTGCAGAACATCAAGGAGCTCAAACACAAAGTAAGAGACCCTCTCTGGCACAGTGCCACTGATTGTTTTGACAAATCAAGGTAGTGCTTGAAGTGGAGGTGGGGATTTTAACCAGAAGGTTCGTAGTGGTTCTGTAGTGGTGAGGGGTCGAATCTGCTATTTCCATTTCCAGCTGTGTCGGTCTCCAGAATAAAATCGAATAGCTAGCTAGTGTACGCAAGATCTGGTTCTGGGTTCCAAGATTAAGAGCCCCTTAACCTACACATTACCCAACTGTTGCATTATCCTATATGCACACGTGTATGTATTTGCTCCCTGTATGACTGTCTCCTCTCATCACTTTTCTCTATGCCAGGTCAATCTGCGATCCCCTTGGTGGCTGGACGTGGTACAGCGGGCCATACAGCACAACGTCGATGACGACCTGGTTTCCCGGATCCAGAACGAACTGACATGCAGCTACAAACAGCAGGCCAACAAGCTCTCCATGGCTGACAAGTAATAGCTGGTTGAATTTGAATTGACTATATTTATTTAAAAAAATAGATTTAGTATTTACAGTATTTTAGATTTAGTTTTAGTCTTAAAATACCTTTTAGTCTTAGTCACATTTTAGCCATTTCATCCTTGGATATAATATGCCTCCCTGTAACAGCAATATTTTCTCAATCACCGCCTCTCTTAAGTGTCCATACAACTTCAAAGCCCTGGAACCTCAGTTGGCGACTTAGCACACATGTCCGACTGCATTAAAGTGTCTGGCTACAGGAAACTTCTCGTCACCAATTCTCTGTAATATTAACTTTTTCCAACAGAATAATAGCCACACGGGCACTTCAGTAAATAGACCACATTACATTTTCTTTCCCGTATGAGGATGAAGAAACAAATTACCCTTGATCAATGATTACGGGTCACACAATTATGACATGAAAAATTGCCTGAGGGGAGGGTAGATAAAAAAAACTCTGAGAGGGTAGATATTAATCTGCTCTTACCAGTCTGTCCTATAGGTTTCTAGCACGTGTAAAAGCAAATTTATTTTATTTATTTTTTACCCCCTTTTTCTCCCAAAATGTCGATCTTGTCTCATCGCTGCAACTCCCCAACAGGTTGAGTCATGCGTGTTCCAAAACATGACCCGCCAAACCACGCTTCTTAACACCTGCCTGCTTAACCCGAAAGCCAGCTGCTTCAATGTGTTGGAGGAAACACTGTTCAACTGACGACCGAAGTCAGCCTGCAGGCGCCCGGCCAGAGTTGCTAGAGCGCTATGAGCCAAGTAAAGCCCCCCCAAGGCCAAACCCTCCCCTAACCCGGAGGACGCTGGGCCAATTGTGTGCCTCCCTATGGACTCCCGATTACGGCCGGTTGTGACACAGCCTGGGATCAAACCCAGGTCTGTAGTAACGCCTCTAGCACTGTGATGCAGTGCCTTAGACCGCTACGCCACTTGGGAGGCCCATTTTTATGGAATAAAACACCACTTGAGCCAGTTAACATAAAACGTCAGTAGGGGGCACCTGGTCGTCTCTCTTGTACAGAAAATAACTATATCAAACCCATGGGGGGGATATTGGTATATAAACTGGTCACATCCATTGATAAGATATGCTTTATTGGTCCATACAAGATGGAAAATTGTCTTCTGCTTTTTAATCAAACGTCCCAATATACACAAACATCCACACATTCGGTTGGAGAGGCTGGAGAAGAGGGCAGCCGCAGAGCAATGAGCAGATTAGGGGGTTAAATTCCTTGCTCAAGGAGATTAGGGGGTTAAGTTCCGTGCTCAAGGGAACATCGGTGGTAGGTGGCACCTGAGACATTGATACCAGCAACCCTCTGGTTCCGCCTCACTCCGGATAGATTTTTGCCATCTTCAGTAGTGGGATTCGAACAGGCAACCCTCTGGATGCTGGCCCGCTTCTCTAACCTTGAAGCTACCACGCCCATTGTCTGAGTCAGCAATGCCTTGTATAGAGTTCAGTTTGTTAAGGAAGTCAGTTGTATCCACTAAATATGAAGGTAACAGCAGGCTTGATGTGATAATCCTAACATGGAGACAAAGCTTCAGTGGCTGACTGAGTGCCAGCAACAATGTGACGTCTGGGAACAGGTTCTTGGTAACTCCTTGTGAATTTTTTGAATTGTATAAAACTGAGGTCAGAGAACGTGTTGCTGTAACATAAAGTTATACACATTTTTTGTTAAAGTGTGATTGCTAATAGCATTGTCCAAAATAACTTTGATTTCACCCAAAAACTTGGTGGTAGGATCACAACTCAAGGGGGAACTCAAGTCTCTTTGCTTAATTGATTCAGTATTTCTCTTCTATATGACTCCTTGTTTTGAAGAACAATTGCGCCCCCTTTATCTGCAGGTTTGATAACCACACTGTCGTCTTAGGATAGGGAGCATATAGCTTGCCGTTCACCAAATGACAGGTTCAAATAAACATCAGGAACAAAAAGAGATGACAACCTGGTCAACTAGACTGCAAAAAGTATCTACAGAAGCATTCAGAGCAGGGGGGGTGAAAGTGCTCTTCGGTTTAAACCGTATATCATTGTCTAGGACTGGTGACGAGAAGTCCCCTGTAGCCAGACACTTTAATGTAGTCAGACATGATGTGTGCCAACTGAGGTTCCAGGGCTTAGAAGTTATACAGCCAATTAAGAGAGGAAGTAATAGAGAGAAATTGATGTTACAGAGAGAGGCATATTATATCCATGCCTTGCAAACAGAGAGCCCAAGAGGCCTTAATGAAGAACTCCTGTTAGGTTGCTTCCTGTGAGCAAAAATGTTTATATTTTTTGTTATTCTCCAAACTCTGATGAAGGCTCCCACCAAAATGCTGTTTGTTTTGACCTCTGCTGCAAAAAAGACATTCAAATGTTAAGAATATTTCATTGAGTGCAGGTTTTTCCTTTCTTCCAGTATATGCCTTTTGAGCCCAGCACCCAAATCTGAGAACACTATTTTCTCTTTCTAATATTGTAAGCAATGTCAGACATAATTAACCATATAGGCTATAAATATTTGTGGGTGGCCACGCAAAATCACCAGGATTTCAACAAAAATAAATGTTCCCAAGTATTCCCACACAAAAAAAATTGACGTGATGTGTCTCAATGTAATCAAGGTATGAAATTATTAAATGTGGCTGAATCTAGTTGCCTACACCTGCAATAAAGCCTTGGCTACAGGTTAAACAATTGACAGCTGTTTTTCTCCCAATCATAATCATCAAGGGGGTAATAAAGAGTGGTTTCCTTGAAAATGAGAGAATTTGAGCTTTACAAAAATGCCAGAAGTATTACTGTACTCCTAATATTCACCAAATAGCATTCGTTTTTTCCATAGTAAAAAAGCAACCGCAATTCGCATTTGCGGACCGTTGCTCGAGAGCAAGACAGATAAATGAATAACAGCGCACATGGGAAAATAGAGCTTCTGATGTGATCAAAGCAAAAATAGCCTACATGAAAGTAAGAGAGAGAATAAACATTGTTTCTAGTTGAGTTTAGTTACAAGTCGAAGTGTCCTGGTTTACCATCAGTTAAAAAGATTGACAAGTGACTGAAGAGACCGCCTGGGAGCTGTGTGGGATAGTTTAGTTCAATCAGATCGCGCAACTCCAAAGATGTCAATTCTGCCATGAGAGGATTGCATTAAATAGTCTGCATGCATGTTTAGGATTGGACATAACCGATGAAAAAGAGTTTCATATCAAATTAAATGTATATTAGTCTCGTGCAATTTTTATATACTACAGTGGGGAGAACAAGTATTTGATACACTGCCGATTTTGCAGGTTTTCCTACTTACAAAGCATGTAGAGGTCTGTCATTTTTATCATAGGTACACTTCAACTGTGAGAGACGGAATCTAAAACAAAAATCCAGAAAATCACATTGTATGATTGTTAAATAATTAATTTGTATTTTATTGCATGACATAAGTATTTGATCACCTACCAAACAGTAAGAATTCCGTCTCTCACAGACCTGTTCATTTTTCTTTAAGAAGCCCTCCTGTTCTCCACTCATTTCCTGTATTAACTGCACCTGTTTGAACTCGTTACCTGTATAAAAGACACCTGTCCACACACTCAATCAAACAGACTCCAACCTCTCCACAATGGCCAAGGCCAGAAAGCTGTGTAAGGACATCAGGGATAAAATTGTAGACCTGCACAAGGCTGGGATGGGCTACAGGACAATAGGCAAGCAGCTTGGTGAGAAGGCAACAACTGTTGGCGCAATTATTAGAAAATGGAAGAAGTTCAAGATGACGGTCAATCTCCCTCGGTCTGGGGCACCATGCAAGATCTCACCTCGTGGGGCATCAATGATCATGAGGAAGGTGAGGGATCAGCCCAGAACTACACGGCAGGACCTGGTCAATGACCTGAAGAGAGCTGGGACCACAGTCTCAAAGAAAACCATTAGTAACACACTACACCGTCATGGATTAAAATCCTGCAGCGCACGCAAAGTCCCCCTGCTCAAGCCAGCGCATGTCCAGGCCCGTCTGAAGTTTGCCAATGACCATCTGGATGATCCAGAGGAGGAATGGGAGAAGGTCATGTGGTCTGATGAGACAGAAATAGAGCTTTTTTGTCTAAACTCCACTCACCGTGTTTGGAGGTAGAAGAAGGATGAGTACAACCCCAAGAACACCATCCCAACCGTGAAGCATGGAGGTGGAAACATCATTCTTTGGGGATGTTTTCTGCAAAGGGGACAGGACGACTGCACCGTATTGAGGCGAAGATGGATGGGGCCATGTATCGCGAGATCTGGGCCAACAACCTCCTTCCCTCAGTAAGAGCATTGAAGATGGGTCGTGGCTGGGTCTTCCAGCATGACAACGACCCGAAACACACAGCCAGGGCAACTAAGGAGTGGCTCCGTAAGAATCATCTCAAGGTCCTGGAGTGTCCTAGCCAGTCTCCAGACCTGAACCCAATAGAAAATCTTTGGAGGGAGCTGAAAGTCCGTATTGCCCAGCGACAGCCCCGAAACCTTAAGGATCTGGAGAAGGTCTGTATGGAGAAGTGGGCCAAAATCCCTGCTGCAGTGTGTGCAAACCTGGTCAAGAACTACAGGAAACGTATGATCTCTGTAATTGCAAACAAAGGTTTCTGTACCAAATATTATGTTCTGCTTTTCTGATGTATAAAATACTTATGTCATGCAATAAAATGCAAATTAATTACTTAAAAATCATACAATGTGATTTTCTGGATTTTTGTTTGTCACTCACAGTTGAAGAGTACCTATGATAAAAATTACAGACTTCTACATGCTTTGTAAGTGGGAAACACTGCTGATTTTGCAGGTTATCAACTACTTGTTCTCCCCACTGTATATGTTATTTATTATTTTTCTTAAATGTTGGTTGAGGGAATCTCGTTGTCATAGTTTTAGTCAGAAAAAAACGTTTGACAAGTATTTTGTCAACAAACGAAATTAACGAAATTGTTGACGAAATTAACACTGTTGGAATATACAGTATTCCACTTAGCAGACACTTACAGCAATTTACAATACAGCTTTGGTATATGTAGGCGATGCCTGCAGGAATTGAACCCCTGACCATCAGGGTGAATGTGTGCACTCAACCATTATGACTTCTGTAGGTTCCGAGATGGGCGTGGCCTGCAGTTCCTGCTCAGCACTCAGATGGAGGATCTGACAAAGTCCCAGAAGTCTGTGCAGGATGCGGTGAAAAGGCTGGAAGGCACGCCATCGGAGGCTGTCATAGAGGAGACTGTTCTCTGTCACCTCAGACCTGTCCGCCTGCCACTCAATAAGTAGGCCTTAGACCCTCTCTAATATGCAAAAGAAATGTAATAAAAAAAGAAATAATGCATAGTAATTTGACTCCCATGACTCTTGTATCTTTCCAGCTGTGTGTTTTGCAAAGCGGATGAGCTCTTCACTGATTATGAGTCCAAGCTCTTTTCACACACGTAAGTAAAAGAAACACAGACAGATTTACAAGAAATTAGCCAATCTGAACCAACCTTGTTACTCTCCTCTATCTCCCCCTGTCAGGGTAAAGGGTCAGACCGCTATCTTTGAGGAGATGATTGAGGATGAGGAGGGTCTGGTGGATGACCGTCTCCCCACCACCAGTAGAGGGTTGTGGGCTGCCAGCGAGACAGAGCGGGCCCTGAAGGCCATTCTCTCCTTCTCTAAGGTCCGACGCATGGACCACGACCTGGTGGAAGAAGGAAATACCTTCATGGAGCTCTTCGAGAACTGGAAGAAAGAGTACAAGGTATCCTGACTGACTGTCTGTATACAGTCGTGGCCAAAAGTTTTGAGAATGACAAGTATTGGTCTCCACAAAGTTTGCTGCCTCAGTGTTGATGATGGCAATTTGCATATACTCCAGAATGTCATGAAGAGTGATCAGATGAATTGCAATTAAATGCAAAGTCCCTCTTTGCCATGAAAATGAACTTAATCCCCAAAAAACATTTCCACTGCATTTCAGCCCTGCCACAAAAGGACCAGCTGCCATCATGTCAGTGATTGTCTCGTTAACACAGGTGAGTGTTGACAAGGACAAGGCTGGAGATCACCCTGTCATGCTGATTGAGTCAGAATAACAGACTGGAAGCTTTAAAAGGAGGGTGGTGCTTTAAATCATTGTTCTTCCTCTGTCAACCATGGTTACCTGCAAGGAAACACGTGCCGTCATCATTGCTTTGCACAAAAAGGGCTTCACAGGCAAGGATATTGCTGCTGGTAAGATTGCACCTAAATCAACCATTTTAACGGATCATCAAGAACTTCAAGGAGAGAGGTTCAATTGTTGTGAAGAAGGTGTCAGGGCGCCCAAGAAAGTCCAGGACCGTCCAGGACCGTATCCTAAAGTTGATTCAGCTGCGGGATTGGGGCACCACCAGTGCAGAGCTTGCTCAGGAATGGCAGCAAGCAGGTGTGAGTGCATCTGCACGCACAGTGTGGCGAAGACTTTTGGAGGATGGCCTCGTGTCAAGAGGCAAAGAAGCCACTTCTCTCCAGGAAAAACATCAGGGACAAACTAAAATTCTGCAAAAGGTACAGGGATTGGACTGCTGAGGACTGGGGTAGAGTCATTTTCTCTGATGAATCCCCTTTCAGATTATTTGGGCCATCCTGAAAACACCTTGTCCGGAGAAGACAAGGTGAGCGCTACCATCAGTCCTGTGTCATGCCAACAGTAAAGCATCCTCAGACCATTCATGTGTGGGGTTGCTTCTCAGCCAAGAGAGCGGGCTCCCTCACAATTTTGCCTAAGAACACAGCCATGAATAAAGAATGGTACCAACACATCCTCCGAGAGCAACTTCTCCCAACCATCCAAGAACAGTTTGGTGATGACCAATGCCTTTTCCAGCATGATGGAGCACCTTGCCATAAGGCAAAAGTGATAACTAAGTGGCTTGGGGAACAAAACATCAACATTTTGGGTCCATGGACAGGAAACTCCCCAGACCTTAATCCCATTGAGAACTTGTGGTCGATCCTCAATAGGCGTGTGGACAAACAAAAACCCACAACTTCTGACAAACTCCAAGCATTGATTATGCAAGAATGGCCTGCCATCAGTCAGGATGTGGCCCAGAAGTTAATTGCAGAGGTCTTGAAAAAGAAGGGTCACCCTGCAAATATTGACTCTTTGCAGAAACTGAATGTCATTGTCAACGAAAGCCTTTTACACTTATGGAATACTTGTAATTATACTTCAGTGTACCATAGTAACTACTGACATAAAGATCTAAGAACACTGAAGCAGCAAACTTTGTGGAGACCAATACTTGTCATTCTCAAAACCTTTGGCCACGACTGTACAGTACATTCGAAAAGTATTCAGACCCCTTGACTTTTTCCACATTTTGGTCCTTCACACAATACCCCATATTGACAAAGCGAAAACAGGTTTTTAGAAAATGTTTGCAAATGTATAAAAAATTAAAAACAGAAATACCTTATTTACATACAGTTGAAGTCAGAAGTTTACATAGGTTAGGTTGAAGTCATTAACTCATTTTTCAACCACTCCACAGATTTAATGTTAACAAACTAACTATTCTAACTCTTCCAACAATTGTTTACAGACAGATTATTTCACTTATAATTCTCTATATCACAATTCCAGTGGGTCAGAAGTTTACATACACCAAGTGGAGGCTTGCCAAGGGGGAGGCTTGCAAGCCGAAGAACACCATCCCAACCGTGAAGCACGGGGGTGGCAGCATCATGTTAGGGGGGTGCTTGCTGCAGGAGGGACTGGTGCACTTCACAAAATAGATGGCATCATTATTATGTGGATATATTGAAGCAACATCTCAAGACATCAGTCAGGAAGTTAAATCTTGGTCGCAAATGGGTCTTCCAAATGGACAATGACCCCAAGCATTCTTCCAAAGTTGTGGCAAAATGGCTTAAGGACAACAAAGTCAAGGTATTGGAGTGGCCATCACAAAGCCCTGACCTCAATCCTATAGAACATTTGTGGGCAGAACTGATAAAGTGTGTGCGAGCAAGGAGGCCTACAAACCTGACTCAGTTACACCTTTTCTGTCAGGAGGAATGGGCCAAAATTCACCCAATTTATTGTGGGAAGCTTGTGGAAGGCTACCCGAAACGTTTGACCCAAGTTAAACAATTTAATGGCAATGCTACCAAATACTAATTGAGTGTATGTAAACTTCTGACCCACTGGGAATGTGATGAAAGAAATAAAAGCAGAAATAAATAATTCTCTCTACTATTATTATGACATTTCACATTCTTGAAATAAATTGGTGATCCTAACTGACCTAAGACAGGGAATTTTTATTAGGATTAAACGTCAGGAATTGTGAAAAACTGAGTTTAAATGTATTTGGCTAAGGTGTATGTAAACTTCCGACTTCAACTGTAAGTTTTCAGACACTTTGATATGAGACTCGAAATTGAGCTCAGGTTTATCCTGTTTCCATTGATAATCCTTGATGTATCTACAACTTTGTTAGAGTCCACCTGTGGTAAATTCAATCGGTTGGACATGATTTGGAAAGGCACACACGTGTCTATATAAGGTCAGAGCAAAAACCAAGCCATGAGGTCGAAGGAATTGTCTGTAGAGCTCCGAGACAGGATTGTGTCGAGGCACAGATCTGGGGAAGGGTACCAAAAATGTCTTCAGCATTAAAGGTCCCCAAGAACACTTTCATCATTCTTAAATGGAAGAAGTTTGGAACCACCAACACCAAGACTCTTCCTATAGCTGGCCGCCCGGCCAAACTGAGCAATTGAGGGAGAACGGCCTTAGTCAGGGAGTTGACCAAGATCGCTGACAGAGCTCCAGAGTTCCTCTGTGGAGATGGGAAAACCTTCCAGAAGGACAACCATCTCTGCAGCACTCCTCTAATCAGGCCTTTATGGTAGAGTGGCCAGACTGAAGCCACTCCTCAGTACATTTCTCTGGTCTGATGAAACCAAGATTGAATGCCTGAATGTCAAGCGTCGTGTTTAGAGGAAACCTGAAAATAGCTATGCAATAATGGTCCCCATCGAACCTGACAGAGCTTGAGAGGTTCTGCAGAGAAGAATGTGAGAAACTCCCCAAATACAGGTGTGCCAAGCTTGTAACGTCATATCCAAGAAGACTCAAGACTGTAATCGCCGTCAAAGGTGCTTCATCAAAGTACTGCGTAAAGGGTATGAATACTTATGTAAATGTTATATTTCAGTTTTTTATTTTTAATACATTTGCAAAAAAAATTAAAAACCTGATTTTTATTTTTCATTATGGGGTATTGTGTGTATATTAATGAGGCAAAATGTTTGAATAGGGCTGTAACGTAACAAAATGTGGATTAAGTCAAGGGGTCTGAATACTTTCCGAATGCACTGTAGATTAAGTCTAGGTAGTACTTGTGCTATTAAGAACAATTCAAGACTTTACTTCTGAAATTTGTTTCCTATACTGCCACAAATGCGATTCAGGCTACCACATGTCAACAAAAATGTATATATAAATACATACATACATACATACATACATACATACATACATACATACATACATACATACATACATACATACATACATACATACATACATACATACATACATACATACATACATACATACATACATACATACATACATACATACATACAGTGGGGAGAACAAGTATTTGATACACTGCCGATTTTGCAGGTTTTCCTACTTACAAAGCATGTAGAGGTCTGTAATTCTTATCATAGGTACACTTCAACTGTGAGAGACGGAATCTAAAACAGAAATCCAGAAAATCACATTGTATGATTTTTAAATAATTAATTTGTATTTTATTGCATGACATAAGTATTTGATCACCTACCAACCAGTAAGAATTCCGGCTCTCACAGACCTGTTAGTTTTTCTTTAAGAAGCCCTCCTGTTCTCCACTCATTACCTGTATTAACTGCACCTGTTTGAACTCGTTACCTGTATAAAAGACACCTGTCCACACACTCAATCAAACAGACTCCAACCTCTCCACAATGGCCAAGGCCAGAGAGCTGTGTAAGGACATCAGGGATAAAATTGTAGACCTGCACAAGGCTGGGATGGGCTACAGGACAATAGGCAAGCAGCTTGGTGAGAAGGCAACAACTGTTGGCGCAATTATTAGAAAATGGAAGAAGTTCAAGATGACAGTCAATCTCCCTCGGTCTGGGGCACCATGCAAGATCTCACCTCGTGGGGCATCAATGATCATGAGGAAGGTGAGGGATCAGCCCAGAACTACACGGCAGGACCTGGTCAATGACCTGAAGAGAGCTGGGACCACAGTCTCAAAGAAAACCATTAGTAACACACTATGCCGTCATGGATTAAAATCCTGCAGCGCACGCAAGGTCCCCCTGCTCAAGCCAGCGCATGTCCAGGCCCGTCTGAAGTTTGCCAATGACCATCTGGATGATCCAGAGGAGGAATGGGAGAAGGTCATGTGGTCTGATGAGACAAAAATAGAGCTTTTTTGTCTAAACTCCACTCGCCGTGTTTGGAGGAAGAAGAAGGATGAGTACAACCCCAAGAACACCATCCCAACCGTGAAGCATGGAGGTGGAAACATCATTCTTTGGGGATGCTTTTCTGCAAAGGGGACAGGACGACTGCACCGTATTGAGGGGAGGATGGATAGGGCCATGTATCGCAAGATCTTGGCCAACAACCTCCTTCCCTCAGTAAGAGCATGGAAGATGGGTCGTGGCTGGGTCTTCCAGCATGACAACGACCCGAAACACACAGCCAGGGCAACTAAGGAGTGTCTCCGTAAGAAGCATCTCAAGGTCCTGGAGTGGCCTAGCCAGTCTCCAGACCTGAACCCAATAGAAAATCTTTGGAGGGAGCTGAAAGTACGTATTGCCCAGCGACAGCCCCGAAACCTGAAGGATCTGTATGGAGGAGTGGGCCAAAATCCCTGCTTCAGTGTGTGCAAACCTGGTCCAGAACTACAGGAAACGTATGATCTCTGTAATTGCAAACAAAGGTTTCTGTACCAAATATTAAGTTCTGTTTTTCTGATGTATCAAATACTTATGTCATGCAATAAAATGCAAATTAATTACTTAAAAATCATACAATGTGATTTTCTGGATTTTTGTTTTAGATTCCGTCACTCACAGTTGAAGAGAACCTATGATACAAATTACAGACTTCTACATGCTTTGTAAGTGGGAAAACCTGCAAAATCGGCAGTGTATCAAATACTTGTTCTCCCCACTGTACACACATACTATGAGTCTATTGTATTTCATGAATGCTTAATCCAAATCATTTAGCATATCCCCCCTGTGTTTGTCCTCAGGTGTTGCATGAGTACTGGATGGTGCTTAGGAACAATGTGTCAGCTATTGATGAGCTGGGGATGGCCACAGAGAGGCTGCGTGTGAGGCTGCCTGATGAACCCAAACCCAAAGTACCGGTACTGCACATCATAGAGCCACACGAGGTGAGATAGCTACGCCAGGGGACTAGGCGGGGACTGGGGCTGTAGGTTGAAGGACTGCTGGTTCAAGTTCTATTTTTACATACTTTACCTGTTTTGTTTTTTCCTCATAATGCATGACATTGTTGTGTCTCTGACTTATCATTAAAGGTTTTGCTTGTTATATTATCAAATCAATCAATTCTCTAGGTTAAATAATTTTGTGATTAAACTAATCATGTAAACATTAATTATCTAGGAAGTCGGGGCACCACGGGAATGTGACGTTTACGGAGTTAATTCACGAAAATAACTTTTATATCTTTTGATAAGTCGTTTATTAATACATTTTACCTCGTATCAGTTTTGTTCTGATTGTTGTAAAATCCTAGTCTGCACGAACCCAGTCTTTACTATGAATTATCCATTCACAAATTGGCTAAATTATTTATTTACTAGCTAATTAAACAATTACAGAATATACAATACATAATAACATTATACAGTAAATACCGTCCCTAGTGGACTAGACAAACAATGACAGTTTGGTTATAACATGATAGATTCAGATAGGAAAAGGGGCGGGAAAGGAAGACAAAGGAATTGGTTCTCTATCGGACATGGGAAGCTATGCTCGCCTAAATACCAGATACATATGCACTTTAACAGCCGCCCGTTCAGATAAAGGAATTTAACTTGTATATACGATTGAGCTGGCTTCGATAGCTGAGCTGGTCATGTGAGGCTCTGGTTTGCCCAGTCGATGTCGCCACTGTCCTTTGTAGGGTCTTCCGGGTCGTCGTGGTGTGAGAGGTTCATCTCACTTTGACGATGCTTCCGCGTCGGTCAGTGTTCTTACTAGATTTGTGCACCTTTCCAGCTGCAGATTGTTAGGCTGTAATCTAGGACTCACTTCATCTTTAGGTGATTAATAGTTCAGAGTTGTAGTTGAAATTCGCCATTTTAACGTGGGGACCTAGTCCACCTCGTTCTTTAGAACTGAATGTTAACGATCATTAAGGGGTCTTTTGTACTTGAGTAGAAAAGGGGGTTGGTTCATAATTTCCAAACAATGTTTGTTCACTTGGGCGTGGCCACTGGTTACCATGAAACACAATTTTAGAAGATTATATCACATTGTTATCATTTCAAGAGTATTTTTATACTTAGTCAAACATTTTATAAAAAAATTTGATGCAAGACTCGTAATTGAGGGACCTGTAATGACAGAGTTAGGGTAATGTGGCTGTGCTGTTCTTTATGAGGTCACCATAGTGACACAGAGTGGACAGGATTGTAGCTGGCTTTTCCACTGACAGTCTCCACATTCTCAAAATGAGAAATATTGTTTTATTCTCCTATAGTTGCAGGTAGGAGTATTTGGCGGGAGAGTCTCTTTGTCCTGTTCTGAGATTCACTCTACCCCATACTGCATGGCCAGGGGGGAGAGTGTCTCTGCCAGGAATTGATGACGTTGTTGTAAAGTCATAAAACTGGCCACCCCCTTCCCTCCTAACAGGAGAGAATCACTGAAAGGGCTAGCGTCATGACAACATATCATTACATATTGAAAGACTGTGATTCAGTGTCATTTAAAAAAAAAAAAAGTGGAATTTACTCTGTATAAGGACAAAGGTATTACTGCGCTGCTATCTCTGTTTATTTCACTAACTGCTGTTTTCTGGTCATTCTGGGTGTAGGTGGATCAGAACAGAGTGAAGCTGTTAAACGATAGAGCAGTGGCAAAGTCTCAGCTCCAGAAGAAGCTGGGCCAATTCCTTTATCTCTCAAATCTAGAGAAGGTAACCGTGCCATTCGCCTGTGACCATTTTATGGTTTCTGGTTAATACCAGAGTTTATCTTCCTATGCTTTAAAATTTAGATGTCAAACTCATTTTGCCCCGGGGCCGCATTCATTCTTCGAGAGTTCCGGAGGGCCTTACTGAAAATGTGTTTTTATTTCCTTGTTGTCAAAATTCTCTATCCGTCGTTTTTAGAATTTCCGATACTCTCTGACTGTCTAGCTTTAATTGCGGTGATTATTAGCAAGAAATGTAGGATCTTTATAATTTCTAGTCAGTTTGGATTTTGTTTGAGTAATTTTAAAGTATTGAGTTTGTTTTCCCCCCACACATTTTTTTTTTGTCTTTTTATATTTTACTTAAACCACCCGCGGGCTGAATTGGACCCCCTCGCGGGACAGATCCGGGCCAAGGGCCATATGTTTGACACCCCTGATTTAGTAGAAGTGTGCTACATGCTGTAATGAAACAAAGGAAACGTTTGTGTGATTGTGTTGTTTCAGTCCCAGGACAAGGCGACAGGAGGACTAAACCCAGAACCATGTCCTATCTGTGCCCGTCCTCTGGGTCAGGAGGTGAGACATGTTATAATCTGCCCATTTACAACACGGGTCTGATCAATCTGATTCACCTTTAGACAAGTTTTTCTATCTGTGTCTGTGTACCCCATCTACCTCGTCATCTTACCACTCTTATATCAAATGTTCTGAACTGTGATGCTTGGTAAGTATGTGTATGTAGTGTATGTGTAATACATACTGTACCTTATCATGGTTGATTCATGCCGTGTGTGTGTCTCTGAATCCCTTTGCTCCAGTGGGCGGTGCTGACCTGCGGTCACTGTTTCTGTAACGAGTGCATCGCCATCATCGTAGAGCAGTACAGCGTTGGGTCGGGCACGCGGCGGAGGGCCATCAAGTGTGCCATCTGCAGACAGACCACGTCCCATGCGGAGATCTCCTATGTCTTCACCACCCAGACAGACAACCAGGGGACAGACATCCCTGTCAAGGTACGCACACCTTTGCCAAGCATGTATATGGACAATAAGTGAACTCCCCTGTATCTGTGTCTCTTAGGGAAGCCACTCTACCAAGGTGGAGGCGGTAGTCAGGACTCTGAAGAAGATCCAGCTAACTGACCCAGGAGCCAAGTGTCTCGTCTTCTCCACGGTAACGCATGTGTACTTTGTAAACAAAGTGCAAACAACAACAGTGTAAACAAATTGTCATTATTACACTTATTGTCATGGTCATTTATTGTGAAACAAATTATGGAAATGCAGTTTAAAACATCACATTAGGATGATGTTGTTGATGATGTGTGTGTTCCGCTTCTCCAGTGGCAGTGTGTGTTGGACATCATTGCCAAGGCTCTGTTTGACAACAACATGGAGTTCTCTCAAATCAACGGCATTCACAAATTCCAGGTTTGTGTTGCATGTCACTCCAATCATAGTTTCTGTACAACTTCTCAGTGGCAAAACTTTTCTCCTAAATTAAGTATATATTTTTTACTTGTAGAGCGAGAGCTGCCACTGAGAAGCATTTTTCCCCTCACTGTCACAGCATCTCTCATTTCTCAAACCTGTAGATACATTTGCTCCAATTATGAAGTCCACCCTGACTTGCTGTTACTGTACGTCTTCATCTCTGTGTCTTTTACCTGTGAATTGATCGTTGGGATTTCAGGAGAATCTCTGTTCATTTAAATACGAGGAGAAGATCAACATCCTGCTCCTTCCTCTCCACACGGGTTCCAATGGGCTTAACATCATCGAGGCTACGCACGTCCTATTAGTGGAGCCCATCCTCAACCCCGCCCACGAGCTGCAGGCCATTGGCCGGGTGCACCGCATCGGACAGACCAAGTGAGAACACTGGGGTTGCTTTATTACTTGTTATATGTACTGTATGTATAGGCATTGTCTTATTATAAGGTTTATAATGTTGTTTCTCTGTCCTCTAGACCCACCTATGTCCATAGATTCCTCATCAAGTCCACTATTGAGGAGAGAATGCAGGCTATGTTGAAGACTGCAGAGAAAAGGTGAGGGCCTTTTCTTGTACTAAAAACAGAGGACAATGTTCTATTTCGTAGTAATAGAATAACATGTATAACTAAAGATTAAATTGCATCGTTAAATGTTAATATAACTAGGTAATAACTAGGTAACTATAGCTTCTGTAAGAAATAGCTAGTTCTGATTTTTAAACATTGTTGTCCTAACACAGTTAGTTCTGAACATTGTAAATGTCGTCATACCACCGCAGCAGCCACAGTGCGACTGCCATGAAGCACTCGGAGGCTGCAGTCCTGATGGTGGCTGATCTGGCTGATCTCTTCACCGAGGACAGCGAGGCAATCGAGTAAAACATACCACTACCACACCAGGCTCTGGAGTGAAGCTGAACCTGTCCACCAAGCCACTACAATACTAATCCTAACCCCATCAGGGGCTACAGCCACACATGAGGCTGTCGTACAGATAAGCAGGCTCAAAGCTAAGCGCACACCGCATCCAGCACACAGTGTTGATAGTAGACCAAGCAAGTCTTTATTGATAGTAGACCAACGGTGATATTACACTTAGACCCAATGGAATCGCTGTTTAGCATATTCCACTTTCTACATAGCTGTTCCAATGGCATCACATAATTATATGGATTAAAAAGAAAACATAGAACAAGGAAGCCTGTAAGTAAAGTACCAAATATCACTTTGTGTCTTTTAAACTATTTAAAGTGAGTTTAATGGTCTTGTTAGATCTCTCTATCTGGTACAGTATATTTAGATTACTTGTTGCCACAGATTGGAAAACTGTGAGGTTTTTAATGGGTGTATATATGTCTCCCTTCAACACACTCAGCTTCCACCTCATTCTGATTAGTAACTGCTTTTATGATTCCATTTGATTAGATTTCACTGAACTATTGTGATGTTTTACCTCTGTATTCCCCACTTCTCACAATGTATCTAACAGTAGGTCATATATTATGTTAATAGACATCAAACATGCTCCTTCTCCAAATGTTGATATTCTGAGAAAAACATTCCAGATGATGTAATCACTGTGGTGATTGGTTGAGGTATTCCATCCCTTTTTAAAGAATAAAAGGCTGACATAGGCCAGTTGTTTTTGAATCTGTTTTGAGCCTGCTTTTGTATTATAAGAAATTCATGTCAAACTCAGACAAGGTATTTTTTATGTCCATGTTGTAAAAGTTTGCAGGGAGGAAGGAGGCTGTTGTCTTTTACAACATGAGTGGATTTTGTAAGTTTTGGGGGAATCTCTTCTGTTGAGAGAATCAATTGAAGCTGGTTGTCTGATGGGATAATGACAGACAATCACAGTCTAACTGTTCAGATTCCATGTCCATAAAACTTTGCCTCAAAAGTAAACTCAAGATTACAAAGAAAAATAATAACATTTTCATCAAATGTTCCTCATGTTCTAGCTACTTGCTTTGCGGTGCTCCTTGTCTGTTACAGCTGCACTCACTCACGCACGCACGAACACACACACACACACACACACACAGAGAATTAGACCATTGGAGAATACCACCCCTTTACTATTGTCTCTGTTTACATGTTAATGAGCCTGCTTGTTGGTGTGTATTATGACAATGTAGTTGCGTAGTAAAATGTTTACTAAGAGGGCTATGCCGGCAACGGCCCAGTTGTAAGGTTACGTCCCCAATAGCTCTCTATTCCCTACATAGTGCACTACTTTTGACCAGAGCCAATAGTAGTGCTCTATATAGGGAATAGGGTGCCATTTGGAATGCAAACCTATGTGTGTTACCTCGGACTCCCCTTGGCTTCCCCTATTCATGTGTGGAATCTCATTGTTGGTGGGGACATCACTCAGGCTAGTGTTTTAAGGTCTGGAGAAAGAGAGGTAGGGAGGGAGGCTGGTTCCCAGACCTGTGTTTGGAGGACTGCACTGAGAGTAGGCACTACGTCTGGACCTGACAGCTACACTTTGGTGAATAGGTTAGAAGATTCACAGATCTGTGGGAAAGGGCCAAGAAGGCAGGAGTCTGAGGTTTGGAGTGTCGTAGAGAAGTCCCTTTGAAGATGACACCTGCCAATTTGGTGTTAGCTTGGTTCCTGCTCGCTGTGAGGACAGTCGCCTCTGCTGTGGATCTGGAGTCTGAGGAGGAGGGTGAGTTCAGTTCAACTACTTCAGTTGCAGGATTTCTGGAATCAGCAGGGAATACACTGAAAGTATCCTCCAAGTTGGAAAAACTGAATTTAGGGAACGTTTTAGGAGTTTTGCAAACCTATTCGTTAGCAAATCTCAAGTTTATATCTAGAATCCTTAATTGAAACAATAACAAAGGGGCACCCCGCCTCTGTTTTGGTAAATATCTGAGGGATGGGCCAAGGAGAAATGTACCCACTCTCAAATTCATAGACAGATATATGGATGCATGAACTGATCATTCATTATATCAATATTATAGTTTTAACCATGTTTTGAGGCTATACACTGTTCGTTTACATTTACATTGTTTACAAACATTGGAGTAAAACAAGCTTATATGTTGGGTTCTGATGGGGTATGACAATCGAACTAAGCTCATGAGACATTTATAAGTTATATTCTTCAAGAATCAATGAGTGTATATATAATTAATTTATAAGTCCATAAATTGATGTAATGTTTTTTTTTTTAGCTGTTTGTTTTTCAACCATAAGCACCTAGATAAGCAATCTAGAGACCACATATATTACAGGAAGAATCATGTTTTCAATGGGGAAACTTTGGAGTCTGTGATGGAACATGTAGGAGAATGGAATCTATAGTTGTAATTTTTTCTGTGACCGTATTAATGTCACAACTGCCCTTCATAATAACTGGGCTAAATATATTTTATAAATAACTCTTGAACTGTATACTTGCACAAATGGATAAAAAAAATGTAATACATTTAAAATTCGTAATATATTTCATATGTTCTGATTTCATGTCAGGGTCAGGGGGACAGGATTTTTTAAACATTGTCCCGCTGACCCCTTCCTCTCTCCTAGAGCTCAATGAAACTGTCCTCTGCACCAATGACCAGATGGAGGTGGTCATTCCCAGTGCCTTCTTCCTCAACAAATTGCCACCCATTTATGTAAGTTCAGTGTCAACCAGAATGAATATGACTTTGATATTAAAGCTTACCATTAACTCACTGTGAAGTTTGATATAATATATTACTGCCTGTGTGTTGTGCTGTATTGTTTTCTAGTAATCTCAACACCCAGAACCAAATCAACATTTTAATATTAAGGCTGTCAAATGGGTCTACTGTAGCACTCTAGTGAAGTCCCTTCCTCTCTTAGGTCTGGGATTTGCACCTAAATAACCCAGAGTGCCGTGGTGTTGAAATTGAAGATGACTATGTTTTCAGCATCAAGACTAATCTATCTGACTGTGGGACAATCATGGTAAGACTTTGAGCTTTTCCCCCCTAGAAATGTCATTCCATATTAGGAGCATTTCATTGCCATTCTCTGATGATTGCTTTGGGAGATTAAGATTTACTTGTTTACGCCAACTATGAAGGATTTAAATCCTATGTAAACAAAGTAGTAACCTTTGTCGTTCAGAGCAACCCTGACAAAGAAGAAAAACATTAGCACCAGTAACATGGAGACAAACTACAGTTTGGACCAGCCACATAAAATCCCCATCACAGTAAATTATCACATTTTACGATGCACCTCTGTTATACTGAGCTCAGGCTTAACCTCTGGTGTAGTATTGTAGAACTTCCCTGCACTGGTTTGTGCCAGAAAAGGACTTAAAGGATGCTTCAGGATTTTGGCAATGAGGCCCTGTATCTACTTTCCCAGAGTCTGATGAACTAGTGGAGACCATCTCTGTGTCCAATATGAAGGAAGTTAGAGGTAGTTTCGCAAGCCAATGCTAACTAGCGTTAGCGCAATGACTGGAAGTCTATGGGTATCTAATATGCTAGCAGATACCCATAGACTTCATCATTGCGCTAAAATTTCAAAGTATCCCTTTAATTGGGAGAGCTAAATGGGAGTTTGGATATATGCAATGCTCAAAATAACAATAGCGTGAATAACACATGGACCTCCGCTATCAGTTTCCTGCAATGAAATTCTCATAATCTGTAAAAAGCATGAGGGAGAGACCCAGAGAGAGAGAAAGGGAGAGGGGAGGGATAAGTAGCCTATATTTTAAAGGAAATGGGAGTGTTGTTCCTTTGCCCTCCCAAGAGCCACTGGACTTTATTCAAAGTAGTGAGGAGTGGGTGGGAGCTCTAAATTATCAGGATTTACATGGAAATGAGCGTGTTTTCAGACCTGCTGAATAGCCAGGCTATAATTCATTGGCCCACTTTGTAGTCACTCCTTTTATACTCCCTCCCAGCCCCGTCTCATACAGTGGTGGAAGTAGCACAGCTCAGAGGACAATTTTAGCTTTGGCGTGGTATAAATCTGTACTCAAGACCATGAGTGTCATTGAAACACTTGCTTAGAATGCACAGAGGCATTTCTTGTAAAGCAAGCAAAAGGTTAATACAGCTTTGTGGGAGGATAAAAATATCCCACTTTCTCTACCCTCTGAGGTTTTACAAGGCTTTAGGTTCAGCATACCAGCCCTAGTAAAAGTAGTAAGCCCACTTTGCTTTTGGGATTAGACACTGTTGGGAAAAGAAGGGAATGCCATAGTTACCAAACACTCCTTTTCACCTTGAGAGGTAGAAGTAGACCCTCTTGAACCCCACAGACAGGACCAGAGAGAATAGCAAGAGGGAATGTAATGACTCTCCACACTTTTAAAGTGAAATTATCCTAACAACTAGAAATAAATTGGACTTGAAGATTTTGTCACCCATTGCCATAATCATTGGGGTCTCTGTTTGTCAAATTGCATGAGTTTGTTAATTAACCATTCATAAGAATCCAAGGTCAGTGAGCAAAGCATTATTCCTACTGTGTAATGAAGACGCAGCCTCTGTGGGCCAGACAGTGAATGGTAGGCCCAGTGGGGGGCTGTGTATTTACCCTGGGGTAATAAAACAGTACTGGATAGTAAGGGCAAGGGGCAATCCTTCTCAATGGCCATAGGACCAGTCCTCCATTTGCTCTCAACAGGGATCCGGACACAAACTTTTCATCCAACCCCTCTTTATGGTTTCTACCTACGTCAGTAGTCTGCTACTAAACATTTGAACTGTATTACTCACACATTCTATAGTGACAGAAAATTACAGTGCTGCTGCCTACTGTACGTAGGCGCTCTGGTTGGTTCTGGGTTGGAACCCAGAACCAAATCTTGCATGCGCTGGCCAGCTACTCAATTTGATATTTATGTTAACAGTATGTCACATGAAATTGAGGAAAGAGTTTGTTGAAGAGGGGTGACTTTTGGTGAATGTAGCAGGGGTTGTGACATGTAGCGTGCACTAGCTACCCCCTGTCATGGTTATCAATCTGCAGTTACAGTACTTCCAAAGTGACTAATTGAGTTACTTCCAAAGTTGCACCATACGCAGTAATGATTCATTCGTCTCTTTCTAGGCATCGGATGATACACACATTATGTTCATTAACACCATACGCAACAACGATTCGGATGTCGTTACAAGGAACTACATAAACATCACGTTTGTCTGCCGCTACCCAATAAACTACATGGTCCAGCAACCTAATGGGGAAAACATGATCAGGGTGGATGTCAAGTAAGATATCTTGATATGGCCTTTTAAAATGTTCATAGATTTTCATTATGAGTTCATTAATGCATGGTTTAAACTTTCATTAACATGATTCACACAGTCTTAATTGGCCAAATAAGCTGATCTAAAAGAAGATGTTTTATGTTCTATGTAGTGCTTGCAGTTTGTAGAATACATCAATCCAATAAATTCTAAGCTCTCTGTAGGGCAACCAGAACTGCCACTTAAATCGAATTTTGGACTTGTAACTGTAACTCAAGCAAATTGAACCTGTAACTGTAACTCAAGCACCACATATATGCAATCTATACTATTCTCTCCAGGACGATCACTCTGAACACAGAAGATGGGAACTTCTCTGTGTCCATGTTGCTGTATAAAGATGAGGACTTTGAGGACAAGTGGACCACTGTGCCCTCACTGACACTGGATGACAACATCTACGTTAAAGTTTTCATGGTAAAGGTCATCATGTGATTTAATTCAGTTTGATATCTGTTGTATTTTTTTCCAACCTGGACTCAGGGTTAGACATAATATAGTTAATCCAGGAGACTCAAATTAGTACGTTATGTTGAGTTTCGAATTGTATGTATTAATTTGTGGATGTTTGTCATCCATTTCGTATGATATGTTACGAATTACAATTTGTACAATATGTTACGATTTTGCAAAACGTATGATATGTTACGAATTCCAATTTGTTGTGGCTAATGTTAGCAAGGTGGCTAACGCTAACGTTAGCTAGGTGGCGAACGTTAGCTAGGGTTTAGGGTTACTTTTAGGGTTATGTTTAGGAGTTAGGTTAGGGGTTAGCTAACATGCTAAGTAATTGCAAAGTGGCTAAAAATTAGTAAGTAGTTGCTAAAATGCTACAGTTGTCCGTGATGAGATTTGAACACGCAACCTTTAGGTTCAGCCATCCACCACGACCAACCACCCTACTTTCGTTTTTGCCTTAAGTAACCTTCTGTCTTATGTAACCATACCAAACGTAACATATCGTACTAATTTGAGTGTCCTGGAGATATATTTACTATGTTCCATCTAGTCTGAGACCAGGCACATTTTATTTCTTATTGTCATTGCAACCACACTTGACACCATCAGTCTTCTAGGAATGGTGTTGTTGAAATATGAAATCAGAGCTGATCATGTGGTCATGACCAGCATATATTTAGTTAGACTAGTTAACTGTAGTACCAACCAATGTGGTGTAACTTACTGTGCAGCTTTTGAATCTTAGAATGGACCCAATTATCTGTCTAAGCTTACCGTGGTTGAGCTGTTTCTCCCTCTTGCTAGACAAAGATAAGCACTTTTATTGAGTGTTGAGCTGAAGACCCGTCTTTGGCCGTAGACATACAGTACATGTCAAGTATGTTGGCCCTGATCCAATGTGATTGTCTGTTGCTCCATCTTTGACTTCCAAGAAACCCTAGTTCCCACTGTTGTTTACTCTCTCTTTCACTTTACATCTGTTGACCTGCTGACTTAGTCAAAATATTTACTGAGTGCAGTGCACTCAGCTGGAGACACCTCTCTATCTCTATCGCTATCTCTATATATGTGTGTGTGGGTGTGGGTGTGGGTGTGTCAATCACTGACTGCAGTCCCGGTTTGTCTCTCTCTCTCTCTCTCTCTCTCTTAGATACCGGCTCATCTTTTGCTGCGTGTGGAGAGGTGCTGGGCTACCCCAACCAATTACCCATACAGCAACATCCAGTACACCTTCATCAAGGACAGGTCTTTTTCAAAGAAAAGTTCAATATTATATCACTGTGTATTATAAGCCCTCTAACCACATATTGCTCTTCATCTGTTTATTAGAATTCAAAAATGTGTTATGAGTCCTATCTAATCTACGCACAATACCCCATAATGACAAAGCGAAAACAGTAAAAAGTTTGGACACAGCTACTCATTCAAGTGTTTTTCTTTGTTTTTACTATTTTCTACACTGTAAATCAAAATATATTTTATTCTTAGCCAACTCATCCCAAAACATCTCAATTGGGTTGAGGTCAGGTGACCTGAGGCCAGGTCATCTGATGCAGCACTCCATCACTCTCCTTCTTGGTAAAATAGCCCTTACACAGCCTAGAGGTGGGTTGGGTCATTGTCCTGTTGAAAAAAAAAAAATGATAGTCCCACTAAGCGCAAACTAGATGGGATGGCATATTGCTGCAGAATGCTGTGGTAGCCATGCTGGTTAAGTGTGCCTTGAATTTTAAATACATTACAAACAGTGTCCCGAGCAAAGCACCATCACACCTCCTCTTCCATGCTTCACGGTGGGAACCACACATGCAGAGATCATCCTTTCACCTACTCTGCGTCTCACAAAGACAGATTGTGCTGTATACCACCCCTACCTTGTCACAACACAACTGATTGGCTCAAACGCATTAAGAAGGAAAGAAATTCCACAAATGTAACTTTTAACAAGGCACACCTGTTCATTGAAAGCAATCCATGTGACTACCTCATGAAGCTGGTTGAGTGAATGCCAAGAGTGTGCAAAGCTGTCATCAAGGCAAAGGGTGGCTACTTTGAAGAATCTCAAATATTAAATATATTTTGATTTGTTTAACACTTTTTTGGTTACTGCATGATTCCATATGTGTTATATCATAGTTTTGATGTCTTCACTATTATTCTACAATGTAGAAAATAGTAAAAATAAAGAAAAACCCTTGATTGAGTAGGTGTAGGTCTAAACATTTGACTGGTACTGTAAGTGTTCAGACCCTTTGCTATGAGGATTGAAATTGAGCTCAGGTGCATCCTGTTTCTATTGATCATGCTTGATGTTTCTACAACTTGATTGGAGTCCACCTGTGGTAAATCCAATTGATTGGACATGATTTGGAAAGGCACACACCTGTCTATATAAGGTCCCACAGTTGACCGTACATGTCAGAGCAAAAACCAAGCCCATGAGGTTGAAGGAATTGTCCGTAGAGCTCCGAGACAGGATTGTGTCGGCACAGATCTGGGGAAGTGCACAAAAACATTTATTCAGCATTGAAGGTCCCCAAGAACACAGTGGCATCCATCATTCTTAAATGAAATAAATTTGAAGCCCGGCCAAACTGAGCAATCCGGGAGAAGGGCCTTGGTTGGGGAGGTGCCCAAGAACCTGATGGTCACTCTGACAGAGCTCCATAGCTCCTCTGTGGAGATGGGAGAACCTTCCAGAAGGACAACCATCTCTGCAGCACACCACCAATCAGGCCTTTAAGGTAGAGTGGCCAGGCGGAAGCCACTCCTCAGTAAAAGGCACATGAAACCAAGATTGAACTCTGGCTTGAATGCCAAGCATCACGTCTGGAGGAAACCTGGCACGATCCCTACGGTGAAGCATGGTGGTGGCAGCATCATGCTGTGGGGAGTTTTTTTTTTCAGTAGGGACTAGGAGACTAGTCAGGATCAAGGGAAAGATGAACAGAGCAAATTACAGAGAGATCCTTGATGAAAACCTGCTCCTTTGCGCTCAGGACCTCAGGAAGGTTCACCTTCCAACAGGACAACGACCCTAAGAACACAGCCAAGACAACTCAAGAGTGGCTTCGGGAAGTCTCTGAATGTCCTTGAGTGGCCCTGCCAGAGCGCGGACTTCAACCCAATCAAACATCTCTGCAGCGACGCTCCCCATCCAACCTGACAGAGGTTGAGAGGATCTGCAGAGATTAATAGGAGAAACTCCGCAAATACAGGTGTGCCAAGCTTGTAGCGTCATACCCAAGAAGACTCGATGCTGTAATCACTGCCAAAGGTGCTTCAACAAAGTACTGCGTAAAGGGTCTGAATACGTATGTAAATGTGATATTTCATTATTATTATTTTTTTATAAATGTGCAAAAAGGTCTAAAAACCAGTTTTTGCTTTGTCATTATGGGGTATTGTTTGTAGATATATGGGGGGGGGGGACAATTTAATCAATCTTACAAAAAGGCTGTAACCTAACAAAATGTGGAAAAGGTCAAGGGGTCTGAATACTTTCCGAATGCACTATATTTTTTTGTCTTTCAACCACACTTGACAGAAGCACATATTCCTCTGGCAATGGCGTTGTTGAAATATGAAATAAGAGCTTAAGAGTTGGGGTTAACACAACAACTTCAGACCCCTATCACGTAACCCAGGACCCAGATCAACAACTGTGCATGTCCTTGACAACCAGGACATGTGTTTTACTGTTAGCAACAGCACAGCAATGACTTTCACAAGGATTTCTGTTTACTACGTCTGGATCTGCCTTGTCATTCCCAGAATCCTAATGCTTTCCCATTATGAAATATGGATATGTCACAGTCACAAAGTGCTCTGCTCTTACATGGTATGTGTTCAATGTAAAAATGTAGATTCTTCGTCTGAGTTTTGTATCAGGTGTTAGTTTAGCATACCAGGAATGATGTTAATGTATTTCATTAACCAACACTTTCTAAAATGTATGATATCTTATTCAACGGTTGCACATGCTGCTCTGATACTGATGCGATCCACTGCCTGCTCTCTCTCGCTCTCTCTCTCGCATTCTCTCTCCTCTCTCTCTCTTGTGTGTGTTTCAGCTGCCCCGTGTTGTCAAACGAACAGACGTTGACAGTGCTGAAGAATGGACAGGGGCCAGAGGCTATGTTCAGGATACAAATGTTCAAGTTTGTGGGCAGCTCTTACAAGGACGTGTTTCTCCACTGCGATGTTCAGATCTGTCACAACACACCTATGGTCTGTCAGCCTGTGAGTGATCCCTTTCTTCATTCTGATGACGCCCACTGGCTCGTTCAAACCCTAGTTTAGAGCAAGGGCTTACTGCTGTCAAATATAGACAATGAAAAAAATCTTTGGGAGGGGTTTTTTACATTCCTATTATTACAACTGGTATTAATGAAAGAAATACAGTAATGTGAATAAGTACACCCCCTGGAAAGTTTTTTTTGTTTGTTTGTTTTTTAAATACATTTGGACAGATGGATATTTAATCTTCACTTCAACACTATTCACAGATAAAGGTAACCTAATTTAACAAATGACACTGAAAGATTATACTTTGCAATAATTTATTCATCAAAAATCAACAAATGCAATTCCGTAGTGTGGAAAAAATAAGTACATCCCTAGCTTCAATAGCTTGTGTTGCCCCCTTTGGCTGAAATAACTTAATGTAGTCGTTTTTGTAACTGTGTATCAGTTTCTTACATCGACTGGGAGGAATTTTTGCCCCCTCTTCTTTACAGTACTGCTTCAACTGTGTCATGTTCGAGGGCTTTCTTGCATGTACGGCCCGCTTCAAGATTCCCCCACAGTAGATCCCTTGATGTTACCCTGGGGTTCTTAGAGACTTCTGTGAGTCTCTTTTGGTCAGCATTGGGCTACATTTGGTGGGATGACCTGTCCCAGGTAGATTGCCAGTGGTCTGGAATTTTCTCCATTTGTAGATGAGCTGTCGGACAGTGGATTGATGTACTTCGAATTGCTTGGAAATGTATTTGTAACCCCTCCCAGACTCATGGGCATCAATAATCTTTCTTCTGAGGGCCTCGGGTAGGTATTTTTATCTTTGAATGATGTTTTACCACACACCCATATGGTTAAGACCAAACCAGACAAAGTTTCTAATGTTTATGGAAGCCTGGACCCTCCAAAGTTTCTCTCTGATGATATTCTAATCATTTTTACCTGTTTTGGTGCACCTGATTTAACGTTTGCCATTTTATGTGAAGGTAAAGGTAGGGGTGTACAAACTTTTTCCGCATAAGGAAAAGGCATTTTTGTTTATTTTACATTTTCAAAGTACATTTTTTTTGTGATTTGTTAAATTGGGTTACCTTTATCAATGAATGTGGTGGGAATTTAGCTCAAATATCCATGTGTCCAAAAAAGACCACTTTCCAGGGGGTGTACTTACTGTATGTGATCATTTTGGAAAATGTAAAAGGAAAAGTAAATAGGGTAATAATGCTGTGATAATACTTTAATTAAGCTATATAAATGCTTGTTGTACCTTTTAATATTTCTCCCTTCATGTAACAGAACTGTTCTGGTGAGGATAGCTCCAGGCGGATGAGAAGAGATGTTGCCATGTCCCATACAGTGTCTTATGGACCAATCAGGCGACGTCTGCCTGAGAGTAACCAACCCACCCTGAGTAAGTCTCACAACAAAGGCTCTTTATTTATTATCACCAACATCCTGTACTGGGTTGTATTAGAGTGAAACAGGGAGGTACTACCTCAGCTTGTCCAATAAGAACAGAGCCAAATTCAGTAGCCAAATATTGTCGAACATTGTAGATAGAAATGCCATAATAGAGCCATCATGATTCCTTATTCTACATGGCAGATACAGACCTGGGTTCAAATACATGTGTATTTGGTTATTTGTTATTTAAATACTTTTTTTCTATGTATTTTAGTATTTGCACACAAAAAAAATCACAAATCACTATTGGAAGCATTTGAAAGTATTTTCAAATAATTTCCTATAAATAGTCCACTATTTGTAAGTATTTTCTAATAGCTGCGTTAAATGCATGGAAGTGTATTTGAGTCAGGGTATTTCAAATACATTTCAATATTCAACTACTTGTCTTAAAATAACATCTGAATACTTACTTCTAAATGTATGTGAAAGTAATTGAGAGACTTTAAATAGTATTTGAACCTAGGTCTGGTCAGAGAGGCATGTTTGTTCTACATAACATATACTGAACAAAAATATAAATGCAACATGCAACATCTTCAAAGATTTTACTGAGTTTACAGTTCATATACGTAAATCAGTCAATTTATATAAATTGATGTATTTCCCATGACTGGAGATGGTCACAGATACCCCCTAAAAAAGGTAAAGCAGAAAACCAGTCAGTATCTGGTGTGACCACCATTTGCCTCATGCAGTGCGACACATCTCCTTCACATAGAGTTGAAAAGGCTGTTGATTGTGGCTTGTGGAATGTTGTCCCACTCCTCTTCAATGGCTGTGCGAAGTTGCTGGATTACCTTGGCAAAGGAAAATGCTCACTAACGGATATAAACAAATTTGAGCACATAATTTGAGAGAAATACGCTTTTTGTGCGTATTAAACATTTCTGGAATCTTTTATTTCAGCTAATGAAGACTTTACTTGTAGTGTTTTATATTTGTGTTCAGTGTATTTCTATCTGAACGTTCCAAAATGTTGAACGCACCCCAGCTTATTTATGTTTCCATTTCAAAATGTTTTCCTACTTCTGTGTTTTGCTAGTGTTGTGGCCTACTGAACACGTCCCTGCATCTCTGACTTGCTGATCTCTTGACCTGCAGACTCTGGAGGTGTGCTTTCGGTGGAGACGTTTGTCCTGGGAGGCCTGCTGGTGGTCCTGCTGCTGATCACTGGAGTGTTCGGGAGGCTATGGTTGAGAACCAGACACTCCTACCCAGCACAGGAGGCCGCTCAGCTCACTCTCTCCAATATACACCACATATCAGAGGTAGCCTCCTAAGATAGCCGAGCAGACCAGCAGTCCAAGCTATGAGAACTGATGTCAAATGGTGCATGCATACATACATCTACAAAAGCAGACACAAATGCAAGCATGCACAGGCATGCATGCAGTGGTGTAGTGGAAGGTATGCGCAGGTATATGCCATAGACACTTATTTTTCAGTGGGCATTGCGTATACTCACTTCTTAGTCCCCACAATGTGTATCAAAGTAGTGTAGTGGAGGTATACGCCGTATCAATAAGGCTGATGGAACAGATCAGAATGTTTAGCTTACAATGTTGATAAATTATTATTTCTTCATATTTTAGGCACAGCAATGTGCACAAGGCTGTAGGATACGCATAAATGTTCCAAAATGGTATTTGCTGCAAAACTCTGTTCTTAAATGCTCACTGGGTTTCATGGACAGAGATGGAAATATCAGTTAGACATTTTAAAGAGGCAAGATCTAAAGTTGCAACAACTATCATGGGTTGATAATATGACTAGGATAATGCCTTTGGTTGCTAGACAAAGAAAGTTGAAAGAAAAACAATAGAACAGGAGAAGGCGTATCCTCCGCATTTCTGTCATTTCAAACAGTTAAGGAACAGTAAAAATATGGTGATGCTAATGATAGGCCTAACCGTCTTCTGGTAGATGGAAAAGCTTTCCCAAAAACCTTCCCAATTAAATATTAACTAGCTACAAAGTAGCCTATGCCTACATGGCAGAATGATATCATGATTTGTTGTGTCAATCCAGTGGCCATTTGTTTTGCAACTCCATCTCATGATCTACAGGAACACTGCTATCAAAGCAGCAGTGCTAGGTGCCTGTGCATTTGAATTTCTGACTAAGTAGGCCTACTATTAGCCTACTTGCACAGAACAGCTTGGGTTAGCCTGATTGTGAAAGACCAATATGGGATTTATCATATTAGGTCATTGAGTGTATGTCACTGTTTCTCATAGAATTTTTCACAAAGGGTGCATTTCCTTCACGGGGTGGGCCTTTTGGGACATTTCTGGCAAAATTAGAGTATACCCACTTCTCCAGGCACCACTACACTCACTGCATGCATGCACGTGCACCCACACGCAAACATGCAACATTTGAATGTGTGTGTGTAAGGAACGAGGAAACCATGAATTAACTGTACTTTTGGGTGTATATAAAATATCAGTGTAGAAATTAGGGATTTTGAAGATATGAAAACATCTCTGTAACATGAGTTTTCAGTGTTTTTTTGTAATGAAAAAAATAAAGGTATTTCAAAGAGCTGTTGTGTTTAATTGAGCTATTTCTGACCTTTTCAATGTCTAAGACAAAATATATCTTTGAGATGTAGCTAGCTAAGTATTCTCGGGGGTATTACCCATCTTGCCTAGTTAAATAAAATGTAAATATCTGGGGACGGGCACCAAAACATTTCTTCAGCATTGAAGGTCCCCAAGAACACAGTGGCATCCATCATTCTTAAATGGAAGAAGTTTGAAGCACGGCCAAATTGAGCAATACGGGAGAAGGGCCTCGGTCGGGGAGGTCCAAAGTTCCTCTGTGGAGAAGGGAGAACCTTCCAGAAGGACAACCATCTCTGCAGCACTCCACCAATCAGGCCTTTATGGTAGAGTGGCCAGACGGAAGCCACTCCTCAGTAAAAGGCACATGAAACCAAGATTGAACTCTGGCTTGAATACCAAGCATCACGTATGGATGCTGAAAACATCTCTGTAACATGGGTTTTTTGTGTTTTTCAAAGAGTTGTTGTGTTTAATTCAGCTATTTCTGACCTTTTCGATGTCTAAGACAAAATATATCTTTGAGGTAGCTAGCTAAGTATTATCGGCTAAGTATTATCGACCTCTGAGATGTATAAATGTTTCTCTGAGTCACTAGGTAAATTTCTTCTGGCTGTCTTCAAAGAATCTCTTGACAGAGGGGAGCTTCCTCCTTCTCTGAGGCAAGGCGTCATAACACTTATTCCAAAACCTCACAAAGAC
Source organism: Thymallus thymallus (assembly GCA_023634145.1). Lineage (NCBI taxonomy): Eukaryota > Metazoa > Chordata > Actinopteri > Salmoniformes > Salmonidae > Thymallus > Thymallus thymallus. The sequence goes on from CM042406.1 coordinate 18,797,011, forward strand.
TCTCTATTAATTGAAAATTGGCGACCCATTACATTGCTAAATAATGACTATAAGATTTTAGCATCTATCTTAGCAAAACTATTCAAATCTAAATTACACACTTTAATTGATGAATGCCAATCTGGTTTCATGAAAGATCGTCACATAGCCAATAACATTTGTTTTGGATCTGATTGAATACAAAGACTTTCTAGATGATGAACACCTTATTTTATTCTTAGACTTTCAAAAAGCCTTTGACACCGTAAGCCACAAATTTATTATTGACACCTTAAACTTTTTTAATTTTGGTAAGAATTTTATTAATGCTGTAAAAACTCTGTACATGGGAGGAAACAGTTGTGTTAAATTGACTAATGGAACCTCACCTAGATTTTACATAAACAAAGGTATCTGCCAAGGCTGCCCCACCTCGCCTCTTCTATTTTTGATTGTAGCTCAAATTCTCTGTGATTTAATTTACAAGAGTTCATTCAAAGGAATTACATTAAATGAAAGAGAAATAAAAATCTCACAGCTGGCTGATGACACAACCCTGTTTCTAAAAAATGAATCCCAAATAGGAGTTGCACTAAATGTTGTAAACCAATTCTCTGAAAGCTCAGGCTTGAATCTAAATCTTTCAAAATGTGAGCTGTTTTCTCTTAAAAATAAGCATTTGGGTCAAATATGTGGCATAAATATAAATAATTTAGTAACTTATCTTGGAATAAAAATCAGTCATAATCACAAGTTGATGACAGAGAGTAATATCTCTTCACTACACGACTCTATTAATAAAAAGTTTGACTCTTGGCTTGCAAGAGATATATCTACGTATGGCAGGGTTCTTCTTTCTAAAGCAGAAGGTCTCTCACGAGCAGCATATTTATTTACATCAATAGAAATACCTAAGTCACAATGTGCCAATCTAGACAAACTATTATATAACTTTATATGGAGGAAGAAGCCCCATAAAATCAGGAAAAACATATTGACTAATAAAATTGAGGAGGGGGGTTTATCGGTAATTGAGATATTAAAAATCAACTGGATTAAAAGATTTTTGAAAAATCCAAACAGTTTTTGGAACATTGTGCCAAACTTTATTTTTGAAAAACTTGATAAAATCACATTCTTGCTTCAGTGCCCATCAACAGACTGCCAGTCAAACTGTCAAACTTCCATAAACAGGCTCTAACTTGTTGGTCACTTTTGTACAAACACAATTTCTCCCCTCACAAATGTTTTATCTGGAACAACATGAACATCATACATAGAAACAAGACTCTCTTTATAGAAAACTGGTTTAAACATGATATTCTACTGGTATCCCAATTATTAAATAACTCAAATCAAATTTTAACTTAACGACTTCACCCATAAATGTAATTTCCATCCTCCAAGAAAACAATTTGATATTGTAACCAGAGCTATACCCCATGGGATCATCACCCTACTTAGAGATCAGACAGATTTGGATCAAATTAATGTACATTTCTCCAGCAGTGTTTCAATAAATGGTCTGACAGAAAAGTCAACAACAAAGTAATAAAAAACATTTTATGTGCAAAATCTATCCCTGCCTCCAGGTACAAATGGTCCCCCTTGTATGAAAATATTAATTGGAATAGAGCATGGAGTAACCCACATACATTTTTAATTACAAACAAAGTAAAAGAAATATCATTTAAAATTCTTCACCATTATTACCCCTGTAACAAGATTATTTCAAAATGTATCCCTACCGTTGACAAAAAATGCAGCTTCTGCTCTCTAGAAACAGAAACGTTAGACCATTTATTCTATAGCTGTTCACATAGCTCTTCTCTGTGGAATGATATACAATGTTTTATTAATGGACACTTTGGCTCAAACATACATTTATCTAATTTTGACATCTTCTTTTACTTTTCTGACTCAAACTCCTCTGTACAATATATAGTCAACTTATTAATTTTGCTTGGAAAATTCTTTATTCATAAATCGAAATTGATGAAGAACAAACCTCTTTTCAATGTTTTTAAACTTGACTTAAAAAATTATATAGACTGTATTTCCGGATTAGATGGTAAATCAGCATCAAAATGTATGCAATACTTATCTAAATTAACTTTATAACTAATTTAACTGAAATGTTCTGTCTGATACTCTGGCTGTGTACTTTTATGTTGTTTATAATTTTTATACAGATTATTTGTTACTTATATGATATTTGTTTCACTTCTCTATCCATTGGCTGATGTGTATTTATTTATTTGTTTATATGTTTATTTACTTTTATTTTTTTATTCTTTATGTAACTAAATGATTTTTGTATTACAAGTTCAATAGATTTTTTTCTGCAAATGGTAACAAATGTGATCTGCAATAAATACATATTTTTTTTAAAATTTAAAACAAATTTTTAAAAAATTATCGGGGGTGTATTCCCCGTCTTGCCTAGTTAAATAAAATAAAAATATATTTCAGGCGCGCATCTCTAGCCAAACTTCGCTGTGGTCCGGGTCCGCTGCATGATGACGCAATCAACTTGCGCCACTTGTAGATATTAGCAGATAGCCACAGATGAGCTAGCTAGCGTTTTACATCAGAAGTCATAATAGCGATTCGAGGCGGAAGAGACGACGTTAATATTTGTAGCTGACTAGCTAGCTGCTACAACATTACATACCGAACTTTTGGGTTAATTATGTGTGGCTAGTGTTACTGCAGAATATAAGGACAAGACTCGGAAAACAACGATTTGCTGTATCATTATTTACGGGTAAGCCGACTTTGCTAGTTAGGTAAATGGAATTGTGACCGTTTTTTTGTTAACTAGGTAACATTAGCTACCTTTCAAGCTAACGTGTGTTAGATCAGTGGCTGGCTAAAGCAAGGGGACATTTGGAGAGTCGCCGTTTCCAACCCTCCATCTCCTTTTCACTAGTTATTCAATAGGGGTTTTGTTTGCCCAGCTACGGCTAAAATTGGTTGGTGTTGCTAACTAGCTAACGTTAGTGTCTAGATCATTAGTTTTATTTTGAAACCGGACATTCCACTTACCAGTGGCAAACTTAACGTTAACTGGCTCTTTTTTTAACTGTATTCATATTGTGTTCATCTAAATAGCCAGTTAGCTTCTTACTACTATGTGTTTGTGTTCTATTTAATTGTGTTCGTTACAAGTCCTTTGTTTTTGTTTATATTGCGCAATCTGGCACGAGGCCTGTGAAGCCAGACAACATGCCCAGACCTGCAGTACAACGTTTCCCCTTACAGACACTCATGTTTGGCTGACAGTTGTTTAGAAAAGTCTCCAGGTTTTGTTGTCAGCAAGCTATGAGCAGGCCAGAGAGGCCACTGAACCGTCCCCTGCTTCATCAAAGATTATGGATGTACTGACAAGATACACTGAGTGTACAAAACCTTAAGGACACCTGCTATTTCCATGACAGATTGAACAGGTGAAAGCTACGATCCTTTGATGTCACTTGTTAAATACACTTCAATCAGTGTAGATTAATGGATGGATTGTGTATGTGTGCCATTCAAAGGGTGAATGGGCAAGACAAAATATTTAAGTGCCTTCCAACGGGGTATGGTAGTAAGTGCCAGGCGCACCGGTTTGTGTCAAGAACTGCAACCCTGCTGGGGTTTTCACACTCAAGTTTCCCGTGTATATCATGGATGGGCCACCACCCAAAGGATAACTAGCCAATCTGACACAACTGTGGGAAACATTGGCGTCAACATGGGCCAGCATCCATGTGTAACGCTTTCGACACTTTGTGGAGTCATGCCACAACGAATTTAGTCTTCTGAGAGCGGAGCGGGGTTGCAACTTAATATTAGGAAGGGGTTCTTATTGTTTTGTACACTGTGTAGATATCTGCCTTAACAATGGGAGTCGTTGTCCTCAAAGCGGCACGGTGGACTGTCTAGCTGCCGCCTAGCCTTTCTTTGTATTGGTGGATAAATCATTATTGTAATCCTTTTTTGACTATTCGATGAGGGTTGGGGACATCAACTGCCTGTATTCAATGGAGATAGATGCTACGCTACTAGCCTCATTTCATGAGTATGCATAGCTATCTCGAGAGAACGACGATATAAAGTGTTTTTTCTCAGTTGCCAGGATGTTACGTAGCCTATTTATATCAGTACACTCGTAACAACTTAAGCATTACGAAACTTCTATTTGGTCAAATAAAGCTCACGTAGCAAATAAGCCATTACTTTATTTGTTGACCAAATTCGACACTAATTGACCGCCATACAAAAACTCCTTGCTTGGTGGGCAAAACGGCGAAAGAACGCCACCTGCTGGAGGGAGAACCATTTTCCACTGAGTTGGGCCTTCCTGTTCCTCCCTGGCTTCATACAGCCTCAGCCAGGTGTTAAACGTCATGGTCCTTTAGGCTAGATTCTAGAACTGGTGTGTTGTGACCATGCACTGTAACCCAAGAAGGGTGTTGTGAAATGTCATGTGGCAGCTTAAAGATTTAGTAAACAGAAACACTGAGATGGGAGTACTGAATGTGACGCCAGTCTTTTTAAAGGCATGAGACTCCATTGCCACATGTTCGGTAGCTATAGATCTGGCCCTAGAACTATGTAATTTAACAAGACAGGATGGAACTGGTTGCTTTTCTGTTCATTGACTGACTGTGGTTCAACTTGAATTTGTCAGCATCTAATTAATCCTAGATCATAGTTAAAAATCATGTTTTTAGTAATATATTATTTCTGTCATTATTACAGGGCAGACCACTTCACCCCTTCCTCCTTTTAAATCCAGAATATCAACACAACAAAGATGGAGGCACTCCATGCTCACTGCCTGAACTGTGTTAACCGGAGGTGTATGATCCGCCCAGAGACTGGTGTGTCCTGTGATCTCATTGGCTGCCCCCTCGTCTGTGGAGCAGTCTTCCACTCCTGCAAAGTGCAGGAGCATCATTTACTATGCCCGTTTGAAAGAGTGCCTTGCCTCAACACTGGATTCGGGTGCCCTTTCACTATTGCTCGGATCAAGATGGCTGAACACCTAGAGACGTGCCCGGCCAGTGTGGTGTGTTGCACCATGGAGTGGAACCGTTGGCCTGTGAGCTATTCAGACAGGAAGTCCTATGAGCACCTGAGCAATGTTGAAGTGGTTGAGCAGCTAGACATGGCCCTGGCTCTACAAGATCAGAGGATGCTGCTGGAGTCCCTCAGAGTCACCACCAACATGTCAAAGAACGGATATAATAAACCAGCTGTGGAAACAAATGAAAAGATGGCTGATGTAGTGTCAAATGTACCAGAGACTGCAGTTAGTAATGGAATGGTTGAAATAGATGAGGCTGCTACTTTGACTAATGGAGTGATTGAAATGGACGATGAGGGGTCCTATATTGCGGTACACAGACAAAATTTAGCAGCAACCTTGGACGTTCTCAGAAGTGCAAAGGACATTATCATGAGCAATGGCATTATAAATGGGGAAAAGACTGAGAGAAAGGGGGTTCTCCATAATGGAGAGAACAGTGATGGCGATAATAATGAGGATTTGAAGAATGTAGAGATGAAGGAGAGTGACGCAGAGTTGGACTGTGAGCTCGGAGCAGTGGGCGGCGTGTCCGTGGACTGTGGAGTCGGAGCAGACAGACAGGGAGACGATGAGAGCTACTGGATAGAGCTAAATGAACTAATCAAGTCTTCAGAGGAGGCAGAGAAGGACAGCATGATGGGTCTAGCAGAGGTGAGTCCTCCTCCTACCCTCAGCAACGGTTTCCACCATACAGGAGACGACCACAATCACTGGAGACGACGTGAGCAGATGGATCTGAGCAAATCTCCACCCAGACGCTCAGAAGTCAACAGGTCTTCAGACTTAAGGCCGGTGATGCCTTATCTCTCCATGCCTAATATAGTAACACCACGGGAGCCTTCTGGGCCCCACCCTCCACCACTACCCATCCACCTGCCTCTTCCCATGCCTCTCCCAAATCTGGAACCCTACAATGTGCTCCAGCACATGCCCTTAGAGATCGAAGACAGGTGGCTGGAGAGGAAACTACAGAACCTCCAGGTGCTCAGAGGGATGAGTGTGTTTACGTTTAACGGGCGCAGGGCTATGATGTCTGACCCCTATTTGTTCAGAGCTAAAATGGAGGACAAGTCAGTGGACACCTCAGACCTGGAGGTAACTGAGGATCCATTGGGGCTCCATGGGATCGACCTGATCACTGCAGCCCTGCTCTTCTGTCTGGGTGATTCCCCTGGGGGCCGCAGCATCTCGGACAGCAGGTTTGTAGACGGTTACCGTGTCGATTTTGGTACCCAGACTTTCTCCTTCCCCTCAGCAATACTGGCCACTAACACAATGGTGGGGGACATCGCCTCTGCGTCGGCCTGTGATCATGCCAGCCCGCAGCTCTCCAACCCCAGCCCCTTCCACACCCTCAGACTGGACCTGGTACTGGAGTGCGTGGCCCGCTACCAAACCAAGCAGCGCACCATGTTCACCTTTGTGTGTGGACAGCTGTTCCGCAGGGATGAGTTCTCCTCACATTTCAAAAACGTTCACGGGGACATCCACGCCGGGCTGAACGGCTGGCTTGAGCACCGCTGTCCTCTGGCCTACTACGGCTGCACCTACTCCCAGAGACGCTTCTGTCCCTCTGTGCAGGGCTCCAGGATCATCCACGATAGACACCTGGGCTCGTTTGGGGTGCAGCCAGGTATGCCTCCCCAATTCGGAGATAAAACTCTCCCCAGGCATGCCTGTCGGTTCGGCTCTACCTGCGACCACCTGAGCTCCCTGCCTTTCGAGGTGCAACAGTATGTGGCCAGTTTCCTGGATGGCTTCAGCCTGTGCCAGCTGTCCAGGGTCTCCCGCACCATGAGGGATGTGTGTGCCAGCTTACTGCAGTCCAGAGGCATGGTGGTGCTTCTCTGGGAGAACACACGACGGACAGATGGGTCCTCTTCATGGCAGATCCAAAACAAGGTTAGTCAATCACTGCATTTTGAACATGTGCATTAACATCTGTATTGAATGTGATTTTATATTTTTTGCATTTTCCTGAAAAATGTATTATCAATGGAAAATGTCCAATTTGTACGACAGTTTGAGATGTGCATGGGGATCTCAAGTTAGAGTTCACTCCTATTTCCTGACCACTGAATGCATGCTGTCCTGTATTAACACAGTAATCAGTTAGATTAAAGGCTTTGCATTGCAAAAGGACATACACAAGCAGGCATACCATATTACATATATAAACATCTTAATCGGTAGAACTAATGAATTTCTATTATTCTGTTTTGTGAACCAGGTGTGGAGATTCAGTACGGCCTTTGGTACGGTGAACGAGTGGAAGTTTGCCAACATCGCCAATATGGCCGAACATCTGAAGAAATGCAAGTTTAACACCATCACCCGTCGGGACGAGGCTATCCCTCTGCCCTGCATGTGCTTCACCAGAGAGCTCACCAAAGAGGGACGCTCACTGCGCTCAGTCCTCAAGCCAGTATTATGAGTTATCTATGGGTATGTCTGAATTGGCAGCGTATTCCCTATATAGTACACTACTTTTGACCAGGGCCCATAGATATAGAGTGGCAGGTAGCCTAGCGGTTAAGAGCATTGTGCCAGTAACTGAAAGGTCGCTGGTTCAAAGCCCTGAGCCGACTAGGTGGAAATTCTGTTGATGTGCTCTTGAGCAAGGCACTTAACCATAATTGCTCCTGTAAGTCGCTGTGGATAAAAGCGTCTGTTAAATTACAAAAATTGAAATGTAGGAATTAGGGTGCCATTTCTGACTATGCCCATTTCAAACAATTCAGGAAGTTCTTACTAAATTGAAATGGACTCCAGTCCTATGATAAGCACATACAAAATGCTGCTTTTTTGCGGTCTTGACAGAAAGAGCCTGAATTGTTTTCAATGCCACTTCTTTGTAATTTCATATTGTTACAAATGTACTGAAGAGATTATTTAACTTTTACATACTCTGTCAATGTGTAAATAAAACAAATGTTACTTTATTTTTATATGAATAACTAGCTGTACTGTGCCACGTTGACAACGAAAGAAAGTGGAGCCTTAACTTATGATAAACACTTGATTTCTGGTCATAAGAGGTTTCTGGCGAAGATCTTTAATAAAGAGATTTCTCATTGACCCCCGGCTAGAGCGATTTACAATATCTTATTGTTGTCCACGGTTTTACATACTTAGGGGATCATGGTTTGAGTTAGTGCATAATGTCATTACCTGAATTTTAAGATTCAGACCAAACTTAAAATGTCCACACAACAGGCCATTTATCAAAATGGAACATATACTATGTAGCTATTTAACTCTACAACCAGTATCAGACCGGACAACAATGTTGAATGACGAGTGATTTGGTTGTCTTGCTCTATCTACTTTCCTCATTTGAGAGAACCATTTGTGTGAATACTAGTTATTGATCTGAGTCCAGTGAATCCTGCAGGTCAGGGAATGTGCATGTAGCTTCTGGGGGTTAGTTGGTCAGTATTGAAACGGATCATGTAAACTAATAATCAATCATGGTCCTGTCTATAAGTTGTCATTAGTGTTTTCTCTTTATATTTTCCTCTTGGCACTATGTAGACACTGCTCAGAAGTTGCGTGCTGTGTCTCAGGGTTTGTAAAACATGTTTGCCTCCAAAATAACACCCTATTCCCCTATATAGTGTACTACTTTTGACCTGGGCCCATTTAGGGCTCTGGTCAAAAGTAGTGCACTATATAGGGGAATAGGGTGCCATTTGGGATGTAGACATGAAGCGGCATCAATAAGTGTTGGCCATTACTTGTACTGTATTGCTTGCTTCACACTACAGGTTCCAACCAAATCGTACTGTAGAGCTTGGTTCGGCACTGTGAATCAGGCTCATGTGTAAAAGATACACCAATCTACCAGTCTTCACATGGAACAGTCACTTTAAAGTCATGGTTAGTCATAGGACTGATATACCGTTCAGTATTATTGATGTGTTTTATGGCAGTGTTGGTTCTGACACATTAAATTACATGTCCTCAATGGATCTTATAATTCTCAACCTGCCTATCGTTTGACTTGATTTTCTCTGATTTGCATATTAGTTGAAATTTTTTTGGGATTTGGAAGTGTGTAGAACAAGATTTTATTATTCAGTCTAAAATTGTGCTGTAGAAATTAAGGCTGGGATTCATTCAATCCGATCACGAGTTGTAGACAATACAGCTTTTAAAGGCAATGTTTGGACCTCACATTCCTGGTAAACACTGAATATGTTGGCTCAACTGGTTAAAATAAATGGCACATTGTCAACAAAGCGCAATTGGATTGTAGTCCAGCCTTAATTCATGGGTCTAACATTCTGTTTGCATCTGTTATAAAAAAAAAAAAAAGTAAAAGACAAACCATTTATTTTACCTTTAAGTTCTTAATTTCTGAATCCCTGTACAGTTCGTTCTACAGTTTTATTCCATTTTTGGGGGCAAGACCTGTGCAAACTTTGCATTATTGAAAACATGATTAGCAACCTGGATGAATAGTTTAAAAACATTTTTATATGGTGAAATAATCCATGTGTGTTAGGTTTGATGCATATTTTGGAAGTTAACAGAGTATTTTATTTGTATTGTCAGAACTCTCAACTTGCATCCATTGTTTTGTATTCTTACATGCAACCCTTTATTAATAGATACATTTTTCTATTATGTGGTGCAGTTTCTAATCTGATGAACATGCCACAAATATTACAATATTACTGCTCAAAGGATGCTATGATTTAACATATTGATCCCCATAATATAGCCTGGTCCCAGATAAGTTTGTGCTTTTCAGATATGTTTGTGGTTGTTAAATACCAATGACTGCAGATGTTTCTGCTCAAGTTCCTTTTTTTTTCCTGCATGTGAGTGAAGAGATTAACAGTCATTCTTAAACTTGATTTATCCATACAATGTAAGGTTATGTTTCCTCCACAATAACCTTCCTAAAGGTTGTGTATGTATTGAGCCTGGATACACTGGGCCTATGTAGGTTTGTCTTACTACATTTGTATGGTAGCATCTGCAGCAATGAGATCACACCAAGTAGCTTTAAACAAGGTGTCTTACAACTTTTACAATGTATAAAGGTCCTTCACATACTCTGTATCAACTAGATAATTTTCATCACCAATAAATGTTTGTCTTCATTACTTGCTACAACATGGTTGACATTCTTCTACAAGAACAGCATCATCTTTACTGATGGTTGAGTCTCAGCTGCTGAAGGTGTGTTAAGAGACTGGAGGAGGGTGGGCCTCCATCAGTGAGGTTTGGTAGCAAGGCCTCAGTGGTGAGGATACGCAGGCGAGATGGGTCCTGACAAACACACCACATATGATACATTTCATTGGGAAATGAAGCAACTCAAAGTTCACTGGTTACTAGGCTGTAATATGCCAAGAAAAGATACTCACTGTTTTGGGTCTCTCCAGCTGGATGGTAGAATCCCTCTTGCTATTGTCCTGCTGTGGGCCAGCATGTTCTGGATATCTAATGCTGGATCTGTTGTGAGGGAAAGTGTAACAGGACGTCTTGCTTCGCCCTGTGAGAAAGAGGACAGGCAAAACAGGCTGAATCAATGGCTAGCTGCAGCATAGTGCGTTATTCATGAAATAGTGTGTTACGTTTTGTACCTTACACCTGCAAGTTACTGGGTGCATACACTACTCCAGAACTGCATAGTAGTGAGTTACTGATGTATGGAAAGGGAGTGAGGGGAACACACTGAAGCTTAGCCATTACCTGGTGTGGAGGTACACATGGAGAGAGCCGTCTCAACGTCCTTCACCTGGCTCTGCAGCTTGTCCACCCGCTGGAAAGCCTCCTGTTTGAGGCTGCGTTCCTGATGAAGCTGGCCCTTCACCTAAAGCCACAGTGGATGCCTGGGTTAATGTCCATTACACCAATGATCTAAACTTTCTCTGTATGCAATATAGAGATGAACCCTTCATCAGAGAAGAAACACATTTAGATAAGTTATTCCCAGGGCCAGGAGTTTTTCCTGACCATATGATCTGACCAGGAAAGGCTGGGCCTTAGTTTATACCTACTGGACACACAATGTACAGTCATTGTTTAAAGGTCTGGGAACTTAAGTTATCATCCAACTTTGTTTTATGGTCCTTCATGCTGGATGATGCCTGTTTTAGTAATACTACATAATGTTATATTTTGTGTTGGTGTGTTTGTACTGCAGGGATGAGAATGAGTGTCACCTGTCTGATGTCTTTGGCACTGCGTTGTCTCAGTAGCTGTCTCTCTCTGCTGCTCCTGTCCAGCTGAGTACTGAGGTCTCGGAGTTGTCTGTCTCTGTCCCCCACACCCTCTCTCAGCTGCTCCAGGCTCTGCAGGCGGTAGCTGTCCAGCTCCTGTCTGTCCTGGGCCTCCTGAGCAGAGTGATGCCTCACCTCATGGAGCTCTGCGCTCTGTGGGCATAATGAAATGGAATAAAAATCACTACTGTCAGACCAGACAGGAAAATATCTTTAGACGTGGTTATTAAATATGCTATGAAAGAAAATATGACACTATTTACAATTACATAAAATGTAAAGATTAATTCCACTTGTTATATGTAATGTTGTAAAAATAAATTCATGTGAATGATTCAGGGTGAGGATATACTGTAGCTAGCCACCTGTTTGGTGAGCAGTCTCTTGGTGCGGTTGTACTCTGTCTGACACTGTGTCATGGCCCTCTGAGCGACCTCCAGTTCCTGCTTCAGTACGATTACTTCATCCTCTGACATAATCTTCATTCTCAGTGCCTCCCTCTGACAGGACATCTCCCTCTAGACACAACACAAGTCACAGTCGCACAAAACGTCAGCAAAAAACATGACAAGCCACAGCCATTCTGGTGCAATCCATATGAGTCTGTACATTTGTATTTATATAAGAGTAATTTAGCAGAGGCTCTTATCCACAGCTTAACATCTGTTTATTCAACTTAAGTAGGTAAAATAAAAAAATAAAAACTAATGTCACGGTCATTGCAAGTCAATACACTGTGATTTTGGGGACACACTTTCCGATCCTCCTAACCGTACCTGCTGGCTGTGGAGCAGTCTACGGTGCAGCTTGCCCTGTCCAACCACCTGTCTCCAGTGGCCCAGTGCCTTCACCTTAGACAGCAGGCCAGTCAGCTGACTGTTCTCCATGCTCAGGTCATGGAGCTCCTGCTTCTGATGGAGGGAGGAGGAGGAGGAGAAGAAGAAGAAGAAGGAGGATTATGGAAGCGGATAACTGTTAGTCAAACAGCTGAGTCACAATTCAGTCAATTGCTTTGAAAACAACTTGGGGTCCCAATCGTCTCACCTTTGACTGTGTCGTAAGAAGAGCTTCATTGCCTTTAGTGGAGCCAAAGTTCTTCAGCTTGATGATATTGTCAACTCCCTCTCTCCTCACTTTGCTCACCAGCTGAGTAACATCCTGGTCCATTCGCACATGGTACTCATCAAGCCTGGCCTGTGATCCATACAAGTAAACAATAAAGTAGAGAGGGTGTGGTGCTTTTGGCATGGCAGTGATGCAACCAAATGCAAAGTATTTTCCAAATTAACCAGTGTTGCTATTGTGGAATAAAGTTAGTCAGGATCATTATGAGATGATACTAAGCCACTATATACCTTCAGGCTTTAGATAGTTACCGTTATGTTAAAAAGAGCGGTTTTAAAAGCATTTCGTACCTTCAGTTGAATGCAGGTGGTGAAAAGTTGTCGGACCAGGGAGTCATAGCATTGTCTGTATTTGAGGCTGATCTGCTGCTCAAGACCTCTCTGTTCCTCCTCCAGTTGGGTGATCCGGGTACGCAGGGCTGTGGTTTGCAACATCATCCCACGACAGTGCCCACTGACCTCGCTGTAAGGGTTTCTGGTCTGGGACTGGGACTCCTCAAGATTCTTCACATCCTGCAGGAAAGATATTGTACAGAGAAAAGTCAAGAGCAAGAACTTAAAGATAAGTTTGTGTGCTGTTTAGCAAATACATGGTATAAAGCCCCAGAATCAAATGGATTGGAAACCTGCTTACGTGATAACTAACTTTGCCTGACAATGGAAGACTAGCGTTAGCTCCCAGAGGTTCTAATCCCAGTCGTTCACACATATACTGTGTTACCAATGAAAAACACTATTGCATATCTTGACACACATCTTATGCACTTTGAAGAGGTGCTGAAGTACAGTAGAGTAGGATACCTGTTCTCTGTGGTAGAGCAGCTGGCTCTCCTGCTGTAAGATCTGTTCATAGAACTGGGAGTAGAGGAGGAATCTGCTGCGTTCTCTCTCCATCACAGAACAGCCCAGAGTGGACAGACACCGCTGGAGGTGGGCCGTGGGGAAGGTCAGCTGGTAGAAGATGTATAACATATTTATTGTAATTAAACTATTCTCATGTTCTTGGTGCTTGAAACCTACGAACCTGTGACTGATACTTTTTTATTACTGAGGAAAAGGACCAGACTCCATTCTGTGTTGGGTTTCTCACCTGTCCCTCCTCCGTCTGCTCAGCACACTCCATTAGCTGCTGGGTGAAGCTCTCCACTATCTGAGGTCTCTCTGGGGACAGACTGTGCTTCATGGGGGCTTGCTTCCACAACTCTGGAGAACAGTCATAACAGTGATAAGTCAACCATTACAGCTAGAATCTTTTGACTCATACTCGTAGGTGTTAAATCATTGGTTACGGTCTTCGTGAGACATCCTGAGAGGTGAGTAGTGTACCTGTGGGGAGGCTTGTGTCTTGGCGTGCCCGCTCTGAAGTCACCAGGGTCAGCTCTCTGGTGATCCTCCTCTGTACCGCTCGTATCATATCACACTCTGTACTCTCCAGCAGCCTGAGCAACTGAGACACCATGCGCAGATTCAACAGAGAAACCAATATTCATGTTAATCCTCATCTTCATTACACAATATATAACCTATTCCTCAGTCTGTAGCACTACTCGACTAGTCTGGGCTCCAAACTTTTTTTTAAATTATATATATTTTTTAACCTTTATTTAACTAGGGAAGTTAATTAAGTTACAAATTCTTATTTACAATGACGGCCTACCAAGAGCCAAAGGCCTACTGTGGGGAAGGACAAAACACATAACACGACAAGAGAGACACCACAACACTACATAAAGAGAGACACCACAACACTACATAAAGAGAGACACCACAACACTACTGTTATGTTTGTTCCTTATATAATGACAAACCGGGGCGTAGGTTTAACTACTTTTTAATGAACATAAACTTCAGGTAGCAAACTCCGTTCTTAAGCCATGCAAGGCAATCTTCCACCACCACCACGTGACCCCCCGCCTAGCCTGCTGGGTAACGTAGTCTAAATGTTATTAACACATAACAACACATCTTCCTTCCTTTAAAATAGAACTACTTTTCTATGAACCAACATCTGTCACATCACATTTCTTTACTCAACCTGCATAACATGCAATTTTCAATAACACACATTTCTTATCCACAACATTTTTTTTTTTTTTTACATTGCTCTCATCCCTTAAGAGGCATTAAACATATTCTGATGTATTATTATTTTCAACTAAATATAGTCAACAATACTCTATAGTGTCTCTATTTGTTTTCTTTTTAGCAATTCTCAATAAGCCTTTCAGGGGCTCTGACAGTCCTTTTTGGTCGTTCTGCTGAAGTGCTTCCTGTAACAGCTGGACAGCGTTCATTGTCAGTCAGTTCATTGTCAGTCAGGGTGTTCTGACTGAATTGTCCATTTCTGAAATAATTTGACGCTTCAGCAGTATCCTCCTGATGATCCTCAGTCCCTTGAGTGAATGGCTGAAGCCTTAGATCCACTCTGTTTCGTCTCAGTTGTGATCCATGCTCTGTTTGGATCACATAGGATCGCGGTGCAACTTCTCTCTGCACACACCCTTGCTGCATCCAGGTTCCTGTAGTGATATCTCGGAGTCGTACCTGATCTCCAGGTTTCAGTTCAGGTAAGTGTCTTGCACTTTTGTCGTGTCGCTGTTTATGTTTGTCTTTCTGTTTTTCCTTCGCGAGTTTGACTTTGTGAGCACCTCTGGGTGTCAGCAAGTCCTCGTGGATGGGTAGGTTGGTTCTGATGCGACGTCCCATCAACATTTGTGCAGGTGAAAGTCCATTCTGCAGCGGTGCGCTGCGGTAGATCATCAGACTTTTTAGGAAATCCTCCTTTCCGTCGTGTGCCTTTTTCATCAGACCTTTAACAATTTTGACTGAACTCTCTGCTAAACCGTTGGACCTTGGGTAGTTGGGGCTGGAGGTGTTGTGTCGGAATCCCCAGTCGTTAGCGAACGATCGGAATTCGGAACTTGAGAACTGCGGACCATTGTCTGAGTACAGTTCAGACGCAACCCCATGTCTTGCAAAGACGGATTTCAGGTATGTGATTACAGCTTTGCTGGAGGTAGTTGGCAGTGTTGCTACTTCCGGGTAGTTTGAGTAGTAGTCGGTAACAACAATGTGACTTTTGCCATTGCAGTCAAAAAGGTCAACTCCAACTTTGTAATATGGTCTGTTGGGTACTGGATGAGGCATTAGCATGAAGCATGAGGCATGCTTGCTGCTTTGGCCTGTACGCCAAACACAGTTCACATGAAGCAGTGGTCTGGCTGATTTCCTGGTTCATTCTAGGCCAGTACATTACTTCTCGTGCTCGTCGTTTGCATTTTTCCTCACCCAAGTGGCCCTCATGTATTTTCTGTAGCATTTCTTAGCATTTTGTGTCATAGGAATGACAATCTTGTTGCCTTTGAACACTATGTCATCTACAACGGTGAGCTCTGCTCTGCACATCCAGTAATCCTGTATTCTCCTTGGACAGTTGTTTTTCTGTGTGGGCCATCCAATCAGTGTTGTTTCTTTCAACTCTGTTATTGTTTGGTCAGCTGCGGTCTCTCTTTTGATCTG
The DNA here is from genome assembly GCA_023634145.1 of Thymallus thymallus. Lineage (NCBI taxonomy): Eukaryota > Metazoa > Chordata > Actinopteri > Salmoniformes > Salmonidae > Thymallus > Thymallus thymallus. The sequence continues at coordinate 18,812,946 of CM042406.1, forward strand.
CTCCATTCTCTCAGAAGACACAGAAAGTGATGCTACGATCATGTCGACGTAGGCCTGGATCTCAGTGTTTTTCTGTGTGTCGAAGCTCTCTTTCTTGTCGACTGCTCGAGAAAGAGTGTCGGCGGCGAACATGAACTTTCCCGGGGTATAGATCATCTTCACATCATACTTTTGCAGTCTGATCAACATTCTCTGGATTCTCATTGGACAATCATTCAGTGGTTTAGACATGATTGACACCAATGGTTTGTGGTCGGTTTCTACTTCGAAGTCTCGTCCATAGACGTATTGGTGAAACCTTTCGCAAGCGTATGTGCTCGCCAGTAGTTCTTTCTCTATTTGTGCATACCTTGTCTCCGCGCCTGTCAAGGCTCTGGATGCATATGCGGCAGGTTGCCATGTTTCATCATGCTGTTGCAGAAGAACTGCTCCCAGGCCAAACTGTGACGCGTCTGCAGAAATCCTTGTGCTCTTCTCTGGATCATAGAACCTGAGCACTGGCTCTTCTGTGATTGTCTTCTTTAGGTTTTTGAAGCAGTTTTCCTATTCATGGGACCATTCCCATTCATTTTTCTGTTCCAGTAGACATCTGAGTGGAGCGGACTGTGCTGACAGTTGAGGTATGAACTTTGCAAGGTAGGTGATCATGCCCATGAAGCGTCTCACGTCGTCCTTGTTCTTCGGGCGCTCCATGTTGTTGATGGCAGATGTTTTCCTCGGGTCTGGTTTGACTCCATCCTCTGAAAGTACATCTCCCACGAAGGTAAGTGTTTTCACACCAAACTCGCATTTGTCCTTGTTTAGTTTTAGGTTGACCTTCCGTGTCAGGTCCAGCACTTGTCTCACTCTTGCGTCGTGTTCTTCTTTTGTGGCCCCCCAGACGATGATGTCATCCATCATGGTCTCCACTCCAGGAATATGCTCGAAGATCATGTGGATTGTCTTGTGGTAGACCTCTGGCGCTGAGAGAATCCCATATGGTAGACAAATAAATCTGTACCTGCCCTCAGGTGTGTTGAATGTGCATAGCCTTGAGCTTGCATCGTCTAGCTTCATTTGCCAGAATCCTGATGAGGCATCAAGCTTACTGAACCACTTTGCTCCAGCAAACTGCGACATTATCTCTTCTCTGGTTGGCAACTTGAAGTGCTCTCTCTTTATTGCTTTGTTGAGATCTCTTGGGTCTAGACATATCCTGAGATCGCCATTCTTTTTCACCACAATAACCAGTGAGCTTACCCAGTCTGTAGGTTCATCCATTTTTGTGATGACGTCCATCTTTTCCATGCGTCCGAGTTCCTCCTTGAGCTTTTTCCTCAATGCAAATGGAACTTTTCTACATGCATGCACAACTGGAGTAATTTTGTCATTGATACATATTTTGTGTTCTCCTGGTAAACATCCAAGACCCTCAAACACATCCTCATACTCAGCCAGTAGCGATTCCTGGTCATTTTCAGTCTGTGATGTCACTACATACACTCTTTTCAGCAAATTGAGCTTTTCACATGCATGGATTCCTAGAATAGGCTGTACCCTCTTTTCCACAATCAACAGCTGTGCTCTGAACTGTTTTCCTTTGTGCTGTAAAGTTACTATGCAGCTCCCTTTGACTGGTACATTCTCCCCAGTATAACCAGTAACCTTAATTTTCACCGGGTGTATTTTGCTCTTCACCTTCAGTGTTTTGTAGTCATCCAGCGACAACAGGTTTACCTGTGCTCCAGTATCAAGCTTGAATGGTATTATAGTTTCATTCACAGTTAATGGCACAATCCATTCAGCTTTTACTGCATTGCATATTTCCACAGAATCAACAAAGAATTCTTCAATCTCCTCCTTGACTGTGTGAACCTTTTTCTTTGTAGCCTCGGCTTTGCAGCATTTTGAGAAATGATTATTTTTCCCACAGTTGTTACATGATTTGCCATATGTAGGGCAATTTTTTTGGCTTGTGGATAAATCCACATTTTCCACATGTAGTGTTTTGATTTCTCTCTTTTGCTTGTTTTTGTTTTGTAAGGCGTTGTGTGTGTTGCTCCTCTCTTTTTATGGCATGCACTAACGTCTCATCCCTGCGCAGCTCTCTAGCTTGTGCTCTGGTGGTTTCAGCTCAGCCAAATACTGGTCAAAACTGACTCCCTGTTTCTGATCATGAGAGAAAAACTTGTATCTCTCAAACGTGACGTTCTGGCTTGGTACAAAGTACTCCTCAAATTTAGACATTAGCACAGGCAATGTCAAGTTTGAAAGCTATTGTAAACGTCCAATGCATCCTCTCCAAGAACGTGCAGAAAAATGGAAGCTTTCAATTTGTCATCATCTCCCCCTGCTCCACTGGCTGCTAGGTAGATATTGAATCTCTGCTTGAAACGTTTCCAATTGTCAGCTAAATTGCCTGTTAACTGCATAGGAGTAGGAGGACTAAGCCTATCCATGACGGAAAACCAGAATTTCTCCTACTTCAGTATGTTGCTCGTCAACAGATTCAAATGCAGCCTCGCTCTCGCTGCTGTCTCTCGCTGCTGCGGCTCGTTACCCGCACAATTGCAAGCTAGCGTCTTCGACTACTCACCTCACTTGTGGTAGAATGTTCAATGTTCTTCGTGGAAATTACTCATTTAATTTCTCTGTCTCGTCATAGCGACTACCAATCTGACACCATGTTATGTTTGTTCCTTATATAATGACAAACCGGGGCGTAGGTTTAACTACTTTTTAATGAACATAAACTTCAGCTAGCAAACTCCGTTCTTAAGCCATGCAAGGCAATCTTCCACCACCACCACGTGACCCCCGCCTAGACTGCTGGGTAACGTAGTCTAAATGTTATTAACACATAACAACACAACTACATAAAGAGAGACACCACAACACTACATGAAGAGACACCACAACACTACATAAATAGACAACACAACACTACATAAAGAGACACCACAACACCACATAAAGAGAGACACCACAACACTACATAAAGAGAGACACCACAACACCACATAATGAGAGACACCACAACACTACATAAAAAGAGACACCACAACACTACATAAAAAGAGACACAACAACACTACATAAAGTGAGACACCACAACACTACATAAAGAGAGACACCACAACACTACATAAAGAGAGACACAACAACACTACATAAAGTGAGACCTAAGACAACAGCACAACATAGTTAGGCACAGACAACCGCACGAATGGCAAAAAGGTAGAATCAACCTGAATCAAGGGTTTATTTCATAAAGTGAAACAATAGCGAAACGAAGCGTGGATTCAGTTTGGATCCCAGGCAACTACGGTATATGGGTTTTTCCACAAATACAGTGCCTTTTATGTCCCTCAGGTATTATGTGTGTACATTTTGATAAAACACTCAACTTAACAGTTGGATCACATACACTGAGTGTACAAAATATTAGGAATACCTGCTCTTTCTATAACAGACCGACCAGGTGAATCCAGGTGAAAGCTATGATCAAGGACGAACTTTTGACTGGCCCACCAAAACCCCCCCAGTGATACACCACCACCCACACAACCCACACCACACTTTATGTTAACAAGAATACTGAACAATATTTATAACAATAATTTTAGTAAAATATATGTATAATAGAACAAGGGGAATGTGTTGCTCTTAGGAGTAGGCTGGCTAGAAGGAGCACATATTGGCACAATGGCACTGGCACCACGGTGGAAAGAATCTCTGGAACCATCTGACCAGTAAAATACATAATACAGGGAGAAATTTGTTGGTGAAAAGACTGACTAAAATAAACTTATTTCCTACCTCCTTATATTAGCAATTTCTGCAGCAGCTCACTTCTCTCAGCAATTCCATCTATAACCAGGTCACTCTCCAGGGCCAATAAAACATCTTGCTTAGTAGCCATGAGCATAAAAGCCTCCAGGTGCTGTTGAGCCTACTCTTGATGAATTTCAGACTAGAGAAGCTCCGCTCGCAAGCTACTATTGTGTATTTTCCAATTCTTTCTAGCTATTGTGGATTTTCCAATTCTTTCTAGCTCCCTGAATATAATCAGCTTTGTCTGTTTCAAGCAGAGACAAGGTCTCTTTGTGTCCTCAGCAGATGATGGTAGGGTGGAGGCAACCCCCTACCACTCAGCAGGTTGACCCTTGACCAGAGGAATGTAACCAGAGTCAGGAGACTCCCCCCAGGGATAAAGGCTTCCTGTGAACCTCCCATTCTTTTGACTTACAACTAGACATGTGTTCTGTGCCACTATTATATCCAAATAAGGAGAAAACTAGCAGGAGTTTTGAGACCAGGGTGGAGGAAAATAGAATGGGTGTAACCAGGCAGGAGGGGTTAACTGTGTCTTATGAATAAACATTTAAGAACTGTATAAAAACCAAGAACTGAGAGATGTACAGGAGTTGATCTGCAGGTCACTCTGCTTTTTATTGCTCCTGTAATAAAAGTCTATCTTGATTCTACAAACTCCAGAAGTGCTTTTATTTTTTAGTAAGAGGGAAGAGTTTTTTTCCACCACACTACTTAGGTTACTGACAGGGTAAGTAGGAACTTGGAAGCAAGGCCCAAGATGTGGTATGCGTCGGTCAATAGGTTGTACTGACTAAGAATACGGTAGCAACACACTGGACAGTCCTTGCGAGATGAACAGCTCTTGTTCACCATCTCCACCTCGTCTTCATTTCCTTCAGGTCAATGATCCTCCATAGTCCTGGTTGTGTATTCTTCAAATCCTGATTGTTTTAACCTAGTCCACTGTTCTGTCAGACTCATGAGCTCACTCTGTAAATTGGCCACCGTTGCTCTGCTGTCAAATTTGATCAAACATTTGCTTAGTTCTTGAAGGACTGTCTTTGGAAGGCCATTGGCAATGGATGTTAGCTGACAAAAGTTTTTAGGGTCCAGAAGAGCCATGTCGCCATACAAAGTGCCATTACTCAGAAATAGCTGATGGATGCTATCTATAACTGTATCCAGAATTGGATTATGGACACCAATCCTGTATGCACTCTCTGCCCCAGTAAAAGTCCCATCTTGTGCCATCTCTCCAGGCATGGTTTTCTTCTTTTGAGCCCTTTTCTTTGGCAGAGTGGTCTCTAACTCCAGCTCTGTTTCCTCATCCTGTTCCTGCAACTTCCTGTTGACCCACTGGAAAAATGTGTCTGTCAGCTGACTTTTTCAAAATCTCTTGCCATTCCTTTCAGCTGCACCTCTGTAGACACAACCATACGATGCGCAGACAGAATGTCCATTCCAAAAGATATTTTGAGACTGGTGATGTGACCTGAAATATTCGGAGGAATAGCTGAGCTGTAAGTATTGTTTCATACTTCAGCAACCCCTCAATGTATCCTTGTGCCTTGACCCGTGCAGTAGTGTTGATGTTTTTCTGATCTTGTATGGTTGAAAGAGCGAGAAGGACATCAACATACAGACCCTCATCTGGATTTCCAAAAGCTCCAAAGACTTTCTTTAAGGCACTGTCTGTGTCTTGGGTCCTTGCTCTCCTTCTCCCAAATGTTCATCCTCTGGTAGGATTCACAGAAGAACACAGCTATGTTTTTAATGAGAGAAAAAAGTGACCCACTTGCCAAGACACTCTCTGTTGTGTCTGCCAAAACAAGGTTCAAAATGTGTGCATAGCACCACACATGCACTTGATTGGTAGACTTTGCAGAGAGCAGGGCAGAGAAGCCTATATATTGGCCTTTCATACTGGAGGCTCCATTAGTGGAATTGCCAATGCACTTGCTGATGTCAAGCTTCATTGTCCAGTGGATGCCTCGCATTTCACCACAGCCACATTCGTCACATATCTGACTATGACAGAGCATTGATCTTGTGTAATGTCCTGCGTAGTGTCAATCTGGACTGAAAACATACCAGCTTCCTGGATTTCGCTATGGTGGCCTGCATTGTGTGTTGGATAGTGGTAATGACGTTATCGATGGTAGTCTTCGATAATAAAGTGATTAGAGAGCCTCTGCCCCCTCTTGATCCAGACTCATGCAGTTTTTTGCTTTTCTCTATGCAGGCAGTGAGATGTTCTTTCATACACAGGTCGTACTTTCCCAGCAGAATGATCAACTCTAAAAAGTTGCCATGGTCAATGCTGCTGTCATCTAGTGTATAAGCTGCTTAAGACTGCATGCCTCTGTAGCTCAGACCCCTCTTGCATATGACTTTAACAACATCTATAATGCTCTCTAGCACTTGCCATCTTCGGCGCACTTGCTCTCTATGAGCAGACATTTGACTGCTGATGAACAGGCTCTCAATGTTACCTTTGGAGGACCTTAGAAAGTAGGCCTCAGCATAACCTCTGCATAATTCTCTTCTCATGCTCTTCCACTCTCTGGATATGCTTCCAGCCTGCCATTCCATTCATGAAAGGGCTGTTCTCTGTGGGCTTTGCAAATGCCATACAAATGAAGCAGAATAAAGCATGGTTCTCTTCACTGTATGACAGCCACTTCCTGTTGGTCCCATCTTTACAAAAGAAAACCTTCTGCACCACAGACTTTCACACTTTTGTTAGTGGTGGAAACTAAAAAACATGTCCCCTGACTTCGGCATCTTAAAATAATAAAAAATTGGGGTGGCAGTGGCATCCTGGCTCTGGCTCAATCTGTCCACTACAGATGCACTATCCTCAACCTGGATGAGTAATTAGCATAAAGTAGTATGTTAATATAATATTATAACATTAAATAAAAAGTATAATGTTAATATAATAGTATAATGTTAGTATAATATTAATATACAGCGGGTGAAATAAGTATTGAACACGTCACCATTTATCTCAGTAAATATATTTCCAAAGGTGCTATTGACATGAAATGTTCACCAGATGTTGGTAACAACCCAAGCAATCCATACATACAAAGAAACCAAAACAAATAAGTTCAGAAATTAAGTTATGTGTAATAATGTGAAATGACACAGGGTAAAAGTATTGAACACATGAAGAAAGGGAGGTTCAAAAAGGCATGGAAAGCCAAGACAACAGCTGAAAACTATCAGTAATTAAAAAGCAATTCAACAATTCAACAATTTCCCATGTGTATCAAGAATGGTCCACCACCCATTTTTACACTTTAATCATTTAGTAGACACTCTTATCCAGAGCGACTTTATACACTTTCATTCTTTTTTGTACTGGTCCCCGTGGGAATCGAACTCACAACTCTACCAACTGAGCCGTAGAGACTACCCAAAGGACATCCAGACAACTTGACACAACTGTGGAAAGCATTGGAGTCAACATGGGCCAGCATCCCTGTGGAACGCTTTCGACACCTTGTAGAGTCCATGCCCTGATGAATTGAGGCTGTTCTGAGCGCAAAAGAGGATGCCGCAACTCAATATTAGGAAGGTATTCTTAATGTTTTGTACACTCAGTGTACATCTACGCTCTACCTAAACTAAACCGTGTTAAAAAATTCCAACAGAGGTCAGGTGTGTGAGTGAGCTATCATGGTGTGTTGCAGTAGTACAGTACTTGGCATGTCTTGATGTTAACCTCGGATGCTCCTGCAGGAGGCAGTAGAGGCTGGTTGTCAGACAACAGAGACTCAAAGTCCTTCTCCTTACCCATCTGTTGAGCCAGGGCTCTCATACTGGGGTACTGGATGTCTGCTCTGAAATGTAGAAGCATGAGACCCACTGAGCTATATATTAACAATGAGACCAAAGCATCTCACAGTCAGGAGAAAGAAAGCTGAGAATTAAAATGTGTTTATTTTATAGAAACAAAGCCTGTTTGTCCTTTCAGCATAGACTTGAAGTTGTTGAAGCTACTTTTATGTCTGTGCTTGATTATGGTGACCTATTGTATATGCATGCATCGGCTTCAGCCCTTGGATGCGGTCTATCATGCAGCTCTTCGTTTTATAACAGGCGCCAAGTTTCGTACGCATCACTGTATTCTGTACTCTTTGGTTGATTGGGACTCATTGGTTTCCAGGAGGGCCAGACACTGATGTTTGTCTATAAGGCTATAATGCAAAACCTGCCAAATGATCTCTCCTCCAAAATAACCTGGAGTATTGGTGGTTATAAAACTCGTTCCAAAGATTGGTTAACCTTAGAGGTTCCATGGGTACATACTGATTTGGGTAAAACTGCTGTTGTTCACTATTCACAAACCTTGATATAATTCTGTGTATTCAAATAAAATTAGGTTATAGCAAAATGCTTCTGTTCCTAGCTCCAACAGTGCAGTAGTATCTAACAATTCACAACAATACACACAAATCTAAAAATAAAAGAATGGAATTAAGAAATATATAAGAAACATTTATTGAATGGTAAGTCAGAATATTGCATAAAGTAAAAACTTTTTCACGGGCAATAAATACTAACTAACCTGTAGAGTCTTGAGAAGTGCCTGTGGATCTTCATGGTATTGATTTGTTCCACCCCTAGCTGTCTCCTTCCCCAGCTCTCCTTAAACACCTCCAGCTGTTTGGTTAGAAGCAAGAACCCCTTCAACACAGACAGCACCTGGAGAGGGTCCTGGAGGGGACCAGATGAGACACCCTTCTCTTCTTCATCACCTTCGTCATCAACACTGTCATCCATACTGCTACCATCCTCCTGGTAATAAGACACAATTCTGTCAGCCAGAGCAAAAAACGTGTTCACAGCATTGCTTACAAGGTGCTTTTTTTGGCAGTAAACATATGTTTACATAAATGTTTAGGCCTACATGTGTTTTGAATGCAATTATGTAAACCTAGTAACCAATATATTTCAACACACCCCAAGAAAATATATCATAACATGTATGTAAACATACTTCCTCAGGCTTTCCACATGAGTCCGCCGCCTTGTTGTCATGGAGACGTAGCGGTGCTGCCCCCCTCCCTCCGCTGTTCAGGACATCCTCCATTAGTAGAGACATGCCCAGGATTGCTCCATTGGCCTCCATCCTGCTGCGGTCACCCAGCCCACTCAGACACAGCTGGATACAAGCAGCATAAGACCATTAACATCCACAAACAGTAATTTAGCGTCGTAGATACTCTTATTCAGAGCAGCTTACAATGCATTCAACCAAAATAGATAAAACAATCACTATCATGATAATTTCTAGTAACCTCTATATGCAAAATCAGTTTCTAGTAAAAAAGGAAAAACAATAAATATCATAAAGGAGAGGAGAGGACTACCTGCATGCAGTACTCAATGGGTGGGATGCCCCAAATGTCTACAGGATGCAAACCATGACACGTCAGAAAACTTCTCCATGGGTACATCCTTTGAGCCTAGAGAGCACAAATGCATGATGACCTCACAATTCAAAAGTACAACCCTGCCTGAGAGGTGTAAAACTATTAAAAGTAGCATTAACTATACTGTGTATACTTTACTCTGGATAGTGACAGAAACACTGTCTGGGCATTAGAAATTTAAACTTTATTACCAACCCGGGGGCAGTGAGGCTCCATTGGCTCTGGTAAAGACAGTAGAGAACTGTGATTGGTACTGACGCTGTCACTCAGTGCAGGGAGGGCATGTCCCATGTTGTCACTCACGCTCTGATAGGCTACGATATTTCCAGAGGAGAGAAACGCCTCTCTGAGACAGAGAGAGAGGGAGAGAGAGAGAGAGAGAGAGAGAGAGAGAGTGCATATCAAATGCATATCAAATACTTTCTGTCTCACCTTTGGTTTCCATTGGTCCCATTGAACTGATTAAGCTAAATCAAGCTCAAGCATTTGAAAGTTGTTGACACATAATGTATTTTACCAAGGTCTGGTTCTTATGCTAGGAACCCTCATACTCCATTACATTTATCAAAACCTACTCACTAATGGCATATATCAAGCCCTTCTACCTCTCTCCACTCACCTGATGAGGTGCCTCACAGCGGTGTCGTACTGCAAGAAAAGCACGTGTCTCCGTAGTTGCAGTAGCCGACCTACAGCCTCAGGGCTACCAGGGTCACACAGAGAGTCGACCTGTCTCTGGACCTCCCACAGCTCCGCACCTTAACAATAATATCATGGTCATTTAGCAGATGCTTTCATCCAACGTGATTTACAGAACTGTCAACATTGACAGTGACACAGATAGTATGTGTTCCATGCGGAAATTATTTAGCCCACTGAGCCATTGGAACCACAGGTCTCTAATAACTGATGCATACCGATGCCTTCAGTGCCACCCCAGTCAGCTGTAACCTCTCCTCCTTCTGCTCCTCTTCCTCTCTTGGAGCTGAAGACTCCTGGGTTCCCCAGTCGGGCAAAACTGACCAGGTAATAGATGATGTCATGCAGGGCAGACACTATCTCCAGACTATGGTGAAGAGCTCGGCTACATGCCTGTAATACAACAAAAGTAAACAAAATCAAGATAAAGACCGCCATCAACATGCTTTATACAGGGATCATCAACTAGATTCAGCCAAAGGCCGATGACATTTTTTGTGGATGGTCGGGGGGCTGGAACAAAATTATCAATAATTTGTAGATTGACCGCAAGAAGCCCAAACAGATATCATATTTGACTAAAATATAATAATTTCTAACCTTGCTTACATTTGTATACGATCATGTGTCTCTCAATTATGAGTGGGAATACTTGGGAACAGATTTCCTAAATTACAATCAGTTGATCTCTTGGTGTTTCTAAAGCCTTTCATGTCCAACAATAAAAATGTAAAATGAATATTTTATTAAATCCTCCGAAAATTTTGGGGGCCAAATAAAACTGCCAGTTAGGAAACCCTGCTCTAGAGTTTTAGAAACATTCCGTTGTTCTGGATTTAGTTTGCATTTGCATACAGGAAAGATAGACACAGACGTAGCAAGGCCATGGTAATGTTTTATGCTGATATCACAAAATCAAATTTAAATCCATTACTCCATGCATGTGTCTGTGTCTGTGTCTGTGTCTGTGTCTGTGTCTGTGTCTGTGTCCATCTGTAGGGTGATATAATGTAAAGCAGGTTAGAACCTCTCACCGAGTCCTCCAGGGTTCTGAACATGAGGAGAACCTCAGTGTAGTGGGGGAGAAACCACAGGTTGAGGAATATTCTGCCGTCAGCTGACAGCAGGCGCCTGGGACGACGCTGGAACTTCCTGTCCAACCAAGTGGAACATGAATAACCTCTGACCTTCAACAGCAGAGTCACTCAGCAAATACACTATCACAGGGTGTCTTAACACACCTAAAATATTCTCTCTGTCAGCATATGCAAGGTTTTCATGGATGTAGTGGATTTTTACCCACCTATTTCTTACCACTACATCCCCGAATTTGATGCTATAAAACACTCTCTCACACTGGTCTTACCTGGGGTCAGGGCGAACACCTAGTCCTGAGTCCATATCGCTTTTCAACTCATGGTCCTGGCCAATCAGGAAGTGGGACTGGCGGATGTCTGGCAGCTCGTCCAATAAGGTGGTCAGGCTGTGGTACAGGCCTATAATCTGCCCTCTCACACAACACTGGGACATACGCACATTGAATCTAGGAAAAGGTTGACAGACAGACACAGAAAACATGTTACAGGTACACCTGGAGGAGAGCTTGTTTGACTACAGGTAAATAAGTATCCAAAATGTGATTAAACAATCGGGTCTCCTGTGAATAAACACTTCCAAATGTGTCATGCTAGGAAGCTTCACTTTAGCATGTCTGAACATGGCAATCATGATCGTCAACTTCTACTAAAGACAATGTACATACTTTTGACAGAACTCAATAATCAGCCTCCTCTTGATTTTCGCTACTTCATCCTGCGGTGAAAGACAAGGTCATGAAGGTAAACAATCAAACAGTAATATCTGAGATTCAACATAGCCCCTGCCCCCTCTGACCTCTATGACATTTCACTTACAGGGTTCATCATCACAACACCCATGATCTGTCTCCTCTTTATGAAAGAGTTCAACATCTGATCTCGTGGACCCACTTTCTCCAGCTGGATGGAGACAAATGCCTCAGTCAACCTGAATAAACAAAACAGTCAAATCACATAACATAATAACAATATACAGTATAACTGTAATAATATTGATCATTATAAAACATGGCCATCATTGACCCTCCAACTCACCTCTCCTTGGTTCCTGCACCAGTTATCTTTGGTTCACTTGTATCTTTGCAAATTTTGGGACCCTGCTTAGCTAAGGACTTTGCATCGCCACTAGAACTAAGATACTCCTAAATCAGAGAGAGAGAAAGAGAGAGAGAGAGAGAGAGAGAGAAAGGGAGACAGAGAGGTAAATTGATCCCAGCAAACCGGCCATGGGATTAAAGTATATGTGTAGTGATGTACGGTACCTCTGGAGAGCCTGTGAAAGTCTCTGACCAATAACATAGACACGCCTGCTTCACTGCACCAATTAGAGCATTCTTCTGAGTCACCTGACAGGCCAGGGTCACCTGCAGATTCTCTATGGCTGACCTGTTCATGAGCTGGGGAGAGGTAGAGAGAAGAAAGGGACTGAGGTAACACCTATAAGATCAAGTGTGAATCATAATGGGTAATAGATATAATATTTCTTCATAAAGGTCAGGATTCTGTCTTGACATTGATTTACACAAAGGTTGTGCCCTCTTATGTCAACTCTGAATCAGGCCCAAAGTCTCAGTTGACCTTACCCGCACTACTGCCTCTTCAGAGTAGAAGCTGAATTTTCCAATCTGGTTCTCATCAAGCTCCTGGATGCTCAATGGAAACTCCGATGGAGTGTACCTACAGGAGTAAGGAATAACAAACATATGAATATAGCTGTGAGCAGTAATAAACAGGGTTCACAGGATGACAGAAAAGACACAAGATAAGTTGGATAACAAAGCAAGCATTCTATCATATAGGAACTCATGAGTCTAAATACAACATCTGGAGTGAATTTTCATTCCTCAGCCATCTTTTGAGCAATTCCTTGGTGTCATTTGGTCTATGGTTCATGAGATGAAGATTTTTGAAGTATTTTTTGCATATTTTAGCAAATTAGCATATGTGCTAATATGCATCTACTGGTATAGTGTGATCATATTTGAATGCATCAACATTATTTTCTCAAACTCTTTAGGGACTACTGTGATGAGTCCAAAGACCAAATTTGGAGTGAATATTTATTTTAGTCCAAGATTTTTTTATGATTATTGTAAGCATTAGTGTTACATAGAAAAAGTGAATTGTTAATAGTTTCCTTATTTTTTAAGATATCAACGCCAAACTTAACATGGTTCATCATGTCTTTGATGAACCTTAAAAGTGTCAAGTAGATTTTGTATTTATTTTTTGTTGATTTAACCTTTATTTAACTAGGCAAGTCAGTTAAGAACAAATTCTTATTTACAATGAAGGCCTACCCCAATCAAACCTGGACAACGCTGGCCCAAATTTGCGGCCCAAATTTGCGCAACCCTATGGGACTCCCAATCCCGGCCAGATGTGATGCAGTCTGGATTCAAACCAGGGTCTGCAGTGACACCTCTTGCACTGAGATGCAGTGCCTTAGACCGCTGCGCCACTCGGGAGTGATAGGCAATTGTCAAGGGGATTTACAAAGTATTGAATTGGACATGTAACTTAGCTATCTCTTAACCAATCCCTTAGCTTTTCCCAAACTAAGTTAATGTACCATGGGCCTTCATAGCGAATTTGGTGTTACTTGGACTTATGGTTCATGAAAATACATTTTTCTAAGGTTTTCCATAATGGCCAAGATGGAGGAAAATCTATCCTGACGAACCTTATGGTTCAGCATTAGGAAAGACACCTACATAATACATACAAAGTTTCAAGTATCTAGGTCAAACAGGGCGGAGGTTATGAGGATAACAGTGCCACCTATAGGCCAATCAATGCCATTATGTTTGGCCACATTATTATTATTATCATTCATGGTCTCTAACTTCTGTGTGCCAAATTAGAAAAAAAAGTTACCAATCTATGCTTGAGTTATTTGACCATGTCAAGGGGGAAAAAAATCTGCTTCGCTTGAACGCATAAATATTATCTACTGTAGATATCATACAATTTACTTAGAAAGAAAAAGAAGGTAGCTGCACATCTATCCATGTAGCAGAGTAACAGTGTAGGGAGATTACCTGTCCATCCAGCTGTCGTCCTGCAGTAGTGCTGTAACAAACTGAGGTCTATGCTCTGCCTCGTCTCTCTGGACAGCAAACTCAAACTGCACCGGACGCACATACAGGTGGAACTCATCAAAGCCCAGCTCCAGAGCTTGTGTTTTGTATAACCTAGGAGAGCCCGACCATAATATGAACACTACAGAAGGGACATTTAATGTTTTATATTGTAAATACATTTAGTAACACTTAAGCCAAAGCCTGCAAATATTGTGATGATGATCTCAGCGTAATGTAGTTTTAAAGCAAATTTCCTGCAATTCTATTCATTATGCTATGGCTAATGCTGTGTTCATCAGCTCAAACGTTATAACAAAATCAATGGGCATGTGGCTTGAATGTCCTTTTTTTATGATATTCTCTCTGCTTGTCTAGCTTTTCTTTGGTTGTTAGTGCCTTTGGAAAGTATTCAGACCCCTTGACTTTTTCCACATTTTGTTACGTTACAGCCTTATTATAAAATGTATTAAATTGTTTTTTCCCCTACAGCAATCTATACACTAGATGTCATGACTTCCATCTGATCTGCTGTGTTTTGTGTTTTTTGAGCACATGTGCCTTGTTTTGACAGCTGGCCATGTGCTCCGCTGTCATTGTAGTGTCTCCCCTCCCACTCGTTATCCTTAACTATCCTTGTTCTCTTCACACCTGCTGTCAATTAATCCCTCATTACCTCCCCTATTTTAGGTCTTCTTGTGTTCAGTCTTTTGTCAGACCGTTGTTGTGAGTATGCTTTTCCTATGACCTACTTATCCTTGCCTTGTCTTGATGTTCTTCTTCAGACTCCAAGTGTTTTGTTTTTGTTTTGGCATTTTGATTTTTGTCCTGCTTCCACTGTTTCCCTCTCATCCTGCCAGGCCTGGTTTCCTAGTCTGCCTGCCCAGGTGTTTTCTCTGTTGGGACTTGGATGTACCACCCCAGACCCTCTCTGTCTGCTCATCACCGTCCCCAGGGAACTCAGTGTAACTCGGACACTGCGGCGGATGACGCTATAATTTGTTTCTTTTGAGAAGTACTCTCCTGGCCCAGAGGACATTTATTTGGACTTCCTCTTTTCTTTTGTGTTCCTGTTATTTTTTCCTGGGCTCATTTGAGAGCAAAATAAACACTGTTGCCTGCAACTGAATCCGTGTCTCTCCCTGACACTATACCCCATAATGAAAAAGCAAAAACTGTTTTTTAGAAATGATTGCTAATTTATAAAAAATAAAAAAATTTACATAAGTATTCAGATCCTTTATTCAGTACTTTGTTGAAGCACCATCTTGGGTATGACACTACAAGCTTGGCACACCTGTATTTGGGGAGATTCTCCCATTCTTCTCTGTAGTTCCTCTCAAGCGCTGTCAGGTTGAATGGGGAGCGTTGACGCACAGCTATTTTCAGGTCTCTCCAGAAATGTTAGAACGGGTTAAAGTCCGGGCTCTGGCTGGGCCAATCAAAGACATTAAGAGACTTGTCCCGAAGCTAAAAACCTGTTTTCGCTTTCTCATTATGGGGTATTGTGTGTAGATTGCTGAGGATTTTTGTTATATTTAATACATTTTAGAATAAGGCTGTAACGTAACAAAATGTGGAAAAAGTTAAGGGCTCTGAATTATTTCCGAAGGCACTGTATATATAGTTCAATAACTTTTCTGCATGCTTTCTGGCCTTGAGGCCGATGCGTAAAGCATATTAAAAGAGCAGTAATACTAGCAAGAGCAGTGTGTGGGTTTCTTATTTTTTCTCATCTTATTCAACTGTTACCATGCATCTGCAAAAAGGATAGCTCAGATGTGTGAGTGCCTTTTTAATTTTGGTCATTTACGGACCCCAGTTTGAAAACCCCTGAAATAGGTAACCAACTAGAATCAATATAGGAAGAATAAACTCAACTGTGCCAGATGTGCAGTCTCTGCTGCTGACTCCATGAGGCGATGGCGGATGGTGACTATCTCCAGCAGCTTGGAGAAGGTTTCCACAGCAAAGAACTGTTTCTCCTTCCCCTGCTTCATGTCCTGCTCCTCAGCCGACCTGATCAGAGAGACCCCCACTGCTCGGACCAGGGAGGGGTCCTCCATGAACACATCTGAAAACAACTGGACCGAAAGAGTTGAAGAGAAAAATAAATAAAGAGACAAATAAATGAATGCTGATTGGTGCTGTGTTCTGTTTGTGATGGTCATTGCACAGAACAATATTGTTGTTGTTTTTTAAGCTTTATTTACACAGGTGAGTCAATTAAGAACAGATAATGTTTTACAATGACAGCTTCTCAAGTGGCAGGTGCAGCGTATCAGTAGAATGTGAGGGAGATACTCGACTCACATCCTTTTGAGTTTGAGAGCTATAGTAGGCCCCGGGAGGATCCAGGGAGTGCCAGTGCTGCAGAGCCCGCTGTAGGAGCCTCTGTTCCAGGGCGACTCTCTCAGTCGCCCCTATGGCACGGTGGAGCTGGCAGAGCTCAGTGTGAGCCTGGGTCAGGGCCTGGTACATTTCAGAGGCCAGGCTTAGGGAGTGGTGCACCTCCAAAAGGAATACATTCATCAGGGTAGGACTGGTAACAGAGGACAGACAGGCAGGGGTGTGCGCACACATTTTTATATTAACTATTTATTCATACTGTTCAACATGTTAGTCTTGTTTTGAGGTGAAATTAGTCTAGAACTAGGACATGCCTGCCTCCACCGAGGGACACCAGATGTTTGGCCACATAGTTAGGAGGAAGACCATAGTCACGAGGAGTAGCTCCCTGTCCCTGATCTCCTCTCCACACCCGATGGAGGTACTGCCGCTGACAATCTATCTAATAGTCAACACAACACAGTTAGAGAGACCTTTAGAACGCATGGTATAAGAAAGTGAATACATCTTCGACTTCAAAACCTATAGCTTTTATTAGCTTTACTAACGGGCTATCCCAGCCAAGAGTTTTTTCATGGTCCTTCAAGCCAGATACACCTGTGGTGATTCAACTATCCACACTGGCATCAATAGCTCTCTAGGCTGTGCCCCAATTTTTCACAAACACCTGGCTGTCCAGCACAGCTCTGATGAGTTGCTGGTGTGTCTGCATACAGACCATCTCTGCCCGGTAGGCCTGAACAAAGTACTCTGCTCCCAAGTCCAGATGTAGCCGAGGCCTTCTGTGCATGATGTCTGTGATGACCTGAGCCAAGGAGAACCTCTCCTCTGGTCCTGTCACATGCTGGTAGGCCTCAATGTAGCAGTTCAACAGCTGGAAATTAACAGAGGGGGAATGGTTCAAGTAATGACACGCAATATACTGGACTTGAAAAGCAACTGATTATCACCTGGGTCGTGTTCTTTAGGCATCAAAGAGAAGAAAACATACTAAGAAAGGGAGGGACTACATGTTTGTAATTTAGCAGACGCTCTTATACAGAGTGACTTACATACATTTTCATACTTTTTTTCATACTAGTCCCCCGTCGGAATCGAACCCACAACCATGGCATTGCAAGCGCCATGCTCTACCAACTGAGCTACATGGGACTGCAATGAGAAATTAGCTACTTGTCCAATGAGAAATGTGATTTTTTGTTTTCCGTTTCAGAACGTTTTAAGATGTTTTCTGTTTCGTGCCCTAATGAACACGGCCCTGTTCAGCATATTTACTAACCTGCACTTTGCTCTCCAAAAAAGCAGCTTCACACGTCCACAGGTCTAGGAGAACTGCAACTCTATCCACATCTGTCTGAGCCCAGGAAGAGTGGAGGTCTGTTGTAGCAGAGTTGTGTGACCTCTCAGACTGACCCTTGACCTTGCTTCCCTCAGACTGACCTTTGGCCCTCCTACTACTCCTCTGGATGTAGTGTGAGCCCAGAAGAGTCAGTGTGTCTTCCAGCTCCTCCAGGTCCTTCAGAGCCACGTCGTACACCACGTAGAGCCCTCTCTGGTCCTGGGTGTGGACATAGCTCTCCTCAGTGGTGTAGAAATCATGAAGATTCTCCACTTCTGGGTACTCCATGAACTCTGAACAGTGAACCTGTAGTCACAGTAACACATATCAAATCCCTCATGAACCTTTGACATAGCACAGATGCACTCACTCACACACATGCACGCGTACTCAAACACAAACACATTCATACTACACACACAGGCGGTAGGTAGCCTAGCGGTTAAGAGTGTTGGGCCAGTAACCGAAAGGTTTCTGGTTAGAATCCCCAAGCTGACTAGGTAAAACATCTGTCGATGCGCCCTTGAGCAAGGCACAACCCTAATCTTCCTGTATAATACTTACGCTAAAATATTTATTCTATTCTACTGAGCTATTTACTTTATGTTCGTATTCTTATCTTTTCTTATTTGTTAGTGTTGTTGCATTGTCGAGAACCCGTACATACGACTAATAAAACCTGAAACTTAATAGTAAACAAGTCTGGAAGTTGTGGAGAGTGGGTAGGGGGTGTTGTGTTTGTATAATATTATTGTGCTATGTATCAGGTCCCCACTGTCCATGTAATCTTATTCATTATGATTATGAGGATTAAAACTGGTATTAGATCAGCACTCTTGCTCAGAGACACTTTTTTAATATGTGGCAGAAAGAAGGGAACTTTGGGGAATAGAACTCAGTCCAGCCCAGGACTGGGTCCACTTTCAGTTTCATTTCCTGGACACCCTGGGCTCTTCGTGGTTCGTCCTGCCTCCTTATTACTAGGCATCAGCAAGGCCACACACACACACACACACACACACACACACACACACACACACACACACACACACACACACACACACACACACACACACACACACACACACACACACACACACACACACACACACACACAAAGAAAGGAAATGGGTCTGGAAGATAATTGTATCAAACCACACACTCATAAACACTGTGAGACAGATAAAATAGCTGACATACATGGAGAGCAGCGCCACAGCACCAGCAAAAAGTAAGTTACTGTAAATTTAACATATTTTATGTGTTCGTTTGTGTGATCTTGTTTGTCTATACCAGGGGTGTATACTTACTTAAAGAGCCACTGAACAGTGTGTTTTTCTGTTGCTCATTAGAAAAACAAGAGTTCAGTCTTAGAGGTGTGTTTCCTGACCGATTCTGCATTTGGTTAATGATGTCCCTCATGAGACACAGAAGCCTACAACTTTTTCTACCATAAAAACGTTGTAAGAGATGTATTACACAACATGGTTTAATATTTTCTTTAAAGACCCAAGGCTTTTTTGATCTCAATATAACACTAAATAATTTCTGGGTAACAATTAAGTAACTTACTGTAATAGTGTCCATTAAAATGGCCAACAAGAAACCCAAAAATGTTTTTCTGCAAAAAAATATTTCTCAAGCAAGAATTTTGCTAGGAGTGTCTGGGAGTTGTCTGAGTGAGGGACCTAAGAGGAGGGAACCTAATGGGAGGGCTATTTAACCTGAAAACGAACTGTTATTGGCAGAGAGATTTGGAACTCTCTTCGTTATTGGTGTATTAACAAGCTTAAACTCCACCCATGCAAAACCTGCTGATTAGAAGGTCCTGTGTAAATTGTATTTTCAACCAGCCACTATTCAGAAATAACACTGATCAAATTTTTTAACAGGTCTACAGAATTAGTTTAATCAGCTGTTGTACAATATTAGCCAAAACACAGGTAAAACAGAATTTTGACTGCACTGGGCCTATAATACTTTATTTCACACACTCACAAGTCACAACTACTACAGTTCTCTCTCTCTTTCTCTCTCTCTCTCTATCAAGGGTACCACCATGGTTCGAGGTAAGTTGGAGACTTTGGCGCACCTAAGACATTCTGGGTTTGGTCGTCACTTGCCCAGGCATGGACTCAAGCTCCTGTTCTGGTTCGCCAAGAATTACATCGACTTTGACATCATGGGTGAAATGGTTGCAAGATACAACCCCAACGAGGGGGGCTTTGATTTCCATCTTTTCCAGAACAGACTGGAGTGGGACTGCTGCAACGTGGCAACAACTAGATGTGCAAGTAAATCTGTAATTTACAGCAATATTCTGCTCCCAGATGACATCTACCCATACTATATAGTGGGCAACCTGAATCTGGAAGAATTGTCTTCCTCATTATGTCAGAAAAGACTTTGCTGGTGACCAAGATGACAGCAACATGGACCGCCTCATTTTCAGTCTGCGTCCAGACGGGACTGTGGATAAGGTCTATGTGACCCAGCATGACGCTGACGGTCGAAGTTTTGACCCTGACAACACCTACCGCGTCACCAGGGGTCTACTCAGGGCCATCCGTGGCCTAAAGCTGCGTAAGTTCCTGAAACAGGCAGGCTATAGCAACCGCCAGCCAATCATATACATTAATGATTATGAGAGCATTCTGAGTTATTTTGAAGACTTCTGTAGACTGTAGTGTAATTCAGATTTCAGTAACCATGATTCCACTATTAATCTGATTCTGAAGTGAAAGGACAGAACAGGAAAACAGCAGTATAGTTTTGCTTAGCCTTTTTCCATCTGTATTATGTACAGTTGAAGTCGGAAGTTTACATACACTTAGGTTGTTGTCATTAAAACACATTTTTCAACCACTCCACAGATTTCATGTTAACAAACTATAGTTTTGGCAAGTTGTTTAGGACATCTATTTGTGCATGACACAAGTAATTCTTCCAACAATTGTTCACAGACAGATTATTTCACTAATAATTCACTATATTACAATTCCAGTGGGTCAGAAGTTTACATACACTAAGTTGACTGTGCTTTTAAACAGCTTGGAAAATTCCAGAAAATTATGTCATGACTTTTTTATTTTTATTTAACCAGGTAGGCCAGTTGAGAACAGGTTCTCATTTACAACTGCGACCTGGCCAAGACAAAGCAAATCAGTGCGACAAAAACAACACAGAGTTACACATGGGATAAACAAACGTACAGTCAATAACACAATAGAAAATCTATGTACAGTGTGTGCACATGTAGTAAGATTAGGAAGGTAGGGCAATAAATAGGCCATAGTTGCAAAATAATTACAAATTAGCATTAACACTGGACTGAAAGATGTGCAGATGATGTTGTGCAAATAGAGATATTGGAGTGCAAATGAGCAAAAATAATGCATATGGGGATGAGGTAGTAGGGTGGGCAATTTACAGATGGGCTATGTACAGGTGCATTGATCGGTAAGCTGCTCTGACAGCTGATGCTTACAGTTATTGAGGGAGATGGTAGTTTCCAGCTTCAATGATTTTTGCAATTCATTCCAGTCATTGGCAGCAGAGAACTGTAAGGAATGGCGGCCAAAGGAGGTGTTGGCTTTGGGGATGACCAATGAAATATACCTGCTGGAGTGCATGCTATGGGTGGGTTTTGCTATGGTGACCAGCGAGCTGAGATAAGGCGGGATTTACCTAGCAACGACTTATAGATGACCTGGAGCCAATGGGTTTGGTGATGAATATGTAGTGAGGGCCAGCCAGCGAGAGTGTACAGGTCGCAGTGGTGGATATTATATGGGGCTTTTGTAACAAAATGGATGGTACTGTGATAGACTACATCCAATTTTCCGAGTAGATTGTTGGAGGCTATTTTGTAAATGACATCGCCAAAGTCAAGGATCGGTAGGATAGTCAGTTTTACGAGGGCATGTTTGGATTGGAGATGCTTAATGTGAGTCTGGAAGGAGAGTTTACAGTCTAACCAGACGCCTAGGTATTTGTAGGTGTCCACGTATTCTAAGTCAGACCCGTCGAGAGTAGTGATGATGGTCCGGTGGACGGGTGCGGGCAGCGTTCAAAGCTTCTGATAGGTTAATTGACATCATTTGAGTGACCTCAATCCTATTGACAATGTATGGGCGGAACTGAAAAAACGTGTGTGAGCAAGGAGGCCTACAAACCTGACTCAGTTACACCAGTTCTGTCAGGAGGAATGGGACACAATTCA
The DNA here is from genome assembly GCA_023634145.1 of Thymallus thymallus. Taxonomy (NCBI): domain Eukaryota; kingdom Metazoa; phylum Chordata; class Actinopteri; order Salmoniformes; family Salmonidae; genus Thymallus; species Thymallus thymallus. The sequence continues at coordinate 18,834,971 of CM042406.1, forward strand.
CCCAACTTATTGTGGGAAGCTTGTGGAAGGCTACTTGAAACGTTGGACCCAAGTTAAACAATTTAAAGGCAATGCTACCAAATACTAATTGAGTGTATGTAAACTTCTGACCCACTGGGAATGTGATGAAATAAATAAAAGCTAAAATAAATCATTCTCTCTACTATTATTCTGACTATTATGGTGATCCTAACTGACCTAAAACAGGGTATTTTTTACTAGGATTAAATGTCAGGAATTGTGAAAAACTGAGTTTAAATGTATTTGGCTAACGTGTATGTAAACTTCGACTTCAACTGTACAAACACAACGGGTTACCAACATATTCAAATAATGATTGAAATATTTTCAATAAAAACGTTATTTTAATTTATTTATTCTTACTATTTCTATGTTTTCTTTGTTTTTCTTGAAATGTTTCTCTGTTTTTGTATGTTTTGAGATCTTTCTTCTCCAAAATGCCTGTCTGTGTGTCTAAATTGTATGTTAACATGTTTACACAGGGCACAGCCGTACAAGAGATCTAGGTCTCAGTCTGTTTTCCCTGTCAAAATAAAGTTTAAATAAAAAAATATATCCTTCCAAATTAAAAAATGTCATCCTTCCACAAGATATAGTCCCGACACAAATCTATGGTTGCTAGAGACGAGACCCATTTTTTAAAATTCTGTATCTATGGACGTGACCCAGTCGTCCGTTCTAAATGTTCCATTGCCATACTGACGGGCAACGTTCTTATCGCTTGCTTGCTAGCTAGCCAACTACTGCTAATTTAGTCACGTCAAAAATAATGCAGCCAGAATAACAGCAAGTAGCTGCATTTGCATTTGCTTAAGCTGTTTTCTAGTTAGATTTATTTGGATACATCCATAACAATGAGCTTATGATGCGCGACTTTGCCTGGCAGAAAATGTGCTCTCTTGTCAGGACACTGCTCCCCCTTTCCATTTCCATAAAACTGTTGGAGAAGGATGTTAAACTCTTCCTTAGTGACAGTTTTGAAGTCAACAACTTTACTCTCTGCTAGCCAGCCCTCGAAGCAACGCAGAGCCCAGTTTGTATTCTTAACTGTATTTGTTTCGTTGTGGCATTTCTCCAGTTCATTTTTATTTATTTTAATTTTATTTAACCTTTATTTAACTAGGCAAGTCAGTTAAGAACAAATTATTATTTACAATGACGGCCTACACTGGCCAAACTCGGACGACGCTGGGCCAATTGTGCTCCGCCCTATGGGATTCCCAATCACGGCCCGTTGTGATAAAGTCTGGATTCGAACCAGGTTGTCTGTAGTGACGACTCTAGCACTGCGCCACTTGGGAGTCATTCAATGCAGTATCCCCCAAATCTTCATGCCTGGGTATTACTGCCATCTGTTTTTCCCATTCATCCATAGTAATGCTGCTGAAATGATCAAAAGAAATGTTCCACTCATCTAGTTGAGTTTTCATAACAAAGTATCGATTTAGCCAGTCAACTATGACAACCATCTCAGTTTTCTGTCTGTCTCGTTCAGACACATTCACTTTATATGGGATGATGGAGATCTCTGTTGTTGAAAACCAAATGCTAGTATAAATGAAATGGGAGATAATGTCTAGATGCTTTTTATAGTGGAGATTAAGTTTATACATTTCCTGGCAGGGTTGGTGAGACAGTGGATTGCACAGTGCAAGAGGCGTCACTGCAGTCCCTGGTTCGAATCCAGGCTGCATCACATCTGGCTGTGATTGGGAGTCCCATAGGGCGACGCGCAATTGGCCCAGCGCCATCCAGGTTTGGCCGGGTTACCAGAACTGCTTGTGCTAGTAAAATTAATTGGCTGTAACTCACACACTTGGGCCCGTATTCACAAAGTGTCTCAGAGTGGAGTGTAAACACACAAAAAATGTAATTTATGATCCTTTTATATTTAATGCGAGTGTTTACACTGCTTTTGCGTTGAAAGCTTAGGGAGCATTATTTTATTCACCTCGACTGGGGATTAGTGTTTACTCACCTATTTTCTTTACCCCTACAAATCACTGATGTCATTAATGTCTCAGGCTCTACTGTAGCTGTGATGCCTTACCTTGTAGTCAACAGGAGTGTTGTAGCTGTAGAGGTGAGAACCCAGACCTCCTACTGTCCCACTGCACCCCCTGGCCGCATTCATCCAGCTTGACTCCTCAGTGCTGCTGACCAAACCTCTTCCTCCTGCTCCTCCTCCTCCTCCTCCGTCTCCTACTCCTCCTTCGCCTGCTCCTCCTCCTCTTGGTCCTCCTCTTGGTCCTCCTCCTGCTCTTCCTCCTCCACATGCTCCTCCTCCCTCCACACGCATCCCAGCTGTGTCAAAGGTCAGGGTTCTCTCTATGGACCTCAGGTAGTTTAGAATTCCTAGGGCGATGCGCTATAAGGGAGAGAGGACGGATAGGACAGCTCAGGCTCCAGAGGGAATGTCAGGGTAAATAACATGGTACAGTAGATAATGGATAGCAGTTCAGCATCCCAAGAGAGACTCACTGGGGGAGAGAGGACAGCTCAGGGTTCAGTGGGAGCGACAAGAGTTTAGAGAGCGGTCCCTAACAGTCTAAAAGTCTACCCTGAACTCCCTTGTATGGCGCTAGCTACGCCAAGGTCATCGGCTCAATTCTAGCAGTGATCGCATGAAAGTCTCTTTGGATGAAGCTCACCTGCAGTTCCCTGATCTTGAGGTGACGAAGGTAGAGGAGTGACAGGTAGGCTCCCCTGGCTGTGACGGGGTCTGAGGTACTCTCCTCCCCCTCCTGGCCCTCATCCAACCCCAACAGCTGCATGCTGCTCAGGTAGCTATAGCTGGGATGAATGAGAGAGAAAGGACGCCAAATAAGCAAAAGGCTTTATATTTGAATTCAATGAGACCCACATTCAAGTGATCCTATTTAGCCCTTTCTAATAATGTACCTTTCATTTATTTTCTCAACTGAAGGGGTTCTGCTCTTTGTATTGCTTTTATCCTGTCCTCCACATCCATTGGATTCCTAACAGGAAAAATCCATTTTACATGATGAAAAAGTGTGTTGTCTTTGTAGAACACATAATCACATCTCTGACTATACATGCCTGAGAAACATTGGCAGCACTGTAAATGCTGGTCCAGATCTGCAAGGTGTTGTATCTGTTGGTGTGTGATGATGTCAGTGATGATGAGGGCTGGATGGCCTGTGGGTCACAGACCTGGGAAGCATGCTCCCTCAGGGCCTCAGTCACTACGACAGGATCTGACAGCTGGGGAGGGAGAGAAGGAGAGAGTTAGGGGGGAGGGAGAGAGAGAGAGAGCGAGAGAGAGAGAGGTGTCACTGTGAGTACGCAAAAGAACACATGATTGAAAGTAATTGTAGTAAGCTCATACTTTGATGCATGATACAAGCTATAGAGATGAAAGCTATATTTCAAAAAAGAAATCCCTTTTTAGGTGTTAGACTGTTTACCTGGAGGAAACTGCAGTGAGTCCTCAGCAACTCATCATAAGATTGGAGCTCCTTCAGTTTGGTGACAAGTTTCTGTTGCCAGGGATCCCGTTTGGGCTTCACCTGTTTTGTTAGTGTTTAGTCAGAAAATAAACATTAGGGATGGAATTGAAGGATTTTGAGCACTGGTCAGCCAGGGTAGTAGGCTGCAATTTTTATTAGCCAGAGTCCAAAATCTGTGCCGTGCCATATTTGGAAAGACAAAATTTCACTAGCCGTTTCACGTTTTCTTCTAGCCCGGTCTGAAAAGTACTCAACCTCGGGATAGAGGGCTAGCTTAATTTCCAGTCCTAATATATCAACATTCCTGACACCTTTTCTTCAATCATCTCTGAACTCTGGTTAACACTTCAAGTGTTATAAAACAAGTACTATACAGGACAAGGATGGACAGGAGAGAGATCACAAAAGAGAAAGGGACAAGCCCTCTCTCTCCAGACCTGAATGTATGGTATCCAGTTAGCGTTCTTCCTCAGAGCCATGCTGCTTCTCTTCCTCCCATACTGTCCCTCCATAGCCTCTGTCCCATCATACTGTAGGAAGGTCTTCATCACCTCCTGTTGTCTGAAGATCACTCTGAACTCCTTCGAGACCTGATCAACAAACAGAGGACCAGATTCAGAGTTGAGATAAGTGTGAACAGCTCAAATGTTCATATAACTCATTCATTGATGTCAATGAGAAACTTACATGAAAAATCAAGTTTAGTGTGTGGATCTCCAGTAAGAGAGTACACTACGAACCAAATAACTTGAAATTGAGGATTCAATGGTAATACCATGCTGAAGAGCTCCATCTCGTCTGCAGTGTTCTTTATGTTTTGGGTATCATAGGGCAAACGGAAGTAGGAGACGAGGCTTTGTAGTTCTGGGAGGAACTCCTCCAGTTTCACAGTGTGCATTGGCTCCTGGTTAGCCAGTCTAAAAATCCCTATGGAGAGGAACGATCACTATCATGAGCATGAAGGAATCTCTTTTGTACCCATATGTAGAGTTATCTATATCTAGTTCAAGTAAGATAGCAGTCAATGTTAGTGTTACCCTCAAGCCCAGCCAAGACTTGGTCTTTATCTTCTGAAGATGTGTGGACAGATTCAACCAGCACTGGGGAACTTGATGGGAACTTCCTTAATAACTCAGAATAATATTTATCCCTCTTCTCAGAGGCTGGGATGTAGTGGATCACCTGTAACCCATCATATAGTGTGAGGTAACAACTTGTCTTATCTCTAAATAAATATATTACAAGTTATTCATCCACCCATCTCAAATGTCAACCAAGCATTGGGGTGCATATCAGTAGTCTAAAGTGACTTCCTCTCTTTTATCTGCTTTAATCTAAACTAGCCTTTGATTTCAGCTACAGTACCAGTCAAAAGTTTGGACACACCTACTCATTCAAGGGTTTTTCTTTATTTTTACTATTTTCTACATTGTAGCGAAAACATCAACACTATGAAGTAACAGATATGGAATAATGTAATAAACAAACAAATGTTAAACAAATCAAAACATATTTTATATTTGAGATTCTTCGAAGTAGTCACCCTTTGCCTTGATGACATCTTTGCACACTCTTGGCATTCTCTCAACTAGCTTCACCTGGAATGCTTTTCCAACAGTGTTGAAGGAGTTCCCACATATGCTGAGCACTTGTTGGCTGCTTTTCATTCACTCTGTGATCCAACTCATCCCAAACCATCTCAATTGGGTTGAGGTCGGTGATTGTGGAGGCCAGGACATCTGATGCAGCACTCCATCACTCTCGCGCACCTCTCTGATTCAGAGGGGTTGGGTTAAATGCGGAAAACACATTTCAATTGAATGCATTCAGTTCTAAAACTGACTAGTATCCCCCTTTCCCCTTTCCTTATTGGTCAAATAGCTGTATAACAACCAGTCGTGATTGGGAGTCCCATAGGGCGGCGCACAATTGGCCCAGTGTCGTCCGAGTTTGGCCGGTGTAGGCCGTCATTGTAAATAATAATTTGTGCTTAACTGACTTCCCTAGTTAAATAGGCAAGTCAGGTAAAAAAAAATGTTTTAAAATAAAATACACAGCCTGGAGGTGTGTTGGGTCATTGTCCTGTTGAAAAATAAATGATAGTCCCACTAAGCACAAACTAGATGTGATGGCGTATCGCTGCAGAATGCTGTGGTAGCCATGCTGGTTAAGTGTGCCTTGAATTCTAAATAAATCCCTGATAGTGTAACCAGCAAAGCACCCCCACACCATCACACCTCCTCCTCCATGCTTCACGGTGGGAACCACACATGCGTAGATCATCCTTTCACCTACTCTGCATCTCACAAAGACACGGCGGTTGGAACCAAAAATCTCAAATTTAGACTTATCAGACCAAAAGACAGATTTCCACCGGTCTAATGTCCATTGTTTGTGTTTCTTGGCCCAAGCAAGTCCCTTCTTATTATTGGTGTCCTTTAGTAGTGGTTTCTTTGCAGCAATTCGACCATGAAGGCCTGCTACACGCAGTCTCCTCTGAACAGTTGATGTTGAGATGTGTCTGTTACTTGAACTCTGTGAAGAATTTATTTGGGCTGCAATTTCTGAGGCTGGTAACTCTAATGGACTTATCCTCTGCAGCAGAGGTAACTCTGTGAGGGCTTGGTTGTGGTAAGGCCTCTTACTCCCACCTAGGGGAGGAGAGAGGCACACAACCAAGTCCTCACACACCTATTAGGGAGATTATCATCCCCAATCAGAGACAGCTGTCTAGCGTTGTCTCTGATTGGGGATAGTATTTAAGCTCCTCACATTTCCACCTGTGTGTGGATCATTGTTCCTGCTTGTCTGCACTGCCTGTAGCTCAGCAAGTAAGTCACTGTGTTTTGGTTTGTTAATAGTTATATTTTTTCACTCTCCTTTTTATTTGAATGCTTCGTGAGGACATCTCATTTGAAATAAAAAGGATGACACTTCACCAGCGCTCCGTTTACCGTCCCTTATATAATGCGCACCGTGACAGAATGATCCACCACCCTGGGACGCAACGGGGGATTACGTTAGGAGATATCCTCCTCGGTATGGGGAAAATTACCGAGGAGGAACACTCTTACTATCGTTCGGTGGAGGAAGGCTGGGGTCCGGAGCAGCAGAGGCGCCGAAGACGGGGGAAACGTCACCGGGCTAAAGTTGAGGACCAGCCTGGAGCCCAGAAAAACCCCCAAACTGATTTTGGGGGGGGGCTATGGGGGTGGTCGGGGATCGAAGGAGAAGAGCCCCGACCACTGCACTCGTGGGGGTTCCAGGAGGAGCCCCTACAGCCGTGGGAGCAGGAGTACAGAGAGGAGTCGGAGGAAGACGACGACGATGTGCTTCTGTTCCCTCACTCGTGGGGGTTCCCGGAGGAGCCCTCACAGGATGGGGATTGGCGGTGGAGTAGAGACGACAGGGACAGTCGTGCTCCAGCGCCAGTTCCCAGTCCGGTGCCTCCAGCGCCGGTCCAGAGTCGGAGGAAGAGGAGACCGACTCTGCGCACCAAACCATCGGTGCGCAACACTAGCCCGGTGCGACCCGTACCAGCTAAACGCACCAACCCAACGGTGCGTTTCCCCAGCCCGGTACGGCCCGCGCCTGCTCCACGCACCAGCCCTATGGTGCGTGTCTCCAGCCCGGTGCGACCCGTGCCAGCTAGACGCACCAGCCCAACGGTGCGTTTCCCCAGCCCGGTACGGCCCGCGCCTGCTCCGCGCACCAGCCCAACGGTGCGTGTCTCCAGCCCGGTGCGACCCATGCCAGCTAAATGCACCAACCCAACGGTGCGTTTCCCCAGCCCGGTACGGCCCGTGCCTGCGCCTCGCAGCAGACCAGTGGTGCGCTCACCCAGTCCAGTATGCCACGTGCCCATTCCTCACACGGAGCCTACAGCGAGGGTCGACAGCGCAGCTCTGTGGTTGGAGACCATCTCTGCGTCGGTGCCCAGGGTGGGCACGACGTTCAGCCCCGCTGTGGAGCAGGAGCTCCATAGCGCGTCGGTGCCCAGTCTGGGGCCGACAGCCAGCCCAACCACAGGGCTGGAAACCATCTCTGCGTCGGTGCCCAGGGTGGGCACGACGTTCAGTCCCGCTGTGGAGCAGGAGCTCCATAGCGCGTCGGCGCCCAGTCTGGGGCCGACAGCCAGCCTAACCACAGGGCTGGAAACCATCTCTGCGTCGTTGCCCAGGGTGGGCACGACGTTCAGTCCCGCTGTGGAGCAGGAGCTCCATAGCGTGTCGGTGCCCAGTCTGGGGCCGACAGCCAGCCCAACCACAGGGCTGGAAACCATCTCTGCGTCGGTGCCCAGGGTGGGCACGACGTTCAGTCCCGCTGTGGAGCAGGAGCTCCATAGCGTGTCGGTGCCCAGTCTGGGGCCGACAGCCAGCCCAACCACAGGGCTGGAGACCATCTCTGCGTCGGTGCCCAGGGTGGGCACGACGTTCAGTCCCGCTGTGGAGCAGGAGCTCCATAGCGTGTCAGTGCCCAGTCTGGGGCCGACAGCCAGCCCAACCACAGGGCTGGAAACCACCTCTGCGTCGGTGCCCAGGGTGGGCACGACGTTCAGTCCCGCTGTGGAGCAGGAGCTCCATAGCGTGTCGGCGCCCAGTCTGGGACAGACTGCTCGACCTATGACAGGGCTGAAAACCACCTCTCCGTCGGTGTCCAGGGTGGGCACGGCGTCCAGGCCGAGGTCTCCGGTGAAGGTCAGCAGCCCGAGACCTCCGGTAAGGGTCAGCTGCCCGAGGTCTCCGGAGAAGGTCAGCAGCCCGAGGCCTCCTGTTAAGGTCAGCAGCCCGAGGCCTCCGGTGAAGGTCAGCTGTCCGAGGTCTCCGGAGAAGGTCATCGACGTCGCTCCAGTGACGGAGCAGTCCGCTCCACCGGTGCCCAGTCCGGGGCCGGTCGTCTACGTCACTCCAGTGACGGAGCAGTCCGCTCCACCGGTGCCCAGTCCGGGGCCGGTCGTCTGCTTCGCTCCAGTGCCGGAGCAGTCCGCTCCACCGGTGCCCAGCCCGGGGCCGGTCGTCTACGTCGCTCCAGTGGCGGAGCAGTCCGCTCCACCGGTGCCCAGTCCGGGGCCGGTCGTCTGCGTCGCTCCAGTGCCGGAGCAGTCTGCTCCACCGGTGCCCAGTCCGGGGCCGGTCGTCTACGTCGCTCCAGTGGCGGAGCAGTCCGCTCCACCGGTGCCCAGTCCGGGGCCGGTCATCTGCGTCGCTCCAGTGCCGGAGCAGTCCGCTCCACCGGTGCCCAGTCCGGGGCCGGTCGTCTATGTCGCTCCAGTGACGGAGCAGTCCGCTCCACCGGTGCCCAGTCCGGGGCCGGTCGTCTATGTCGCTCCAGTGCCGGAGCAGTCCGCTCCACCGGTGCCCAGTCCGGGGCCGGTCGTCCACGTCGCTCCAGTGACGGAGCAGTCCGCTCCACCGGTGCCCAGTCCGGGGCCGGTCGTCTGCGTCGCTCCAGTGCCGGAGCAGTCCGCTCCACCGGTGCCCAGTCCGGGGCCGGTTGTCAGCCCCTCTCCAGGGTCGAGGGCTCCCACACCAGGGTCCAGACAGGACTTGGTGGATGGCGGGAGTACTGAGGGGGGAACCATCGCGCCGGGGTCCGGACCGGACCGGGCGTGCAACGGAGAGGTAGGAGGGAAGCTACTCTCACAGCCTGTGCCACGCCCGGAACCGGAACCGGAGCCCCCACCAGCAACCACCTCAGTACCCCGCCATGTCCCCCCTAGTTTTTTGGACATTTTTCTGTCAGGAGAGTCCGCACCTTAGGGGGGGGGTACTGTGAGGGCTTGGTTGTGGTAAGGCCTCTTACTCCCACCTAGGGGAGGAGAGAGGCACACAACCAAGTCCTCACACACCTATTAGGGAGATTATCATCCCCAATCAGAGACAGCTGTCTAGCGTTGTCTCTGATTGGGGATAGTATTTAAGCTCCTCACATTTCCACCTGTGTGTGGATCATTGTTCCTGCTTGTCTGCACTGCCTGTAGCTCAGCAAGTAAGTCACTGTGTTTTGGTTTGTTAATAGTTATATTTTTTCACTCTCCTTTTTATTTGAATGCTTCGTGAGGACATCTCATTTGAAATAAAAAGGATGACACTTCACCAGCGCTCCGTTTACTGTCCCTTATATAATGCGCACCGTGACAAACTCTGTGTCTTTGTTTCCTGTGGCGGTCCTCATGTGAGCCAGTTTCATCATAGCGCTTGGTGGTTTTTGCGACTGTACTTGAAGAAACTTTCAGGGTTCTTGAAAATGTCCATTTTGACTGACCTTCATGTCTTAAAGTAATGATGGACTGTTGTTTCTCTTCGCTCATTTGAGCTGTTCTTGACATAATATGGACTTGGTCTTTTACCAAATAGGGCTATCTTCTATACCACCCCTACCTTGTCACAACACAACTGATTGGCACAAACGCATTAACTTTCAACAAGGCACACCTGTTAATTTAAATACATTCCAGGTGACTACCTCATGAAGCTGGTTGAGAGAATGCAAAGAGTGTGCAAAGCTGTCATCAAGGCAAAGGATGGCTACTTTGAAGAATATCAGCTGTGTTATTTCATAGTTTTGATGCCTTCACTATTATTCTACAATGTAGAAAATAGTAAAAATAAAGAAAAACCTGTAGGTGTGTCCAAACTTTTGACTGGTACTGTACGTGGAGATGAAGGAGAGGAGACGAGGAGAGGAAGCCACTTTAGACCATTGAGATGCAGCCATTGGATGTCCTATGAGCCCTGGTCAAAAGTAGTGCACTATATAGAGAAAAAGGTTACATTTGGGACATACTCATAGGGCAACATTTCCGTAGTGCAAAAGCAATGTGTAAGTGAACATTTTACCATAAACCTAATTTTAATCTGGCAATTGAATTGTACACTTTTTTCAACAATGTGCGCTTCAACAAAGAGGCAACTATTTATATATTGCTTAATCTCCTCCTTATATCGCACATTGTTAAAATTAATTCACTGTGCAAGATTACAATGAGGTTTAAGGTAAATTTCGCACTACCAAAGCGTTGCCCATAGTCTTTCTGATGGCCTTACTCTCAGGAAGTGGTGGATGGTCTTGGAGGCATGCAGGTGGCAGACCAGCCAGGTGAGGTAGATGGTCACATCGTCCTGGGTGACCGTGTTGATGGGGTTGCCCCGCCCTGTCAGGACCTTCTCCCTGGAAACAGCCAGTCTCCTGGCCCGCTGGACAGCATCCTCATACTCACTAACCAGGTGGGATATCTGGGACTGGTGGAACAGCATGGTGAAAGAACACACCGGACATGGGTTCAAATAGTATTTGTTTTCTTTCAAATACTTTAGTGCTTGATTGAGCTTTCCTGGTGGAACATCACAGTGAGAATAATACACATCCAGTAAAACTACACACTGCAGAGACATTAGTGTGTGTTTGTACTGTAGTGTAAATCACATGGTGACAACTGTTGATGTAAAAAGGATTTATTGATTGATTAACTGATTGATTGATTGATTGTACTCATAATAAACTAAGGTTATATATTAAATATCAAAGTGCCAGGTTACCTTGTAGAAGGGATACAGCTGCTCAATGACGTGGGAGTGACGACAGAACCTTTTCCATCTCAGCATCAGCAGGTACTTGATCTGGGCCAACTGGTAGCATCGGTCTGCATAAAACTACCATAAATACAGTGAATGTACAAATCTTTAGGAACACCTTCCTAATATTGAGCTGCACCCCCTTTTGCCTTCAGAACAGCCTCAATTTGTCGGGGCTGCCACAGGGCCCTAAGCGTACCCAATGTGATCCCAATGACATTATCATCAGCCCAGTTTACCTGGTGCAGGAGAAGAGGCAGACTCTCTGGTGTGTACTCCAGACTTAGGCAGCTTTCCAGCTCTCTCTGTAGCACATCAGACAGAGACACCACTGGCATGGCTTCTGCCACCTGAAGACCTCTCCTCAGGACCTGCTCTCTCTCCATACGAAAGTACGATACATCTTTAGGAACTGGAACTGAGCTATAATAAGGTCCAAAAAGAATACAATAGAATACAATAAAATAGAATAGAAATGTTACAAAAATGAAAGCAAGTATCAAACAGACAATACCCCAATCACTGGCATTTTGCTCACAGACCTCCCCCATATCCATGTGTCCATCTGTACCTATAAGACTGTGTTTCCAGGGGAGATCCATTCTCCTCTATCTCAGTTCTGAGAGCTGACAGCTGGGCAGACAACTCTGCTTCCATCTGCTCTACCTTGACAGTGGAGGATACTTTGTACACCATATTGGACATGACAGGACGTCCTGGATACTATATAAGTAACAAACGCAAAAGGGTAATTTATGAACAGACATACCAATGCACAATCAAGGGGTATAACTCTATTGGTGGTGTTATCCAATCAAAACATCTCTGAGGAGAGATATTGCTGTTATATAATAAATGTAGTCGTTCGATTTCTCAATAAGTCTTCCAAAACATAAAGAAACTTGCCTTAATTTAAGTGAAAGCAACTCCAAACTGGTTCCCAACCTTGTTGTCCAGAGTCACCATGGAGACTATGGGGCCATAAAACTATACACCTTTGTAAAGCCAACCTAAACATACTTTTTAACTCTAGAGGGCACCAGAACTTCAATAACACTCCTTGATCCAACAGAATTGCTGACCTATGCAAATCTGAATTTTCTGATAGACAATGACCATATGCCAAAACATATTTTTCAAAAGTATCAATTTGTGGTAATATTTGTCTTTGTTGTTTCTTTCATTGGTGAATACACTTAAGTCTCTTAGAAAAATTTCAAGGGAGATATATGCACTATGCTCTTGTAAAATATTCTAATTGGCAATCTATTTAGCAGATCTTTGTTCTCAAAAATAATAAAGACAATGACATCACTCAATGAAATCACAGTGATAAACTTCAGTTTTACATTTCCAAAACAATGATCAGCAATTTAGATAAGTCCTGTGTACCTTGCAGGAATACAGTGCAATGATCTCTTGGTGGTAGATATTTACCCTATTGTACCGTTATATATTTCATTATTCTATTATCAGCTCCCCTAGCTGGATTTAAATAGCTAAACATGCTCACTTCTCTTGGATACAGGAAAGCCGATTGGCCCCAATAGAGGATGGGCACATCCAATAAAAAATTGTCACAAGGTGCACCTCTGCCAATAAGTACTCAAGGACAAGGGAGTTTCATAATTCCTTTGTCACCAGCAGAAGGAGGAGAGGCTGTGATAGCATGGACTGAACTAGACGATGATTGTGACAGTGGATGGATGATTAACAAGAATGCGATATGGCTTGTTGTTGAATATATGAATCAAGTGTGCATCCACACACCATTCTATTCCTATCCCAAAAAGGCAGTACTATAGAAATGCTCAGTTGTTAACAATCTGGTAGCTAGCAATCCCCCATTTTAAGGTGGTATGTTTCCCTAGAAACCATTTTCTATAGCATGATGTCTGAGGACAAAGGACATACAGGAAATCTAATAATGTTCTTATAAGGAGGCTCCTTTTGTCTTAGAACATTTTGCTATATAAATCCAATCCGTTTTTGCTAGATTACATTTGCAGTAACAGTGGAGTAAATTTTTTTAAATAAATGTTGAGATTAATCTAAATATTCAATACAATAAAATAATAACATACATTTTCACAACGATTATAGTGCTTCACAAAGCTTTTATTTACATGCACCAATTCTTAGACCTACATTACATCATCCAAAGTGGAAATACATAAAGAAATGCAACAAACATCAAGCAGGATGACGCAATTTAGGACCAGCAAGGTTAATAAGATCATAGGTAGGCAGTGAGTGATCTACAGTATGTGAAGTAATATGTTCTGCAATATTACTTTAATGATGATACTAAACAAAATGTATTTCAGCATAAAAACAGCCAGTCAAATGGTTAATATCTAATCATCCCAAAACCAATCCAAGTAGTATATTCAAAATATGTTGTATTAGGAGTCTAAATCAATCTATATTCATTACATAGAACTCCTATGTTGGTAGCACTATAGAGTTACACAGATGTCAAGAAAAGTCATTAAAACTCCTAACATTTTCAACACAACAACATAGGACAGCCGTAGAATGTATGTTGATTCAAAATGTTGGTTATCGTCTCTTCACTTAATCTTATTCCATGTGAGAAATCGGCTCAAAATATGTACCTTATTATTTTGAGTGATATAATTCAAACAGAATGTTTATTGCTTCTGATTCTGTATGGAATGGTATTTTCAATAATCTGATATTTCTGGCTTTGCCTAAATGTCAATATTTAGCATGAGTAAATTATTATCCAATGTAAAAACATTAGATTTTTGTAAGTGTTTTTTCTTTTTGTGTTCAAAATAGGTAAAAATACAAACTAAATCCATTCTCATTGGATGAGATTGTAAACTTAACCTTCCTGTTTACCCTTTTTTGTTGACAATCTTATTCTTACCAAGTTTAATCGGAAAACCATGATCTAAATCCCTTAATTATTGTGACAGTTGTTGTTTTGCCTTTAGAATTGTACTTTATCCCTTATTTATACTAAAACACCTGCTGAACAAAGTACATTTTCAATGTTTCCTTTTATTGGATTTCTTGAACGTGAAAAGATTTGGCAATATTCAAGAAGATATTGTACTGTTATTGTTCCCTATTTAAAAGCCATCTAAATGTTATGCTACCATGCAACTGCCACTTCTTTTTACAACGCTTTTTCTAAATGGTCAATCCGACGTCTTTAGTGACTGTACAGCATTTATTGCGATGCAGCCTCCGCAGAAGTCAGAGCTTTCAAACTTCTTGCGCTTCGCTTCGCTGTTGAAAGTTGTCAAGGAAGTTAATTTGTGTTTATACAGCACTTTCCGCCTCCACGTACCTTCAACCAATCATGTCAATGCAGAGCTATACGGAGCGCTCTGCATTGTTACAAAATTTGGGTGGTGCACGGCAATGCGGCCTCAAATCGCATTTCCAGAACAATCATAAATCGCTACGGACTAACAACAATCAAGCAACACCTGAGCCTTTATTCTTAAAGCTTCTTAGAGTAGGAGTGCTGATCTAAGAGCAGGCCCCCCCCCCGTTCATGTAAGCTTATGCATTATGATCTAAAAGGCTAAACTGATCCTGTATCAGCACTCGTACTCAGAAATGCTTTATTGAACACAGGCCATGTTATAGCGCAGAGTTTGATATTGCAACTTTACAAGCAGAAACCAAGCAGAATACCAAAATCACTGAAGAAAATTAACAAAAGAAACCTAACATTATACAATACAATTAACACCATGTGGATGGCCTTGCATTTGATATTAAACATTTATAAACAAAATGTTTGATGATCTAGGTGCATGGAATGGTTCATTGATGCAAGGTGTTTCAAAAATAAACAATTGCTTTATTTCCTAATTTCTTTAGTCCTCTTTTCTGCTGAGAACATACTGGTAAAAGCAATAAAAGCTGAATCAAGTATATACAAAATAATGGTAACATTCTCTGGAGCTTGTTAGATGTAAACAGGCAGTCAACCAACCTGGTTTGACAGCTGGTTTGGCAAAAATATTGTGTTGGTTAATGTATGGTTAAGAAAAATGACAATGGATGCAGGGTAAAAAAAACATTTCATTTTTATATCAGTGTTTACAATTCACCACATAAGGATAAATCCCTGAGACTTAAAATAAGTGTCTTCACATTTTAACTTCACATTTACTAAAATCCCACTGATAATACTGATGGTTACTGTCCAAACTCCCAAAACAGAGACTAAACAGAGCTCCACAGTCCCGAACCTGTATTCACAAAGCATCAAGGCAGTCAGTGTCCATCAGCTCATTACATATGATAGTGTCCATGTCACAGTCCAGGCTGCCGTTGAACACGTCCAAATCCAGATCGTCAGGGATGGGAGGTATTGGAAAGCATTCCGGAGCGGTCAACTGCAACAGGTTTCCAGAAGTGCTGTTGGTACCAGAGCCACTAAGCTGCATAGAAGAGTTTCTACTGGTAGACGGTAGGTGCTGGAGAAGCTCCTTGGCCTGCTGGTCCAAGTCATTGCTTGAGCACAACACATCATTGTTAGGCGTAGACAAGCCAGCCTGAGCCCGCCAACCAGTCGTTAAGGAAGTCTGGGAATTCTGACCCGCAGCACCGTCCCAGTTTGATGACATCATAGGGTCCTTGCGGAGCAGCATGGCATTCCGCCGGGAATTCTGGGATAAAGTGACAGAGGCGCTGGCTTGTGACATCAGTGGGTCAGAGTGCGTGAGCATGATGTCGCTGACATGGCTGTCATGCGTTTCCAGGCTCAGCAGGTCCTGCAGGGTGTGGTGGTGGTTGAAACGAGAGGATAGGCAGGAGAAGGAAGCTTGGTGGTTCTCCTGGATGGTCTGCATGGGGGACTGGCGTAGGGAGGTCATGGAGGAGGACGGGGGGCTGAGCTGGAAGATGGAGATGGGAGGGCCGTAGCTGCAAGAGGATGGGATGCCCAGACTACTACTACTTCCTGAACAGCTGAAGGTTAACACTGAGCTCCCCGTCTGATTGGCTCCTCCGCTCTCCACCTCCTGCCCCGGAGGCTGCTGGGACGCCGTCAAGCTGATGTTGTCCAGAAGGTCGCCCATCAGGTCGTCAGGGAGCCCATCATTGAGGTTCATAGTGAGGGCCAGGTCGGCCAGACCTAGGGGGCCAGTGGAGGGGGACAAACTGCTGGGACTGGAATAGAGTATGGGAGAGAGGGGAGAGATGGAGTCGTCATCCAGAGCCTCGTCCAGCTCTGGGTTGGCCAGGATAGGGGAAAGGCGCCCGCTCACCGTGCTGGCGTTGGAATTGGTGCGGGACCTGAAGTCTGTCCAGGCATCCAGTTCGTCGCTGCTGCGAGATGTGGGACTTCCTGTCCACTTGGACAAGCTAGAGGATAAGGATAAACTCTCGGAGCTGCCATCTTGGACGGCCTGTAGCCCTATAGATGCTTTTTTCTTGGCGGCGCGGCCTCGAGCACCTTTGATCAGCTTGTTGCTGTTGTCCATGGATACGGCCCGTCGTCGTGGGGCTTTGCCGCCTTTCCCTCCCTCAGGGTTGACCATCCACCAGGAACTCTTCCCTGTTCCTTCATTCTGCACCCGCATGAAACGACTGTGGAGAGACAGGTTGTGTCGGATGGAGTTCTGGAAATAGAGGAGAGTAACACTTTAACAACAGGTTAATACAATGTTGTTACTTGTTAAATTACAGTGTTACTACACAGGTATAAGTGCAACAATATAAAACACGTTTATGGCAAATGAGCCCAATGCAAGAGAATTTTGCAGTATTGATTTCATTCCTGATGCATATTTGTGGATTGTCTTTGATGTTAAAGATTCTTGGTGATAAAATTGCACAGAAAAAGTTGTTTTTATATGGAGACTTGTGTAACCTCAAATTTTTTTAAAAAGGCCTGTGCTCAATCATACATACACACTGGCTGACAAGCAAAGTAAAGGGAGAAAACAATAATATAAACACTGGTTATTACACTACAGTTATGCAATGTGTGAGTCTTATTCTGGGAGATACTGTACAGTATCCCAATGCAGCTGTGACCTATTTTCTGTCTGCTGCTGTAAAAGGTCTAACATATTTCCCTGGAGATATTCTCAACCAAGTAGCTTCTAAATTAAAGGGCTGGAGTCTGTCTTTACATTCAGGTTACACTAACAGAGAGTACTGCCACAGAGCAAAGCAGAGGAGAGCAGGGGAGAGGAGGAACAGCAGTAAGTCATCTCTGGCTCTGCAGCACCAGGGCTTGGAGAGGGGAGGGTTAATAAAATATGTATGGATAGCTGGGAGTAGTCAAGGGTAGTCCTAAGTGCCTCTACCATTTTGTCTAGTAAAATCTGATATGCACACGTAAACATAGTTGACCTACTCTGCAAAGCTGGAAAGTTCTGTGATGTGAGAAAGATCACTGACCAAACCGGTCTATGCTTTCCTATGGGTCAGTGGGCTGTTATGTCTATATTTTAATATGGGTCAATAGTTTGGCCTGTTGACATCAAACTTCCAGAGATGCCCTCGGTCACTGACTCGCTCCAAGCCAATTACAGGATTAAACCAACCATCATCCAGTCAGTCAGTAGTGAAACATGCTTCTCTATTAATGCACTACTCATCAGCTGTTCTTTTACTTACTTTTTTTATTTTAACCTTTATTTAACTAGGCAAGTCAGTTAAGAACCAATTGTGCGCAGCCCTATGGGACCCCCAATCACGGGCTGGATGTGAGCCTGGATTCGATCCAGGGACTGTAGTGACACCTCTTGTACTAAGATGTAGTGCCTTAGACCACTGCACCACCCAGGAGCCCCTATTGACTAGCCTGGCAAGGTTGATAAGACTTTGCAACATGCCAACCACTGTGGGTATGACTATAGTTAGCTGTAAGGCTGGGACCTCATGATACAATATTATCACGATACTTAGGTGCTGACACAATATGTATTGCGATTCTCACAATTCTATATGTACTGCAATTTTATCCATTTTATTGTGATTAGATTTTCCAAACATATTGTTCAAAATGTCTGCTGCAGAGGGACAAGAGAGAGGCATGAGAACAAGTTTTGATCAGTCATGGAAATAAAAGTGCTGGAAACATGTTGGCTCACCATTTTAATATTTGCCTTTTATTGTTGTGGTGCATAAGAATACAAGGCCTCTGGGTGCTTTTCAGCACATAGACTGACATTAAAAGGAAGTTCACATTTTGTGGCCAATACAGTCAAAAGCTTAAGCCCTCAGTCATATTCTATGGACTGCATTTTTAGGCTTTCCCCTGAGCTTGGAACTTCATGTTGACTATTCAGGTAAAGTAATGCCTTTGTTGCCATGCAATGTAGTTGAACTCAAGCCCTCTAGGGAAGAGCATTTTTTAAGACTGAGCCCATTTAATTGAAAACCTACTCGAAAACCTGTCTCAAAGTGTATCATGCAATGTGCAGACTTCAGATCTCTTCCAAGTTCACTTTTGTGTGGAGCAAGAAACAGGGGCATGTACAAGACTTCTCAGACATCATTTACAACAGTCTGTGGGTGAGTTCTTCTCAAACCTATTCTTCTCAAAGGGAGGTTCAACATTTTGAGGTGACCGAAATGGGAATCGATGTGTACCACTACCAGAGGTGATCTGAAAACCTTTTTATCCGCAAGACTTTCATCATTGATGTGACAATGGACAATGCTACATGGCAACAACCTCTTCATGGTGTGCAAAATAGATCTAATGCAACATTCCTGACATCGAAACCAATAAACACTGACACTACTAAGCAAGATACTATGGATATCTGAAGACCTCTGATTGAAATCCAAATGGCTTATAACAAAACCAGTGATGTCTGACCCATTAAATTTAATAGGTCTGTGAATTTTGCAGAGGGAAGAACATTGCAATAAAACATGTGATCTCTATATGCAGTGCTTTCTGTAAAAAGACAAGAGCTAAAAAGCACCCACTTGTAGTGATCCCTTCCCCCACCCTGTCATACAACAGCAGCACTGCTGCAGCAGCCGGTAGCAGCCTTTGACCAAAGCCTCGTTGTGAACAGACCGACAAACCAACAGACAGACACCGGAGCTCTGCCAGTCTACACAAAGCAACACCAGATCCAGAGTAGAACAGCAGCACGCCTCTCCCCCTCTATTTCCCGCCCCCCTCACCCTTCCATCATCTGTCTCTCCCTCACAGACACCCTCCATTTCTCCCTTGCTATCACTCTCCCTCCCCCATCTCTCTCTATGTTCCATCTCTCTCGCTCTCTCTTACTGCTACACACTGACCTACATAGTTTCCAGTCAGCTAATTGATTGTTGTGCTCAGGCCACCAGCCAATGAGAAAATGGAGGTATGGAGCACAGCAGCCAATGGCAAGACTCCCATTGATTAAAAACTAACCATAGTAGGTAGGCCCATAACACTGAACCAGAACAATGGCTACAGTTAAGGGTGCATTATCTAGCAACCCAACATAATGCATAAATTCTGTAAAAAATAAGACTTAAACAAAATGTTTTAGGACAAATGTGCACTAAATAAGTAAGTTATGTATGGAACGAGTTGGGTTGACTGCAAGGCTAAATACAAGCTATTAAAGCTATATTCAAGGTTGAACACAAGCACTAATGTATGACATAAAACATAGCGTTATTATCCAAGTGGGACATGGATTACCTACTGTATAGATTGACAACGTCAACGATTAGCTCCAAATCACTCTTCATAAAGGACATTACGTACTGACCTTTCCCCAGCCGATACAGATGGACAGCCAAGCCTAAATCTTATATTGCTTAATGCCACACTGTCTAATAACAGAGATAGGGTTATGGTCAACGGTTTATAGGCTAAATCCCTTCCTAATATGCAGACTAAACCTCTTCCTATGTGTACAGAGTATCAGTACACTACTGTACCAGATATACACTTCATTAGGTACACCTTGCTAGTACTGGGTTGGACCCCCTTTTGCCTTCAGAACTGCCTTAATTCTTCGTGGCATAGATTCAACAATATGCTGGAAACATTCCTCAGATATTTTGGTCCAAATTGACATTATAGAATCACGCAGTTGGTGCAGATTTGCCAGCTGCACATCTATGATGCAAATCTCCTGTTCCACCACATCCCAAAGGTGCTCTATTGGATTGAGATCTGGTGACTGTGGAGGCCATTTGAGTACAGGGAACTCATTGTCATGTTCAAGAAACCAGTTTGAGATGATGTGAGCTTTGTGACATGGCGCGTTATCCTGCTGGAAGTAGCCATTAGAAGATGGGTACACTGTGGTCATAAAGGGATGGACATGGTCAGCAACAATACTCAGGTAGGCTGTGGTGTTTAAACTATGCTCAATAGGTACTTAGGGGCCCAAAGTGTGCCAAGAAAATATCCCCCACACCATTACACCACCAGCCTGAACCGTTGATACAAGGCAGGATGGATCCATACTTTAATGTTGTTTACGACAAATTCTGACCCTAGAAAAAAAATGCTGTGTGCCAGAACATCCGGAAAAACCCTTAACGAAGTCCAAAACGAACAAAAATGTCACAAAATGACGTCATAATACACGCACAAACTCTTCTGAACTGTTTCGGCTGGGAAGCATGTGGTTGCCTTAATAGTGCGAGCCACCCATGAGTAATCAAATGATGGATTAAATTTAAGAACTAGCCTAAATTACCATATTCAGAGTAATTAACAGAATGATTAGTTAGTGATGTGAGGGGCATCGATGCAGTTACATATCGCAATATTATATTGATACTTTGACTCCAAATATAGATTTGTTCTCCATCTTATTTTTTTAAGTGAGCCAACATGTTTCCAGCACTTTTACTTCCATGACTAGCTAGGTTTCCATCCAATCGGCAAAAAAACAGTGTGATGATGCAGTGTACACAAAATGCACTTTCTCGCTTAAGTTTTCATGTACTGAATAAAAAGCTAAAGTTCAATGTGTTTCCATCGCATTTTAAACTACTGATATTTGTCAAAAACTGTTGAAAATGTTCTCTATAAAGTGCGGGTAGGCTGTGCGGGTAGGCTGGTCTAGATTTTGAGATATTTTTTATTTATCAAACGGCAGTCAAACAGTGATCATCATGGCCGTGTCCGAATACCCATACTAGTGTACTACATACTTAAACTGCATACTATTTACTCATCGTCCCATACTACTTAGCACGTACTGTTTAGTAAAAAGTATGCCACGGCCGCAAAGCAGTAGCGGCTCCTGATTGGCTGAGTAGGTGGGGCGGGGCCGACTGCTATACATGCAACGCATTAACCAGCCTAAACTCTGAATAGAATAGGAATGGAGTTATACGCCTTCTCAGGCTGGTTATAGGCAGACTATCACATTCCACCTATACCATAGTAGACCATACAGCCCATCTATCCAATTTAAAAAGGACTGAAGTCAAACAGATCATTTGGTTCCATTTCAACATATTTATTAGTGAAACCAAAGTGCTGTAACATCCAGTACCAGTCAAAAGCTTGGACACACCTACTCATTCCAGGGTTTTTCATTATTTGAACTATTTTCTACATTGTATAATAATAGTGAAGACGTCAAAACTATGAAATAACACATATGGAATCATGCAGTAACCAAACAAATGTTAAACAAATCAAAATATATTTTATATGAGATTCTTCAAAGTAGCCACCCTTTGCCTTGACAGCTTTGCACACTCTTGGCATTCTCTCAACCAGCTTCATGAGGTAGTCACCTGGAATGCATTTAAATTAACAGGTGTGCCTTTCTTTCCTTCTTAATGCGTTTGAGCCAATCAGTTGTGTTATGACAAGGTAGGGGTGGTATACAGAAGATAGCCCTATTTGGTAAAAGACCAAGTCCATAATGTGAGAACAGCTCACATAAGCGAAGAGAAACGACAGTCCATCATTACTTTAAGACATGAAGGTCTTGAAAGTCTCTTCAAGTGCAGTCGCAAAAAACATG
The DNA here is from genome assembly GCA_023634145.1 of Thymallus thymallus. Classification (NCBI taxonomy): domain Eukaryota; kingdom Metazoa; phylum Chordata; class Actinopteri; order Salmoniformes; family Salmonidae; genus Thymallus; species Thymallus thymallus. Next base: position 18,856,991 of record CM042406.1, read on the forward strand.
AAGCGCTATGATGAAACTCGCTCATGAGGAACTCCACAGGAAAGGAAGACCCAGAGTTACCACTGCTGCAAAGGATAAGTTCATTACAGTAACCAGCCTCAGAAATTGCAGCCCAAATAAATGCTTCACAGAGTTCAAGTAACAGACACATCTCAACATCAACTGTTCAGAGGACTGCGTGAATCAGGCCTTTATGGTAGAATTGCTGCAAAGAAACCACTACTAAAGGACACCAATAAGAAGAAGAAGAGACTTGCTTGGGCCAAGAAACACAAGCAGTGGAAATCTGTCCTTTGGTCTGATGAGTCCAAATTAGAGATTTTTGGTTTGTCTTTGTGAGATGCATAGTAGGTGAACAGATGATCTCTGCATGTGTGGTTCTCACCGTGAAGCATGGAGGAGGTGGTGTGTAAGGGCTATTTGACCAAGAAGGAGAGTGATGAAGTGCTGCATCAGATGACCTGGCCTCCACAATCACCCAACCTCAACCCAATTGAGATGGTTTGAGATGATTTGGACCGCTGAGTGAAGGAAAAGCAGGCAACAAGTGCTCAGAATATGTGGGAACTCCTTCCAAGACTGTTGGAAAAGCATTCCAGGCAAAGCTGGTTGAGAGAATGCCAAGAGTGTGCAAAGCTGTCATCAAGGCAAAGGGTGGCTACTTTGAAGAACCTAAAAATGTTTTTGATTTGTTTAACGCTTTTTTGGTTACTACATGATTGCATGTGTTATTTCATATTTTTGATGTCTTCACTATTATTCTACAATGTAGAAATCAGTAAAAATAAAGAAAAACCCTTGAATGAGTAGGTGTATCTAAACTTTTGACTGGTACTGTATATAAATTAACTCAAATAGCCTAGTACACACAAAAAAAATTCTAAATGTTCAAATCAAAAGGCTAATGCACAAAAGAACAGACAGTCGGATGCGTCGCAAATTCAGACACGCTGGACAGCAACATAATAAACTAAAGCACTAATCATTCGGAACGAGATCAAAATGACTGCTTAGGCATGATCCATAAATTAAATAGGAAGCCTAGCCAACAGAACTAAATCAATCCATATGTTCAAAACAAAAGACTTGATTAACTTCACATAAATAAGACAACCACATCGCAAGTCCCCATTGCCAACAGATTCAGAAATCAAAAGATTGTTTATTTAGTTTTAAAGCTCTGACAATGGCCAAGAACGTTTCCAAAGATGCAATACTTGTGATCATTTTAAGGAGAACAAAAACTACTTAGCCTACATTTGACCACCACCAAAGCAGCTTTGGGCATCTTCCCAATTAAGTAGCCAAGTTTTGTTGTTTGCTACTTGAAGAGAACTAGCAGCCCACCTCTTCTAATGCATTGTCGAAAAGTATCCATCAAATTCTACTAGATGAAGTGCCGAAATGAGTATAACATCCTGAGATTTAAACCATACTTGATTTTCGAAATGCTGCATACTATTAAAACATTATATTTTTGCATTCTGAGAATGCATCATGCGTGATTGCGTTGTTTCCCGCCATTTGTTGATTTTGGTAGCACATCCCCATATCTAATTGATCAGCTGTTGTCAAAGCCGAAATGAGTATGACATCTGGGCATTAAAAGTATTCTCGATTTTCAAACTGTTGCATACTATTAACTTTCTTTTTTCGCATATTCAAACGGCCTATTATTGTGGACGCAAGTACGGGTATTTGGATACCGGTCCATGTCAACAGAATAAGACCCTCGATATTGATTTATTGTTATAGTTATTACTATGATCATTATTCCTTTCCTGTAGTCCCACAAACCTCTATCCAACAGTTGCACAGGATTACAAACCTAGGCCATTTCTATTTCCAGACCTATTTTTTCCATTTAAATCCAGCAAAGCTGAAGCTTTCATTAGACTCGATTCCATGATGGATGGATTGGTTTTCCAGGCCAAACTAATCCCCAGATTCAAACGGAGGCAAGAGACAAAGAGACCAGAGAAAGCCCTTAGCGGACCAAAAGTATAGGCTAGCAGGATTTTGGCAATGAAGCCCTGTATCTACTTCCCAAGACTCAGATGAACTCATGGATACCATTTTTATGTCTCTGCATCCAGTATGAAGGAAGCTAGTTACTTTCGCGAGCCAATGCTAACTAGCTTAGCGCAAAGACCGGAAGTCTTCAGGTACAGCTAGCATGCCGTCAGTCTTTGCGCTAGGCTAGTGCTAACACTAGTTAGCATTGGCTCGCGAAAGTACCTCTAACTTCTTCCATAGACAAAATTCTGAAATATCCCTTTAACCACCATAAGAGAGGCCTCTGGTGTATTCACTAGGAACCAAACGGGCAGAAATAGGGAGGGACTACCTGAACTAATTAATACTCCCCAGAAGACACCTTTTTATCCACCTTTTCCTATTTTATTAGTATCTCCAGTTGGGAGAACTGTTTAGGACAGGTAGTGGGGTCTTTTGTTTTCATCCTCAGCTGTATGTATCCATTTTACATGATTAATAGCTATCATTCACAATCTACCTTCACAATGAATAGTCCATCATTGGTTGCGTCCCAAATGGCAGCCAATCCTCTACATATCAGTGCATTTCATTTGACCAGACCCTATGGGCCCCTAGTAAAAAGTAATGCACTATAAAGGAAATAGGATGCCATTTGGGACACAATAGTGTTTAACTGCACCTTTGTTCTGATTGTGTTACTGAAAACTGCCCTAATAAATAAACTCAGATGAAAACTTCCACTAACATAACAATTGGTCACCCTCAATGTGTTTTAAAGTTTCAACTGCTGACAAATATTCCTTTACAAAAAGAGTGTTTGTGATTTGTTGCATTGAGCTGAGATCCCCTGCAGGCCAGAGGGCCTCTTCTACATGCAAATACCCTGATAAGATGGTGGCAGTCAGAGGAACGACACTCAGTGTTACAGTATGAGTAGCGTAAAGTGAAACTGAACAATTCGGTTTGGACCTGACAGTATATAGCCTAACTCTCCTAAACCAGAGCCAAGTGTAAGCCTATATGGTTCTATCCTAAACTCAAGACGGCATCTAATTGTCCAGCTTTCTCTCAATAGTCTTCGTATAGAGGGCTGAATGACAATGTAGGTATGCATATTTTTCTATTACAGCACTGTCATAGGTCGGTTGACGGAGAGGTGTTGGCAGCACTCAGAAGGAGCCCCATGCATGGGGCGTTCCTTGGCAGCAATGCATAGTTGGGCAGGCACACTCTGGGCTCACCCTGTTTCTATCAGGCAGCCACACACTTTCCAATCCCAGCTGGTTATCATTTAAAAAGGTGATACATAGGCTATAGAATTATTTTTGTAACATTTGTGCATTGTAATTTCAAACAGCTATAAAAACGATATTTGTTATTGAAAATATATTTCATAGCGATTTAGATGGTAAATTTGATACCCTACACTAATTAGTGCTTGTTTTCTCAGATAAACTGAAATTCAGAGAACAGTGTATACATTTTTGCAACCAGGAAATGACAGAGCGATTTCCACTAGATAACACAACCACAAAGTCAGAACAGCTTTACCAGTTTGACAACAGATGCTGTTCCGGCAGAACAAATCAATACTGGCCTACCAAGCAAAAAGGCAGTAACTGCTCATTTGGTCAAAAATGAGTTAAGTCATTTTTTCAATATTAAATACATTCTTAATCATGTGGACATTGTATTGTGTTTTGGAGAAAATGGGGGTGATGTTAGCAGTAACTGCATAAAGTTACTGTGAAACCAAGGTAAATAAAAGCAATTTTCCCAGTGTCACACTATGAGCAGTTACTGCCTTTTTGCTTGGTAGGTCAGAATAAGCTAATATCACAGCCAATCACAACACTGGCGGGTAAGTAATACTGTGAAACAACATCATTCCACTATTAGCGCCAGATGTATTATGGACATTTTCTGAAATGACAATGCAAAAAAAATGTTATGTGTAGCACCTTTAAGAACAGTATGACCTTCAGGCGATATAACCTCAAGAATTGCAGGACATTTGCTTTAAAACTTCATTATTCTCTACGCCCCATGGTCAAATGTGTAGAATTGCAGCAAACTTGCTTTAAAAACTAAAACATTTTCTCTACGACCCATGTAAAATGTGTAGAATTGCAGTACATATACTCTAAAACTAGAGGGGGGGGGGGCACTAAAATGTTTTACATTTCACGTGGGGCCCCCAAAAGGCTAGGGCCGGCTCTGACTGCATGTGTGGGTAAGTATGTGAGTATGCAGATCCGCAAGTCACTGCGGCCCCTAATAAGTTCAGCTTTTGTGGTCCCCACCCCCATCCCTGGTCTAGATGTAGGAAGACTTTATACCAAAAAACATACTGCGGTCCTTGGTATGCGTGTGTGAATGCGCCCGAGTGTGTGTGTGCATCCACTACAATATGCACAGTATGTAGCCTACCTAAAACACGGGTTTACTCCAAGTGAAAGCATTGTATTTCTTTATCAATTCAGATGCCACCTGCAGATGACAGTGCACCCTAGGAACACATGGGCTCACTCACACAGCCTTTGTTAGAGTGTTATGACTGAAAGCATCATCCCATATCAGTGATGTCAACCCTCTGCTCACCTTCCAGCCTGCAGAGCTGTTGCTGTCTCCTTTGTCCTTGAAGTAAGGGACAGACCTCACCATCCACTCATAGATCTGGGATAACGTCAGCCTCTGGTCCGGGGAGCTCTCTATGGCCTGGGTGATGAGGTCTGCATAGGAGTAGTTCCCCCAGGCATTCCTCCTAGCTGAGGACTTCCTAGGTTGGGAGGCCAGGCCATTGAGAGTTGAGACGGCATGCGTCTGTGTGGATAAGGAGGACCCATCAACATCATTCCCCTCCTCTTTGGAAGTGGGGTTTAGTGCTTCTTCCTTAGTGGTGGTGGTGAAGCTTGGATGTTTGGTAGAGTTATTAGTGTTCTGACTTACAGCTATGCCACCATTCACATTGTTGACAGTATAAGAGCTAGAGCTGATGGGTGCTGTGACGTCATCATCCTCTTCCTCGGGGATGATGTCATCGTTTGATTCGGGCTTCCCTGCGTTGGATTCTGGTCGAGGCAGAGGCCAGGTGCAAGACCTTGGTCGTTTCTGGGGCTCGAAGTCTGGATCGATGTCAATATCCTGAGAGAGTGGTTCATTGTGCGATACTTCAGCCATATTCCTCTCCTTGGTTTCTGGCTTGTATTCGGTATACACTGATCAACAAAGTTCCATTCCATTAATAATAGGATATTATGTTTGGTTATCATGCATAATATTAGCAACCAATTACCAGACTAATTTAAAGCATGCATAATGAATAAAATGTGTCCAAGGTCCACATTCCACACCTCCAGCTGATGATTGAACTCCACGTGCGTCCCGTCGACTTTCTTCTCTCTGCTGATCGCAACAACTGGATAACGCGATTCAAAAGGCCATTGTTTTATTTGACTGTAGTACTACTGCGTCTGTCTGTAAACAAATTGATTTAGTATACATACGACATTTTATGTGATCCAATAGAATTCCATCACCTATCTTGGGAATGGCTTGTAGCGCATCCTCTAGAATACCGTTAGCTAGCTACTGTATACAATCAACCTTCCGTGTTTGTTTACTACTTCCAATATGCGGGTTACATAAACAAAAAAAATAACTATCTCGCTAGCGTTAAGAATCCACACCTTCACATTCCGAAATACGCTGCCATCTTGACAATTTCCTTTCCAAATCCTTAACCGTGTAACTATGAGTAGAGCACCTTCGCGAGCTTTCATTCCCTACCTCCAGAAAGCTACTGGTTACCATCGAGCGATTATTTTCAGCATTTGCAACTAATGTAGTTTAGCTACTTACACAATGTTGTATGTCGAATTAATAAAACATTCGCTCTGCCTGTGATTATGCTCTCACTCTCCTCATCCCGAGCAGCAGGACACACCACAAGCACAACCTCCAAGGCCATCTCTAGCTGGCTACTAGTACTGTAGTCGCAGATGACAGAAAAGACCTGCCCCCTGAATTGCATTGAAGGAATCGGCTTTAAAGTGACACACTCACTGTATTGCATAACAGTGACAGGTTTGAACATTTCATGTGAAGGATAACATACCAAGACGTTTAATACAATGATAGTGTCGTCATAATTCTGTAGAATTACAGAGCTACTTACTTGGTATTTAAAATAATAATTATAATACTATTCTGATTATGGATGGCAAAATTACACAACGTATTGCACAGTAAAGACACACTATATGTACAAAAGTATGTGGACATCCCTTCAAATGAGTGGATTCGGCTATTTCAGCCACACCCGTTGCTGACAGGTTTATCAAATCGAGCACACAGCCATGCAATCTACATAGACACACATTGGCAGTCAGTCCTTCACATGTCTGCCCTGCTAGAGCAGCCCCGGTCAGATATAAGTGCTGTTTGTATTTGTATTTAAGGATCCCAATTACATGAAGGTATTTATACGCAATTTAAAATATTACATGACATTTCATAACACTTTACACAATACATTAAGTGTTCCCTCAGGCCACTACTCTACTATCACATATCTACAATACCTGTAATTGTGAAGTGGAAATGTCTAGGAGCAACAGCGGCTGAGCCACGAAGTGGTAGGCTGCAAAATCTCAGAACGGGACCGCCAAGTGCATATAAATAGACCAACAATACCCATGATTTTAGAATTAGATGTTTGACGAGCAGGTGTCCACATACTTTTGGTCATATAACGCATGTCATCATGTCAAGCTACACAATTGTGCCCAGTAATCTGTGTTTCCTAGCCTGATCCTAGATGTTTGTGCTCTTTCCAACTCCAATCATTTGACATGACAATGAGTGACAAAGAGGTGGATTGACAACATCACTGGCTGGCATTCAGGCTACAGTCATTTCTGTTTGCTAAATAAAACTTAAAACCATGAAGGCAGGTGGCAGGATGTTGCTTTCAACATCGGAGACAAGCAGCCTTAAATACATCCATGATATGAACCATACTGTAGTAGTGATCTCTCTCAATTATCTTTTCTATAAAAATAATACAGTACATCACTTATTAAAATAGACAATCCTTTTAATCATAAGATCTCAATAAAATAACTACACCTTGAACCAGTAACTACACCTTGAACCAGTATAAGTGGATTCCATTGAACTTTTTTGCAAAGACCATTCCCTCTATCTACTGTATATGTACAGTATAGAAAGAAATCCACAGTTCAAGTTTAACTTAAAATATTCTGTACAATATGGTCAGTTTGTAAAGTGCAATGGCAAAGTAAAATCATAAAGGCTTACAGTCATACTTTCTTAGTATAATAAATATCTTTCATTGTTTTGAGTCCCTCGTGGTAGTGTATGTGCATGTTTGACTACTTTGCAGTCGGACAGCGTAGAATCACTGATCTATAAATCACCCTACTTATTATGTGATTAAGACTAGTGATTCTGCGCCTCGCCATGCTCAAACTGATCCCGTCAAATTAACTGACAGTCTGTACTGTCCTTGCAGGTAGTGAAGGGTTGAGGGTTGATGGGGTACTGTACAACTACATGGTGATGGTGCTCCTGTCCCCTTTCAGCCAGTACTCTTCAGTCTGCATCTCAGTGAGGCGAGACACTGTCCTCTGGAAGGCAAAGATCTCCTCTGCTCCACTGAAGATAGACAACTCACTGGCTGCATCCTGATCCATGAACAACACAGGAGGGTGTAAATGCATTCAATAGAAAAACACCATTAGTAATAGTGTTTGCCATTTTTTGGTGTTTTCCTAAAGTCTGAGAACAAAGCATTTGTGAACAAAGCATTTGTAAACAATCATCTCTGTGAAAATCAGCAGTTTTGGAGAAAAGCAGAGAAGTCAACAAACAGGTCATAGAGTGTACAAAACATTAGGAACATCTGCTCTTTCCATAACAGACTGACCAGGTGAATCCAGGTGAAAGCTATGATCCCTTATTGATGTCACCTGTTAAACCCACTTCAATCAGTCTAGATCACGAGTCTAACCATTTCTAGCATGAGAACTATTTAAAAAAAATAAAAACATGGTTGCAAGCTACTTTTCTAGCTTTCAAATTAGTTCATTCTTCTCCTCTCCCCTGGGTCTTTAGTGTACCAGAGAAAGTAGTGCGCTATGTACTGTCAATATACCTGGTAAAATAATGTTTAATAAACAACTCTAAGGAGTCCTATAAAAATCTGATTTCTTTCCCCAAATTCTGTTTTATATTTTGAGTTGTATTTTTTCTGGTCTTTCACTCTTAAAATTACAATTTTTCATAGAGAAATAACAAAATGGGATGTTCTGAGTCCACGTCAATGCTTAAATCACTTCAGAAGATCATTTTTCTTTGTTCTGGAAGACGTGCGCATCTGGCCTTTTAAATTGTGCATCTAGTGAGTAAAGAATGTGCCTTCTAACGTGCCAATGTAGTGATGGTTGTGTATTGCTTCTGCTCATTTCATGGGAAAGTTTGCAAATAATAGATATAAGTTATATACTTAATCATGACATACTTCTGCCAGGTAAGCCTACTTTAATCGAAAAGGTTTTGGGGAAAGTATTTCTGTCAACCCACAAGACGGTTATCCCAGCAATTGGCTACACACAGAGTGATAGACAAACGTGCGCACCTCAACTGAAACTGCCAGTTGAGCTGCAAGTTCTCAACTGGCAGCTTTAAATAGTACCTGCAAAACACCAGTCTCAACATCAACAGCGAAGAGGCGACACCGGGGTGCTGGCCTTCTAGGCAGAGTTGCCAAGAAAAGGCCATATCTTCCTCTATCCAGTGTCTGTGTTCTTTTGCCCATCTTAATCATTTATTTTTATTGGCAAGTCTGAGATATGGCTTTTTCTTTGCAACTCATCCCGGAGTCACCTCTTCACTGTTGATGTTGAGACTGGTATTTTGCGGGTACTATTTAATGAAGCTGCCAGTTGAGGACTTGTGAGGTGTCTGTTTCTCAAACTAGACACTAATGTACTTGTCCTCTTGCTCAGTTGTGCACCGGGGCCTCCCACTCCTCTTTCTATTCTGGTTAGAGACAGTTTGCGCTGTTCTGTGAAGGGAGTAGTACACAGCATTGTACGAGATCTTCAGTTTCTTGCCAATTTCTCACATGGAATAGCCTTAATTTCTCAGAACAAGAATAGACTGACTAGTTTCGGAAAATAAAGTTCTTTGTGTCTGGCCATTGTGAGCCTGTAATCGAACCCACAAATGCTGATGCTCCTGATACTCAACTAGTCTAAAGGCCAGTTTTATTTGTTTTCAGCTGTGCTAACATAATTGCAAAAGGGTTTTCTAATTATCAATTAGCTTTTCCTTCAAAAACAAGGACATTTCTAAGTGACTCCAAACTTTTTATCAGTAGTGTATTTGGCTGCAATTCGTACCTTTTTTAGGTTGAGGTCATCCATGAGTTCATGATGGTGGTGTTCGTGATCTCCGTTGTGTACAAAGATGTCATCCAGAGGGTGATCGGCCAGAATCACCACTCGTACCTGGGGGACCAAAGATGAGACGTTTACTGACACTGGTAGTTCTCATCAAGATTGGTCCCAGATCTAGTTCTTAGCAACTCACAAAAATAAGTGCATCCAACAATGCTAATCAAACAACCTCAGCGGTACATCTAAAAAGCACACCAATATCAAAGTATAGTCTCAAAAAATAATAATCAGGATGTAGGTACAATAATAGAAGATGAGGTAAAAATTGATGGCGCAAAGATAAAGTTTCCTTACAAACCATACTACAGTCATGGCCAAAAGTTGAGAATGACACAAGTATTGGTCTCCACAAAGTTTGCTGCCTCAGTGTTGATGATGGCAATTTGCATATTCTCCAGAATGTCATGAAGAGTGATCAGATGAATTGCAATTAATTGCAAAGTCCCTATTTGCCATGAAAATTAACTTAATCCCCCAAAAACATTTCCATTGCATTTCAGCCCTGCCACAAAAGGACCAGCTGCCATCATGTCAGTCTCGTTAACACAGGTGAGTGTTGACGAGGACAAGGCTGGAGATCACTCTGTCATGCTGATTGAGTCAGAATAACAGACTGGAAGCTTTAAAAGGAGGGTGGTGCTTGAAATCATTGTTCTTCCTCTGTCAACCATGGTTACCTGCAAAGAAACACGTGCCGCCATCATTGCTTTGCACAAAAAGGGCTTCACAGGCAAGGATATTGCTGCTGGTAAGATTGCACCTAAATCAACCATTTATCGGATCATCTAGCACTTCAAGGAGAGAGGTTCAATTGTTGTGAAGAAGGCCTCAGGGCACCCAAGAAAGTCCAGCAAGTGCCAGGACCATCTCCTAAAGTGGATTCAGCTGCGGGATCGGGGCACCACCAGTGCAGAGCTTGCTCAGGAATGGCAGCAGGCAGGTGTGAGTGCATTAAGCACTGTGCACAGTGAGGCAAAGACTTTTGGAGGATGGCCTGGTGTCAAGAACGGCAACAAAGAAGCCACTTCTCTCCAGGAAAAACATCAGGGACAGACTGATATTCTGCAAAGGGTACAGGGATTGGACTGCTAAGGACTGGGGTAGAGTCATTTTCTCTGATGAATCCCCTTTCAGATTGTTTGGGCCATCCGGAAAACACCTTGTCCGGAGAAGACAAGGTGAGCGCTACCATCAGTCCTGTGTCACGCCAACAGTAAAGCATACTCAGACCATTCATGTGTGGGGTTGCTTCTCAGCCAAGAGAGTGGGCTCACTCACAATTTTGCCTAAGAACACAGCCATGAATAAAGAATGGTACCAACACATCCTCCGAGAGCAACTTCTCCCAACCATCCAAGAACAAGAGGCGGGTGGACAAACAAAAACCCACAACTTCTGACAAACTCCAAGCATTGATTATGCAAGAATGGCCTGCCATCAGTCAGGATGTGGCCCAGAAGTTAATTGACAGCATGCCAGGGCGGATTGCAGAGGTCTTGAAAAAGAAGGGTCAACACTGCAAATATTGACTTTGCATAAACTGAATGTCATTGTCAATGAAAGCCTTTGACACTTATGGAATACTTGTAATTATACTTCAGTGTACCATAGTAACTACTGACATAAAGATCTAAGAACACTGAAGCAGCAAACTTTGTGGAGACCAATACTTGTGTCATTCTCAAAACTTTTGGCCACGACTGTATATTAAAATTATCCAGCCTCAAGCTTAGAAAGAAAGCCCTCCGTTTTTCCCCTCGCTGTACAATTATTCTTGTTGATTCTGTTTCTTTAAGGTGCAAATAAATAATACACAAATTAAAACTAAGAGGTTTGTAATGTTACCTTGTGATCATAGAAGGCATCTATAAGCGTGATCAAGCGTCTCGCTTGAGTCTTCTGGTTCATAGTGAGCAGGGGAATGTTCCTGATGAATACAGTATCAAACTGCCTGGAGATCTCCAAGTAGTCACTGGCACCCAGCGGCTAGAACAAAATACATAATGTATGCCCCTTACAGTACAGGGAGTGCAAACATACAGTGAGCTCCTAAGGTATTGGGAGAGTGAAATGTTTTGTTGTTGTTTTGGCTCTGTACTCCAGCACTTTGAATTTGAAATAAAATAATGACTATGAAGTTAAAGTGCAGACTGTCAGCTTTAAATGTCGGGGTATTTTCATCCCAATTGGGTGAATAGTTTAGATATTACAGCACTTGTTTTACTCCCCCCATTTTAGCGGACCAAAAGTATTGGGACAAATTCACTTGTATGTATTAAATTAGTCAAAAGTTTAGTATTTTTTCCCATATTCCTAGCACAATGAATACATCAAGCATGTGACTCTGCAAACTTGTTGGATGCATTTGCTGTTTGTTTTGGTTGTGTTTCAGACCATCAATATAAATGAATGGTAAATAATGTATTGTGTGATTTTGGAGTCACTTTTATTGTAAACAAGAATATAATATGTTTCTAAACACTTAATGTGGATGCTACCATGATGACAGATAGTCCTGAATAAATTGTGAATAAAGATGAGTGAGAAAGTTAGGCCCACAAATTATTCTACCTTCTCACCATTAGCATTTTTGGGGGTATGATATTTGTGCATCTAACTTTCTCACTCATCATTATTCACAATTAATTCAGGACTATCCATAATCATGTTAGCATCCATATTAATGTAGAAGTGTTTAGAAACATTCTATTCTTATTTACAATAAAAGTGTCTCTAAAACAACAATACACTATCAACCTTTAATTTCTATTTGGCACAAAATAATCTGGGAAAAAAGTGCTGTAATTTCTAAACGGTCCACCTGATATACCCTCAAAATAAAGCTGACAGTCTGCACTTTAAACTCATAGTAGTACAGAGCAAAAACAACAACAAATGTGTCACTGTCCCAATACGGTTGGAGCTCACTGTATTTAGTATGCCTATGTGATCCCTGTGGGAATTGAACCCACAACTCTCTTACCAACACAGCACGTACAGTCTGCTGTGCTCACTTACTCTATCACACAGCTCCTCGAAGGTACAGTCTGCTATGGTCCCACAGGTTTTCATAAGACTGACCTCCCTGGCCAGCAGTTTCAGAGTCCTTGGCCGTGTTACTAGAGAAAGAAAAATTAAATTTGGTTCAGCTAAATTACGAATAATAAACTCAACATGATGAACACAATGAGGCTTAATATATTTTAAAGTATTAATACAGAATGTTATGTTCATATCATAAACCTATAATTATAGATAGCTCCATCGATCCCTCTTTATCTACACTCAAGGACAACATGAGCATCTTACTGTCGTTCTGTTTGAAGGCCAGCTCGTCAAACATCTTGTCCAGTATCGCCTCAACACCAGGTTCACTTGAGCTGTGTCGAAAAAGGGTAACATCCCAAAATATGAGGAACCACATTATTTAAAACATGAAACTACACTGATCAAACACAATAGGCTTGAAAGAAAGAGTTCCATGTTAAAATAAATACTACCCAAATATAAACCTAGTGATTTGAGTATTGAAATGCCTCATGGCTGTATCCATGGTTTGCACCATGTAGTTCTTACAGGAAGTACAGTTTCCCAGCTGAGGGTCTGTTTCTTCTGCGGTAGTCTATCCCAGAGTCCAGGCGAAGCTCTTGGCAATAGTTCTGCATGAGAAAAGAGAGGCAGACTACTGTAAGACAAACCTTGTCTGTATTTTTTTCTTATCAAATATTATTGGTCACACATATTTAGCAGATGTTATTGTGGGTGTAGCGAAATGCTTGTTTTCCTAGCTCCAACAGTGCAGTAGTATCTAACAATTCACACACATCTAAAAGTAAAAGAATGGAATTAAGAAATATATAAATATTAGAATGAGCGATGTCGGAGTGGCATTGACTAAAATACAGTAGAATACAGTTTTGTAGAATACAGTTTTGTCTAATATACAAAAGAAACAAATCAGAAATGTAGTTCTTATTTACCTTCAACACAGCAATGAATGGCACAAAGTTGACCCTCTGTAGTCCATTCTTGTACAAATCTAGAAGAAAGGAATATGTCTGGTTAAATCAGTATAGATTGTCCTCTATGGATTGTGCTGAATCCAGCTCAACAAGGTATTTGTTTTGTGATGTGATATTCTACTTACCCTCTGGGGGCCGATTGGACGTGGCCACTACAACAACCCCATTCTTAAAGAGGTTTTCAAAGAGCTGTTTCAGAATCATGGCATCTGCGATGTCTGTCACCTGTGGAATTAATTTACAACCCAATTCACTCAGATATTAATTTAACTTTATTAGTCCAGCTCTAAACAGGTTTGGATAAAACAGGATTCCACATTATCACATCCATACATTAGCTAATGTATGATTTTGTACAATTATAACATGACGGTATAACAGTGGTTACAAGTGATCAGTAACAATAATATCCCCCGGCCCTCACCTGAAACTCATCAAAGCACAACAGACAGGCTTCTTCACTGATCTCCTCTGCTACTGGTGCTATCGGGTCGTAGACTTTAGCCATCCTCCCAGCTTTCCTTTTCGGCAGGCTCTTTTTAAGGCGATGTATCCCTAAATACAATAAGTAAAAGAACAAAGATTGAGTTGACTCTGGACCTACTGAAAGATTTCAGTTCAATCAATCGATCGATCAATTGCTCAACTCATTATTGACATTTAGTATGATCAACAGTCAAGTCAATCGTCATTTAACAACAACTTAACCTACTATTATGTACATCTAACATGAAGCCGTGGAAATGGACCCTCTTTTTCTTCTCTGTGTCCACGTGTGAGTAGAACATGTCCATAACCATCGTTTTCCCTGTACCTAGAATTAAAACAGAGAAAGACTGAATGATAATGAATTATTCCAAATATGTAATGTTGTCAAAAAGGGAAATATCATAAATGGAATGCTAAAGTGGCAGTGCAAAGATAGATATTATACAGCTATGATTTACCAACATCTCCATAGATGTAGTACCCTTTTGGGGGCTTTGGCTTCGAGAAAAACTGCAAAATAAAATAGACGAGTCTGTGTGAACATAAGATTAACTATAGGTTAGAGTCAATACATTATTTAATGTGTTTTGACACCAGTATCTAAAATCAAATAATGTATTATTGACATCAGTAAGAGCATGCATAGAAATCAGCTTACCTTGGAGAAGAGGGACGTAGGCTGGTTGTTGTAACCTCGTAGGGTTTTGTGCATTTTATCCAAGGTCTGAATAACGGATTTTTGATGCGGGTCCTCTCTCAGCGACCTGTCCCCGACCAGACTGTTGTAGTGCTCCAGTGGTCCGCTGTACGCTGCGGCAGCATTGCGGTCTTCTGCAGCCGGCTGGGGGAGAGCATCCGTCGAGTAGCCTGAGCAGTAGAAAATATCACGGAATCGGAGTTATCGTTACATCCTGAAGCTGTGGTAGCTAGTAACATAGTTAGCTAGACCCCCTGTGGTGGTTATTTGTTAACTTTAAGAACAGCAGAAACATCCATTTAGCGAGCGAACTGTCCAAAGCCAAAGGTTCAGTCAGCGCTTCGATATTCCCTCGTCGCAAAAGGTAAGTTGTGTCAGGACTGTAACAATGTAGCTAGCTAATACAAATATCGTTATAATAATGGCTGGTTGGTGTCTAGGTTGTTAGTTAATTAGCTATCTAGTCTGACTAGAAAGGTCAAGAATGGAATGAAATTTGACAGCTGACACTAGGGTTTAGAGAAGTTAGCTAGCTATGCTAACTAATTGTCAGTACTCATTTTGAACAACACACAGCAGTCAATGTAGCTCTTCTCTCACCAAAATAATATTCTCACCTCGTCTGGAAATATTAGTCACACCGTTACATATCGTTCTCGAGGAATAGTACTGCTCTTTCAGTAAAAATCTAATGATGGGTGACACCAAGGGCGACATCTTTGACGACACCATGCACGTCGCCATTTTGGCTTCAATTCCAACTTTATTGTACCAGGCGGAAATGCACAAAACGATTCATAAGTGCGTCAGGAGAAGGCGCTATAGACAGAGACGAAGGGGAAGAGAGAGGCCCAACTCGGCGGAAAAGTTTTTTTTTTTTCCCCGTTGTTTCGCCAACCAAGAAAAGAGTTTGAGAGAGTGAAATCAATGATTGTCGAATTTGGTCAACAACAAAAAAAATGTATGTCTATTGTACCTGAGGTTTATTTGATCGAATAGAAGTTCCGTAACCCTTAAGTTGTTAAGAGTGTAGTAAGTAGGACACGTGACATCCCGGCGACTTTCAGAAAAAAACACTTTATATCGGCGATGTCTCGAGATGGCTATACATATTGATGGTATGAGGTTAGTAGCGTTGTATCCAGTGGCGTGTATTCCTGGATGCAACAAAACATTTACCAATTAAACAAATTTAAAAACATAAAACAATGTAACTTTCGTCTCTCTATGTTTCATAATTTCCTTCAATTCGCGAGATGCTAAATGTATCTCACCAGAGAACTCATCCGAGCTAGCGAAACAGCGCCCATCTGTCTCTATATGTGTAGGCCATCTATCTGATGCTGTCTGACATTGTTGCCGCCCTTAGCACTGAATGCAGGGTAAACCAGCGAGCATTTGGCCAATGAGTGTTGATCTAAACTGAGAACTCAACTGTGAATGGTCCTGGCGCACCAAACAAAAGTGGTAAGTGACGCCAGTTTGGATTTTAGATAAAATAAAATTTTATTGGTCACATACACATATTTAGCCGATGTTATTGCGGGTGTAGCGAAATGTTTGTGCTCCAACAGTGCAGTAGAATATAACAATTCACAACAATACACACAAATCTAAAATAATGGAATTAAGAAATATATAAATATTTATACAGTAGAATAAAATACAGTATATACATATGAGATGAGTAAAGCAGTATGTAAGCATGATTAAAGTTACTAGTGTTCCATTATTAAAGTGGCCAATCATTCCATGTATATAGGGCAGCTACCTGGTGGTAGCCGGCTAGTGATCGCTATTTAACAGTCTGATGGCCTTGAGATATAAGCTGTTTTTCAGTCTCTTGGTCGCAGCTTTGATGCACCTGTACTGACCTCGCCTTCTGGATGATAGCGGGGTGAACAGGCCATGGCTCGGATGGTTGATGTCCTTGATGATCATTTTGGCCTTTCTGTGACATCGTGTGCTGTAGGTGTCGTGGAGGGCAGGCAGTGTGCCCCCAGTGATGCGTTGGGCAGACCGCCCTTTGCGGTTGCGAGCGGTGCAGTTTCCGTACCAGGCGGTGATACAGCCTGGTCCCGGATGCTCTCAATTGTGCATTTGTTAACGTTTGTGAGGGTCTTTAGGGAGGCAGTTGCACAGGGTGGGGTTCAGACTTTTATTTTATTTAACCTTTATTTAACTAGGCAAGTCAGTTAAGAACAAATTCTTATTTACAATGACTGCCTACCTACAGTGTCAGCCCCTGGAGCAAATTAGACCCAGGGCCCGAGCTTAATGATGAGCTTGGAGGGTACTATGGTGTTGAAGGCTGAGCTATAATCAGTGAACAGCATTCTGACATAGGTATTCCTCTTGTCCAGATGGGATAGGGCATTGTGCAGTGCGATGGCGATTGCATCGTCTGTGGATCTATTGGGGCGGCTAAGCAAATGGAAGTGGGTCTAGGGTATCAGGTAAGGTAGAGGTGATAGGATCCTTAACTAGCCTCATTTGGCTTCACTCCAATCACAACACATCAAGAGCAAACGTCATTGACAAAAACAACTTGAATTGTTGCATCTTGTTGTGTTGTTGTCCCGCGGGGGTTAGATAGCTAGTTAAAATTGGCCCTTTCCTAAATTAGCAATGGATGGAGATAGAGATATGGACTTGTGATTTTATTTAATTCTCCATACTGTCCAATGATTATAACGGCGATTCTGATCCAACCATGAATTCATACATTGTGCCCCTAGCCTGAGAGGATGGAAGTTCAATATGTAGCTAGATGTAGAATGCCAATGTTAAATAATTAACGTTGCCCATGAAAGGAAGTTAGGCTAGAGAGCAAGCATTTTAGCCAGGTAGCCTAGGACAACAAAAAACAAAATTGTGTACTGTATGACAGAGTACAAAGACCGTTTTGTCAACATGAAAGAGAGGAGAATGGCATTGGCGTTTCAAGTAGGGTGAGTCAACATGTTTTTTCTACTTGCACAAACGAACTCACACCCACACAGAAATCAGAACCATGGACAGCCACATCATATTTAGCTGACGTTGATTGAACTAAATTGTTTTTGGTATCTTTTAGTTGTCACTGTATTAAATCGAGCATAGGTGATTTGATGATGTTGAAATGGGGTTGGAATAGTGGAGGTAGTTCCTGTTTTCTTTGCGACTTGTGGTAACTCTCTGTGGTTCTAAATCAATAGTTGTTTGGTAGTCCGAAAATATCGTAAACATTAACTTGCTTGACCATGCTGTAGGTCATGTAACTGTTTGTTACTTGCAATGTGCTTTGTGGACTTCACAGGACCAAGGTTTCTCTCTGCTTTTGTGATGAAACAATGGTGTGGTTGAATTTATTCTGCCACTGTCAGATTTTTTGTAATAACATAAATTCTTCAACATTCACAAAAAGTGACATTAGCTGAAGATTATCTCATAGAACAAAATGTATAAGATCAAAGCCTGTGTTTAACACAGACCTTATTTTCGGCCTTTATCCAAAACCCCTACAAAAACGATTCATTTTCTCCAACGAACTACAAGCAAAGATGTTTATAACTAACCCAAGATAGACCACAGCCTGTCGTTTCCTATGGGAACAAATGAGTCATAGTGGGCAGAACAAGCAAGGAGGCGGGCAGAGCCAAGCACGAGCTAGCAGGATACTGTTGGTGTGTTCTAGCATCTATTTGCATATTTACGTTAGGGAACCCCTATTCTGTGACGTGCGCGTGTGCCCTTGCACTCCTTCTAAACAACGCAATTTTTGGAAACTTTCGCAAAGGGTAAAGTTTACAAAACTGTGTCCACTCTGTTCGTAACAGATTATAGTTTTGGCTACAGAAAACTGTATTGAGATCAAATGTTTCATTGATGAAAACATTTGCAGAATGTTGGCCAAAATCTCTCGTTCCATCTTCTCCCACTGGCAGCCGCTGGGCTTCCTCTCACCACCATATTTGGTAGTGAGTGGAAACGCCAAGTAGATGTTTCACATTTATACATCCGGTGAAATATCTGTCTCATTTTTCTATCTGTGCCACAAGTATGGGTAGCTGCAGGCCAATATGGCGACCAGAGTATGGGCGTGGGTGTATGGAAAGCCAATCAGCTAATTAGGCAGATTTGTTGCCACTCAAGACTGTTTTGCGTGGCTGATTGGGCTGCACTATGAGTCGATAGTAGGCCACCAGTGCTCCAGTGTTGTGGTACTTGAAGTACTTCCTACTGGGTATCATGGTTGTGTGGCTGGCAGTAGCTACTTGGTCATTTTTTCTCTCACATGATTTTATTTCAAGTAGGATAGCAGCTGACACAAGAAATAACTAATATTGATACATACATCTACTACTCAATGGGGAGGGCATGAACGGCAATAACACCGGGACACATTGCCCTTCGCTCCCGCTTGACAAGCACTACTGTCCAGCAACAGTGTGGTGAAGTAGCTGCCTAGCCAATACCAGTATGAGTGCCACAGTAAGCACACGTATACAACGCATGAAGCAACAATACAACATCATCATTACTTTTAATAAATAGTAAACAATAGTCAGTTTTATGACTGAAAATGTAAAATTATTTGCGTAAAACTAACAGTGAAATACAACTCAGTCTCATCCTCTGGCTTAAAAAATGGAAGTCCAAACTCTCGCGGTATGGTAGCTCAATGTTCGGTAGTTGCAAGGTAAGAAAAAAACCAAAAAAAACAGCTGACGCCTTTCCACACACCCACCTCTTTCCTTTCGACTCGCCCATACACCTGTCACCATATTGGGATGCAGCTTCCCCATTCTCACAAACAATGGTGGAGTTAGTGCCTACAAAAAGACGCCATTACTCTCTATTTAGGGTGCATTCGTAAATTCCCTTTGGCTATCTACTCCAATTTCAGAGCACTCTCATTTGAATGTGCTCGAGCGCAGAATAACTGATGAATTTACGAACACACAACACCCATTGAATTTTAAAAGGTATCATAAAATGAATTAAATTGTTGCTAGCAGCACAGTTACAGCCACTAACACTATAGATAACATGAAAACAGTCTAACCAGCTCTGCTTGGTTGAGTAAAATAGTCAGAGTGAGGTGTTCTCTCATTTGTGTTTGGAAGTAGCTCGCAAGCTAGCCAACTTTAGCCAGTTAGCTTGGGGCGCTTGACTGCATTTGTAAGGTTAGAATGCTCAGATAAACAGCAATGAATGGACAATCTGACAACCCTCTGAATTTACGAACTCCCAGAGCACACACTGACACTCCAGAGTTTACAAATGCGCCCAGTATGTGATTTTATTTATTTTTATTTTATTTAACTTTTATTTAACTAGGCAATATTAGGGTTAAGTGCCTTGCTCAAGGACATATCGGCAGGTTTTTCAACTGGCTCGGGTATTCGAACCAGCGACCTTTCGGTTACTGGCCCAACACTCTAGGCTACCTGCCGCCCTAAATAATAAAGGACTGCAGTTCACATTATGCATAAAAAAAAGTAGCTTAGCTAATAAATATATTTATTTTGTAGCAGCCTTGGTTTATTTTAGTTCAATTGGCTATGAATAACATTGTCGTAACGTGATTTAACATTATTCTGATGACTGTTATTTCTCAAATTAACTAACTATGTTTAATTGAAATTTACGACCCGGGGTGACTTGTCAAAACCCCCACACCAATCCCTCCTCCCCTCTGTGGGTGAGAGGGGTCTTGTAGAAGCTTATCCATTGTAAACCTGATCTTTGGATCCTCACAGGAGAGTCATGACAACATTGACAGTAAGCCTGATTTAATCACTCCATAAATAGACACAATAAATAGATGGCAATAGGTAGATTTCCATCCAATTGGCGACAGACTTTCATGCAAATATTCTAAAATTCACATAAATAAAATTCACATAAACCTCCATTGGTGTGTTTCCACCAAACTGACTTTTTGCAGAGAAAATCTGTGCGTAATGAGGTAGTGCACACAAAATGTAATTTTCTGCTTAAAGATGCACTATGCAGAAATCGCTCTGCCATTTCCTGGTTCTAAAATTCTAATAATTTGCCTAATTTCGGTTTATGTGACAAAATAATCAAGTATAATGTAGATAATCATTGTACCATCTAAACCACTGTGAAATATATTTTCCATAATCAAAAATATTGTATTTTCAGTTTTGAAGCTGGTCTACAGAACCGGAAAAAAATAACTAAACTTAAAAACAGGAAGCATAGAAATATTCAGATCCCTTCACTTTTTCCACATTTTGTTACATTACAGCCTTATCCTAAAATGCATTAAATAGTTTTTTTCCTTCATCAATCTACAAACAATACCCCATTGTATTGTTTGTTGAAAAAAAACCCTGAAATATCACATTTACACAAGTATTCAGACCCTTTACTCAGTACTTTGTTGAAGCACCTTTGGCAGCGATTACAGCCTCGAGTGTTCTTGGGTATGACGCTACAAGCTTGGCACACCTGTTTTTGGGGAGTTTCTCATATTCTTCTCTGCAGATCCTCTCAAGCTATTTTCAGGTCTATTTTCAGCTATTTTCAGGTCTCTCCAGAGATGTTTGATCGGATTCAAATCCGGGCTCTAGCTGGGCCACTCAAGGACATTCAGAGACTTGTCCCAAAGCCAAGTGTTTCATTTACAGTGGGGAGAACAAGTATTTGATACACTGCCGATTTTGTAGGTTTTCCCACTTACAAAGCATGTAGAAGTCTGTAATTTTTATCATAGGTACTCTTCAACTGTGAGTGACGGAATCTAAAACAAAAATCCAGAAAATCACATTGTATGATTTTTAAATAATTAATTTGCATTTTATTGCATGACATAAGTATTTGATACATCAGAAAAGCAGAACTTAATATTTGGTACAGAAACCTTTGTTTGCAATTACAGAGATCATACGTTTCCTGTAGTTCTTGACCAGGTTTGCACACACTGCAGCAGGGATTTTGGCCCACTCCTCCATACAGACCTTCTCCAGATCCTTCAGGTTTCGGGGCTGTCGCTGGGCAATACGGACTTTCAGCTCCCTCCAAAGATTTTCTATTGGGTTCAGGTCTGGAGACTGGCTAGGCCACTCCAGGACCTTGAGATGCTTCTTACGGAGCCACTCCGTAGTTGCCCTGGCTGTGTGTTTCAGGTCATTGTCATGCTGGAAGACCCAGCCACGACCCATCTTACAATGCTCTTGGGGTTGTGCTCATCCTTCTTCTTACTCCAAACACGGCGAGTGGAGTTTAGACCAAAAAGCTCTATTTTTGTCTCATCAGACCACATGACCTTCTCCCATTCCTCCTCAGGATCATCCAGATGGTCATTGGCAAACTTCAGACGGGCCTGGACATGCGCTGGCTTGAGCAGGGGGACCTTGCGTGCGCTGCAGGATTTTAATCCATGACGGCGTAGTGTGTTACTAATGGTTTTCTTTGAGACTGTGGTCCCAGCTCTCTTCAGGTCATTGACCAGGTCCTGCTGTGTAGTTCTGGGCTGATCCCTCACCTTCCTCATGATCATTGATGCCCCACGAGATGAGATCTTGCATGGTGCCCCAGACCGAGGGAGATTGACCGTCATCTTGAACTTCTTCCATTTTCTAATAATTGCACCAACAGTTGTTGCCTTCTCACCAAGCTGCTTGCCTATTGTCCTGTAGCCCATCCCAGCCTTGTGCAGGTCTACAATTTTATCTCTGATGTCCTTACACAGCTCTCTGGTCTTGGCCATTGTGGAGAGGTTGGAGTCTGTTTGATTGAGTGTGTGGACAGGTGTCTTTTATACAGGTAACGAGTTCAAACAGGTGTAGTTAATACAGGTAATGAGTGGAGAACAGGAGGGCTTCTTAAAGAAAAACTAACAGGTCTGTGAGAGCCAGAATTCTTACTGGTTGTTAGGTGATCAAATACTTATGTCATGCAATAAAATGCAAATTAATTATTTAAAAATCATACAATGTGATTTTCTGGATTTTTATTTTAGATTCCGTCTCGCACAGTTGAAGTGTACCTACGATAAAAATTACAGACCTCTACATGCTTTGTAAGTAGGAAAACCTGCAAAATCGGCAGTGTATCAAATACTTGTTCTCCCCACTGTACGTCTGTCTATCATTTTAAGGTCAACCCTGTTAGGTGAACTGAACTCTTGTTTTAATATGGTACATTTCAAAAGAAACATTGAACATCTAATAGTCAAATCATATAGTGTAAAAGTAGGTGAGCTGGTTCTACTTTTTTTGGCAATTTTCTGGTGTTTTGTGGTGAAAATGAGCGTAACACATCAACCCTGTTACCCATAAATAGACAGGGTAGAAATATCTTAACAATAAAACATTTTGGGTGAAACTTGCATTCAATTGCCCCTCCCGGTTGCACACAACAAGCTTCCATTCCCAATGTCACAAGGGGATTCATGGCTGATTTAACTAGTAATTACCAGTTGGAGGGCCGTCCAAATGGATTTTTCCCAGATGTGGTAAATTCTCACTTGGTTAAAAACAAGCATAACACCACTAACCATCCACTGTAGAGATATATATAATATCACTCATTGGAATCACAAAACCTAGATCCAGGCCTACACTTTGAACTACACTTTTCCATTCTGTGGAGTACAATGTATAGTTTTTTATTAAATCGATAAAAAATAAGATAATACAAATAGATCTTTTTAATTATTTAATTCAGCTGGAGAGGCACTTACTATAGTCTTTTTATGAAGTTGAGCATTCGCTCTACAGTATATGACAGAATGTAAAAATTAGGTGATATCAAAAGTTTGCCCCCAGAAATATCTCCATTGATCAATACGTAAAGAGTAATTTAAGAAGCCAAATTAGGCACCACGTTGGCCACCCTGTAGACTAAATGTCATAGCCATGCATTGCATCATTTGAGCAAAGATGCAATGTCTGTACAAGCATCTCTGGAATACATTTTTAGGCATTACATGCATTTTAGCAAAGCGGCAAATTTATCTACATGCATTTGAAATACATCTCACTTGACATTTTTCCCCCCTAATGGACACACACACGCGCACGCACACACACACACACACGTTTATGTACACTCAATACTTTCAAATTAATTTCCTATTGTAATTAGCGGTTGGTTTGAGGATGTCTTCTGTACTAATTACACATCCTCCCAGTTTTGTGGGAGCCTGAGTATCAAGCGGCAAAACATGGGAGATACAGCCGCCAGGGTGTTACATGCTTGTTGCCATGACAACAGTAGAACGTTTCTCAGCACTGGCAGACACACACACACACACACACACACACACACACACACCATTACAGTGGAATCTGCCTTGCTTGGAGATTCCGCTCTGCGGTGCAGTTCAATAAATTTAGAAGCAGGCAAATACACTCAAAGACACAGACAGGACAGAGGGGGATTCAATAGGAGAGCAACTGAAAAGGGATATACGCTCCAATCCTCATTCATTCTGATGGTGTGTGCATATTGACTGTCTTCTCTTCCTATTTTTCATTGTCTTTGTCTGCATGAAGGAAGGATGAAGCATGCTGCATGCTACTGCTATATTCTGACCACTATAATAATTCAGCAGTGCCTGTGTGTATAGCCTTCTGTGCTGTATATATGAGACATGTATGTTTTTTTTTTTTTCTTTCATCAGTAGGCTGGCACTTGAGGCTACTGCTTTTTTAAGATTAGGGTGAGCGCTGTCATCATAATGGTAATTCATAGCTGTGTAGCCATGGTGAAGTCAATTCCCCTCTCTCCCTCTGCCACTGCTGAATGCATTAGTGTAATGAGATGTCTGCAGCCAGCCAGCCAGACTGTGTGCTGTGCAGCAGTAGCAGCAGCAGAGAGAAACACATACAGTACGGCAGCTAGAGGCAAGATGGCTTTCACAGCCTGCTGAGGGAGTGTGCCGTGCTTAGAACCTTCTGGTATTCTGGACTCTTAACAGGGATCTAAGAAGGGAAGAGATCAGGTAACGGAAGCGCTGGTAGACAAACTGTTCCATCAGGAGGAGCTTGCTTTTATGCATGGTTGCCTTTATGTTGTCAGTTTTTTTAGAGTTCAACTCAATTTTCTGTAGCCGGCTGCATTCGTGCCCTGCAGCAGAATGTCTTGCAGGCTCTTCCGTTTATTGTTGTTGTAGTTAATGTTCTGTGACAGCGTCTTTTTCCACAGCAGCCTCAGTAGCTGGAATATGGAGGCACAATATAATAGCATGTGTATGTTTGTTATATGTAAAGAGATGATTGATTCTATGAAAGAACAACAATGTTGATTGGCGTGTGCACTAACAGGCGTTTAGATTACAAGCCATGCAGCCTTAAATTATTCTTATTTGATCTCCCTTTGTGTTTCCATCCTTCCTGTATGTCTCCCTCCAGCTCCAATGAGTGTACTTGCAGCAGCACAGAAAGCAGACAGCAACAGTGAAATGCAGTCGCCTGCAGTGTCTCCTTCCTTCCTCCCCAGCCAGCCAGGAAAGATTCCCGGCAGAAAGAGAGGGAGACCCCCACTACATCGCAAGATGGATTTTCCAACCCACTACCCCGAGTCCCTTCCTCCTCTCAAAGTGCCCAAGAAGAGGGGGAGAAAGCCTGGCTTCAAGGTCAGTGTCAGGGATGGGAGGGGAGAGGAAGAGGAGGGTATGGGATGGGGGGAAAGAGAGGGTAAGGGGAGGCGGCAGTGGGGATGCAGGATGTTTAAAAATGCATAGAAGGATGTAGCTTGACAGACCCCATTTCATTTATATTTAGTGGGAGTAATATATATTTTTTTTAAAGGCTAAACATGAGGTAGCATTTGTTTGTTTAGTCGAAAACTGGTTTAATTAGTATTCTAATTGGTCGCTGTATATGCCTAGCAAAATGTCTGCATTGTTAAAATGATTGGTAATAAGGTTATATGTTGCAATAAGAATAGGGAATATTATGATTTTTTTCTTAAGTGATTTCATTTTATTTATAGTGAACTAAAATATAAACACAACAAGATTTTACTGAGTTACAGTTCAAATGAGAAAATCAGTCAATTGAAATAAATTAGGCCCTAATCTTTGGATTTCACGACTGGGAATACAGATACGCATGCATCTGTTGGTCACAGATGCCTTAACAAAAATGGGCCTCAGGATCTCGTCACAGTATTTTTGTGAATTCAAATTGCCATCGATGAAATGCAATTGTATTTGTTGTCTGTATCTTATGCCTTCCCATATCATAACGCCACCGCCACCATGGTGCACTCTGTTCACAACGTTGACATCAGCAAACCGCTCGCCCATACAACATCATACATATGGTCTGCGGTTGTGAGGCTGGTTGGACATAGTGCCAAATTCTCTACAACGACATTGGAGGTGGCTTATGATAGAAAAATGAACATTACATTTTCTGGCAACAGCTCTGGTGGACATTCCTACAGTCAGCATGCCAATTGCACACTCCCTCAAAACTAGAGACATCTGTGGCATTGTGTTGTGTCACAAAACTGCACATTTTAGAGTGGCCTTTTATTGTCCCTAGCACAAGGTGCACCTGTGTAATGATCATGCTGTTTAATGAGCTTCTTGGTATGCCACACCTGTCAGGTGGATGGATTATCTTGGCAAAGGAGAAATGCTCACTAACAGGGATGTAAACAAATTTGTGAACACAATTTGAGAGAAACAAGCTTTTTGTGCGTATGGAACATTTCTGGGACCTTTAATTTCAGCTCATGAAACATGGGACCAACACTTTACATGTTATGTTTATATTTTTGTTTTGTGTACAAATTGCTGTGCAAATATATGAATGTGGAGATTGCTGTTAGAACCATGGTATTTTAATAATAATAATAATAATGATGATAATAATATATTCCATTTGGAAGATTATTTTATCCAAAGCAACATTTTACGTATGGGTGGCCCCAGGAATCGAACCCACAACGCTGCTGTGCAAGTAACATGCTCTAGCAACTGAGCCATACAGGATCATTTTAGTCTATTGTTGCTACCTACAACTGTAATGAAATGCCATTATTTACTAGTGATCCATTTAAACTGTGTGCAAATAACCCAATAGATACTGAGATCCAACCCTCGTGTCTCCCTGCAGCTGAAGCCCAGGATGGTGATGACTCCCCTGGCCATCTCTCCTCCCAGCAGCACCCCAGAACCAGACATGAGCTCCATCCCCCAGGACGCTGCTACCATCCCCCACTCTGCCACGCCCCAGGTGCTCACAGGTAGGCCATGCATCCCCCAGGTGCTCACAGGCAGGCCACGCCCCCAGGTGCTTACAGGTAACTCCCACTCTGCCACGCCCACACTGCCATGCTCTGCCACACCCCCATAATTTGTCCAGTGAGAAATGTTGGGTGTTATGAAAAGTTTAATTGGTAATCACATTTCAAATGTAATTTGTATCCAGTTCATTATAAGCATACTGTATGCATTAATTTAATTGTAATTGTAATTGAAAGCAACATCACCAAAATAGCCAACCTAATAACGCACACATTGTGTTCCCTGCAGTGTTTATGTACATCAACAAGCAGGCCAATCTCTCTCTCTCTCTCTCTCTCTCTCTCTCTCTCTCTCTCTCTCTCTCTCTCTCTCTCTCTCTCTCTCTCTCTCTCTCTCTCTCTCTCTCTCTCTCTCTCTCTCTCTCTTCCATGCAGTGTGTATCTACATCAACAAGCAGGCCAACATGGGTCCTAACCTGGATAGGAAGAAGCTGCAGCAACTTCCAGATCATTTTGGGCCTGACAGGCCTTCCGTGGTGCTGCAGCAGGCTGTCCAGGGGTGCATTGACAGCGCTTTCCTGCAGAAAGCTGTGTTCACTCTTCTCACACAGGGCTACGGAGGGGAGAAGATATCAGGTATAACATAAACCCACATATTGTATGTATTGTCATTGAGATTTTTATTTTATATTCATTTATTTGATTAGTAGAAATTGCCCAGAGGGAAATAACAGAAATTGGCATACACTCATTTGATCATCTAATAACCATGATGTATGCTTCCTTTCTCTTGTCCGTTCACCCTCTGAATGGGACACAAACACAAACCATGTCTCAATTGTCTTAAGGCTTAAAAATCCTTCTTTAACCTGTCTCCTCCCCTTCATCTACACTGATTGAAGTTTTAACAAGTGACATCAATAAGGGATCAAAGCTTTCACCTGGATTCACCTGGTCAGTCTGTCATGGAAAGAGCAAGTGTTCCTAATGTTTTCTACACTCAGTGTAGGGCAATACTTTTGACCAGGGCCCATAGGGCTCTGGAATAGGGTGACATTTTTTGCTTTGAGATTGTTGCTTTGAGACATGGCTGTAGAGATGTGTCACGTAGGGCAAAGTTAACTGCAACACACTTTACTGCAATAGGAAATGAACAGTGTTTCCAGGTTAATCAAGTGTTCCTTTGATTTCCAGCCACTTTTGATGGAAAGCAGCACCTTCTGAGTCTGCCTGTGGTCAACAGCATCGGCTACGTGCTACGCTTCCTCAAGAAGCTCTGTCGCAGCTTGCACTGTGAAAACCTCTTCAGCGACCAACCAATCACCCAGCATAATGCCTCCTACCAATCAGAGGGTAATGTACTGTCCTTTATTCAATTCAATTCTAAATACTTTATTTATCCTACAAGGGGCAATAACATAGGCAGGAGTGCAGATATAATGCATTGTACATTACTTCTTAGAAAACACACTCCTGTACCTTAACAAGAGCCTCTGAAAAAATGTCCCTCAGAAATATTGTGGGCTCAGTTCCCCAAATATTGTGCTATATTACTTCAGATTGCACATGGAACCACAGAATGACAATTTGTGAAATACACATAATTTGGTGTTTTACTTGTGTAATCCATTATCCAAATCCCTGTATTCCTACCCAAACAGCTGAGATCTCCATGCCAGAAGACTACCTAGAACACTCCCATGTCCCCCAGAAATATCCTAGGCTCAATTCCCCAAACATGTGCGTTTGTTGCTTCGGATTGGACAATTAAAGCACAGAACGGCATTTCAAATACATATTTCAAAGACTTAAGCTTCTATCCAAAGTGATTCAAAGTATTGCAAATGTGTTTTACTTATGTAATCTCTTTCCATTCATTTCACAGCTGAAACCTCCATGCCAGAGGAGTACCTTCTGGACCCGTCAGACAAACGCTACTCAATGGACCCAGGTGACTCCGCCTTTAGTGCCATAAGCTCATCCTACTCATCCAAACCGTCCTATGGGTTTCGCTCCTCGCAGCAATTCCCCAACGGCTCCTCCCCCTTGGGCATGTGTAGGCAGACGTCTAGTCCAAATACTTTCCTGGAAGGTAACAGGATAGGTAAGAGAGTGGAGACTAGGGTTGCAAAATTCTGTTAACTTTTCCAAAATTACCAGGTTTTCATTCCTATTCCCTTCTGATTCCGGCAATCTTCCAACCGGGATTTCTGGAAAACCTGGGGATTTTGGGAAAGTTTGTTTCTTGCTATAATCACAACGCCCTAACCAGGTAAAATAGACCAGTAGTGAAATCTTTATTCTGTACCGGTCTTACTCTTTTCTCATCCAGCGTACAATCCATCTCAGGACACCCAGGAGTCCAAGGCGCCCCCCAGTAAGGACCCTTCCACTTGGAGTGTAGAGGACGTGGTGTGGTTCATCAGAGACGCTGACCCCCAGTCCCTGGGCCCTCATGTGGATATATTCAGGAAGCATGTAGGCTACCCCTGGGCTCACTCTTAATTAATTAATCTTTTGATACCTTGCATCCTCTCTCCTCACCTTCTCAAAACTCCTTGGATGAGAAGGTCAGTGGGGAGGAACCTTCAACCTTCTCCTCCAATATAGTTAAGAAGGAGGTGAGGAGACAGGGTCTGAGGAATCGCAGAAAAATGAATTGAGATTGAGGCCTGCCCACTGGGCAAAAACTGGTTGAATAAACATTGTTTCCACATCATTTCAACAACTAAAATAAATGTGATGACATTAAATCAATGTGGAAAACTGTTTGGATCTGCAAAAAGTAATCAACGTAAGGTATAAGAAAATTAAAATGCTACCAATTTGCAACCTAAATCCAATGACATAGTGACTTTTTATTTTATTTTACGTTGAATTCACCTAAGTTGACAACTTAACCAAATGTAAATCAAAACTAGACGTTGAACTGACGTCTGTGTCCAGTGGATGGATCTGCAACAGTGATGTTTTGTGAAATACAAACCAGGGTTTCGATCACATCCATTTCAATTCAGTAACCAACCCTGATACATGTGTATGATTAGTTTACTTTACTTGTGGAGATATAACTTGACTTTCTTTTCCACAGGAGATAGACGGCAACGCGTTGTTACTTCTAAAGAGTGACATGATAATGAAGTACCTAGGACTGAAGCTGGGGCCAGCCCTGAAGCTCTGCTATCACATCGACAAACTAAAACAAAACAAGTTCTGAATCTGAACACTTTTTCACTCCATCAATCTGTGGGACCCAACTTTGTGGATGCCTCCCAAATGGCAGCTTTATATAGTACACTACTTTTGACCAGAGCACTAAGGGTCCTGGTCAAAAGTAGTACACTATATAGGAAATAGGGTGCCATTTGGGATGCTATATTTTACTGGTTCTTTTGCATTTTCAGATGTTATGTAGCTATTTAAAACAAATGTATTGTGGCAAAATACAAAGTTTTGGGATATTCTAGTTTTATGTTGAAACAACTTTTTGGTTTATACAGATGACACAATATGCAAATTCTGGAATGCATAACTAATACACTGGCAGACAATATCAGGAAAAGTAGACTATACTACTTTGAGAATAAAATTAGTTTATTCATGTACATACAGTGGGGAGAACAAGTATTTGATACACTGCCGATTTTGCAGGTTTTCCTACTTACAAAGCATGTAGAGGTCTGTAATTTTTATCATAGGTACTCTTCAACTGTGAGTGACGGAATCTAAAACAAAAATCCAGAAAATCACATTGTATGATTTTTAAGTAATTAATTTGCATTTTATTGCATGATATAAGTATTTGATACATCAGAAAAGCAGAACTTAATATGTGGTACAGAAACCTTTATTTGCAATTACAGAGATCATACGTTTCCTGTAGTTCTTGACCAGGTTTGCACACACTGCAGCAGGGATTTTGGCCCACTCCTCCATACAGACCTTCTCCAGATCCTTCAGGTTTCGGGGTGGTCGCTGGGCAATACGGACTTTCAGCTCCCTCCAAAGATTTTCTATTGGGTTCAGGTCTGGAGACTGGCTAGGCCACTCCAGGACCTTGAGATGCTTCTTACGGAGCCACTCCTTAGTTGCCCTGGCTGTGTGTTTCAGGTCGTTGTCATGCTGGAAGACCCAGCCACGATCCATCTTCAATGCTCTTACTGAGGGAAGGAGGTTGTTGGCCAAGATCTCGCGATACATGGCCCCATCCATCCTCCCCTCAATATGGTGCAGTCGTCCTGTCCCCTTTGCAGAAAAGAATCCCCAAAGAATGATGTTTCCACCTCCATGCTTCACGGTTGGGATGGTGTTCTTGGGGTTGTACTCATCCTTCTTCTTCCTCCAAACATGACGAGTGGAG
Organism: Thymallus thymallus; assembly: GCA_023634145.1. Classification (NCBI taxonomy): domain Eukaryota; kingdom Metazoa; phylum Chordata; class Actinopteri; order Salmoniformes; family Salmonidae; genus Thymallus; species Thymallus thymallus. The sequence goes on from CM042406.1 coordinate 18,888,257, forward strand.
TTTAGACAAAAAAACTCAATTTTTGTCTCATCAGACCATATGACCTTCTCCCATTCCTCCTCTGGATCATCCAGATGGTCATTGGCAAACTTCAGACGGGCCTGGACATGCGCTGGCTTGAGCAGGGGGACCTTGCGTGCACTGCAGGATTTTAATCCATGACGGCGTAGTGTGTTACTAATGGTTTTCTTTGAGACTGTGGTCCCAGCTCTCTTCAGGTCATTGACCAGGTCCTGCTGTGTAGTTCTGGGCTGATCCCTCACCTTCCTCATGATCATTGATGCCCCACGAGATGAGATCTTGCATGGTGCCCCAGACCGAGGGAGATTGACCGTCATCTTGAACTTCTTCCATTTTCTAATAATTGCACCAACAGTTGTTGCCTTCTCACCAAGCTGCTTGCCTATTGTCCTGTAGCCCATCCCAGCCTTGTGCTGGTCTACAATTTTATCCCTGATGTCCTTACACAGCTCTCTGGTCTTGGCCATTGTGGAGAGGTTGGAGTCTGTTTGATTGAGTGTGTGGACAGGTGTCTTTTATACAGGTAACGAGTTCAAACAGGTGTAGTTAATACAGGTAATGAGTGGAGAACAGGAGGGCTTCTTAAAGAAAAACGAACAGGTCTGTGAGAGCCGGAATTCTTACTGGTTGGTAGGTGATCAAATACTTATGTCATGCAATAAAATGCAAATTAATTATTTAAAAATCATACAATGTGATTTTCTGGATTTTAGAAGTGTACCTATGTAAAAATTACAGACCTCTACATGCTTTGTAAGTAGGAAAACCTGCAAAATCGGCAGTGTATCAAATACTTGTTCTCCCCACTGTATGTGGCCAAAGCATATTGCAAGTCACATTTTTGATCTGTTGAGAAGTGTGAATTATTTTCGATAAACAGTTATTTGACACACCTAAAAATTGTCCCATATTGTTTTGATTCTATACCCTCACAAAAGTGATTTGAATGCGTAATAAGGTTGAAGCTACAGATACGGTTCCACATATGGTTTTGCAAGTTCTATACACATCAATGTAAACTCATATTGTGAAGCATGTGATTAGAAACAGGAATTTAAGCCCATGTTAAACATTATTAGACTGTTTTGGTTTTTACACAAAATAGTGTTAACTAAACTCAATGCAGAAATACAAATGACTTTGCATATTGTTTTACATATTATTTTGATAAAATTGTCAAGAAAACATGTTTGTGCTCAAATGCATAACAATGAGATATTTATAGTTGAATATACCAGATTGTCAAATAATTATAATCTCCAGCCACCTCACAACTTCATTCAAACTTGATTGTGTGGGTATTTACTATATACATTTTTTTTTACTACGTTATCATTCTTGAAACAGAGTTGGAGAACATAAGGGATGACAAAATGTCTAATGACCTACAGTATTGGGTTATGAGGCTATCTGGCATTGCTTGTGTATGCCAGGTTGGCAGTATCTGTACTTTTTAGTAACCGGTGTATGTGAATGCTGCTGTATATGATTACATGTAAGCCATGCCAAGTCAAACCTAGCTGGGACAATGTCTTTTCTTTTGAAAATCATATTGGAAAGATATACTGTAAGTCAGAGAATAACCAATGTATGGATGAGTTTATTTGTACTGGTGCTAAAGAAGTTTTCAATGTATTGAATATCTCATGTTTGCTTTTGTGTTGTGAGTTTTAAATGGAAAACACTCAATGTGTGTATTTAACCTGGCTGTGTATCCTATCTAAGTATTAAATTAAGAAAATATTAAGGAAACAAGGTGTGGTTTGAGGAGCATCTTTCTTTGTGATGTCAACCAATTTACAGAATAAAATCAAGCTTGAGATTCATGGGAAAATAATAATTAAATGTTACCAAATGTGTCCACATGGTGACACAATCATATGTTAGATAGTTCTGCTTCCTCCTGAGGAAGAATTATTTATTACTGGCTATTTCAGTATATTTGAATTAGTCAAACAGTATATATAGCCTATACTTTTGGCTCATGGTATATCTTTATAACCATGTTTGCATTGGAAGTTAGGCTACATAAGCTACATGCAGAAACCGGTGCAAATGTAAAATAGCGCTACATGCCTTACTGCAGTAGGCTTTGCAGGGGCATGTATGTGGTATAATCTGACTGAATATAACTGTTAAAATGTATTTATTGAATATCCCATTATAATGCATAGCCTTTCTACAAAACAAAATAAAATCCTCCAGGTAAAAATACATATTTAATTATGCTGGATGTGCTTATTGACTGGTTCACCTTAGTCATATTTTATCCATACCTAACCAATAAATGCCATTATTTGTGCTAAAAGGGAACACGATTTATAAGTCATAGAGAGGCTTATACTTATTTTATCAACGCAAATATAAAATCAAGCAGTTCGAGCCATGCACAGAGACAACAGTCAACATAAGATCAATTTGTGATGCACACGGGTGACGCCGTATGTCTAGAGTCGCATTACCAAAGACTAGCGTGGGATCGGTCCCTATTGCCGCTGCTGCCTGCCTGCGCCTGTCTCATCTGGAATAGCACGAGAACCCGTTATTTTTCTCTCTGCGTCTTGAAGAGGCCAATTTTAGGGGATATTCCCATTTGGGCATTCTTGATAATCGGGAGTGTTTTTACTGTCTCAAAATACACGACAGTGCAGACGACTATTAGCGATAGCATCTCCCCAAAAAATTATAATAAGGTAAGAAGCATTTGTCTGCAGAATGTCGTTTTTATGTTGGCATGGCATGTATTTAAATTGTTTGAGATGATTGTCTAGAGATATACTAATTTCCATTCACGATGTATCACTGCCCTTACACACACATTTCAATGAATGAGATGTGGGGAGAGGTTTGGCGTTTTATTTGGGGGATATGCGCATCCATCATTAACATTGGCTTAAGGTTTAAAAATCTAAAAAGATTAAATTAAATTAATTAGTTATATTTCGAAAATAATATTCAAATCATGTTTTTCCGTTGGTTTATTCACATTTCACCAAAATGACCAGACGACCATGTTATTTGATTGGTTGATTGTCAATATTTGTCATTTTTAGATGGTGCGCATGGTTAAAAATGACCAGAGAAATAGAGTGGTGTGATTTCGGGCGGGTTATCACCAACACGGTTTAATTCCTACACCACTGCGTTGTTTCTATCGGAATGCACTTGCATACCCACCTCTATGTCCGAGCAGGCTTATACCATGAACTGGATATTTTCCCCACATTACGTTAGTGTTGCGCTTACATGTGATGTGGACAACTATACATTGTTATATGTGTAACGACGTTAATCTAAAGTGAAGAATATTAAGCCTTCAGACCGTAGGAGCCAAACCCATTTTCACCTTCCTCTGATCTCTTTTCTCATCTTCAAGCTAAATGTTTCTCCTCAAGGTCATTCCATCATTTGATGTTATGTAAGATCCACATCATTTCAACACAAGCCTTTTGGTTGCATCATCTAAATATATGTCATTTTTTAAATGAGAAATATCCTTTGCGCCAAATGTTGGGAATGCAACATAAATTGCGAATAGGCCAAGCCTATGTCCATATAGTGTGCCTGTCTTGTGTATTGTGTAATATGCCTGTATGGGGCATACATGGCCTCTGCAAAGAGGTCTGCACCTTTTTGGCATAGGCAGTGCACTACCACATGGTTGTTGGTTCAAGCGTGATGCTTGCTATCCATGACTCCATCACAATGTATGCCTACTGCATAGCCTACACCTAAGGCCATCGACAGCTTTTATCATATTCTGGTTGTTCCAGTTAGCATGATCTCCCACAACTGTCAATTTACAATTAGTCTTTGAGTTTATTTTATTTGTATTATGTTTTCTAGAACAAGATAATAGTTTAGCATATAGGCAACTGTATGAAGGCCCATGTATAGTTTCTACAGTCAACATATTGGCAGAACAGAGGTAAGCAGTAGCCACTGCCAATCCAGGCTGTCAGATTTGTGACTTTTTATTATTTAAGATGATGATCCACTGTGAAAGAGAGCAGCTCACCAGTTGGGTTGATTCCCTTGTTGATTCATGATCTATTCAATGGCTTTAAAGGATTAATGAATTACTGCACCTTCGATGCTCCCTCCCTCCGCCCAAAACATGCTGCCCGTCTGAGGAGAACTGCATCAACTCCTATCTAACTCCCTCACTCTTTATCGTATTATCATCTGAAGTTGCGGAAGGCATTGCGAGATCAACATGGATTCGTTTTTTTTCTGTTTTGTTTTTACAGCGACTTTGAGATTCCTTGTGTAATGAAAAGTGCTATATAAAATAAAATAAACATTATTATTATTATTATTATTACTATTATTGCCCATGCACCCTATGGGCTACACATTGCTGGCTTCATATAATTACTCTATTAAGTGATGATGACATGTTCTTATCATGAATTAATAGATTCCTTTAGAGGTTTATACTTTGACGTTAATAAACGTGAACTGCAGTTAAAAGTATGCGTCCCAAATGGCACCCTATTCCCTATATAATAAACTACCAACCAGTGCCCTATGGGCACTATACATTTGGGACGAACCCCAAATATCAGGCTACAGGTAATTTTGGAACCCAGAACCAAAACTCACGTGCGAAAGTCTGTCACAAGAGACTATAGGCTACAGGTAAAACGTAGACAGGTACGTTACATGATAGGTAATGATCGAACGCTTGATGTGACAGTCAGTCTTGCTGACTGCAGTGGTCCTGCCCAGCACTGTGTGATGTCAGGCCAGAGACTGTGGTGCCAACAGATTTAGAGAACATAAATAGAACACTGGCATCAGTCAGGGAAAGCGTAGTATTTTCTTCATAAAAAAAATTGTAATTCCTTACAAAGGGACTGTTGGAAACATTCAGGTTTGAGAGCAAACTTGTTGGTTACACTTCCTATGATAATGCACAACATACATTTTAATTTTCAGAGATGTTTTATGTTATTGAGTCTCTTTGGTTATGTGCTTATGCACCACAGGCACCATGGGAAAACAGAACAGCAAGCTGACCCCTGAGGTGATGGAGGACCTGGTGAAGAGCACAGAGTTTAACGAACACGAGCTCAAGCAATGGTACAAAGGCTTTCTCAAAGACTGCCCCAGCGGCAGACTGAACCTGGACGAATTCCAACAGCTCTATGTCAAGGTGTGTTGTGATTGGCTACATTCTCTTATTTCAGATCAGGTGTGATACATCTGCTTCACATGCTGGAGACATTATTTATAAGGTGTTATAACTTCTAGCTAGGGAAATGATTGATATCAGGATTATATAATGTGATTATAAGAAACCTTAGAACAGAGTGGAATCAGGGTTTGATTTCTCTCTTCGTATTCGAACTGCACTGTTGTTCATTATGTTTTCTAACTGATCAGAATGCTTGAACAGTTGTCACTCTGAGCTATGTATTATGGAATCCTTGTAAATGGTTCAAAGGAAGCCAGTAGAGGTGCGTGGGTAAAATCACTGGGGGAAGCCAAGCCAAGAAGAAAATGCCATATTACAACCCGTGTTGTCATAATTGCGTTGCTTGCTCTATAACCTTTTAGTTCATATGCCTTGCCCCCGTTATATATAGGCCTAAGGCCGAGACACAGTGTCAGAATAAATTCAACCACACCTTTGTTTCAACACAAAACTGGGGAGCAACATCTGTCCGGTGGAGTCCACAAAGCATATTGCATGTAACAAACCTACAGCATGGTCAGGCAAGTTAATCTTTTCAACATTTTCGGACTACTAAACAAACACCAGAGAGTTACCACAAGTCGCAAAGAAAACAGGAGCTGCCCCCACTATTTCAGCACCATTTCAACTTTAACATTTCAACATCATCAAATCATCTATACTTAGTCTAAAAGATTCCCAAGACAATTTAGTCCAATCAACGTAAGCAAAATATAATGTGGCTGTCCATGGTACTGATTTATGTGTGTGTGTGTAAGTAGAAAAAACATATTGACTCACCATCCTCCTCTCTTTCATGTTGCCAAAACGGTCTATGACTCTGTCATACAGTGAATGCTTTTAGTTTTTGTTATCTTCGGCTACCTGGCTAAAATGCTTGCTCGCTAGCCTAACTTCCTTTCATGGGCAACAATTAGCTAGTTAACATACAGAGACAGAGGGGTGCTGTTTCGCTCGCTAGGATGCTTTCTCCGGTGAGATACATTCAGCCTCTTGTGAATTGAAGGAAAATTATGAAACACAGAGAGATGAAAGCTAAAATAATTTGTGTTTTATTAGATTTTTGTTGGTAAATTTTTGGGGGAAGCCTGGCTTCCCTTGGCATTCATGAATACACAACGCTGAAGGAAGCTGTTCCTTTCACTTAAAGATCTAAGTTACAAACAACATGGAACATGTTTTTAACTGTCATGTTAGAGATGAGTAAATAGTTGGATATCACAGCTGTCTCTCAATCAATCAATCAATCAATCAATCAATCAATCAATCTCTCTCTACTTTGCAGTTCTTCCCGTATGGCGACGCCTCAAAGTTTGCACAGCACGCCTTTAGGACCTTCGACAAGAACAGCGACGGCACCATCGACTTCCGAGAGTTCATCTGTGCCCTGTCCATCACATCACGTGGCAGCTTCGAGCAGAAGCTCAACTGGGCCTTCAACATGTATGACCTGGATGGAGACGGCAAGATCACCAGGGTAGAGATGTTGGAGATCATCGAGGTAAGGAATCACATTATGGCTTGGACACAGATTAAGCCTCTGGATTCCTCCATTGAAATAGCTTTTTAGTCCATTATTAGGTTTAACCTGTGTCTGGAAACCAGGCCTATACTGTATGTTTAAAACAAATTATACTGGATTGTTACCATGACGTTTATACCATTTGTTCAAGCTATCTATCCAGTTTGAAGTAATCAGCAGTGCATGCTATTAGAATGTATACTGCAAAGACAAACATGACTAAAAGGAAGCATTGAGACAGAGGACAATACATTTTAGCTACATAATCAGGAGAATGTGTAGGACTACAGTTTTATATTGTGGGAAACATTGGTAAATAACTGCAGTAGTATTGAGATTAAACTTTGAACATGTTAACATATTAACCAAGGCTGTCTGAAAATAGGTCTTTCATTAATTATACCCCTGTTCCTTTCTGTGGTATCGCCTCACTTATCATCCCTACATGTCATCCCCTATGGCTCTCTAGGCCATATACAAAATGGTGGGCACTGTGATCATGATGAAGATGAACGAGGATGGCCTGACACCGGAGCAGAGGGTGGACAGGATCTTCAGCAAGATGGATAAGAACAACGACGACCAGATCTCATTGGATGAGTTCAAAGAGGCGGCCAAGAGCGATCCGTCCATTGTGCTCCTCTTGCAGTGTGATATGCAGAAGTGAGAAGGAGGTGCTCATCTGTATAAAACCAGACGTGTACACTCTTTGGACAGGCAGCACATGTTTTAATGTCTCATTAAGTTCTTCTTCTCTGCCATTTCCACAGGAAAAAAATTATGCTTGGACTATTTTTCAATGGACTCGCTTCTTGTGGTTGTATGCATGAGAATGTGAAATAGCTGAATAATTTTGAATATATTATATAATACCAAGTATCATGATGCATTTATATTTTACCAAACCTAACCTGCCAATGTGAATTGTGCACAAGTAATCCTACTCCATTTACCCATTCACTTTTAGGCTATGTTGTATATCAGTGAAGCGCTATACATTTAATTATTATTTTCTTGCAGTATTTAGATGATCCATGTCCACTGCTGCAGCTAGCTGCTAATGCTAATGCTTAACATACTGGTAATGAACAATAATTCCTATGATAATTGTAACTCGTCTCTATAATATCCAAACTTCTTGAGCTCTTGGAAAAATAGAGATTCTTGTTTGTTCCAAATAGGAAACTAACTGGAACTGAAGTGTAGATTCTAATCTTTGCATGCATGTGTTATGTGTTCAGACTCTATAATCTAACCTCTTAAGTTTTTGCACCCTCAAGAGCGGTATTCAAGAAGAAGCCCTCCGAAAAGCGTTTGGTATTGTTGCATGGGATGTACAGTAGTGATTCACCAGACCATTATATTATTAACCTCCTGTGGGAGCATGTTGCCCTCATTATTAATAACATAACGTATGTGTAATTAATGTGACACGAGTTCTTGAACGATAGCTTATACGAGCCCTGGTTGTAACCTCTCACACAGAGACCAGATGTATCTGAAAGTTGAGTATTGAATTTAAGTCCAGCAGTATTGAACAACTAGTGAATAAAAACCCATCAGCATTGCTGGATACATAAAGCTCCATGATAACTCCAAATTGGTTGGATTTCTCAGCCTGTACGATTGCCCACTCTATTTACAATACAAAGTAACATCTTACATATCAATATGTTTACAGTAACATAGAGCACGGCAGAAATGTATCAAATCTTGGCTTTCAAGCATGGCGTCCGGAGCTTGTGAATTTCCAAAGCCAGATTCGAAAGCCTTACGAGTTTACTGGACATACTGCATTCCTACAAATGGAACTTTTATAAAAAACTACTTTTTATTAAAGGTTTCATCTAATCTCTTAATCAATCTAAGTTTACAATGGTCTGTGAGGATGCAGAACCCTCCACGAGTTGCAAGAAGTGCTAGATAAAAACAAAGCTTCTGAAACTAAAGGTTGTAGTCCTGTTTCAAATGTACTCCTATATGGATTGCAGATATTGTGAAAATGTACTTTTCATTGAACATACTAGACCTATTTACCATTTCGAAGCTATGCAGGCATGTGCTGGCAAACATTCCACTTATTATACTAGTGGAAGATGACACCGTTTTTTCACAGTTCTGGATACAGCATAATGTAGACTTGAATGCTCATTATTGATTATTATTAGTCTTTACTATTATTTGTACAGGATGATCCAAACTCCATGGCAACAATCTTTGTCAAGTAAATGTTTATACTAAATATGAAAAATCCAATTCAAAAGATAAGTGACTGTGTATTTTGTTTATTTTGTTCTTTTTATACATGTGGCATGTGTTGCACCCAAAATTACATGGTTACATTCTTTATGTAGTACTAATGAAACTCAATAAAAACATCTATGGGCTTTTTCAAAAGGCATGGTCTAGTAAGTGTGATGGTATTCATTAACCAATCAATCAAGAATGTTATATATTTCCGTGATTGATACTCCAACATAGAAATGATGCAAGTTTGACAATTGGTTAGGTTCCAAATGTATACGTTTTGTGATGCATTATATAGTTTATTATTCACCTTTCAAGATTCTCTGATTTAACAATTTTTTCCCCATTTCTGTGTATTTTTCCCCAATGTCTGTAATTGCATTTATTACAACCAATGACAATTGGTTCAGCTAAGATCTGTTATATAATCAGTGGTGAAAGTAAGACGGTATGGTCCGGCACAGCATCCTGGCAAAATAAATAGGGGGGATACACACCGTACCGGTAAAACAATAGCCTATCACAATAATTAAAACATAATGTCAAGAAAACTGTAGGCTATTACACCACATGTATCATTACCTTATGTCAGATGCATGAAAAATGAGCGAATGGACATGAAAACTGGTAGTATAGACCAGTGTTTTCCAAACTAGGTCCTGCATTTTAAAAGTTAAATAACAAATCTTTCGCTAAACATTTTTGGTGCAAGCGCACGCACATTTAGGAGGTCCCGTACTGGGAAGAAATTAATTCTACTTTCTCCCCTGTATATCATTTTTTTGTAACAGTAAGAATTCCAACATAATAAATTCTGCTTAAAATACATACTTCAATTGACAGTAGCTTAAAGGGATACTTCAGGATTTTGGCAAGTAAGCTTTTTATCTACTTCCCCAGAGTCAGTTGCTAACTAGAGTTAGGTAGTGACGTGTACTCATGGATGCCAATCACCATTGAGCTAAACTGAGTGAGCTCAGCTGTGAACGGTCCTGGTGCACAAAAAAAAGCTACTTTGTATTTGGCTTCACACCAATCACATCACATTAGAAGCCAAACATCATTGACAGAAAACTTGAATTGTTGCATCTCATTGTGTCGTTGTCCTCGGCCTTATCCTAAATTAGTCATGGATGGAGATAGGGATTTGGATTGTAAGGGCCTGATTGAGGCCAGGTCCCTGACTCCCTCTAGGGGGAGTGGGATGGCCACAGTCAGGTCCTGACACCCAGGGTTGGGTTATTGGTGATCCCCAATTAGAGACAACTGTCGTTAGTTGTCTCTAATTGGGGATGCTATTAATGTGCACCGCACATCCACCTGCGTGTGGATCATTGCTTGTTTGCTTGCTTGTGTTAGGCACCCACGGCACGGTGGATTAGGTTTGTTGTTTTGGTTCAGTTTTATTATTAGTAATAAAACATGTTTGCACCGTCCTCTCGCTCTGCGCCTCGTTCCCTCCACACTCACAGTGACATGGATTTGTGTTTTTACCTCAAGTGAGGCTTGCGAGCAAGCATTTTAGCCAGGTAGCCTACAAACTAAAAATGTGTATGACATAGACCAGTGCTTCTCAATCATTTTACAATAACGTACCCCCTATCAAAAAAATTTCTCAGCCAAGTACCCCCTGACCGGCCCCAATCATTTGAGATAGAAATAAAAGCTATGACTACGATATAGTGATGTGCCATCATTATGAGATTCATTAAACATTGTAAATTAAGATTCATTAAACATTGCATTAATAAACAATGTATAATTACCGATCATGCAGTTTAAGTACCCCATGACTGGCCCCAAACATGTTTGATAAAAGAAACCTATATAAATAATATATATATAAATATGTGTATATATATATGATGTTTAACATTTTAGCTCAAAAACACTTGTAATAATAAACAACAAACTAAGTTGCACTTATAATTTAGTGCGAAACATGTGCTTGTGCTTCACTGAGGATCTTGGTCATCCTCGGTGGCAGGGAGGACACAGCAGTGATCAGACTTTTTTCCAGGCCCAGTCTGTTTCTATGCTTTGTTTTGATCACAGTCATTGCAGAAAATGAGGCCTCACACAAATATGTGGATCCAAAGGGCAGTAGCTTCTGCAAAGCTTTTTCTCCCAGCTCAGGGTACTCCTTTTTTACACACACCCAAATCTGCATTAGAGTGGAGTTTTCATATTTCATCCATAGGCCATAGTCAGATGACACATCCAAGAGTTTTTCCTGGTGACAGAGAGGGAGCTTGTTTCTGCTTTCTTCTGACAAAATAAATGGGTTTCTCACCCAACTGAGCTGTGGAGATTTCTCCTCCATGTCAGGAAAGTATGAGTTAAAACTCACAATCAGGTTGGCCAAATGTTCTTCTATGATGGACTTCACTGGTTCTCTCTCCACATCTTCCCTGGAGAGGAAAGCATCCACCTGAGAAAAGCAGGTGAGATCCCCCTGTACACATGCCCGTTTCCACAACTCTGCTTTTTCAGAAAACCACCCACCTTGTCATACAGGTTCAGAACGTGGGTGTCCTTGCCCTGCAGACACACATTCAGCTCATTCAATTTGCTGAATATTTGCTGCCAGATAGCACAGTTTTGCAAGCCAATCTTTATCTTCAAACAGGGTGGCATATGGAGATCTTTGCTCTGACAAAAAGGTGTGCACCTCCGCCCGTAGTTCCAACAGCCTGTTCAGTATCCTCCCTCGAGATAGCCAGCGCACTTCTGTGTGTAGCAGCAGTTGTGTGTGTTCAGCTCCCATGTCCTCACAAAGGCGGTGAAACAGTCGTGCATTGAGTGGCCTTGACTTAATAAAGTTAATCACTTTAATGCTGTCATTCAAAACGTCATGCAACACAGGACTTATATTTTTGGATGCCAGTGCTTCCCTGTGTATGACACAGTGATTCCACTGCACTTCTGGATGTTTATTTCTAATACGCGCCATGAGCCCTTTAACACGGCCTGTGATTGACGCAGCTCCGTCAGTGCAGACACTCTTGCAGTTTCTCCAGTCCAGCTCGTTTTCAATGAAGAAATTATCCACAACATTAAAAATGTTTCCCTTCTAAGCTCTTGTAGAAAAGTACATTTTCATAAATGTCATCGATATCCACATACCTCACAAAAGCAATGGCCTGTGCCTTGCCACTGACATCGGCCGACTAATCAAGCTGGAGTGAAAATGCTTCGCCAAGTTTTCCCACAACTTGTTCAACAATATCCGCTCCCATTCTTTCTATTCTGCGGGAAACGGTGTCATTAGACAAAGGCACCGTTTTTAATTTATCCACTGCATTTTTGTCCAGCATTGTCTCCGCTAATACAACAGCGGCTGGGAGTAACAGGTCCTCAGCGATTGTGAACGGCTTTTTTGCTTTAGCCACGAGCAGTGACACCGCATATGACGCCTGTAGTGCTTTGGCTAATGTTGTGGAGACTTTTCGCATTGTTTCCTGCGATGATCTAAACTCAGCAAGTTTTCTCTTGAAAAATTCTGGTGGCTTTCCAACATGACACTGATGTTTGGTGCTGAGATGTCTCTGGAGGTGCGCCGGTTTCATCGAGCTGTTAGCTAGTTTCTCCCCACAGAAAAAACACAATGCCTGGGGAGGGTTGCCGTTTGTTGCCGTGAATCCCATCAAAACATACCCCTCCTGATATTGATGATATTTTGTTGGCTCCACTTTGGCTTTCTTTTTTTCTTCATCCTCCCCGTTCTCCGCTGTAGTATTGCTACGTTTTAACCAGGATTTCATTTAAATGTCTGTTTGTTTCCAGTAAAGCAACTGGCTTCCCGCTCGGCGTGATTCAAATTCTACTTCTCTGATTTAGGTAGTTTACAATCACATTTAAAATAGAAACATTTTATATAAAAATGTGGTTTACATAAACATTTTATTAAACTTATTTTCGTATGATATTTAGTAATCATGGATGATTTTGTATATCTTTTTAATTAAATTAATAATTTAAATTAATAAAAAAAAAAAAGATCATATATTTTTTTATAAATCTCACGTACCCCCTACAGTACCGCAATGTACCGCTAGGTGTACGCGTACCCCCATTTGAGAATCACTGACATAGACCGTTTAGGCAACATGAAAGAGGATGGCACTGGCATTTCTCTACAAGTAGGGTGATTTTAACACGCACAAACAAACACACACACACACACACACCCCTACAGCATGGTAACTCTCCGTGGTTCTGAATCAATAGTTGTTTAGTAGTCCGAAAAGGTTGGAAACATTAACTTGCTTGACCATGCTGTAGGTCATGTAACTGTTTTTTACATGCAATATGTTTTGTGGATTTCACTGGACAGGTGTTGCTCTCCGGTTTTGTGATAAAACAAGGGTGTGGTTGAATTTATTCTGCCACTGTCTTCTTATTGTCTCGGCCTATATACAGTAGACACTACATGACCAAAAGTATATGGATACCTGCTCGTCGAACATCTCATCTCATTCCAAAATCATGGCCATTAATATGTAGTTGGTCTCCCCTTTGCTGCTATAACTGCCTCCACTCTTCCTCAATTGGCAGCTTCATTAAATAGTACCCGCAAAAAACACCAGTTTCAACGTCAACAGTGAAGAGGCGACTCCGGGATGCTGGCCTTCTAGGCAGAGTTGCAAAGAAAAAGAAGGCCAGCATCCCGGAGTCGCCTCTTCACTGTTGACGTTGAGACTGGTGTTTTGCGTGTACTATTTAATGAAGCTGCCAGTTGAGGACTTGTGAGGCATCTGTTTCTCAAACTAGACACTCTAATGTACTTGTCCTCTTGCTCAGTTGTGCACCGGGGCCTCCCACTCCTCTTTCTATTCTGGTTAGAGACAGTTTGCGCTGTTCTGTGAAGGGAGTAGTACACAGAGTTGTACGAGGTTTTCAGTTTCTTGGCAATTTCTCGCATGGAATAGCCTTCATTTCTCAGAACAAGACAAAAGTTTCAGAAGAAAGTTATTTGTTTCTGGCCATTTTGAGCCTGTAATCGAACCCACAACTGCTGATGCTCCAGATTCTCAACTACTCTAAAGATGGCCAGTTTTATTGCTTCTTTAATCAGCATAACAGTTTTCAGCTGTGCTAACATAATACTAAAAGGGTTTTCTAATGATCAATTAGCTTTTTAAAATGATAAACTTGGAATAGCTAACACAACGTGCCATTGGAACACAGGAGTGATGGTTGCTGATAATGGGCCTCTGTACGCCTATGTAGATATTCCATAAAAAATCAGCTACAATTGTCATTTACAACATTAACAATGTCTACACTGTATTTCTGATCAATTTGATGTTATTTTAATGGACAAAACATTTGCTATTCTTTCAAAAACAAGTACATTTCTAAGTGACCCCAAACTTTTGAACGGTAGTGTAGGTAAAGGCACAGCATGGTTAAACGGTTGCCATGTTAGTTGCTTTTTACAATATATTAAAATACAAAAACAGATAATCACAATACAAATAATCCACCCTGCACAAAACCACTTATTTGTAAGAAATTACTATGAATATTTTTCATTTTGAACAAAAAATGTACATGGACAGTAAATTACTTACTATGTTCTCTTTGCAATAAGGGCTGTGAAAGGCAAACTGGACTCTTGGGGCAAAGAGCTGGGTGACAAATGCAAATATGAAAAAACATGACAATAACTATTACAAACAACAGCAAGTATTGCATGGAGTGCATAAGGATGCAAGCAAACATAAGTTGCAGTGATCTTGTGCAGAGTGTTGATGGCAAAGTTGGCAGATATACAGAGCATCAAGGCCCTCATGATCACCCTTCCCTGCAGTTCTATTAATGACATTGCCATAATCTAATATGAGAAGAATGGTCATATGGATCAGGGTTAATTGTTAGAGGGAGAAAAGTAGGAGTTTTTTATTTATGTTTGTCTCTATATAAGCAATGCACTGGGACCAATGGATTTCGCTCATTGCCAGATGTGTGACCCAACACGATTGGCCCTGTGTGGGCCCTTATCAGCCTCAAGTAGTTATGGCCCACAGTCATATATTAAACAGTAGATGGGCTGATGTAATAGACCAACTGTACAGTTTATTTACTATTTTAGAGGCCACCCTCATGCAAATGAGTTCGGTACATCTGGACCAGACTATTCTCCAGTGCTGTGACCCTCATCAAAAAACAAGTCCAGAAAATAGGGATGACTCTACTGTCACTACAACAGCATCCCCCTTTACTGTCTATATCCCACAGCTGACTTAGTATTTACCATTGCACTGAGCTGTATTTATTAATATTCATACAGCTGTGAAAGTGTTTTTATTGCTGCCAACAAGATTTTTATGTTGCAAATTCAAATGAAACAGAACTAGTTAGTAGTATATGTTTATGCACCAGGGAAAACAAGGCTTTTCGACTTGAAATAACTTACCAGTCACACTAAAAGCTCAGTCTTTGATATTTCAACATTTTAAGGACAAAAACGCTTTTAGAACTATAAGCTACATTGAAGCTTCAGACTATATTGTTTCTGCGGGCCATTTGACAGATAGTTGTTTACATTAGCATGGAAAAGCCCTGTCTCCAGTCCGACTTGGTAAAAGTATCTGGTTCAAGCATATTGTTAAAGAATATTCATAATAGAAGAACCTTGCTTTGTTTGTTGACTATTAACATTGCCAGAGTGTTTACATGACGTGCCTGTATCATTCAGCAATAGCAACTGTTATCGCTCTGGCAGCAAACAGACTTGCTGTCTCCAGCTGACCATTTGCTTACTGACCTGGGCAAATGTGTGTCTCTGTCATCTTATCAAAGACCATGTTGTCCTTAACCACGACAGCTTTCCCAAGAGAAAAAGCATAGTCATATAGACATTCTAAATTACTCATAAACACTTCAAAGACAAAAGGATTCCCTCTAAGATACTCACACAAATGTAAGCATTTGAAAAGCATTTATTAGTGTATTTCTTATTATTACCTTGTACAAGTTGAAAGTAGTTACAGGTGAAGATGGGCATGCTATGTCATTGTTAGTTGTGTAGTTCTAACTTTTATTAAAATGTTGTAATATAGAATAATTAATCATTTATGACAAGTACCACAAATACTCAGATGTGAATGTTTACAGGTTTATTCAAGAAATTGGATATAAGAAATTATGATCTTAGAAGTACTAGTGGCCTGCTTACATGAGCACACATTTGAAATAAATATACTGCTGGTGAAGAATATGAGACCTGTTGAACCAAGCACAAAGGCCTATGGTTAATAGCAGTGGTGGTTCTAGCTTGTATGTCGCCCTGGGTGAACCCCCTCACCCCACATACATATCCAGTAATAATAAAATAATACAACTTTGCAAAAGGGAAATTATTTATTTTGTTGTTATGCAGGGATACACACATAAACACATGTGAGTGTACCCACACACACACACACACGCACGCACGCACGCACGCACGCACGCACACATGCGCACAAACACACCTGAAGAATCCTGCTGGTGAGAAAAGAAAGCGAATGGGTCTTCATCCTCATCCTCAGGCTCAGACAACATTTGTGAAGACACCTGTGTGGCTGAGTAGATGGCTCCTCATCCTGGCCAGTGCCAGAGGGTGCTCCAAAATATTTTATATACAGTATATGAGTCTGACAGCCTAAATACTTTTGTTTCACAATTAAATATATGTCATTATGCACAATTTATCAAACTTTCAGAATAGGAACCAAATGAACCATACAACCTTCGTGGCTAATTATAGACATAAGACACCCCAAAATACTCAATATATCACAAAAGATACAACATATCAGCATAATATAGACGTCTTTTAATTTAGCCTTTCCCCTTCATGAAATTTCCCCCCCGGGGGATCAATAAAGTACCTATCTATCTACTGAGCTCAGGAACTAGTCAGTACAATCACAGAAAACCTTTCTGTTGTCACCTCAATGTGTCAGGCTCTGGCCATTGAGAAACCTATTTGCTTCTCTATGTAGCCATGGTCAGGGTCTGACAGTTCTTTTCTTTCTGTTTCTGGTGGTGGTTTGTGTTGGATCCCTAATTAGAGGCAGCTGTAGTGCATCGTCTCTAATTAGGGATCCTACATAGGTTTGTATGTTCCACACAGGGGATGTAGGTCGTTGTCGTATATTTCGCAGTCACGGTGAACGTAAGTGTGCATTGTCAATACGTTATATATATAGTGTTTGTTTGTTCTGTAGTTCGTCATTTGTGTTTTATTATATATAGTATTATAAATATTACATAGTATAATAAATTACTATCCCTGCGCTGCGTCTTGGTCTGTATATGCACCCTCTCGTGACACAATGAAAGTTAACCAAATCAATAATGTGCTAGTTAGGTTGTAATTCTTTTGCTGCAGGCTACACACATTATCATGATGAAACTGTGTGAAATGATATCCAATGTTATGTAAGCTAGTTGGACAGAAAACAGAATATTGTCGCCCTATGTGTAAATAGCATAGCAAGCAACATAGCACCATAGGCTAACATAAATAAGTGTTATACTAGCCTATTTCAGCCTATTTCATTGCATGCATAATATTATACTCATAAAGCGATGACATAGCTGCATACCTTTATCTTTTGCGCATTTCTCCTCTTCTTCTTTCCTCTTTTTCCTAAACTGGGCACCTGATGGCTTAGACCTTTTCTTATCTATTTGTGTTGATTTGGCACTCGAGCATCATTACCTTACCCATCCCCCAAACTGTCAACCAAGAGTCAAGACTAAACCAATTCAACTTGGTGGTGTGCAGACTGGTTTTATATTATTCTTAATGATTTCACACAAACCAGAAAAAAATGCAACAATATGTCTGTGAAACTAAATATTCACAGTATTATGAATAAATTGTGGTTTATTTGGTAGCATTTCGTATTGTGACTGATTTTACTAATTGCATTAGTACTGTACAAAGTTAGAGGTGCACTATTTGATAGATTCCCCTGCTCCCCCTACCTCGGGATTACAGTAGGGAGACCTGAGATCGACCTACCTCCGCCCCCCTCCCAATCTCGTGCTTCTGAGTGGGAGACCTTCCCAGGCAGTAGCCTACCTAGCTCACAAACTAGAATCTGGGCGCCCACTCTGACAAGGTTAATTGACGCACAGTCCCACACGGTGACATGATATCATTGACGTGACATGCAAATGAGCAATAGTAAACCGATCGCGCAAATGTCATCATTCCAAATTTTTTGTGTGGGCGCCCCGTGCCGCCCCCGGGCAAGATGCCGCCCTGGCCGGCTGCCCATGTCGCCTATACCTAAATCCGCCAGTGGTTGATAGAGAAGAAAGAAAGGCATTTTGGAGATAAGCTTCAGGTTGAGTTCTGGATTTTGTTGCACAAATACACACAACATTCCTAAATGGACAGACAAATTACCGAAGTATCTCTGA
The DNA here is from genome assembly GCA_023634145.1 of Thymallus thymallus. Classification (NCBI taxonomy): domain Eukaryota; kingdom Metazoa; phylum Chordata; class Actinopteri; order Salmoniformes; family Salmonidae; genus Thymallus; species Thymallus thymallus. Next base: position 18,906,673 of record CM042406.1, read on the forward strand.
TCTGTAAAGAAAACGTGGCAATCCTTAGCCATTAAAGAAACACAGGGCATGTCCACACTTTTGCATACAGAACAAAGTGATCCTGCAGTTAGTGTTACAATACATTACACATTTTCTCTGCAGGGGTCTCAGACAAACTGGCCCCGATATTCAATTTATATTGTGTGGCCACATGTGAGTTATTACCCATCCTTCCTGTCAGGTTAATAGACATGAGGGTGTCTCTGGGAAGAAGGCTGGGAATATGGGAATCTCAGTTATGGATCTGGAGGCGTCTACAGCTAGAGGGCTCTCATGGTTCTTGGAGTGTAGACAAATGGTAGAAGGTGAGAGTGTGTTATGAAACGGGAGGGGGGTGGCGTGGTGCTTATAATATAATGACACCTGACTGGAGCTAGACTGAAAAGGCATCAATACCGTCCACTCAGCAGGACCTGAGAAAGCAAGAAACTGGAGGCAACATTTTATACCTGACCATAAGACATACAAGAATTATAACATTAACTCTGAATTTCAACAGTTACACAATCTTTGACCGTCCTATTGAAGCTTGAGGACTGTTAGAAAGGAGTCTAGGGACCATCGAATATCCTGCGTTGTGAGATTAGAATGTCCTGGAAGGGTTTGAGGGTACAAGTGGGTCAGACAGATAATAGTAATCACTCTCAGTACTGTCCACTGCAGCAATGTCCTCACCTACTGGGTCTCAGGCTTACAGATTTAAGTCTAATAGCGTTAGATGAAAGTAGACAAACAACAGAGTGTACGATATGAAGGCATAGTGAGTAGACAACCTAAAGCATGTTTTAGGGTGGTAGGTCACATGACCAGGGTACTATTGAAAATTAAAAACGTTTAAAAAATTAATGTAAAACCGAGTGAGATGAAAATTGACAAACTAAAGGGTGTGCAATGTGTAGGCCCACTGAGTGTACATTATGAACCTTGGTTGAGGTCAGTGGGTCACATGGCCAATGAACTATTGAAATTCGAATGAAAAAACAGTTTGTGCTTTTCAAACTTTTTCAACTAGGATTACAAAATGCGGCTCACATTTCCACATGTTTATTATCTTTGGAAAGCGAATGAATGTCCAAATCGTGAAAATAATACCTATGCAATGTTGTGCGCAATTTTTCCAACATCATGACACTTATTTGGTGGTTTGAAAGCTATTGAGGTTTGAAAGCTCGAATATCCATTGAATATCCATCCTGAAACTGTCTTTACCTCAGTCAATAAAGCGCCCCCTTTCTCGCTCTCTCTCCCCCACAGGTTTATGACCCCCCCCCATAAATACCTAAGGTCTTTCTCTCAAACCCTTCTACCAAAATGGACAGGCTTGTTACCAGAGAGAGACTTTGCAAGCATGGTTATCATAAAAAAGTTGGGAATGGAGGAATATTTCCCTTTTTCCACCAGTTGAAAGTGTCCGTAGATATTTAAAGAATATGATGTCAGATCAGTTGTTGTCTGGAACATTGGATGACAGGACGACATAAACTGTATCTTGGGAAGCCTACACATTCTAGTTATCAGATTTACATGGAATTTTTATGCAATTTATGTTTGAATATTAAATTATTTGTGAAAAGATCAAATGTAATTTCTAACCTCTGTGAATGAGACAATTTATTTCAACTTTATCAGTCAGTAGCCACGTCTAAGTGAACAGCCATTGGTTGAGAACTATGAAACACGCCCTTCTCTTCCCCATTACAAAAGCTGTTGACGGAAGTCAAGACTTTGGTTCCCGATGACGGAAGGACTGGTATCCTTACTTTAAAAATGTTGATGGTTTAATGTTCTCAGTCTCAGTCCTCTTGAATGTGAAATACATATTTCGGGTCAGCTCTTGGTCTGACTTTGGTGGGACGACCTGTCTTAGGTAGTCGGCCAGTGGTCTGGAATTTTTGTTGGACAGTGGAATGATGTACTTCGAATTGTTTGGAAATGGAATGATATACTTCAAATTGCTTGGAAATGGATTTGTAACCCCTCCCAGACTAATCGGCATCAATACTCTTTCTTCTGAGGGCCTTGGGTAGGTATGTGTTACCACACACCCATATGTTTAAGACCAAACCAGACCAATTTTCTTATCTTTATGGAAGGCTGGAGCCTCCTAAATTTCTCTCTAATGTTTTCTAACCATTTGCACTTGTTTTGGTACCTAATTCTAATTTTAGCCATTTTATGTGATGTAAAGGTAGAGGTGTCCTAACTTTTCCCCCATAAGTGTAACGAATGCCCCGCGCAGAGCGACGGGCCCTCCTCCTCTCCAGGGATCATCCTCGCCGGCGTTCTAAACCAGCGGTCGGGGGAAGATGGTAGCAACAGCCTGATGACCCACACACCTGATGACCCACACCTGTTCCACATTAGTTATCAGGGTCACTATTTAACCTTGTGTATTTTGTTTAAACCCTCGCGGGTTATTGTCTTTGTGTGTTGCCGTGTCATAATTAAATGTTCATTGTCAATCTATTCATCTCTGTTTATCTTTCGCCTCTTCACTCACTTTTACCCCTTGCAATATCACAATAAGGAAAATAAATTTTTACATTTTTACGAGGCTCTCCGCAGAGGAGAGAGAGAGGTGGCGTCGTCAGGGACTGTGCCTTTTCTGAGGAGAGAGGTGGTATGTAAGGAGGGCATGTCCCTCTCTTCCAACTGGATGCAGGAAAGGGGTAAGGGCCCGGGGGGTTCAGGTGGGCACAGTAAGTGTTTCTAAAACTGTTAATATCGCCAGTCCTTTCTGTTGCCCAGTTGTACTCTCCGGTAACTTCCCCAATCATGTGTCCATCCGGTCATCTTGGGACTTCCTTGGCTCCAGCAGCATAACCCCAACATCAGCTGGAGCGCACAAAGGATCCTGGGGTGGTCGGATAAATGTAGGAAGACCTGTATCACACCTACGGTAGGGGCAACATCGGTAGAGAGCCCTGAGAGCACCCTCACGGGGAACATTCCGCCAGAATACAAAGATCGCGGGGTGTTCTCTAGAGAGAAAGCCAAATGTCTTCCTCCCCACCGTGAGAGGGACTGCGCCATTGACCTCATGCCAGGTGGCACGCCTCCCCGTAGACGTATCTATCCACTCTCTATGGCCAAAACGGATACTATGGAGACGTATATCTGAGAGGCGCTGGAGCAGGGGCATATTCGCCATTCTACATCCCCTGCTTCAGCCAGTTTCTTCTTCGTGAAGAAGAGGGACGGGGGTTTGAGGCGGTGCATTGATTATCGAGGACTGAATGAGGTAACGACGAAGTTTCGATATCCAATGCCCCTCGTTCCTGCGGCCATAGAGCAGCTCCGGGGAGCGCGATTCTTCACCAAGCTGGACCGCCGGAGCGCATACAACCTCATACGAAAGAAATGTGCCTTCCACCAGACGGCTGTCTCTTTCCTAGGATATCGTATTGCTCCGGAGGGGGTGAAGATGGAGGAGTTAAAGGTGGAGGCAGTAGGGTCATGGCCAGTACCAAAAAACATCAAAGGACTACAAAGTTTACTCGGTTTCTCCAACTTCTACCACCGGTTCATCAAGGGCTACAGCTCCATCACCGCGCCTCTCACGTTGTTGTTGAAAGGAAATCCTCAACGCCTCGCCTGGACCCCGAGTGCCGAGAAGGCATTCCTCTACCTAAAGGGCCGATTCACCACCGCTCCGCTACTACGCCACCCAGACCCGCTCAAGCCCTTCACGGTCGAGGTCGACGCGTCGGAGGTTGGGTAGGGGCAGTCCTCTCTCAGCTATACCCCTTACGAAGCTGAGCGCTGCGGAGAGGAACTACGACGTGGGTGACCGAGAGCTACTGGCGGTGAAGTTGGCGTTGGAGGAGTGGAGACATTGGCTAGAGGGTGCTCATGAGCCGTTCACTGTCTTGACGGATCATCGGAACCTGGAGTACGTCAGGGCAGCCCCGGCGCCTTAACCCACGACAGGCCCGCTGGACCTTGTTTTTTGAGCGCTTCCGGTTCACCCTGACCTATCGCCAGGGAACGAAGAATGGCAGGGCGGACGCACTCTCTCGCATTCACGATCGGGGGGCATAAATGAGGCAGGACGTGCCCATCCTGCCTCCATCATGCGTAGTAGGACCCGTCTCCTGGGACATACAGTGGGGAGAACAAGTATTTGATACACTGCCAATTTTGCAGGTTTTCCTACTTACAAAGCATGTAAAGGTCTGTAATTTTTATCATAGGTACACTTCAACTGTGAGAGACGGAATCTAAAACAAAAATCCAGAAAATCACATTGTATGATTTTTTTATAATTAATTTGCATTTTATTGCATGACATAAGTATTTGATCACCTACCAACCAGTAAGAATTCCGGCTCTCACAGACCTGTTTGTTTTTCTTTAAGAAGCCCTCCTGTTCTCCACTCATTACCTGTATTAACTGCACCAGTTTGAACTCGTTACCTGTATAAAAGACACCTGTCCACACACTCAATCAAACAGCTGTGTAAGGACATCAGGGATAAAATTGTAGACCTGCACAAGGCTGGGATGGGCTACAGGACAATAGGCAAGCAGCTTGGTGAGAAGGCAACAACTGTTGGCGCAATTATTAGAAAATGGAAGAAGTTCAAGATGACGGTCAATCTCCCTCGGTCTGGGGCACCATGCAAGATCTCACCTCGTGGGGCATCAATGATCATGAAGAAGGTGTGGGATCAGCCCAGAACTACACGGCAGGACCTGGTCAATGACCTGAAGAGAGCTGGGACCACAGTTTCAAAGAAAATCATTAGTAACACACTACGCCGTCATGGATTAAAATCCTGCAGCGCACGCAAGGTCCCCCTGCTCAAGCCAGCGCATGTCCAGGCCCGTCTGACGTTTGCCAATGACCATCTGGATGATCCAGAGGAGGAATGGGAGAAGGTCATGTGGTCTGATGAGACAAAAATAGAGCTTTTTGGTCTAAACTCCACTCGCCGTGTTTGGAGTAAGAAGAAGGATGAGCACAACCCCAAGAGCATTGTAAGATGGGTCGTGGCTGGGTCTTCCAGCATGACAACGACCCGAAACACACAGCCAGGGCAACTAATCGTGGCTCCGTAAGAAGCATCTCAAGGTCCTGGAGTGGCCTAGCCAGTCTCCAGACCTGAACCCAATAGAAAATCTTTGGAGGGAGCTGAAAGTCCGTATTGCCCAGCGACAGCCCCGAAACCTGAAGGATCTGGATGGAGGAGTGGGCCAAAATCCCTGCTACAGTGTGTGCAAACCTGGTCAAGAACTACAGGAAACGTATGATCTCTGTAATTGCAAACAAAGGTTTCTGTACCAAATATTAAGTTCTGCTTTTCTGATGTATCAAATACTTATGTCATGCAATAAAATGCAAATTAATTACTTAAAAATCATACATTGTGATTTTCTGGATTTTTGTTTTAGATTCCGTCACTCATAGTTGAAGAGTACCTATGATAAAAATTACAGACTTCTACATGCTTTGTAAGTAGGAAAACCTGCAAATTCGGCAGTGTATCAAATACTTGTTCTCCCCACTGTAGATGCTGAAATTCTACGGGCAGGGAGACGGGATCCTACCCCAGCAACATGCCCTCCGGGAAAAACCTATGTCCCACGGAGAGTGCGGGGAAGGCTGGTAACCTGGGTACACACTACACCTGCCAACGGACACCCAGGTATCAGCCGGACCCTGGAGGTGCTCCGGAAAAAATATTGGTGGCCCGGCATGGGGAGGACTGTGCGACACTATGTACTGTCATGTGTAGTGTGCGCACAATCTAAGGTGCAGAGAACGGCTCCTATAGGAAAACTCCTTCCCCTACCAGTACCTCAGTGGCCGTGGACACACATCGCGGTAGATTTTCTTGCAGATCTACCGCCAGCAGAGGGGAAAACCACCATCGCTGTGGTAGTGGATAGATTCTCCAAGATGGTGTGATTCATTCCACTACCCGGTCTCCCCTCTGCCCTCCAGTTCGCTGGTGCTCTTCCAATTGGTCTTTCGACTGTATGGACTTCCAGAGGACATTGTGTCTGACCGAGCTCCCCAGTTTACCTCCCGTGTATGGAGAGCCTTCATGTCCAAGCTGGGGGTCGCTGTCAGTCTCACATCCGGGTACCATCCTCAGGCTAATGGGCAAGCGGAGCGCACAAACCAAGAACTGGGGAGGTTCCTCCGAGCGTATTGCATGGAACAGCCAGGTGAGTGGACCCGTTTCCTCCCCTGGGCGGAATACGCTCAGAATTCTCTGTGCCATTCCTCCACCGGTCTAACCCCTTTCCAGGTGGTACTAGGCTTTCAGCCCCGTTTGTGCCCCTGGGGAAGTGGTTCTAATGAAGTACAGACGGTGGAGGAGTGGTTTGGGAAGGCTGAGGGAGTCTGGTCCGCTGTCAACGTCCGCCTGCAGAAGGCAGTCCAACGTCAGAAAACGCAGGCGGACAGACGGCGGAGTGAGGCTCCAGTGTTCCACCCAGGGGATAAAGCCTGGCTATCCATGAGGAACCTCCAGCTACGCTTGCCATGCCACAAGCTAGAGCCCCAGTATGTGGGACCTTTCATGGTCCTTCGGAGAGTGAATGAGGTCACCTATAGGTTGGGACTAACACCACCATATAATAACATTTCCATGTCTCTCTCCTCAGACCGGTGGTTCCTGGTCCACTAGGGGGATCCGGACCTGCAGTGGCGCCTCCACCCCCAACGGAGGTAGCTGGGGGTCTGGCATATTGAATGGAGAAAGTGCTAGACTCTCGTCTACGGCAAGGTCGGGTCCAGTACCTGGTGGACTGGGCAGGTTACGGCCCTGAGGAGCGCAGCTGGGTTCGACGCCGGACATCTGCAATCCTTCACTCATGACAGAGTATCATGCACGCCGTCCGGACCGACCAGCTCCCCGCCCTCGGGGCGAGTGGCGACGTCGGGAGCCGCGCCTAGGGAGGAGGGTACTGTAACGAATGCCCAGAGAAGAGCGACGGGCCCTCCTCCTCTCCAGCGATCATCCTCGCCGGCGTTCTAAACCGTCGGTCGGGGGAAGATGGTAGCAACACCCACACCTGTTCCACATTGGTCATCAGGGTCACTATTTAACCCTGTTTCAACCCTCGCGGGTTATTGTCTTTGTGTGTTGCCGTGTCATAATTAAATGTTCATTGTCAATCTATTCATCTCTGTTTATCTTTCGCCTCTTCACTCACTTTTACCCCTCGCAATATCACAATAAGGAAAATACATTTTTGTTTATTTTAATTGCATATGTTTTTTTTGGTGTGTTATTTGTGAAATTGGGTAACCTTTATCTGTCAATAATGTTGAAGTGAAGATTACATATCCATCTGTCTAAATATGTAAAATAAAAGAGAACCTTCCAGGGGGTGTACCTCCTTTTTAACATGACTGTAGGTACATAAAGACACAAATATTAAGTCAATATGCAGTATTCTATGTAATCTGTGTCTGGGAAACCAGCCATAGAGAGTAGTATTTTGGGGGTTTAATCCTTAAGCCGGGGACCATTTAGCTACTTAGCTAAAAAATATATAAACAAAATATTTGATGAAACATTGAATTTGCCCTTACTGCTATTACCTCATAGAAAAACATTGAATAACAGCTTCATACATGGATAAAAATCAAAAATAAAGTTTTGTTCTGAAGTGTCTGTTCTATAACAAAAAAACAAAAACAGGAAACTCAATTGATTGGACATGATTTGGAAAGGCACGCACCTGTCTATATAAGGTCACACAGTTGACAGTGCATGTCAGAGCAAAAAGCAAGCCATGAGGTCTAAGGAATTGTCTGTAGAGCTCCGAGACAGGATTGTGTCAAGTCACAGATCTGGGGAAGGGTACCAAAAAATGTTGCAGCATTGAAGGTTCCCAAGAACACAGTGACCTCTATCATTCTTAAATGGATGAAGTTTGGAACCACCTAATCTCTTCCTAGAGCTGGCCGCCCGGCCAAACAGAGCAATCGGGGGAGAAGGGCCTTGGTCAGGGAGATGATCAAGAACCCGATGATTACTCTGACAGAGCTCCAGAGTTCCTCTGTGGAGATGGGAGAATCTTCCAGAAGGACAACCATCTCTGCAGCACTCCACGATCAGGCCTTTGTGGTAGAGTGGCAAAGATGAATGGAGCAAAGTACAGAGAGATCCTTGATTAACCTCAGACTAGGGCGAAGGTTTACCTCAAGAAGACTCGAGGCTGTAATTGGTGCTTCAACAAAGTACTGTGTAAAGGGTCTGAATACTTACAGTGGGGAGAACAAGTATTTGATACACTGCCGATTTTGCAGGTTTTCCTACTTAGAAAGCATGTAGAGGTCTGTAATTTTTATCATAGGTACACTTCAACTGAGAGAGACGGAATCTAAAACAAAAATCCAGAAAATCACATTGTATGATTTTTAAGTAATTAATTTGCATTTTATTGCATGACATAAGTATTTGATCACCTACCAACCAGTAAGAATTCCGGCTCTCACAGACCTGTTAGTTTTCTTTAAGAAGCCCTCCTGTTCTCCACTCATTACCTGCATTAACTGCACCTGTTTGAACTCGTTACCTGTATAAAAAGACACCTGTCCACACACTCAATCAAACAGACTCCAACCTCTCCACAATGGCCAAGACCATAGAGCTGTGTAAGGACATCAGGGATAAAATTGTAGACCTGCACAAGGCTGGGATGGGCTACAGGACAATAGGCAAGCAGCTTGGTGAGAATGCAACAACTGTTGGCGCAATTATTAGAAAATGGAAGAAGTTCAAGATGACGGTCAATCTCCCTCGGTCTAGGGCACCATGCAAGATCTCACCTCGTGGGGCATCAATGTTCATGAGGAAGGTGAGGGATCAGCCCAGAACTACACAGCAGGACCTGGTCAATGACCTGAAGAGAGCTGGGACCACAGTCTCAAAGAAAACCATTAGTAACACACTACGCCGTCATGGATTAAAATCCTGCAGCGCACGCAAGGTCCCCCTGCTCAAGCCAGCGCATGTGCAGGCCCATCTGAAGTTTGCCAATGACCATCTGGATGATCCAGAGGAGGAATGGGAGAAGGTCATGTGGTCTGATGAGACAAAAATAGAGCTTTTTGGTCTAAACTCCACTCGTCGTGTTTGGAGGAAGAAGAAGGATGAGTACAACCCCAAGAACACCATCCCAACCTTGAAGCATGGAGGTGGAAACATCATTCTTTGGGGATGCTTTTCCGCAAAGGGCACAGGACGACTGCACCGTAATGAGGGGAGGATGGATGGGGCCATGTATCGCGAGATCTTGGCCAACAACCTCCTTCCCTCAGTAAGAGCATTGAAGATGGGTCGTGGCTGGGTCTTCCAGCATGACAATGACCCGAAACACACAGCCAGGGGAACTAAGGAGTGGCTCCGTAAGAAGCATCTCAAGGTCCTGGAGTGGCCTAGCCAGTCTCCAGACCTGAACCCAATAGAAAATCTTTGGAGGGAGCTGAAAGTCCGTATTGCCCAGCGACAGCCCCGAAACCTGAAGGATCTGGAGAAGGTCTGTATGGAGGAGTGGGCCAAAATCCCTGCTGCAGTGTGTGCAAACCTGGACAAGAACTACAAGAAACGTATGATCTCTGTAATTGCAAACAAAGGTTTCTGTACCAAATATTAAGTTCTGCTTTTCTGATGTATCAAATACTTATGTCATGCAATAAAATGCAAATTAATTACTTAAAAATCATACAATGTGATTTTCTGGATTTTTGTTTTAGATTCCGTCACTCACAGTTGAAGAGTACCTATGATAAAAATTACAGACTTCTACATGCTTTGTAAGTGGGAAAACCTGCAAAATCGGCAGTGTATCAAATACTTGTTCTCCCCACTGTATATGCATTCAGACCTATCCTGGCACAGCCACCGCCATCAATAAATGAGGGATATTGGCCAAATGAGTCACATTTATGTGTCCTTAAAAACAGCCTATAACAAAAACACTATTCCTTGGGTTTCGATGTGTAGCATATGCAAAACTTTATAGCCTATTTTTTTATTGGTTTTTAGGCTACTTTCCTAAAACAATAATTATTCCAACTCATGGTTCAGTTGTTTTAGATTTGAGCGCTAAATGCATCGCATGCATAGCCTATAATAAAAAAAATGGTAGCCTATATTAAGGAAGAGAAGCTTAGGCCTAGCCCCAGAGAGATAGAGAGAGAGAGATGTTGGTGGCATGCTGCGACACCGACATACATTTCTTTATGTCAGACGGCTACTGCATTTTCTATACAGATGTACAGAGGAAGCTAATTCATTAATTTTCTATCAAATTATTTTGTATAAAGTTAAGAATTATATTGCTCGATTATAGGAGTAACTCTGGTAGGCCTGAAACATTCTTCCTCACCTCAAGTTCAACTGTCAGTCAGTTGGAGCACCAGTGCGCATTGTCTTAATATCAGAGGCCTGCAGTAGCTAAAGCTTAATAATTGCCAACCACACCAAATATTCACAAAAGTTTCAAAACTTTAGGGTAATATCAAAAGTAAGTTGTTTTGGGGGAAAATAAGAGCAGGCTATTTTATTGCAGCAAACACAGCATTAGGCTTACAGTTGTAACTTAATTTGGCCAAAGAGAGCACACAATTAAAAAGACAGATTGAATTTAATTTAGCCAATGGAAATGTCTCAACAGAATTAAATAAAACAGGTTTTGTATATTTAAATAACTGGTTTTGATTAATAAACAGGCTTATAGGGCCTCCCGAGTGGCATATCGGTCTAAGGCACTGAATCGCAGTGCTAGAGGCGTCACTACAGACTCAGGTTCGATCCCGGTCTGTATCACAACCGGCCGTGATCGGGAGTCCCATAGGGCAGTGCACAATTGGCCGAGCGTCGTCTGAGTTAGGGGAGGTTTTTGGCCGTGGGGCTTTACTTGAACCATTGTGCTGTAGCGACACCTGCAGGCTGACCTTGGTTGTCAGGTGAACAGTGTTTCCTCTGACACATTGGTGCGGCTGGCTTCTGGGTTAAGTGGGTGGGTGTTAAGAAGCACGGTCTGGCGGGTCATATTTCGGAGGACGCATGACTCGACCTTCACCTCCGGACAGTGGCATGATTTTAGATTAATATGTGCTTTATTTATGAGATTATCAGTAGGACTGTAATCGGGGGGCATACAATCTATGACTACACAAGTAATACAAGTTTAAGTTTAGGTTATTTACAATGTTAATCTCATTCTGTAGAGCAAACAGATGTGCAGAGAGAGAGAGGTTCAGAGCCAATTACAGGGTAAATAGAAAGGGACAGCGAAAGCACTGAAAATACATTTGATTATTTTGCCCGTCCTCAGTCCATGGATTTTTACTTATTTTTTCAGTACCACCCAAAACAAACCCCATCAAAGAGTAATTCCCAATATATTGCACTCCAAAGATGGCACAAACAGAAAATGGCTGACATACAGCGGGTGAAATAAGTATTGAACACGTCACCATTTTTCTCAGTAAATATATTTCCAAAGGTGCTATTGACATGAAAGTTTCACCAGATGTTGGTAACAACCCAAGTAATCCATACATACAAAGAAACCAAAACAAATAAGTTCAGAAATTAAGTTATGTGTAAAAGTATTGAACACATGAAGAAAGGGAGGTGCAAAAAGGCATGGAAAGCCAAGACAACAGCTGAAAACTATCAGTAATTAAAAAGCAATCCAGCCCCCTGTGAGTGCAAATTAATATCAGCTGGTTCAGTCCCTACTGATGGCCTACAAAAAGGTCTCATTGCCAAGGTGTCACACAAGACACATCTCATGATGGGCAAAGAGCTGTCTCAAGACCTTCGCAACCTAATTGTTGCAAAACATAATGATGGCATTGGTTATAGGCGCATTTCTAAGCTTCTGAATGTTCCAGTGAGCACTGTTGGGGCCATAATACGGAAGTGGAAAGACAATCATTTCACCATAAATTTGCCTCGACCAGGTGCTCCTCGCAAGATTTCTGACAGAGGAGTGAAAATAATAATCAGAAGAGTTGTCCAAGAGCCAAGGACCACTTGTGGAGAGCTTCAAAAAGACCTGCAATTAGCAGGTACTGTTGTCTCAAAGAAAACAGTAAGTAATGCACTCCACCGCCATGGCCTGTATGCACGTTGGCATGTTGAAGCTCGTTTAAAGTTTGCTGCACAACATTTGGAAAAGCCAGTGAAATACTGGGAGAATATAGTGTGGTCAGATGAGAGCAAAATTGAACTGTTTGGATGTCATAATACACACCATGTTTGGAGGAGAAATGGCACTGCACATCACCCTAAAAACACCATACCAACAGTGAAGTTTGGAGATGGGAACATCATGGTGTGGGGCTGCTTTTCAGCAAATGGTACTGGCAAACTTCACATAATTGAAGGAAGGATGAATGGGCAAATTTACCGAGACATTCTTGACAAAGATCTGCTGCCATCTACCAGGATGATGAAGATGAAATGAGGGTGGACATTTCAGCAAGACAATGATCCCAAACACACAGCCAAGGAAACTCTCAATTGGTTTCAAATAAAGAAAATAAAGCTGCTAGAATGGCCCAGCCAATCACCTGACTTAAATCCCATTGAAAATCTATGGAAAGAACTGAAGATCAAGATTCATAGAAGAGGCCCACGGAACCTGGGGCGAAAATCACACCACAGCAAAGCATGCGACTAGTTTCTCCATACAGGAGGCGTCTTGAAGCTGTCATTACCAACAAAGGCTTTTGTACAAAGTATTAAATAAATATCAGTAAGTGTGTTCAATACTTTTCCCTGTGTCATTTCACATTATTACACATAACTTAATTTCTGAACGTATTTGTTTTGGTTTCTTTGTATGTATGGATTACTTGGGTTGTTACCAACATCTGGTGAATTTCATGTCAATAGCACCTTTGGAAATATATTTGAGAAAAATGGTGACGTGTTCAATACTTATTTCACCCGCTGTACAATGAAGTAACTCACTCCTTGTTCTGCTCAGTATGTCTTGCATTCTCAAAACCTTCAGCCAGTGATAGTGCATTTGTCAAAGGAGGCATGCAGGCCTGGGAACATGCCCATCAGAGAGTACAGGAACATGAGAGAAGCAAGACCCATAGAGAAAGTGCAGAAGCCTTTTTCTTCAGAGCCAGCAAAGCAGACATCCATACCCTTCTGAGTGAACTGATCAGCCTTGCACAACAGTGGGAAAGACTGAAACAGTCAGCATTGGAGGAGTACAACACCAGGGCCGCCGCCGCCAGAAATGAATCAGGGGAAGGCTTTGAGGATCCTGATGAAAGTGTGGAGTTGGTGAGCAGAAGTTGTTCCACAAAAACTGCCCGATATGCAGCTATCTTCTCCTGTCTCAGTACAATCTGCTCACGGATGCGTATCATCTCCACCCTGAAATTCGTGAAGAACCGCCTAAGATCTTCCCTAACTCAAGAGAATCTTGAAGTGTTCCTTTTGATGGCAACAGAGAAGGAAATTCTTATGGGACTTGACAAAGATGACATCATTGACAAGATGGCAGAGAGCAGTGAGTTACTGAGCCACCTACTGGTTAACTAGTGGTAATTACTTACTGGTTACTCTGAAGTAGCTATACCATGACTCTTCCTTAACAGGTTGACAAGGGTGAAAGAAAATGTTCCTATGAGTTAAAGCTTTTGTACAGAGGCATGTTTTTTGGACTTTCGTATTATACTTGCAGTTATGTAGCCAATGTTCAATTTCATTGACTCAGTGTATAGTTATATAGATATATTTTTGTGCTGTTTGCTTTATGGACACCAGTGAGTGAACATTGTAATCTAAACATTTTTGTAGAGTGCTTTTTTGACTTTTGTATTATAATTACTTACATTGTTGTAGCTCATGTTCAAGTTCAGCGAATGTGTGTGTGTGAAGTTTTTTGATACTTTGATATGCTTGATGCTTGAATATAAAGATAATAATTTGAACATTTGAGCTAACTCTGTATATCTCATTCTTTTTTTTAAAAGTGTATGCTAATTGTTTTGTGTGTCTAGCCTTGTACATTTGTATGTGCTATGATTGGTGTATTCTTAGTGAGTGTTTCCTCAAACACTCACTATGAATACACCAATCATAGCACATACAAATGCACATACAAATGCACCCATAACCATAGCATACCTTGAAAACTCAGTGTTCAGATAGGCTACTTGTTGGTCAGTCCCAAATGTTTGTATTTTTTAATGTGGATGACTTTCTTCCCAGATGAACATAGTAGCCAAATGTATAACTAGTTTGGTACCCGTTACATCAACAAATAGGGTTAGCCTACAAAATGAGCGGTCTGGTGGTTTGCGTGAACAGGTTGGCCTGGGATGGAGTCAAATTCTTTCAGTCCACCCCTGCCTCAGGAGCACATTGGAGAGTTGCAGTGAAGAGACAAGATCGAAATTGGGTAAAGAAATAAAATAAATGAATAAAAGGCTAACAATAATGATACAACTAATTATTATAAATAAAAGTATGTTTTAAAATTGCATCCTACCTGAATAGGGATTTGCACAGTAGCCTGTATTTGGCTGCGGTTTCTTCTCATCTTAGATCACTACAATATTAAAATATATATTACATTCCCCTTGTAGGCTTTTCACTATGTCCTCTAAATTTTGTTTGACTTCAATGTCAAAGGCCTCCATCTTAGGAATCAAACGTAAAGGCAAGGCTCCTCTCTCACTCTCTCTCTCTGCAGCAGCAGGCGCATGTGGGCGCAAGGTGTGAGAGAATGGTGCTGAAGCTCAAATTCTGGGTGTAGGCTATGATAGACAGCCTATACTGGACAATTTGGCTAGCTACAATTTTAAAATAGTTTTTATATTTTTATATTTGGGGGACCAAAAGCTGGCAATTAGGTCTACTGGCTAAGGGGAACTGTGACACATTTCCCGTCATATTTGTGTTTCCCATCAGAGTTGTGTTGCAGATAAAAGTCTGTGTGTAAATATGTAGTGCACATAAAATAACGTTTTAGGTTAAATTCCCATATACCGAACAAGAAATACAAGTTAAATGGGCTTTCATTGATTTTCAACTTTAAGTCTACTGATGGTTTTGTCACAAAAAATGTTGCTTATAGGTATAGCGAATGTGCCCACTCTGGTATCGGTACGTGCGCTCTAGCCAACAGTTTTCCAATACATTGCAGGTATACCCTTCTACAGTACATGATGAGATTATTATGGACAAAAGTGCAAGATTATTTGTATTTGTCAAATTTCATCCAAGCATCGATCATCACTCACCAGATAAGACCCTCAATATTTATTGAAAGGAGCATCAACTTCATCACTGTGCACTTTCACCAGCCTGTGAAGTTCATCTTCATTTATTTAATCTGTAGCTTAATAAAAGGCATGCTTTCTCATGATTTCGTGACATTCTGTTATCCGACATGTAGGCTACTTTACTCGCATAAAAAGGTTGTATGGAAACCTGGTTAATGTCAGACCATTTTAGCCATTTTGAGGATGCAGATATTATATTTTGGATGAACGTGTGTAGGCCTACACAAGACTTTTGAAGTAGCCTAATCAGATTAGAACATTGTGACTGGTTGTGTTTATCCCACATATAAAAGGTCATACATTTATAAAGTTAAATGATAAATATTTGGCTATAGTTGTGCGAAGAATAGCCGCTCGGATTGGAGAGGAGGCAGAGCATGTTATAAGCTTTCCTGAATAACTCGGCCTGCCGGGAGCATACAGTGACTTCAGAAAGTATTCATACCCCTTGACTTTCTCCACATTTTGTTGTGTTACAGCCTGAATTTAAAATGTATTAAATTCTGATTTAATACATTTTAGACACACCTCATAATTTCAACGTTGAATTGTTTTTTTTTTTTTTATTGTTAAGTAATTAAAAATGAAAAGCTGAAATGTCTTGAACAATAAGTATTCAATCCCCTTTGTTATGGCAAGCCTAAATAACTTCAGGAGTAAAAATGTGCATAACAAGTCACATAATGAGTTACATGGACTCATTGTGTGCAAAAATAGTGTTTAACATGATTTTTGAATGACAACCTCAACTCTGTATCGCACACATACAATTATCTGTAAGGTCCCTCAGTCGAGCTGTGAATTTCAAACACAGATTCAACCACAAAGACCAGGGAGGTTTTCCAATTCCTCGCAAAGAAGGGCACCTATTGGTAGATAGGTAAAACTAAAACTAAAAATTCAAGAAGACATTGAATATACCTTTGAGCATGTTGAAGTTATTAATTACACTTTGGCTGGTGTATCAATATACCCAGTCACTACAAAGATACAGACCTCTTTCCTAACTCAGTCGACGGAGAGGAAGGAAACCGCTCAGGGATTTCACCATGAGGCCAATGGTGATTTTAAAACAGTTACAGATTTTAATGGCTGTGATAGGAGAAAACTGAGGATGGATCAACAACATTGTAGTTACTCCACAATACTAACCTAATTGACAGAATGAAAAGAAGGAAGCCTTTACCGAATAAAAAATATTCCAAAACATGCATCCTGTTTGCAACAAGGCACTAAAGTAATACTGCAAAAAATGTGGCGAAGCAATTAACATTTTGTCCTGAATACAAATTGTTATGTTCGGGGCAAATCCAATACAACACATTACTGAGTACCACTCTCCTGTCACGAGTTGGTGCATGGAGAGACCAAGACGCAGCGCAGGGATAGTAGTTCGACATTTGTTTATTAATACTATGTTTAATAAAACTTACACATGAACAAACTATACAACACAAAACGATAGACAAACGTCCCGTTACAAACCAAACACGAAATGAACGGATGTAAAAAAGGCACACTTACTTCACCGTGACTGCGACATAATACGACAACGACCCACACCAGAGTGAAATGACAGACTAACATATATAAGATCCCTAATTAGAGACAATGCGGTGCAGCTGCCTCTAATTAGGGATCCACCCAAAACCCACACAGAAACAGAAAAGAAAGACACTGTCTTAGCTACATAGAGAAGCAAATAGGCTTCTCTATGGCCAGAGCCTGACATCTCCATATTTTCAAGCAAAGTGGTGGCTGCATCATATTGTGGGTATGCTTGTAATCGTTAAGGACGGGGGAGTTTGTCAGGACAAAAAAGAAATGTAATGGAGCTAAGCACAGGAAAACTCCTTGAGGAAAACCTGGTTCAATCTGCTTTCCACCAGATACTGGGAGATAAATTCACCTTTCAGCAGGACAATAGCCTAAAACACAAGGCCAAATCTACACTAGAGTTGCTTACCAAGAAGACAGTGAATGTTACTGAGTGGGGGGAGTTACAGTTTTGACTTAAATCTACTTGAAAATCTATGGCAAGACCTGAAAATGGATGTCTAGCAATGATCAGCATCCAACATGACAGAGCTTGAATAATTTTGAAAATGATCATGGGCACTCTGTATATAGATTTTCTATAGATTTTCTATTGTGTTTTTGACTGTTTGTTTAATGTGTAACTCTGTGTTGTTTTTTGTCGCACTGCTTTGCTTTGTCTTGGCCAGGTCGCAGTTGCAAATGAGAACTTGTTCTCAACTGACCTACCTGGTTAAATAAAGGTGAAATAAAAAAAAATAAAAAAATGTTGTACAATCCAGGTGTGGAAAGCTCTTAGAGACTTACCCAGAAAGACTCACGGCTGTAAAGGTGATCCTACAAAGTATTGACTTGTGGGTGTGAATACTTGTGTGTAGATGGATAAAAAAAATACTTATATTTTCCCTAAACAAGATCAATAGGGAAACTTTTTGAGCTGTGTGTGTTATGTCTTCACTGTTCTTTCATGTGAAATGATGCACCTGGCCTCTACGCTGCCTATCAGCTATTATTTGTTCTTGTGGATTTATTTTACAATTGATGCAGATTTGAATGCTTTTATGTGTGGTATGATTGCTAGTTAGCCAATTGCAGATCTGGACAAATGATCCACATACCACTATTGTCAATAGTGAATGGTGGATAGAGTGTAGGATAGATGTTCGACTAAAGTGCCTGGTGGTATAGTTAAGCAATAAGGCATCAGCATTCAGGGCTCGAACCACCCAGTTTAGCACACAGAAAAGAGTAGTGCATAAGGGAAGTACCAAAACACCTTGATAAAATGGAAGGTGCATGCAAGCAGATGCCTAGGATGGAAAAAATTATATATTAAAAACTACAAATAGCTAATGTAAACCAAGGGGAAAAAACACACAACCCTCCCAGAGCAAAAACAATAGTTTGACAACCTTCCCTTATTTTGGACCACCCCTCCACCAAGTATATTGAGATCTGTCCCATACAGCTGGAGTAGTAAGCTTCAGCTAATACACAGGAAGGCGCCATAATAGTACAAAGCTTGGGGGTGCAGACTGGTACATTGTAACATTCCAATCATAATTGACACAATGTTACATGTGTACATTTCGTATTCAACTGCACATGTACTCAGGTTCCTTAGGGGCTGATGTCAAAGAAATATAGTAGGCCTAAGTTACACTTTCTTTGCAAAGCATAGGATAATAACATTCAACTCGGTCTGTCACAGGTACAGACCAGCAGTCAAATTCTCTTGCCTTCTCATTCTGAATAGTCTAAACTTAAATAACCAGCAATAAATATCAGCAATGAAAAGTCAGTTTATGATGTTGAATGATGCATCATGTGTTCAAGAACAGACAAAAATAGAGTGCAAACGCTCGCAACTGACTTCCTGGCGTGGTAGACGAGTTGGAAAAGGTGTGGGAGTGTCTTAACTTCATATCAGGCTGTATGAGGTGTGATTATGAGGGGTGATTAAGGCATTACCACCGTGTGGCTGTCGCCTACCATTGAACATCTGACTGACATGATGTGATACCAAAGCCCAAATCAAACGAAACATAATTTTTTTTTACACGCGCGAACACGCTGGAATTAGAATGCACGGTAGTGAATGAGGGAGCGTCAACGTGCCAGGTGCTTCAAATTAGAAAGCGAGTGTAGTAGTAAAGCTGGTAAAGTGAGCAGATAAATTGCCAGAAAGTTTACTGTTTGTGCATTGTTACGTCTGGAGTTGTGACATGTATAGTTTAAAAGTGTCTATTTAGTGTTGATAAGTTTAGCTGTCAATGCCAATAATACATATTTGAAAACAATAACTTTATGGCTACTTTTATTGATTTTCGAGCACAGGTATATAGCATAGACAGGCTATGGCTGGGAAACACAAGGAACTCTGTTCAAGAGAGAATCATTTATGTAGAAAGAACGAGACTAGCAAAAATGTTTAGACTGCTAGGATATACAGTGGGGAGAACAAGTATTTGATAACCTGAAAAATCGGCAGTGTTTCCCACTTGCAAAGCATGTAGAAGTCTGTAATTTCTATCATAGGTACTCTTCAACTGTGAGTGACGGAATCTAAAACAAAAATCCATAAAATCACATTGTATGATTTTTAAGTAATTCATTTGCATTAGGAGTAATTAAAACATGCTAATAATGGATCTTCGAGTATGTCAAACAAGGTCTGATATACCTCTACTGGTATAACATCAAGCCCTGGTGTTTTTCCAGACTGAAAATATTTAATTGCCTCATTAGGTTCCTCTTCTGTAAATTGGCCTTCACACAGATTTTTCAGTAAATTTGTTAATTTTACATTATTATTAGGTAAGAAATCCTTACAGTTATCATCATTCAGTGGAAATGGAGGAGACTGAAAAGTAAACATATGCTTAAAATATTTAGCTTCCTCTTTCAAAATATAATTTGGTGAATCATGGATGACTCCATTTTCCATACAATTCGCTTTATTTTTCTTGAATAAGTACCTCCAATTCTTTTTGTTTTTCCTCTAACATGTTTTGTGCCTCTATAGTACAGTTTCCATTACCATCTACCTGCACTGTTATTTCCTCTATTTCCTTTATTAATCTAATCTCTTTTTAATTAAACTGCTTTGGTTTTAATGATGAGTATTTTAATGAATGGCCTCTAAAAGTACATTTGAAAGTGTCCCGTACAATAAGGGGATCTGCGCTACCTACTGTATGTTGTGCAGAAAAAAGTCAATTACGAATTATTTTGTCTTAGTTAAGAACACATTTTGGGCGGCAGGTAGCCTAGCGGTTAGAACGTTGGGCCAGTAACCGAAAGGTTGCTATTTTGAATACTCAAGGTGATAAGGTGAACAACCTGTCGATGTGTCCTTGAGCAAGGCACTTAACCCTAATTTGCTTCAGGGGCTGATCTCCTTAAGTGCTTGTGGGTGATAGTTTGTAATGTGATTTTATTTTTTCGATCCATTGAGGTACTTAAAACTGTATTATGAACTCCCACCATAATAATAGATTTGTTTGTTGCTTGTGAGCTCAATAGATTATTATATGTATTTTCAAAAACGTGTGGATCATCGTTATTTGGCCAATATAGATGAATTAGCCAGATCTGTTTTTGGTCCAATAGCATATTTAAAATAATCCATCTTCCTTGAGGATCTGTTTGCCCAGTTTGTACAATCGGAAATTTGTATTAATTAGTATAATCACCCCTTTTGAGTTTCTTTGCCCATGACAAAAATATTTTCCACCCAACCTCATCTATATTTGTAGAGTGAGTTTCCTGTAAACAATAGATATTATATTCTTTCTCTTTTAGCCAGGTAAAAATGTATCTTCTTTTTTTATGATCTGCTGAGCCATTACAATTGTAACTGGCTATACTAATTTTCTCACTTACCATAATAATACCCAAGTTTCAGTTATACTTACCACACCCAATGTTTGTAAACTTACCATTAGAAAGCACCATGATGATTAAGTGTCCAAATAGCTGTACCATAATATTTGCACTGACACCAGTTTCAACGTCAACAACTCCGGGATGCTGGCCTTCTAGGCAGAGTTGCAAAGAAAAAGCCATATCTCAAACTGTCCAATAAAAATAAAAGATTAAGATGGGCAAAAGAACACAGACACTAGACAGAGGAAGAAATTGCTTTTTCTTTGCAACTCTGCCTAGAAGGCCAGCATACCGGAGTCGCCTCTTCGCTGTTGACGTTGAGATTGGTGTTTTGCGGGTACCATTTAATGAAGCTGCCAGTTGAGGACTCGTCTGTTTCTCAAACTAGACACTCTAATGTACTTGTCCTCTTGCTCAGTTGTGCACCGGGGCCTCCCACTCCTCTTTCTATTCTGGTTAGAGCCAGTTTGCACTGTTCTGTGAAGGGAATAGCGTTGTGCGAGATCTCCAGTTTCTTGGCAATTTCTCGCATGGAATAACCTTAATTTCTCAGAACAAGAATAGACTGACGAGTTTCAGAAGAAAGTTATTTGTTTCTGGACATTTTGAGCCTGTAATCGAACCCACAAATGCTGATGCTCCAGACACTCAACCAGTCTAAAGAAGGCCAGTTTTATTGCTTCTTTAAATCAGCACAACAGTTTTCAGCTGTGCTAACATAATTGCAAAAGGGTTTTCTAATGATCAATTAGCCTTTTAAAATGATAAACTTGGATTAGCAACACAACACATGCCATTGGAACACAGGAGTGATGGTTGCTGATAATGGGCCTCTGTACGGCTATATACTGTAGATATTCCATTTAAAATCAGCCGTTTCTAGCTACAATAGTCATTTACAACATTAACAATGTCTACACTGTATTTCTGATCAATTTGATGTTATTTTAATGGACAGAAAAATTGCTTTTCTTTCAAAAACAAGGACATTTCTAAGTGACCCCAAACTTTGTGACCCCAATTTCATCATATCCAATTGGTAGTTATAGTCTTGTCCCATCGCTGCAATTCCTGTACTGACTCAGGAGAGGTGAAGGTCGAGAGCAGTGCGTCCTCCGAAACACAACCCCTCCAAGCCGCACTGTGTCACGATCGGGTGTGTTCAGAGACCAAGGCGAAGCGTAGTGATAGTTCGACATCGTTTATTCACAATAAACTATATTTCAGTCGGCACTATCCAAAAGAAACAAACATATAATATGAATGACAGCGAACACACTTACTTGATAGATGACTTCAAGACAATGACCCACACACAGGTGGATGTGCAGGGTGCCTAAATACAATCCCCAATCAGAGACAACCCTGTACAGCTGTCTCTGATTGAGGATTATGACCTCCCCTAGTTAGGGTGTGAGGGCTCGACTGTGGTTCTACCATTCCCCTTATTGGGAGTAAGGTCTAACCACAGCCAAACCCTCACAGTACCCCCCCCCCCTAAGGTGCGGACTCCCGAACGCAAAATAATCCCCTCTCAAAAAAATTATAAACTATACTAGGGGAAAAGGGCGGAGTACTGGGGCGGTTGCTGGTGGAGGCTCCGGACCCGGCCTCGGACGTGACGTAGGCAGTGACGGCTGCTCCCTTCCTACCTCAGCGTTGCACGCCCGGTCCGGTCCGGTCCGGCCCCCAGCGTGGTGATTTCCCCCTCAGTACCAAGTCCCCCGCAGCACCAAGTCCTGTCTGGACCCAACAGTCCAATCCCTGTACCTTTTGCAGAATATCAGTCTGTCCCTGATGTTTTTCCTGGAGAGAAGTGGCTTCTTTGCTGCCCTTGTTGACACCTTCACCTCACTGTGCGTGCAGATGCACTCACACCTGCCTGCTGCCATTCCTGAGCAAGCTCTGCACTGGTGGTGCCCCAATCCCGCAGCTGAATCAACTTTAGGAGACGGTCCTGGCTCTTGCTGGACTTTCTTGGGCGCCCTGACGCCTTCTTCACAACAATTGAACGTCTCTCCTTGAAGTTCTTGATGATCCGATAAATGGTTGATTTAGGTGCAATCTTACCAGCAGCAATATCCTTGCCTGTGAAGCCCTTTTTGTGCAAAGCAATGATGATGACACGTGTTTCCTTGCAGGTAACCACGGTTGACAGAGGAAGAACAATGATTTCAAGCACCACCCTCCTTTTAAAACTTCCAGTCTGTTATTCTGACTCAATCAACATGACAGAGTGATCTCCAGCCTTGTCCTCGTCAACACTCTCACCTGTGTTAACGAGACAATCACTGACATGATGGCAGCTGGTCCTTTTGTGGCAGGGCTGAAATGCAGTGGAAATGTTTTTAAGTTCATTTTCATGGCAAAGAGGGTCTTTGCAATTAATTGCAATTCATCTGATCACTCTTCATGACATTCTGGAGTATATGCAAATTGCCTTCATCAACACTAAGGCAGCAAACTTTGTGGAGACCAATACTTGTGTCATTCTCAAAACTTTTGACCACTACTGTACACTGAAGCTACCCTTAAGAAAAATATAGTTAACTTTAAAGTTACTTTGAAAAAGTAGTTCACTACTCCAAACTACTTGGTAATAAGTTATGTCTAAATCTGAAATGTCATAGACTACAAATTGCAAGAATAGATCACTCTGGAGTCAATGTTAACAGAATGTGTAATTTGTCCTATTAAACAAAAACAAAACGTTTCAAGTGAGAATTAGAAAAAGAAAGGACATTCTTGCCTACTTCACCCATATTTTCTTTAGCAAAATAAGTAGTGTGTAGTTCCAGTAGTTAGCTACACTGCTACATGGCAACAAAAAATGAACTACTGAAAACACTTCCAAGATTTTTTATTTAGTTCAACTACTGTATCACCAAGCTACTGCAAAATGTAGTTAAATTAGTAGTTGAACTATATGTAATTCACTACTCCCCAACACTGCCTTTTCACACCACGGAGTTGAGCTGAGCCGAGCCAAGAACTAGCGTGGTTAAGCATCCACCACAGTGACTGGAACTGTGCTGGAAAGGACAACGTGAAAAGATAATATCCGAGCCAGCACAGTTTGGTTTGTTTCAGCATGATAGTGTGAAAAGGGTGTTGTTGGTTGTATTATGTACTGTAAAAAAGCTTATTGAAATTCTGAATTCTTATGTTTGTTTGTGTGGAACAGAGACTGACAGTGCCAAGATGGTGTAGTTTTGAGGATGGCCATGTACATCCTGAAGAAAGTACCAGAGACAATAGAGGTTGATCACACTGTTCCTCAGAGACATCATCATCAGTCAACATTGCAGAATCGTCCTCCTCTGACCAGGGTGACTTGCGTACTGTAGAATAGATTAAAATAGACAATATTTATTTTTCTCAGGTTGTAGCTTATTTTTTTACTTATTTTGACTCAAAACTTTGAGAGATTCTGTAGATATTTCTTTCTGTCCGTTTCTGTTCATAGTTCTTAATGACAGCCATCTTATGTGTATGACTGTATCTGTGTCTGTCCATGAATGTGTGTGAACTGTGAATGTGAGAGACGCACAGCCTCAGCCTCCACTGACCTGCTGGTGATTCTGCATCAGGAGATTGCCTCCTTTCCTTCTCCTTCATTATCAGAGGAGAGGTGCAGATGAGTGAGGTTCTGGAGGAGGTCTACCCAATTCCAATCATAGTTTTAGTCAGACATGTTCATGTTCCTCCAAGCTCAAGGCATGCTCTAAATAAACTGCAATTGATAAAACCTGGATTTGAAGTAAAATGTATTTTGTTGTTGCCTCGGTAGTACTGCTCGTATGTAAGGTTCTGGTTTCATAGATCCTGGACCTGGAATAGAGTGTGTTTCTTCAGAGCCTGGGCAGACAACATCAAGATCAACCTTAGGGGAAAAAATATAAACATGCATTAACTATGTTAACATTTACATTTACAATAAGCCTGTATTGTTGAAACTAATCAAAAACCTTTTTCAATTATTGTAATTTAATATTACTGTGAGTCTTCATTTTCATTTGAATACAGTGTTATACATTCATGGTGAATATAAATAAATATCAGTTATTAAAGTACTTATGTTATTAACCCCTAATTTTCCCTGTATATACCCTCTATGTATTCAGGATACCTATGATAAGTGGAGGAATATACTATGAACAGTCTACCTAAAACTGACCTGCAGCAGAGCCTCAAGAACAAGAAGAATACATAGTACAGTACAGAAACACCTCTGAATTAAAAGGGAAACTACACCTTCCAATTTTTGTTGTTCTACTGATGTCGTTTAAGCATTGATGTGGATGAAAAGTTTGGATTTTGAGAGTGAAAACATGAAATAAATATAGGAAAACAGAATTTTTAACACATGGCGCCTTTTCTACACCGGGCAGACCGTTTGAGACATTTTGGGAAAATTGAGAGTATACTCACTTCTCCAGGCACCACTAGTCTTGTGGAATCTGTTTGAGGTCGCATACATTTCCTAAGTCTGAATTGGACCCTAGGAGCATTTGTGTGCCCAGGCCCCATTAGTATATCGAAAGGATCCCACCCTGGTCACTAATGTAGCCAACCGATGTAAAGAGAGAGAAGTTTGTTTGGTCAAGAGACAAGAACTCTACCATCTACGACAAAAGCCTGGGCTCCTGAAGTGGACAATATAATTCTCTTCACTGCATGTTACAATAGTAAAACAATGTGTCACCTTGTCAAACTGATTCTATATTGAATTTAGTCTTCAAGATGCTCTAACAAGCATGTGTATCTGTAGTTGGTGCTCTTAAACGCTAAAATGCACTAGACTGTGTAGACCGTATAAGACTAAACCCACGAAGGAAAGACACTAGGCAAATGCATATGGGGTCACAATGTCTAATAGTGATGGCAGGGCTAGTTCAATTACAGTAGGATAGTCCTCACAGGTGAATAGCACTTATTTGATATTTGGGATAAGTACACATGAACATTTAATCCTAGTAAAAGATTCCCGGTCTTAGGTCAGTTAGGATCAGAAGTTTACATGCTACCAAATACTAATTGAGTGTATTGCCTTAATATTTAACTAAGGTCAAACGTTTCGGGTAGCCTTCCGCAAGCTTCCCACAATAAGTTGGGTGAATTTTGGTCCATTGCTCCTGACAGAACTGGTGTAACTGAATCAGGTTTCTAAGCCTCCTTGCTCGCACACGCTCTTCCAGTTCTGGCCACAAATTTTCTATAGGATTGAGGTCAGGGCTTTGTGATGGTCACTCCAATACCTTGACTTTGTTGTCCTTAAGCCATTTTCCCACAACTTTGGAAGTATGCTTGGGGTCATTGTCCATTTGGAAGACCCATTTGCGACCAAGCTTTAACTTCCTGACTGATGTCTTGAGATGTTGCTTCAATATATTCACAATTTTCCTTCCTCACGATGCCATCTATTTTATGAAGTGCACCAGTCCCTCCTGCAGCAAAGCACCCCCACAACATGATGCTGCCACCCCCGTGCTTCACGTTGGGATGGTGTTCTTCGGCTTGCAAGCATCCCCCTTTTTCCTCCAAACATGACGATGGTCATTATGGCCAAACAGTTCTATTTTTGTTTCATCAGACCAGAGGACAATTCTCCAAAAGGTACGTCCTTTGTCCCCATGTGCAGTTGCAAACAGTGGTCTGGCTTTTTTATGGCGGTTTTGGAGCAGTGGCTTCTTCCTTGCTGAGTGGCCTTTCAGGTGTCGATATATATGTCGATATATAGTTAGGTCCATAGGGCAGACAGTATATTCCTATACACTTCAGAATCCATCCGGCTGCTTCTGTCTTCTGTCACATCATCAATAAACACCAGTGATCCAGTGCCACTGGAAGCCACGCATGCCCATGCCATTACACTGCCTCCACCATGTTTTACAGATGACGTAGTATGCTTTGGATCATGAGCTGTTCCAAGCCTTCTCCATACTTTTGTCTTCCCGTCATTTTGGTACAGGTTGATCTTAGTTTCATCCGTCCAAAGAATGCTTTTCCAGAACTGGTCAGGCTTTTTTAGATGTTTTTTGGCAAAGTATAATCTGGCCTTTCTATTCTTGATGCTTATGAATGGTTTGCACCTTGTGGTGAACCCTCTGTATTTGCTCTCGTGAAGTCTTCTCTTGATTGTAGACTTTGACACTGACACACCTACCTCCTGGAGAGTCTCCTTCACTTGGCTGGATGTTGTGAATGGGTTTTTCTTTACCATGGAGAGGATCCTACGATCATCTACCACTGTTGTCTTCCGTGGACGACCAAGCCTTTTTATGTTGCTGAGCTCACCAGTGCATTCTTTTTTTCTCAGAATGTACCAAACTGTTGATTTGGCCACTCCTAATGTTCCTGCTATCTCTCGGATGGATTTGTTTTGTTTTTGAAGCCTAATTATGGCCTGTTTGACTTGCATGGAGAGCTCCTTTGAACGCATGATGAAGGTTCACAGCAATAGATTCAAAATACAAAATACTTAGAATCAACTCCAGACCTTTTACCTGCTTAATTGATAAAGAAATAACGAAGGAATAGCCCACACCTGTCCATGAAACAGCTTTTGATTCAATTGTCCAATTACTTTTGGTCCCTTGAAAAAGGGGGGGTAGCTACTCTCAAGAGCTGTAATTCCTAAACCCTTATTCCAATTTGGATGTATATAATATCCATTATATAACCATAGCTTGAATATGTTTTGGTAAAAACCTAAAAAAATCTAAAATTGTGCCTGTGTCCAAATACATATGGACCTAACTGTAGGACTCGTTTTACTGTGGATAGATACTTTTGTACCCGTTTCCTCCAGCATCTTCACAAGGTCCTTTGCTGTTGTTCTGGGATTGATTTGCACTTTTCGCACCAAAGTAAGTTCATCTCAAGACAGAACGCGTCTCCTTCCTGAGCGGTATTACGGCTGTGTGGTTCCATGGTGTTTATACTTACGTACTATTGTTTGTACAGATGAACGTGGTACCTTCAGGCATTTGGAAATTGCTCTCAAGGATGAACCAGACTTGTGGAGGTCTACAACTGTTTTTCTGAGGTCTTGGCTGATTTATTTGGATTTTCCCATGATGTTGAGCAAAGAGGCACTGAGTTTGAAGGTAGGACTTGAAATACATCCACAGGTACACCTCCAATTGACTCAAATGATGTCAATTAGCCTACCATAAGCTTCTAAAGCCATTTTCTGGAATTTTCCAAGCTGTTTAAAGGCACAGTCAACTTAAGTGTATGTAAACTTCTGACCCACTGGAATTGTGATATAGTGAATTATGAGTGAAATAATCTGTCTGTAAACAATTGTTGGAAGAATTATTGTGTCATGCACAAGGTAGATGTCCTAACCGACTTGCCAAAACTATAGTTTGTTAACATGAAATCTGTGGAGTGGTTAAAAAATGAGTTTTAATTACTTATTATGAATTATTGAGTCCTGCCTTGATGGCTGTATTAGCGATGCAATAGATTTTTGTAGTCTTAAATTATTACTTGGAATAATGATAGCTAAAGCCCCCTGTACTGGAATGACATGCTAGTAGTGATAAAGCTATGTGCTCCTGCTAGCTAGCACCAGTTATACTTGATGTAGCTAGCTAGCTACATTGCTAAGGCTGCTGCCTTCTAAGTAAAAGTTGGGAGTTATTTTACAGATTGCATTGATGGTATCACATTTGTATAACTAAACTGTCATCAGCTGTGTTTATGTACCTTAGGTACGGTGAATGTGATTGGTAGACGAGTTTTGATTGGTTTACTGTTTAGTACTTAGCATTTGCCTTTCCAGTTAGCAAACATGACGGTAAGTACTTTGAAAAAATGTGCAACAGCCAGAAAAAAGATACCTAAACTAGCAGCCATAAAAGAGACACTACTTAATTTTACTTTAAGTCAAAAACTTTAATTGTCAAGCTTTAGTAAAGGGACATTTGTCTTTGGCTTACAATTGTATCACCCTTACAAATTTGAGTTCGATATTGAAATACAATTTAAAAGTATGAACATACTTTCTATAATATTCTAAAAGAGATGTTTTGACTTTAGTTAATGCATCTTTTCTATAGGTTTTCTGACAGCTGTTCTTCAGAACAGTGCTCACGTATCAAGTTCAACCCATGGATGAGAGCTCAAACTGGAGCATTAGTTAAATGGTTTACTACTATAATAAGGGTAAGGAACCATCTAACTGATGTTATCCCTTCAACATTGTGTGTTGGCTCCACAATGAGGGTTGTAGCTATTTAAGTATATATTCCTGTCATTTCCCTGTACAGTTAATGTAACCATGCAAATATTCACTTACCTGTAAATGTAACTGTATATGTACCTGTACAGTTAATTTAACCATGCTACATTTTCACTTACCTGTTCATTTAACCAGTATGTCTATTAAGTAAACTATTATTACCCTCACTCATATCATATGCATTTTTAGCTATTTAAGTATTTCTCTGCCATCAATCTGTATAGTATAGTTAACCATGCGCCATCCGCCAATGTATAGTGTACATATTCAGCCAACCACCCATACTATGCAATGTCTTTTTATAGCTTTTTTTTTTAGCACACCAGACTTCTTGTATTTCTATACTTTTTCATACTGACGCTCTATGTATCATGTACCGTGTATCTGTCTTTTGTGTATTTTCGTTCTGGCATTTTGCACCTGCCATATGTTTTGTTGTAGCTGCTTGACAAAGAAGTTTCCCCCTGGGGATCAATAAAGTATCTATCTATCTATCTTATTATACCAATGCGTTATTATAGCATTGATGTAGCATTGTCCGCATATTTGTCTTGGACTGAATTGCAGTTTTAATTGTGAGAGCTCTGGTGATTACATAAACTTGAAACTATAATTTTTTCTGGGGATATCAATATTATTTTTTGGGTTGCTTTTTGTCCCTTTGTTGTCTTTTGTTGGCCAGATATGTGACGATGCTGCAGCTGTAACTAGTACAGATTCTAAGAGGGCAGGCTTCCTCTCTTTCTCAGGCATCTATACCAACTTCATCACAGCCGTGTCTCTACCCACCTCAGTCTCAAACTAAATGGATATTCAGGGGCACTGCCTTCCTCTGCCAACTCAATGAATGAACTAACTCAATACTAACTTTACACTAAAAACAAATAGATAAATATACTGTTCCTAGTAAAGAAAGAAATTATCAGAACACAATATCGAAAGAAAAACTATTCAGTTCCACAGATAATACAAATACATTTTCAAATGTTTTAAATTTGTATTTTTTATTTCACTAGGCAAGTCAGTTAATAACAAATTCGTATTTACAATGACAGCCTACTCATTGACAGCAGCACAGCAATATCAAAGATGTTTATAACTAACCCAATATAGAACAGAGCCTTTAGCTTCCCATGGGAGCAAATTAATCATAGTGGGCAAGGTGGGCAGAGCCAAGAACAAGCTAGTGAGATCCTATTGATGCGTTCTAGCAATTATTTGCATATTTTCGTTAGGGAATGCCTACTCTGAAGTGGATGTGTGGAATAACTCAATTCACCCTTGCACTCCTAAACACCATTCTTTAAAACTTTGGCAAAGGGTAAAAGTCTACAAAATGCAGCCCACTCTGTTACAGATGGTAACATTTGGAAACAGAAAACTGTATGGAGATCAAATGTTTGGTTGTTGAGAAAATATGCAGAATGTCGGCCAAAATCCATCTTCTCCCACTGCCGCCACTGGGCTTCCATTCATCACCATATTTGGTAATGAGTGGAAACTCAAATCGGATGCTTCGATTTTATACATCCGGTGAAATATCTGTCTCGATATCACACAAGCAGTACTCCATAGTTCTGTGTTTACGCCCCTTGATATGTATTTATTTTATACTTCGCAACAAAACAAATGTTATATTCAAATCTGATTTAATCAGAACTAGATAATATGGCGTTGGGTTTATCTTTGATTTCACAACACGTAATACTCTACGTTTCTTTGGTCTTGTCAGGCGTCATGTACAGTAGACATGTACAGTATCAGTGCCTTTTTTATCCACTTGGATTACAAAACTGAGGCTGGAGCAAAGCTTTAAAATAAGGGTCACTCCCGACAACACTTCTCTCAGAGCATCATCTCCTCAACAGAACAGGTCCTCTGTGAAATACACTCTTTCACATGAAATGGTGAGTGGACAATGTCGCTGCCCTGTGACATAACATGAGGTTATGAAGGTGTCTCTGTCCATCATACAGTTGTCTCATGTTCCACTACAGGTGTGTGGGAAGTGGGAAGAAAGCTCTGCCTCTCCTCCTCTTCTTCTGTGTAGACAGCCTGAACATTGCTTTCCTTGTGTTGTGCAGGTGGACAGTCCTGGATGACTGGCTACTCGTACAAAAAAACACTATAAAGAAACTCACCAAGATTTAACTCACCTTCAGATTAGATAATGGATAATGTTTTGTACCCTTGATACAATAGCACATGCAGTGCCTTCAGAAAGTATTCATACCCCCTGAATTCAAAATGTATTAAATATTTGTTTTTTTCTACACAAAATACCCCATAATGACAAAGTGAAAACATGTTTTTAGAAATGTTTGCTAATTTATTGAAAATGAAAGACATATCTAATTTACTTAAGTATTCACACCCCTGAGTCAATACTGTAACAACAAAATGTGGAAAAAGTCAAGGGGTGTGAATACTTTCTGAAGCTTTGTTGAAATGTCTCCACCGAGACACAAAAGGACCTGAGTGATGCTTGCCATAATGACAAAACAATATAACATTTTAACTGTAGCCAGAGTTCAATCATTGAAGAAGGTGGGTTTTCCACAATGGACTTTAAAAAAAGTTTGTGTCTGCCGTACACACTTGCTGAAAGTGCAGTGTGGAAATCTCACTGTGGAATGTTGCCGATAGAAATGTAATAAATGGAACTGACGTGATTCCTTAGACAAACATAACATATTTCTATCTGAACGTTCCATAATGTTGTGCCCTGCTGAATGCAGCCCTGTGTTGAATGCAGCCCTAGGGACGACCTGGCCCTGTCCAATAATTAATAAATACTTGTTTTTGTTGCAAAACGTTTCGTTGCTTTTCGATGTGATTTGCACTAACGAACACAATCCTGAACTGTGATGAGCCCCTGTGCTCTGTTGACTTACCCTGTGCCCCAGTGGGGTGACGCAGCACAGCTTTTGTTTGAGGTTATCTGGTACGAAGAACAGCATGTTGCCCAACAGAGGATACAGAGTGCCTGGGGTCACATTCTCCTCTTTCATTGGTCCTTAAATTAAAATCCAACCAATTAGATCAACATAATTTAGAATCATCGGTTGTAAAAATATGAGGTCTAATTTACCAGACAGAGATTAAGTGTAGTCCTTGATTAAAAGGCATGCTCAATGAAGAATCTCAATCTCCATTAAGCATTCTTTTTAGTCCAGGAGTAGGTTTAATCTGTGTCTGGAAAACAAGCCCCGAGTGCATCTACTATTGTAATTATCAAGAGCTCTCCCCTACCTGTGAGAAAACTAACGATCAACCCTGTGATCACCACAGTGAAAGAGCTGAGAGCACTGTACCACATGAAGGATAAGGAGTAGAATCTCTGCAGACCCATTGTTTGGCTAAAGAACAGTTGAAAGATACAGTTCATATAAAATCACAAAATGTATTACAAATTTGTATCTACAATGCCTTCAGACAGTATTCATACCCCTTGACTTATTCCACGTTGTTGTGTTACTATGCTTGAAAATAACGTGTTGTATTGGATTTGCCCCAAACAACCATTTTCAGGCCAAAAAGTGAATTGCTTTACCACATTTTTTACAGTATTACTTTAGTGTCTTGTTGCAAACAGGATGCATGTTTTGGAATATTTTTTATTCTGTACATGCGTCCTTCTTTTCAGTCTGTCAATTAGGTTAGTATTGTGGAGTACCTACAATGTTGTTGATCCATCAGTTTTCTCCTATCGCAGCCATTAAACTCTAACTATTTTAAAGTCACTATTGGCCTTATGGTGAAATCCCTGAGCATGTTTTTTTTCACTCCGGCAACTGATTAGGGAAGGACGCATGTATCTTTGTAGTGAATAGGTATATTGATACACCACCCAAAGTGTAATTATTAACTTCACCATGCTCAAAGGGATATTCAATGTCTGCTTTTTACATTTTTACTCATCTACCAATAGGTGCCCTTCTTGCTAAGCATGGGAAAACGTTCCTGGTCTTTGTGGTTGAATCTGTGTTTGAAATTCACTGCTTGACTGAGGGACCTTACAGATAATTGTATGTGTGGGGTACAGAGATGAGGTAGTCATTCAAAAATCATGTTAAACACTTTGTTAGCAAATTTTTACTCCTGAACTTATATAGGCTTGAAATAAAAAAGGGGTTGAATACTTGACTACAAACATTTCAGCAGTTTATATTAATTAATTTATAAATTAATTTATAAAACATTTATAAAAACATAATTCCATTTTGACATTATACGGTATTGTGCGTAGGCCAGTGACAAAAAATTCTAAATGTAATCCATTTTAAATTCAGGCTGTAACAACAAAATGTGGAAAAAGTCAAGGTAAGTGAATACTTTCTGAAGACACTGTATGAGTAAACTAAATAGAATATTTTCAGATTAGCTAATTATTAGTTGTTGTTTGCCTCTTATGATAGCTACATTTTATTTGTATAGAGCTTTTCATGATACACTCAGACGCTTACCTGGATGTACTAGTAGGCACAGCAGTACTATTGAGTGCATGTTTCCTGAGTGGTGATGTTTCCTGAGAGTTGTACAGCCGTGCAGTTGAACTGAGACACAGCAGCAGGACCACCAGAGGTACGGGTTACGATGCTCCCGATGCCCACCCAGAAGGCCATCACCAGGCCTGATCCCAACCCCGCCAGTGCACCCTGTAGAAACACAGTATGTCAATCAAATGTATTTATTAAGCCCTGACCTTTTTACATCAGCAGTTGTCACAAAGTGGTTTTACAGTAACCAGTCGTGACGCTAAGTTTGATTCCTGTAGGGATCACATTCACATACTAAAAATGTATACCCTCACTGTATACATTGAGTACTTACGGTAGAGTTAGCCCAAGGAAATAACAACCCGAGACAGAAGATGCCAAGAAGAGGACCACCAACCATTCCAAAGATTTTGAAAGCAGCCTCGAATTGAAATAAACACAAAAATATCTGAATCAGACATAATATTTTAATTTGAACTAAATACAATAAGTTATTAAAAATATGTAAAATGTTGTGCTTACTTGCAAAACAGAATCACTCATCAAGTGGGTTAGATAGGCCATAGCCAGGCAAAGCAGTCCATATGAACATGCTAGTTCAGAAACAGAAAAAGTAAATGTCACTCTTTAGTGCTGATATTATGAGTGCTGAATTGTCTTAAAAAATATGCTCTCACAGGTAAAGTGAGGAAAGCAGGATGTAGAACTTTATAAATAACTTTAACAAATATTTAAAAAGACACACTGTCAACAGTAAGCAGAGCCCCATTCAGAAACAACCCCTAGTCCCTACCCCATAGGCACTTGATCTGATCTACTGTACATGAAGTGGCTGGGTCCTAGAGGATAAGGTCATGGGGTTGTTTCTGGACAGGACCCAGGAGATCTCAACGTACCCAGTCCCTTGGAGAGCAGGGTGGCCCTGGCCTCTGTCATGGATGAGCAGTGTGGTTTGATCAGGTCCTCCAAGGTCACTGTGGCCAGGGAGTTAAAGGCTGATGAGATGGTGCTGTGGAGACAAACATGAAAATGCAGTCACAACACCAAAGCACCCTTCTGATACTGTGCTTCTGCTTGTTATGGATGTCTAGGCTGGGTTAATGTAAAGCCCTTTGTGACAACTGTTATAAAGAGGGTGTTATAAATATTGATTGATTGGGATACCTGAGAGCTGCACTAAATAAGCAAGCTATAAACAGTCCAGAAAGACCAGGTAGATCCTGCAGCATGTCCATGACAAAGTATAACACCATCTGTGGATAGAGATCACATAATGTTTGGTGTACTGTAGTTAAGAGCGTGGCACTAGCAACTGTACTGTAGGTCATTTTGAATAAAAACCATCTGCTGACTACTAAGTGGCATATTACCTAATCCCAAAACTATAATACTCTAATGATGCACTCGGAAGGACCAAAATAATAACACACACACACACACTGACCTCATTTTTTGATAAGTTGCCTATTTTGTGAAATTGGTCCTCCCCACAGTAACGTGCGAACATTACCAGCCCCATGACACAGCTCAGAGCTAGAGCTACCTGTAGAGAGGGAAACACCATGTAGCAAGACCTGCAGAAAACACAGAGGAATCACAATGCATTAAAATAGGTCAGTATCCATACCATTACCATGGTATTACCACATTATTCCATGTGTATGTAATGTGGTGTTATGTATGCAGTGTGGTACATGTAGTCTTACATGATGGCTTCCCTCTCGGTCTTGGAGCTGAGGTATCTCTGGACTTGGGCCTGGTTCACCCCGTACAGAGACAGCATCAGAAAGACCCCTCCCACCCCCAGGGTCCAGAACGTGTATATCTCCGTAGGGTCAGGATTCAGGCTGTAGAACAGACATGACAAGAGGGGGAACATAGAATTGGAATATTAGAACTGGAACATTGGAATTTGAATATTGGAATTGAAACATCGAATTTAAGATGTCCTTCAAATCAAACAGGATTGCTAGTCGTCGCTTGAATACATGAAGATAGTGACCAGTCCACTCACTCTATGCTAGAGATACGGTTTCCCTCCCAGACCTTCCTCCAGACCTCTGCTAACCCCCCAGTCTGCTGGACCCCCACCACGATGACCGCCAGCTGGCCAGCAAACATCAATATGGTCTGGAAGACATCTGTCCAGATCACTGCCTTCAGGCCTCCCTGTCAGGTACAACACAGAGGCATAGAGCCTATCATTGTATAGGCTTCAAGCTTATAAATGGCTATATCTCTAAAGATAGAGGAAAAAGGAGTCTTCGGAATGACGTCATAATGTCAACGTTAAACTAAAATATTTTCTTAAGTACATTTTATTTGTACTTTAGATTATGTAATATTTCCAGTTGATTTACCATTGTGTAATAACTTCATTACAAACTCTGAAAATGACAAAGAACAACTTACCAGAGTTGTATACAGTGTACACACGAGTCCAGTGGCCAGTACTGCTCCCCATAGATCAAAGCCAGTAACTATAGGGAAGCATGGAACAAAATTAAGCAACGTTTACTCAAACATAATGCGCATTTTGCACAATTCTAGATAACCTACTCATGGCACAAAACACAGTAACATTTCTTGAGCATAAATGGTGTGGTCCCAACACATTATTTCCTTGTTTTTTTTAATCAAGCGTCATAGACCCATAGGGACAGTTTCCCAGAAACAGATTAAGCCTAGTCCAGGACCAAAAAGCTCTTTCAACTGAGAATGTCCATTGATGCATTGAATGCTTTTTAGTCCTGGACTACGCTTAACCTGTGTCTTGGAGATGGCCATAAACCACCCATAAAGTGTTATCACTTATCACAGTCTGTAAACCCTAAAACCAAAGCCTAAGTTACTGACCTGCATTGAGTGCTAGGGCCGGAGTGTAAACACAAACACCCATATAGATGACCTTCAAGAGATAGCAGTAGTCATATCAGCGGAAAAACGTATAAATCAACAACATTTACAAGTTATCTTTTTTTTTAACTTGTTTTTGTCTTTATTATTGCATCTGGTATGTATGGACCTTACTGTCTGAAAGATGAAGGTAAGTGTTCCACAGATACGCACTGGTTTGCTAAAGCGCAGTTCCAGATACTGAAAAGAAAAAACACCATCACTAAGTGGTATACACATCAGTATATTCAGAATGTATTTATTCATTATTTATTTCACTACCAGAAACCAAAACTATATAAACTCCTTAGCAGGGTTTAAAAACTAGGACTATACATTTCAACTGGTATTAGCCTACATATTGGGGCGGCAGGTAGCCTAGCAGTTAAGAGCGTTGGACCAGTAACCGAAAGGTTGCTGGTTCAAATACCCGAGCCGACATGGTGAAAACCTGCCAATGTGTCCTTGAGCAAGGCACTTAACCCAAATTTGCTACAGGGGCTGACCCTGTAGGTAGGCCGTCATTGTAAATAAGAAATCGTTCTTAAATTATTTGCCTAGTTAAATAATGGTTAAAAAAATATATATCCATCTTAAGCTTGCAAAGAGCATAGCCTACAGTACGTACTTGGTAAGCGCTGGTAAGATGCAGCCTGTAGAACACAGGAATGAAAACATGTGCTGGAATTAACAGGCCCAAGATGTAAGCACAGCCTATGAACCAGTACTGAGTGCCATGGGTATAGATTTCTGCCGGCACGCCCACTATAGCCACTGCTGACTGAAATGTAGCGATAAGTGACAGGGATACAGGAAGGCAGCTCATGCTCCGGTCCGCTAGCAGGAACTCCTGTGTGGTGCGCTGCCGACCCCCTGACAGGGCGTAGTACAGCCCTATGCCCATGGACACCACCAGCAAGAGGGCAAATATGACATAGTCGATAGTGGTGAAGTGCATTTTTCCCAAAGCATCCATCTTGGAGCCACTGACCAGGATGTGGCTGCATGGGATGGAGGTGGAGGGGACTTCAAGTAGGACGGCTCAGCGGAGTGTCTTTGTCCACACCCATTCGTAAGGAGATCCCAATAGCCTTGCACAGATTTCAGAAATACTGGAATAAAATATGGGGGGGGGACATGTTGATTAACTTGGAATGCCGCCTTTATTGGACCTAACTACTCCCTCAAGAAAACATAACTTGGTTTGAGTATGATGAATTAGGTCTATGTTATTGTTTGTCACAATAAATCTATGACAGCACACAGTCATTTCAAGAAGCTTTCACATACTTCTCCTTCAGGCCCAGACATCCTTCTGAAAAAAGACAACTTGATGAGCAGGAGAAGTTGCCTCCACAAACTTTCAGATCCCTATCTTTATGAAGGGAAAGTCAGAAGAGATTTTCCATTACTGCCATTGCATTGCAGTTGTCAGTTTCACTGCATTTTTAAACAATTACAAAACTTTAAAACACTATTTAGAGAACAGCAAAACCAAGACATTTTCCCAGCCATTATTACCTTGACTGCCATAGGTTAATTCACCTCAGTTGATCTACAAACACATAGCCTATTAGCTATACAACTGTAATGTTATATCCCTGAAAAAGCAGGAATGATAAATGATTCACTGACACGTAGTATTTGCGAAGAAACAAATACGTAGGACATTTTCTAGAACTGTATTGTTTGCATTTGAATGTAGGCCTATAGGAAGATATGAACATCTCCACATGGCCTATTAATATAACACACAGCGGGTGAAATAAGTATTGAACACGTCACCATTTGTCTCAGTAAATATATTTCCAAAGGTGCTATTGACAAGACATTTTCACCAGATGTTGGTAACAACCCAAGTAATCCATACATACAAAGAAACCAAAACAATTAAGTTAGGAAATTAAGTTGTGTAATAATGTGAAATGACACAGGGAAAAAGTATTGAACACATGAAGAAAGGGAGCTGCAAAAAGGCATGGAAAGCCAAGACAACAGCTGAAAACTATAAGTAATTAAAAAGCAATCCAGCCCCCTGTCAGTGCAAATTAATATCAGCTGGTTCAGTCCCAACTGATGGCCTAGAAAAAGGTCTCATTGCCAAGGTGTCACACAAGACATCTCTTGATGGGTAAAAGCAAAGAGCTGTCTCAAGACATTCGCAACCTAATTGTTGCAAAACAATGATGGCATTGGTTATAGGTGCATTTCTAAGCTTCTGAATGTTCCAGTGAGCACTGTTGGGGCCATAATACGGAAGTGGAAAGAATCATTTCACCATAAATTTGCCTCGACCAGGTGCTCCTCGCAAGATTTCTGACAGAGGAGTGAAAAGAATAATCAGAAGAGTTGTCCAAGAGCCAAGGACCACTTGAGGAGAGCTTCAAAAAGACCTGCAATTAGCAGGTACTGTTGTCTCAAAGAAAACAGTAAGTAATGCACTCCACCGCCATGGCCTGTATGCACGCTCACCACGCAAGACTCCATTGCTGGAAAAAAAAGCATGTTGAAGCTTGTTTAAAGTTTGCTGCACAACATTTGGAAAAGCCAGTGAAATACTGGGAAACGAGGGTGGACATTTCAGCAAGACAATGATCCCAAACACACAGCCAAGGAAACTCTCAATTGGTTTCAAAGAAAGAAACTAAAGCTGCTAGAATGGCCCAGCCAATCACCTGACTTAAATCCCATTGAAAATCTATGGAAAGAACTGAAGATCAAGATTCATAGAAGAGGCCTACGGAACCTTCAAGATTTGAAGACTGTTTGTGTGGAAGAATGGGCCAAAATCACACCAGAGCAATGCATGTGACTAGTTTCTCCATACAAGAGGCGTCTTGAAGCTGTCATTACCAACAAAGGCTTTTGTACAAAGTATTAAATAAATATCAGTGTGTTCAATACTTTTTCCCTGTGTCATTTCACATTATTACACAACTTAATTTCTGAACTTATTTGTTTTGGTTTCTTTGTATGTATGGATTACTTGGGTTGTTACCAACATCTGGTGAAAATGTAATGTCAATAGCACCTTTAGAAATATATTTACTGAGAAATGGTGACGTGTTCAATACTTATTTCACCCGCTGTATATGCCATTTAGCAGACGCTTTTATCCAAAGTGACTTAGTCATGCATGCATATTTTACGTATGGGTGGTCCCGGGAATCAAACCCACTACCCTTGCGTTACAAGCACCATGCCCTTGAGCGATAAATTACTGTATTGTTTGCATTTTGATTGCATTTTAATGTAGGCCTATAAGGAAGATGGGCCATGTGGAGATATTCAGTGAAACTTTTTTTATATATATTAATGATAGAATTGAATGTTCCTTTTTAAAATAATGTTATTGCATACGTGTTAATTTTAGATTTTCAGATGACGATTTAGCCAAATTAAGATTTAACGTACTTTTTATTATTGTCGGTTACTCCCTCCAAAATATTTTTGGAAAATACTATATTTTCGCGGTATGAGTAGTATAAATAATCTGGCCTGGAAGACTATGGGGCATATTTATTCAAACCAAAATGAGAGACGCCAAGCTTCGTAAATTGTTCTTGGTCGCTATGCTGGAGGACAGCTGCAATAGTCGCCATCTGTTTAGACGGTACTTTCGAATGGACCGAAGCCAGTTCGACCTGCTACTGCAGAAAATTAGCGCCTCCATCACGGCCTTCGCAGACACACGGGAGTTCATCAGTCCACCCGAACAGCTCGCCATTTGTCTCCAGTAATTTGGTCGCTTTACCTACCTATACTAATCACGTTGCGGTGACTACTTTTCTGCGTCAAGTAGCGGTACGAGATTGCGTCAAAACAACGTACGCCGTAATTACTTATGTTGTAACGTGAACTAGGCTTAAGTAATACTAGCCAGAGCCCTTCAACGTTACTGCAATAGAAGTCTGTTTGCAGCTAGCCACTGGACTGGCCTACATGGGTGAAAGTAGATATAATTTATTCCCGGTATGGGAAGAATTATATAGAATCCCTACTAATTCAATAGGATCTGTGGGCCCAGTGGTAAAGATTTGTCATTTAATTTGTTAAAATATTACATTTTACTGTGGCATAAACACAACCAGTCATGATATCTTATTGTCAAACAATCACATCAAATGGCTCCTTTACTAGGCTACCTGCGTACGTAAATCCACTCGCAACATATTTCCAGCCTCCAAAAATGTCAGTGTCCTCGTCGAACCACATCGCATTTGGGAGCGTAGGCTATACCCGTTCAAAACAAATTCGAGAGTCGGTTATTGTTTGTTTTGGGATGTCGGTAGACATGGCAGGAATCGCCGGACGGTTTTAAAAATGCCTCGTCCGGCATCTCGCAAACACACTTTCAGCAGCGTCTCTTGTTGCCTACTTTTTTTTGTTGTTTCCTACGCTCCTGCTGCTGTCCCCGTTGTAAACGGAACTGCGTGAAAACAGTGCGCTACAGGCAGGGGCGAAGGACACCGTCTACCGCCGGTGTCGCCCCCTCTTACCGCTACCAGACCAGGTGGGAGGCTGGGGAGACCGCCGGTGTCGCTCCCTCTTACCGTTACCAGACCAGGTGGGAGGCTGGGGAGGCCGCACACGGTGCGATGCCTGCTTTGTACCGGACTAGCTGGTTAAATAAAGCTAGTACACAGTGTCCACACCCACCTGCCCTCGGTGTCGTTAACAGAACTGCGGGGACGTGTAGGGCATGGGAGGGCAATAACATCCAGGTGCAGACTCTTCCGGCTAAGTCACACGTCATTTCCGTTTCGCCATTTCATGTCTACAAACTCCTCTAGCTAAGGCATACGTCATTTCCTGTCTACAAACTCTGCTGGCTAAAAGTCATACTTTGTTTCGTTATTTCTTAGCTAGTTCGTGAACTTTTATAGCATTGAACCATAATCCTTGTCAGGTTTGGATCAAAGAGAGTGGTTGTATGCGTGTCTGGTAACTCTGTGGAACTTCATTAAATATCTCCAAATGGGAATCCTGTCTCCTGTTGTTCTGATCAGACATCCTGTGGTGGTTGCTACCGGTCAAACCCTAGCGCCTAAATTCCTCCATCTGTATTTTATAAGCATAGCTAAATAGTATTACTCAACCCACTCAATGTCTATAGAACCACTTCAAACAGACACGAAACAAACTTTTCCATGTTATGGCTATCTCAACTACAAATTCAGTAATGTTATTTACTATGAATATTACATTGGCGTTACTAGTATTAGCTTACTAACAGTATCTCTTGGAACACTTGTTTAGGGCGGCAGGTAGCCTAGTGGTTAGAGCGTTGGGCCAGTTACTGAAAGGTTGCTGGATAGAATCCCCAAAACCTGTTGATTGAACCCTAATTTGCTCCAGGGGCGCTGTATGGCTGTCCCTGTAGGTAGGCAGTCATTGTAAATAATAATTGGTTCTTAACTGACTTGCCTAGTTAAATAAAACAATAAAAAATTAAGCTAGACACCAAAATAACTTTGTTTCACATGTTTATAACATCCTAACTCAAAATTATTAAAAGGCCATACCAATTTTTAGTTGTACATCGACAATATTTCCATAGATTTGCCAAAATGATCACACAAAATTTCCCAAGCATTCAAAATCTTGTATTAACAAGATTTTATCTCAATGACACAAAAAAGATCAATAAAAATAAAATAAACCTAATCACTTAGGTCTTACTCTCGATTCACTCTCCTGCCCCTA
Organism: Thymallus thymallus; assembly: GCA_023634145.1. Taxonomy (NCBI): domain Eukaryota; kingdom Metazoa; phylum Chordata; class Actinopteri; order Salmoniformes; family Salmonidae; genus Thymallus; species Thymallus thymallus. The sequence goes on from CM042406.1 coordinate 18,948,758, forward strand.
AAACTGGCATTCCCTGGAGAACCCCACGCTTCCCGTTTCCCACACAGTCTTAAAAAAAAAACAATTGCACGCTCTGCAAAGTAAGATTTCAAATGGGACAGAAATTCCCTAATATATTATATAATTCCCAGATATTCAATAAAACATCTGGCCTTTCTTTTTAAAAAAATCTAAGTGATTTCTAAGTGAGATATATATATATATATATATATATAGTACCATTCAAAAGTTTGGACACCTACTTGTTTTTCTTTATTTTTAACTATTTTCTACATTGTAAAATAATAGTGAAGACATCAAAACTATGACATAACACATATGGAATCATGTAGTAACCAAAAAAGTGTTACACGAATCAAAATATATTTTAGATTCTTCAAAGTAGCCACCCTTTGCCTTGACAGCTTTGCACAATCTTGGTATTCTCTCAACCAGCTTCACCACATATGCTGAGCACTTGTTGGCTGCTTTTCCTTCACTCTGCGGTCCAACTCCTCCCAAACCATCTCAATTGAGATGAGGTTGGGTGATTGTGGAGGCCAGGTCATCTGATACAGCACTCCATTACTCTCCTTCTTGGTCAAATAGTCCTTACACAGGCTGGAAGTGTGTTGGGTCATTGTCCTGTTGAAAAACAAATGATAGTTGGACTAAGCACAAACCAGATGGGATGGCGTATCGCTGTAGAATGCTGTGGTAGCCATGCTGGTTAACAACAGCAAAGGACCTTGTGAAGATGCTGGAGGAAACAGGTACAAAAGTATCTATATTCACAGTAAAACAAGTCCTATATCGACATGACCTGAAAGTCCACTCAGCAAGAAAGAAGCCACTGCTCCAAAACCGACTACGGTTTGCAACTGCACATGGGGACAAAGATCGTACTTTTTGGAGAAATGTCCTCTGGTCTGATGAAACAAAAATATAACTGTTTGGCCATAACTGTTTGACCATTGTTATGTTTGGAGGAAAAAGGGGGAGGCGCTGGAGGCACCGGACTGGGAACTGGCGCTGGAGCACGACTGTTCCTGTCATCCCTTCTCCACCGCCAATCCCCATCCTGTGAGGGTTCCTCCGGGAACCCCCACGAGTGAGGGAACAGAAGCACATCGTCGTCGTCTTCCTCCGACTCCTCTCTGTACTCCTGCTCCCATGGCTGTAGGGGCTCCTCCTGGAACCCCCACGAGTGCAGTGGTCGCGGCTCTTCTCCTTCGATCCCTGACCACCCCCATAGCCCCCCCCCCAAAATCAGTTTGGGAGGTTTTCTGGGCTCCAGGCTGGTCCTTAGCCTTTCTGGTCTGTCTATTTTTTCCCTGATGACGGCACCGCTGCTCCGGACCCCAGCCTTCCTCCACTGAACAATAATTGGAGTTTTCCTCCTCTGTAATCTTCCCCATACCGAGGAGGATATCTCCCAATGTCAAACCCCGCTGTGTCCCAGGGTGGTGGGTCATTCTGTCACGATGCTGTGGATATAAGGGACAATAGACGGAGTGCTCGTGGAGTGACATCCTTTTTATTATATGAGTTGTTCTCACGAAGCATATGAATAAACAAGGAGAGTGAAACAAACAAACTTTTGAACAACTGCAAAGTGACTTACGGTCTAGCGCAACATGCAGACAGACACAAACAATGACCCACACAAACGTGTGGGGTTGAGCAACTTAAATAGAATCCCCAATCAGAGATAACGTATCACAGCTGTCTCCATTTGGGGATTCAACACAAAATGAAAACCACATAGATCTAGAGATCTAGATCTGTCAGGCTCTGACCATGGCCAAAAGGTACTCCCTATGGCCAGAGCCTGACAATTAGTGATCAAGAATGTGTGGATTAATCCAAGCATTCTGCCATTTCACATCAAATACAGATGTTTAACTAACCTGTTGTTGAATTTCTAATCTAAGATATCGATCCCATTGATTCCCACATTATCACTATAGCTTAGAACATGTAACGGAAAGCTTGATCGACCTTTCATCAAAGTGAGAATTCCATTAGGAATAGCTTTCATTAAGATGTCATATTCCTTTCGAACCATAGTCATATTTGGTCAATAACTCGTCATAAGTATAAAAACTGCCATTTTCATTTATGAGTTGAAACGTACATCATTGGTAAACCAATTACAAAAGATTAAGGTTTTATATCGGCATTATTACAAATAAAACATTTGTGCAGAGAAAAATTGTGTGTATATAATAAAGACCAGCACATTAGAAATTGTTTATGAAATAATGATAGTTTAACTGGAAGTTTACCCACTGCATAAGGGCACTGGAGTAAAAAACTTAAGACCCCCAATTTTCTGAAAGATAAAGTTTGGTATAACATTCCAAAGACTAAGGTTTCTTCAGGTATCTCTTAAGCCAGTTGACCTTTGTGATCTGATTAAACAGTGTACAATCTAAAATATTAAGACCACCATCACAAACCTTGTTGGTAATCACATCTCTCCTAATCTTATGTGGCTTATTTTTCCAGATGAAATTAAATAGCAATCTATCGAGAGTGGTACAAGTAGATTTGGGTATTTCTAGGGATGTTAAAAGATAAGAAGCTCGAGATAGATAGATAGATAGATAGATAGATAGATAGATAGATAGATAGATAGATAGATAGATAGATAGATAGATAGATAGATAGATAGATAGATAGATAGATAGATAGATAGATAGATAGATAGATAGATAGATAGATAGATAGATAGATAGATAGGTACTTTATTGATCCCCCGGGGGGGAAATTTCATAACCCTTCTGCCTTTGATATGAGAACTCTACCCTGTAGGGATAAATCTCTTGTCAGCCAAGAGTAAAACAATATATTTATGGATTCAATTAAGGGATTTACATTAATGTCTTTCATTTCATTAGCATTTTGAGTTTTAAACATTTTAACACCTAAATAAGTTATATAAATGTGGCATACACTAGGACTCACTGCACCTTTAAGAGCTAAGATTTCACATTTACCAATGTTCAGAGCTAAACCGGACACCTGCGAGAATTGTTCTACTGTGTCTAGGGCTACCCAAACCTAACTTTCATTTCTCAAAAACAAGGTTGTATCATCCGCTAATTGGGATATCTTCAGCTCCCTACCACATACAATGATTCCTTCAACTTGACTCTTGGTGATTATAGAGCAAAGAACTTGTGCTACTAAAAGATGCTGGGCAACCCTGACGAATTCCTTTATGAATATCAAATCTAGGTGAGGTTCCATGAGAAAGTTTAACACAGCTGTTAACACCACTGCAATAGCTTTGATAAAAAAAAGTAGTGCAATGTATCAAAAATAAACTTATGACGGACAGTATCAAATGCTTTTTTGAAATCTAGAAAAAGAATAACAGGATCGTCATCCAATAAGTCACTATATTCCACCAAATCCAAAACTAGCCTGATATTGTTTGAAATATGACGCCCTTTCAAGAATCCAGATTGGCACTCATTGATAAAATTTGACACACCAAATTTGATCAGATTCTAGCAATTCTAACATTTTGCTAGAATTGAAGCTAACATCTTATAATCATTGTTTAGAAGACTAATTGGTCACCAATTGTCAATAAATAGTTTGTTCTTATGTGGTTTAGGAATAAGCGTTATAACACATTGTTTCCATGAAGCTGGTAATTCTCCTTTTCCTATAGCTTAGCAAGTAGGAATTTTACAATGATACCCTCAAAAGTTTGATAGAATTCAGAGGTTTGCCCATCACTACCAGGGGATTTGTTATTTTTATTAAATGTGAGATGCTGGATTTGATCTCATCTATGGTAAAATCTTCACAACAGACATTATTAAATTCCATATCAACAAAATTATGATCAGTAATGGAGCTGAATATTTGACTTGAGTCATTCAAATCTGGGTCAAATGAGTACAGATTGCTATAAAAGTTTGCTGTAAAGTCTGACACTAATTTATTATCCTCAGTGACCACCCAATCAATATTAAGTCTCCTAACCATATTCAGTTAACCTAGTTTCCTTTCCCCCCCCAAAAAACTGTTCTTTTCACCCTTTTCCAACAACTGTCTTCTACATCTTATAAAAGCAGCTTTAGCTTTATTTTCATATATTTTGTCCAATTGGTTTTGTAAGGAATTTTTTTTATTGTTAATTTCACTACCTGAAACTTCAACAGTTCCCATGATTTACCAAATTCCCCTTGGCTAAGAGCTAAGTTCCAGTAAGTAGAAATTAAGGAGGTAATGATATCTTTCAACTCTCGATAGGATAATAAAGAGTTATTCAGTTTCCAATAGCCTTTTGTACCACATTTATCCTGTTCCTTAACTACTCTCAACTTTAACATAACTTTGTGATCTGTCAATATTGCTGGCAAAATATGAGCTTCAGTAGTATAAGGCTTGAGGCAGGAAGATATTATATATAATAATAGTAATTCCCTTAAAATACAGTCCTTAGTGCGCAAGGTTTAATTACAGACAACTGCACGTATTGCACATTCGATTTGTTACTACTTCCTGAATGTAAAGTGTGTCCCATGTGTTTTCTCCAGTGCAGATCTGGTGAGTGCCTTCTCAGAAAGGGCACTCAGGACCGGCCCTCCCATTAGGCAAGATTAGGCCATCGCCTATGGCGGCACTTGAATTTGGGGCGCCATTTTGACAATTGGCTTCCGCCCTCCGGTGCCCCTGGTCGGCTACTACACCGCCGGCGTCACCCCAGCCACCAGCTCATAACCTCACTTCTCAGACCCTATCACCTCCCCATGCCTGCTGAGGCCTGTCATCAACAGCATGTTTAGCATGGAGAAGATAGCTGATGCTACCAGACACATAGAAGTCAATAGAAACATGGGAAAGATTGTCATCAATGTCATGAACCCACAATGATGGGACCTCTAGTGACATCACATGTAGTGTCATCTTTCCATCTACTACCAAATTGAACATTGTTGTTTGACACCAAATGTAACATTTGGTTGATCAACTTGGTTGATAATGCATATGACCTGAATGTTATGTGATTCTTATTATGTGTTTTCATAAGGCATCAAGAATAAACAGTATTTTTTCAACAAGAACAATCAACATTGTTTGTAATAATGTATTGCTGTTCATAGCAAATCATTACAGTGACATGTTCTACTGTATGTGTTCATTTTACACGTCGCGAATAGAAACATATGGCAAAGATTCTATGCACATGGCCGCAATTACATTCCTGTAAAACTAGAGCGGATTTGTGATTTTATGCGCAAATCCGCCACAAGCGAACCCCGTGAATACAAACCGGATTTGGCAGGCTATAATGACATTTTCTACTTCCTGAAGTCACCGGTAAGTTTTGTTTTGGGAGGTAGATTTTCTTTCTGTGAGTCTACACTTGTTCTTTTTTTATTGGCAAATGCGTGAAAAAAAATAGTCCCACAGACACCACCAAATTCTAGGGATACCAGGAGATTATTGATCCCCGTCGAAACAAAGTGGGTAGAATATGGCGGTGTTTGACTGTTTGTGTCTTATGCACTTGACTTCCTCATGCATAGTTTGTCTAACCAACTGAAAGGGTAACTTTTCTCACAATCGGTTTCAGGGTCAGTCTTTAAAGGCGGATGCATTATTGTATTATTTTTCTCATCGATGTTTTCATTGTCTCAAATTAATATAGAGGTTCATTCAAGGAGCATGCATGATTGAGTGTGAATGGTTATGCTGTAGGTTAGTTCAGTGTCTGTGCGTAAGAGATGTCGACGATGAGTATGATGTGTCGTTCCGCTAACACCCAGAAAGCTCCGATCCAAACTCCCATTAGACTGCTCTACAAGCATTATAATGTCAAAATCAGTGGTGTAGGCAGACATCCGTTGATGGCAGGGCCAGCAAAAATATAGGTGGGCCAAAGTGTGGGCACGCAAATCATCATAAAATTATCCTAAATGCTTTGCCCACCCTATAGCTACTGTAATCGATCGCACCCAACAAACCATCTAACGTGTGATTTCGCATTACAGACCAATATAGTCTTGTAGGCCTACATAAATCCATGACTTACATTTAACATGCGACTCACATAGATCTACACTTAATAAACCATAGGCCTATAATGAATGAGAATAGAATATAATGCCCTGATATAACAATAATAATCACAATAGGCTTGGCAACCTCTTACTGGCTTGACCAGGAGATAGTAGGCTAGGCAAGGCTCAGCGACCAGGAGATAGCTGGCTAGGCAAGGCTCAGCAACCAGGAGATGGTAGGCAAGGCTAGGCGGCCACAAATGTATCCATTTAACACTAGGAGAGCTGAGCATCATATTTACTCAAAACAATTTAACTTTTTTAAAGTACTTTTTAAAGTTATGTCCCTCCTGTCTTTGACTTTTCCTAAATAAGTCTATCTAACACACTATCTTTGTTAGAATCTTAATATCACAAACATAATTTATCTTAGAAGCAGTTTTAAGAGGACATGTCATTTTTGCCCCCTGACAGTCAGGCCTTTGCAGCTGATGATGGCCCATCAAACTACACCTAAACTTTATCGAAACAAATTTCACACGTCCACTGAGTATACAAAACATTAAGAACACCTGTTCTTTCCATGATATAGCCTATTCTTGCCAAACTCTTAAAAGTGACCCCTTGAGCTCTATTTCAAAATATATATTTTGGGGGGCCGAATTACTGCCATTACATGCGCTCCCCGCATGCACTCGCAACACTCAAAGCACAGTTCTCTATTTAAACTCAAAATATGCCATTCCGTTCCTTTGAAATTATTTCTCTTAAATTCATAAATTAATTCCCTAAGAGCTGCCCTTAACAAATTAATAATTAATGACCATCACAGAGTTCATCTGACTCTGTGATGGTGTTTATTTAAAGGCATACTTGGGATTTTGGCAACGAGGCCCGTTATCTACTTCCCCAGAGTCAGATTAACTAGTGGATACCATTTTTATGTCTCTGTGTACAGAAGTTAGAGGTAGTTTCGTGAGCGCAATGACTGGAAGTTTATTGGTATCTGCTAGTATGTACTTCCAAGAAAGGTCTGAATAAACATTTACAAGCAACCAAAACAATTCATTTTCGGCACCTCCAATGCAATTCCCACATTACTGCCATGCATAGATCGGAAGTCTACAACAGCTCAAGACATTGGAGGTGCCGAAGAGGCATTTTTTGGGTTGCTAATTGAAGGGATGGAATGCAGGCTGGTGACAGACAGAAACATAATGTTGCTAATTTTCTGCATCCTTGTGTCATAAGCTAAAACACAACAAAGCCTATGCTCTTTCACAATATCCTCATGGCATACCAGTCATAGCTGTTATATTTATCAATCTTGCAGATCGAAAACATGGCGGAATCAAACCAAAGGCCTCAACGTAAGATGTCCACCGCAGGTGACAGTCTATACAAGATACTAGGACTGGAGAAGGGGGCATCTGCAGAAGAAATGAAGAAGGCATACAGGTATAAACAGGGGTGAAAGTAGATTACTTATATTTCCAGCCTCCAAACAGCGGTGAATGGAAAGAAAACACCCCAAAATGTAATGACATTTGGCGATTGTCATTAGGCCAGAATTTATGCGTCCACTGCTGTCCGCACGTGCGTCTCTGTGTCGCACACTCATCTCTGTCTTGGCAAAATGTCAGTGTTCTCGTCACATTTTGGAGCGTAGGCTATACCACCCGTTTTCAAGTCAATTAGCTCATTTTTCATGCCTCTGACATGCAGTAATTATAAATAATGGTGTAATAGCCTACAGTTTTCTTGACATTTTGATTTAATTATTGTGATAGGCTCATGTTTTACTGGTACAGCATACCCCCACTAGTTATTTTGCCGGGACGTCGTACCGGACCATACCGTCTTACTTTCACCCTTGGTTATAAAACTCACCATTGACTGAAACTATATCATAGGCTGTCCTTACTCTTTTTGGAAGATTTCTAGTAGATATAAAAACAAACTACATATTTGCATACTGGTAACTTGTTTACCTGCTCTGTGGTTTTTGTAAACGAGGTCAAATGATTCTCCCTCTTTATATTTCTAAACACAAACTTTCCCATGACTCACTCATGTGAATAAAAGCAGACTTTAAGGTTCCCTGTGACAACATAAATAATAGTCTCCTCCTCCCAGGAAACTAGCACTGAAGCATCACCCTGACAAGAACCCAGACAACCCAGAGGCAGCTGAGAAGTTTAAGGAGATCAACAATGCCAACTCCATCCTCAACGATGAGACCAAGAGGAAGGTCTACGATGAGTACGGCTCCATGGGCCTCTATGTTGCCGAACAGTTTGGAGACGAGAGCGTTAAATATTACTTCCTCATGCACAAGTGCTGGTTTAAGGTGAGAAGTATTTTAGGGCTATACACATTTTCATGCAGACACTTATACCCAAAAGTGACTTATTGTACAGTGAGTGCATACTGTACATTTTTACTAAGTGTATGTGATCCCCTGTTAGAAATGAACTCATGACCTTGGTGTTGCTTAGTTGTACTAAATGTTAATCATTAGTGTCATTAGGGTTCACAGAAAACAAAAATCGTGTTATTATAGTTTTCGAACACTTACAAGTGTATGCATGACAATTCATGTCAATTATGCCCTGTGTGAAACAAAATCCTTCTTTATTTCCCAGACCTTGATGGTGTGCTGTGGGATCTTCACCCTCTGCTGCTGCTGTTGCTGCTGCTGTTTCTGCTGTGGCAAGTGCAAGCCACAGGAGGAGGAGCACGGATATGTAGACCCAGACGACCTGGAGGCTCAGATCAGAGCTGAGCAGGATAGGGGTGAGTGGGGCAAAGCCTGGGGGGAGGAGCATGAGGGAGTACTAGATGGTCCTTTAAGTATTAGGCAGAGGCTGCGGATCCATAGGTAACCGCCTCGACCCGCCCCCTGGATCCCTTTTCCCAGAACTGAAGAGCTGAATCACATTCTGTGCATGTGTTTCATTACCTCTACTTACAAATAAGTTTATTTGGTAACCTTCCCTTCACATTTCTCACTGTCAATTGTGAATGATAATTCTTCAAGTTTTACCGGTGAAATGTCCATGCAGCATCTATAAACCAACCATTTGATCTCAGTCAGTTTCATTGGGATATGCATTTAGATCTTCTTGAGTTATACAGTGTTTTTTCAAAGTAGCCTACAGTGCTGTTTTGAATGATGTACAGTGAATACATTTTAGAGCAGGTGTTGTAAACGAACTGTAGCATAGCCTACCTGTGTTTAAAGCACATATTTTGCTACTGGGGCATGCTGATGGGTTTTGGCCACATGAGAAAAAATGCGACCATTCACACAATCATCCTAAAATCTCATGAGAAAGAAGGTCGTTTTTTTTGTCTTACGGTAACGTTATACTATGCTAATATATTTGGTTCTAGAAGAGAAGAGCTCAATGAATTAAGAGTACATCTCTGTTCTCCCTGCAGGGGAACATGAACCCATAGTGATCCAGCCTCATACTGCTGCTAATGAGAACACCGAGTCCGACCACGACCAGTCTGCAGCCAAACCACTCTGACCCTATACTCACCACAGCGGAGCAGTAAGAATCTGTCAGCGAGGCGTCTACCCATAGCTTGGTCCCAGATCTGTTTGTGCTGTCTTGACAACTCCTATGGTCATTAGGACTTGGCAAGACAACACAAACAGATATATGACTAGGCTAGTCTGTCCACTCTGGTTACTCCCAACTATGGCTGCAAAATTCTGGTAACTTTTCAAAAATTCACAGGTTTTCACAAAATAAGGAGAGAATAAGTAGGAAATCCGGAATCCTCCATCCAGGATTTCTGGAAAACCAGGGAATTTGACAATACTGTGATCAGTTTCTGTAGTTCATTTTGTAATCAGTGGCAGGTGCTTAAATCATGTTAGTCGAACCACCATACTATATGTCGCCAAAGCCTTATATTTGGATATATACAGTACCAGTCAAAAGTTTGGAAACACTTACTCATTCAAGGGTTTTTCTTTATTATTACTATTTTCTTCATTATAGAATAATAGTGAAGACATCAAAACTATGAAATAACACATATGGAATCATGTAGTAACCAAAAAAGTGTTTTTTTATATTTTAGATTCTTCAAATAGCCACCTTTTACCTTGATGACAGCTTTGCACACTCTTGGCATTCTCTCAACCAGCATCATGAGGAATGCTTTTCAAACAGTCTTGTTGGCTGCTTTTCCTTCACTCTGTGGTCCAACTCATCCCACAACCATCTCAATTAGGTTGAGGTTTGGTGATTGTGGAGGCCAGGTCATCTGATGCAGCACTCCATCACTCTCCTTCTTGGTCAAATAACCCTTACACAGCCTGGAGGTGTGTTTTGGGTCATTGTCCTGATGAAAAACCAGATGGGATGGCTTATCACTAAAGAATAATTTGGTAGCCATGCTGGCTAAGTGTGCCTTGAATTCTAAATAAATCACTGAGAGTGTCACAAACAAAGCACTCCCACACCATCACACCTCCTCCTCCATGATTCACGGTGGGAACCACACATGCGAAGATCATCTGTTGACCTACATTGCGTATTATTGGTGTCCTTTAGTAGTGGTTTCTTTGCAGCAATTCGACCATGAAGGCCTGATTCACACAGTCTTTTCTGAACAATTGATGTTGAGATGTGTCTGTTACTTGAACTCTGAAGTATTTATTTGGGCTGTAATCTTGAGGTGCAGTTAACTCTAATTAACTTATCCTCTGCAGCAGAGGTAATTCTGGGTCTTCCTTTCCTGTGGCGGTCCTCATGAGAGCCAGTTTCATCATAGCACTTGATGGTTTTTGCGACTGCACTTGAAGAAACGTTCAAAGTTATTGAAATGTTCCGTATTGACTGACCTTCATGTCTTAAAGTAACGATGGACTGTCGTTTCTCTTTGCTTATTTGAGCTGTTCTTAAATTCTTGAGCGTATTTTACCAAATAGGGCTGTCTTCTGTATACCCACCCCTACCTTGTCACAACACAACTGATTGGCTCAAACACATTAAGATGAACCTTTAACAAGGCACACCTGTTAATTGAAATACATTCCAGGTGACTACCTCATGAAGCTGGTTGAGAGAATACCAAGAGTGTGCAAAGCTGTCATCATTCTTTGAAGAATCTAAAATATATTTTGATTTGTTCAACACTTTTTTGGTTGCTACATGATTCCATGTGTTATTTCATAGTTTGTCTTCACTATTATTCTACAATGTAGAAAATAGTAAAATAAAGAAAAACCCTTGAGTGAGTAGATGTGTCCAAACTTTTGACGGGTACTGTATATATATTTATGTCTCTATACAAGGGTCTGTATGTGTCTCATTTTAATTATAAATTGGGGTCTATGTTTACAAGAATCAAACATTCTTATTATTGTGCCAACTGCCAAGTTGACCTTAATGCTGAGGGGATCTTTCTTTGTAGATTGAAAAATTGCATTTTTGAATAGTACGGAACAATATGTACAGAGTAACGGCTTCTATACATGCTTAATGGAGAGTGTAGGGAGGGTAGGAATCCATAGGGAATAGGAATCCATGTGGAAGGGAAAGCACAGAAGTTGTAAATTAATGTGCACTTTAAATGCCTTCTGGGTTGTTCCACAAAATGTGTCTATTCTGGGTAGTGTAACTTAAAAATACTATTTCACATAATTGTCATAAAGAGGTGTTCAGTCAAAGGGACATGCCAAAATGCTGAATCTTTGCACTTTAGAAAGTCTTTATTCATATTAATAATCAGATGTATTGAAAGTTACATGTGGACTATATTAAATGGCACTTCATTTAATATAATGTTTTGGTAAATATTGGTGCATAATTTCTACTTTAAATATTAAAGGGATGCAAAAGGGACTCATTTTGTGGAATGACCCTTTTTAAGCATAATCATCCAGTTATAATAAGGGCTGCTGTGGACTGTCACCATTACCGTTTCAGGTAAGACCCAGATGCAGACAACGTTGAAGTAATAACAGTTTATTAAGCCAACAGGGGCAGGCCAAAGACAGATTAGGGGCAGACAGAGGTCAGTAATTCAGGTAGGTGGGGCAAAGGTACAGGACGGCAGGCAGGCTCTGGCTCAGGGCAGGCAGAATGGTCAACACCGGGAAAACTAGAAAATGGGAACAATCGTGAGACCGGAGCAGAGGGAAAAACGCTGGTAGGCTTGACGAAACAAAATGAACTGGCAACAGACAAACAACACAGGTATGAATACACAGGGGATAATGGGGAAGATGTGCGACACCTGGAGGGGGGTGGAGACAAGCACACTGACAGGTGAAATAGATAAGGTGGCGTCCTACTTGGGCGCATACCTGGATGACCGGTGTGCCGGTGTTGGAACTCAGAGATGAGGTCTGGGTCCAGGATGTCCCTAGCAGGGACCCAGCACCGCTCCTCCCGGCCGTAACCCTCAGTCAACCAGGTACTGGAATCCCCTGCCCCGAGATCGAATAGTCAAGAGACGTCTCACTGTGTAAACCAGTTGGCTGTCAATGACCCGGGGAAGAGGGGTAGGCCTGGAAACAGGAGACAAAGGGCTGTGAGGCCTCTTTGACACATGAAAGGTGGGATGAATATTAAGGGTACGGGGTAACAGAAGGCGGAAAGCAGAGTGGCTAATGATCTTGGGGATGGGGAAAGGCGGCGACAAACGCGGCAACATCCGGAACCATAGGCCACCAAAAGCGTTGTCGCACGAAAGCCAGGGTCCGACGAGGTTCCTCGTGCCTCCCGATGGTGGCTCCTTGGGAGGAGATGGCGTTGAGCTGCAGGCCTGGGTCTGCTGGGTCAGTCATGGCCAGTTCGTACTATCACCATTTCAGGTAAGACCCAGATGCAGACAACGTTGAAGTAATAACAGTTTATTAATCCAACAGGGGCAGGCAGAGGTCAGTAATCCAGATTGGTGGGGCAAAGGTACAGGACAATAGGCAGGCTCAGGGTCAGGGCAGGCAGAATGGGAAAACAGGAACAATCGAGAGAGGCACAGAGGGAAAACTGCTGGAAGGCTTGACGAAACAAAACGAACTGGCAACAGACAAACAGAACACAGGTATAAATACACAGGGGAAGATGGGTGACACCTGGAGGGGGTTGGAGACAAGCACACAGACAGGTGAAACAGATCAGGGTGTGACAGCCACTACCCCTTGTGTGGGAGCCAATAACTGCAGCTTTAACCTATGAACCAGTGTGAAGAGACGGCAAAAGTTTGAATATGGTGTTTGTTTTAGTCAATATTTTTTGACTGTTCAGGCTTTATTTTCAGTTTTTCAAAGCTTATGATTCCAATTGTATGAACTCCCATACATGTGCTCACTTTTTTCATTTTCTCATATGCCTCTCTTCTACCTGCCTCTCTCTACATGGAATAATATTGTAGTTCTTGTCATTTAAAACACTCTGTATTTCTTCCTGACCCATATGACTTCACATTTCTTCTGATTATGTCCTCTTGTGTGATCTGGATTCAGTGTCTCATTCTGTGTGCAATATAGTGTACATTATATTTTTATATTCAGCGCTTCCTGAGCACACCTGCTCGACTTTTTAAATACTTGGACGCAAAATAATGCCATTTGTTGAAAGCCATTGTCTCACACACCAGCAACCTCAGATTCTAAAGTGGGTTTATTTTGTAGTTCAGTAGTATCACATTCAGTGAAAACTGAATGCTGTTAAAACATATTGCTTTAATTTCTCTCCCTGAGGATTTAACTGTGGTGGTTTTGTGTCAAATGCTGTTGATATGATATTTAGTCCATAGTTCTTTCATTTTCCCAACCTAATATACAATTTCCTCAAAGGATTTATTTTGAATGAATGTGTTACTAACATTCTCCTTTTAATAAAAATGTTTTGTTTTTGTTTTGATCCTACTTTCTATTTTATATACTGTTGATACTGTAAAATATATTTATATACAGTAAGTGTATATTGAATAAATTGGGAGTTATGTAAAGAATTGTCTCCCTATTCTGCTCGTTTATTTCTCACAGAGGTTCTACATATTATCTTATTTTTCATGAAAATACCATACTTCTACAGTATATGAATTTGTGTAAAGATCCTTGTAGTAAAGAAGAAGAGACACGGCCCGGAGGAGAGGTGCTGGGTCACCATACAAAAACCATACCCGATGAACAGGTTGAAGGTTTTCAACAGACGCAGGCATGAACCAGATCAATGTTAAACTGACAGAGTTAAGTTGGAGATGTCTATGTGTTGTAAACTTAGAGGCAGCAATGCCATAAGGACAGTAGTGTTTCCTTTTAGTTTTAGAGGCACTTTTTTGCCTGTTTCGTTTTGAAGGCGTATGACACTCGTTCCGGTGATGGATTTGAGAAACACCATCTCATTGAGGATCATACTAAAACATACTCAATGACATTACTGGGGTATGTAGCACTGGCGTACCGGACAAGTTCTAGCAACAGCCCTAGCAACAGAAGCTAGAACGCATCGAATCCCATTGTGACGTAGAGGGGGACACTATTTGGCCAGGGAACACTATTTGGCATGTGCCTGTCATCAATATCTATTTTGATTTAATAAACCGTTTTGACAGTAACCCTCCAAAAAGTAATTCATAAACCTTCAAGAATGTTCTTCAAGAATGTGACTGAATGTGCTTAAAATTACAGCATGAGTGGATGTTATTGAACAAATTACGTGGTCAAGGCTACAACGGCGCAAGTGCAGTGAGTGGAGCTTACTCAGATGTTCAAAAGCGCATATCAGAATGAGAGCCTAGTGCTTCTTAGGTAGTTCTTTCACTGTTTTAGTTTAGAAAACGATCTCTCCGCAGAAGCGACAGTTACAGGTGTGGTAAAAACATCTTGATTGCTGTAGCAACACCAGGGAAACTTGGCAGAAGGGAGTTGTGCTTCAAATACAGCAGTTCTGCCACATCTTAAATTAAACCTCTCATGCTCCTTAATTGCCGGCCTTGACACTTTACGGAAAGAGATTAACTGTATAGGAAGCTCTGGGGACAGGTCGTCTGCATACTGGACAGCCAATAAATTGGCAAATGCAAACCGGTTATCATCTTTAGCAGACAACAGTTCTTGTTTGCGATTTCTTTCATACTGGTGAACTGCCGTTTGATAGTTCAATATCAACTGTCCCTTATCTCTGGTATATCTTGTCATGCATCATTCAAGACTACTTTTAAATTGTGTGCAGCGCAATGGACATACAGTGCATTCGGAAAGTATTCTGGCCAAACTGAGCAATCGGGGGAGAAGGGCCTAGGTCAGGGAGGTGACCAAGAACCCGATGGTCACTCGGACAGAGTTCCAAAGTTTCTCTGTGGAGATGGGAGAACTTTCCAGAAGGACAACCATCTCTGCAGCACTCCACCAATCAGGCCTTTATGGTAGAGTGGCCAGACAGAAGCCATTCCTTAGTAAAAGGCACATGACACCCTGCTTGGAGTTTGCCAAAAGGCACCTAAAGGACTCTCAGACCATGAGAAACAAGATTCTCTGCTCTGATGAAACCAAGATTGAACTCTTTGGCCTGAATTCCAAGTGTCATGTCTAGAGAAAACCTGGCACCATCCCTACGGTGAAGCATGGTGGTGGCAGCATCATGCTGTGGGGAGGTTTTTCAGTGGCAGGGACTTAGACTAGTCAGTATCGAGGGAAAGCTGATCGGAGCAAAGTACAGAGAGATCCTTGATGAAAACCTGCTCCAGAACACCCAGGACCTCAGACTGGGGCAGAAGGTTCACCTACCAAACAGGACAACGACCCTAAGCACACAGCCAAGACAACGCAGGAGTGTCTTAGAGACAAGTCTCTGAATGTACTTGAGTGGCCCAGCCAGAGCCTAGACTCTGGGATCTGCAGAGAAGAATGGGAGAAACTCCCAAAATACAGGGTTGGAATACTTATGCACAGTCGTATGAAAAAGTTTGGGCACCCCTCTGAGGCTGCATAATAATTTATTCTGTCGTCACAGAAAATGATCACAGTGGCATGCCATTCATTTTCTAATAAAAGCTGAGTACTGGGGTATTGTCCAGACAAATTTTTTTAGTGTAGCAATATTAAGTTACATATAAAAATAGGCTATGCAAAAATGTTGGCACCCTTGTCATTCTGTTGATTTGAATACCTGTAACTACTTAGCACTGATTAATTGGAACACACAATTGGTTTGGTGAGCTCATTAAGCCTTGAACTTCATAGACAAGTGCATCCAATCATGAGAAAAGGTGGCCAATTGCAAGTTGTTGTTCTCTTTGACTCTCCTCTGAAGTGGCAACATGGGGGCCTCAAAACAACTCTCAAATGACCTGAAAACAAAGATTGTTCAACATTATGGTTTAGGGGAAGGCTACAAAAAGCAAACGCAGAGATGTAAGCTGTCAGTGTCCACTGTGAGGAACATAGTGAGGAAATGGAAGACCACAGGCACAGTTCTTGTTAAGGCCAGAAGTGTCAGGCCAAGTAAAATATCGGAGAGGCAAAGGCGAAGGATGGTGAGAACGGTCAAAAACAGCCAACAGACCACATCCAAAGACCTACAACATAATCTTGCTGCAGATGGTGTCACTGTGCATCGTTCAACAATTCAGCACACTTTGGACAAGGAGAAGCTGTACGGGAGAGTGATGCGGAAGAAGCCTTTTCTGCACACGCCACAAACAGAGTCGCTTGAGGTATGCAAACGCACATTTGGACAAGCCAGCTGCATTTTGGAATAAGGTGTTGTGGACTGATGAAACAAAGATTGAGTTATTTGGTCATAACAAGGGGCGGTATGCATGGCGGCAAAAGAACACAGCGTTCCAAGAAAAACACTTGCTACCCACAGTAAAATTTGGTGGGGGTTCCATCATGCTGTGGGCCTGTGTGGCCAGTGCCGGTACTGGGAATCTTGTTAAAGTTGAGGGTCGCATGGATTACACTCAATATCAGCAGATTCTTGGGAATAATGTTGAAGAATCAGTCACAAAGTTGAAGTTACGCCGGGGCTGGATATTTCAACAAGACAACGACCCAAAACACTGCTCAAAATCTACCCGGGCATTTATGCAGAGGAACAAGTACAATGTTCTGGAATGGCCATCCCAGTCCTCAGACCTGAATATCATTGAGAATCTGTGGGATGATTTGAAGCGGGCTGTCCATGCTCGGCAACCATCAAACCTAACTGAACTGGAGATGTTTTGTAAGGAGGAATGTTCCAAAATACCTTCATCCAGAATCCAGACACTCATTAAAGGCTATAGGAAGCATCTAGAGGCTGTTATTTTATCAAAAGGAGGCTCTACTAAATATTGATGTGATTTTTCTGTTGGGGTGCCCAAATTTATGCACCTGTCGAATTTCATTTTGATGCATATTGCACATTTTCTGTTAATCCAATAAACCTAATTTCACTACTGAAATATTACTGTGTCCATCAGTTATTTGATAGATCAAACTGAAATTGCTGATCCAAACACCCAATTATTTTGAAATCATGGAAATTGTCAGGGGTGCCCAAACTTTTTCATACGACTGTATGTGATATAATGTGATATATAAGTTATTTTTTTGCTTTGTCATTATCAGCACAGACTGACAAAGGAATTTGGGGAAGAGAAAAATAAACGCAGGATTTTGGAAAGAGATATGACTTGTACATTGGCACACGGATAAGTAAGCTACGTTATTAACATTATTTAACTAGGCAATTCATGTCCTGTTTTAGTTTTTCTTAACTATAATACCAAACATATTGAGTTGTACGGCGTGGAAACAAACTTTGTTCCTAGCTAATTGGGGCTGCGGCCTGCTAGCCGCTAGGCTAAAAACAAACCTTGCCTTTTCACCTTGGGACGGATTCTCAATGGCACTGCTAACAACTGGATGCATCTCCTGCCAGCTCCTGAGTCAGAGATTCTCTGAGTTGGAGGGGAGAGTGTCCGTCCTTCATCAAATCAGGAAGGATGAGGCTCTCTTGGACTCCATGGTCGCGTCGAACACCCCCATAGCTGGGCAGCTTGACGTCACCTGCCCCTGGCTGGGCACATCGGCTTGTACTGGGGAACCGGTGGCTGGGAGGCTTCCTTTGGTTTAGATGGAAGATCCCTGGCTGGAACTAGGTGCAAAGCCTAAATGCCAGGACTGCTCTACCCCTTCGGATCCGCCGCCCGGCCCATGGATTACAGTCCACGGAGGCAAGGATGCCCGGAGAAGAAGGGCCAGTGTAGGCCTAACTGGTGAGTCATTACAGCTGGGAGGCAGATTCCGGGTCCTGGAAGACCTGGAGACGTCCTATGATTGCTGTCGGAGGGATGTGCCCATGCAGCGGCGTTCCGTGTCCCTCTCCAGGCCTCCGGTCATTGCTGCTGGTCCTCTGCAATCAGCTAGAAGGAGGATTTCCAGGGAAAGCCCGTGCTACTCAAGGTTACAACCTAGTGGCAGTCCTTCTGTCCTCGTGGTGGGCTCATCCATGGTCCGGAACGTGTCTTTTAGAAAAGCGGAGATCCATTGTTATCCTGGTGCCCGGACTTCGGATCTAAAGGCTTTGCTACCACCAATAATTAGCAAGCATTCCTCTGTCTCAACGGTTATTGTGCATGTCGGGACAAACGACATTAAACAACAGCGGTCTGACAATCTCGAGGATTTCAAATCATTAATTGACGTTTTGCTTGATTCCGGAAAAAAGTGTATTATTTCCGGGCCTCTTCCGTCTCCGTGTTTTAATGACATGTATTTTAGTCGAATTCTCCAGTTACACGTCTGGCTCAAGGGTTATTGTTGCTCGCTTGGAATCCCGTTTGTGGACAATTTCACAGCATTACTGCATCGGCCAAATCTATTTATCCGGGATAATCTGCACCCGAACAGGTACGGTTCCTGTATCTGCCTCCAGCAGAACCTGTGTTGATTGACCCATGGAGGCTGATCAGAATTTGTCGATCCTGCATCAGGATCTATGTTCACCATCTGTTTCCTTTGATATTCCTTGTCATGTTTCTATAAGACTGCGTCAGCCCTCCAATGTATGTTTTCCTAGGCCAATTGGGATAGTTATGCAAAATATGACTACAGTTCCTATACAATATCCTATCCGGCCCTTTGTAACTGCTAGTAGAACTCCTGTCTGTATTGATAACCCTCGTGATTTTAAAAAGCGCAAGGGGCTTGGATTTATACATTTAAATGTAAGGAGCTTATTGCCTAAATTGGACTTTATAAAGATCCTGGTAGACCAGAATACCCCAGATTTCCTTATTCTATCTGAAACCTGGCTATCGGGGAAAATATCTGATGTGGATGTTGCCCTTGATGGCTATATTGTTTTTAGATCTGACAGAGTTAGTAAGGGAGGAGGTGTTGCGATTTTTGCCCGACACCATCTCAAGGTCTCGGTGTTGAACACTAGTTCTGTCCCAAAAGGATTTGAATTCCTGGCCTTGACCCTTGAACTGGGAAAAAACTGTAATATTATATTGATTGGTGTATATCGCCCCCCCTCTGCTACAAAAGGTATGCTAAAACACCTAACTGATCTATTAGCCACATTTACTTCAAGTGAAATAATTATTCTAGGAGATTTTAATTTAAATTGGGAATCCCATGAAGCAGACAGTATAAAGCAGTTCTGTAATGAATTGAATCTCTCACAACTAATTACTAAGCCAAATCCAAAAGAACCGAGAAACTCTACCCTTATTGATTATATTCTGACCAATACTCCACATAAATATTTGGCAACTGGTGTGTGTTCCCTTAGATATAAGCGACCATTGCCCAGTTGTATGTGTCAGAGATGCCAGAATTCCTAGGACAATTCCATGTATTATTGCTAAGAGGAATTTTAATGAACAAGCTTTTTTGCAAGACCTTAGCAATTGTGACCTTGACAGCATTTCTGATATACCGGATGCTGAGCTTGCTCTCAAGTATTTCACCCGTATTTTTACTTCAATAGCAGATAGGCATGCTCCCTATAGAAGGATAAAGGTGAGAACTAAACCCAATCCATGGTTTAGCCCTGAATTGTCTGATGCCCTTCACACAAAAAATGAAGCGTGGGCCAACGTTTGGCGCCGCCCTGAGTGGTCGCCTTTTAAGCAGCTCCCGTTGTCCGTGCATTAATTGTTGTTTTAGTTCGTTTTCTTTCGTCTATTTTCTTTAGTTTTATTTTTTATTTTGCTACAGTCGAACTATAACAGTTCAGGATTATGGATTTGATGGATTTTATCGCAGCTGAACGTCGACAGGAGTCGTCAACTGTTATTGTTTACAGCAGAGCCCAGCTCCTGGATTTAGCCCACACAGCGCTGCTGCTCCCCAGGGAAAAGTTTGATATTCCGGACGAATTGAAAAGACGACGCCGTGGATGCAGGGCGGGATTGAAATGTAAGGCAAAGCGGAGGAGGTTCAAGTACAAGCCGGCTATACCATCTATTATTATGGGCAATGTGAGGGCTCTACATAACAAGATGGATGAGTTGGCGGGACTTGTTCGTGGACAAAGGATTTATCGGGAAGCTAGCCTAATGTGTTTTACTGAGACTTGGCTGAACGATAACATCCCCATACAGAACGTCACTATCGACGGTTTCCAGACCATCACAGCGGACAGGGATCGCGTCTCTTCCGGTAAGAGTAAGGGTGGTGGGCTGGCTTTATTAGTTAACAACGGATGGTGTCATCCCAAACATATTACTCTTAAGGAAAAGTTTTGTAGCCCGGACATTGAACTGCTAGCCGTTAGCCTGAGACCCTACTATCTACCTAGGGAATTCACGGCGGCCATTGCTGTTATTGTTTACATCCCGCCCTCTGCTGACGCAAACGCAGCGTGTGACGTCATCCACTCTGTTATCGCGAGGTTACAGACAGCGCATCCCAGTGCTTTCCTTGCAATTTCGGGGGATTTTAACCATGCATCTCTCTCTTCAACGCTGCCCACGTTCAAACAGTTCGTGAAGTGCCCAACCAGGAATAATAAAACTCTGGACTTGTTATATGCTAATGTGAAGGATGCATACAACTCCACTGCACTCCCTCCCCTCGGTAGATCGGATCACAACCTTGTCCACCTCACCCCACTCTACAGGCCTATGGTCCAACAGCAGCCTGCAACCACCAGGACTATGAGGAGATGGTCCCCGGAGGCGAATGAGGCCCTACAGGACTGCTTTGAAACAACAGACTGGGATGTGTTCTGTGAGGCTCATGGGGAGGACATCGATGGACTCACTGACTGCATAACAGACTATATTAATTTTTGTGTAGACAACACTATACCCACCAGGAAGGTACGCTGTTTCCCAAACAATAAACCCTGGGTCACCAGCGACCTGAAGGCCCTGCTGAATGAGAAGAAGAGGGCCTTCAAGGAGAAGGACAAGGACAAATTGAAATGCGTCCAGAGGGAGCTGAAGTTGCGGATTGCTGAGGGGAAGAGAGTGTATAAGGAGAAGATGGAGGACAAGCTGAGGCAGAGCCAGGTGAGAGAGGTGTGGAAGGGTATGAGAAATATCACTGGCTTCAAAAAGTCAAACAGTGGGCAGACGGAGGGGACCCAGGACAGAGCCAATGAGCTGAACCAATTTTTTAACAGGTTCGATACTGGCCCTGTCCACCTCCCCTCCAGCTCCCCAGACCACACACCCTCACGGCTATCCCACCACCACCACCCCCACTTTGCTCACAGCACCTCTGCTGAGACAATCAGTGACCCCACCTCCGCCCCTGCCCCCCCTGGACTGATCCTCAACACCCCCCTTCCCCCCACCTCCCTACCTGGGCTGGCTTTCACCACCAACCAAGTGAAGAGAGAGCTGGAGAGACTACACCAGTGGAAAGCGGCGGGCCCTGATGGCATCAGCCCAAGGGTGCTGAGGGTCTGTGCTGACCAACTGTGTGGAATACTCCAGCGTCTTTTCAACCTTAGCCTGAGCCTAGAAAGGGTCCCTGTGCTGTGGAAAACATCCTGCCTCGTCCCAGTGCCCAAGAAGGCACACCCCACTGTCCTGAATGACTTCAGACCTGTAGCGCTAACATCCCACATCATGAAGACCCTGGAAAGGTTAGTCCTCGCTCACCTCAGACCCCTGGTGTGTTCATCAATGGACCCCCTGCAGTTTGCATACCAGCGCAACATCGGGGTGGATGATGCAATCATCTACCTTCTGCAGAGGGCCTACTCTCACCTGGACAACGCAGGTTGCACTGTGAGGGTCATGTTTTTTGACTTCTCCAGTGCCTTCAATACCATTCAGCCCCTGCTACTGGGTGAGAAGATGAGGAGGATGAAAGTGGAAGGACCCTTAGTCTCCTGGGTCACGGACTACCTGACCGGTAGGCCACAATTTGTGCGACTACAGAGCTGTGTGTCAGAACGGGCAGTTAGCAACACAGGGGCCCCCCAGGGTACGGTCCTGTCCCCCTTCCTGTTCACCCTCTACACCTCAGACTTCAGATATAACTCTGAAACATGCCACCTACAGAAGTTCTCGGATGACTCTGCTATTGTAGGGTGCATCAGGGGTGGGCAGGAGGAGGAGTACAGGAGCACAATCAGTGACTTTGTGTTGTGGTGTGAGCAGAACCACCTTCAGCTCAACATCAGCAAAACTAAGGAGATGGTGGTGGACTTCAGGAGAACCAAGGCACAACTGACTGCAGTCCCTATAAAGGGGATGGATGTGGAAATGGTTGAGTCATACAAGTTCTTGGGTGTCCATATGGACAACAGACTGGAATGGGCTGGTAACACCGGGGCCCTGTACAAAAAGGGCCAGAGCCGACTCTACTTTCTGAGGAGGCTCAGGTCCTTCAACGTGTGCAGTAAACTACTGCATACCTTCTACCAGTCTGTGGTGGCCAGTGCCATCTTTTTTGCAGTGGTGTGCTGGGGAGCAAACATCAAAGCCGGTGATGCTTCTCGGGTAAATAAGCTGATCAGGAAGGCTAGCTCTGTCCTGGGGATGAGCCTTGACACTCTAGAGGAGGTGGTGGAGAGACGGATCCTGGCCAAACTGCTGGCCATCATGGACAACGTCACCCACCCTCTGCACGCTATGGTTATGACGCAGAGGAGCTCTTTCAGTCACAGACTGATCCCACCACGGTGTGCCAGAGAGCGCTACAGGAGGTCCTTCCTGCCGGCGGCTATGAGACTATATAATGCCTCACCGGGGTGCCGTGCCGTCGGCAACATAGATCTGGAACTGTTGGGGTGCTAGGACCTAGTTTAACAATTATGCATCCATCCGTGAGTAACTCTGTTCCGTCAGCACTCATCCACTCAGGACCTACTTATTCATACAGGTCTGTATATACATACCCATGTACAGTTGTTATATTATATCACATGCAATATTGTAAGTAATTATTGGACCTAGGCATTCACTCGGGAATGCATATTAGTATCCTGCCAGTTGCACCTTTTCTCATTGCTTTTAGTATATCAAATGTGCAATAAGTGCAGTTGTCTGTAATTAAACCCTGCGCACTAAGGACTGTATTTTAAGGGAATTACTATTATTACCCCAATGATATCATACACACATTTAGCTATTAAAGTATCTCTTCCTGTCATTTACCTGTACAGTTTGTGTAAACATGCAAGTATTCACTTATCTGTAAATATAACTGTATACCTAACTGTACAGCTAATTTAACCATGCAAAATTTTCACCTACCTGTTCATTTACCCAGTCTGTCTATTAAGTAAACTATTATTACCCTCGCTCATATCATACGCATTAGCTACTGAAGTATTTCTCTGCCATCAACCTGTATAGTATAGTTAACCATCCAACATCCACCAATGTATAGTGTACATATTCAGCCAACCACTCATACTATGCAATGTCCTTTTATAGCTTTTTTTTGCACTCCAGATATCCTGTATTTCTATACTTTTTCATACTGCCGCTCTATGTATCATGTACCGTGTATCTGTCTTTTGTGTACTTTCGTTGTGGCATTTTGCACCTGCCCTGTGTTTTTGTTGTAGCTGCTTGATAATGAAATTTCCCCCCCGGGGGATCAATAAAGTACCTATCAAAGCTAGATTCACTGATCTAAACTTTGATTGGCAGTCATTTAGATGTTTAAGAAATAAATATGTGAAACTTGTCAGAAAGACAAAATCTGATTACTTCATTACAGCTTTGTCTGAAAATCATGAATTCACTGGGTTGTAACTCAATGTCTCTTCCTCACCAAATCAACCAAGCTTCTGGTATCATTACTGATAAAATGGATATCATTAATGCATTCAATCAACATTTTATTGCTGCAGGATATATTTTTGATAAAATGTCACCTCCAAACCGGACTCAGTCTGGCTCGATGTTGCCTCATTGCAGTATAGATGCTATTGGTGGAGACTCTTTGAATAATGTTGATAATGTTGGTCGGGGGTTCTCCTTCAGACAATTTTCTGTTGGGGAGGTACTTGATGCTTTGCTTACATTGGATGTTGGAAAATCTATGGGGGCTGATAATCTGGACCCAGGTTTATTAAAATGTGCAGCTTCCCATATAGCCGGTGCAATGACACATATTTTAAATCTGACTCTAACGCTAGGATTCATTCCTAAAATATGGAAAACTGCTTATGTGTTGCCCCTACATAAGGGTGGAGATTGCAGCGATCTTGACAACTACAGGCCAATTTCTAGGCTTCCCTGTTTAGCCCTTAGTTTTGGAAAAATTGGTAAATAACCAGCTACGTGCTTACAGTGGGGAGAACAAGTATTTGATACACTGCCGATTTTGCAGGTTTTCCCACTTACAAAGCATGTAGAAGTCTGTAATTTTTATCATAGGTACTCTTCAACTGTGAGTGACGGAATCTAAAACAAAAATCCAGAAAATCACATTGTATGATTTTTAAGTAATTAATTTGCATTTTATTGCATGACATAAGTATTTGATGCATCCGAAAAGCAGAACTTAATATTTGGTACAGAAACCTTTGTTTGCAATTACAGAGATCATTTAGTTCCTGTAGTTCTTGACCAGGTTTGCACACACTGCAGCATGGATTTTGACCCACTCCTCCATACAGACCTTCTCCAGATCCTTCAGGTTTCGTGGCTGTCGCTGGGCAATACGGACTTTCAGCTCCCTCCAAAGAATTTCTATTGGGTTCAGGTCTGGAGACTAGCTAGGCCACTCCAGGACCTTGAGATGCTTCTTACGGAGCCACTCCTTAGTTACCCTGGCTGTGTGTTTCGGGTCGTTGTCATGCTTTAAGACCCAGCCACGACCCATCTTCAATGCTCTTACTGAGGGAAGGAGGTTGTTGGCCAAGATCTCGCGATACATGGCCCCATCCATCCTCCCCTCAATACGGTGCAGTCGTCCTGTCCCCTTTGCAGAAAAGCATCCCCAAAGAATGATGTTTCCACCTCCATGCTTCACAGTTGGGATGGTGTTCTTGGGGTTGTACTCATCCTTCTTCTTCCTCCAAACACGGCGAGTGGAGTTTAGACCAAAAAGCTATATTTTTGTCTCATCAGACCACATGACCTTCTCCCATTCCTCCTCTGGATCATCCAGATGGTCATTGGCAAACTTCAGACGGGCCTGGACATGCGCTGGCTTGAGCAGGGGGACCTTGCGTGCGCTGCAGGATTTTAATCCATGACGGCGTAGTGTGTTACTAATGGTTTTCTTTGAGACTGTGGTCCCAGCTCTCTTCAGGTCATTGACCAGGTCCTGCCGTGTAGTTCTGGGCTGATCCCTCACCTTCCTCATGATCATTGATGCCCCACAAGGTGAGATCTTGCATGGTGCCCCAGACCGAGGGAGATTGACCGTCATCTTGAACTTCTTCAATTTTTTTATAATTGCTCCAACAGTTGTTGCCTTCTCACCAAGCTGCTTGCCTATTGTCCTGTAGCCCATCCCAGCCTTGTGCAGGTCTACAATTTTATCCCTGATGTCCTTACACAGCTCTCTGGTCTTGGCCATTGTGGAGAGGTTGGAGTCTGTTTGATTGAGTGTGTGGACAGGTGTCTTTTATACAGGTAACGAGGTCAAACAGGTGCAGTTAATACAGGTAATGAGTGGAGAACAGGAGGGCTTCTTAAAGAAAAACTAACAGGTCTGTGAGAGCCGGAATTCTTACTGGTTGGTAGGTGATCAAATACTTATGTCATGCAATAAAATGCAAATTAATTATTTAAAAATCATACAATGTGATTTTCTGGATTTTTGTTTTAGATTCCGTCTCTCACAGTTGAAGTGTACCTATGATAAAAATTACAGACCTCTACAAAGACCGTACTCAGGCAATACTGTCTGATGGAGTTATGGCTGATTTTCTTGAGGTGCGTAAAGGTGTTCCACAGGGATCCATTTTGGGACCTGTTTTTTTTTTCATTATATATAAATGATATTGGGCAAACTGTAAAATCCTGTGCTCATCACCTGTATGCTGACGATACTATTATTTATGCTACTGCTCCTACTATTTACCTAGCAGTATCGAGCTTGCAGTCTGATTTTATAGATGTTCAAGTCGCCCTTTCAAATTTAAAGCTTGTTTTAAATACTGGGAAAAGGAAATACATGATTTTCTCAAAGTCCCATAAACCTATTGCAAATATGATGCATCTTCATTCAATGAATGCTACTATGATTGAACTTGTACCTGCTTACAAATATCTTGGCATTTGGATAGACAGTGATCTATCCTTTAAGAAACACATAGCTGAGCTTGTTAAGAAACTTAAATGTAATGTTGGGTTCTTTTATAGAAAAAGATTCTGCTTCTCCCTGTCTAGTAGGAAGTTAATTGTTCAATCAACTTTTTTACCTGTTCTTGATTATGGAGATACTATATACCAAAGTGCAACAGTAACCACCTTAAGAGACCTCGACTCTGTTTATCATAGTGCCCTTTGTTTTATTACATCTGCCAGCTTTAATACACATCACTGCATTTTATACCAAAGGGTTGGCTTTGTCTTGCCTATATTGAATACATAATTTAAACATTCACAGTGTAAGTTGGAAAAAGTATGTAAACCCCTAGGCTAATGACTTCTCCAAAAGCTAATTGGAGTCAGGAGTCAGCTAACCAGAGTCCAATCAATGAGACGAGATTGGAGATGTTGGTTAGAGCTGCCCTGCCCTATAAAAAACACTCACAAAATGTGAGTTTGCTATTCACAAGAAGCATTGCCTGATTAAGAATTGCTGACTTGCATAAAGCTGGAAAGGGTTACAAAAGTATCTCTAAAATGCCTTGATGTTCATCAGTCCACGGTTAGACAAATTGTCTATAAATGGAGAAAGTTCCGCACTGTTGCTATGAGCACTGAGCAGAATGCTCATTGAGGTTAAGAAGAACCCTAGAGTGTCAGCTAAAGACTTACAGAAATCTCTGGAACATGCTAACATCTCTGTTGACGAGTCTACGATACGTAAAACACTAAACAAGAATGGTGTTCATGAGAGGACACCACGGAAGAAGCCACTGCTGTCCATTGCTGCACTTTTGAAGTTTGCAAAAGAGCACCTGGATGTTCCACAGCGCTACTGGCAAAATATTCTGTGGACAGATTAAACTAAAGTTGAGTTGTTTGGAAGGAACACACAACACTATGTGTGGAGAAAAAAGGGCACAGCACAACTCAAAACCTCATCCCAACTGTAAAGTATGGTGGAGGGAGCATCATGGTTTGGGGCTGCCTCAGGGCCTGGACAGCTTGCTATCATCGACGGAAAAATGTATTCCCAAGTTTATCAAGACATTTTGCAGGATAATGTAAGGCTATCTGTCCGTAAATTGAAGCTCAACAGAAGTTGGGTGATGCAACAGGACAGCGACCCAAAACACAAGTAAATCAACAACAGAATGGCTTCATCTGAAGAAAATACCCGTTCTGGAGTGGCCCAGTCAAAGTCCTGACCTCAACCTGATTGAGATGCTGTGGCATGACCTCAAGAGAGCGGTTCACACCAGACAGCCCAAGAATATTGCTGAACTGGAATAGTTTTGTCAAGAGGAATGGTCCAAAATTCCTTCTGATCCACAACTACAGAAAACGTTTGGTTGAGGTTATTGCTGCCAATAAGCAGACTGTGTTTGTCTATTGTTGTGACTTAGATGAAGATCAGATACAATTGTATGATATATTTATGCAGAAATCCAGGTAATTCCAAAGGGTTCACATACTTTTTCTTGCCACTGTAGATTGATGAGGGGGAAAAAACTATTTAATCCATTATAGAATAAGGCTGTAACGTAACAAAATGTAGAAAAAGTCAAGGTGTCTGAATACTTTCCGAATGCACTGTAGGTCTCAGGAAAGTGCAGCGATGATGATTTTTTTGCTCGGACTACAGACGGCTAGTAAAGGCTCAGTGTAATTTTTGTATTTGTTATTAATATAATTTTTTATTACAAATATTTTGGTGCACCTGTGTCCGCCTCGTGTCTCCCGGTTGCGAACGGCTGCGACACAGCCCAGGATCAAACCCGGATCTGTAGTGACGCCTCTTGCACTGAGATGCAGTGCCTTAGATGGTGAGGGTTTGATTGTGGTTAGGCCTCTGACTCCCACCATGGGGAGTGGAAGGACCACAATCAAGCCCTCACACCCTAACTAGGGGAGTAATGATCCTCAACCAGAGACAGCTGTACAGGGTTGTCTCTGATTGGGGATTGTATTTAGGCTCCCCACACATCCAATGTTTGGATCATTGTAAGTGCCTGTCTACACTGCGTCACAGAAAAGTAAGTCACTTTGTTTGATTATACTCTCCTGTTTATTTTATGCTTTGTGAGAACACCTCATTTAATAAACAAGGATGACACTTCACCAACGCTCCATTTACCGTCCCATTACTACAAACCGTGACAGAATGATCCACCACCCAGGGACGCAACGGGGATTAACATTGGGAGATATCCTCCTTGGTATGGGTATGCCAGAGCAGTCCGCTCCACCGGTGCCAAGTCCGGGGCCGGTCGTCTGCTTCACTCCAGTGCAAGAGCAGTCCGCTTCACCGGGGCCCAGTCCGGGTCCGGTCATTCTCCCCGCCCCCATGCTGGAGCAGTCCGCTCCACCGGGGTCCGAGCCGGGAAAAGACATCAGCCCCTCTGCAGTGTCGGGGGCTCCCACACTCCACCGGTGCCCAGTCCGGGGCCGGTCGTCTGCTCCACTACAGTGCCAGAGCAGTCCGCTCCACCGGTACCCAGTCCGGGGCCGGTCGTCTGCTTCACTCCAGTGCCAGAGCAGTCCGCTCCACCGGTGCCCAGTCCGGTGCCGGTCGTCTGCTTCACTACAGTGCCAGAGCAGTACGCTCCACCGGTGCCCAGTCCGGGGCCGGTCGTCTGCTTCTCTCCAGTGCAAGTGCAGTCCGCTCCACCGGGGCCCAGTCCGGGTCCGGTCATCCGCCCCGCCTCCATGCCGGAGCAGTCCGCTCCACTGGGGTCCGAGGCGGGAAAAGACATCAGCCCCTCTCCAGGGTCGGGGGCTCCCACACCAGGGTCCAGACAGGACTTGGTGCTTCGCGGAAGTACTGAGGGGGGAATCATCGCGCCGGGGTGCAACGGTGAGGCAGGAGGGGAGCAGCCTTCACGGTCTACTTCACGCCCCAGTCCGGGGCCGGAGCCTCCACCATCAACCGCCCCAGTACTCCGCCCGTTCCCCTCCCAGACTTGTAAACATTTTGGGGGGAAAGGGGGGACTATTTGCGGTCGGGAGCCCGCACCTTAAGGGGGGGGGGGGGGGGGGTACTGTGAGGGTTTGATTGTGATTAGGCCTCTGACTCCCACCAGGGGGAGTGGAAGGACCACAATCAAGCCCTCACACCCTAACTAGGGGAGTAATGATCCTCAATCAGAGACAGCTGTACAGGGTTGTCTCTGATTGGGGATTGTATTTAGGCTCCCCACACATCCACCTGTGTGTGGATCATTGTTTGTGCCTGTCTACACTGCGTCACAGAAAAGTAAGTCACTTTGTTTGTTTATACTCTCCTGTTTATTTTATGCTTTGTGAGAACACCTCATTTAATAAACAAGGATGACACTTCACCAATGCTCTGTTTACCGTCCCATTACTACAAACCGTGACATAGACCGCAGCGCCACTTGGGAGGCCCGATTTCATTTAATTGACCTTGAATATTGCAGCCTATTTGTGTAGGCTGTTAGCCAGACAAAACCCACAATAAATAGTCGCTGAATTTATCCTCAAGCAGACTGCTTTTTTCCTCATTAGGCTATTTAATGTGTAATTTTTCATAAAAATGTTTAGAAATAGCAGCTAAATACTTTATATAGCTATAGATAGTACATTGCATAATGAAACAATCCATAGTAAGCTAGTGTTTTGAGGGTGGACTGACTGAATTATTTGGCATTAATAGACTGGTTTATGAAGAAGAATATTTTTCCCATTTCCTTATTTTTTCTACTTTTTCCTCCCTGTTCTTCTCCCACTTTCTTCCCTTTCTTTCTCCCCTCCCCCTTAACATACTATTTTTCCACAGCTTTGGTGCTTGCAACGCCAAGATAGTGGGTTAGATCCCCGGGACCACCCATACATACAATTTATGCATACTTGACTGTAAGCCTCTTTGGTAAAAACACTGCCAAATTACTTATTACTATTATATATTAATACATTGTATTTATTAATACATGACATCTATGGCAAATCAACTTGAACTTGGGACATTTTCTCTCAGGCCATTCCCTGGGTCTGAGGAAGAGAAATGTCCCAGTCCAACAGCAGAAACTGGAGACGGACCTACTGCAGTTGAACTGTGGCAACCTCTTACTACTGATCAACCTGTTAGTACTACTGGTCACTGTCATGAGAGTTGTTTTAAGCAGTTGGCCAAGAGATAACTCCTCATCACCTCCATTGTCAGCCTGGCCTTCATGGTTGGAGAGGTGATCAGTAGGATGATGATGGAAAAGCTAGGAGAGCCATAGAAGAGAGAGAGAGTCTAATACATTTTGTTACACAGCTTTTCCAATTTACTCATGTTGTCAAATATTCAATCTATGCGGCACACAGTCTGGCCATCATGACAGATGCAGCTCATCTCCTCAGAGACTTTGGTAGCATCATGTTCAGCCTCTTCCCTCTGTGAATCGCCTCTAGACCTTCTACCAAAACCATGAACTTTGGCTGGCATCGCACAGGTTGGTTTGAGCATACTTTACTGAGCATGTTTCAGTAAGCTTCAGTACATTCAGAACATGTATCTTTAGTATAATTACAATGACCACTATGTATCAGCACTTGCTGCAAGTATACAGTGCTCTCTATATGTATTTGGATAGTGAAGCAAAACAATTTACTTTGTATTTGAATAGCCTATGATTCATTGAGTTTTCTATTGTAGAGTTTGATGCGATATGTGTTTTTACAGCGGGTGCGAATTGTCAGTTTATATTGTTGACACCTTAAGTAAACTTTTCTCTCATTTCCTTGGAACAGCAATGTGAAAATATATGATTCCCATTAAGTCCTTTATGGGAATGTGTGGCCTGAAAGTGGTCATTGTGATTAAAAGACACTGTGGAAGTGGCTGTATGGCGTATTCTGTATATGATATGTCATGAATTTCTTATTGTCCCTATGTTCCGCAGAGATCCTGGGAGCCTGTCTGTCTGTACTGTCCATATGGGCTGTGACAGGAGTTCTGGTGTTCATCGCCATCCAGAGGATCCTTAACGATGACTACGAGATCCTCGGCCACATTATGCTCATAACTTCTGGCTGTGCAGTGGGGGTCAATGCCATGTGAGTATAACATGTAATTATGCCGAATGTCTCTAGTTAATTTCCAGATTTTTCATATGACTTAAAAAATTTAAATAAATGCTCTCAAAAAGCATCACTTTTTCACTGTATGTTGTCTCTTGCAATCTTTAAAAATAATGAGTTAAGTGTTAACATTATAATGTAAACTGGCCCTTTTTTTTGTCAAGTAATTTTTCTTTGGCTTCCATGTGATTAGTTGTGAAGGTGTAAAAGACATGGTCCACTGCAATTGGCTGTTCCAACAATAAGATTTGTTTGTTTGTAAAGGATGGACCTTATCCTCCATCAGTCCAGTCAGCCACAGTCACACCCCTCTTACCACCGACCCCATGACGATAGTCAAATGGCCACTGTCATGGACTCCCTGGTGACCATGGCAACACCAGCGTGAGGGTGGCTTTTATCCATGTAATAGGGGAGAGTCTAGGGGTCCTGCTGGCTGCTACCATTATACACTTCTGGGTCAGTGCTGCTGTCAACTTGACTTGCCTAATTCCTTTTAGCTCATAGTGGGGCAGAATGCCTCAACAGTTATTCTCCAGCAAACCCTGTCATCAACAGACAAACTGTAAGAGGTGTTATTTATGCAGCAGAATTTGATAACCAAACTTACTGTAGTAGGCTATATCTACAACTCTGGCAAAAAATATAGAGGAATGTAAAAGAAAATTAATCTTAAAGAAGATGATGTGTTAACTGTAAGTCGCTCTTTAAGTTACTAAAACTTAAAATAAACAAAATTAAATCATGGGGGAAACAACTATTAAAAATATATAAAATATGCACATTAGGGTGCATCAAATTTGAATGGGAATTATTTTGAATTTCAAAATATCAATTTGGCTGGCATAACATAAAAATGACTTTTGCTAAGTTTTGAGGAATTCCATTGAGATTTAGGGGTGCCACCTAACACATGAACTTTGGCGAAATGTCGAAAAATGTGCAATTTTTAGTCTAATTGCCAAAAGGTTGACCTGTAAATGTTGAGTACAGTGAACTTTTATACAGTAACATGTTCTATAGGATTATCAAAGTAAAAGTTGTTTGTTTGCCCTTTGGGTAACTTGGGCATTTCTCAGAATTCAACTTTCAAGATTATCCATTCATTTGTCCTATAGACAAAATGAATGGAGGTCAATGGGACATGTTCACGTGGCCTTACCTTGAATTTTGTGCAGCAGTGATGGATGTCGGACACACATATAAAGTTTAATTGACTTTATTGTTAAACACAAAGGGCGATACTGGGTAGCATCTCACCTGTCAGGTAACAGCGATGCCTCTCCAGCGCCTTGATCGCTGATGCTGCAATGCCCTCATCTACAGCCTTGTATGCCTGCAGGTGGTGGTAGAGTGTCAGGTCATTCCAGGCAGCATCTACAGCTTTCTTGCAGGTCAACCACCACTTTTAAGTCAAATGCCCGAATCTTCGGCAACTGCTGCCGTGTGGTGATTGTGCCCTGGGGAAGCAACGCGATGTGCTGCTCCATCAAAGCCAGCTTGAGAGTATAGAGCAGCTTGGCCATCGATCGTGCCTTTTGGAGCGCTCCCGGGTCGTTGGAAGGTCACTGCAGTCTGCTCTTCACCATCTGCATCCAGAAACACAAGACACAGCTGCACAAACTCATGGTAGTCACCTCGCTTGTGGTCAGTGACTTCTTTTGCGCACCTGACAAGTTCAGCACGTAAATTGCCCAGGAGTGGTTGCTCTGTGTTGCCAGGAATGTAGCGGGACCATTGGCTGCTGGATTCTTGCGGTAACAGGTTCCATTTGTCTCTCAGACGTGTGAACAAGGTAACCTCTGGCGAGCGTGATGACTCCAC
The DNA here is from genome assembly GCA_023634145.1 of Thymallus thymallus. Taxonomy (NCBI): domain Eukaryota; kingdom Metazoa; phylum Chordata; class Actinopteri; order Salmoniformes; family Salmonidae; genus Thymallus; species Thymallus thymallus. Next base: position 18,982,381 of record CM042406.1, read on the forward strand.
CTCCAGGTCTGTGAAAACCTGGCTGCTGCGGCAGCTTGACGCTCCTCTCGCCGCTTCACCTTGAGCTGCAGCTTTTTGTCCAATACACCAAATGTGGCCACTCTGTCAGTCTTCATGCTGGCCAAGAAAGCTACGTCTTCTGGGTTATCAATCAGCTTTTCAACATTTGTAGGCCACAGCGGAAATGTGGCATCAAGTCTGCACTCCATTGCCACAGCAGAAATGTGGCATCAAGTCGGCACTCCATTTTCTCCAATTGTTTCGCTGTAGTCTCACTGGAGCGCTGGCCTGGGAGATTTTCCGCAGCTTGTTGTTAGCATTGACTAAGTCTACCATCTTGTGGCACGCATGCTTGTCGCTCACCATTGGGATGTTGGCTTTCTTGTAAAACTACAAAACCTTTGTAGTTCTCGATGGCTAACATTGTATATTTCAAAAACGGCACAGTAGAAAGGACTATCAACACATACTGAGCAGCTCACATTATAAACAGGAGCATGCTACATGGCAGACCAATCCAAACTCATCTCCCGGCATGTCCAGTCCATCCATTATCTCAGCCAATCATGGCTAGTGGGAACCAACTAGGCTCATAATTTAACAATGTTATTTGTATTTACGGATGGAATACAAGTTTGTTATTAAGGCACATGAAAGTTCACATGTTCCAGAAGGCATTTCTGCCAAAAAATGCATGTTTACGTACGCCTAGTTTCCTGAAACTAGTTAGATTTGTCCGAAAATAATGTAGTGCTACTGTAATTTCACGAATAAGCCATTACTGTGTTTTTATGGTTTTCTCCAGGTTACACTATAAGGTAGTGTTCCTGGTGTCGCACCTATGTGGGAAAGCTCCTGTTTCAATCAATTATTATAATAACAGACAAGGTCTACCAAAACTAAATATATTGTCAGGTGTCGTTGTAACACATAATTAACATGTAGCACAAGGAATGTAGCACAATAAATCTAAACTATTTATTTGAAGAAATACATTTATCATATTTATTTAGTTTGTTATATAACAGATGTTGGGTATGAACATAAATACTGAAACATTTCAATCTCAATGTTTGTTTTTTAAACTGTACACCCCACCTCAACTCCAAGGCATACACAAAAGCAGCTCTAACTTGAAAGTCTTTATAAATGCTGTTCAGTTTGTAGGCCTTTCGGTTGCCTTAGTTCCCTCTACATCCAAGGTGAGACAGTGGTGACTTTCAGGGACTTCACCCAAGAGGGTGAGATTCAATCCAAGGCCTCTTATAGAGCAGCGCACTAGACAGCTGACCATGCGCCATTGAAAGGAAATTTCCATGACTTTCACATTCACGGTAAACTGTGCATGTCAGCTCAAGCGTAAATTACCTTTAAAAGAGCCATGCGCTGCTATATAACGTGCCTTGGATTGAAACCCGGACTTGGTTGTTCAGGCTCTGAGTAATGTCTTGAGCCTTGGGAACAGGCGCAGGGCATTCTGTGTCGTCACCTCCATCACCGTCTCCAAGGGAACCCCTTTGATCTTACTGATGTACTCAGCACAGACAGAGATATTCTTCGGCTCATTTCTCACCTATGTTTAAGACGCAAAAGCATGACTAGTGTTAGTAATACCATCTCAAAAAAATATTCTTAGATGTATAAATTACTTTCAAACATTCTTTGATGTACAACCACTTTCAAACCAGGATCAAGTCAATGGCATATGGATTTCAATCTACAATGAACAAAAAATATAAATGCAACATGCAACAATTTCAAAGATTTTACTGAGTTACAGTTCACATAAGTAAATCAGTCAATTGAAATAAATAAATTAGGCCCTAATCTACGGATTTCACATTACTGGTTAATACAGATATGCAGATATGCATCCGTTGGTCATAGATAGGTAGGGGCGTGAATTAGAAAACCAGTCAGTATCTGGTGTGACACCAGATGCCTCATGCATCGCGACACATCTCCTTTGCATAGAGTTGATCAGGCTGTTGATTGTGGCCTTTGGAGTGTTGTCCCAATCTTCAATGGCTGTGCGAAGTTGCTGGATATTGGTGGGAACTGGAACACGCTGTCGTAAAAGTCGATCCAGAGCATCCCAAACATGCTCAATGGGTGCCATGGCTGGTGAGTATGCAGGCCATGGAAGAACTGGGATATTTTCAGCTTCCAGGAATTGTGTACATATCCTTGTGACATGAGGCATTGCATTATCATGCTCAAACATGAGGTGATGGTGGCGGATGAATGGCATGACGATGGGCCTCAGGATCTCATCATGGTATCTCTGTGCATTCAAATTGCCATTGACAAAATGCAATTGTGTTCGTTGTCTGTAGCTCACAGTGCATTCGGAAAGTATTCAGACCCCTTGACTTTTTCCACATTTTGTTATGTTACAGCCTTATTCTAAAATCGTTTCAATCTACACACAATACCCCATAATGACAAAGTAAAAACAGATTATACATTTTTGCAAATTTATTGTAAATAAAAAAACTGAAATATCAAGTATTCAGACCCTTTACTCAGTACTTTATTGAAGCACCTTTGGCAGCGATTACAGCCTCAAGTCTTCTTGGGTATGACACTACAAGCTTGGAAAACCTGTATTTGGGGAGATTCTCCCAGTCTTCTCTGTAGTTCCTCTCAAGCGCTGTCAGGTTGGATGGGGAGCGTCGCTGCACAGCTATTTTAAGGTCTCTCCAGAGATGTTTGATTGGGTTCAAGTCTAGGCTCTGGCTGGGCCACTCAAGGACATTGAGACTTGTCCCGAAGCCACTCCTGTGTTGTCTTGGCTGTGTGCTTAGTCCCGGCTGTGTGCTTAGTCTCCCAGTCCCTGCAGCTGAAAAACATCCCTAAAGCATGATGCTACTACCACCATGCATCCCCACAGCATTCAAGCCAAAGAGTTGAATCTTGGTTTTATCCTTTAGGTGCCTTTTGGCAAACTCCAAACGGGCTGTCATGTGCCTTTTACTGAGGAGTGGTTTCCGTCTGGCCATTCTTCCATAAAAGCCTGATTGGTGGAGTGCTGCAGAGTTGGTTGTCCTTCTGGAAGGTTCTTCTATCTCCACCGAGGAACTCTGGAGCTCGGTCAGAGTGACCATCGGGTTCTTGGTCACCTCCCTGACCAAGGCACTTCTCTCCCGATTGCTTAGTTTTGGCCGGGCGGTCAGCTCTAGGAACAGTCTTGGTGGTTCCAAACTTCTTCCATTTAAGAATGATGGAAGCCACTGTGTTCAATGCTGCAGACATAACAATGTCCAATCAATTCAATTTACCACAGGTGGACTCCAATCAAGTTGTAGAAACATCAAGGATGATAAATGGAAACAGGACCTGAGCTCAATTTCGAATCTCATAGCAAAGGGTCTGAATACTTATGTAATAAGGTCTCAGTTTTTTTGTATTAATACATTTGAAAACATTTTTAAAAACCTGTTTTCACTGTCATTATGGGGTATGGTGTGTAGATTGATGAGGATTTTTATTTATTTAATACATTTTAGAATAAGGCAGTAAAGTAACAAAATGTGGAAAAGGTCAAGGGGTCTGAATACTTTTCGAATGCACTGTATGCCTGGCCATACCATAACCCCACCATGGGGCATTCTGTTCATAACGTTGACATCAGCAAACTGCTCACCCACACAACGCCATACATGTGTTCTGCGGTTGTGAGGCCAGTTGGACCTACTGCCAAATTCTCTAAAACAACGTTGGAGGCGGCTTGTGGAAGAGAAATTAACATTCACTTCTCTCGCAACAGTTCTGCAGTCAGCATGCCAATTGTACGCTCCCTCAAAACTTGAGACATCTGAGGCATTGTGTTATGTGTGACAAAACTGCACATTTTAAAGTGGCCTTTTATTGTACCCAGCACAAGGTGCACCTGTGTAATGATCATGCTGTTTAATTAGCTTCTTGATATATCACACCTGTCAGGTGGATGGATTATCTTGGCAAAGGAGACATGCTCACTAACAGGGATGTAAACACATTTGTGCACAACAACTGAGAGAAATACGTTTTTTTTTGTGTGTATGGAACATTTCTGGGATCTTTTAGTTCAGCTCATGAAATATGGGACCAACACTTTACATGTTGCATTTATATTTTTGTTCACTATATATACTGTGTTATGTTTTATGTATGTTGCACCCTGTTTTTGTGTGTAAATTAATAAGTTAACAATCCTACCTGTTTCTCTGGACCCAAGGCAGGTGAATCGGTTTCTAGACACATGCTCTCCAACGGCAGCTGTTTCACTAGCTTCTGCTTCTTGTGGGAAAACATATATTTTTTAAAGAGACGTATAAGTTAAAATTAGCATATTAAGTGACAGAACATTTACATAATTTAGCAGACGCTCTTATCCAGAGCGACTTACGTACATTTTCTCATACATTTTATCTGAACAGATGCACAAGACACATCTGTTCAGATAAAATGCATAAAAATTGTTTTAAAAGAGAGAACAAGTGCTGTAGTGTTAGTACTACTTTAGTGTGAGAAAACAAAACAAATCACAATTTATTTAAAGTGCATTTAACAAAAGCCTTAATACACTTACATAAAATTTAAAAAAAACTCTTTACCTGTTCACTTCTTACTATAGATGGAGGAATGGAGAAGAAATACCCAGCCTTCACTCCCTCCATGGCAACTGAGGGTTTCCCATCAAAAGCATGAAGAAGAGCTTTCTCAACACCTAGTGGAAAGTCAAATGACATGCATTGTTTTCTATATGAATTCACTTGGCAGATACAGTGCCCTCAGAAAGTATTCACACCCCTTAACCTTTCCACATTTAGTTGGGATTAAAATGGATTTGTCATTTTTTGTCAACGTCTACAAAAAATACTCTGTCAAAGTGAAAGAACAATTCTAACTTTTGTAAAAAAAATTATGAAACATAAAACACTAATATATCTTGATAACATAAGTAGTCAACCTCTGAGTCAATACATGTTAGAGTCAGCTTTGGCAGTGATTACAGATGTGATTTGTTCTTGGTAAGTCTCTAAGAGCTTTGCACACCTGGATTGTACAATATTTGAACATCATTCTTTTTTAAATTCTTCAAACTCTGTGAAGTTGGTTGTTGATCATTGCTAGATGGCCATTTTCAAGTCTTGCCATAGATTTTGAAGCCAATTTATGTCAAAACTGAAACTAGGCCACTCAGGAATATTCAATGTCGTCTTGGTAAGCAACTCCCAGTTTCTGTTGGAAAGCAGACTGAACCAGGTTTTCTTCTAGGATTTTGCCTGCGCGTAGCTCTATGCCTGTGCGTAACTCCCTAGTCCTTCCCTATGACAAGCATACCCATAAGATGCTTTGAAAATACAAAGAGTGAAACTAAACATAAGGTTTTGTATTCAGGACATGAAATACATTTGTTGCAGTATTACTTAAATACTTAAATAATGTAATTTGAATACCGCCCCACCATGCCCAAGTATTAATTGTTGACGTGGGTCCATCACGTCTACGATTTGACGAGAAGATCTTTCTTTAATGTAGGATATATGATAAATGATCCCACTGATGTTTTCACCAACAAAATGTTTTTTTTGCCACTACATAAGTCAGCATGATATTTTAGTGTATTGATGACAATCATATTATTCAATAGTTTCAATACCATGTTAAGATAAAGAAATGCATTCTGGGATTCATTGTGCAAATACTCTCCAAAGCGTTGTTGTATCTGTCATCGTTTTAAGCAAGAATTGAGCTAGCTATCAAGAGAATAGAAAATTACGGATTTTAAAATCAGCAATGTATCAACACGAAAGTGGAGACCCAAAAAAGGAAGGCTTGATTTGATTGATTTGCTGGTGTTTTTGCTATAGGCCTCTGCGGGAGGCAGATCATTTAAATACCGGTATGTTAGTTTAGCCACCATGCATAACTTCAGCGAGCATGTACTGGGTCATTAGCTGTGTTTCGGTGTTTCTGTCAAGAGATTTATCAATATATTTATGTTTTATAATATAGGCTATTGCCTATTATTTGCAGATAAAATAGGGTGTTTTTTGACCGCTTTGTGCTTTCCGTGGTGCTAATCAATTTATAGGGGTTAATTTCTGACCGCCGTCCATGGTGCTGAATGTATTGGCTATATTGCGGCTTCTCTGGTAAGAGCTTCAAATGTGCCCTTAGATTAGGTTCTGCTCTGCTGTTATAATGCTTAGTAATATTAACACACAGCCTTACCAACAAAATTATTTTAATTTGAAGTGAAATATGAAGTGACAGGGGCTTTACAACAATAGCCCAGAGAAACACAGTAAAAAAACTAAATAAAAAGAAACAAGGTTTTGAAGTGTCTGTCCTATATCTACAGTATATTCGGAATGTATTCAGATCCCTTGACTTTTTCCACATTTTGTTACATTACAGCCTTATTCTAAAATGTATTAAATCATTTTTTTTTCATCATCTGAGCTCTACGGACAATTCCTTCGACCCCATGGTTTGGTTTTTGCTCTGACACGCACTGTCAACTGTGGGACCTTATATAGACAGGTGTGTGACTTTCCAAATAATGTCCAATCAATTAAGTTTACTACAGGTGGACTCAAGGATGATCAATGGAAACAGGATGCAACTGAGCTCAATTTTGAGTTTCATAGCAAAGGGTCTGAATACTTATGTAAATGTGTTATTTCACTTTTTTGTTTTTTATAAATTTGCTAAAATTTATAAAAACCTGTTTTTGCTTTGCCGTTTTGGGGTATTATGTGTAGATTGATGAGGGAAACAAACGATACATAATACATTTTAGAACAAGGCTGTAACGTAACAACATTTGGAAAAAGTTAAGTCGTCTGAATACTTTCTGAATGCACTGTATACCAAAGTATGTGGAAACCCCTTCAAATTTGTGGATTTGGCTATTTCAGCCACACTCGTTGCTAACAGGTGTATAAAATTGAGCACACAGCCATGCAATCTCCATAGACAAACATTGGCAGTAGAATGGCATTACTGAAGAGCTGTGACTTTCAACGTGGCACCATCATAGGATGCCACCGTCACAAGTCAGTTTGTCAAATTTCTGCCCTGCTAGAGCTGCCCAGGTCAACTGTAAGTGCTGTGTGGTGGAAAAATTACTTTTAGACATACTAGGCTGTTTTTACTTAGAGAATTGTCCATTGTTATATGCTTATGTTTTCTGCTGATGCAGGCTTGTCTTGTGTGACTTAGTCATAAGTCTGGGCGTACAGATAAGAGCCGGGTGCGACCGCAGCATGTGACATACCGTTTGTACTATCTGCAGAAACTCATCTGTGTGGAAACTTGCAGGAAGGAACAGACAAATGGTGGCAACGTCAGCTATCTTAATCTGCACAGACGAGCTAAATGCCCCACCACTGTTTGCGCATATCTGCTAACTACCACATAGACAAAAAGAGGTTGGACTTGTTTATAAAAGCTGAGAGCCAACTCTGTTCGTTGGGCTCTTAACTCTGAAACATTGAGTGATTATTAACCACTCCATTTTTGCAAATCTTATAATACAGTTGTTGTTTGAAGAATCTACAGTCTCTCTTCTTCTGGTTAGAATTTCCACTACAATTAGGCGACGAGGATGGGATGGCTAAGTCCGCCTGCTGAACGCTCCCAGGGAGACCAAGGTTAGCCGTGCAGGGGGGCTACAGTAGGTGTGTCTCAGGGAGCCCACACTCTGATTAAGCGGAGCAGAAAGGGACCCGCCTAGGACCCGGCAGGGAGCGTCATTGGACGGATACACCATCACGAACAGACAAAATAAAGGGTGAGACTGATTTTCTTTCAAACATCATAGAAAACCCTGTTCTGGGAATGTATTTGTTGGAGCAAAGTCACCCTTAGTTAGAAACTCTGTTGTAGCTGAGTTATTTCTGATAGGGGAAGTCCTAGAATCTTTAATTATGGACTCTATCAGGGCTCCCAAGTGGCGCAGTGGTCTAAGACACTGCATCTCAGTGCTAGAGGCGTCACTATAGACAACCTGGTTCGAATACAGACTGTAACACAACTGGCCATGATTGGGAGTCCCATAGGGCGGCGCACAATTGGCCCAGCGTCGTCAGATTTTGGCCGATGTAGGCCGCCATTATAAATAAGAATTTGTTCTTAACTGACTTGCCTAGTTAAATAAAGGTTAAATAAAAATCAGGCCCATCTGGCTGCACTGTGTGGGAATAGAAGAAGTAAACTATAGCAAAGCCATAGAGGCGCAAAAAGAAGCGCAAGAGCATTCTACCAATTCGGCACAAATATGGAAAAAACCCAATCATGGTTAAAATTGGGCAGCATTTCCTTGCTGATGGAAAATTCCAATCTTTTAAAGAATTTGGTTGTAAACCGGGTAAGCAGAATGATTTAAATGTTTTTAAATGGATTCGGAAGTACAGGGAAAGAAAAGGGAAAGAAGATACTTAATGGTGTTGAATGACCTTTGTCCTGACTTTCTAGTGAGGCCTGATCAACCTCACTAGAAATTACAGTCATGTGAAAAAGTAAGTACAGTCGTGGCCAAAAGCTTTGAGAATGACACAAGTTTTGGTCTCCACAATTTTTGCTGCTTCAGTGTTCTTAGATCTTTATGTCAGTAGTTACTATGGTACACTGAAGTATAATTGCAAGTATTCCATAAGTGTCAAAGGCTTTCATTGACAATGACATTCAGTTTATGCAAAGAGTCAATATTTGCAGTGTTGACCCTTCTTTTTCAAGACCTCTGCAATCCGCCCTGGCATGCTGTCAATTAACTTCTGGGCCACATCCTGACTGATGGCAGGCCATTCTTGCATAATCAATGCTTGGAGTTTGTCAGAAGTTGTGGGTTTTTGTTTGTCCACCCGCCTCTTGAGGATCGACCACAAGTTCTCAATGGGATTAAGGTCTGGGGAGTTTCCTGGCCATGGACCCAAAATGTTGATGTTTTGTTCCGTGAGCCACTTAGTTATCACTTTTGCCTTATGGCAAGGTGCTCCATCATGCTGGAAAAGGCATTGGTCATCATCAAACTGTTCTTGGATGGTTGGGAGAATTTGCTCTCGGAGGATGTGTTGGTACCATTCTTTATTCATGAGTGTGTTCTTAGGCAAAATTTTGAGTGAGCCCTTGGCTGAGAAGCAACCCCACACATGAATGGTCTCAGGATGCTTTACTCTTGGCATGACACAGGACTGATGGTAGCGCTCACCTTGTCTTCTCCGGACAAGGTGTTTTCCGGATGGCCCAAACAATCGGAAAGGGGATTCATCAGAGAAAATGACTCTACCCCAGTCCTCAGCAGACCAATCCCTGTACCTTTTGCAGAATATCAGTCTGTCCCTGATGTTTTTCCTGGAGAGAAGTGGCTTATTTGCTGCCCTTCTTGACACCAGGACATCCTCCAAAAGTCTTCGCCTCACTGTGCATGCAGATGCACTCACACCTGCCTGCTGCCATTCCTGAGCAAGCTCTGCACTGGTGGTGCCCCGATCCCGCAGCTGAATCAACTTTAGGAGACGGTCCTGGCGCTTGCTGGACTTTCTTGGGCGCCCTGACGCCTTCTTCACAACAATTGAACCTCTCTCCTTGAAGTTCTTGATGATCCGATAAATGGTTGATTTAGGTGCAATCTTACCATCAGCAATATCCTTGCCTGTGAAGCCCTTTTTGTGCAAATCAATGATGACGGTACGTGTTTCCTTGAAGGTAACCATGGTTGACAGAGGAAGAACAATGATTTCAAGCACCACCCTCCATTTATAGCTTCCAGTCTGTTATTCTGACTTAATCAGCATGATAGAGTGATCTCCAGCCTTGTCCTCGTCAACACTCTCACCTATGTTAACGGGACAATCACTGACATGATGGCAGCTGGTCCTTTTGTGGCAGGGCTGAAATGCAGTGGAAATATTTTTTGGGGATTAAGTTCATTTTCATGGCAAAGAGGGACTTTGCAATTAATTGCAATTAATCTGATCACTCTTCATGACATTCTGGAGTATATGCAAATTGCCATCATCAATACTGAGGCAGCAAACTTTGTGGAGACAATACTTGTGTCATTCTCAAAACTTTTTGCCACGACTGTACACCCCCTGGATGTAAAGAAAAAGTTATATTTTTTTATTTTTGTATTTACATATTTGGACAGATGGATATGTAATCTTCACTTCAACACACTTGACAGATAAAGGTTACCCAATTTAACAAATCACACTCACACAAAAAAAAAAATACTTTGAAAATGTTATGCAGTTACAATAAACAAAAATGCCTTTTCCTTATGGGGAGTGTGATTGATAACATAACAACGATGCCACAATCAATGTCGGATTGCATGGGTACACTGCCAGAAAGAGACTGCACAAACTTGGCCTACATGGGAGGTCAGGAAGGAAGAAGCCTCTGCTCTCAAAAAATTATTTCAAGACACAACTGACTTTACCCAGGTGTTGTCTGGCAAAAGTCAGTTGTGTCTTGTTATTATTTTTTGAGAGCAGAGGCTTCTTCCTTTTTTTTCACCTTTATTTAACCAGGTAGGCCAGTTGAGAAAAAGTTCTCATTTACAACTGCGACCTGGCCAAGACAAAGCAAAGCAGTGCGACAAAAACAACAACATAGAGTTACACGTGGGATAAACAAACGTACAGTCAATAACACAATAGAAATTCTATGTACAGTGTCTTCAAATGTAGTAAGATTAGGAAGGTAGGGCAATAAATAGGCCATAGTGGCGAAATAATTACAAATTAGCATTAACACTGGAATGATAGATGTGCAGATGATGATGTGCAAATAGAAGATACTGGGGAGCAAATGAACAAAAATAATAATATGGGGATGAGGTAGTAGGGTAGGCTATTTACAGATGGGCTGTATACAGGTGCAGTGATGCTTAAAGTTATTGAGGGAGATGGTAGTCTCCAGCAGAGAACTGGAAGGAATGGTGGCCAAAGGAGGTGTTGGCTTTGGGGATGACCAGTGAAATATACCTGCTGGAGCGCATGCTACGGGTGGGTGTTGCTATGGTGACCAGCGAGCTGAGATAAGGCTGGGATTTACCTAGTAAAGACTTATAGATGACCTGGAGCCAGTGGGTCTGGCGTCGAATATGTAGTGAGGGCAAGCCATGGCAGGATGAGTGAAGGAGGCTTTCTTGCGAAATAGGAAGCCAATTATAGATTTAATTTAGGATTGGAGATGCTTAATATGAGTCTGGAAGGAGAGTTTATAGTCTAACCAGATGCCTAGGTGTCCACGTATTCTAAGTCAGATCCGCCGAGAGTAGTGATGATAGTCCGGTGGGCGGGTGCGGGCAGCGTTCGATTGAAAAGCATGCATTTAGTTTTACTAGCATTTAAGAGCAGTTGGAGGCCACGGAAGGAGTGTTGTATGGCATTGAAGCTCGTTTGGAGGTTTGTTAACACAGTGTCCAAAGAGGGGCCAGAATGGTGTCGTCTGCGTAGAGATGGATCAGAGAGTCACCAGCAGCCAGAGCGACATCATTGATATACAGTGGGGAGAACAAGTATTTGATACACTGCCGATTTTGCAGGTTTTCTTACTTACAAAGCATGTAGAGGTCTGTAATTTTTATCATAGGTATACTTCAACTGTGAGAGACGGAATCTAAAACAAAAATCCAGAAAATCACATTGTATGATTTTTAAATAATTAATTTGCATTTTATTGCATGACATAAGTATTTGATCACCTACCAACCAGTAAGAATTCCCGCTCTCACAGACCTGTTAGTTTTTCTTTAAGAAGCCCTCCTGTTCTCCACTCATTACCTGTATTAACTGCACCTGTTTGAACTCGTTACCTGTATAAAAGACACCTGTGCACACACTCAATCAAACAGACTCCAACCTCTCCACAATGGCCAAGACCAGAGAGCTGTGTAAGGACATCAGGGATAAAATTGTAGACCTGCACAAGGCTGGGATGGGCTACAGGACAATAGGCAAGCAGCTTGGTGAGAAGGCAACAACTGTTGGCGCAATTATTAGAAAATGGAAGAAGTTCAAGATGACGGTCAATCTCCCTCGGTCTGGGGCACCATGCAAGATCTCACCTCGTGGGGCATCAATGATCATGAGGAAGGTGAGGGATCAGGCCAGAACTACACGGCAGGACCTGGTCAATGACCTGAAGAGAGCTGGGACCACAGTCTCAAAGAAAACCATTAGTAACACACTACGCCGTCATGGATTAAAATCCTGCAGCGCACGCAAGGTCCCCCTGCTCAAGCCAGCGCTTGTCCAGGCCCGTCTGAAGTTTGCCAATGACCATCTGGATGATCCAGAGGAGGAATGGGAGAAGGTCATGTAGTCTGATGAGACAAAAATAGAGCTTTTTGGTCTAAACTCCACTCGCCGTGTTTGGAGGAAGAAGAAGGATGAGTACAACCCCAAGAACACCATCCCAACCGTGAAGCATGGAGGTGGAAACATCATTCTTTGGGGATGCTTTTCTGCAAAGGGGACAGGACGACTGCACCGTATTGAGGGGAGGATGGATGGGGCCATGTATCGCGAGATCTTGGCCAACAACCTCCTTCCCTCAGTAAGAGCATTGAAGATGGGTCGTGGCTGGGTCTTCCAGCATGACAACGACCCGAAACACACAGCCAGGGCAACTAAGGAGTGGCTCCATAAGAAGCATCTCAAGGTCCTGGAGTGGCCTAGCCAGTCTCCAGACCTGAACCCAACAGAAAATCTTTGGAGGGAGCTGAAAGTCCGTATTGCCCAGCGACAGCCCCGAAACCTGAAGGATCTGGATGGAGGAGTGGGCCAAAATCCCTGCTGCAGTGTGTGCAAACCTGGTCAAGAACTACAGGAAACGTATGATCTCTGTAATTGCAAACAAAGATTTCTGTACCAAATATTAGGTTCTGCTTTTCTGATGTATCAAATACTTATGCCATGCAATAAAATGCAAATTAATTACTTAAAAATCATACAATGTGATTTTCTGGATTTTTGTTTTAGATTCCGTCACTCACAGTTGAAGAGTACCTATGATAAAAATGACAGACTTCTACATGCTTTGTAAGTGTGAAAACCTGCAAAATTGGCAGTGTATCAAATACTTGTTCTCCCCACTGTATATAGAGAATAGAGCCGGCCAAAGAATTGAACACTGTGGCACCCCCATAGAGACTGCCAGTGGACCAGACAACAGGCCCACCGATTTGACTGAACTCTATCTGAGAAGTAGTTGGAGAACCAGGCGAGGCAGTCATTTGAGAAACCAAAGCTGTTAAGTCTATTGATAAGAATGCAGTGATTGACAGAGTCGAAAGCCTTGGCCAGGTCGATGAAGACGGCTGCACAGTACTGTCTTTTATCTATGGCGGTTATGATACCATTTAGTACCTTGAGCGTGGCTGAGGTGCACCCATGACCAGCTGGGAAACCATATTGCATAGCAGAGAAGGTATGGTGGGATTCGAAATGGTCAGTGATCTGTTTTGTTAACTTGGCTTTCGAAGACTTTATAAAGGCAGGGCAGGATCGATATAGGTCTGTAACAGTTTGGGTCTAGAGTGTCTCCCCCTTTGAAGAGGGGGATGACCGCGGCAGCTTTCCAATCTCTAGGGATCTCAGACGATACGAAAGAGAGGTTGAACAGGCTAGTAATAGGGGCTGCAACCATTGCAAGCTGTTGGCCGGTGTAGGGGTAGCCAGGTGGAAAGCATGGCCAGCCGTAGCAAAATGCTTATTGAAATGTTCGATTATCGTAAATGTATCAGTGGTGACAGTGTTTCCTAGCCTAAGTGCAGTGGGCAGCTGGGAGGAGGTGCTCTTATTTTCCATGGACTTTACAGTGTCCCAGAACTTTTAGGAATTAGTACTACAGGATGCGAATTTCTGTTTGAAAAAGCTAGCCTTTGCTTTTCTAACTGACTGTTTATATTGGTTCCTGACTTCCCTGAAAAGTTGCATATCGCGGGGGCTATTCGGTGCTAATGCAGTAAGCCACAGGATGTTTTTGAGCTGGTCAAGGGCAGTCAAGTCTGGAGTGAACCAAGGGCTATATCTGTTCTTAATTCTACATGTTTTTAATGGGGCATGCTTATTTAAGATGAGGAGGAAAGCACTTTTTAAGAACAACCAGGCATCCTCTACTGACGGGATGAGATCAATATCCAATATCCTTCCAGGGCCAGATTGATAAGAAAGGCCTGCTCACTGAAGTGTTTTAGGGAGCGTTTGACAGTGATAAGGGGTGGTCGTTTGACCGCGGACCCATTACGGACGCAGGCAGTGATCGCTGAGATCCTGGTTGAAATCAGAAGAGGTGTATTTGGAAGGCAAGTTAGTCAGGATGATATCTATGATGGTGCCCATGTTTACAGATTTAGGGTTGTACCTGGTAGGTTCTTGATAATTTGTGTGAGATTGAGGGCATCTAGCTTAGATTGAAGGACGACCGGGGTGTTAAGCATATCCCAGTTTAAGTAATCTAACAGGACGAACTCTGAAGATAGATGGGGGCAATCAATTTACATATGTTGTCCAGGGCACAGCTGGGGGCTGAGGGGGGTCTGTAACCATCGGGAACAGTGAGAGACTTATTTCTGGAAAGGTGGATTTTTAAAAGTAGAAGCTCAAACTGTTTGGGCACAGACCTAGATAATATGACAGAACTCTGCAGGTTATATCTGCAGTAGATTGCAACTCTGCCTACTTTGGTAGTTCTATCTTGACGGGAAATATTGTAGTTGGGGATAGAAATTTCCGAATTTTTGGTGGCCTTCCTAAGCCAGGATTCAGACACGGCTAGGACATCAGGTTTGGCGGAGTGTGCTAAAGCAGTGAATAAATCAAACTTAGGGAGGAGGCTTCTGATGTTAACATGCAAGGCTTTTACGGTGACAGAAGTCAACAAATGAGAGCGCCTGGGGAATAGGTGTAGTACTGGGGGCTACAGGACCTCTTTCTGTCTCAACATCCCCAGAGGAAAAGAGGAGGAGTAGGATAAGGGTACGGCTAAAGGCTTTAAGAACTGGTCGTCTAGTGCGTTGGGTACAGTGAATAAAAGGAGCAGATTTCTGGGCGCGATAGAATATATTGATGGCATAATGTACAGACAGGGATATGGTAGGATGAGAATTCAGTGGGGGTAAACCTAGGCGTTGGGTAATGACGAGAGAGGTTGCATATCTGGAGACTTCAGTTAAGCCAGGTGAGGTCTCTGCGTGCCTAAGATCGGAGGCATGTTGATCGGGACTGGGGGCTCTACAGTGAAATAAAACAATAAGGAAAAACCTAAACAGCAACAGACAAGGCATATTGAAATAAGGGAGAGGCATAAAACAAACACAGTTAATAAAGAGAACTGAGACAACAACGGGTAAATGGTGAAGAATAGACTGAGAAAATGTTGAGAAAAAGTTGTGCCACACACAGGACCTGAGTTCGGAGCTGAGGCTTAACAGATAAACAGAATGAGGTACCGTGTAAGGGAACAGTCCAGCAGGCAACAGCTATGTAGCCAAGTGATCATAAGGTCCGATGAGCAGCAAAGAGGTGAGCCAGGGAGCAGATTCAATGGACCCTGCACTAGGCGAGCGGGAGGCACGGCGTTCAGAATGCTAGTGGGCCGGCAATGCCACAACGGAAAAGCCTGTTGAGACCACGTCGGATGATTACGTCGGCAGACCAATTGTGGTGGCGTGGCGGGGCTCCGTGTCGACAGTAGACAGTCCAGGCTGGTTGACAAAGGTACTGTAGCCCGGGAATTAGCTAGTACATGTCGGCTAGCCGGGAGATGGGCCTAGCTCGGGGCTAGCTCAAGGCTAACTGTTGCAAGCTTTTGGACAGTAGTGTTAGCCAAACAACAGCAGCCACTCGGTTGCAGCTTGCTAGCTGCGATGATCCGGTGTGATGGTCCTGTGATTTCGGCAGAAATCCGATGAAGTGGAAGGGAACGCAATCCAATATGCGCAGGGTTGGTAGCGCGCTGTGCAGACTGGCCGATATTGTCAGAACTAAAGCTGGCTGATGCAGGCAGAGCAGTGGTGAGGACCGCTAGCAATGGCTAGTAGCTGGTTAGCAGGCTAGCTAGCAGGCTTGCTTCAGTCGGAGGTTCAGTTAAACGATAAAGAAAAAAATAAATAATGAAAATAGTAGATCCATTCCGCATTGGGTGAGGCAGGTTGCAGGAAAAGTATATGAGGAATAAGAAAAATATACGGAAAGACAGACTATTTACACGGGACATGAGACAGGACCAAAAAAAACACATCTGCACTGTTACGCCATCTTGTTAGACCTCAACCCCATCGAACACCTTTGGGATGAATTGGAATGCCGACTGCGAGCCAGGCCTAATCGCCCAACATCAGTGCCCAACCTCTCTAATGCTCTTGTGGCTGAATGTTCCAAAAGTGGAAAGCCTTCCCAGAAGAGTGGAGGCTGTTATAGCTACAAAGAGGGGACCAACTCCATATTAATGCCCATGATTTCGGAATGAGATGTTCCACGAGCAGGTGTCCACATACTTCTGGTCATGTAGGGTACATAGAAATATATGCAATTACCTTGTTCCTTTAGCAGGTGTATAGTAGGTCTGCCTGCAGATCTTGAATGGACATTTCTAAATGGATACACCATGTTACAAAAACCATGTGACAAGATTAAAACATTGATTAAAACAAAAGGGCTGCGAGGAAAATGTATCAATACAAACAACAACGCATGATCAATCATTTTTATCTTGTTTATATCAGTGTAGGACTCACAGTGGAAGGTCCAGTTGTTTTGCAATCTCTGCCTGCCGAATAAGCACCTGTCTTTGACTGTCTTTGTCCGCGTCACCACTGACAAATCTGGGGGTGAAATCCAAGCCTACCTGTCAGTGAAGGCAAGACTCATTATCAGTGATGTAAGATCATCAACTGTGAATCTAACCCTAGCCCCAGGCATATTACAACATACAGTGCCTTGCAAAGGTATTCATACCCCTTGGATTTATTCACATTTTATTGTTACAAAGTGTGACTAAAATGTATTTAATTGTAATAAAAAATGAAACCGCAATCTTCACAAAATACTCCCTAATGTCAAAGTGGAAGATTTAAGTTTTTAAAGATGACTATAAATGAAATAACTAAAATATAATTGTTGCGTGAGTATTTAGCTCCCTGTGAGTCTTCTTGGGTAAGTCTCGAAAAGCTTTACACAACTGAATTGTGCAATATTATTATTTCCATAATTCTTTAAGGTCTGTCAAGATGTTGGGGATCATGAACAGACCGCAATTATTAAGTCTTGCCATAGATTTTCAAGCAGATTTAAGTCAAAACTGTAACTTGGCCACTCAGGAACATTCACTGTCTTCTTGGTAAGCAACTCCAGTGTAGATTTGGCCTTGTGTTGTTGGTTATTGTCCTGCTGAAAGGTGAATTACTCTTCCAGCGTCTGGTGTAAAGCAGACTGAAGCAGGTTTTCCTCTAGGATTTTGCCTGTGTCTAGCTCCATCCTGTTTCTTTTCATCCTGAAAAACGTCCTAGTATTTGCCAATGTCAAGCATACCCATGCCATGATGCAGCCACCACCATGCTTGAAAATAAGGAGTCAGTTACTCAGTGACGTGTTGTGTTTGTCCCAAACATAAATCTTTGCATTTAGGCCAAAATGTGTATTCCTTTGCCGTGTCTTTTTACAGTATTACTTTAGTGCCTTGTTGCATACCAAATGCATATTTAGAAATATTTGTATTCTGTATATTTGTATTCTTCTCACTCAGTCATTGAAGTCATTATTGTGTAGTCACTACAATGTAGTTGATCCATCCTCAGTTTTTTCCTAGAACAGCCATTGAACTCTGTAACGGTTTAAAAATCACCAATGGCCTCATGGTAACATCCCTGAGCACTTGAACTTCTGTCCTGCAGCTCAGTTCAGAAGGACGACTGTATCTTCGATGTGTCTGGGTGGTTTAATACATAACTATTAACTTGACCATGCTTAAAGAGATATTCAATGTCTGATTTGTTATTGTTACCCATCTATTAATTCAAAATGCTCCCTGGTCTTTGTAGTTGAATCTATGCTTGAAATTCAATTTAGTCATGAAAAAAAAACATGTCAACCCCTATTATTTCACATAGAGTGAATCTTATTATGTGATATATTAAGTCAAATTTGACTCCTGAACTAATTTAGGCTTGCCTAAACAAAAGGGCTGAATGATTATGCAACAACTATATTTTAGTTATGTAACTTTTAAACAAATATAAATGTTTATAGTATTTTGAGTAGATTGAAAAAAAAAAAAAAAAAAAAAAAGACAATTAAATACATTTTAACCCCACTTTGTAACACAATAAAATGTGAAGAAATCAAAGGGGTATGATTACTTTTGCAAGAGAGATTCACCTGCTGAATGAGACTAGTGTGGATCTGTATCAATCTGCACACAAAATCAATAAAGACTACTTACCTCCCCAATAGCAACAATATGGTCTTTATATTTCTCTATCAGGGGCAAAGCAGCATCTAAATCCTGCGTAGAGAAAATATGACCATTTAACATACTATAGTAGACATGCATTATGATGATGATGATGGTGGCGATGAAGATTATGATCTTTGTTTGGGGCACATACCTGGAGTAAGGCTCCTCTCTGTGGCTCTGGAGCTGTCCCCTGCACAGGATGGACGCCTAAACAAGGGAAAATAAAGCCTGGGAACCTCTGTGACAGCTGTATAATCTTTTCAAACTCTCCGGCATTTTCTGCTACTGCTAGTAGTGCTAAAAGCCCAGCCTGAAACAAAATAACAAAACAAAGTTTTATTGGTCGCGTAACCATATTTTGCAGATGTTATCGCGGGTGTAGCGAAATGCTTAAGTTCCTAGCTCCAACAGTGCAGTAATACCCAACAATACAAAACAATACACGCAGAACCAAAAAATAAAAATAAAGGATTTTTTAAATATTATAATGACTAATGTCAGCGACTGGAATATAAATATATATTTACAGTGATTGTACAAAACATTAAGAACACCTGCTCTTTCCTTACATAGACTGACCAGGTGAATCCAGGTGAAAGCTATGAACCCTTATTGATGTCACTTGTTAACTTCACTTCAGTCAGTGTAGATGAAGGGGAGGTGAAAGGTTAAAGAAGGGTTTTTAAACCTTGAGACAATTGAGACATGGATGCCTTTGAATGGGGTATGGTAGTAGGAGCCAGGCGCACCAGTTTGTGTCAAGGCAATGCTAGTGAGTTTTTCACACTCAACCGTTTCCTGTGTGTATCAAGAATAGTCCGTCACCCAAAGGCCATCCAGCCAACTTGACACAACTGTGGGAAGCATTGGGATTGGAGGGGATGTTCTTAATGTTTTGATGGTGTGTATAGACATTATGAACAGTATATGAATAGAAAAGGTGTCTACAGCAGTAGTTATATATAATGAGCCTTGACTAGTGCGCAGGAAGAATCAGAATTAGCTTGGTAACATAGATAATTAAGATGTCTTATCTGCCTAATATGCTTATTTGATTGAACTGTGAACTTTTGTTATTAGAATGTATCCTTTTGGACTCTGGTGTTGGAAGTTGCACTTCCTCCCTCATATGGGCCTCAGTCACCTGGGGACCAGAGAGGGGAGAAGTCTGGCTTGTCTATCACATGTCCTTGTTGTTATGCAGAATATCAGAAAGAGACCGGAGGGAACATTGTTTTCATGTGAGAATATGTGTCTTTACTTATTGCAAACCATGTGAAGGGATGGCTTGATTAATTGGGAACCAATTACTGGTCTCCACAATGTCTGCAGCCAGTCACTCCCTCCTTCGGCCTTGGGGGAGATAAGGTCTAAGATCGGATATGTGGGGTAGTGTCTGGAACCATTGTAAGACATCTCTGATGTTGCACCTATCCTGGGATAGTAAAACATTTCTGTTCTACCAAGGCTGTGTCTTTGCAAAGGGATGGCTTTTAATTGCACAGGGGTATCTGGAGCTGACAATTGATTTATGCCATAGAATGAGTTTGTTTCGGTACGAAATGGGAGTCTTGCATTCAGGGCCGAATTCTGTACAATGAGAACAGTTTGTACAGCAGATATTGTCAGTTGTGAATTATTTGTATCTTTCATACGAAGGTTAACCTTGTGACCCATTCCATGCATCTGTTGTTTGTCATGAACATTCAGGAGGGTGTATCTTTGCTATAAAAGGTCTTTGTATTTTTGTGTTGGGGATCTCAACGAATCACCTACGGGTGGTCCGTCGACCAGCCATCATCATTATTGCAAATCACTCACATCATTTACTTACGTCTCTGGTGTGACCTGTTTTCTTTACTTATAAGTAAAAAACAATATTTAGTTTAAATAGAACTCTGACTTGTGTGATTCGTTTGTGTCTCCTCATTTGATAATACATAAAATATACCACCACACTAGAATACTGTATATACAGTTGAAGTCGGAAGTTTACATACACTTAGGTTGGTTAGTCATTAAAACTCATTTTTTAACCACTCCAGAGATTTCATGTTAACAAACTATAGTTTTGGCAAGTCGGTTAGGACATCTACTTTGTGCATGACACAAGTAATTCTTCCAACAATTGTTTACAGACAGATTATTTCACTTATAATTCACTATATCACAATTCCAGTGGGTGAGAAGTTTACCTACACTAAGTTGACTGTGCCTATAAACAGCTTTGAAAATTCCAGAAAATTATGTAATGGCTTTAGAAGCTTCTGATAGGCTAATTTACATAATTTGAGTCAATTGGAGGTGTACCTGTGGATGTATTTCAAGGCCTACCAAACTCAGTGCCTCTTTGCTCGACATCATGGGAAAATCAAAAGAAATCAGCAAAGACCTCAGAAAAATAATTGTAGACCTCCACAAGTCTGGTTCATCCTTGGGAGCAATTTCCAAACGCCTGAAGGTACCACGTTCATCTGTACAAACAATAGTACGCAAGTATAAACACCATGGGACCACACAGCCGTCATACTGCTCAGGAAGGAGACGCGTTGTGTCTCCTAGAGATGAACGTACTTTGGTGCGAAAAGTGCAAATCAATCCCAGAACAACAGCAGAGGACCATGTGAAGATGCTGGAAGAAACAGGTACAAAAGTATCTATATCCACAGTAAAATGAGTCCTATATCGACATAAGGCTGCTCAGCAAGGAAGAAGCCACTGCTCCAAAACCGCCATAAAAAAGCCAGACTACGGTTTGCAACTGCACATGGGGACAAAGATAGTACTTTTTGGAGAAATGTCCTCTGGTCTGATGAAACAAAAATAGTTTGTTTGGCCATAATGTTTGGAGGAAAAAGGGGGAGACTTGCAAGCCGAAGAACACCAACCCAATTGTGAAGCACAGGGGTGGCAGCATCATGTTGTGGGGGTGCTTTGCTGCAGGAGGGTCTGGTGCACTTCACAAAATAGATGGCATCATAAGGAAGGAAAATTATTTGGATATATTGAAGCAACATCTCAAGACATCAGTCAGGAAGTTAAAGCTTGGTCGCAAATGGTCTTCCAAATGGACAATGACCCCCAAGCATACTTCCAAAGTTGTGGCAAAATGGCTTAAGGACAACAAAGTCAAGGTATTGGAGTGGCCATCACAAAGCCCTGACCTCAACCCTATAGAACATTTGTGGGCAGAACTGAAATAGCGTGTGCGAGCAAGGAGGCCTAGAAACCTGACTCAGTTACCAACTTATTGTGGGAAGCTTGTGGAAGGCTACCCGAAACGTTTGACCCAAGTTAAACAATTTAAAGGCAATGTTACCAAATACTAATTGAGTGGATGTAAACTTCTGACACACTGGGAATGTGATGAAAGAAATAAAAGCTGAAATAAATCATTCTCTCTACTATTATTCTGACATTTCACATTTTTAAAATAAAGTGGTGATCCTAACTGAACTAAGACAGGTAATTTTTACTAGGATTAAATGTCATGAATTGTAAAAAAACAGAGTTTAAATGTATTTGGCTAAGATATGAAGTGGGTAAAATAGTAATGTAAACATTATTAAAGTGACTAGTACCAGGTGGTAACCGGCTAGTAACACTAAAAAGTTCAGGGCAGGGTACTTGGCAGACGCCGGCTGGTTGTAAAATGTATACTATTAGGACCTGCCAATGACTTGGGGACCACCCCAGGACGACGACATCAGCAACAACTGAACAAGTTACAGTTACCTTTTTAGAATTCTCAATCACATCTTCTATGTCCTGAAAGAAAATAAAATCAATGTATTATAGCATTAGACAAAACAGACTGAGACTGTCATATCTAACACAGAACCAACAATTTGTAAAGCTTTAATAAAATATGCGTTATGTAATGTTACAAGTCCTACCTTGTCGAAATCTCCTGCAGAGATGTGACAGTGGCAGTCAATAAAGCCTTTCATGGATAGCTTAATTAATTTAAATGTAATGTAAACGAAATATTGTGGATTCCACTTCCCGGTTCGTCACAGTTTTCATTGTCCAATCAGCGTCCAATGGGCGGAGTCTATTGTATTTTAGCCAAGGCGTTCCTGTTTTTATCATGTGATTTATATACGGAAGCATCATATGTTATCAGCAAGCTATTTTACCTGCACAACTCAACTGAACGCTACATTCGGCTACCTGACTTCGTAGGAGCCATGGCTTCCTCAAAGTTAGCCCTAATTTTTGTCGTACTGCACCTGATGATTACTGTATGCAGTTGTAAGTACGATCCTACCTGGGAATCCATCGACTCCCGACCTTTGCCAGAGTGGTATGACCAGGCCAAGTTTGGAATATTCATTCACTGGGGAGTGTTTTCTGTTCCAAGCTTTGGCAGCGAGTGGTTCTGGTGAGCTGGTTAACCTATACTTTTGTGCAATACAGAAAGTAATACACTGTTTCTTCATCATAAGGCCTACTTTAAATGCACAATCTACATTTCATGTTGTGGTGAATTCAATAAATTATTTAAGATTTTTAAATGCTTTGATCAACTCTACCTCACTCCTCAAGCCCATTTGTTTAGTTATTACTGTTTTTTATAAATATATAATTTGTGTGGATTTTTATTCCAGGTGGTTTTGGCAGAAGCAGAAGATGAAGCCCTATGTTGACTTCATGCAGAAGAACTATCCTCCAGACTTCAAGTATCAAGACTTTGCCCCACAGTTTACAGCTGAGTTCTTTGATGCCAAACAATGGACTGACATCTTTGCCTCATCCGGGGCAAAATATATTGTCCTCACCACTAAACACCATGAAGGTAGGCTCTTTGTGTGTCTGTGTGCGTGCAATGCATTTTTCACTGATTAGCTGTAGCCGTTTATTTTTTTTATTTTTTTTTATGATTCCATTGGATTAGGCCTATAAAAAAATGTATTTGTGGTTTATTGTTATTGTCATATCTGCAGGCTTCACTCTGTGGGGTTCTGAGAACTCCTGGAACTGGAACGCAGTGGACGTGGGTCCTAAACGTGACCTAGTTGGAGAAATGGCTGGAGCACTCCGAGCCCACAGCGACCTGCGTCTGGGACTGTACCACTCTCTGTTTGAATGGTTTAACCCGCTCTTCGAGCAGGACGCTGCCAACCTGTACACTACAAACCTCTTCCCCACCACTAAGACGCTGCCCGAGCTCTATGAGATCATCAATAAGTACAAGCCAGAGCTGATTTGGTCCGATGGAGACGGGGATGCTCCTGATAAATACTGGAACAGCACCGGATTCCTGGCTTGGCTGTACAATGAGAGGTACAGTCATAGAGATGTGGCGGTAATGGAGAAAAAATGCAAAAGTTGAGAAAACTGAAAAAGTCTGCACACCTCCAGTTGATGCAAATTTCAGTAACACTTAATTTTAAGGGGTCCTTATTACAGTGTAATTACAATATAACAGATCAGATATAGGTCAACCTCACTAACTGGAGCCTACCATATGGGTGTCATCCCAGATACACATTTTAATAAAGTTGAATTAATGTGTACGTTACCCATTACGACAACCTGAACCTGCTTGCCGTCCAAGTGAGCTTTCGGAAACTTTAACATTTGTGGCAAGCATTCGTTGTTACACTCCTGTAATTACAGATTGCATTTAACACCAGTTACATGTTATTAAAGTGTAACTATGAATTATTACAGTTAACTACCATACTTGTTACAGTGTAATTTCACATGTATTGTAGTTAACTGTAATAAGGACCCCTTAAAATAAAGTGTTACCCAAATGTATTTTAATAGTAGGTGAGCTTTCTGTCAGTCGACCTCCATCAGAGAATATCCACAAACAACATGCTTTCTAGGACTAGGCTTTACCAGTGTCCAGGGAAACTGGCCCTAAATGTATAAAACTCTAAATGTCTTTTTGCAGTTTTAGGTCTATTTAATGTGTCAGTTAGTGCTATGGAGTATGCTGTATGCACCAACAGTATAAACATCACATGATATGATTTAATTTAATGTGCCCCCCCACAAAAAAAGCCCAGTGCGAGAGACCGTGGTGACCAATGATCGTTGGGGCTATGGCAGCATCTGTACCCATGGAGGCTACTACACCTGCGCTGATCGCTACCAGCCCGGACACCTGCTCAAACACAAATGGGAGAACTGCTTTTCGATAGACAAAGCTTCCTGGGGTTACAGGAGAAATGCCCAGCTTAAAGACTACTTCACTATCGAGCAGCTTGTGGCGGTCAGTTTTAAATGGTTCTGGTAACACTTTATTTTTTACAGTTTACAGGAGATTCAGATCCTTAAGATCAGTTACTACCCCATAAAACTTTTCTCACTGCCATAACAAACCTTTTGTAGCTGAATCAGTCATAATCCTGTTTGTATATGATTTAGTATAACTCATAAACAGCATAATTTAACTGTAAAGTGCACTCAAAGTCTAAAGTCTTTTGACTTGTTTTTGAAATCGCTGCTGGTCCTGTGTGTTTCTTGTGTAGCAATTTACAACTTTTTTTGGGTAACCTAAATGCTCTACCCTACAGAATGACTTGCTTGGCTTCATTCTTCTCTCCTAGACTAATAATTGTACACTACAGTAGAATATGTATGAAGCTAGTAGGAATGTATTTTGTTAGGGGTGACTGAAATGTGGTTACTTTTCCAGCCCCACACAACTAAACTACGCAACAAAATGTTGCTGGGAGCAGGCTGCATTCCTGCCTATGGAAGATGTTATAATATTTCATATAGCTGTCATAAAGGCTTTATGATTGCATACTTGTGTCCTGCGTGATTCAGACATTGGTGGAGACCGTGTCCTGTGGAGGGAACCTGCTGATGAACATCGGACCTACGCATGATGGACGCATCGCTCCCATCTTTGAGGAGCGTCTGAGGCAGATGGGTCAGTGGCTGGGGGTCAATGGAGAGGCCATCTACAACACCACCGCATGGAGGGCCCAGAACGACAGCATCACACCAGCCATCTGGTCAGTTCATAATGATAATAGTAATAATAACTGGACAATTTTTTCATGAAGAAAAATTTTGACTTTCTTCAGCTATGCAGAAGAAGTTTTATGTTAGTGCAAGAAGTTTAGACGTTTAAATTGTTAGAGGCTAGTAAAAAAAAAAAAAAAAGAGGGTAGTATAGTAGTGATTTGTATTTTAAATAGTAGTGGGAGAGTAGCTGTCATAAAGGCTGTAGCCCAGAAGTAGTAGAAGTTGGAGTATTGACTGTGGTAGAAGTAGGCCTAATTTAACATTAGTATTTTATTTTACCAGGTTACTCATTGAGATTCAAAATCTATTTCGCAAGAGAGACCTGGCCAAAGCTTTGAATGGCATTTAAAGTCAGTAATAAGATTTAAAGTGTGCTGCTAAGACTGCTAAAGCTAATAATTTATTAACACCACAGCATGGGGCCAGAATAACAGCGTCACCCCTTGAGTCTTAGCTAGTCATTTAGTTCCCCAATTCGTGTGGAAGAAAGGATAGGCCTATATGTTCTATGGTCACAGTATGCCTACCAGACATTCTCATGTCAGGCTTTCAATATAAGCCCACAAAAGTGACCATATGTTCCAAAACTCGTTAGTCCTCTAGTTTAAACCAAAGTTAACATTTCTTATAAAAAAAGGCACAGCTTTTCAATAATAAATGGCTCATTATTTTTTGACTGCGTTTTCAATAGGTACACTGCTAAAGCACAGGACAAGGCCATCTATGCAGTTCTCCTGGACTGGCCTCCAAGTGGAACTGTTGTTCTGAATGAACCTGTTGTTTCTACAGGAAAGACTCAGGTAAGATACAGGATCCCACAGTTAATTTGTGTCTTCTTTGTTCCATACCTTTTCACATGTACAATGTGTAATTAGAATGAAAATATTTTATTTTGATTTGTGAAAAGAAAATGTATGATATACTGACTGTCTATTTAAACATATACAACCAGGTAGTGTTGGTTGACAGTTGATGAAGGGGAACAATGCTCCAGGGTTTTTTTTACATCTGGAAAACAGAACAGACTGGTAGAACAAACAAGCTACCAAGCCTGCATTTCTATTCTGATCGCCTGTTGTTATTTTAACAGGTTGTGCTGCTTGGTCACAAGCCACTGTACTGGGAGCCGGTGAAGCCTCGTGGTCTGAGGGTGTTTCTGCCTCAACTGTCTTACAGTCAGATGCCATGTCACTGGGCCTGGACCCTACGCCTGACAGGTGCTGCATAGGAAACAAGGCAGGGTCGTGTTCATTAGTTACACTGTAGCAAAACGTTTTTAAATGTTTTGCAACTGAAAACAAAAATGTTCTTGCTTCTCAACTATGGCCACATTTGTTTTGCATTGCCTGGTGCCCACGTTAGGCAGAATTTGCAAATTTTAGACCATTCCAATGGTCCTAAAGTGAAACCTCCACCCACCTGGGGCACCGGCAATTCAAATGAGCACACCCAGGAAGTAAAAGAGCTTGCAGATCATGTGCCTTGCTAGCTGCTAGCTTTTCTCATAGGCCAACCCAACCTAGCCTATGAGAAAAGCTAGCAGTTGGCTGTTTTAGACAAATTCTTTAAACTATGGTCTAAGCAAAAGTTCACAAATGCCCCAGAGGTTTTTTTAAGTGTGTGTGGGGAGGACCTTTCTTTGTGTAGAACTGATGGTAATTCTGAAACTCTTGAGGCCAGTATAGAATCTGAATGTAAACAAAATTGTCTGTTTTTTATTTTAGTTAAGAAGGGTAATGAAGTGGATTTTCAATTAATTGAATAATTCTTCATATAATGATTTTTGCACTATTTTTTTTTAAATAAGGGAGTGATACTCTGTTATTGAAAATGTGAATTTCAAAGGATTTATCAGATTATTTTTTTGTTTTCTGCATTGTGACTGACCTTAACAGCAACTTTTTAAACTAATCACAATCCATATGTTTTTAATATGAGGAATGATATGATGAATGCATTTGATATGTTTAAATGTTGTTGTATTGCTTTACAAATTACAGAAATAAAATACATTTTAATTACATTTAATTATTCTTTAACTTATCAAATATTTTGGCCAACAGAATAGTATCCATAAATGCCACTGTTATCTGTCCAGTCTGTGTGAGCATTGCAACTTCTCAATGTTGTCTGTCTAGCCCTATCTGTAATGCACGCGCTTGTGCCTTGTGGGGATGGGAGGGTTTGAAAAAGGTCCATGACGTGAAAATAGGGGGTTTGCAAGGGGTTCTCATGTTCCATCTGTCTATAGACTTGTCATATCTGTTCTTTCTCATATCACCGAGAGAAGGAGGACATTTGATTCCAGCCAGGATGCCAAGAGAGGAAAGCAAGCCATCTTGGAATGTCGGTGCAATTTCATATGGTTTTCTCTAATCAAGCCATATCCTGGAAGTGGACATGAAGAGCTTTATTCACTCATATTTTAAAAAAGCTTGTTTCTGTTGAAGAACCCTTATGGATCTATGTAGAATCCTTTTTAGAACCCTTTTTATCCAGAGAAGGTTCCAGAGAAGAACCTTCTCAGGTGAAAAGGTACATACAGAACCCACTGTACCTTTACTTGGAGAATAGTAGTCTGAGTGCCTGGCTGTTATTGCTCTTTTGCCAGCTCCTACAGGCATGACACCGGCAACAGAGCACAATTACCCAGGCTAGGAGAATGGCGATAAGATGAGGAACTTTAGCAGAGATGAGCATTTTGTTGCCATGGGAATCCTAGTGGAACATGGATGAACACAATGAAACAAATCTATATTGATAGTTTTCAGTTTTCATATTAATCAGTTTAATTTAAAATAGATTTTATGCTAATCGCAAACAAGCACATTCAGAGTTATAGAGAACCATAGTTACAACAAGATTTTAGGAAAATACAAAAAGTAACATCCAATGTATGTTATGATACTGTTACTAAAACTGATAATTTCATTCATAAATAATACCCCCCCTTCTCTCTTTATTTCCCTCTCCCCCCTCTCTTTTTATTTATTTATCTCTCCCATTCCCATCTGTTAAACAGTGCATTCAGAAAGTATTCAGACCCCTTCCCTTTTTCAAAAACATTTTTTTACGTTAAATCCTTATTCTCAAATGTTAAATAATTGTTCCTCATCAATCTACACACAATACCCCATAATGACAAAGTGAAAACACGTTTTTAGAAATTTATTAAAAATAAAAAACAAATACCTTATTTACATAAGTATTCAGACCCTTTGCTATGAGACTCGGAATTGAGCTCAGGTGCATCCCGTGGTAAATTTAATTGATTGGACATGTCTCGGAAGTTTACAGTTTACATACACTTAGGTTGAAGTCATTAAAACTCATTTTTCAACTCCACTCCACAGTTTTTGCAAGTCGGTTAGGACATGTACTTTGTGCATGACACAAGTAATTCTTCCAACAATTGTTTACAGACAGATTATTTCACTTATAATTCACTATCACAAATCCAGTCAGAAGTTTACATACACTAAGTTGACTTTGCCTTTAAACAGCTTGGAAAATTCCAGAAAAGTATGTCATTTTTACCATGATTAAATTTCAGGAATTGTGAAAAACTGAGTTGAAATGTATTTGGCTAAGGTGTATGTAAACTTACGACTTCAACTGTATATCATTATGGGCTCACTACTAGAGGGTGGTATACAGCATGTGTGTGTGTTTGTGTTTGGTTTTACTATCCTTGTGGGGACCACAAGTCCTCACAAGGATTGTAAAATAAGGAGAATTGGGACATTTCACCGGTCCAGACCGGAAATAGGATTTTGAATGGAAATCAATTGTTTGATCCCCACAAGGATAGTAAAACAAAAATGTGTGTGCACAGAGCACAGATAGACCTTCCACACACATCTGTGTGTGTGGAAGGTCTATCTGTGCTCTGTGCACACACATTTTTGTTTAGGAGACAGACCATGGGAGACAGACCATGGGTGTCCCCCAAATGGTACCCTATTCCCTATATGGGCCCTGGTCAAAAGTAGTGCACAATATAGGGAGTAGGGTGCCATTTGGGACATAGCGTTATATTTATAGACTGGCAACTTGACCTTCACTGCACAGTATCAGGCATTTTAGTGTCTCTCCTCCAGATACTGAATAGGTAGCATAATGAATTTTAGCTGCAATGCAGTGCACTCATGTTTAGCTTCATGCCTAAATTATTATCCCTTTATGTACTAGTACTACACTTAGTAAAGAAGTCCCATATATATCAGCGCTTTTTCTTCTTGATATGTTGCATTTTGATACATTTCATTTAGGGTAAATGTAAGTGTTTTTGTGGCTATGTTTTAAAAGAGGAATGTAATGCAAACACTGCAGGCCTAATATCTGGACAGAAATAAAGTTTATGTATAAAGATAAGTGCATTTATATTATTTTCATAGAACTGTTACATAAGTCGAGTAAGCAACCTTTTGTTATGCTGTGTAGGTTTTATAATATCAATAAGCCTCTCCTAAAATGATTTTTAACTACAGTACATAACTGGTGCAAACCCTACCAAAGACCCCTATTCATAGCAGCATCCAGTTATTCTCACCCAATTGCACCTACTGAAACTGAAGAGGGGGTCACGGCAAGTCAGGTATTCATAGTTGTGTTAATTGTATTGTATTAAAAGGGCACAGATTCACACAAATGACAAAGATACACATATTGTATCCATACAATTATGTTACACGTAATGATTTCGAGGAAAGCTACTGACGATTTGTGCACAGTAGTTCAAAGACACTATATATGCAAAAGTATATGGACACCCCTTCAAATGAGTGTCTTCAGCTATTTCAGCCACACCCGTTGCTGACATGGGTATAAAATCAAACATGCAACCATGCAATCTCCATAGACAAACATTGGCAGTTGAACGGCCTTACTGAAGAGCTAAGTGACTTTTAACGTGGCACTATCATAGGATGCCACCTTTCCAACAAGTCAGTTTGTCACATTTTTGCCCTGCTAGAGCTGCCTCGGTCAAATGTAAATGCTGTTATTGTGAAGTGTAAACGTCTTCCACGGCTCAGCTGTGAAGTGGTAGGCCACACAAGCTCACAGAATGGGACCGGTGAGTGGTAAAGCACGTAGCGCTTAAAAATGGTCTGTCCTCGGTTGCAACACTCTCTACCAAGTTCCAAAGCAGCTGTACACAAGCCTAAGATCATCATGCTCAATGCCAGGCATCAGCTGGAGTGGTATAAAGCTCGCCACCATTGGACTCTGGAGCAACGGAAGTCTGGAGTCTGGAGTGATGAATCACACTTCACCTTCTGGCAGTCTGACGGACAAATCTGTATTTGGCAGGTGCCAGGAGAACGCTATCTGCCCCAATGCATAGCGCAAACTGTAAAGTTTGGGGGATGAGGAATAATGGTCTGAGGCTGTTTTTCATGGTTCGGGCTAAGCCCCTTAGTTCCAGTGAAGGGAAATCTTTATGCTACAGCATACAATGACATTCTAGATGATTCTGTGCTTCCAACTTCGTGGCAAACAGTTACCTCTGGAATGCCCCGTGCACAATGCGAGGTCCATACAGAAATGTATGCCGAGATCGGTGTGGAAGAACTTGACTGGCCTGCACAGAGCCCTGACCTCAACCCCATCAAACACCTTTGGGATGAATTGGAACGCCGACTGCGAGCCAGGCCTAATCGCCTAACATCAGTGCCCGACCTCACTAATGCTCTTGTGGGAGAGCCTTCCCGGAAGAGTGGAGGCTTTTATAGCAGCAAAGGGGGGATCAACTCCATATTAATGCCATGATTTTGGAATGAGATGTTCACTTTTGGTCATGTAGTGTAGATCAAATTCAATTTAAATTAGAAGATACCACTTTTTTAAAAGATTCAAGAAATAATCGTAATTATGTTCATAAACAATTCATGCTTAATAATGGCTGATTTCAGTGACAGCATATTGTTGAATGGGATCTTCTTGGGGGTGTAGATGTGACTGCAGTAGTATAAAGGCTGCACAGTATATAGTCAGCTCAGATTGAACAGAGCATGGATAAGGATAAGGGAACAGAACGAAACAGAGCTTTATTGTCCATCCAAGGATGGAAAAGTTAATTTGGCATCACCTTACAAGCTGCATGCTGCACTTCTATATAATAAGACAGTTTGCTCTCCTGAGGTTAGTGTCTTAATTTTAGCCAACAAATTATGCTTTGGGACATTTTCACCGTTGTTGGTCCACTTCTGAATTCAAACTGTTTAACCACCAGGTCAGGAAAATAGAGAGAGCGTGGCGTAGGAGCTAACCAAACTGTGGTGTTAGGCTATAGTGATTAAATCCAATTCAAATTGCACCCCCTCTTAATACTGTACAAGCGCATACCTATGATGTACAGTACCAGTCAAAAGTTTGGACACACCTACTTATTTTTTACTAGAATAATAATGAAGACATCAAAAATATGAAATAACACATATGGAATAATGTAGTAACAAAATATATTTCAAAGTAGTCACTCTTTGCCTTGATGACAGCTTTATACACTCTTGGCATTCTCTCAACCAGCTTTTTTTTCACCTTTATTTAACCAGGTAGGTCAGTTGAGAACAAGTTCTCATTTGCAACTGCGACCTGGCCAAGACAAAGCAAAGCAGTGCGACAAAAACAACACAGAGTTACACAGTAAACAAAACATAGTCAAAAACACAATAGAAAATCTATATACAGAGTGCAAAATGTAGTGCAAAATGCAGTAAGGTTAGGAGGTAGGACAATAAATAGACCAAAGTGGTGAAATAAATTACAGATTATCATCATTAACACAGGAATGAAGGATGTGCAAATTATGATGTGCAAATAGATATACTGGAGTGCAAGATTTGTGAAAATAACAAAAATAAATATAAATATGGGGATGAGGTAGTAGTGTGGGCTATTTACAGAAGGGCTATATACAGGTACAGTGATCGATAAGCAGCTTTGACAACTGATGCTTAAAGTTATTGAGGGAGATAGGAACCTCTAGCTTCAATGATTTTTGCAATTCGTTCCAGTCATTGGCAGCAGCGAACTGGAAGGAATGGCGGCCAAAGGAGGTGTTGGCTTTGGGGGTGACCAGTGAGATATACCTGCTGGAGCGCATGCTACGGGTGGGTGTTGCTATAGTGACCAGTGAGCTGAGATAGGGCGGGGATTTACCTAATAAAGACTTATAGATGACCTGGAGCCAGTGGGTTTGGCGACGAATATATAATGAAGGCCAGCCAACGAGAGCATACAGGTCGCAGTGATGGGTAGTGTATGGGGCTTTGGTGACAAAACGGATGGCACTGTGATAGACTACATCCAATTTGCTAAGTAGAGTGTTGGAGGCTAGTTTGTAAATGACATCGCCGAAATCAAGGATCGGTAGGATAGTCAGTTTTACAAGGGCATGTTTGGCAGCATGAGTGAAGGAGGCTTTGTTGCGAAATAGGAAGCCAATTATGGATTTAATTTTGGATTGGAGATGGTTGATGTGAGTCTGGAAGTTAAGTTTACAGTCTAACCAGATGCCTAGGTATTTGTAGGTGTCCACGTATTCTAATTCGGACCCGTCGAGAGTAGTGATGATAGTCCGGTGGGCGGGTGCTGGCAGCGTTCGATAGAAAAGCATGCACTTAGTTTTACTAGCGTTTAAGAGCAGTTGGAGGCCATGGAAGGAGTGTTGTATGGCATTGAAGCTTTTTTGAAGGTTAGTCCAAAGAGGGGCCAGATGTATACAGAATGGTGTCATCTGCGTAGAGATGGATCAGAGAGTCACCAGCAGCGAGAGCGACATCGTTGATGTATATAGAGAAAAGGGTTGGCCCAAGAATTGAACCCTGTGGCACCCCCATAGAGACTGCCAGAGGATCGGACAATAGGCCCTCCGATTTGACACACTGAACTCTGTCTGCAAAGTAGTTAGAGAACCAGGCAAGGCAGTCACTTGAGAAACCAAGGCTGTTGAGTCTGCCAATAAGAATGCAGTGATTGACAGAGTCGAAAGCCTTGGCCAGGTCGATGAAGACGGCCAAGGCTTTGGCGGTTATGATATCGTTCAGTACCTTGAGCGTAGCTGAGGTGCACCCATGACCAGCTCGGAAACCAGATTGCATAGCAGAGAAGGTACGGTGGGATTCGAAGTGGCCAGTTATCTGTTTGTTAACTTTAGAAAGGCAGGGCAGGATGGATATTGGTCTATAACAATTTGGGTCTAGAGTGTCTCCTCCTTTGAAGAGGGGGATGACCGCGGCAGCTTTCCAATCTCTAGGGATCTCAGACGATACGAAAGAGAGGTTGAACAGGCTAGTGATAGGTGTTGCAACAATTTTGGCTGATAATTTCAGAAAGAGAGGGTCCAGATTGTCTAGCCCAGCAGATTTGTAGGGGTCCAGACTTAGCAGCTCTTTCAGAACATCAGCCGTCTGGATTTGGGTGAAGGAGAAGAGGGGGGGGCTTGGGAAAGTAGCTGCGGGGGTACAGATCTGTTGGCCGAGGTATGGGTAGCCAGGTGGAAAGCATGGCCAGCCGTAGCAAAATGCTTATTGAAATTTTCGATAATCGTGGATTTATCGGTGGTAACAGTGTTTCCGAGCCTCAATGCAGTGGGCAACTGGGAGACTTGGGCCAGATCGAATAGAAAGGCCTGCTCGCAAAAGTGTTTGAGGGAGCGTTTGACAGTGATAAGGGGTGGCCGTTTGACCGTTGAACCATTGCGAACGCAGGCGATGAGGCAGTGATCGCTGAGATCCTGGTTGAAAACAGAGGAGGTGTATTTGGAGGGCAAGTTAGTCAGGATGAAATCAATGATGGTACCCATGTTTACGGATTTTGGGTTGTACCTGGTGGGTTCCTTGATAATTTGTGTGAGATTGAGGGCATCTATCTTAGATTGAAGGACAGCCGGGGTGTTAAGCATATCCCAGTTTAAGTCACCTAACAGTACAAACTCTGAAGATAGATGGGGGGCAATCAATTCACATATGGAGTCCAGGGCACAGCTGGGGGCTGAGGGGGGTCTGTAACAGGCGGCAACAGTGAGAGACTTATTTCTGGAAAGGTGGATTTTTAAGAGTAGAAGCTCAAACTGTTTGGGCACAGACCTGGACAGTATGACAGAACTATGCAGGTTATCTCTGCAGTAGATTGCAACTCCGCCACCTTTGGCAGTTCTATCTTGACGGGAAATGTTGTAGTTGGGGATGGAAATCTCCGAATTTTTGGTGGCCTTCCTAAGCCAGGATTCAGACACAGCTAGGACATCCGGGTTGGCGGAGTGTGCTAAAGCAGTGAATAAATCAAACTTAGGGAGGAGGCTTCTAATGTTAACATGCATGAAACCAAGGCTTTTACGGTTACAGAAATCAACAAATGAGAGCGCCTGGGGAATAGGTGTAATGCTGGGAGCTACAGGACCTGGGTTTACCTCTACATCACCAGAGGAACAGAGGAGTAGTAGAATCAGTATTCGGCTAAAGGCTTTAAGAACTGGACGTCTAGTACGTTGGCTACATAGAATAAAAGGAGCCATGAGGTAGTCACCTGGAATGCATTTCAATTAACAGGTGTACATTGTTAAAAGTTAATTTGTGGAATTTCTTTCCTTCTTAATGCGTTTGAGCCAATCAGAAGGGGTGGTATACAGAAGATAGCCCTATTTGGTAAAATACCAAGTCCATATTATGACAAGAACAGCTCAAATAAGCAAAGATAAATTACAGTCCATCATTACTTTAAGACATGAAGGTCAGTCAATCTGGAAAATGTTAAGAACTTTTAAAGTTTCTTCAAGTGCAGTCACAAAAACCATCAAGTGCTATGATGAAACTGGCTCTCATGAGGACCACCACAGGAAAGGAAGACCCAGAGTTACCTCTGCTGCAGAGGATAAGTTCATTAGAGTTAACTGCACCACAAGATTGCAGCCCAAATAAATGCTTCACAGAGTTCAAGTAACAGTCACATCTCAACATCAACTGTTCAGAGAAGGCCGTGTGAATCAAGCCTTTGACAGTGTAACCAGTATGGCTACCACAGCATTCTGCAGCGATACACCATCCCATTTGGTTTGTGCTTAGTGGGACTATTTTGTTTTTCAACAGGACAATGACCCACCACACCTCCAGACTGTGTAAGGGCTATTTGACCAATAAGGAGAGTGATGGAGTGCTGCATCAGATGACCTGGCCTCCACAATCACCCGACCTCAACCCAATTGAGATGGTTTGGGATGAGTTGGACCGCAGAGTAAAGGAAAAGCAGCCAACAAGTCCTCAGCATATGTGGGAACTCCTTCAAGACTGTTGGAAAAGCATTCCAGGTGAAGCTGGTTGAGAGAATGCCAAGAGTGTGCAAAGCTGTCATTGGTTATTGGCGCATTTCTAAGCTTCTGTTAGGGCCATAATACGGAAGTGGAAAGACAATCATTTCACCATAAATTTGCCTCGAGCAGGTGCTCCTCGTAAATTTGCCCATTCATCCTTCCTTCAATTATGTGAAGTTTGCCAGTACCATTTGCTGAAAAGCAGCCCCACACCATGATGTTCCCACCTCCAAACTTCACTGTTGGTATGGTGTTTTTAGGGTGATGTGCAGTGCCATTTCTCCTCCAAACATGGTGTGTATTATGACATCCAAACAGTTCAATTTTGCTCTCATCTGACCACACTATATTCTCCCAGTATTTCACTGGCTTTTCCAAATGTTGTGCAGCAAACTTTAAACGAGCTTCAACATGCTATTTTTTCAGCAATGGAGTCTTGCGTGGTGAGCGTGCATACAGGCCATGGCGGTGGAGTGCATTACTTACTGTTTTCTTTGAGACAACAGTACCTGCTAATTGCAGGTCTTTTTGAAGCTCTCCACAAGTGGTCCTTGGCTCTTGGACAACTCTTCTGATTATTCTTTTCACTCCTCTGTCAGAAATCTTGCGAGGAGCACCTGGTCGAGGCAAATTTATGGTGAAATGATTGTCTTTCCACTTCTGCATTATGGCCCCAACAGTGCTCACTCGAACATTCAGAAGCTTAGAAATGCGCCTATAACCAACGCCATCATTATGTTTTGCAACAATTAGGTTGCGAAAGTCTTGAGACAGCTCTTTGCTTTTACCCATCATGAGATGTGTCTTGTGTGACACCTTGGCAATGAGACCTTTTTGTAGGTCATCAGTTGGGACTGAACCAGCTGATATTAATTTGCACTGACAGGGGGCTGGATTGCTTTTTAATTACTGATAGTTTTCAGCTGTTGTCTTGGCTTTCCATGCCTTTTTGAACCTCACTTTCTTCATGTGTTCAATACTTTTTCCCTGTGTCATTTCACATTATTACATATAACTTAATTTCTGAACTTATTTGTTTTGGTTTCTTTGTATGTATGGATTACATGGGTTGTTACCAACATCTGGTGAAACTTTCATGTCAATAGCACCTTTGGAAATATATTTACTGAGAAAAATGGTGACGTGTTCAATACTTATTTCACCCGCTGTATATGAAGGGCTTAAACATTGTTTTGCCACCACACTGAGAAAGTGTATCTGTCTGCTGTGTTTTGGACCCACGCTGAGGAAGTGTATCTCTCTGCTGTGTTTTGCCCCCACACTGAGAAAGTGTATCTGTCTGCTGTGTTTTGAACCCACACTGAGAAAGTGTAAATGCTGTTTGAGAAAGTGTCTTTAAATGTGGGCTGTTGTATAATCCCTCACAGGGCCCCTTTGCTATTTTTGTGCCTGCTCCATCCACGTCATGCTTGGGTATTTTCTCTGTTGACTAGCTCACATCAATAGATCTTCTAATGTATACTCAGTTAGCCAGTAGCATCGGTGGAAACGTAAAATTGATGAGATTTTACCCCTCGCTAAATCTGATCATTATTGTTTATTGTTGTTATTACTATAACCCAGGGATGGAGAAAGGACAGCTGGAATTTGCAATATGAGGTATGTCACATGTGACTGGCGATATGGGACAAGAAGGGAGTATACGTATGTCAGGTTTGTATGAGAATTATATTCAATATCTGCATGTCTGTCTGTCTGTCTGTCTGTTGCTTAAGGAAATACTATTTTCTTTCCACAGACCTTGTGATTTAACTGCATGTATTCTGAGTAGAAAACAGTCTCTCATCTTGCATTGGTGTTCATTCTGCATGTTGTGTTCTGTGTGGGCTGTCATGCCATGGGCTTAGTGTCTCAGTGACCCTGGCACTATGTATTTTCCTTATAAAATGTATGGATGATGGCCTAGTGTTTCCTTATAAAATGTATGGATGATGGCTTAGTGTTGGACTACATGACTGTTCTGTATAGCTTGAGCATGATATGATGCAGTGGCATTATAAAGACTTTTCCATAACCTATATACAGCATGCTTCCCAATGTCTCCATGCAACATGCTTCAGCAGTGTGGTTGTTGCTGTACCATGTCTTATCAGCATGTACAGTCAGGTCCATAATTATTGTCAATCTTGATAAAGATTAGCAAAAAAGACTGTATAAAACAGATAATACCAATACTGAGCTATATTGTATGCTAAGAAATGGGGAAATTATATTTTATACTAATACAACGTGACAGCTCAGAGAAAGAGATTTTGTTTAACATGTCATTTTAAAAAAGCACCCCAAACTTGCAATATTATCCACACTGAGCCTTTTTCTAAAATGTTTTATGAGATTGGAGAACACGTTGGGAGGGATCTTAGACCATTCCTCCAGACAGAATCTTTCCACATCCTTCGTCTGCATGGACTTCCCTATTCAATTCAAACCACAGGTTTCCGATGGGGTTCAAGTCCAGAGACTGAGATGGCCATTGCAAAATGTTGATTTTGTGGTCAATTAACCATTTCTTTGTGGATTTTGATTAGTGCGTGATGTTATTGTCTTTCTGGATCCACTTGCGGCCAATTGTTAGCCTCCTTGTAGAGGCAACTAGGTTTTGGGCTAAAATGTCCTGGTACTTGTTAAAGTTCATGATGCCGTTAACCTTAACAAGGGCCCTAAGACCAGTTGAAGCAAAATAGCCCCATAACAGGAAAGATCCACCACAATATTTTACCGTAGGTATGAAATCAATGTCAAACCCACCACTGGTGTGTGTGTGAGACCAAAGAGTTCTATCTTCATGTCATTTAACCATAGCACCGGTTCCAATCCAAGTGCCAATGCGATTTACCAGACAGTGCTGGTAAATCGAAGAAAAATAGAGCTCTTTGGCTATGCACACCAGTGGTACGACTCACCATCTTTCTGTGAACAGTTTTGATATACCAAGAATGAGATTTACGACCATTAGCTTTACTTACATTAGGAATAGATAGACTTAAAAGATGTTGGGAAGTGTACATACTAAAGGGTCTGTTCCGGTCCCTCTCTCTGTGGTGTAGTTCAGATTGGAGGTATGCATTGTTTCAGTGAGGCAGGCTTATCTCCCTGACACCGTGCACTTGCGACACAACCGTTAGCTTTACCTACATGAGGAATAGATAGTCTTAAAAGATGTTGGGAAGTGTACATACTAAAGGGTCTGTTCCCGTCCCTCTCTCTGTGGTGTAGTTCAGATGGGAGGTATGCATTGTTTCAGTGAGGCAGGCTTATCTTACTGACACCCTGCACTTGTATTTCCTCCTCTCATTGCTTTAGTTGGGAAGGATGGAAAAATACCCCGCTATATGAGGTCAGAATGACCTTGAGGAGAGATAGATCCCCTGTCCCCTCCTTCTAAAGTCTTACAATGTTGTCACTTCTGCCAGTGACACGCCACTTTGGTTACCTCTGGAAACCTTCTCTCGTAGAATGTTCCAAAAAGCCACCTTTTACAGTACACAGTATATACTGGATTCTCCTCTTTGGTCTGTCTGTCTAAGCGAGGAATGCACAACTCTGTCTGATAACTGTAGTCTTTAGCCCTATGTCAAGTGGGAGGATAAAGCACATCCCATTCAAATATTAGTTGGGCATTCTTGCAGTATAAGCGCAGCCTCTGATTTAATGCATGTTTTATCTCTGCATCTTGAGTCACCTTGGATTTGTATCATCTGTGGAGAGAGAGAGAGAGAGAGAGAGAGAAATAGGATGTAACGGGGAGAGAGAATACTAGGATGGTTGTAATGAATAGTGAAAGAGAGCAGTAGGAACTAACAAAAAGAGAGAGCGTCGCTCATAGAATGTCCTAATTAAGAGTAGCTCAGTGGGTTTGAACCAGATAATCTTACATAACCTCGTTAAAGAGCACACAGCCTTTGATACTAAGAAGATGAGAATGATGTTCCCTCTGAGACCCAGCATACCATGGAGCCCCATGGTATAGGGCTGAGGTATAGGACAAGATTACATACCTGACTCCATTGTATATTTTGCTGAGGTATAGGACAAGATTACTTCCCATTCTATGGGCCCTGGTCAAATGTTGTGCACTATATAAGGGATAGAGTGCCATTTGGGATGCAGGCATAGTATAATAGCTCAAGAGACCCAGGTAGCCCCATGGTATGGAGCTGAGATATAAGACAGGATAATATACAGTACGCACATCCAATGTCTTTGATGAGTTTAGAGTCCACGTGCGTTTAGAGTCCACATACAGTATATACACACACACACACACACACACATTGTGATTGTAGTGCACGGGCCAGTGGTAATATGAGCTAACGGTATTTGATAAAGTCTAGTAAAGAGCCTGATTTTTCTTTCCTGGTGTGAACACTGGCCATTATGTACCAAGTTTATTTGAGGAAGGAACTATTTTAGAAAAGGAATTTGTGAGCTTATGGTAAATAAATAATTTGACTAATGTTTATATGACCTTGTCACGAACTTGAGAGATCAAACATCAAGCTATACCCGTTCGACATGTTTATTAATGCAGCGAACAGTGAAAATAACAAAGTAATACAAGGCAAGCCCGCAAATGGAGGGTACTCTCAAATGGAGCAAAACACACACAAACAATGATCCGCAAAATGGTGGAAAATGAAACAAACTTACATAGGATCCCCAATTAGAGACAACGCATAGCAGCTGTGTCTAATTGGGGACCGAACACAAAAAAAAACCATAGAGTCTTCCAGACACCCCTGTCAGCCCGTGACCCAGACTTCCCTAGAGAAACCAGAGGCTTCCCTATGGTCAGGGCCTGACAGACCTGTTTTTTGTTTCTTTTTGGAAGGAAGGGGGTTGCTCATAAAGTACAGTATTTTTGTAAGTAAGCAATTTTTGCATCTAGTGATTAATCTTGTATTCTGTCCTTGATGTAATATTTTGAGATATGTAATCATTCATAATAATTTAAGTTTTCTGATTTCTTTCAGATGACCCTTTCTCTCCATATATTACTATATTTACATAACAGACATTATTGTCTGTCGGATGTCAACCCTGAAGAGGAAGGTGACATTGGAATCATCATGGAGTCACTAGAAACTACTGCGGAGGTGAAATGCTTCAAAGAGGGTCTGGAAAAGACAGTTACACAGAGAAAGTGGGCAGCACCAGAGCCTACGACTGCCCAAACTAAAATAACCCCTTCGGCTGATTCTGAGGGGGAGGGGTGGCACCTATGCCCACAACCTGAGGAGGACCAGAGTAGAACCACATGTGGTTCAACAGAAAAGTCTGACTCAGGGAAACTAAGACAACTAGAAGGGAAATCACTGCGCCAATTACAGGATCAACCCTGCAGTCATCCTCATTACAATGTATTAACCTCATATCCACCACAGGAGAGACAGACAGTTTCCTTTGCTAGACAGAAAACGGCAGATCACTTGGTTTCTGCACTGCCGCTATCCCATGGCAGCTGTAGAGGGCCCTCTCCTCAGAGGAGCTCCCCCAGTTTACCTGTGTCTCTCCAACACTGTTCCCAGTCAGGGATAGAGGAGCTATCAAAGGACCTGTGTAGTAAGATGGAGCAGAAACAGCAGCAGAGGCCTGGGAAGTATGTTTGTGATTATTGTGGGAGGGCATGTGCCAAACCCAGCGTACTTAAAAAGCATATCCGCTCACATACTGGGGAGCGACCCTACCCCTGCGCTCCCTGCGGCTCCTCTTTCAAAACCAAGAGCAATTTATACAAACACAGAAAATCTCATGCTCACTCTGTCAAAGCTGGGACGGTGCCAATTTCAGAACTGGGTTCTTACAATGCCAACACGGAGGACCAGGGATCTTTAGAAGGAGAAGGAGAGTTATACTCTGACGCTGAGCAGAGCTTGGACACGGATGAGGATGATTCATCGCTCTTAGACTCTGTTTCATTTGAAGAACCAGATAACACTACTGCTGTAAAAGTACTGAATCTCATTGCCCAGAAACAGGGAGTTACATCAACATTATCTGAGGAACATTCATCCAGAATCCCAGAGATCAATGGTGCTCAAGCTCCAGCCATTTCTCAGGTCAGCCGTACAATTCAATCTAGCGCCATCAAGCAGAGACTGGT
The DNA here is from genome assembly GCA_023634145.1 of Thymallus thymallus. NCBI lineage: Eukaryota > Metazoa > Chordata > Actinopteri > Salmoniformes > Salmonidae > Thymallus > Thymallus thymallus. Next base: position 19,024,269 of record CM042406.1, read on the forward strand.
ACTCCGGCTCTCAGAGAAAACAAGCAGTGACACTGACACATCTCTCTCTCTGCCTAGCCAGGGAAGCAAAGGCAGCACAGACTCAGGCTACTTCTCACGCTCTGAGAGCGCAGAACACCAAACCGGTGGTGCTCCCAACACAAACGCCAAGTCCTATCAAGAGATTATGTTTGGGAAGTGTTACAAACCAAACCCGAAAAAGGCCATAACTGTTGTGACTTGCACTACAGACTTAATAAGTGATCGTAAGTCTTCCGAGCGAGGTGTTTCCCGCGTATTCACACAAGAAAAGGAATCAATGATAGAATCGATCAGAATAAACACACATTCTTTTACAAGGGAAGAAATTAAGGAGGCTCAACTAGAGCTCTCTGATTCTGGACAGCTGGTGCGGAGCAACTCGATGCCCACGTCCTCAGCTGCGTGTCTGGACACGCCACAAGGCCTGCGAGGCAGCCACTCCTTTGATGAAAGGGCGTCCCCTGGAGGTATTAGGAGACTTAGGAGACAGGCTGCCTTTGAACACTCTGCACACGATGGACACACAGAACATTCTGACCAATATGGAAACATCTCTGATATTTCCAACCTTGGAGTAGAGATGGAATTTGCGACGAGGAAACGACGGAAGGAAAAATGTGTTAGAGAGGAGGAGGATGTAGCAGGCCAGTATCACACAGACTATGACCACTCTGAAGAGATGAGGGACTATGATTCAAAGCAAGCCTCTCAATGTGCTCAAACCACTACTCCTTCAGTGAAAGGACATGCCCAAAGTGTACATACACAGGAGAGAACACTGTGTGATAGACTGGACATGGAATTGTGGGAAGACACCACAGAGAGGCGATCTTTAGGTAATGTCATCTCTGTGATTCAACACACAAATTCCCTAAGCAGGTCTCACACTGATGAGTCTTACAACTACCAGAGATGGGAAAAACCTTCCTCTTTGGAAGTGGTGGAGCAAACCAAAACTCGAGAGATGCACAAAAGGACTGACATCTTTGCACACCAATTGAGTGACAGTAGATTGTTAGATCAATCATATCAAATGACACCTAAGCTAGTCCGTCAGTCCAACATACAGGTCCCAGAGATTAGGGTGACTGTAGAACCTGACAGTCCAGAGAAAGAGAAAGCAGCTGAGGTAAAACAGGTGAAGGTGAAGGAGCCCGATAGACATGTAGAGGAGTTCCAATGGCCTCAAAGAAGTGAAACCTTGTCTCAGTTTCCCCCAGAAAAACTCCCTCCAAAGAAGAAGAGACTGCGCTTAGCTGACTTGGAGCACTCCTCTGGTGAGTCTAGCTTCGAGTCGGCCTGTACAAGCCTCTCCCGAAGCCCCAGTCAGGACAGCAACCTATCCTACTGCTCCAGCTTCTCGATTGACCGAGAAGAGAGAGAGCGAGAGCTTATCCCCAAGCCAGCTTCCTTGGTGGCTAGACAGGATGAGTTTGGAAAAGCGTTAGAGTTCTTAGCTGTGCCAGGAAGCGACCACTCCCTCTCTGTCCTGAACCAGCGTCAACAACATGAAATGAGACGCTCCTCTTCAGAACAGGCACCGTTTAACTCTCAGAGCAGAGAGCTCCCAGAGGTCCGCAGCGTATCGTTTGACTACGGCAGTCTCTCTCCAATGGCCAAAGTTAGACATGCAGAACTTGGCACCAGTTACTCAGAACCCAGAAAGGGTAACTTGGTAAGACAGGCGTCCTTGAATGTTGAACCTGAATTCACACATCCAGTCCTTCCGCTAAATATTCTTCCTCAGTACCTCAGTAATGTCCTGTCGTTCTCAGCCGCTGCTCTGCTCTCTCAGTCTCTACCAATGTTTGCCCCTCAGCCACCACACTCCGGTCTCCTAGTTCCTGTTAGAATGCAGACTCACGTGCCGTCTTACGGTAGCATTACATACACCACTGTGTCACAGATTGTAGATGATCTATACGAAAACTCTCTCACTGCTCACTTTGCACATTTATCCACAAATTTAGATGCATCTAAAGCATTATTAGGACACCCCCGCGGACTGTTGACCAACCCAGCCCAGGTTCAAGTTCTAGATATGTCACCAGCTAAGCTCAAGACAGGCATCCCTCTCTCCCTGACCTCCAGGACTATCTCCACCACCAACTGTGGATCCAGTGGTGGATCCAACAAGCGCATGCTATCTCCGGCCAGCAGCTTGGACCTGTTAATGGAGGTAAAACAGCAGAAACGCGTCAAAGAGGAGAAAATGTATGGTGAGATAGTGGAGGAGTTGGGTGCTGTGGAGTTAGGGAACTGTAATGTGACCGAAGAGAGCAAGTACAGTTTAAAGACAGAGTTTAAAAGTGACACCAACCAGGGAGCCTCACTGTCAGGCCTTCCTTCTATATCCTCTTTGTCTGTGTCATGCTCACGTCCTTCTCAAGACGAGCCAGCAAGTGGAAGCTTCATCTCACCTCAGCAACAAGGGTCAGAATGTCCTGATTCTCCTATGGATAACTCCCCAACCGAAACAAGCCTACATCCACCCTCTCTGCTATCTCTAAATGATTTCAAAGAGTCTGGCATGGACAGCAAGGCACAGATGGAAATGCTGGTGCAGTTAGTCAAAGGTCAGGGCATCCTCATCTCTGATGGTGAAAACACCAAACTGATATCTCAGTTTCCAAGTCTTCGCACAGCGACAGTTGTGAGTTGGTGCTATCTAAACTACACCAAGCCAAACAGTACACACAACACCACTCCTATGTCCTCTGTGTACACTATGTGGTGCATCAGTTCCCATAACCCAAACCCTCCTAACCTCAATACCAGTGCCACACTGGCTCTGCTCCGCTCCAAACAGAAGACTAACACATGGGTGTACACCATGGCTGCCATGTACCAACCTGGGACTGGGAAACTGGTTTCCTCTTCATGGAGGCAGAGGCTTGAGCTGGTGAGAACCTTTACTGTTCATTATTTATTTTGTCCAAATCACTCTTAAATTTCTAATCCTTGACTGAAGTTACATCATAAACATATAATCTAATATTGTAACCATATTACATTGTTAATATCCTGTATTTCCTAACTTAAATAGTTAAATAAAATTATTAAAATGTACCGGCCGTGACCGGGAGTCCCATAGGGCGGCGCACAATTGGCCCATTGTTGTCCGGGTTAGGGGAGGGTTTGGACGGGGGAGCTTTACTTGGGTCATCGTGCTCTAGCAACTCCTTGTGGCGAGCCAGGTGCCTGCAGGCTGACTTTGGTCGTGATTGAACATCGTCAGTTGTTTACTCCGACACATTGGTGCAGGTGGCTTCCGCGTTAAGCGCCTGGGTGTTAAGAAGTGCTATTTGGCGGGTCATGTTTCGGAGGACGCATGACTCGACCTTCGCTTCTCTCGAGCCCGTTGGGGAGATGCAGCGATGAGACAAGATCGTAATCACAAAATTGGGGAGAAAAAGTGGGTAATTGTTTATTTTTTTAAAAGATTGTTTATTCTTTCTTCATATTAATGGTTATGTATCTATCTAATTTAGCTACAGAGCAAAACAGAGCTCAAAGAGCTGGATGTGATCTCCTATGGACGGAAAGTGAAAGATGCTAGCTGCAAGGTAAAAGCAACGAAGGAGGACTGGAAAGACATGGAGGTCTCCTCGAAACAAACACCAACCCAGATCAAAATCTTTGAAGGAGGGTCAGTTATGATACTATCACATTAATCAATAAGCAATAGAATATTACTTATAATGTTAGTTTGTAATGTGTACATGTTTAATTTAGGGATAATGCCTGGTGGAACAAATTAATGTTTACTTGATTTATTTAATCCGGTAGTCCTATTGAGGTCAGAAGACCTCTTTCCCAAGGGAGACCTGGAATTAGATTAAATAAATGTTTTCACTTACCTTGCATGTCTAAAGCTTCTTATAGAACATCAAATTAAGGCTTGTTTTCCTCCCTCAGGTTCAAGTCCAATGAGGACTATGTGTATGTGAGGGGCAGAGGCCGAGGAAAGTATATCTGTGAGGAGTGTGGCATCCGCTGTAAGAAACCTAGTATGCTAAAGAAACATATACGCACCCACACTGACGTCAGACCCTACGTTTGCAGGGTCTGCATCTTCGCTTTCAAAACTAAAGGTGTGTATCCCTTGTTTTTATTCCACTTTGTGACAACTGCTGATTTAAAAAGGGATTTTTACATTTGATTGATTGATGACAATGAGAACATTTATTTCCAAAAAAGTACAATTGAATGGTAATGAATATAATAAGCTCAACAAGATGAATCTTTAAATGTTTGTTGTCCTACAGGAAACCTGACCAAGCATATGAAGTCAAAGGCTCACATGAAAAAGTGTCTTGAGCTTGGGGTGTCAGTCACAGTGGATGATACAGAGACACAGGAATCTGGTAAAATATTGACCAATGACCAGGATACTATACTTTACTCCCTAATATTAATTATTCAGATATTTAACACTGATTGTGTAATCCATGGTAACTGTTTGAAATAGAAATTGATGTTCCACAGAATTAAAGGTTTTTGATTGTCTTCATTTTTTCTGTTCTTTCAAACAATACAGATGACATCCAACAAGACTCGATGACTGGGGTCTTGAGCTCAGCCAAACACCAGTTCTCAGACGCAGACGACTCCGATGGCATGGAGGAAGAGATAGATGACATTGACGAAGATGAAGATGATGATTACGACGGGGGCTCCACTCCAAAGATCCACTCCCGGAGCACCAGCCCTCAGCCCTGTGGCATAGCCTCTCTGTCAGTTACAGCTACCGTCGTCACACAGGGTGTGTCGTCAGCTCTCCATGGCTGTACCCTCAGTACTCTCCGTTCTCACCCCAGTTGCCTCACCAACTCCATCCTGCCTGGCATCGATGTCCATCCCCATCCCTCCATCTCAGGCAGGAGGACAGGACCAGACCGGAGGACTGTCTTAGCCTCCAGCCCGGACAAGGAGCAGAGTGAGAGAGAGAGGCTTGTGGATGAGGACTGTAGCCTGGCCATAAAGTCTCCTGACCAAGGTTGTCTGTTCTTCAACCCCTGTCGGCTGTCCCCTGGCTGGGAGTCCCCTCTGAGGGAACCGTCTCCCTCCCAGCTCCGCTACCCATCATCCCGTAGAGACCTCTCTCCCCGGGGTCGCTCCTCAACTCGATGCGACACCTCCCAGCTGAGGCCCAGTTCCCCCAACCTCACCCCCATCCAGCACCTCTCCCCGGCCTGCATGGAGAGGCCCCTGTCCCCAGGTAGAGTGGACCTGGCTGGGAGGAGGGAGCCATCGACTCGGGGCAGACAGAGGGTGGTGCTGAGGGCTGTGTCTCCACGTAGAGGGGGCTCACAACACAGAGGGTCTGGCGATAAAACCAGGCAGCAAGCCAAGGCTGAACTGGTCCACAAGGGAGGAGCCATTGAAATGGATTTGGTATATAATATAGTTGTTTACACTATTTTTAGATTGACCAGTATGCTTGTCCTTGCAAAACTAGTTGCACTGACTTCATTTCAACCATCTTTGTCAGCTGGGTTGCAAGTATTCCTTTATTAATGTTTTATCCACCATTGGAGTCCCTGCATTAAACTGTCTTCTGGTAGTCACTATAACTTGTTGTTTTTAGGATCAGAGGAGAAGCATGCCCCCCAGCCTGCCTGGTCCCTCCAGCTCCAGTTGTACCCATCAGAACCTCCTCAGCCACCTTCCCCTACACTCCCAGCAGCAGGCTCAAACTCTTCTCCCCATGGTCCCTATCGGGGTGATCCAGGTACTGCGCTCTTTGCCCTCCTGCAGCTCTGACCGGACCCATCTGTCAGCCCTATCCCCTCAGAAGACTGACCTCCACCAGGACAACCCTAAGGAGGGATCTGTTTGCGTGGCGTGCCCAGAGGCAGAGGACTCAGTAGCCCAGCAGCAGGAGAAGGATCGGGAAAGGGAGAGGCCGTCCCCCCACCAGACACCCTGGGACTCTGAGGAGGAGAAAGCCCCTGTCTCTGTCCTCACGGACAGGGACACTAAACAGGAAGAGGGTCTTCAGACCTGTACCAAGGCCATCGCCTCCCTCAGGATCACTTCTGAGGAGAATCTATAGACTGGGGTTGCATACCAAATGGCACCCAATACCCTATATAGTGCACTACTTTTGACCAAGGGCCCATAGGGCTCTGGTCAAAAGTAATGCACTCTATAGGGAATAGGGTACCATTTGGGACATACACTACATGACCAAAAGTATGTGGAAACCTGCTCGTCGAACATCTCATTCCAAAATCATGAGCATTAATATGGAGTTGGTCCCACCTTTGCTGCTATAACAGTCTCCACTCTTCTGCTGTGGGGACTTGCTTCCATTCAGCCAAAAGAGCATTAGTGAAGTTGGGCACTGATGTTGGGCGATTAGGCCTGGCTTGCAGTCGGCGTTCCAATTCATCCAAAAGGTGTTTGATGGGGTTGAGGTCAGGGCTCTGTTCAGGCCAGGCAAGTTCTTCCACACCGATCTCGACAAACCATTTCTGTATGGACCTCGCTTTGTGCACGGGGGCATTGTCATGGTGAAACAGGACCTTCCCCAAACTGTTTGCCACAAAGTTGGAAGCACTGAATCATCTAGAATGTCATTGTATGCTGTAGTGTTAAGATCCCCCTTCACTGGAACTAAGAGGCTTAGCCCAAACCATGAAAAACAGCCCCAGACCATTATTCGTCCAGTTGGCACTATGCATTGGGGCAGGTAGCGTTCTCCTGGCATCCGCCAAACCCAGATTTGTCCTTTGGACTGCCAGATGGTAAAGTGGGATTCAATGGCGACAAAAATTACACCACTCCAGCTGACGCTTGTCACTGTGCATGGTGATCTTAGGCTTGTGTGCGGCAGCTCAGCCATGGAAACCCATTTCATGAAGCTCCCGACGAACAGTTCTTGTGCTGATGTTGTTTCCAGAGGCAGTTTGGAACTCGGCAGTGAGTGTTGCAACCGAGGACAGACCATTTTTATGCGCTTCAGCACTCGGCGGTCCCGTTCTGTGAGCTTGTCTGGCCTACCACTTCGCGGCTGAGCCGTTGTTGCTCCTAGAAGTTTCCACTTTACAATAACAGTGCTTACAGTTGACCGGGGCAGCTCTAGCAGGGTAGAAATTTGACAAACTAACTTGTTGGAAAGATGGCATTCTATGACGGTGCCATGTTGAAAGTCACTGAACTCTTTAGTAAGGCCATTCTATGTTTGTCTTTGGAGATTGCATGGCTGTGTACTCGATTTTATACACCTGTCAGCAACGGGTGTGACTGAAATAGCCAAATCTACTCATTTGATGGGATGTCCCCACACTTTTGTATATATAGTGTACCTTGGAGCTTCCTCCAGAAGCAGCTGAGCCTCTCATCCATCGTCCAGTCCCTAGCTTGCCTGGTCCTAGATCTGTTTGTGCTGTCTTGCCAACTTCTATGGTCACATAGGAGTTGGCAAGACAGCACAAGCAGATCTGGAACCAGAATACATCCACAGTCCCTCTAAACCTCATTCCTCTAGAAAGACAGAAAGACAGACAGACAGGCAGACATACAAAATGACTTCATCCAGACCCCTTTGGTTGGATGTTGGAGGCTCTCCTCTCAGTCGGTTCAGGTTTCTGCATGTTAGCAGTGTAAAGGCCATGCGTCCAACAAGCCCCTCCCCTCCCGTCTCCCTCCCACAGACTATATCTATATCTGAGCGAAGAACAAATCTTGAAATACAGAAACAACACATACTTCATGCTTTCTATTAATTTCTGAATTTGAACATTTAGGTCATCAGAATCCTCGAAGCAAAGGGTAAGCAAGAAGTCAGCTGAAGTGGTGGACACAGGTGCAATACATGGGATTAAAGTAAATGCTTATACATTAATTAAGCTTGCATACACTTGCACACAAAATTAATTATTGATATTGATTATACCCCATAACCCACTCTTAACACATACAGTATGTGCATACTGTTACGAAAATAGGCTGTTATTGTATTCATATCGAGTGATGATAGTTAAGTATTTGATTCTTGAAGAAATTAGAGAGGAAATAACAAGGAACTTATCTGAAATATTAAAGTATTGGAAAACTGAGTCTGACCAAATTTAGCGTAGACTTGCTTCTTGTCCAGTTTGGTGCTTTTTATTGAACAGCAAAGGTATGTCTGCCTTTTCTTTGCTTTCTACGTATGTTTTAAACAAGCATATTAAGCAAGGGAAAAGTGAATATCATTTTTAAGGAACTTTTAATCAGAATTGTCTGACGTGACAGTGTTATTATTATCAATGAATATTGCACTAAAACATAGCTTTTACTTTGTGTAATTAAATTGCTGATTTGTGCAGCTACGTTTAACGTAAATGTATCTATTTTAAATGCTATGTTGCAGATTCTCAATGTTGTGTTTTATCTTGTGCTATTGCACAAATAGAGACGTGAATATTATGTATACTGTAAGATGTCTTTATATATTAGAAAAGTAATCTCTTATTGATGATGGAAAATATTTGACTACTATTTATATGCTGTATATTATCTACACTTATGCAACAGTGTGTCCCACTGACCGATGCTTATGAGATGCTTATGAAGTCATGTCATTGCTTTATAACTTATGGCTCAATCAAAACATTTGTTTTGTTATCCTGGCCTTTGAACCTTTACGAATTTAAATAAGCACTTTCATCATATATTTGATAACTGACTGAGATGGTTAGTAAGGAGAAATAAAAACAATCATGTGTTCTATTGTGAGTTCAAACATTACACTTCTTTTAAGTGATCATTATCTACAGTATTCACACCCCTTAAAACAAAAATTGATTAAATGTAAATTTTGTGTCACTGGCCTAGACACAATAACCCATAATTTCAAAAATTAATTAATTAAAAATGAAAAGCTGAAATGTCTTGAGCCAATAAGTATTCACACCCTTTTTTATGGCAAGCCTAAGTATGTAAGTCATTATAGGGTATTGCGTGTAGCTGGGTAAAAAAACATCTAACGAATCCATTAAGAATTCAGGCTGTAACACAACAAAAATATGTGAAATAAGTCAAGGTGTATGAATACTTTCTGAAGTCACTAAGTGTGCATGTACAGTGGATTTAAATTTGACAGTTTTCTTTCCCTTTAAATTTAACTGTGAATGTTCTTTTAGGTTTTAGGTAGAGAAAATGGGTGGATTGATTAATTTGTTTCAGCAAAAAATGGAAATACTTGCACACTGAAATTCAAATTTCCTTTATGTGCAATAGTTTTTTCTGTGTTGAATTTGAAGTTTTGAATTCACAACTTTTTATGTGGATTGGAGATATATTTTAAGAGGTAAAAAATAATTAACATGATGTTAGCAAATTTACTTGACATTTACAGTTTCACAGTTGAGACATGAGTTTGTGGATTGATTTAAAGTGCACAACTCAACACATTATTACATTACAGGCAGAGCGTTATACCCAGCTTTAACTCTCACTAGGATGTCTGGGGTAGCTATCACTTTTACATACTGACTCAATTTACATGCTATCACAGTTCATACTGTATGGCAGTGTGATATTGCGAGGGGTGAAAGTGAGTGATGAGGCGAAAGATGAACAGAGATGAATATGAGCGACGTTTAACATTTAACATTTAATCGAAACACAGCAACACACATAGACAATAACCCGCGAGGGTTGAAACAAAACACACAGGGTGACCCTGATGACCAATGTGGAACAGGTGAATGTTGCTACCATCTTCCCCCGACCGCCGGTTTAGAACGCCGCCGAGGATGATCGCTGGAGAGTAGGAGGGCCCGTCGCTCTGCGCGGGGCATTCGTTACAGTACCCCCCTCCATAGGCACGCCTCCCGACGTCGCCACTCGCCTGCGCCCTGGACGACCCCGAGGGCGGGGGGCTGAACTGTCCGGACGGCGTGCATGGTACTCCGTCGTGAGTGACGGATCGCAGATGTCCGCCGCCCGGACCCAGCTGTGCTCCTCAGGGCCGTAACCTGCCCAGTCCACCAGGTACTGGACCCAACCCTGCCGTAGCCGAGAGTCCAGCACTTTTTCCACTCGATATGCCAGACCCCTAGCTACCTCCGTGGGGGTGGAGGCGCCACTGCAGGTCCGGATCCCCCTAGTGGACCAGGAACCACCGGTCTGAGGAGAGAGACATGAGTGGTCGCCTGTTAAGCAGCTCCCGTTGTTCGTGCATAAATTGTTGTTTTAGTTTGTTTTTTTTAGTCTCTTTTCTTTAGTTTTATTTTTTATTTTGCTACAGTTGAACTATAATAGTTCAGGATTATGGATTTTATCGCAGCTGAATGTCGACAGGAGTCGTCAACTGTTATTATTTACAACAGGGCCCAGCTCCTGGATTTAGCCCACGCAGCGCTGCTGCTCCCCAGGGAAACGTTTGATATTCCGGACGAGTTGAAAAGGCGACGCCGTGGACGTAGGGCGGGATTGAAATGTAAGGCAAAGCGGAGGAAGTACATGTACAGGCCGGCTATACTGTCCATTATTATGGGCAACGTGAGGTCACTACATAACAAGATGGACGAGCTGGAGGGACTTGTCCGTGGGCAAAGGGTCTATCGAGAAACGAGCCTAATGCTTTTCACGGAGACTTGGCTGAATGATAACATCCCCATTGAGAACGTCACTATCGACGGTTTCCATCAAAGCGGACAGGGATCGCGTCTCTTCCGGTAAGAGTAAGGGTGGTGGGCTAGCTTTATTAGTTAACAACAGATGGTGTCATCCGAACCATATTACTCTTAAGGAAAGGTTTTGTAGCCCGGACATTGAACTGTTAGCCGTTAGCCTGAGACCCTACTATTTGCCGAGGGAATTCACAGCGGCCATTGTTGTTATTGTTTACATCCCGCCCTCCGCTGACGCAAACATAGCGTGTGACGTCATCCACTCTGTTATCGCGAGGTTACAGACAGCGCATCCCAGTGCTTTCTTTGCCATTTCGGGGGATTTTAACCATGCATCTCTCTCTTCAACGCTGCCCACGTTCAAACAGTTCGAAGTGCCCAACCAGGAATAATAAAACTCTGGACTTGTTATATGCTAATGTGAAGGACGCATACAACTCCACTGCACTCCCTCCCCTCGGTAGATCGGATCACAACCTTGTCCACCTCACCCCACTCTACAGGCCTTTGGTCCAACAGCAGCCTGCGACCACCAGGACCATTAGGATATGGTCCCCGGAGGCGAATGAGGCCCTACAGGACTGCATTGAAACAACAGACTGGGATGTGCTCTGTGAGGCTCATGGGGAGGCCATCGATGGACTTACTGACTGCATAACAGACTATATTAATTTTTGTGTAGACAACACTGTACCCACCAGGAAGGTACGCTGTTTCCCAAACAATAAACCCTGGGTCACCAGCGACCTGAAGGCCCTGCTGAATGAGAAGAAGAGGGCCTTCAAGGAAAGGGACAAGGAACAAAGGACAAATTGAAATGCGTCCAGAGGGAGCTGAAGTTGCGGATTGCTGAGGGGAAGAGAGTGTATAAGGAGAAGATGGAGGACAAACTGAGGCAGAGCCAGGTGAGAGAGGTGTGGAAGGGTATGAGAAATATCACTGGCTTCAAAAAGTCAAACAGTGGGCAGACGGAGGGGACCCAGGACAGAGCCAATGAGCTGAACCAATTTTTTAACAGGTTTGATACTGGCCCTGTCCACCTCCCTTCCAGCTCCCCAGACCACACACCCTCACGGCTGTACCACCGCCACTTTGCTCACAACACCTCTGCTAAGACAATCAATGACCCCACCTCCGCCCCTGCTCCCCCTGGACTGATCCTCAACACCCCCCTTCCCCCCACCCCCCCACCTGGGCTGGCTTTCACCACCAACCAAGTGAAGAGAGAGCTGGAGAGACTACATCAGTGGAAAGCGGCGGGCCCTGATGGCATCAGCCCAAGGGTGCTTAGGGTCTGTGCTGACCAACTGTGTAGAATACTCCAGCGTCTCTTCAACCTTAGCCTGAGCCTAGAAAGGGTCCCTGTGCTGTGGAAAACATCCTGCCTCGTCCCAGTGTCCAAGAAGGCACACCCCACTGTCCTGAATGACTTCAGACCTGTAGCGCTAACATCCCACATCATGAAGACCCTGGAAAGGTTAGTCCTCGCACACCTCAGACCCCTGGTGTGTACATCACTGGACCCCCTGCAGTTTGCATACCAGCGCAACATCGGGGTGGATGATGCAATCATCTACCTTCTGCAGAGGGACTACTCTCACCTGGACATCGCAGGTTGCACTCTGAGGGTTATGTTTTTTGACTTCTCCAGTGCCTTCAATACCATTCAGCCCCTGCTACTGGGTGAGAAGATGAGGAGGATGAAAGTGGAAGCACCCTTAGTCTCCTGGGTCACGGACTACCTGACCGGTAGGCCACAATTTGTGCGACTACAGAGCTGTGTGTCAGAACGGGCAGTTAGCAACACAGGGGCCCTCCAAGGAACGGTCCTGTCCCCCTTCCTGTTCACCCTCTACACCTCAGACTTCAGATATAACTCTGAAACATCCTACCTACAGAAGTTCTCGGATGACTCTGCTATTGTAGGGTGCATCAGGGGTGGGCAGGAGGAGGAGTACAGGAGCACAATCAGTGACTTTGTGTTGTGGTGTGAGCAGAACCACCTTCAGCTCAACATCAGCAAAACAAAGGAGATGGTGGTGGACTTCAGGAGAACCAAGGCACAACTGACTGCAGTCCCTATACAGGGGATGGATGTGGAAATGGTTGGGTCATACAAGTTCCTGGGAGTCCATATGGACAACAGGCTGGAATGGGCTGGTAACACCGGGGCCCTGTACAAAAAGGGCCAGAGCCGACTCTACTTTCTGAGGAGGCTCAGGTCCTTCAACGTGTGCAGTAAACTACTGCATACCTTCTACCAGTCTGTGGTGGCCAGTGCCATCTTTTTTGCAGTGGTGTGCTGGGGAGCAAACATCAAAGCCGGTGATGCTTCTCGAGTAAATAAGCTGATCAGGAAGGCTAGCTCTGTCCTGGGGATGAGCCTTGACACTCTAGAGTAGGTGGCGGAGAGACGGATCCTTTCCAAACTGCTGGCCATCATGGACAACGTCACCCACCCTCTGCACGCTATGGTTATGACTCAGAGGAGCACTTTCAGTCACAGACTGATCCCACCACGGTGTGCCAGAGAGCGCTACAGGAGGTCCTCCTGCCGGCGGCTATTAGACTATATAATGCCTCACCGGGGTGCTGTGCCGTCGGCAACATAGATCTGGAACTGTTGGGGTGCTAGGACCTATTTTAACAATTATGCATCCATCCGTGAGTAACTCTGGTCCGTCAGCACTCATTTATTCATGCAGGTCTGTATATACATACTCATGTACAGTTGTTATATCATATCACATGCAATATTGCTAGTAATTCTTGGACCTAACTTACGTAGGCATTCACTCAGGAATGCATATTAGTATCCTGTCAGTTGCACCTTTTCTCATTGCTTTTAGTATATCGAATGTGCAATACGTGCAGTTGTTTGTAATTAAACCCTGCGCACCAAGGATTGTATTTTAAGGGAATTACTATTATTACCCCAAATTATATCATACACACATTTAGCTATTAAAGTATCTCTTCCTGTCATTTACCTGTACAGTTTGTGTAACCATGCAAGTATTCACTTATCTGTAAATATAACTGTATACTTACCTGTACAGGTAATTTAACCATGCAAAATTTTCACTTACCTGTTCATTTAGCCAGTCTGTCTATTAAGTAAACTATTATTACCCTCGCTCATATCATACGCATTTTTAGCTACTGAAGTATTTCTCTGCCATCGACCTGTATAGTATAGTTAACCATCCAACATCCACCAATGTATAGTGTACATATTCAGCCAACCACCCATACTATGCAATGTCTTTTTATAGCTTTTTTTTGCACTCCAGATATCTTGTATTTCTATACTTTTTCATACTGCCGCTCTATGTATCATGTACCGTGTATCTGTCTTTTGTGTACTTTCGTTGTGGCATTTTGCACCTGCCCTGTGTTTTGTTGTAGCTGCTTAACAACGAAATTTCCCCCCCGGGGATCAATAAAATATCTATCTATCTATCTATCTATCTATCTATCTATCTATCTATCTATCTATCTATCTATCTATCTATCTATCTATCTATCTATCTATCTATCTATCTATCTATCTATCTATCTATCTATCTATCTATCTATCTATCTATCTATCTATCTATCTATCTATCTATCTATCTATGAGGGAGACATGTTAGTATATGGTGGTGTAAGTCTCAACCTATAGGTGACCTCATTCACTCTCCCGAGGACCGTGAAAGGTCCCACACACCGGGGCTCTAGCTTGTGGCATGGCAAGCGGAGCTGGAGGTTCCTCGTGGACAGCCAGGTTTTATCCCCTGGGAGGAAACGGGTCCACTCAACTGCTGTTCCATGCAATATGCTCGAAGGAACCTCCCCAGTTCTTGGTTGGTGTGCTCCGCTTGCCCGTTGGCCTGAGGGTGGTACCCGGATGTGAGACTAACCGCGATCCCCAGCTTGGACATGAATGCTTTCCACACACAGGAAGTAAACTGGGGACCTCATTCAGACACGATGTCCTCCGGAAGTCCATACAATCGGAAGACCGGGTAGTGGAATGAATCGCACCATCTTGGATAATCTATTCACTACCACGCCGATGGTGGTTTTCCCCTCTGCTGGCGGTAGATTGGTTAGGAAATCTACCACAATGTGTGTCAAAGGCCGCTGAGGTACTGGTAGGGGAAGGAGCTTACCTGTAGGAGCCGTTCTCGGCGCCTTTGACTGTGCGCACATGACACATGACAGTACATAGTGTCGCACAGTCCTCCCCATACCAGGCCACCAATATTTTTCCCGGAGCGCCTCCAGGGTCCGGCTGATACCTGGGTGTCCGGTGGCAGGTGTTGTGTGTACCCAGGTTACCAGCCTTCCGCGCACTCTTCCCGGAGGGCATGTTGCTGGGGTAGGATCCCGTCTCCCTGCCCGCAGAATCTCAGCATCTATGTCCCAGGAGACGGGTCCTACTATGCATGATGGAGGCAGGATGGGCACCTCCTGACTCGTTTCTGCCCTCCGGTCGTGAATGCGGGAGAGTGCGTCCGCCCTGCCATTCTTCGTTCCTGGGCGATAGGTCAGGGTGAACTGAAAGCGCTCAAAAAACAAAGTCCAGCGGGCTTGTCGGGGGTTAAGGCGCCGGGCTGCCCTGACGTACTCCAGGTTCCGATGATCCGTCAGGACAGTGAACGGCTCATGAGCACCCTCTAGCCAATATCTCCACCACTCAGCCAACTTCACCGCCAGTAGCTCTTGGTCACCCACGTCGTAGTTCCTCTCCGCAGCGCTCAGCTTCCTGGAATAGTACGCACAGGGGTATAGCAGGGGAGGGTTCCCCTGCAGCTGGGAGAGGACTGCCCCTACCCCGACCTCCGACGCGTCGACCTCGACCGTGAAGGTCTTGAGCGGGTCTGGTTGGCGTAGTAGCGACGCGGTGGTGAATCGGCCCTTCAGGTCGAGGAATGCCTTCTCCGCTTTCGGGGTCCAGGTGAGGCGTTGAGGATTTCCTTTCAACAACGACGTGAGTGGCGCGGCGATGGAGCTATAGCCCTTGATGAACCGGCGGAAGAAGTTGGCGAAACCGAGGAAGCTTTGTAGCCCTTTGATGTTTTTTGGGACTGGCCATGACCCTACTGCCTCCACCTTTAACTCCTCCATCTTCATCCCCTCCGGAGCAATACGATATCCGAGGAAAGAGACGGCCGTCTGGTGGAAGGCGCATTTTTCCTCCTTGACGTACAGCTGAATTTGCAATAGTCGTTGGAGGACAGCACGAACGGGTGTCACGTGTTCTGAGAATGTCTGGGAGTACACTAGGATGTCATCAATAAACACTACAACATACCTCCCCGACATCTCTCGAAATACCTCATTCAGAAACGACTGGAATACCGCTGGGGCATTGGCGAGTCCGTATGACATCACTAGGTATTCATAGTGACCTGACACCGTGCTAAATGCGGTCTTCCACTCGTCTCCTTCTCGTATTCGTATGAGGTTGTATGCGCTCCGGAGGTCTAGCTTGGTGAAGAATCGCGCTCCCTGGAGCTGCTCTATGGCCGCAGGAACGAGGGGCATTGGATATCGATACTTCGTCGTTACCTCATTCAATCCTCGATAATCAATGCACTGCCTCAAACCCCCGTCCCTCTTCTTCACGAAGAAGAAACTGGCTGAAGCAGGGGATGTAGAATTGCGAATATGCCCCTGCTCCAGCGCCTCTCGTATGTATGTCTCCATAGTATCCGTTTCGGCCATAGAGAGCGGATAGATGCGTTTACGCGGAGGCGTGCCACCTGGCATGAGGTCAATAGCGCAGTCCCACTCACGGTGGGGAGGAAGACATTTTGCTTTCACTCTAGAGAACACCCCGCGCAGATCTTTGTATTCTGGTGGAATGTTCCCCGTGAGGGTGCTCTCAGGGCTCTCCACCGATGTTTCCCCTACCGTAAGTGTGATACAGGTCCTCCTACATTCATCCGACCATCCCAGGATCCTTCGTGCGCTCCAGTTGATGTTAGGGTTATGCTGCTGGAGCCAAGGAAGTCCCAAGATGACCGGATGTATGGACGATGAGATCACCAACAATTCCAGTCTCTCTCGATGGCAGCCATCGAGAGTGACAGGACGGGTCACGTGAGTGATGGAACCGGTACCCACCGGCCGACCATCCAGAGCGTGAACTGGCATAAAGGACCTCAGCCGGCAGCCGGAGAGCGTCACCCAGGGTCCGGTCAATAAAACTCTCCGCAGCTCCGGAGTCAACCAGGGCTGTGGACACATGATGGGGGAAGTTACCAGAGAGCACAACTGAGCAACAGAAAGGACTGGCGATATTTACAGTATTGGAAACACTTACTGTGCCCATTTGAACCCCCCGGCCACTTACCCCTTTCCTGCGTCCTGTTGGAAGAGAGGGGCAAGCCCGCCTCACATGCCCCCTCTCTCCGCAGAAAAGGCACAGTCCTTGACGACTCCGCCTTTCTCTCTCCTCTGTGGAGAGCCACGTTATTCCCACCTCCATCGGCTCATGTTCCGGCTCTGATCGAGGAAGGGGAAGATGCGCGCGGCGCGCCAGCTGGTCACGGTCTCGGAGTTGGCCGTCGATGGCAATGGCCCGGGCGATGTAGGCGTCCAGCGTCATGGATTGGCTTACACAAGCAAGCTCCATCCGGACCTCCACCCGCAGCCCTCTACGGAAGGCTGTCCGAAGAGCCGGCTCGTTCCACCCACTGGGCGTCGCCAGCGTCCGGAATGACAGCGCATACTCCGTGCCCCTTCCTTGTTCCAGGCGCATAATCCGCTCGCCCGCATCTCTCCCCTCCGCGGGATGGTCAAATACAGCTCGGAACTGATCGATGAATATGGGAACTGACCGTAACTCCTCAGCTCCGCTCCCCCAGAGTGACGTTGCCCAGTTGAGTGCACGCCCTGTGAGGAGAGTGATCATTGTCCGTACCTTCTCCGTATCCTACACTGGCAAGTCGCCCAAATACAACACTGGAGAAGGAACCCACGACAACACTCCGGATTGCCATCATACTTCTCCGGACTGGTTCTCCGGAGTTCTCCTCCCGAGACGTGACGAGACTCGACACGACCAGGTGCTGGGGACGCTGCGGCTCCAGCCATGTGGGACATCAGACCACTGAGGGCAGTGACCAGACTGGAAACCTGTTCCTCCATGGCTCTGAGTCTCTCCTCCAGCTCAGGTGCCCGACCGGGTGGTCCAGCTCCGTCCCCACGCCCGTCCATGGAGACCTAGGGAAGAGTGTGGGAAAAAGAGAGAGAGTTAGAGAAGACAGGTAAGTGGAAAAAAAATAAAAAGTGCCTCTGGTTGGCGGGTTATTCTGTGATATTGCGAGGGGTGAAAGTGAGTGATGAGGCGAAAGATGAACAGAGATGAATATGAGCGACGTTTAACATTTAACATTTAATCGAAACACAGCAACACACATAGACAATAACCCGCAAGGGTTGAAACAAAACACAAAGGGTTAAATAGTGAGGGTGTTGCTACCATCTTCCCCCGACCGCCGGTTTAGAATGCCGGCGAGGATGATCGCTGGAGAGGAGGAGGACCCGTCGCTCTGCGCGGGGCATTCGTTACAGGCAGTGGCAATTTTATCATGTAAATCTTGTTGAGGCAAACTCCCATTTTTTTTTACATGCCTGCCAGGAAAGCCACTACACAGCACAACACAACACTAAACAATACATTAATTGCACTATAACGGTGACAAACGGTGCCCACAAACTGTTAGGGCCTACATAAAGCTGTCCCAACAGCAGAGCTTTCTTTTCAGCACCATGGAGGGGATCCTTACCACTGCTACACCTGCCTATCAGCAAAGCCTTGTCTTGCAGCGAAACAGTTCTTTCAGCCTCATTTACTGCCTTTAAAAAAAACTTAGCTGATATGGCTGACTTGCTTAAACAAATGTGGTTTCTACTGACAATTGAGATGTACAAACTATAGCATAAGGGGACAACGAGCAGATAAGAGGCAATACGTAATCGATTAAGACATTAATGAGTGAGCTAGGACGGACATAGTCAATATAACTATTTGTTCAGCACTTTTGAAGTGTAGAGCGACATAATTCAGGACATGGGCCGTTCTTACAATATTCTCCCTATTATACAGTATTCAGACCCCTTGACTTTTTCCACATTTTGCTACGTTACAGCCTTTTCTTAAATTGATAAAAATATAGATAGATAGATAGATAGATAGATAGATAGATAGATAGATAGATAGATAGATAGATAGATAGATAGATAGATAGATAGATAGATAGATAGATAGATAGATAGATAGATAGATAGATAGATAGATAGATAGATAGATAGATAGATAGATAGATAGGTACTTTATTGATCCCCCGAGGGGGAAATTTCTTTGTCAAGCAGCTACAACAAAACACAGGGCAGGTGTAAAATGCTAAATGCCACAAAATGCCACATATATATATATCTTCAGCAATCTACACACAATACCCCATAATGACAAGGTTAAAATAGGTTGTTAGAAACTTAAAAAATAAATAAAACCAAAACACTTTATTTACATAAGTATTCAGACCCTTTGGTATGAGACTTGAAATTGAGCTCAGGTGCATCCTGTTTCCATTTATCATCCTTGAGATGTTTCTACAACTTGATTGGAGTCCACCTGTGGTAAATTCAATTGATTGGACATGATTTGGAAAGGTACACACCTGTCTATATAAGGTCCCACAGTTGACAGTGCATGTCAGAGCAAAAACCAAGCCATGAGGTCGAAGGAATTGTCTGTAGAGCTCAGAGACAGGATTGTGTTGAGGCACAGATCTGAGGAAGGGTACCAAACATTTCTGCAGCGTTGAAGGTCCCCAAGAACATAGTGGCCTCGCCTCCATCATTCTTAAATTGAAGAAGTTTGTAACCACCAAGACTCTTCCTAGAGCTGGCTGCCCGGCCAAACTGAGCAATCGGAGGAGAAGGGTCTTGGTCAGGGAGGTTACCCTGACCAAGACCCCGATGGTCACTCTGACAGAGCTCTAGAGTTCCTCTGTGGAGATGGGAGAACCTTCCAGAAGAACAAATATCTCTGCAGCACTCCACCAATCAGGCCTTTATGGTAGAGTGACCAGACGGAAGTCACTCCTCAGTAAAAGGCACATGACAGCCTGCTTGGTGTTTGCCAAAAGGCACCTAAAGACTCTCAGACCATGGGAAACAAGATTCTAGGGCAAAGGTTTACCTTCCAACAGGCCAACAACCCTAAGCACACAGCCAAGACAACGCAAGAATGTCCTTGAGTGGCCCAACCAGAGCCCAGACTTGAACCTGATCGAACATCTCTGGAGAGACCTGAAAATAGCTGTGCAGCGACGCTCCCCATCCAACCTGACAAGAGCTTAAAAGAGGATCTGCAGAGAAGAATGGGAGAAACTCCACAAATACAGGTGTGCCAAGCTTGTAGCGTCATACCCAAGAAGACTCAAGGCTGTAATCGCTGCCAAAGGTGTTTCAACAAAGTACTGAGTAAAGGGCCTGAACGTATGTAAATATGATTTTTTATTTATAAAATCTGTTTTTGCTTTGTCATTATGGGGTACTGTGTGTAGATAGATGAGGGGAAGAAAGCTAATCAATTTTAGAATAAGGCTGTAACCTAACAAAATGTGGAAAAAGTGAAGGGGTCTGAATACTTTCTGAAGGAATGGTATTTCCCTGGCACATTACATAATTTATGCAGCAGCATACAATACTTTTTTGGACTCACCTTGCTGTGCTCACTTGAACAGAAAGGTGGCGCGACGGTCCTTCATGGGCAAATTTTGTCATCAAACTTTGTCAAAGTCTGGGATTCTCTGGATTTATGGTGCTTTCAAGACAACTGGGAACTCGGGAGGTTGAATCATGACGTCAGTGATCTTTAGGTCGGAGCTCTAGAAAAAGGCCAGAGTCTGAGCTAGTTTTTTCAGAGTTCCCAGTGGTCGTGAACTCACTGAAGTCTGAGATGTCCCAGTTCCAAGTTTACAGTTGTTTTGAATACGGCAGAAGTCATGCAGGATTGACAGCATGGCCCATCAACCTTTTCTGGCCCATCATGTTGAATGTTTATCCTTTTAAGCTTGGAAAAGAGACCCTTAAACCCAGACTTGGACCACACACCTACTCCACTGAATAGCAGGCTAGTGATTGCTTTGCAACGCTTGCAGTTAGCCACTGATTCCTTCCAAATCACTCATTTTTATATTTGCGATTTCCAACTTACCCAGAAAGACTCAATGTTTATGTCCAATGGCCGATGAGCACTGATACGTCTTATCTATAACTTATCTTCATATGACATGGATTGAAATGCATTTGCCAGTAGATTGTCGACTTGATTCATAATAATGACTGCTAGCTTCCTTGCTAAGATTTTGAAAGTATGATGTTGACATGATCATTCCATAATGTGATTTGACCTCATTTTATCTGTTGCCAATGACCTTGAGTCTTTTTGGATGGGCACTTCATTTTACATTTTTCACCCCAATTTTACGATCTTGACTCATCTCGACTCCCCAACGGCTCGGGAGAGGCGAAGGTGGAGTCATTTGTCCTCCAAAACATGACCTGCCTAACCGCGTTCCTTAACACCTACCAGCTTAACCCAGAAGCCAGCCAAACCAATGTGTTCAACTGGCATCCGGGGTCAGCTCGCAGGCACCCGGCCCACCATAAGGAGTCGCTAGAATGCGATGAGCCAAGTAAAGCCCCATCGGCAAAACCCTCCCCTAACCCGGATGACGCTGAGCCAATTGTGGGTCGTCTTGTGACACTCCCGACCACGGCCAGTTGTAGCACAGCCCGGTATATGAACCCGGGTCCGTAGATAGATAGATAGATAGATAGATAGATAGATAGATAGATAGATAGATAGATAGATAGATAGATAGATAGATAGATAGATAGATAGATAGATAGATACTGTAGAAAGGTACATTATTGATCCCATAGGGATCAGCTACGAAAAACACAGGACAGGTGCAAAATGCCAGAACGAAATACACAAAAGACAGATACACGATACATGATACAGTCGTATGCAAAGGTTTGGGCACCCCTGACAATTTCCATGATTTCCATTTATAAATAATTGGGTGTTTGGATCAGCAATTTCATTTTGATCTATCAAATAACTGATGGACACAGTAATATTTCAGTTGTGAAATTAGGTTTATTGGATTAACAGAAAATGTGCAATATGCATCAAAACAAAATTAGACAGGTGCATAAATTTGGGCACCCCAACAGAAAAATCACATCAATATTTAGTAGAGCCTCCTTTTGCTAAAATAACAGCCTCTAGACTCTTCCTATAGCCTCTAATGAGTGTCTGGATTCTGGATGAAGGTATTTTGGACCATTCCTCCTTACAAAACATCTCCAGTTCAGTTAGGTTTGATGGTTGCCGAGCATGGACAGCCCGCTTCAAATCATCCCACAGATTCTCAATGATATTCAGGTCTGGGGACTGGGATGGCCATTCCAGAACATTGTACTTGTTCCTCTGCATAAATTCCCGGGTAGATTTTGAGCAGTGTTTTGGGTCGTTGTCTTGTTGAAATATCCAGCCCAGGCGTAACTTCAACTTTGTGACTGATTCTTCAACATTATTCCCAAGAATCTACTGATATTGAGTGTAATCCATGCGACCCTCAACTTTAACAAGATTCCCAGTACCGGTACTGGCCACACAGCTCCACAGCATGATGGAACCCCCACCAAATTTTACTGTGGGTAGCAAGTGTTTTTCTTGGAACGCTGTGTTCTTTTGCCGCCATGCATAACGGCCCTTGTTATGACCAAATAACTCAATCTTTGTTTCATCAGTCCACAGCACCTTATTCCAAAATGAAGCTGGCTCAACCTGATCTCCCAGAAATACGTGAAATGAACACGACCCCTTAACCCCGATTTACGTGGTGGTGGCACGGAATGTGTTGAAATTACGTGTCGGCACCACGGAAACAACACCCATACAAAGTCAATGAGGCTCATTTGTCGTGGTGGACACACGGATTCCCTGGTTCAACAACGTCACACAGTGGGCGCGGTAAATGTTGTTTTCTAGTGTACTAAACGTCCTCCTTTTATAATGTATTATAGTGAATTTGTTCAAATTTTTGTTGTCTAAATAACAGTAAATTGTTTGTGATATAACTGTAACGTCTCAGTCCGACATACAGAAGGAGCCGGAGGCACAGATGTTATTTCCAATGCTTTATTGAGGCTAAACTAAACTCAGGCAGCTATAGGCTACTGCCCACGCCCTAACTACACGCACTCAATCAAGCATACACACACGGAACAGAAACGGAAGAATATGCTAACACTTATTGCTAACACACAGGAACACAGGTTGTAACATGCTACAAGGAAAAACAAGACTGACTAAAAACCCGCCTAAACTTCCCCTATATAACTGTTACCCTGGTAACCCTCAGGTGCCGCCCCCCACGATTAACTGACCACCCTGAGCACCAATCAGCAGGACGATCAGGAACTTTACACAGTACAGGGTCGCCACATGCTATCAATTTATAGATGGAGTAGTTTTAAAGAATGGCCCGAGGCTGTGTTGTTCCCTTTACGTTATTAAACCCTTTAGGATATTTTATTATTTTCAAATGTATTTTCTGTCATAGCAGCGAATATTATTAATAATTATTCTTATGAATCAGAAGACTTTCAGTGGTTACCACGGCAACGATACGTCACGTTACGCACCGTAACGCACGCTTCTTACCCATAATCACTTTTACCACTCATTTCACCCGCCAATTGACTACAGTAAGTATCTCAACCCGTATGCAATACTTATCTAATTTAACTTTATAACTAATTTAACTGAACTGTTCTGTCTGATACTCTGGCTGTGCACTTTTATGTTGTTTATAATTTTTATAGAGATTATTTGTTACTTATATGATATTTATTTCACTTCTCTATCCATTGGCTGATGTGTATTTATTTATTTGTTTGTTTATTTATTTTTATTTTTTATTCTTTATGAAAACGTGTACTGTAACTAAATGATTTCTGTATTACAAGTTCAATTTATTTTCTCAGCAAATTGTAACAAATGTGATCTGCAATAAATACATTTAAACAAAAAAAAGTCTTACAAAAGGGTGATCAGTTAATCGTGGGGGGCGGCACCTGAGGGTTACCAGGGTAACAGTTTAGGCGGGTTTTTAGTCAGTCTTGTTTTTCCTTGTAGCATGTTACAACCTGTGTTCCTGTGTGTTAGCAATAAGTGTTAGCATATTCTCCCGTTTCTGTTCCGTGTGTGTATGCTTGATTTAGTGCGTGTAGTTAGGGCGTGGGCAGTAGCCTATAGCTGCCTGAGTTTAGTTTAGCCTTAATAAAGCGTTGGAAATAACATCTGTGCCTCCGGCTCCTTCTGTATGTCGGACTGAGACGTTACAGTTATATCACAAACAATTTACTGTTATTTAGACAACAAAAATTGGAACAAATTCACTATAATACATTATAAAAGGAGGACGTTTAGTAAACTAGAAAACAACATTTACCGCGCCCACTGTGTGACGTTGTTGAACCAGGGAATCCGTGTGTCCACCACGACAAATGAGCCTCATTGACTTTGTATGGGTGTTGTTTCCGTGGTGCTGACACGTAATTTCAACACATTCCGTGCCACCACCACGTAAATCGGGGTTAAGGGGTCGTGTTCATTTCACGTATTTCTGGGAGATCAGGTTGGCTGGCTTGTCCAAATGTGCGTTTGTGGCGTGTGTGCAGAAAAGGCTTCTTCCGTATCCCTCTCCCGTACAGCTTCTCCTTGTGCAAAGTGCGCTGAATTGTTGAACGATGCACAGTGACACCATCTGCAGCAAGATGATGTTGTAGGTCTTTGGAGGTGGTCTGTGGGCTGTTTTTGACTGTTCTCACCATCCTTCGCCTTTGCCTCTCCGATATTTTACTTGGCCTGCCACTTCTGGCCTTAACAAGAACTGTGCCTGTGGTCTTCCATTTCCTCACTATGTTCCTCACAGTGGACACTGACAGCTTACATCTCTGCGATAGCTTTTTGTAGCCTTCCCCTAAACCATAATGTTAAACAATCTTTGTTTTCAGGTCATTTGAGAGTTGTTTTGAGGCCCCCATTTTGCCACTCTTCAGAGGAGAGTCAAAGAGAACAACAACTTGCAATTGGCCACCTTAAATACCTTTTCTCATGATTGGATGCACTTGTCTATGAAGTTCAAGGCTTAATGAGCTCACCAAACCAATTGTGTGTTCCAATTAATCAGTGCTAAGTAGTTACAGGTATTCAAATCAACAGAATGACAAGGGTGCCCACATTTTTTATAGCCTATTTTTCACATCTGATTTAATTTCATACAACTTAATATTGCTACACTAAAAATCTTTGTCTGGACAATACCCCAGTACTCAGCTTTTATTAGAAAATGAATGGCATGCCACTGTGATCATTTTCTGTGATGACAGAGTAAATTATTATGCAGCCTCCGAGGGGTGCCCAAACTTTTGCAGACGACTGTACATAGTGCGGCAGAATGAAAAAGTGTAAAAATACAAGAAGTCTGGAGTGCAAAAAGCTATAAAAAGGTATTGCATAGTATGAGTGAATGGCTGAATATGTACACTATACATTGTTACAGTGTGCTAGGTGAAAAAATGTATTAAAATATTGCAAGTTGATATAAATAAATACAAAATATTTGCATGGTTAACTATACTATACAGGTCGATGGCAGAGAAAGATACTTAAATAGCTAAATCTGCGTATGATATAAGTGAGGGTAATAATAGTTTACTTAAGATACAGTCTGGTTAAATGTACAGGTAAGTGAATATTTGCATGGTTAAATTAACTGTACAGGTAAATGACAGGAAGAGATACTTATATAGCTAAATCAAGACATTATATAATTTAGGGTAATAATAATAATTCCCTTAAAATACAGTCCTTAGTACAGGGTTTAATTACAGATAAATGAACATATTGCACATTCGATATACTAAATGCAATGGGAAAAAAAGATACTACTGAAAGGATACTAATATGCAGTCCTGAATGAATGACTACGTAAGTTCAGTCCAAGAATGACTTACAATATTGCACGTGATATGATATAACAACCTGACATGAATATGTATATGTGAATGAGTGATTACAGACCAGAGAGTTACTCATGGATGGATGGATGCCTAACTGTTAAACTAGGTCCTAACACCCCAACAGTTCTAGGTCTATGTTGCCGACGGCACGGCACCCCGGTGAGGCATTGAACAGTCTAATAGCCGCCTGCAGGAAGGACCTCCTATAGCGGTCTCTGGCACACCGTGGTGGGATCAGTCTGTAGCTGAAAGTGCTCCTCTGCATCATAACCATGGCATGCAGAGGGTGGGTGACATTTTCCATGATGGCCAGCAGTTTGGCCAGAATCCTTCCCTCCACCACCTCCTCTAGAGTGTCAAGGTTAATCCCCAGAACAGAGCTAGCCTTCCTGATCAGCTTATTTACCCGAGAAGCATCACTGGCTTTTATGTTGGCGCCCCAGCACACCACTGCAAAAAAGATGGCACCACAGACTGGTAGAAGGTATGCAGTAGTTTACTGCACACGTTGAAGAACCTGAGCCTCCTCAGAAAGTAGAGTCGGCTCTGGCACTTTTTGTACAGGGCCCCGGTGTTACCAGCCCATTTCAGCCTGCTGTCCATATGGACTCCTAGGAACTTGTATGAACCAACCATTTCATCATCCACCCCCTGAATAGGGACTGCAGTCAGTTGGTCCTTGGTTCTCCTGAAGTCCACCACCATCTCCTTTGTTTTGCTGATGTTGAGCTGAAGGTCACAAAAAAACACAAAGTCATTGATTGTGCTCCTGTATTCCTCCTCCTGCCCACCCCTAATGCTCCCAACAATTGCGGAGTCATCTGAGAACTTCTGCAGGTGGCATGTTTCAGAGTTATATCTGAGATGTAGAGGGTGAACAGGAAGGGGGACAGGACCGTTCCCTGGGGGGGCCCTGTATTGCTCACTGCCCGTTCTGACACACAGCTCTGTAGCCGCACAAATTGTGGCCTACCGGTCAGGTAGTCCGTAACACAGGAGACTAAGGGTGCTTCCACTTTCATCCTCCTCATCTTCTCACCCAGTAGCAGGGGCTGAATGGTGTTGAAGGCACTGGAGAAGTAAAAAAACATAACCCTCACAGTGCTAAATGCGTTGTCCAGGTGAGAGTAGGCCCTCTGCAGAAGGTAGATGATTGAATCATCCACCCGATGTTGCGCTGGTTTGCAAACTCCAGGATTCTGAGGTAAGCGAGGACTAACCATTCCAGGGTCTTCATGATGTGGGATGTTAGCGCTACAGGTCTGAAGTCATTCATGACAGTGGGGTGCGCCTTCTTGGGAACTGGGACCAGGCAGGATGTTTTCCACACCACAGGGACCCTTTCCAGGACCAGGCTAACATTGATAAGGCGCTGGAGTATTCCACACAGTCGGTCAGCACAGACCCTAAGCACCCTTGGGCTGATGCCATCAGGGCCTGCCGCTTTCCACTGATGTAATCTCTCCAACTCTCTCTTCACTTGGTTGGTGGTGAAAGCCAGCCCAGGTGGGGAGGTGGGGGAAATGGGGGTGTTGATAATCAGTCCAGAGGTGGGGGGAAGGAGGTGTTGCAGATCAGTCCAGAGGTAGCGGAGGTGGGGAGGGGGTCGCTGATTGTCTTAACGGAGGTATCGTGTCCAAAGGGGGGGTGTGACAGCCGTGATGGTGTGTGGCCTGGAGAGCTGGAGGGGAGGTGGACAGGGCTAACATCGAACCTGTTAAAAAATTTGTTCAGCTCATTGTCTCTGTCCTGGGTCCCCTCCGTCTGCCCACTATTTGACTATTTGAAGCCAGTGATATTTCTCATACCATTCCACACCTCTCTCACCTGACTCTGCCTCAGCTTGTCCTCCATCTTCTACTTATACACTCTCTTCCCCTCAGCAATCCGCAACTTCAGCTCCCTCTGGATGCATTTCAATTTAAATTTGTCCCCCTCCTTGAAGGCCATCAGCAGGGCCATCAGGTTGCTGGTGACCCAGGGTTTATTATTTGGAAAGAGAAGAGAGAGATACATGGTTAAAATCCCCAGAAATGGCGAAGATGGCACTGGGATGCGCTGTGTGTAACCTTGCGATAACAGAGGGTGTCAGCGGAGGGCGAGATGTAAACAATAACAGCAATGGTCGCTGTGAATTCCCTTGGCAAATAGTAGGGTCTCAGGCTAACGGCTAACAGCTCATTGTCCGGGCTATAAAACTTCCTTAACAGTAATATGGCTCGGATTACACCATCTGTTGTTAACTAAGAAAGCCAGCCCCCCCCGCCCCCCTTACTCTTACCGGAAGAAGCGATATCCCTGTCCGCTCTAATGGTCTGTAAACCGCCGATAGTGACGTTATTATTCAGCCATGTCTCGGTCATACAGAATAGACTAGCTTCCCTATAATCCCTCTGACCATGGACTAGACCCTCGAGTTCATCTATCTTGATATGTAGCGATCTCATGTTGCCCATAATGATAGACGGGATAGCCGGCTTGTACATCCTACGTTTTGCTTTACACTTCAATCCTGCCCTGCATCCATGCCTTCGCCTTTTCATCTCGTCCGGAATGACAAACTTTCCCTGGGGTGCAGCAGCGCTGAGTGAGCTAATTCCAATATCTGGGCTCGGTTGTAAATAATTGAGGACTCGCGTGTACGTTTGGCTCTGCTAAACGTAAGAAAAAGTGCCTCAGTGATAAAAAAGACTGCTAAAACCTTTGTAAAACATTAGCACAACTAGAGAACATTGCCAACCCATAAGCTGCGTATTTTCCTCTGGCTGCCCCACTACCACAGAAAGCACTAAGCAAGGCTGAAAGAGGAGCTGCCTTACTCAAGAATGCAAAAAAGAGACCACGTTTGTATGCAGCATTATTAACTCAATTACTTAACTTGAAGAATCTCAAATATAAAATGTTTTTTGATTTGTTTAACACTTTTTTGGTTACTACATGATTCCATATGTGTTATTTCATAGTTTTGATGTCTTCACTATTATTCTACAGTGTAGAAAATAGTAAAAAATTAAGAAAAACCATTGAATGACTAGGTGTTCTAAAACTTTTGACCGGTAGTGTATATGAAGTTGGAAATTTACAAACACTTAGGTTGAAGTCATTAAAACTCATTTTTCAACCACTCCACAAATTTCATGATAACAATTATAGTTTTGTCAAGTCGGTTAGGACATCTACTTTGTGCATGACACAAGTAATTCTTCCAAAAATTGTTTACAGACAGATTATTTCACATATAATTCACTATATTACAATTCCTGTAGGTCAGAAGTTTACATACACTAAGTTGACTGTTTCTTTAGACAGCTTGGAATATTCCAGAAAATGATGTCATGGCTTTAGAAGCTTCTGATCGGCTAATTTACATCATTTGAGTCAATTGGAGGAGTACCTGTGGATGTATTTCAAGGCTTACCTTCAAACTCAGTGCCTCTTTGCTCGACAGCATGGGAAAATCTAAAGAAATCAGCTAAGACCTCTTTTGTAGACCTTCACAAGTCTGGTTCATCCTTGGGAGCAATTTCCAAACGCCTGAAGGTACCACGTTCATCTGTACAAACAATAGTATGGAAGTATAAACACCATGGGACCATGCAGCCGTCATACCGCTCAGGAAGGATCGTCTCCTAGAGATGAACGTACTTTGGTGCGAAAAGTTCAAATCAATCCCAGAACAACAGAAAAGGACCTTGTGAAGATGCTGGAGGAAACAGGTACAAAAGTATCTATATCCACAGTAAAACGAGTCCTATATCGACATAACCTGAAAGGCCATAACCTGCTCCAAAACCGCCATAAAAAAGCCAGACTACGGTTTGCAACTGCACATGGGGACAAAGATCAAACTTTTTGGAGAAATGTCCTCTGGTCTGATGAAACAAAAATAGAACTGTTTGACCATAATGACCATCGTTATGTTTGGAGGAAAAAAAGGGAAGCTTGCAAGCCGAAGAACACTATCCCAACCGTGAAGCACGGGGGTGGCAGCATCATGTTGTGGGGGGTGCTTTGCTGCTGGAGGGACTGGTGCACTTCACAAAACAGATGGCATCATGAGGAAGGAAATGTACGTGGATATATTGAAGCAACATCTCAAGACATCAGTCAGGAAGTTAAAGCTTGGTTGCAAATGGGTCTTCCAAATGGACAATGACTCCAAGCATACAATTTAAAGGCAATGCTACCAAATACTTCTGACCCACTGGGAATGTGATGAAAGAAATACAAGCTGAAATAAATCATTCTCTCTACTATTATTCTGACATTTCACGTTCTTAAAATAAAGTGTGGATCCTAACTGACCTAAGACAGGCAATTTTTTTTATTTTTTTAGGATTATATGTCAGGAATTGTGAAAAGCTGAGTTTAAATGTAATTGGCTAAGGTGTATGTAAACTTCCGACTTCAACTGTGTGTATATATATATATATATATATATATATATATATATATATATATATATATTGTAGTGGAGTGATAGGATGGGTCTGTGATGGCCGGTATGTTCCGGCTCGTTGGCTGCATCTGCTGGCCAGGAGAGATGGCGTCCCGGTAGGGTAGGGTAAGGCCTAATTACACACAACTGAAGCCACTTAATGGGAGGTATTATAACCTGGCCTTGAGCACACCCAGCTTCTGTTTTTTTGGTGGGAAAAGGGTAGAGGATTCTAGGATAACCTCAAGCGAAAGAAGAGACTGGACATCAACGACTATTGGACAGTATGACACACACAGTAAGACCCAGACTGTATTTGAATTGCTGTTTCTCTTTTCTTTTGGTTATAGCCGGTAAACAGTTTAGCTGTCCAGTCGCAGTGAGGGACCGGAAGAACTGTAGAGTAAGGCTCTCGAAAGAGCTAGGCTTTTGTTTTGGTTTTGTTGTTACCCAGCGCCTGGGCATGGCCTCTGTTAAAGTTTCACTAATAAAAGTCCTGGGTCACTGCCTTGGAGAAAGTAAAAATGCTTTCAAAAATAGACATGTTAATAGTTTATAATTGTCAATTAACAAAATGCAAAGTGAGTAAACAGAAGAAAAATCTACATCAAATCAATATTTGCTGTGACCACCCTTTGCCTTCAAAACAGCAGTTACAGTTCATATAAGGAAATCAGTCAATTTAAACAAATTAATTAGACCCTAGTCTTTGGATTTCACATGACTGGGCAGGGGTGCAGCCATGGGTGGGCCTTGGGGGATACCCACTTGGCAGCCAGGCCCACCCACTTGGGATCCAGGCCCATCCAATCATTGAGAAATAAAGGGCAAGGTGCACCTGTGTAATGATCATGCTGTTTAATCAGCTTCTTAATATGCCACACCTGTCAGGTGGATGGATTATTTTGACAAAGGAGAAATGCTCACTAACAGGGATGTAAACAAATTTGTGCACAACATTTGAGAGAAATAAGCTTTTTGTGCATATGGAACATTTCAGGGATATTTAATTTCAGCTCATTAAACATGGTTCAGTGTGTGTATATATATATATAACTGGGAATAAAGTGGCTTGGCAACAGGATAGATAATAAACAGTAGAAGCGTATGTGATGAGTCAAAAAAACTTTGTGTAAAAAGGGGTATCCAAATAGCTGGGTAGCTATTTGGATAACTATTTAACTAACTAAAAGTCTGTGTTACTTTTAAGTCAACCAAGTTACAGATCCTTTACATATTTGATCAGATATTAAAGCAGTAGCTAATTCCGTTGTTTAATTATTGACATCATTACAGGACAGTCAAGATGATATCATCCATAAAGCGTTTTAAACCATTTCACCTGGATTTTATATTGATAGTCAACAGTGGTGTTTTGCTTCAATGGAGTGATAAAGGGCGTGCAAGAACTAAACGATGCATGGCCATGATATTGTTTATGTTTATCATTGATAGAATGAACCGGAGGAAAGTACCGGGAAAAAATTGCTTACAATGGGCTACACTACACATCAGTCAGAGCGCTGTCTAGATGTCCAATGATAAGAGCAAAACTATTTCATCGGAGTGTAGAAGT
The DNA here is from genome assembly GCA_023634145.1 of Thymallus thymallus. Classification (NCBI taxonomy): domain Eukaryota; kingdom Metazoa; phylum Chordata; class Actinopteri; order Salmoniformes; family Salmonidae; genus Thymallus; species Thymallus thymallus. The sequence goes on from CM042406.1 coordinate 19,056,037, forward strand.
GCAACTAAAGCATGAAATTTGTCCTTTTACATTCATGCCGAGCAGAATTTTGAATAAGAAGCATTTTAGATCTGCGTTTATAAAACGCATCAAGATATAGCCTCTTTCCTTTCCTGCATGACAAAATTTGAATTGTGCGTTAACGCGACCCCTGATAATACTGTTGCAAAGTCCTTAAAGTTTCTTGGTAAATATCAACATAACACTTATCTGTAGGTAATTACAAGCTTAGAGGCATAAGGTTTGTCTGATTTCATTCTGGGACGTTCTGAACATGGGATGGGATTTATAGGTTATTCTTTCTCTATCGCCTCTCTCTTTCTGTTGGTGTCAGTATGTTCCCCTATCTCTCTCTGTGTTATTGTCAGTATGTTCCCCTGTCTCTCTCTGTGTTGGTGTCAGTTGTGTCCCAGTGGTTTATTTTGAGGTCTGCTTCACAGCTGTTATATCTGTGGACAGTTGTTATATCTGTGGGGCCAGAGCGAATATCAAATTACTATTAGTATATAGCACTGCTTTTAATTTCCAAGCATGAGAAACTAATCAGGGCATTTTCTTTGAGTGTGAGCAATTAGTCTCATTAACTATCACACTTCACGGAAATGTTGAACTTGAACTAGAATATGTCCATATTAGTTCAAGTAACTCTAATTCTATGCTGTATCATTATATCTTAGTACACACTTGTCAGAATGGAGACATGTCAGGTGAGTGACCAGGGGGACCCAGCCCAGTGTCAGGGTCAGGTGGACCTGACAGAGGACCTGAGCAAGCAGCTAGAGGACATCATTAGTACCTACCAGGAAGCCAGCGAGGAGCCTGCTGAGCAGGAAGAGGTGGAGGAGGAGGTGCTGAAGGAGCAGGTCACCAAGAAGAGCTCCGCCAAGGACCAGAAACTAGAGAAGAAGATGCTGAAAAGCCTTGGTGGGTTGTTGTTGTTCTTGTTGTTCTATTCAGCATCTATTCAGCATATATTCAGCATAAATAGTTGTTAGTGTTACAGTGTATCAATAGTTATAGTGTTATTAACTGTACTATAACATTATCTCTATTCAGGCAAAGAGGCCATGCTATTGATGCAGAGCTTGAACAAGCTCGGCACTCCAGAGCCAAAACTGGAGGCCATCATCAAGAAGCACGCTGAGCTGGTGAGTGGACCATGACAAATTATGTGCCAGAGATAGTATGCTGTGGTGTCTAGTAAGGAACTAGATCTGGTCTTTGCCCATGTACATTTGTATTATCTGTTCATGCTAATTATGTTTTATATTATTCGTAGTGAAGCATATAGTTAAAGTTGATGTCGGAAGTTTACATACACCTTGGCCAAATACTCAGTTTTCCTGACATTTAATCCTAGTAAAAAATCCCTGTTTTAGGTCAGTTAGGATCACCACTTTATTTTAAGAATGTGAAATGTCAGAATAATAGTAGAGAGAATTATTTATTTCAGCTTTTATTTCTTTCATCACATTCCCAGTGGGTCAGAAGTTTACATACACTCAATTAGTATTTGGTAGCATTGCCTTTAAATTGTTTAACTGTTAAATTGTTTCGGGTAGCCTCCCAAAAGCTTCCCACAATAAGTTGGGTGGATTTTGGCCCATTCCTCCTGACAGAACTGGTGTAACTGAGTCAGGTTTGTAGGCCTCCTTGCTCGGACACGCTTTGTCAGGGCTTTGTGATGGCCACTCCAATACCTTGACTTTGTTGTCCTTAAGCCATTTTGCCACAACTTTGGAAGTCTGCTTGGGGTCATTGTCCATTTGGAAGACCCATTTGCGACCAAGCTTTAACTTCCTGACTGATGTCTTGAGATGTTGCCATCTATTTTGTGAAGTGCACCAGTCCCTCCTGCAGCAAAGCACCCCCCACGACATGATGCTGCCACCCCTGTGCTTCACGGTTGGGACGCTGTTCTTCGGCTAGCAAGCATCCCCCTTTTTTCTCCAAACATAAAGATGGTCATTATGGCCAAAGACTTCTATTTTTGTTTCATCAGACCAGAGGACATTTCTCCAAAAAGTACAATCTTTGTCCCCATGTGCAGTCTGGCTTTTTTATGGCGGTTTTGGAGCAGTGGCTTCTTCCTTGCTGAGCGGCCTTTCAGGTTATGTCGATATAGGACTTGTTTTACTGGGATATAGATACTTTTGTACTTGTTTCCTCCAGCATCTTCACAAGGTCCTTTGCTGTTGTTCTGGGATTGATTTGCAGCATGGTCCCATGGTGTTTATACTTGCCTAGTATTGTTTGTACAGATGAACGTGGTACCTTCAGACGTTTGGAAATTGCTCCCAAGGATCAACCAGACTTGTGGAGGTCTTGTTTTTCTGAGGTCTTGGCTGATTTCTTTAGATTTTCCCATGATGTCGAGCAAAGAGGCACTAAGTTTGAAGGTAGGCCTTGAAATACATCCACAGGTACACCTCCAATTTACTCAAATGATGTCCATTAGCTTATCAGAAGCTTCTAAAGCCATGACATCCTTTTCTGGAATTTTTCAAGCTGTTTAAAGGCAAAGTCAACTTAGTGTATGTTAACTTCTGTGATATTGCGAGGGGTGAATGTGAGAGTAGAGGCGAAAACAAACAGATATTGAATGGAAGAAAAGATCTAAACATTTAATGAATGAACAGCAATACACAATAGACAATAACCTGTGAGGGGTGAACCAAAACACACAGGGTTAAATAGTGACCCTGATGACCAATATGGGTCATTGCGGGTGTTGCTACCATCTTTCCCCGACCTCTGGTTAGAACGCCGGCGAGGATGATCGCTGGAGAGGAGGAGGAACTGTCACTCTGCGCCGACACAGTACCCCCCTCCCTAGGCGCGGCTCCCGACGTCGCCACTCGCCGGCGTCCTGGACGGTCCCGACAGCGTGAATGGAACTCTGTGGTGAACAATGGATCACAGATGTCTGCCGCCCGGACCCAGCTACGCTCCTCAGGGCCGTAACCCGCCCAGTCCACCAGGTACTGGATCCGACCCTGCCGTAGTCGAGAGTCCGGCACTTTCTCCACTCGATATGCCAGACCCCTAGCTTCCTCCGTTGGGTGTGGAGGCGCCACTGCAAGTCCGGACCCCCGTAGTGGACCAGGAACCACCGGCCTGAGGAGAGAGACATGGAAAGAGGGAGACAGGTTAGTGTAAGGTGGTGTAAGTCTCAACCTATAGGTGACTTCATTCACTCTCCGAAGGACCGTGAACGGTCCCACATACCGGGGCTCGAGCTTGTGGCATGGTAAGCGGAGCTGGAGGTTCCTCGTGGACAGCCAGGCTTTATCCCCTGGGTGGAACACTGGAGCCTCACTCCGCCGTCTGTCCACCTGCGTCTTCTGACGTTGGACTGCCTTCTGCAGGCGGACGTTGACAGTGGACCAGACTCCCTCAGCCTTCCCAAATCACTCCTCCACCGCTTGAACTTCACTAGAACCCCTTCCCCAGGGGCACAAACGTGGCTGAAAACCTAGTACCACCTGGAAAGGGGTTAGACCAGTGGAGGAATGGCACAGAGAATTCTGAGCTTACTCCGCCCAGGGGAGGAAACAGGTCCACTCACCTGGCTGTTCCATACAGTACGCCCGGAGGAAACTCCCTAGTTCTTGGTTGGTGCACTCCGCCCATTAGCCTGAGGGTGGTACCCGGATTGTGAGACTGACCGCGACCCCCAGTTTTGACATGAGAGGAACACATCGTAGTTCCACAGCACTCAGCTTCTTTGAGTAGTACGCACAGGGGTACAGGAGGGGAGGGTTCCCCTGCAGCTGGGAGTCGACCGCCCCTACCCCGACCTCCGACGCGTCGACCTCGACCATGAAGGGCTTGAGCGGGTCAGGGTGGTGTAGTAGTGGCGCGGTGGTGAACCGGCACTCGAGGTCCAGGCAAGGCGTTGAGGGTTTCTTTTCAAGGACGTGAGTGGGGCTGCGATGGAGATATAGCCCTTGATGAACCGGTGGTAGAAGTTGGCGAATCCGAGGAAACTCTACAGTCCTTTGATGTTCTGAGGAACTGGCCATGACCTTACTGCCTCCACCTTAAACTCCTCCATCTTCACCCCCTCCGGAGCAATACGGTACCCTAGGAAGGAGACGGCCGTTTGGTGGAAGGCGCATTTTTCCTCCTTGACGTATAGATTATTCTGCAACAGACGGTGGAGGACAGCACGAACGTGAGTCACGTGTTTTGAGAATGTCGGAGAGTACACTAGTATGTCATCAATATACACCACCACATACCTCCCCGAAATACCTAATTCAGAAACGAGTGGAATACCGCTGGGGCATTGGCGAGTCCGTATCGCATCACTAGGTATTCATAGTGGCCTGACGCCGTGCTAAATGCGGACTTCCACACGTCTCTTCCCAGATCCGTATGAGATTGTACGCGCTCCGGAGGTCCAACTTGGTGAATAAGCGCGCTCTCCGGAGCTGCGCTATGGCCGCAGTAACGAGGGGCATTGGGTATCGGAACTTCGTCGTTACCTCATTCAGTCTTCGATAATCAATGCATGGCCTTAAACCCCCGTCCCTCTTCTTCCCAAAGAAGAAACTAGCTGAAGCAGGGGATGTAAAATGACAAATGTGCCCCTGCTCCAGCGTCTCTCGGATATACGTCTCCATTGTATCCGTTTCGGCCATAGAGAGCGGATAGATACGTCTGTGGGAAGGCGTGCCACCTGGCACAAGGTTAATGGCACAGTCCCAATCACGTATTCTGGCGGAATGTTCCCCATGTGAGGGTGCTCTCAGGGCTCTCAACCGATGTAGCCCCTACCGTAGGTGTAATACAGGTCCTCCTACATTTATCCGACCATCCCAGAATCCTTTGTGTGCTCCAGCCAATGTTGGGGTTGTGTTGCTGCCATCTAGAGCGTTGAACTGGCATAGAGGACCTCAACCAGCGCAACGGCAGTCGGAGAGCGTCAACCAGGGTCCGGTCAATGAAACTCCCCACAGCTCCGTAGTCATTCAGGGCTGTGGACACATGATCGGGGAAGTTACCAGAGAGCACAACTGAGCAAAAGAAAGGGCTAGCTATGCATTCAGCACGCAGGACACCTACTGTGCCCACCTGAGCCCTCCGGCCACTTACCCTTTTCATGCGTCCAGTCGGGACAGAGGGACACCCCCTCCGGACATGCCCTCTCTCTCCACAGTAAAGGCACAGACCCTGACGACTCCGCCGTTCTCTCTCCTCTGTGGAGAGTCTCGTGATTCCCACCTCCATCGGTGGGAATCATGTTCCGGCTCTGATCGAGGAAGGGGAAGATGCGCGCGGCCCGCCAGCTAGTCACGATCCCGGAGCTGGCCGTCGATGGCAATAGCCCGGGCGATGTAGGTGTCCAGAGTCATGGACTGGCTTACAAAAGCCAGCTCCACCTGGACCTCCACCTGCAGACCCCTACGGAAGGCGGTCCGAAGAGCCGGCTCGTTCCACCCACTGGACGCCCCAACGTCCGGAATGACAGTGCATACTCCGAGGCCGTGCCCTTCCCCTGTTCAAGGCGCATAATCCGCTCCCCCGCATCTCTCCCCTCCGCGGGATGGTCAAACACAGCTCGGAACTGGGCGATGAACCTGGGAACCGACCTTAATTCCTCAGCTCCGCTCCCCCACAGTGCCGTTGCCCAGTCGAGTGCACGCCCCGTGAGGAGCGTGATCATCGTGTGCACCTTCTCCGAATCCGACACAGGCTGATCGCCTAAATACAGTTCACATTGGAGAAGGAACCCACGACAACCCTCTGGATTGCCATCGTATTTCTCTGGGACGGCTCTCCGGAGTTCTCCCCTCGGGACGTGACGAGACTCCAAACGATCGGGTGCTGGGGACGTTGTGGCTCCAGATGAACCCAACAGGTGTTCCCCGCCCGATCGATCGCGCAGTCATGAGGGACATCATATCCCAGAGTGCTGTGACCAACCCGGCGACCTGTTCCTCCATGGCTCTGAGTCTCTCCTCTAGCTCAGGCGCCCGACCGGGTAGCCCAGCTCCCTCTCCGCGCCCGTCCATGGAGACCTAGGGAAGTGAGTGGGAAAGAAAGAGAGAGAGTTAGAACGGTGCAGACGAAGACAGGTTGGTGAAAAAAAATAAAAGGTGCCTCTGGTTGGCGGGTGAATGTGAGAGTAGAGGCGAAAACAGAGATTGAATGGAAGAAAAGATCTAAACATTTTATGAATGAACAGCAATACACAATAGACAATAACCCGCGAGGGGTGAACCAAAACACACAGGGTTATGTAGTGACCCAGATGACCAATGTGGAACAGGTGTGGGTCATTAGGGTGTTGCTACCATCTTCCCCCGACCGCCGGCGAGGATGATCGCTGGAGAGGAACCGTCACTCTGCGCGTGGCATTCGTTACAACTTCTGACCCACTGGAATTGTGATATAGTGAATTATAAGTGAAATAATCTGTCTGTAAACAATTGTTGGAAGAATTACTTGTCATGCACAAAGTAGATGTCTTAACCGACTTGTCAAAACTATAGTTTGTTAACATGAAATCTGTGGAGTGGTTGAAAAATGAGTTTTAATTACTTCAACATAAGTGTATGTAAACTTCCGACTGGCTGCTAACCAGTACCATATCATTAGTCTACACCTATGCAGCAGTATTTGCTTATTCTTCATAGATTTGTTTGTGAAGAAAAAAAATGGTGTGTGTGTGTTGGTAGCTGGAGGAGCACCGGGGTGACCAGAAGCAGCTGAAGGTTCTGCAGAAGAAGCTTCTCCAAGTGATGAAGGAGAAGGATCAGCTCCAGAGTGAGCACAGTAGAGCCGTTCTGGCCCGTAGCAAGCTGGAGTCCCTGTGTAGGGAGCTACAGAGACACAACAAGACACTGAACGTGAGCGCCTCATTGTAACATATACTGTAGTACTACAGTACCCATACTGCTCTGTGTAATGTCCTAGTTGAGGCTCTCTTCTTACTGTCTACTGCCAACCAGACTTAATCAAATATACTGTAGTACTACAGTACCCATACTGCTCTGTGTAATGTCCTAGTTGAGGCTCTCTTCTTAATGTCTACTGCCAACCAGACTTAATCAAATGCATATATTCAATATTACTTTTAAATACCTAAACTGTGCTTGATTTAATTTGCCCTATACAGTGGAATCAATGGGAAAAGTAACTCCACGCTAAATCAAGCTCAAACTCCAAGCTCAAATACTGACCCAGTTCTGATGCAACAACCAGTGGCCCTCACTAAGTTAAAATTGTGTGGCATGTGTATGGTTAGGCTTCAGTTAGGGCTCTATTCAATTTGTAAAGCTGAAGCATTACAGATTCCACTGTTAGAATGTAATTTCTGATTGAGCTGACAAAGGCAGCGTTTCCTGTGAATGCAGTCTCCACTCAAGCGGGAACATTACCTTTAAATAAAAATTATGCTGTAAAGCTGAACTTCCGGGATGCGAATTGAATAGAACCCTTAGTATGTACAGTCGTATGCAAAAGTTTGGGCACCCCTGACAATTTCCATGATTTCCATTTATAAATAATTGGGTGTTTGGATCAGCAATTTCATTTTGATCTATCAAATAACTGATGGACACAGTAATATTTCAGTAGTGAAATGAGGTTTATTGGATTAACAGAAAATGTGCAATATGCATCAAAACAAAATTAGACAGGTGCATAAATTTGGGCACCCCAACAGAAAAATCACATCAATATTTAGTAGAGCCTCCTTTTGCTAAAATAACAGCCTCTAGACGCTTCCTATAGCCTCTAACGAGTGTCTAGATTCTGGATGAAGGTATTTTGGGCCATTCCAAAATGCTTCCTCCTGAGCATGGACAGCCTGCTTCAAATCATCCCACAGATTCTCAATGATATTCAGGTCTGGGGACTTTGTTTCATCAGTCCACAGCACCTTATTCCAAAATGAAGCTGGCTTGTCCAAATGTGCGTTTGTGGCGTGTGTGCAGAAAAGGCTTCTTCCGCATCCCTCTCCCGTACAGCTTCTCCTTGTGCAAAGTGCGCTGAATTGTTGAACGATGCACAGTGACACCATCTGCAGCAAGATGATGTTGTAGGTCTTTGGAGGTGGTATGTGGGCTGTTTTTGACTGTTCTCACCATCCTTCGTCTTTGCCTCACCGATATTTTACTTGGCCTGCCACTTCTGGCCTTAACAAGAACTGTGCCTGTGGTCTTCCATTTCCTCACTATGTTCCTCACAGTGGACACTGACAACTTACATCTTTGTGATAGCTTTTTGTAGACTTCCCCTAAACCATAATGTTAAACAATCTTTGTTTTCAGGTAATTTGAGAGTTGTTTTGAGGCCCCCATGTTGCCACTCTTCAGAGGAGAGTCAAAGAGAACAACAACTTGCAATTGGCCACCTTAAATACCTTTTCTCATGATTGGATGCACTTGTCTATGAAGTTCAAGGCTTAATGAGCTCACCAAACCAATTGTGTGTTCCAATTAATCAGTGCTAAGTAGTTACAGGTATTCAAATCAACAGAATGACAAGGGTGCCCACATTTTTGCATAGCCTATTTTTCACATCTGATTTAATTTCATACAACTTTATGTTGCTACACTAAAAATCTTTGTCTGGACAATACCCCAGTACTCAGCTTTTATTAGAAAATGAATGGCATGCCACTGATCATTTTCTGTGATGACAGAGAAAATTATTATGCAGCCTCAGAGGGGTGCCCAAACTTTTGCATACGACTGTACATACACAGTCTGTGTGTCTGCTTGTATGTGCAGCGACATTACAGTACATATTTCCTTGCATTATGAGTATATCTGTGAGTGCAACTTACTGTGCATCAGGTGTCTATGAGTGTGAGATGAAGATTAAGATAACTTTATTGGTCAATTGCACACAAGGTCCAACCTAAATTTGACTTCCACTTTTAACCCAACCCTTCCGAAAGACACACATACATAGAGGTTTTGGAGAGGTGCGGGGTGCTGCCACACTGGGCACTCGGGGAGCTGTTGTTGTGGGGAGTTAAGTACCTTGCTGAAGCCACAATGACAGGCAATGGTATCTAGGATTTGATACCAGCAATCCTCCTGTTGCCAGCTCACTCCCAACAGCATTTTTTCCTGTCGGACCCGGGATTCTAACTGACAACCCATCGCTAGGCTACCTGCCATCCAACTAACTGAATCATCCTGTATAATGTGATCATGCAGGAGGAGACCCTTCAGAGGTGCAGGGAGGATGACCTGAAGAGGAAGGACATCACCACTCACTTCCAGAGCACGCTAACAGACATCCAGGCCCAGATCGAGGACCACAGTAACCGCAATACCAAACTCTGTCAGGAGAACAGCGACCTGGCAGAGAAACTCAAGAGCCTCATCTCCCAATACGACGCAAGAGAAACGGTATGGGGGCCTTGTTACATACGCTCTGGACTGGAGCTTGTAGTGCAGTTTAAACTGAAAGTGTTTACTGATATCAACATGCTATAGTAATAATATTTGTATTTTATATAGCGCTTTTCAATGCAATGAGAATCTCAAAGATGCTTTAAAACAACAAAACAAATGTTACCGTGTGTTTCTCTAACATACAGTACGTCACATACAGTAATGCAAAAAAGTAAGTACACCCCCTGGAAAGTTCTCTCTTTTTTTTTTTTTTTTTTTTTTTTTTACACATATATGGACAGATGGATATGTAATCTTCACTTCAACACTATTGACAGATAAAGGTTACCCAAGTGCATGGGTATACTGTCAGAAAGAGACTGCACAAACTTGGCCTACATGGGAGGTCAGGAAGGAAGAAGCCTCTGCTCTCAAAAAATTATATCAAGACATAACTGACTTTTGCCAGACAACACCTGGGTAAAGTCAGTTGTCTTGATATTATTTTTTGAGAGCAGAGGCTTCTTCGTTTCTGATGCTGATGAACTATGGAAGAGAAGCTACCAGTAAGACATATAGCATAGCTATGTTTCCTAATCAAAACCATTGATTTTGAACGTTAACACCTTTGTGAGATCAACTTTACTAGAGCCAATGCTTTTAGTAATAATTAACTGTTTATCTCATTAGATTAACCTTTGAACAGCTCATACAGAAGTTACACAGATTCCCTATTGTTATTGTTCTCTCTAGATGTGCTGAAATGCAGGATGTTCTTGAGGACTTCCTGCAGCTGGGAGTATGCTAATATGGCTGTTACCAGGCATATGTTTGAAATGACTTGCATGATTTTGTGTATAAACTCTTGTGTATTAACTTAGCAGGTTAGCGTTTTTTCTTGTTCTGGAGGCAGCTACCTTGTATTAACTTATCACTTTCTTCCTCCGACATGGATGTGCTTGGTAATAGGTGAAATGGGATGGTTTTCTGGAGTACTTGGATAACAACAGGAGCTACATCTGGGTGATAGAATCTTTGGTCCAGAACCACAAGCAAAATGCCTGTCACCTGACATACCCCTCATTGATGCCCAGACTGAAGCGTGAGTTTGATTACATTGTCTTACATGTCCTGTTCTTTGTGATAGATAATAGGTAAAACCAGGGCAATAACTTGAAAGAGAAAGTTCTACTTGTGTTTATCTGTCAGTTCTCCTGCCTCTGTCAAATTCATCTGAAAGATCTGGAGGCCCATAAGGTGAGCCATGTGTTGACAGTTGTATCTTTCATGATAAAAGATACAACTGTCAGGTTTATGATACATATAGTTGACTCTTCTCATCAACATTAGTTCTCTGTGCATAACATATAACCAGAACTGTGATAAAGAAAAAATATACACGTCCATATTCAGGTGCTGGACAGAAAAAACCTATTCAACTTGAGGCCATTACTAAAAAAATTACACAGCACTGTGCCTTGTGTTGCAGATTGCCCTGGATGCATGTTCTGTGCGAGTGGTGGTGGTGTCATTGGCTGCAGAGAGGGGGAGTTGCATTGGCTAGAGGAGACAGGTTGCCAGTATGACATGCTGTTGGACCCGCATAGGAAGGTTGATTGATTGATTCATTGATTTAGAACCAGGCCCATGGCAGTGAAGAATGTATTTGATTCACTCACTTCCTAATACTTATCTGACTAAAATAATTTATGTTATACAGTGTGGAGAACAAGTATTTGATACACTGCCGATTTTGCAGGTTTTCCCACTTACAAAGCATGTAGAAGTCTGTCATTTTTATCATAGGTACTCTTCAACTGTGAGTGACGGAAATTAAAACACAAATCCAGAAAATCACATTGTATGATTTTTAAGTAATTAATTTGCATTTTATTGCATGACATAAGTATTTGATACATCAGAAAAGCAGAACATAATATTTGGTACAGAAACCTTTGTTTGCAATTACAGAGATCATACGTTTCCTGTAGTTCTTGACCAGGTTTGCACACACTGCAGCAGGGATTTTGGCCCACTCCTCCATACAGACCTTCTCCAGATCCTTCAGGTTTCAGGGCTGTTGCTGGGCAATACAGACTTTCAGCTCCCTCCAAAGATTTTCTATTGGGTTCAGGTCTGGAGACTGGCTAGGCCACTCCAGGACCTTGAGATGCTTCTTACGGAGCCACTCCTTAGTTGCCCTGGCTGTGTGTTTCGGGTCGTTGTCATGCTGGAAGACCCAGCCACGACCCATCTTCAATGCTCTTACTGAGGGAAGGAGGTTGTTGGCCAAGATCTCGCGATACATGGCCCCATCCATCCTCCCCTCAATACGGTGCAGTCGTCCTGTCCCCTTTGCAGAAAAGCATCCCCAAAGAATGATGTTTCCACCTCCATGCTTCACGGTTGGGATGGTGTTCTTGGGGTTGTACTCATCCTTCTTCTTCCTCCAAACACGGCGAGTGGAGTTTAGACCAAAAAGCTCTATTTTTGTCTCATCAGACCACATGACCTTCTCCCATTCCTCCTCTGGATCATCCAGATGGTCATTGGCAAACTTCAGACGGGCCTGGACATGCGCTGGTTTGAGCAGGGGGACCTTGCGTGCGCTGCAGGATTTTAATCCATGACGGCGTAGTGTGTTACTAATTTAAACTTCTTCCATTTTCTAATAATTGTGCCAACAGTTGTTGCCTTCTCACCAAGCTGCTTGCCTATTGTCCTGTAGCCCATCCCAGCCTTGTGCAGGTCTACAATTTTATCCCTGATGTCCTTACACAGCTCTCTGGTCTTGGCCATTGTGGAGAGGTTGGAGTCTGTTTGATTGAGTGTGTGGACAGGTATCTTTTATACAGGTAACGAGTTCAAACAGGTGCAGTTAATACAGGTAATGAGTGGAGAACAGGAGGGCTTCTTAAAGAAAAACTAACAGGTCTGTGAGAGCCGGAATTCTTACTGGTTGGTAGTTATGTCATGCAATGAAATGCAAATGAATTATTTAAAAATCATACAATGTGATTTTCTGGATTTTTGTTTTAGATTCCGTCTCTCACAGTTCAAGTGTACCTATGATAAAAATGACAGACCTCTACATGCTTTGTAAGTCGGAAAACCTGCAAAATCGGCAGTGTATCAAATACTTGTTCTCCCCACTGTACATACTATATAGTAAATGTACTACTACTACTACTATTAATTTACAATGCACTATAAACAGTCATGTTATGTTGGGGGATTGCAGGTATACAGCGCTTTTGGCTTGGGTTCATCTCTAAAGAAAGTGCTACTCTATGCTCATTGCACACTTGTGTCGTTCAGACTTTGCATGTACTGAAAACCCTACATCTCTCATAGTTGCTTTTTTCCAGTTTCTAAAACCAGGTGTTGAAACAAAAACAGTGTCTGGGGCATTTGGTGTGCTAAAATGTCTACATGCATAGCAATAAGTAGAGTCCATCATGACAGAATACTCAAGCCATGGATGAAGATTATACCAGTTTGGCCTGAAGCTCCGTCTTCTGTCCCACATCAAAGTGGTTGGGAATATATTCAAGTTGGGCTGTACTGGTACATCATTCTTGGACTTGCTGATATCTGTAGAAAGATGTACAGTAAACATAGGGCACAACTACAACATTTATTTACTTATACATGTATATCTGCATGTATTTCAAAATGTAGGCCAAGTATTTACTTAAAAAAAGAAACATTAGAGCCATATTGACACTAAAAAGAATTTACAGCAGAAAGCACCATTTTAAGGACACACAGTAGGCCTACAATGAAATTATAATTGCACTGCTTTGCAAATAGTAAGATCCTTCTTCATCACAAACCTCATGGTGCAGTACTTAATCCACATGCATCCACTTTCTGTCCCTCTGGCTGTTCCTCTCTCTGTCCCTGTATGTTTTCTTCCTCCTCACACTCTTCTTCATGCTCCTCACCCTCTGGAATTTCCCCCTCTGTATCAGAGCCCTCACTTTAATCACATGCCCTCTCTCCAACCTCCACTGACTCCTCTGGCTCTCCCTCTTCCTGCTCCTCAACTCTCTCAGTACCTTGATTTGTTTCTCTCCCTTTTTTGTTTACTGGGGCAAAAAAGGACGCTATGTCCCTTCCTCGTTTCATGATAACAATTAGAAGAAGAAAAAATGTAGGGGCATGCATTACCTTTCGTTTTCTAACCATCCCTCCCTACAAATGTATTTATCGCAATGCAACAGCCAAGACAGATGAAGTTACGTGGTTAACATCACAACATTGTGTAGACCTAGCAAGGATACGGACATTTGGATATTCGCTTCTGCTTCGATGAGTTTGCTTAGATATGATTTTCTGATTTTCTATGAAGTTTTTAAACATCTCGAGACCAGCCATTTAAAAACTTGATTTCATTATCAGTGTGAAGAACAAAAGTAACACGGTTATGTGCAAGAACAACAAGTCACTTACGAGATGAAATCGTTTTGCTTACCTTCGACTCTTGCAACAGGAGAAATTAATCGTAGCTCTTCTCTCCAAGAGTAGTTGTTGCTGAGCTCTCATTCACCGAGCAGCACCGCAGGCTACAGTGTTTGGGTGCGCCACTCTAATTTACCCGTGTAGAACGTTGCGTCGCATTAGTAACGCTAATCATAATAAATTCATAATTTTTTTATTTGGTCAGCGCGGGGGGAGGCCACAGGGGTGGCCAGGGAATGTCTACAGAGGCATGGGCCTCCCTAGGCCTCCGTGTAGAACCTAGGTAGTTTGCCAGTGGTCTGGAATTTTCGTTGGACAGTGGAATGATGTACTTCAAATTGCTTGGAAATGGAATGATGTACTTCAGACTTATGGGTATTAATAATCTTTCTTCTGAGGGCCTCGGGTAGGTCTTTTGATCTTTGAATGATGTGTTACCACACACCCACATGGTTAACATCAAACCAGACCAATTTTCTGATCTTTATGGAAGGCTGGACCCTCCTACATTTCTCTCTAATGTCTTCTAATCATTTGCACTTGTTTTGGTACACCGAATAACAATTTTAGCCATTTTATATGATGTTAAAGGTAGGGGTGTACTAACTTTTTCCCCATAAGGAAAAGGCATTTTGTTTATTTTAATTGCATAACATTTTCAACGTTTTTTTTTTTGAGTGATTTGTTAAATTGGGTAAACTTTCTGTCAATAGTGTTGAAGTGAAGATTACATATCCATCTGTCCAAATATGTTTAAAAATGACAACTTTCCAGGGGGTGTACTTACTTTTTCACAAGACTGTATATGAACAAACTCTTCCGAACTGTTTTGCATGTGAGCATGCAGATGCCTCAAGTTGCTCTGGATAAGAGCGTATGCTAAATGGTCAAAATGTGAAGGTAAAACTAAACACTTGCAAAGCACAGTGGGTATTACTATAATAGATAGATAGATAGATAGATAGATAGATAGATAGATAGATAGATAGATAGATAGATAGATAGATAGATAGATAGATAGATAGGTACTTTATTGATCCCCCGGGGGGGAAATTTCATTTTCAATTAATGAGCTCTGCCCCAAATCATTTGTATTGTAATAAAGTTGTTGGGGACGTTGATCATTAGAATAATAGAGTTTGCTTTGCAAGGGTTAACACTTTGGTAATTTAGCAGACGCTTTTATCACACTATATAGCATTACACTTCTGATCAGGGGTGAAAGTAGATTTAGTTTATTGCTGGTACGGGGACCTCCTATGTATGCACACACTTTTTTTATGGGCCTAATCATAGAATTACAATTTTATAGGATCTCTACGGGCCTAATAGTAAAGAGTTGTTGTTTAACTTTTAAAATGTACAGTATTAGCCTACCTTTTAATGTGTGATAAACACAACCAGTCATGATGTTTTCCACGGGCGCAACTTTCACTTCTGAAATATAACCCCCCCCCCCACCAATTTGCAGGGCATAAGGGGTCGCCTAGGGCCCCAAGCCGCTTGCGGGCCCCCAACCCCCCCAATTTGCTTTAAAACCACAACATTTGCTCTAAGCCTCATGGCAAAATGGAGAGAATTACAGGAAATGTACAAAATAATTCTCTCTACCATCAAGAGGGGGACCAAGAAAAGTTTTACCCGCTAGGTGGGGTGACCAAAAATTGATACAAAACGATGCATCGGCTTGCTTTAGACGGTCGGGTAGGCTGTTTGGAGTGTTTATACGACTGGATAAAAGAAAAACACTTCTAAAACCAA
This sequence comes from Thymallus thymallus, assembly GCA_023634145.1. Taxonomy (NCBI): domain Eukaryota; kingdom Metazoa; phylum Chordata; class Actinopteri; order Salmoniformes; family Salmonidae; genus Thymallus; species Thymallus thymallus. The sequence goes on from CM042406.1 coordinate 19,071,621, forward strand.
AGTCAAACAATTACTAATTACTTCAAAAGGCTCATGTAGGCTACGTTACTCAGGGACTGCTGAAGGACAGCGGGTGCAGAATTGGTTTTTTTCATTATAATTTCTGACATTTGGTAGGCTACTTGTTAGTAAACTTGTCTTTAATTAGATACATGCAGCTTCTCTTCTGTAATTACTTCATGCTCGTCTTGAGTACAACATGTTTCTAATAGTATTTCAGTTCATCTTGAATGGATATTTTATGTGGTTGAAAATTACATAATGTCAGTTTTTATGTCGCTGAAAGAAATTGCCATGTATCTGATGCCTTCTGGACCAAGAGAGTATGGCACGTCATACTATTCCTGGCCAGACAGCATCAGAACAAACATATTAACGTATTTGTCTCAAATTGTTTACATCCCTGTTAGTTAACATTTCTCCTTTGCCAAGATAATCCATCCACCTGACAGGTGTGGTATATCAATCAGATGTTTAAGCAGCATGATCATTACACAGGTGCACCTTGTGCTGGGGATAATACAAGGCCACTGTAAATGTGCCACAGATGTCTTAAGTTTTTAGGGAGTGTGCAATTGGCATGCTGACTGCAGGAATGTTCACCAGAGCTGTTACCAGGGAATTATCATGACGAGATCCTGAGGCCAATTGTCGTGCCATCACCTAATTTTTTAGCATGATAATTATTATACCTTTATTTCAACAAGGAACACAGTATGAGACAAAAGTATATTTTACAGCTGGGCCCTGCGTATACATGTTTACACATACAGTTTAGGTACAATGATTAAGAAATTACACAAGACAAAACAAAACGATCACAGATAACACAAAAAAATACAGCGGCAGATTGTTACATTTACACATAGGTTATTCCCTTACTAGCAAAATAACTTGCATTACCCAAAGCAGTTACAAGCAATGCAAAACTAAAAACAAAAATTGGTCTAGCTGATTGAGTTGCGGCTGTCAGTGATAAGCATCTAAAATATGTGTGAAAATAATGTGTCTTGAGTATAATTAAAAATGTTTCAACAAGAAGGGGGGAGGGGGTGTGGTGAAGATATGGCGAGTCTCTCTCCAGACTGCATGCAGTTAGCTCTCCAGAATGCGCTCCGCTGTCTCCCAGCAATTGTTTGCCCTTTGATTACTTATTTTGTATCAATTTCCCATGTAAGTTACCAGCAGGCCTAGTAAATGTACTTTTAATCCCCCATCATTCGGATACATACATTTTGGTTAATGCATGTATTAGGTTAATTACAGTCATTTACCGTTCTCATTATCAGACTGGATATGTTGTTTGCAGAGTTCACGACCTGCTACAATTGTGATAAACAAGTGTTGGTTTTGTCAGGTTCTGACTGTGGCTAGGTCTCTGGCTCCCTCTAGTGGGGGAGTTGGAGGGCCGCGGTTAGAGCTTGGCAGTGCACTGGGTGTTTTTTGTGTTAGTTCATTTCTATCCCTAATTAGAGACAGCTGTCTCGAGTTGTCTCTAATTGGGGATTCTACTTGTGTCGATGTTTTCCACCTGGGTGTGGATTCTTATGTGTGTTCGGTCATAGGTTTAAGAGGGAATTTGCTAGTTGATACAATGTTGCAAGTTTGCTAGTGACAGCTCAAATCAAGACAGATAGAAATGGAGGCAGAGACAGGATGAGTAGAGAGATGAATGTGATTGAAAGAACCTGAATTTTCATCAAAATATTTTCTATTGTTTTTATTTGTCGGATTTAGGACTGTGTTTTACTTAGTTGAAGATGAAGTCATAGGCTTACTGCTGCATTGGCCTATAGGCTACCTCTGAGTTCTATGCGCTCATTTCTTTAGCCGCCAATGGATCAGTGTATCAATGTGTCCATATGGCAGAGGCTGGTGCTCTTTCCTTAGCTTAATTTAAACTTTTAGATTTTTATCTTTTTACTTCAGATTTTTATGATTCACCACGTGACAATGATTTTGAGAAACCAAAAAGTACGATCTTTGTACGGTTTGCAGTTGCAAACCGTAGTCTGGCTTTTTTATGGTGGTTTTGGAGCAGTGGCCTTTCAGGTTATGTCGATATAGGACTCGTTTTACTGTGGATATAGATACTTTTGTACTTGTTTCCTCCAGCATCTTCCCAGGGTCCTTTGCTATTGTTCTGGGATTGATTTGCACTTTTCGCACCAAAGTATGTTCCTCCCTAGGAGACAGAACACCACTCTTTCCTGAGCGGTATGACGGCTACGTGGTCTCATGGTGTTTATACTTGTGTACTATTGCTTGTACAGATGAATGTGGTACCTTCAGGCGTTTGGAAATTGCTCCAAAGGATGAACCAGACTTGTGGAGGTCTACAATTTCTTTTCTGAGGACTTGGCGGATTTCTTTTGATTTTCCCATGATATCTACCTTCAAATGACATCATTTAAAGCTAGGCCTTGAAATACATCCACAGGTACACCTCCAGTTGACTCAACTGTTGTCAATTAGCCTATTTGAAGCTTCTAAAGCCATGACATAACTTTCTGGAAAGTGCAGTCAACTCAGTGTATGTAAACCTCTGACCCACTGGAAGTGTGATATAGTGAATAAGTGAAATAATCTGTCTGTAAACAATTGTTGGAATAGTTACTTGTGTCATGCACAAAGTAGATGTCCAAACCGACTTCCCAAAACTGTAGTTTGTTAACATGAAATCTGTGGAGTGGTTGAAAAATGAGTTTTAATGACTTCAACCTAAGTATATGTAAACTTCTGACTTCAACTGTATAGGGCCCTGGGAACATTGAGGGAACATAGGTTGAGGGAACGTTGGGCCCATTTATCAGTGTACAGGTGAGACCCAGGCGCAGACAACGTTGGAATAACAAATGTATATTATACCAACAGGGGCAGGCAAAAGACAGGTCAGGGACAAGCAGAGTTCGGTAATCCAGAGTAGTGGGGCATAGGTACAGGACGGCAGGCAGGCTCAGGGCAGGCAGAGTTTGGTAATCCAGAGTAGTGGGGCAAAGGTACAAGACTGCAGGCAGGCTCAGTCAGGGCAGGCAGAGTAAAGGTCGAAACCGGGAAACCAAGAAAACAGGCACTTTAGAGTGACAGGAGTAAAGGGGGAAAACGCTGGTAGGCTTGATGAACAAAACAAACTGGCAACAGCCAAACATAGAACACAGGGATAAATACAGTACACTGGGGATAATGAGGAAGATGGGCGACACCTGGAGCGGGGTGGAGACAATCACAAAGACAGGTGAAACAGATCAGGGTGTGACACCCTTACCTTGAAGGAGCAAAGCCTATATCTCCAATACTTGCATTCTGCACTTTCTGAAACACTATTATTGCACACAGTGAGTCCATGCAACTTACACTATATATACAAAAGTATGTGGACACCCCTTCAAATTAGTGGATACGGCTATTTCAGCCACACTCGTTGCTGACAGGTGTATAAAATCGAGCACACAGCAATGCAATCTCAAATGACAAACATTGGCAGTAAAATGGCCTTACTGAAGAGCTCAGTGACTTTCAACATGGCGATGTCATATGATGCCACCTTTCCAATAAGTCAGTTCGTCAAATTTCTGCCCTGCTAGAGCTTCCCCGGTCAAGTGTGATTGATGTTATTGTAAAGTGGAAACATCTGCGAGCAACAATGGCTCAGCCGCGAAGTGGTAGGCCATATAAGCTCACAGAACGGGGCCGCGTAGTGCATAAAAATCATCTGTCCTCTTTTGCAACACTCACTACCGAGTTCCAAACTGCCTCTGGAAGCAACATCAGTACAAGAACTGTTCGTCGGGAGCTTCCATGGCCGAGCAGCCACACACAAGCCTAAGATCACCATACGCAATGCCAAGTGTCGGCTGGAGTGGTGTAAAGCTCGCCGCCATTGGACTCAGTTGAAATGCGTTCTCTGGAGTGATGAATCACGGATGCCAGGAGAACACTACCTGCCCCAATGCATAATGTCAACTGTAAAGTTTGGTGGAGGAGGAGTTATGTACTGGGGCTGTTTTTCATGGTTCGGGCTAGGCATCTTAGTTGCAGTGAAGGGAAATCTTAACGCTACAGCATACAATTACATTCTAGACGATTCTGTGCTTCCAACTTTGTGGCAACAGTTTGGGGAAGGCCCTTTTCTGTTTCAGCATGACAATGCTCCCGTGCGCTAAACAAGGTTCATACAGAAATGTTTTGTCGAGATTGGTGTAGAAGAACTTGACTGGCCTGCAGAGAGCCCTGACCTCAACCCTATCGAACACCTTTTTTTTCATGAGCATGGCCTTATTTCTATTACAGCATATTGGATGACTCATTCATATTCCATTCACCCAGTTCAATGTAACAGTGATAGATTTAGGCTACTACATGATACTCTAATTTCCCCTTTTTTTCTAGAGGCAAATTTGAGGTGACAGACAGTGACACATATAGGGTGTAATCATTTTGTTTAGTTTGCTTCCGTTTAAGATAGGGCGGTGCACAATTGGCCCAGCGTCGTCCGGGTTTGGCCGGGGTAGGCCGTCATTGTAAATAAGAATATGTTCTTAACTGACTTGCCTAGTTAAATAAAGGTTAAATAAAAACATTTTAAAAAACAGAATCTGAGAAATGAATACACCCCTGATCATGTGTAAACACTTTCATAGCAGCCACGTTGTATTCCTTCTCACATCTATGCGCTCTCCTCCTCTCACCTCTTCTCTTTGCTTGTGGACTTCAATGCACGACACATCAGATAACCCTGCTACAATCATGGAGTAACATTACAGTGTACAATGAGTAAGCAGTTACCTCGGTGGCAATACATTTGTAATACCAAAAGCCTTAACTTGGAAGAGTTCCAGTGTTGTTTTGGAAAGTCATAGCCAGCTAGCTAACACAGCATCCCTCTTTTTGAGCAGGGTGTTTCAGTAGGCTAAACTAGCTAGCTGCATTTGCTAGCTAAATAAGATTTTTTTTTAAAATGACAATCTCTCTCTTTGTTTCTTGCTTCTCCTTCATTTTAGAATAAATTAATTCGTTCAAAATGGTTCAACTATTATCTTTCTCTCTCTTTGAGTCAACTACACACCAGATTTTATATACTGCAGCTAGCTAATTGTAGTTTATGCTTTCAGTACTAGATTAATTATCTGATCCTTTGATCGGGCGGACAAAATGTCAGTTCCTGCTACAAGAGCTCTGATAGGTTGGAGGACGTCCTCCGGAAATTGTCATAATGAACGTGTAAGTCTATGGAAGGGGGTGAGAACCATGAGCCTTTTGTATTGAAGTCAATGTACCCAGAGGTGGACGGAAGCTAGCTGTCCTCCGGCTACACCATGGTGCTATCCTACAGAGTGCTGTTGAGGCTACTGTACCTTCTTTGCAAAATAGTGTGTTTTAATCAATTACTTGGTGATGTGATTATATTTAGTATATCTTTTTTAATATTTTACAATCTATATTTTTATGAAATTCACTGAGGAGGATGGTCCTCCTCTTCCTCCTCTGAGGAATCTGCAAATATAGAAAATGTGCTGTACAGTGAGAGATGGCGGAATGATTTTCTGACAGACCTTTTCAGATAGGCCTATGTTTCTACATTTTGGAAGGCAATTTGTTAATAAACTTCTATAATTAGATACATGCAGCTCTTCTGTCATTACTTGTTGCCCTAGAAGACTAAATAATCCCTTGCTCACCAGAATAATCGATAGTATGAATGCTGCAACCTACTTCAACCTTTCCTCCTTCATCTCTGCTTCTCTCATGCTGCAAATACATTTAGGGACTTGCAATAACAAAAAAATAACCAGGAAAGATTTTTCATGTAAAAAGACCAAATTACATCAGTTTGACCGGTTTTACTGAAATTAACAGATGTTAAAATGACCCAACATGCTTTTGATAAGATTTTAGTTGACTTGGATCGATATTTGATGTGGTTGAAATACTATCAGCTTTTATGATGCTAATAAATATGGCAGCTTTACAGACAGTGCCACGCATTCATTCTCTCAGGATTTACTGCGAGAAATGCTTAATTCTGCAGGAATTAATATTAATTTAGGCTATATGAGAGGTTATAGACCTACACTCAGTGTCCAGACTTCAGGGCTACTATTCCATTTAACCCATCTGAAAAGTATAGTTCCCTTGAAGTGCCATTTTGAAGTCCCCATCTTGTAACTGTGAGGGAAATGTTGTTGTCTGAAAAGATAGCCTTGAATTGTACATCTTGTCTCATACAATCATTGGTTCCTGTAGGTGCTGGATAGAGATATGAGGGGGAGATGGTCATGACCCCCTCCTCAGACCTTTTGGCAGAACGCCCAGAATACGTTCTATAAGTTAAGATAGGAGACGGTGCCAGTCACATGCAGGAACCAACCCTATGAACCATGCCTATGTAGCTTGCCTGTGTAAGCAGTATATAAGAGAACTAACGGGACTGCCCCGGGAGAGCTCCCGACAGACGTGTAATGGGAGGGAAAGGGGGATACTAGTCAGTTGTACAACTGAATGCATTCAACTGAAATGTCTTCTGCATTTAACCCAACCCCTCTGAATCAGAGAGGTGCGTACTATGGTGCATTGTTGGAACCTCTCCAGCTTGTTGATAATAAAACATTCATTTAATATTGACTTCAGGTTTCCATGGTGGTCATTTCCACGACATGACTGTCAAATTTGTATAGCACCTCTCAATCATCACACAACATAGCCGGCACTGCTATAATCCTTCTTTTAACACTTCACCAAATCTTTACCAAACATAAGAATAATGTTCTGACCCTCCCTTATATTTATTTTCTACTCTCCATTTCGCATCTTTTCTCCTATTGAATTAAACTCCAACATTGTCCTTTTTGCCTTGGATTGACAATAATGTAAGAATACAACCCGGAGGCAGAGGGTAGGTCCCACTTGCAGAGCATGCAAATGTTGTTTTTAATATAATATCCAGGAACAGGCAGAAGACTTAGTCAGATGTACAGGCAGAGGTTGTTAACAGATAGTCCGGTAAAAAAAACAGAGCAACAGTACAAAAGGAGCAGGCTAACGGAGTAATCGGAAAAAACACGAACAGGTCGGTACACGGACAGGCTCAGGCTAAGGTACAGAATTGGGCTAGACAAACTCGAAAAACTAAAGGCAGGTTAAGGTCCAACTGGAATACAATATATGTCAAGAAGAAATTACTGAAGGGCTTAGTAAGTTGTACATACAAACAATACCTCACACAGAGGGGAGAATGAACCTGGGTAATATACTGATGGGGTAATGGGAAACAGCTGTTAGAATTCAGGTGATTGGGAACGGAGAGGAGTGGTGCGTTTGTGTGGGCTGGAATCTTGATGGTTAGAGGCTGTATCTTCTTGTTGATGTTGAGGAGGTATGGTATCGCTTGTCAATTGTAGGCCTATTTTATCGCACTACAGTTAGGCCCTAAAGCTTTGCTATGCACTACCAACAGATACAGTGCATTCCCAAAGTATTCAGACCCCTTGACTTTTTCCAGATTTTGTTACTTTACAGCCTTATTCTAAAATGGATTAAATATTTGTTTTCCCTCATCAATCTACACACAATAACCCATAATGACAACGTGAAAACAGTTTTGGCTTATTTATTACTAATAAAAAGAAATACCTTATTTACATAAGTATTCAGACCCATTGCTATGAGACTCATGTTTCTACAACTTGATTGGAGTCCACTTGTGGTACATTCAATAGATTGGACATTATTTGGAAAGGCACACACCTGTCTATATAAGGTTCCACAGTTGACAGTCAGAGCAAACACCATAAGGTTGAAGGAATTGTCCGTAGTAAGGGCTGCTATATATTGGAAGATAGGACAAACACATGAGTTAAATTCTGAGCAACTCAGTAGAATACATTTCTATCCGTGGTGCCCCTGGATTCCTAATGAGCTAATTATTGCAGGATTACTTTAAATCCCATAATTAGACGTAGGTAATTATTCAATAAATAGCAGTCACCATTTTAATGAAAAAGTTACGACAACACACAGACACATACAATAATAAGGTATTATACTGCATACATTGTGTAAACAAATGTTCAAAAAATCTCATATTGATATGATGTAGTGTACTGTATATCAAGACTATTATACATAGACCTGGGTGTGTCTGTGTGCTCTTCAGGCAGTAACGTGAGCTATAGTTTCCCCTTTCCTGCTCTACAGACTGGCCAGTGTCTGGCAGGAACTGCCCCTCTTTCTCTATGGTATTTTACAGTTGTATTTCTATATACATAGTTTTAGTTTTGTATTTATTCTTTATTTATTTTAGCAATAAATTAAGTATTGAACATTTAAATTAACATTTTCAAATGATAGATTTTTCATGGCAATTTTATTGTGATATCTCATGGTAATTTACACTGAGTATACCAAACATTAGCAACTCTGCCTAGAAGGCCATTATCCTGGAGTGGCCACTTCACTGTTGACGTTGAGACTGTGTAAGGATTAGGTTTCAGGTTTAGTGTCCAGAGACCTCTCTGGATAGCTCCATGTTCAGTTTGGGATTGGTCCCCAATTAGAGGCAGCTGCGCCGCATTGCCTCTAATTGGGGAGCCTAATTAAGTTCAGTTATTCTCACATGTGTTGTGGGTTTTTGTGTGTGTTCCTTTGCTGCACACTGGTTCATGGTCACATTCTCTCCTTTAGTTTTTTTTGCATTAGTAAAAGGAATGTATTCGCACCACAGCTATGCGCCTCGGGTCCTGTCTAACCGCAACCGTGACAAAAAATACCACCACCACGGCACCGAGCAGGGTTGGACAGAAGAGGAACTCCCCGGAGGTATGGAAGTTATCTCCCAGGAGGAGTTCCTCCACTGTTTAGCTCTGGGACAAGGTTGGATCACAGAGCAGCGAGGAGGCAGGCCCAGCCTAGAGCCCTGAGGAACCCCCAGACAGTTTTTTGGGGGGGGCTATGGAGGTGGTTGGTGAAGAAAGAGGAGCCCCGTCCACTACACTCGTGGGGGTTCATGGAGGAGCCCCTACAGCCATGGGAGCAGGAGTATGTCCAGGTGTCGGACGACGACGACGAGGTGCTCCTGTTCGGCGGAGGAGGGAGGACACCTGGGGGAGTCTGCGACCTCCCACAGCAGAGGACCAGCCTCCGCCGCAGGGATTTTTTGATCGGCCCCTGGAGGAACAGGGTAGGTGGTGGAGGGCTTGGCTGGAGCTGAGACCTCCCAGCACGGGAGCAGGAACCAGCCGGAGGGAAAACGAGCCCGACTTCGAGGTCTGCAAGAGGATGTGGTCTGAATGGCTGGCGGATTCTCTTTCCTAAGGCTCCTGGGCTGGTGCCCAGTCCGGTGCCTCCAGCGCCATTTCTCAGCCCGGTACCTCCAGCGCCGGTTCCCAGCCCGGTACATCCTATGCCGGCTTCCCGCACCAGACCTCCTGTGTGTGTGCTCAGCCCGGTGCCTCCAGTGCCGGCTCCATGCACCAGACCTCCGGTGCGCCTCCCCAGCCAGGTACAACCTTTTCCGGCTCCCCGCACCAGACCTCCTGTGCGTGTGCCCAGCCCGGTGCCTCCAGTGCCGGCTCCACGCACCAGACCTCCTGTGCATGTGCCCAGCCCGGTGCCTCCAATGCCGGTTCAACGCATCAGACCTTCGGTGCGCCTTCACAGCTCGGATCCTCCAGGTACGGTCCACAGCCCGGTAGCGGCAGTGCCGGTTCCTAGCCCGGTGGCTTCAGTGCGTGTCTCCAGCTCGATAGCGCCAGTACTGGTTCTTAGCCCGGTAGCTCCAGTGCTGGTCCCTAGCCCGGTAGCTCCAGTGCGTGTCCCCAGAGCAGTAGTGCTAGTGCCGGTTCCTAGCCCGGTAGCTCCAGTGCCAGTCCCTAGCCCGGTAGCTCCAGTGCGTGTCCCCAGAGCAGTAGTGCTAGTGCCGGTTCCTAGCCCGGTAGCGACAGTTCCGGTACCTAGCCAAGTAGCTACAGAGCGTGTCCCCAGCTTGGTAGCGCCAGTGCCGGTTCATAGCCTGGTAGCTCCAGTGAGTGTCCGCAGCTTGGTGACACCAGAACCGGTTCCTAGCCCAGTGGCTCCATGGCCGAAGCCTCCCTCTGTGCCGGTGCCCAGTCCGGGACCGGTCATCAGCCCCGCTCCAGTGCCGGAGCAGTCCGCTCTATCGGTGCCCAGTCCGGGAAAGGTCTTCAGCCCTGCTCCTGAGCCGGAGCCCCCGCCCCACGTCCAGCACCAGGTGCAGAACCCCTACCGATGCCTATTCCCCTCCCTGGGGAATAGCACAACAGCACAACAGTTTTCAGCTGTGCTAACATAATTGCAAAAGGGTTTTCTAATGATCAATTAGCCTTTTAAAATGATAAACTTGTATTCGCTAACACAACGTGCCATTGGAACACAGGAGTGATGGTTGCTGATAATGGGCCTCTGTACGCCTATGTAGATATTACATAAAAAATCTGCGGTTACCAGCAACAATAGTCATTTACAACATTAACAATGTCTACACTGTATTTCTGATCAATTTGGTGTTATTTTTATGGACATTTTTACCTCGTCAGCTCGGGGATTTGATCCAGCAACCTTTCGGTTATGTGCCCAACACTCTAACCACTGGGCTACCTGCCACCCCATGTTGAGTAGGAGGAAGTAAATAAACACTCATCTTTCTAACACTTAATAACATCATGAAATATTTGTTTCATACCATAATAATTGTTTGTTTAATGCACACTAATTTACAATGACAGTAAATGATATTGAAAGTAATTTGTACTGTTAAACTATTTGAGAAATACTACTGATGGAATGATGGAATATAATAGCAATTTCAAAATCCAGACAACAATAGCATTTATTGTTTTTTAAAAGAACATTTAATTAGTTGTTAATGTATATTAGGGTCTTTGTTCCATTGTGAGTTGCTCCTGGAAGCGTCAAGAGCAGTAACAAAAGCTGCCCTACATTAATGATTTGGTTGAATGGGCTGGATTGAAGACCTGAAAACATACATTCTGGTGGAAATCACAGATATGCATGAGAAGTGGAATCCACTCAAGCGTGTTCACTTCTTGGACCCCACTAAAGGAGGGTGGAATGCACTCATATGTACTGTAGCAAGCTGGGGCAGAGTTTTAGGGTTCAGGGTATACCCATAGCCTATAAATCATGCAACTATCTTCATGATTAATCTCAATTATTTAACTCTGTACACTTCACCAGATGTCAGCCGCTTGAGCACAGTATCTGCATCACACACTTTGATGATTCGGCCCATAGACTTGGTGATGTTGCTGTTATTGTTGATGTCATTATGCTATAATACTTTACACAGGAAATGCAATATGTATTATTACAGAATCAAGTAATCTGGTTTGCAGATAAAGTATGATCATTTGATTAAGAGGCCAGTCTATTGCTGTCACTGCCACACATAACAAGGGTGTGATGACCTGTCACTAACAGGGGTGGGATCCCAGGGACCGCTGAAGACATTAACATTATTATATATAGGCATTCAGAGCACTCCTGTCATCGCTATAGGTTATGCAGCATAGTGCACTGGCTGAAGATTGTGGCCAAAAACAAGGATCATTTTGAAGATATAAGACTACTACTTTAGTATTTACTCGGTTGATTGGACATGGCGGGGAAGGAAGAGTGGCAGAGATTAGCTGACATCATCCAAAATTGGAACAACAACCGACTGGACCTGTTTGAGATCAGTCTGCCATGCAAGGTGAGTGGACCTCAGAAATACAATCAATAGAATCTACAGTGGGGTACAAAATTATTGACTCCCTTGAAAAAGTAAATTATAATAATTTGAATACTGAGCTATATTGTATGCAAAAAAAAAAAGGAAAATTATATTATTTTAGTAATACTTTTTTTCTAAAAAAGGTAGCAGTCAGAACTATTGACACCCATGTTTTCAATACGTTTCACATGTTAACAGCACTGATCCTTTTTCTAAAATGTTTTATGAGTTGGAGAACACATTGGGAGGGATCTTAGATCATTCATCCATAAAGAATCTTTCCAGATCCTTGATATCCTTCATCCACTCTTATGGACTACCCTTTTCAATTCAAAGGTTTTTAATGGGGTCTGGAGACTGAGATGGCCATTGTAAAATGTTGATTTTGTGTTCAATTAACAATTTCTTGCGGAATTTGATGTGTGCTTGGGGTCATTGTCTTTCTGGAGACAAGATGCCAAGTTTCAGCCTCCTGGCAGAGGCAACCAGGTTTTTGGCTAAAATGTTCAGGTACTTGATAGAATTCATAATGCTGTTGGAAGCAAATCAACCCCATAACATCAAATACCACCACCATATTTCTCAGTAGGTATGAGGTTTTTTCCTCATATGCATACTTATTTCAATGCCAAACCCACCTCTGGTGTGTGTGACCGAAGACCTCTACAGTATTTTCGTTTCATATGATCATAACACCTGGTTCCAATCCAAGTGCCAATGTCATTTAGCAAGCTCCAGGTGTTTACATTTGTTGGTTGCTCTCAATAAAGGCTTTTTTCTATCAGTTTGCTAACAATGTAAAAAAATAGATATACAGTATCATTGAGTTAATAAAGCTGTATACAAACCAAGGTCTCGTTTTTGTTTTCATGAGTAAGGCAGCTCCAAAATGCAGGTGTTTCAGCCTAGCTCAGTGCTTTCTGTGTTGGTGGGGCAAGCCACACTACGTCACCATCAAGTCTAAGGGTAGAGCTAGAAAATTCAAACCCCGCTGCTATAGAGTTACATTAGAAGTGTCCATCTAGGAAGGCTCAAGGTCATTGGCCACAGATCAAATGCAGTCAAATCACGTTATATCTATACAGTAGCTTTTTTATTTTACTGATCATGTCAACATCATACTTTCAAAATCTTAGCTAGCAGTCATCATCATGAATTAAGTTGACAATCTACTGGCAAATCCTTTTTAATCCTTGTCATATGAAGATAATGAAGTGAAATTATAGATAAAACGCATCGGTGCTCATCGGCCACTGGACATAAACACTACACAACAAGTTGGAATTTGTTAGTTAGAAAATTCAACAATGAGTGGTTTGGAAGTAATCAGTGACCGTGGCTAACTGTAAGCATTGCAAAGCAATCACTAGCCTGCTATTTGGAGTGGCTGTGTGGTCCCAAATCAGGGATTATGGGTCTATTTTCCAAGTTTAAAATGGTAAACATTAAACATTGGCTATGCTGTCAATGAAGCATGATTTGTGCCGCGCTCAAAACAACTGTTAACTCGTAACAGCAAAAACTTAAGATCAAGACAACTAGGAAGTCGGGGAATAAACGAGCTCCGACTGGAAAAATAAGTTGAACGGTCATCCAACTCGAAATTGTAAATCCAGCCTACAACCTGTAGATCACTGACGTCATCATGATTCAACCTTGTTTTTTTCCGAGTTCCCAGTTGTCTTGAAAGTACCATAAAGCCAGAGAATGCCAGACTTTGATGACAAAATTTGTCCACGAAGGACCGCCGCGCCACCTTCATGTTCAAGTGAGCACAGCACAACAAGCTGAGTCCAAAAAAGTATTGTATGCTGCTGCATAAATGATGTAATATGCCAGGGATATATGTATACTGTAGCTAAGAAAGTAATACTAAGTTTATGTTGTGTAGTAAGCTGTTAGTTGCCCATGTGCCTCACCCTAATGATTTGGTCTATTTATCCCTGACTTGGTGGTGCACATGTAGCCTATAACCTGTTTTAGAGAAATGTAATCATCAAATATTGAAAGAGCTTTCATTATCTGCTTACATGCCTCCTTTATTTATCCTACGGTTCTGACTTGGTGTACAGGGAGAACACTAAGAACGGCCCATGTTCTGAATTCTGACGCTGTACATTTCAAAAGTGCTAAACAAATAGTTGTATTGACTACGTCCGTCCTAGCTTGCTTATTAATGTCTTAATCAAAATGACAGATTGCCTCTTATCTGCTTGTCATCCCCTCATGCCATAGTTTGTACATCTCAATTGTCAATAGAAACCACCACTTGCTTGTTTTAGCAAGTTTCAGCTGTGTTTTTTCAGTGGTGTAAAGTACTTAAGTATGTGTATCTGTACTTTACTTTACTATTTATATTTTTGACAACTTTTACTTCACTACATTCCTAAAGAAAATCATGTACTTTTTACTCCATACATTTTCCCTGACACCCAAAAGTACCTACATTACATTTTGAATGCTTAGCAGGACAGAAAATGGTCCAATTTGCATACTTATCAAGAGAACATCCCTGGTCATCCCTACTGCCTCTGATCTGGCAGACTCACTAAACACATGCTTCATTTTGAAATTATGTCTGAGTGTTGGAGCGTGCCGCTGGCTATCAGTAAATAAATAAGTATATTTTAGCAACTTCATTTACTTTTGATACTTAAGTATATTTAAAATCAAATACTTTTAGACTTTTACTTAAGTAACATTTTACTGGGTGACTTTCACTTTTACTTGAGTCATTTTCTATGAAGATATCTTTACTTTTACTCAAGTATGAGAATTGAGTACTTTTTACTTTTTTTTTTTTTTTTACAGTAAATGTGGCTGAATTAACTTTTTCGCTGCCAGACAAGGCTCCAATGATAGCCAGGTTTAGCAGTGGTAAGATGTTGGGACTGCTGTTCGGATAGCTTTATGTAGGCCCTAACAGTTATTGGGCACCGTTTGTCACCGTTAAAGTGCAATTAATGTATTGTCTATTGTTGTGTTGTGCAGTGTTTTTGCTGGCTTGCATCCCACTTTATTTTATTTTTTCCACCAAGATTTACATGCTAATATCGCCACTGATGAGGACATGTAACCATACAAGAAACCATGTTCATCTGTAAACCTGGGCTGGCTTTCACCACCAACCAAGTGAAGAGAGAGCTGGAGAGACTACATCAGTGGAAAGCGGTGGGCCCTGATGGCATCAGCCCAAGGGTGCTTAGGGTCTGTGCTGACCAGATGTGTGGAATACTCCAGCGCCTCTTCAACTTTAGCCTGAGCCTGGAAAGGGTCCCTGTGCTGTGGAAAACATCCTGCCTCGTCCCAGTGCCCAAGAAGGCGCACCCCACTGTCCTGAATGACTTCAGAGCTGTAGCACTAACATCCCACATCATGAAGACCCTGGAAAGGTTAGTCCTCGCTCACCTCAGACCCCTGGTGTGTACATCACTGGACCCCCTGCAGTTCGCATATCAGCGCAACATTGGGGTGGATGATGCAATCATCTACCTTCTGCAGAGGTCCTACTCTCACCTGGACAACGCAGGTTGCACTGTGAGGGCTATGTTTTTTTACTTCTCCAGTGCCTTCAACACCATTCAGCCCCTGCTACTGGGTGAGAAGATGAAGAGGATGAAAGTGGAAGCACCCTTAGTCTCCTGGGTCATGGACTACCTGACCGTTAGGCCACAATTTGTGAGACTAGCGAGCTGTGTGTCAGAATGGGCAGTGAGCAACACATGGGCCCCCCAGGGAACGGTCCTGTCCCCCTTCCTGTTCACCCTCTACACCTCGGACTTCAGATATACAGTGTGCAATGAGCATAGAGTAGCACTTTCTTTAGAGATGAACCCAAGCCAAAAGCGCTGTATACCTGCAATCCCCCAACATAACATGACTGTTTATAGTGTATTGTAAATTAATAGTAGTAGTAGTACATTTACTATATAGTATGTACAGTGGGGAGAACAAGTATTTGATACACTGCCGATTTTGTAGGTTTTCCTACTTACAAAGCATGTAGAGGTCTGTAATCCAGAAAATCACATTGTATGATTTTTAAATAATGAATTTGCATTTTATTGCATGACATAAGTATTTGATCACCTACCAACCAGTAAGAATTCCGGCTCTCACAGACCTGTTCGTTTTTCTTTAAGAAGCCCTCCTGTTCTCCACTCATTACCTGTAACTGCACCTGTTTGAACTCGTTACCTGTATAAAAGACACCTGTCCATACACTCAATCAAACAGACTCCAACCTCTCCACAATGGCCAAGACCAGAGAGCTGTGTAAGGACATCAGGGATAAAATTGTAGACCTGCACAAGGCTGGGATGGGCTACAGGACAATAGGCAAGCAGCTTGGTGAGAAGGCAACAACTGTTGGAGCAATTATTAGAAAATGGAAGAAGTTCAAGATGACGGTCAATCTCCCTCGGTCTGGGGCACCATGCAAGATCTCACCTCGTGGGGCATCAATGATCATGAGGAAGGTTAGGGATCAGCCCAGAACTACACGGCAGGATCTGGTCAATGACCTGAAGAGAGCTGGGACCACAGTCTCAAAAAACCACTAGTAACACACTACGCCGTCATGGATTAAAATCCAGCAGGTCCCCCTGCTCAAGCCAGCGCATGTCCAGGCCCGTCTGAAGTTTGCCAATGACCATCTGGATGATCCAGAGGAGGAATGGGAGAAGGTCATGTGGTCTGATGAGACAGAAATAGAGCTTTTTGGTCTAAACTCCGCTCGCCGTGTTTGGAGGAAGAAGAAGGATGAGTACAACCCCAAGAACACCATCCCAACCGTGAAGCTGGAGGTGGGAACATCATTCTTTGGGGATGCTTTTCTGCAAAGGGGACAGGACGACTGCACCGTATTGAGGGGAGGATGGATGGGGCCATGTATCGTGAGATCTTGGCCAACAACCTCCTTCCCTCAGTAAGAGCATTGAAGAGGGGTCGTGGCTGGGTCTTCCAGCATGACAACGACCCGAAACACACAGCCAGGGCAACTAAGGAGTGGCTCCGTAAGAAGCATCTCAAGGTCCTGGAGTGGCCTAGCCAGTCTCCAGACCTGAACCCAATAGAAACTCTTTGGAGGGAGCTGAAAGTCCGTATTGCCCAGCAACAGCCCCGAAACCTGAAGGATCTGGATGGAGGAGTGGGCCAAAATCCCTGCTGCAGTGTGTGCAAACCTGGTCAAGAACTACAGGAAACGTATGATCTCTGTAATTGCAAACAAAGGTTTCTGTACTAAATATTAAGTTCTGCTTTTCTGATGTATCAAATACTTATGTCATGCAATAAAATGCAAATTAATTACTTAAAAATCATACAATGTGATTTTCTGGATTTTTGTTTTAGATTCCGTCTCTCACAGTTGAAGTGTACCTATGATAAAAAATTACAGACTTCTACATGCTTTGTAAGTGGGAAAACCTGCAAAATCGGCAGTGTATCAAATACTTGTTCTCCCCACTGTATGAATATAGACTCCATTAACTTTATAATCTATCGTTCTGCAGTGATACTAAATCAATGTTTGGAGTAGATTGAATGACTGCTGAGCTCAACTGGGAGATGAGAATTAGGACAATTGACAAGGTGTTAAGAGCTATCAGCTTGTGTGAAAATCTATGTCCTTCCAGTGCTGACTGATCAGGACTGGTCAAGCTCTGTTTCTTATCAAGACTGCGCAATTCTGAGCTTTCACTTCTTATGATTAAATACTTTTCAATACACCTTTGCATACTCAGAAATAGGTAATTTCAGTGTGTATTAATTATTTCATACAGCCTTTTTTTTCTCAGCCAATAATTTTGGGGGTACAAACTCCATATTTCTATGGAGTGGACCTCAGATGACTTGATCTTTGGATATGGATATCACTTAATAGGAAACATCACATGGATATGCTCCATCTGTTTATAATCTAATTGAATTCCATTGTGCATGTAGTGGTGTAGAGCTGATGATAACTTAATACAGAAATTATGGGTAAATAAAAATCCAGACAAATCTCGCAAGCTTTCAGGCTAAAATTCCATAATAGGTGTTCATTTTTTGTGGAAGAGCATAAACATCCTTTCAACAACAATGTACAATTATAAATGTTCACTGTATGCCTGAGATTGTCAGCTGTCATAACGAGCCATGTAAGGAAGAGACTCAGTTTTTACCACAATCGTTCATCCACTCTTTCCCGTATAGAACTTAGAGTTCCATGGAGTGATGCGGTTCTACTTTGAGGACCATGTTGCAGGGAACGTTGCCACCAAGTGCCTGCGTATCAGCAGCACCACCACCACTGGAGAGGTTATTGAAACACTGTCAGAGAAGTTCAGACCAGACATGAAGATGTTGAATACTCCCTATTTCCTGTTTGAGGTCAATGCTAACAAGGGTAAGATGGAGGAATGGACGGACGGGCACTATAGATAGATAGATAGATAGATAGATAGATAGATAGATAGATAGATAGATAGATAGATAGATAGATAGATAGATAGATAGATAGATAGATAGATAGATAGATAGATAGATAGATAGATAGATAGATAGATAGATAGATAGATAGATAGATAGATAGATAGATAGATGAATGAAAGAATACACTTGGGGGCATTTGTGAACAATTCTCCTTTGTGAATAAATTGAGTGTATTATCTGGTAAATGTGTTCATATTACTCTCCCACTCCCCACCCTGTTTACCATGGCAGAAGAACGTCAGCTGGACCTGAGTGAGAAGCCTCTGGTTGGGCAGCTGAACTGGAACACAGACAACAGGGAGGGCCGCTTCGTACTCAAGAAGGAGACGGACATTAATGTACATGTGAATAACCGTTTACTCTATTTATAATTGAGCAGAATTTGTTCAGTTACAAATTACTTTCATGTCTGACTTAGCTTGAGTGTCAAGGCAAGGCAAGCAATTTAGTTGGCAAGAGTTTATGCTCTGATTTCCACTGTAGTGTTGTGTCTATCTGTGTGATTACCCATTTATCGATACAGGACAACAGCCCAGAGAAAAAGAAGGGAGGTGTGATCCAGAACTTCAAGAGGACACTGTCGAGGAAAGAGAAGAAGGAGAAGAAGAAGACTGGAGATAATGCTGTTAACCACTTGGCAAAGCCTAATGGGTCCACTAGGAGGAAAGAGAATGGGTAGGTTTTTTTTTTTTTACTCAAAGCACCCCCACTCTGGTTCACAAAAGTTCATGTTCAATGTTAAGTTGTCTCTGGTAAAGGTTCACTGCCTGTATCTGATTCTCAAGTTATAGGTATACTCATCTCTCCACTGCAGGCAGATATCAGCTTCTGTGGCTGTGGAGAAGTCATCGACCAACAAGGATATTGTTTCTAGCCCTGAGACAATGGAATACCAGGAAAGTTCCACGAGGGGAGGCATTATAAAGCCTATGGTCCGGAAGCAGAACCAGCAACAGGACTGTGGGACATGGAATGAAAGGTAAGCATGACCCCAAGTAATGTAAACATTTACATTTATTGACATGACCTTGTCTTCTGTGTGTGACAAAACTTCACACGTTTCTGGCATCTCTTGGCACTTAATAAAATGACTGCTGTTTTTTCATGATTTTTCATGGTTTTGAAGTGACTATAGGCTGGACAACTGAAATTATTACATCTTGTCTTAACAGAGCTCAGGAAAACATGGACCAACTTGCACTTCCAGTTGGTATTAAATTCAGGGAAAATTGTAAGTAATTACATTTGATCATTGTAGTTGCACATTGTAATAGCACATTGTAATAACATAGCAATAAAATAACAAAATCAGTTTGTTATCATTCTCATCCTGTATTAATCTGCTGTCCTCTACTGTCATAACAGCTGAGGACGCCTTGCTCTTCGCAGTCATCAACTACACCAACAGTTCCACTGTCCACTTCAAGCTCTCCCCTGCCTACGTCCTGTACATGGCCGGCCGCTTCGTCCTCCACCGCCATCACAGTCACAGTCAGGAGACATCACAGAGTCATCGCCCCTCAGAGCACACACACAGAGTCACCGCTACTGTCAACAAGATGGTGGTCATGACTGAGGTTGTCATCCAGGTAAGTGAGACCATGCATGCACCATCACACTTTGAATCTGTGTGAATTATACAGCACAACTGGAAAGAGCATGCCTCTACTGCTTCATGGGTTGATTATGGTTTTGGTAACACTAGCCTGAAGGTATAATTAAGCAATAAGGCCTGAGGGGGTATGGTATATGCGAATATACTGTACCATGGCTAAGGGCTGTTCTTATGCACAACGAAACGTGGAATGCCTGGACACAGCCCTTAGCCATATATCACAAACCCCCGAGGTGCCTTATTGCTATTATAAAAAGGTTACCAACTTAATTAGAGCAGTAAAAAATAACTGCTGTGTCATACCCGTGTTATACATTCTGGTATACACACGTCACTTCCTGTTGACAGTGGAAGAGGGAGAGCTCAGTTTATTATTTTGGAAGTGTTATGTTTTGGAAAGTTTTGAAAGTTACTAGCTAGCTACCTTTGGTTACTAGCTATCTACCTTTTAAGTTTGAATCCCACAACATGGTTTGAGTTTGGATCCCGCTATGCGGGTGGCATCAGTTGATGGGCCTGCTATTATCTGTCCAGGGATTCTGCCGACCAAGGCCGGATCTGAGGAGCTGCCTATCGAGCTAGCAGGGTTTTCTTGCGACGTGGTTAGCTATTGTGGCTGGGACCACAGATTGTCCCGGGCTTGTGGCTGTTGTTGCCTGCTGTTTGTTGTAGTCGTTTCCAATATTCCCTGCAACCTGTCCTGTCTGGAACTGTGAGGAGTAACAGTGTAACCTATCTTGCTACCCTGACACTGACCAAAGCCGGAGGGAGTACCGTTGAGGACAGTGGTGTCTCTCTATCACAGGTGAAGGATCTTACAAGCAGTTGTTACAACAACAAGAAAATAGCTTCAAGTGTTG
Organism: Thymallus thymallus; assembly: GCA_023634145.1. Taxonomy (NCBI): domain Eukaryota; kingdom Metazoa; phylum Chordata; class Actinopteri; order Salmoniformes; family Salmonidae; genus Thymallus; species Thymallus thymallus. The sequence goes on from CM042406.1 coordinate 19,092,322, forward strand.
TGTCCAGTTGCTGCTCAATATGAGATTTGTGACTAGAATGGTGTTGTAAACAACATCCAACTTTCCGGGACATAGTGTCACGATCGGGTGTGTAGAGAGTAGACCAAGGCGCAGCGTAGCGATAGTTCGACATCATTTATTGAACAACTAGACTTGACGTGAACTATACAAAATAACAAATGCAATATATAACGGAAAGGAAACACACTTACTTCGATACGAGACATACGACAATGAACCACGCCTAAGCAGTGGAACCAACACATATAAGTAGGATCCCTAATTAGAGGTAATGCATAGCAGCTGCCTCTAATTAGGGATCCCACACACAACACCACACAGACATAAAACGACTAGAACTGCCAGACTCTGACACATAGACATGTCTTACATGGGCAGAAAGCTTAAATTATTGTTAATATAACTGCAGTGACCAATTTACAGTAGCTATTACAGCTAAAAGAAATACCATGCTATTGTTTGAGGGTAGTGCACAAAAACAAAACACTTTTATCACGGCAACTGGTTTCGTACATTCACCTCTGAAGGTAAATAATGTTCTTACATTCAGTAATCTTGCTCTGATTTGTCATCCTGAGGGTCCCAGAGATAAAGTGTAGTGTAGTTTTGTTTGAAAAATAAATGTTTATATTCAAATGTAGGAACTGGGTTCTACAGTTTGACCTCTGGCTCCACACCCACCCCGCCTGGCCATCTAGATGTGTGAAGGTAAGTGTCTTTTCTGTAGGGAAGCTAATGATACATCATGCATGATATTCCTGGGAATGTGCAAACCTACATTTTGTATTACCATAGCATTTTTGTATGTAGTTATAGTTAAGTACTTGAAAACTTTGCCACATTTGGGAAAACTCCTGGCAGACTTGATACAAAATATTGTGTAGTGATGTAATTCTTCACTGGATCAGTCTAAAACTTTGCACACACACTGCTTCCATCTGGTGAACACCATCTAATTTACATCTAGATTCCTACATCAATGTTTGGCCTTTCTCTAGCATTTCAAAGATGATGCAAAAAACAAGAATTAGAAAACGCATGTTTTTTTTATTGTATTATCTTTTACCAGATCTAATGTGTTATATTCTCCTACATTAATTTCACATTTCCACAAATTTCAAAGTGTTTCGTTTCAAATTATATAAAAAAATATGCATATATTTGCTTCAGGTCCAGAGCTACAGGCAGTTAGATTTGGTTATGTCATTTTCGGTGAAAATTGAAAAAAGGGTCTGATCCTTAACAGGAGAGTGGCAAGAAGACAGCAATCTGTAAGTCAATAAGAGAGGACATCTGTTCTCTATGTGAATCCGTAATAAAAATGACGGAGAAATCAGATGGCAGAACAACATGGTTGTGGATGGAATTGCAGAATCTCCGCCTGAGATGGAGTCTGAGTACAAAGTGAGGGAAATTATCTCTGAAAAACTGAAGATGGACCACAGGAAGATTGAGGTAGAGCGCGCCCACAGGACTGGAAAACACACCAACGACCCAGGTGACAGGCCCAGGCCGATAGTGGTCAAGTTCCTGAGGTTCAAAGACAAGGTAGCTGTTCTTGTTCTTCCTCAACGAGGACTATCCTGAAGCTGTGCTCCAGAAGAGGAAAGAACTTATCCCAGCCATGAAAGCTGCCAGAGCACGTGAGGACATTGCTTACATCTGCTCTGACAGGCTCATTGTCCTCCCTCCCAAACGCCTGGAAGGGATTGAATTCATAGCTTCAACCCCCCAGCACACAAACACACTTACACAAACCAACTGATTAATGGACTGCTGAATGTATATTTTTTATCTTGCTTTGTTTGCTCTTTTCCATATTATGTCTATCTCTGATAAGATACCCACGAAAGGGGTGAAAATAACCCCTTTGTGTAGACTTAGAAATAAGGTTAATGAAATCAATAACGTGCTAACTTCAGATACCATTCATAGAGTGCATTCAGAAAGTATTCAGACCCCTTGACTTTTTCCACATTTTGTTACGTTACAGCTTATTCTAAAATGGATTAAACCGTTTTTTCCCCTCATTAATCTACACCCAATACCCCATAATGACAAAGCAAAAACAGGTTTTTAGAAATTTTAGCAAATCTATTAAATAGAAGAAACTAAAATATAACATTTACATAAGTATTCAGACCCTTTACTCACTACTTTGTTGAATCACCTTTGGCAGCAATTACAGCCTTGAGTCTTCTTGGGTATGACGATACAAGCTTGAAAAACCTGTATTTGGGGAGTTTCTCCCATTCTTCTCTGCAGATCCTCTCAAGCTCTGTCAGGTTGGATGGGGAGCGTCGCTGCACAGCTATTTTCAGGTCTCTCCAGAGATGTTCGATCGGGTTCAAATCCGGGCTCTGGCTGGGCCACTCAAGGACATTCAGAGACTTGTCCCGAAGCCACTCCTGCGTTGTCTTGGCTGTGTGCTTAGGGTTGTTATCCTGTCGGAAAGTGAACCGCCACCCCAGTCTGAGGTCCTGAGTGCTCTGGAGCAGATTTTCATCAAGGATCTCCCTGTACTTTGCGCCGCTCATCTTTCCCTCGTTTTGGACTAGTCTCCCAGAACCTGCTGCTGAAAACATCCCCACAGCATGATGCTGCCACCACCATGCTTCACCGTAGGGATGGTGCCAGGTTTCCTCCAGACGTGACGTTTGGCATTCAGGCCAAATAGTTAAATATTGGTTTCATCAGATCAGAGAATCTTGTTTCTCATGGTCTAAGAGTCTTTAGGTGCCTTTTTGCAAACTGCGTGCTGCAGAGATGGTTGTCCTTCTGGAAGGTTCTCCCATTTCCACAGTGGAACTCTAGAGCTTGGTCAGAGTGATCATCGGGTTCTTGGTCACTTTCGTGACCAAAGCCTATCTTGGGGCGTCAGGTGGCCTAGAGGGTATGAGCGTTGAGTCAGGAACCAAAAGGTTGCTGGATTGAATCCCTGAGCAAACAAGGTAAAAGAAAACTGTTGTTCTGCCCCTGAACAAGGCAGTTAACCCACTATTCCCAAGGTGCTCTGGATGTCAATTAAGGCAGCCCCCTGCACCTCTCTGATTCAGAGGGATTGGGTTAAATGCAGAAGATACATTTCAGTTGAATGCATTCAGTTGTACAACTGCCTAGTATCCCCCCTTTCCCTATCTCTAGGAAGAGTCTTGGTGGTTCCAAACTTCTTCCATTTAAGAATGATGGAGGCCACTCTATTCTTTGGGACCTTCAATGCTGCAGACAATTTTTGGTACCCTTCCCCAGATCTGTGCCTTGACACAATTCTGTCTCCGAGCTCTACGGACAATTCTTTCGACCTCATGGCTTGATTATTGCTCTGACATGCACTGTCAACTGTGGGACCTTATATAGACAAGTGTGTGCCTTTCCAAATCATGTCCAATCAATTGAATTGACCACAGGTGGACTCCAATCAAGTTGTAGAAACATCTCAAGGATGATCAATGGAAACAGGATGCACCTGAGCTCAATTCCGAGTCTCATAGCAAACGGTCTGAATACCTATGTAGATAAGGTATTTTTTTTTGTATAAATTTGCTAACATTTCTAAAAACCTGTTTCCGTTTTGTCATTATGGGGTATTGTGTGTAGATTGACGAGAGAAAAAAAAAGCAATTTAATCCAATTTAGAATAAGGCTGTAACGTAACAAAATGTGGAAAGAGTCTAGGGGTTTGAATTATTTACTAATGCACTGTAGATTCAATGGTTGTAAAGGTGGGGAGAGGTCTGTCCATAATAAAGAGATGCTCTGCTTTTTTGACACCACACTCCACAAAGCAAGTCCTGCAGGCTCTAGTTCTATCTTATCTTGACTATTGTCCAGTCACATGGTCAAGTGCTGCAAACATAGACCTAGTTAAGCTGCAGCTGGCCCAGAACAGAGCAGCACGTCTTGCTCTTTTTTATAATCAGAGGGATGCCAGTCTCTCTTGGCTAAGAGTTAAGGAAAGACTCACTGCGTCACTTCTTGTTTTTATAAGAAACATTAATGTGTTGTCTTTTCAAAGACCCCAGGTCGAGAACAATTTCAAGGAAACGTACAGTATTATAGATAGATAGATAGATAGATAGATAGATAGATAGATAGATAGATAGATAGATAGATAGATAGATAGATAGATAGATAGATAGATAGATAGATAGATAGATAGATAGATAGATAGATAGATAGATAGATAGATACTTTGTCATGTCTTGCATTTCATATATGTATTTCAATTGCAGTTAGCGCCTCACAGTGGTCAATTGTATATCAACCTTTTAACTGTTCTCAGTTCAGTAATCGCTAAAGTTTGTAATTGGTTCTAATTGTCATGTGACACAGGTCAGAGTTTGCAGTCAACCATTTTGTCATTCAGAAAACATGCTGCAAGCATACAATAGTTTCCTTCTCAAGAAAGTTTTGTATCTTTAACCATCTTCTTGTGTTAAGCCTTGGAGAAGCATTGCTTGTGAGTATTTCAATTATGAACATCTTCTAGCAACATTTCTGTGTATATTGTGTGAAAATCGATAGATTTGTGGCACTATTTAGTACAAGCAGATCACTGTGTTTCTGTGCACTATTGTGCTAGTGAGAGTTATGTAGCATTACTACTCTGTATGTTACTTCATTAGCATAGCTTCTTGTCATTGTTTTACTTACCTTTTTACAGCATTGACATTATCTACATGTAATTACTTATATAGAGTATTTACACTATTTACATGTATATCCTGTGTTGTAATTGGCATGATTTATAAGCACATCCTTTGTTTGTAATTTCAGTTTCACAAAATAAGAAGGAAAACGTCTACAGAGTAAAGCCTTTTTGAAACTACTCTCGACTACTCCGACTTTGTTTAGCTATCTGTCAATTCGTGCCAGACACGCACGCGGAGGACAGAATAGTGAAAAAGCAGCATCACGACGGGCAAAACATAGAAGATACTCCTCGTCTTTCCTCATCATTCATCTTCCTACGCTGATCATGCCTAACAGAGGTTCCCAGTACGCACAAGATGGACGAGAAAGGAGTCACCCTAATTTCCAACCTCAACATGTTACTAGCCAATCGTATGAAACCCGCTCAGCAGTGTCACGCTCTTCTAAGAGCTCAAGTAAGTCCTCAGCAAGTATGGCAGCAGCTAAAGCAAGAGCAAGAGCCGAAGCTGTACGAGCTCAGTCTGATTTAGTGAAGAGAGAAGCTCAGGTAATGCTTGAAAGGGCCCAGTTAGAAGCTGAGCGAGTCTCACTAAAACATGAGAAGGAAGTCACAGCAGCGTTAGTTGAAGCCAGAATACTAGAGTCTGCAGCAGCTGAGTTAGAGTCGAAAGGAAGTATTAAATCTGAGGATCTTGTTGTTGTTCCCAATGATTCTAAAGAACAGCGCACAAGCGATTATGTTGAACGTCATTCTAGAATACACTCTAGCCAGCTTTCACTCTCAAAAGTAGCGCCCGCTGACACATGTCCTCAGCAAGTTTACTGTTTTCCCGAACCGTTCAACACAAACAGTGCAGGTGAGACAAATACACCGGCCCACAACCATCATGAATTCAACCATGCTAAAAGGAACACTGCTTCAGAAAAAACTTCCCAAACCAACCCTCCGGCTCACTACGTACATTCTCCTTACCAAGCAGCCCAAATTACCATTCCTTTCACTAACAACGCTACACATCAGCCTTCCGGCTCCAGCCATGCCGATCTGACTGATATAGCCAGATACCTGGTGAGACGCGAACTCGTGACTTCCGGGCTCATCAGGTTTGACGATCGTCCAGAAAACTACTGGGCTTGGAAGTCTTCCTTTCGCCATGCCATGGAAGGGCTAAACCTCACAGCCAGCGAAGAACTCGACCTCCTCACAAAGTGGTTAGGCCCTCAGTCCACAGAACATATAAAAATAATCAGAGCTGTTCACGTAAGAGACCCAATCACAGGGCTTAAGATGGCGTGGTTACGCCTTGAGGAGTGTTTTGGCTGTCCTGAAATAATAGAGAAAGCTCTCTTTGACAAACTAGAAACATTTCCCAAAATTAGTAACAAAGACCCCTTAAGACTCAGAGAGCTAGGCGACCTGCTAAGAGAGCTTGAGGCAGCAAAAATGGATGGCTACTTACCTGGGCTGACTTACCTCGACACGGCACGTGGCGTAAATCCCATTGCTGAAAAGTTGCCGTATAATCTTCAAGAGACATGGATGGCACAAGGCTCTCAGTACAAGATCCAGCACCAAGTTCCCTTTCCCCCATTCACTTTCTTCACCAGCTTCGTGTGTCGTGAAGCGCACACACGCAACGATCCAAGCTTCGCTCTGACCTCATCTGGTCCTACTCCAATCAAGCAAGACCATCCTGTGAAAAGGTATGGACACAGCAAGAGCATGGTTTCCGCCCATAAAACGGAGATCTCACCTTCACACTCCACTGGTATGCCAGAGTTTCAGTGCAGTAAACTAGATGTGGACAGACAATGCCCGATTCATAAAAAGCCTCATCCTCTTAGACGATGCCGAGGTTTCAGAATGAAGACCATAGAAGATCGGAAAGCGTTCTTAAGGGAGAATGGAATATGCTTCAGGTGTTGTTCTTCAAACAATCACGTGGCAAAAGATTGTAAAGTGTCCGTCCAGTGCAAAGACTGTGATAGTTACAGTCATGTCACAGCCCTACACCCTGGTCCACCCACGTGGACGGTGAAAGTTCCCGAGTCAGAGGATGGCGGGGAGGAAGAGCGAGAGAAAACACCACCCGCCATCAACTCCAAATGCACTGAAGTATGTGGGGATGCTCAAAACTTTCGCTCCTGCTCTAAAATCTGCCTCATTAACGTGTTTCCCCAAGGCTGCCCAGAACAGTCAGTAAAAGTATATGCCATTCTCGACGATCAGAGCAATAGATCGCTTGCTAGATCTGAGTTCTTTGATCAGTTTAATCTGAAGAGCACAGACTCTCCCTACACTCTTCGTACTTGCGCTGGAGTCACAGAGATGTCTGGTAGAAGAGCTACACACTTCATTGCTCAGTCACTCGATGGAAGCCTCAGTGTGCCACTCCCTACGCTCATTGAGTGCAACTATATGCCAGACGAAAGGTCAGAGATACCCACTCCCGAGGCAGCAAAGCATCACCCACACCTGAAGACTATAGCTCACCTCATTCCCGCACTTGACCCTAACGCCCACATCCTCCTCCTCCTGGGTCGTGACATCCTGCAGGTTCACAAGGTGAGAGAGCAACGCAACGGACCACGTAATGCCCCTTATGCTCAGAGACTGGACTTCGGCTGGGTTGTAGTTGGTGACGTCTGTCTGGGTGCTGCCCATAAGCCAACAGCTGTCAGCACATATCGTACAAACATCCTCGAACGGTCGTCCATCTCACTTCGACCCATGTCCAAATAACTTCTTCCTTCAAGAAAAGGTAAAGGCAGACACTCCAAAGAGCCAACATCACAGTCACCCTCCTCTCAGCCGACTCCCATCACACAGTCTTACTACATGTCCTGTAAGCTCTTCCCTTGGCAGCATGGTCTTTGAGAGAACACAGGACGACAATAGAGTAGCACCTTCCATTGAGGACAGAAGATTCATTCAACTGATGGACAAACAGATGTTTATAGATGATACAAAGAGCTGGGTGGCTCCTCTTCCATTTCGCACACCACGCCCTCGACTCCCAAACAACAGAGAGCAAGCTCTCAGTCGCCTCACCTCTCTGTGTCGTACACTCGAAAAGAAGCCTGAAATGATAGAACACTTTGTAGCTTTCATGCAGAAGGTCTTCGATAACAATCATGCTGAATTGGCTCCAACGCTGAGTGAGGGAGAGGAAGCCTGGTATTTACCTACCTTTGGAGTTTATCACCCACGTAAACCAGGTCAAATCAGAGTCGTATTTGACTCGAGCGGCAATATGAAAAAGTATAAAAATACAAGAAGTCTGGAGTGCAAAAAAGCTAAAAAAAAAGACATGCATATGTATTGGTCTCCACAAAGTTTGCTGCCTCAGTGTTGATGGCAATTTGCATATACTCCAGAATGTCATGAAGAGTGATCAGATGAATTGCAATTAATTGCAAAGACCCTCTTTGCCATGAAAATGAACTTAAAAACATTTCCACTGCATTTCAGCCCTGCCACAAAAGGACCAGCTGCCATCATGTCAGTGACTGTCTCGTTAACACAGGTGAGAGTGTTGACGAGGACAAGGCTGGAGATCACTCTGTCATGCTGATTGAGTCAGAATAACAGACTGAAAGCTTTAAAAGGAGGGTGGTGCTTGAAATCATTGTTCTTCCTCTGTCAACCATGGTTACCTGCAAGGAAACACGTGCCGTCATCATTGCTTTGCACAAAAAGGGCTTCACAGGCAAGGATATTGCTGCTGGTAAGATTGCACCTAAATCAACCATTTATCGGATCATCAAGAACTTCAAGGAGAGAGGTTCAATTGTTGTGAAGAAGGTGTCAGGGCGCCCAAGAAAGTCCAGCAAGCGCCAGGACCGTCTCCTAAAGTTGATTCAGCTGCGGGATCGGGGCACCACCAGTGCAAAGCTTGCTCAGGAATGGCAGCAGGCAGGTGTGAGTGCATCTGCACGCGCAGTGAGGCGAAGACTTTTGGAGGATGGCCTGGTGTCAAGAAGGGCAGCAAAGAAGCCACTTCTCTCCAGGAAAAACATCAGGGACAGACTGATATGCTGCAAAAGGTACAGGGATTGGACTGCTGAGGACTGGGGTAGAGTAATTTTCTCTGAATCCCCTTTCCGATTGTTTGGGCCATCCGGAAAACACCTTGTCCGGAGAAGACAAGGTGAGCGCTACCATCAGTCCTGTGTCATGCCAACAGTAAAGCATCCTCAGACCATTCATGTGTGGGGTTGCTTCTCAGCCAAGGGAGTGGGCTCACTCACAATTTTGCCTAAGAACACAGCCATGAATAAAGAATAGTACCAACACATCCTCTGAGAGCAACTTCTCCCAACCATCCAAGAACAGTTTAGTGACGACCAATGCCTTTTCCAGCATGATGGAGCACCTTGCCATAAAGCAAAAGTGATAACTAAGTGGCTCGCGGAACAAAACATCGACATTTTGGGTCCATGGCCAGGAAACTCCCCAGACCTTAATCCCATTGAGAACTTGTGGTCGATCCTCAAGAGGCGGGTGGACAAACAAAAACCCACAACTTCTGACAAACTCCAAGCATTGATTATGCAAGAATGGCCTGCCATCAGTCAGGATGTGGCCCAGAAGTTAATTGACAGCATAACAGGCCGGATTGCAGAGGTCTTGAAAAAGAAGGGTCAACACTGCAAATATTGACACTGCATAAACTGAATGTCATTGTCAATGAAAGCCTTTGACACTTATGGAATATTTGTAATTATACTTCAGTGTACCAAAGTAACTACTGACATAAAGATCTAAGAACAATGAAGCAGCAAACTTTGTGGAGACCAATACTTGTGTCATTCTCAACTTTTGACCACGACTCTACACTATACATTGTTATAGAGTGTTAGTTAGTGTTTAATTACAGATAAATGCACGTATTGCACGTCAATACACTAAAATACACGTAATGCACGTCAATACACTAAAAGCAATGAAAAAAGATTAAACTGACAGGATACTAATATGCATTCCTGAGTGAATGACTACGTAAGTTCAGTCCAAGAATTACTTACAATATTACATAACAACTGTACATGAATATGTATATACAGACCTGAATGAATAAATAAGTCCTGAGTGAATGAGTGATTACAGACCAGAGTTACTCACGGATGGATGCATAATTGTTAAACTAGGTCCTGAAACCCCAACAGTTCCAGGTCTATGTTGCCGATGACACGGCACCCCGTGAGGCATTAAATAGTCTAATAGCTGCCGGCAGGAAGGACCTCCTGTAGCGCTCTCTGGCACACCGTGGTGGGATCAGTCTGTGACTGAAGGTGCTCCTCTGCGTCATAACCATGGCATGCAGAGGGTGGGTGACGTTGTCCATGATGGTGTCTCTCCGCCACCTCCCCTAGAGTGTCGAGGCTAATCCCCAGAACAGAGCTAGCCTTCCTGATCATCTTATTTACTCGAGAAGCATCACCAGCTTTATGTTGGCGCCCCAGCACACCACTGCAAAAAAGATGGCACCACAGACTGGTAGAAGGTATGCAGTAGTTTACTGCACACGTTGAAGGACCTGAGCCTCCTCAGAAAGTAGAGTCGGCTCTGGCCCTTTTTGTACAGAGCCCAGGTGTTACCAGCCCATTCCAGCCTGTTGTCCATATGGACTCCCATGAGCTTGTATGACCCAACCATTTCCACATCCATCCCCTGTATAGGGACTGCAGTCAGATGGGCCTTGGTTCTCCTGAAGTCCACCACCATCTCCTTTGTTTTACTGATGTTGAGCTGAAGGTGGTTCTGCTCACACCACAACACAAAGTAATTGATTGTGCTCCTGTACTCCTCCTTTTGCCCAAACTTGATGCACCCTACAATTGCGGAGTCATCTGAGAACTTCTGTAGGTGGCACGTTTCAGAGTTACCTTATCTGAGGTCCGAGGTGTAGAGGGTAAACAGGAAGGGGGACAGGACCGTTCCCTGGGGGGGTCCTGTGTTGCTCACTGCCCGTTCTGGCACACAGCTCTGTAGTCGCATAAATTGTGGTAGTCCGTGACCCAGGTAGTCCGTGACCAAGGAGTCTAAGGGTGCTTCCACTTTCTTCCTCTTCATCTTCTCACCCAGTAGCAGGGACTGAATGGTGTTGAAGGCACTGGAGAAGTCAAAAAACATAACCCTCACAGTGCAACCTGCGTTGTCCAGGTGAGAGTAGGCCCTCTGTAGAAGGTAGTTGATTGCATCATCCACCCCGATGTTGCGCTGATATGCGAACTGCAGAGGGTCCAGTGATGTACACACCATGAGTCTGAGGTGAGCGAGGACTAACCTTTCCAGGGTCTTTATGATGTGGGATATTAGCGCTACAGGTCTGAAGTCATTCAGGACAGTGGGGTGCGCCTTCTTGGGCACTGGGACGAGGCAGGATGTTTTCCACAGCACTGAGACCATTTCCAGGCTCAGGCTAAGGTTGAAGCGGGGCTGGAGTATTCTACACAGTTGGTCAGCACAGACCCTTTTTTTTTATTTTTATTTCTCCTTTATTTAACCAGGTAGGTCAGTTGAGAACAAGTTCTCATTTGCAACTGCGACCTGGCCAAGACAAAGCAAGGCAGTGCGACAAAAAACAACAACACAGAGTTACACATGGGAAATAAACAAACGTACAGTCAACACAATATAAAATCTATATACAGAGTGCAAATGTAGTGCAAAATGCAGTAAGGTTAGGAAGACAATAAATAGGCCATAGTGGCTAAATAAATTACAGATTAGCATAATCACTGGATTGATGGAATGTGCAAATGAAGATGTGCAAATAGAGATACTGGAGTGCAAAATTGAGCGGAAGTTAAAAATAAATAAATATGGGGATGAGGTAGTAGGATGGGCTATTTACAGAAGGGCTATATACAGGTGCAGTGATCGATAAGCAGCTTTGACAGCTGATGCTTAAAGTTAGTGAGGGAGATAGGAACCTCTAGCTTCAAGGATTTTTGCAATTCGTTCCAGTCATTGGCAGCAGAGAACTGGAAGGAATGGCGTCCAAAGGAGGTGTTGGCTTTGGGGGTGGCCAGTGATATATACCTGCTGGAGCGCATGCTACGGGTAGGTGTTGCTATGGTGACCAGCGAGCTGAGATAAGGCGGGGATTTACCTAATAAAGACTTACAGATGACCTGGAGCCAGTGGGTTTGGCGACGAATATGTAGTGAGGGCCAGCCGACGAGAGAATACAGGTCGCAGTGGTGGGTAGTATATGGGGCTTTGGTAACAAAACGGATGGCACTGTGATAGACTACATCCAATTTGCTGAGTAGAGTGTTGGAGGCTATTTTGTAAATGACATCGCCGAAGTCAAGGATCGGTAGGATGGTAAGTTTTACCCTAAGCACCCTTGGGCTGATGCCATCAGGGCCTGCCGCTTTCCACAGATGTAGTCTCTCCAGCTCTCTCTTTCACTTGGTTGGTGTTGAAAGCCAGCCCAGTTGGGGAGGTGGGGGGAAGGGGGTGTTGAGGATCAGTCCAGAGGATGCATGGGCGGAGGTGGGGAGGGTTCGCTGATTGTCTCAACAAAGTTGTTGTGAGCAAAGTGGGGGTGGGACAGCCGTGAGGGTGTGTGGCCTGGGGAGCTGGAGGGGAGGTGGACAGGGCCAGTATCGAACTTGTTAAACAATTGATTCAGCTCATTGGCTCTGTCCTGGGTCCCCTCCATCTGCCCACTGTTTGACTTTTTGAAGCCAGTGCTATATCTCATACCCTTCCACACCTCTCTCACCTGGCTCTGCATCAGCTTGTCCTCCATCTTCTCCTTATACCCTCTCTTCCCCTCCGCAATCCGCATCTTCAGCTCCCTCTGGACGCATTTCAATTTGTCCCTGTCCCCCTCCTTTAAGGCCCTCTTCTTCTCATTCAGCAGGGCCTTCAGGTCGCTGGTGATCCAGGGTTTATTATTTGGAAAATAGCGTACCTTCCTGGTAGGTACAGTGTTGTCTACACAAAAATGTATATTGTCCGTTACGCAGTCAGTAAATCTATCAATGACTTCCCCATGACCCTCACAGAGCACATCCCAGTCTGTTGTTTCAAAGCAGTCCTGTAGGGCCTCATTCGCCTCCGGAGACCATCTCCTAATGGTCCTAGTGGTCGCAGGCTGCTGTTTAACCATAGGCCTGTAGAGTGGGGTGAGGTGGACAAGGTTGTGATCCGATCTACCAAGGGGAGGGAGTGCAGTGGAGTTGTATGCATCCTTCACATTAGCATATAACAAGTCCAGAGTTTTATTATTCCTGGTTGGGCACATCACGAACTGTTTGAACGTGGGCAGCGTTGAAGAGAGAGATGCATGGTTAAAATCCCCCGAAATGGCAAAGAAAGCACTGGGATGCGCTGTCTGTGACCTTGCGATAGCAGAGTGGATGACGTCACACGCTGTGTTTGCATCCGCGGAGGGCGTGATGTAAACAATAACAGCAATGGCCGCCGTGAATTCCCTCGGCAAATAGTAGGGTCTCAGGCTAACGGCTAACAGTTCAATGTCTGGGCTACAAAACTGTTCCTTAAGAGTAATATGTTTCGGATTACACCATCTGTTGTTAACAAATAAAGCCAGCCCCCCTCCCTTATCCTTACCGGAAAAAACTCTATCCCTGTCCACTCTGATCATCTGGAAACCGCCGATAGTTACGTTCTGTATGGGGATGTTATCATTCAGCCATGTTTCAGTAAAGCACAATAGGCTAGCTTCCCGGTAGTCTCTTAACTCGTGGACCAGACCCTCAAGCTCGTCCATCTTGTTATGCAGCGATCTCACGTTGCCCATAATGATAGACGGTATAGCCGGCTTGTACTTCCTCAGCTTTGCCTTACACTTCAATCCCGCCCTGTGTCCACGCCGTCACCTTTTTAACTCGTCCGGAATATCAAACTTTTCCCTGGGGTGCAATAGCGCCGAGTGTGCTAAATCCAGGAGCTGGGCTCGGATGTAAATAATTGAGGACTTGCGTGTACGTTCGGCACTGAGAAAAATAAAAAAGTGCCTCAGTGATAAAAAGGACAGCTAAAACCTTCGTAAAACAGTAGCACTCCATAATCCTGAACTATTATAGTTCAACTGTTGCAAAAAAAACTGACGAAAAACTGACGAACAACATACTAAAACAACAATTAACGCACAAACAATGGGAGCTGCTTAACAGGCGACCACACAGGGATGCGCCAATCTCCTAAGCAGAGCCATGATTGCATGGAACTCCCTTCCATCTTATATAGCGCGGAGTGAACAACAAACCTGCTTTTAAAAAAACAAATAAAGCAACACCTCACAGCACATAATGGGCATTTGTAGGCCTATGTAGATATTCCATTAGAAAAATCAGCCTTTTCCAGCTACGCTAGTCATTTACAACTTTAACAATGTCAATACTGTATTTCTGATCAATTTTATGTTATTTTAATGGACAATAAATGAGCTTTTCTTTCAGAAACAAGGACATTTCTAAGTGACCTCAAACTTTAGAATGGTAGTGTATGTGTAACAGATAGATGCACACACACACACACTACATGTTAATGTTTTTAAATATATGCAAAAAGTATTTTGTCTGTAATGTTTTTTGTTATGTATCGGACCCCAGTAAGACTAGCTGACACCATTGGCATCTGCTAATGGGGATCCTAATAAATCAAATAAATTAAATAAATATACCACGGCTGTCATCCAATCAGCATTCATTGCTCGAACCACCCAGTTTATAATGCTACTATTATGCATGAGACTTTATAATGTCTATATTTATTCCATCCTGCTCTTTCTCTCCCTTCCAGAAGCAGAAGTCCATAGCTGGTTCGGTAGCCTTCTGGATGGCCAATGCCTCAGAGCTCCTGAACTTCCTAAAGCAGGACAGAGATCTAAGCCCCATCACACTGCAGGCTCAGGAGAACCTGGCACACCTGGTGCACAAAGCATTCAAGTAAGATATTACATATAGCACTTCTTATCTCTTCTAATCCAGGTCTCTCCTGAATTACACTTTTTATTTTTTTTATCTCAATTAAATTAATCTGGATGAATAACATTTGTAATATTTTTGGATGGACAAAGCAATGATAACTTTTCACCAGTTCAGTGAAAAACCTAAAATAAATGTATTGTAATTTACTCTGACAGTAAATAAGGATTGTAGCTTCTGTTCTACTGTAAAGACATTGAACTGAGCACATAAGTGATCTTCACTCATCAGTCCTCCTGACGTTGTTCAGTATTGATAAATCCCCTGCCCCTTGTCTGTCTGTCTTTTTGTCTTTTGTTTCTCAAGGTGTTTGACTCAGTGTCTGCTGGTTGATCTGAACAGACACTTGCCAGAATTCCTGATTTATCCTGATGGGAGTCAATCACCTGCAGGAATAGGTACACCATGAATGTTAACCACAACACAATCCAGTTATAACCTCTAACTTTCTTTGGTTTAACACGCAGCTTCCAAATGTTAGTATTGATCCAGTAGATATAGGACCATCATATTTGAATGAAAATCAACACCAGTATGCTTATTTTCAATGTTTTCAAACTTTTTGTCACTCTATCCTCCCACCACCAGAGGGCGTACTGCAAACCCTGATGGGTGCCATGTCTCTACTGCGTCGCTGTCGAATCAACGCTGCCCTCACCATCCAGCTGTTCTCCCAACTCTTCCACTCCATTAGTGCCTGGCTCTTCAACAGGTAAGAGAGGCAGAGATACAGTAGTTGAGGCTTTTAAATCACGTTTTGAAAAAAACACCCTTTTAGCCTGGCCTTTAATCACTTTTATTTTACACATCTTTTGTGTTTCATGTTCTTTTATTAATCTTTTTTATTGCCTTCTCTTATTTTTATCTCTTAGTTTTTTATGATTTTACTGTAAAGTGTGTTGAAATTGTAAATGCATTTTAAATAAAGTTTGATTTGATTTAAAAGGCTTCTGAGCCCCAGCCCCCAGGGAGAGGCCTGCTCCCTGGGCCTTAGGTCCCGCTACTGGGGGGCCACCCTCCGCCAGAGGCTTAGCCTAGTGGAGGACTGGGCAGAGAGGCAGGGTCTGGAGCTGGCCGCAGACTGCCACCTCAGCCGCATCATACAGGTGGGTGACTTTATTTTTGTTTATTTGACCAGGTTAGTCTCTAAATTTCTCAAGGTGGGCATCCAAAGCTAATTCCCAGTAGTAAGGTCCAATGCAGCCATTTTTTTATCTCAATATCAAATCATTTCTCTGTAACAATTAAATACCTTACTGTGATTATTTTAAATTAAAATTGTCAAAAAGATACAAAAATAGCTTCTAGTTGTTGTTGGCAGAGGTTTGGAAATCTCTTTTTTTATAGATAGATAGGAAAATAACGTTTTTTTATGCGTTAGGCCTTTACATTCTTTAAAACAGTTTTTGTGAAAATGCCTTCTTGAACATGTGAACTGTCTTGTGCCTTAATTACATTCTTGTATGTGATCTGTAAATATGAATAAATTGTTTAAATTATGAGCCTGGTTTAGACAAGGAGAATGCACCGAGCTATATATAGAGAAAGACAGGATCCTTCCTGGCTAGCCATGAATGGCTGAGATAATTAAGTGGTTGAACATGCTGAGAGATAATTCATACGATGATGCAGTAGTAGCTATACATGGTTATAGAATATATAGAAAAGATAGAAATACAAATGGAGTTAGACTGCGAGAGGATCTCATGTCAGATGATGTGGAAGTAATATGGCTACAGGTTCTGCCTCACCTAAAATCGAATTTCGTAGGAAGTTGCTATAGACCACTAAGTGCTAAAAGTCAGTATTTAGATTATGTGTGAAATGTTGGATAATGTATATGATATCAATAGAGAGAGATCTTTTCTGGGTGACCTAAATATTGACTGGTTGTCATGAAGCTGCCCACTCAAAAATAATCTCCAAGCTGTAACCATCTGCTCTAAAGCAGTATCCACACTCATCGGATGTAGTGATCATAAAATAATAGTCATATCTAGAAAAAACAAAGTTTCAAAGTGTATAAACGATCATACAATAACTTTTGCAATGATTCCTATGTCGAAGATGTGAAAACATTTATGTGGTGTGATGTGTGTAATGAGGAACATCGGACGCTACACATGAAGCATTTATGAAACAGTTTCTTCTGGTTACTGATAGGCATGCGCCCATCAACAAACTGACTGTTAGAACTGCCAAATCCCCATGGATAGATTATGAATTTAAAAACTGTATGGCTGAGAGGGAGGAGTCAAAGGGAATAGCAAATAAGTCTGATAACACAGTAGACTTGCAAACACACAGTAAATTAAGAAATCACGTAACTAAAAAAAGAAGAAGAAGAAACTATACTATGGAACAAAGATCAGTTATATAAAGAATGATAGTAAAAAGCTATGGAGTACTTTAATTGAAATTCTAGGCAAGAAAGCAAACTCGGCTGCATCTTTCATTGAGGCAGATGGCTTGTTCACAACAGAACCCTTTGATATTGCCAACCCTTTAATACTTTTTTTGTTGACAAGATCTGTAAACTTAGGTATGACATGCAAACAACAAATGTTGAGCCTTCATGCATAATGGACCAAATAATGAAAGACAAGCACTGTAGTTTTGAGTTCCACAAAGTGGGTGTGGAATCTGTGATTTTTTTTTGTTGCTATCTGTAAATAAGGACAAACCACCTGGTACTGACAACCTAGATGGTAAATTGCTGAGGCTGATAGCGGAATACATTATTACTCCTGTTTGCCACATCTTCAATTCAATTTAGAGCACCCTTTAATGGTTCAAACAGCCGACCAATTAGCCTGTTACAAGTGCTTAGCAAACTTTTTTGGAAAACATTTTGTTTGATCAAATACAAAGTTATTTAACAGAAAACAGACTTTCAGCATGCTTATAGGGAAGAGCACTCAACATGCTCGGCACTGACACAAATGACTGATGATTGGCTGAAATAAATGTTTAATAAGAAGATTGTGGGAGCCATTTTGTTATACTTCATAACGCATTGCTGAAAAAACGTAGGTGTTATGGATTTGCATCCTCTGCCTTATTATGGATTGAGAGTTACCTACTGTATCTAATTGAACACAGAGGGTTTTCATTAATGGTAACCTCTCATGCAAATTCAGTTGAATGTGGTGTACCGCAGGGCAGCCGGCCAGGGCCATTATTGTTTTTACAAATGACCTTCCACTGACCTTGAATAAAGTCTGTGTGTCTATGTACACTGATGACTCAACAGTATACACGTCGGCTGCATCAGTAAAATAAATAACTGAGACACTTAACATATAGCTCCAGTCAGTTTTAGAATGGGTAACTAGCAATAGGCTGGTGCTAAAAAGCATAATTTTTCACTTGCTTAATGCTTTACCTCGTTTAGATCTATTATTGAATAATGTGGCTAATGAGCAAGTTGAGGAGACAAAGCTAGCAATCTTTCATGGTCAAAACAATGGTTGCTAAAATGGGAAGAGGTCTTTCTTGACATCTTAGTCAACCAGACAGGTCCTACAGGCCCTAGTTTTGTCGCACCTGGACTACTGCTCAGCTGTATGGTCATGTGAGGCAAAGAAGTACATTAATAAATTGCAGTTGGTCCAGAACAAAGCAGCACGTATCGCACTTAGATGTACACAGAGGGAAAGTGTCACTAACATGCATTTCAGTCTCTCCTGGCTCAAAGTTGAGGAGAGGTATTGGTAGATAGATAGATAGATAGGTACTTTATTGCTCCCCCGGGGGGGAAATTTCATTGTCAAGCAGCTACAACAAAACACAGGGCAGGTGCAAAATGCCACATTGAAAAGTACACAAAAGACAGATACATGGTGTGTTGAAAGTACTGAACTGTCTGTTCAAGCAGTTGGCAAGCAGTTCGGACACTCATTGGTACAACACAAGAAATGCACCCACAGGTCTCTTCACAGTCCCCAGGTCCAGAACAGAGGCTAGGAAACGCACAGTATTAAATAGAGCTATGACTACATGGAACTCTCTGCCACGCCAGTTAACTCAAGCTAGCAATACAATCAGTAAAACAAAATTAAAGGACACCTTACTGCACAAAGAGGACTGTGAAGAGACACAGCCATTTTATATATATTGTATTGTAATTTGCACCGTACTATGTATTAGACCTATTGTGTGTATGTACTGATATGTAGGCTATGTGTGACTTTTTAAATGTACTGTATGTATTTCAGTCCTTGACTAATAATGTGCTGTACTATGTATTATGTAATGTTTCATGTGGACCCCAGGAAGAGTATCTTATACTTTTTCAGCGGTTAATGTCGATAGCGCCGGCTAAATAATAAATACCAAATACCAAGATGAGTCCTGATTGGTCTGTCATGTTACAGGCTTCTGTCTATAACAGAATGGGGGCATCCCTGGTCAGTAAATTGTAAATAATTTTTGCTACAGCAGATTTTTTGAAAGATATAGCTATGGAAAATTGCAAGTGTTGCTACAGCTCTCAACAACATTGCTGTCCTGAATTTAGCTGGTGCTATCGACAAAGCTCAGTGGGAGAAGAAAGACTAATTTCTTGAGATCAATGCCAAGGTGACTCACTGCGTTTACATATGAATTCCTAAAGAGATGGGTGGGGCTAAAGCTTAAGAGGGTGTGAACAATGCTGAATGGGCGTAAACAAAGAAGAGCTCTCTAGCAAGTGTGAAAATCTCCTTATAATCTTTCAAGGGCATTTCCACTACTTGTGGGTTTACAGGTTTATCACCTTTCAAAGCAACATAACTTTCCCATGTTTCCTCTGTCAACTACAGTATATGACTTACCATAATGCCAGCATTTGACTTAAGCTTAGATAGCCATCACTTATCTAGTTGTCATTTAGAATCTTTTTTTTAAGACTTGAACTACTTAACCCATGCCATGTATAGAAATGTGTATCTTATCAGGGTCAAGGTAGTAAAGAGTTGATTTGATTGATGGCTATTTTCTAGGTAACAATGCTGTTGACCATGAACAAGTATTCCATCCAAGATTCGGAGAGCATCCAGAATACCTGCTTCAAGTTAAACTCCTTGCAGCTTCGAACGCTGATGACCAGCTACATTTATGATACAAAAGAGCCCGGCATTCCCCCTGTGAGTACTAGCCAAATTCTTAAGTTAGTAATTAATTGTTTGTAAACATTTATAAACATTTATGGGCATTTATAAACATTATACACATTGTAATTCCTACTGTGGGTATATGTTTTTTTTATATGTATTTTATATGTAGTTTTCTCAAATAAAATCTATCAACATCAAATAATATATCTATAATAATATATCAACATCAAATAATATATCCAGATATCTTGTATTTCTATACTTTTTCATACTGCCGCTCTATGTATCATGTACCGTGTATCTGTCTTTTGTGTACTTTCGTTGTTGCATTTTGCACCTGCCCTGTGTTTTGTTGTAGCTGCTTGACAATGAAATTTCCCCCCCGGGGGATAAATAAAGTACCTATCTATCTATCTATCTATCTATCTATCTATCTATCTATCTATCTATCTATCTATCTATCTATCTATCTATCTATCTATCTATCTATCTATCTATCTATCTATCTATCTATCTATCTATCTATCTATCTATCTATCTATCTATCTATCAAGATAAAGCATTTATAATGGCTTATTCATGAAAGTTATTGTAAAGTGTAACCAAAAACACAGGTTTTTCAAATATCCTTCATGTCTTCTTCATCTGCGCTTTCAGGGTGTGATTGACAGGGTGGTGGCGGCAGCAGAGGCCAGTGCTGATGAGATGTTGCGTAGTGAAGGACAGGACCTCCAGCTGGAGGAGGGGCCTGATCTCCACCTGCCCTTCCTGCTCCCTGAGGAAGGCTACTCCTGTGACACGGTCAGGGGCATCCCACAGGGCTTCAGAGAATTCTTGGAACCCATCTGCCTCAAAGGTACTGTAGTAACATGCTTTTTAAAAAGATCATGTGATTACGCTTGCATTCAACTTGTCATTAAGGTTTGCTGAACTGACTCATTTGTTTCAGTATAAACAGAGAATTACTTTTGTCTAAACTGGTATAAAACTTCTGCCTTGTTGAGGCATTATCCATGATGGTAAAATTATATATTGTAAGTAAAATGCATCATACACATGACACAAAACAATGCACTCACTGTACAGCATCCAGTGTGTGTTTTGTCTGTGTATAGTTATCTAAATATTCTGTGCTCTCTCTTCCTATAGGGCTCTGCACTCTGATCTCTCACCCTCACTCTGGTAGCACTTGGACCATCTTCTTCAGCAGAGCAAACAGTTTCTCTGCACAGGACGCAAACCTTGTACACTTTTTTTTTTAAACATGTCCACATTTTTAACCATATCCTTTTCAAATTGTAATACCTCTTTCTTATTGAGATCTCTTCTCTCATTTAGCCACTATGTAGAGAACCTGAGGTTGTGACTATTACACTGAAGAAACCCTTGAACAGTGGAATGGGGGTCAGCATCGTGGCGGCCAAGGTACAAATTCATTAATTCATCCATCCATCCATTTCTTCATTCATTTTCCATCCATCCATCCATCCATCCATCCATCCATCCATTCATTCATTCATTCATTCATCCAACGATTAGTGAGAATAATCCATCCTTTGCCACATCTACAGGGAGCAGGACAAGACAACCTTGGGATTTATGTCAAGTCTATCGTCAAGGGAGGACCAGCAGAAATGGTTAGAAAACTAGTACAATTCAAATAATGCCTGTTGACTGGATGCTATATGCAATAACATTTTGATACATTATAAATGTTATGTTCCATGTGTTTCTATGCTGTTGTGTTGGACAGGATTGCAGGTTAACTGCTGGGGACCAGTTGTTGTGTGTGGATGGATACAATCTCGTGGGACTCTCACAGGAAAGGTAGATAACATTCTAACTTTCTACGTTCAGATCAGAGTTGAGCAGTTGGAAATCCCGTTCATCGCTCATGGAGCAGTACTCAGGCGCTCCATGTCCTTTCCAACCACTCTGCTAAAAACTGTTCCTCGCTCATAGGAAAAATTTGCTCCGTTCAATAAAATCACAATTTAACCAAGACCCTTCTATTTTTGTGATACCTGGACCTACCATTTGGTTTTGAAATATTGAAACAAAAACATATGGATTTGAATGAAAAGTATTTTAATAAATATGAAAAGGTGAATGTAAGAAGCACACATCATTTCAAATAGGCTACATGTCATATTAAACATCATACAAACACTAAATAAGAGGCTATATTATTTCAATTATTTCAAGGCTTTTGCCTACAAAGAAATACATTGTGAAGCATTTGCGAGTGTGACACAATAGGGTGGTAGGGGCATAAAGTGCTCAGCATTTAAACAACATTTTGTTGTATTAAATCATTATAATCTATACATTTCGCATATAGGCTGTTACTTAGAATTAAATACAAATGAAATGAAAAATGACTTATTATTGCCTTTGAATTTTTAGAAACATGAGTTTGGCCAGTCTGTGGCTTCAGGCTCATGCGATGGTGTCTAGAGAGCAGGCCAGCAGGAGATTATCTTCTCCACACTTGCATAGCCACTAGGGATGCTAAACACCTTTTTGGTCACTCTTGCCAGGCTAGGCAGAGATGCAGAGTTGCTATTTTTTATTTTTCTATAGGTAGCCCTAAAGGTTTTTAGGCAAAATAACCCAATCAAAACGGAAATGTCCTTGAACTAGGGGGATATGCAAGGCCTATTGGGCCAAAATCAATTATGGCCTATTGCAATTAATTAAACGTTTAAGAGATCAGATGTTTAGCTTGTAAATATTTTTGCTACATTGACACACTTAGTTCTCTACCCACCTCGTTCCTTTCCTTTAGCATGTGCACATAGTAAGTACGTTGTCATGCTTTTGGGATGCGTGTCTTTTCAGATTCCACAATGATTCTTTAGTTGTGGACACTACATCACCGCACTCCCTCTCTTGCTCTTGGTCTTCATCGTTATAAGTCACCTTGATTTAGCACCTGTGTGTTTTATCAGTTTCTTTATGAAAATATTTAGCAAACTCCATTACAGTAGCTAAAGCAAGGGGCTATAGCAGCACACAGGTAGACTACAAATGTATGCTGGGCCAGGCATGCCCTGAGCTCGTAAAGTGAGCGCTACTGGAGCGAAATTGGAGGGCGAGAAGGCCGACACTCCAGCTTTTGGGAATCTCGCTCCACGATCCAGTCAAATTGGGCACGCTCCGCACCGTGCTCCGCTCCAGCAACACTCCACTCACATACTCTTGAGTTCAGATAGTCTTGCTAACACCAGCCTCCCTACGTCCTTAACTTGAGAGTCTGGAACGGGTGCTTTGATGTGTCAGCACGAAGTGACAATACTGAAGGGGCTGCGCCCTCAGACTTCAAGGCGGCACCCTAAGCTGGTTGGATATCCCCGAATCGAATTGAACAAATCATGATTTTTGTTTTATATAGGACCGCCCCAGCCCTTCCGTTTCCAGCTAGCCCTTCCAGGATAAGCAAACACACACAGTAGCTAGCTAGCACAAACCTTCAGAGTTCGGACATCATTCAAACATCATGAACAGGGCACATAAATCAGCACACACATTTGGATGTCCTCTATTTACATATTAGGGAAATGAGGTGAATCCACCATGTATTCTAGCTAGCTACTGCTGTACTACCATGTTCACTTCTGGCAAGCTTCCTCCCTGGATGAAGATGAAGTAAGCTAAACATTAATAGATCATAGTCTGGCCCCAAAATATCAGACTACAGCAAGTATGACCAACAAAACCAAAAGAGATGAATCATCTTTAATAAAGTGAACCTAAAATGTCTATCTAATCCAACATTAACTAATGTATAGATAAAGAAAATAGAGTATGTTCAAAATGTACTTTATTTTACTGGATGATATAATGCATGAAGCGAACATGAAATGACTTAGTGAAATGTGAAGGTGTGGACTCAGTGAAGGTGTAGACTCAGTGAAGGTGTAGACTCAGTGAAGGTGTAGACTCAGTGAAGGTGTGGACACAGTGAAGATGTCGAGTGAAGGACTCTTTCATCCCTCTCTGGACCCTGGTGCAGTGGTACAATTCTTGTTCAGCCTCATAGTAGCATGATTCTGATTCTGGGCTATGAGTTTTTCCAACTTGAGACCCTAAGATGAATGAATGACCTGTCGAACTACAGCAACCTTGTACTTGTTCATATGAATTTGATTGCATCATCTAGTATGCACCTGTAATTAAAAAGTTTTTCACACAGTATGTTGATAGATTAATTTCAGTCAATCATTTGGAATGAAAAGGTCTAGGTATCCTAGCCAGCCAGTACATTTGTGGCAAACCTTGTATGCCAGTGGTGGACGGCTGTCTGTTGTCTTTTGTCATCCACAACACCCTATTGCAGGTACTCCCTTCTTCATCTTCTCTGCATCCTACAGCAAGAAAGGAGGGAGAAGAGATTGCGGGGAAAAAAGAGGGAAGGATGTTGAAATGTACATTCCGTGCTCAGGGTCATGATACCTATGCTGAAGGGCAAGTGGGCAGGCATCACCACAGACACCTACAGTACATGGACTTCTGTTGTAAAGTTAAATCACCTTAGCTACTACTTATTGCAGTACTTGATGAACACAGTACTATGTTGTGTTTCACTTTGAAGACACTATCTATGAGTGGCGTTGCCCCTAGTAAAGTAGACAGTCGACATGGGCCATAATCTAGTAAGTGATGCCTTCTCAACATGGCTCCTCATGTTTAACTCTCTCTCTGTCACAAAAATGTATGTTGCCTGATACCACTTTTGAACATTATGTGCTGATATATAGTGATCTCACTTCTTTCACAAAATAATGAAGTTCTCCAAGCTTGCTGAAACTATCCCAAAAGGCAGGTTTTCATTTTGAGCCCTGGCCCCTGTTAGAATGCTGACTGTGATAAAAAAGTATCCTATAGATTCTTAATTCCCATCCTCATTCAGAATAAATGTATAACTGATTACAATATAAAGATATTGAAGCACATTTGATTACTATGCTAGTAGTTCTTGCATAAGAAAATGTTATGTGTGGGGTTCCCATAATTTTATCCAGTAAATGTACTTTCTATAGTGCCTCTTTCATCCTTTATGCTGCCTGTCATCCAGTCATTTATCTTGCAGTTCTATCACTTTATTAAGGCTACTAAATGTCTTATAGGCCTGTCATGCTAACATTTCATGCAAACAAACACTTCTTACTCATTATGTTTATACAGATACAAAGCTTTCAATCAGTCATTCACTGGTGTGTCCATCACTATAATTTCCACTCCGACATTTATCCATAACAGAGTCATTCTATACCATTGAAGTACAGTTCTAGTCATAGCTGCGGGAAGTAGGGGAGCTGAGGGTGTTGCAGTAACAAAAACAATCGCATATATATATATTTTTATAATAAAAATAATAATCACAAAAGTAGTGCACTGGGCATTTATTTGTATTTATTTTATTTCACCTTTATTTAACCAGGTAGGCCAGTTGAGAACAAGTTCTCATTTACAACTGCGACCTGGCCAAGATAAAGCAAAGCAGTGCGACAAAAACAACAACACAGAGTTACACATGGGATAAACAAACGTACAGTCAATAACATAATAGAAAATCTATGTACAATGTGTGCAAATGTAGTAAAATTAGGAAGGTAAGGCAATGAATAGGCCATAGTGGCGAAATAATTACAATTTAGCATTAACACGAGTGATAGATGTGCAAATGATGATGTGCAAATAGAAATACTGGGGTGCAAATGAGCAAAAATAACAATATGGGGATGAGGTAGTAGGGTGGGATATTTACAGATGGGCTGTGTACAGGTGCAGTGATCGGTAAGCTGCTCTGACAGCTGATGCTTAAAGTTATTGAGGGAGATGGTAGTCTCCAGCTTCAATGGTTTTTGCAATTCGTTCAAGTCATTGGCAGCAGAGAACTGGAAGGAATGGCGGCCAAAGGAGGTGTTGGCTTTGGGGATGACCAGTGAAATATACCTGCTGGAGTGCATGCTACGGGACGAATATGTAGTGAGGGCCAGCCAACGAGCGTACAGGTTGCAGTGGTGGGTAGTATATGGGGCTTTGGTAACAAAACGGATTGCACTGTGATAGACTACTTCCAATTTGCTGAGTTGGGGGCTATTTTGTAAATGACATCGCCAAAGTCAAGGTTCGGTAGGATAGTCAGTTTTACAAGGGCATGTTTGGCAGCATGAGTGAAGGAGGCTTTCTTGCCGATTTTAGATTTCATTTTGGATTGGAGATGCTTAATGTGAGTCTGGAGGAGAGTTTACAGTTTAACCAGACACCTATAGATAGATAGATAGATAGATAGATAGATAGATAGATAGGTAGGTAGGTAGGTAGGTAGGTAGGTACTTTATTGTATATGTATTTGTAGGTGTCCACATATTCTAAGTCAGACCCGTCGAGTGTAGTGATGATATTCCGGCGGGCGGGTGCGGGCAGCGTTCGATTGAAGAGCATGCATTTAGTTTTACTAGCATTTAAGAGCAGTTGGAGGCCACGGAATGAGTGTTGTATGGCATTGAAGCTTGTTTGGAGGTTTGTTAACACAGTGTGCAAAGAAAGGCCAGATGTATACAGAATGGTGTCGTCTGCGTAGAGGTGGATCAGAGAGTCACCAGCAGCAAGAGTGACATCATTGATATATACAGAGAATAGAGTCAGCCCAAGAATTGAACCCTGTGGCACCCCCATAGAGACAGCCAGAGGTCCGGACAACAGGCCCTCCGATTTGACACACTGAACTCTATCTGAGAAGTAGTTGGTGAACCAGGCGAGGCAGTCATTTGAGAAACCAAGGCTATTTAGTCTGCCGATAAGAATGCAGTGATTGACCGAGTCGAAAACCTTGGCCAGGTCGATGAAGACGGCTGCACAGTAATGTCTTTTATCGATGGCGATTATGATATCGTTTAGGACCTTGAGCGTGGCTGAGGTGCACCCATGACCAGCTCGGAAACCAGATTGCATAGCGGAGAAGGTACGGTGGGATTCTAAATGGTCTGTGATCTGTTTGTTAACTTGGCTTTTGAAGACTTTAGAAAGGCAGGGCATGGATATAGGTCTAGTCCTGTATTAGCAGAATGATATAGCAGTCTTTAGCTCAGGCCTTTTTTTGTCCTCCGTCCACCAAAGCCTTTAGCGGGGACACGACTGTTAGAATTATAGGTTGTTTTCCTTTCTTCCTGAAGACTAGAACTACCTAACTACCTGTTGGCAAGACCGCTAACACCTCCTCCCCTCGCACAAAGGCTCAAAATGCTTCAAGTTGCTCCTATTTTAATTCAAATCCTAAGTTGGTTGTTATTATGTGGCAGTTTTGTCCCTCTATTTTCTTTTCAGAAAGCTTCATCACAGAGTTTTTCTCCCCACAGTTGTAGTTAGTTAGGCTAGCTAGCCAGCTAGTCTAACTTTAGCTAGGCTTGTTAACCAGCAAATTGAACAGGAAGCGTGGAGGGCATTGCTCGTGCAAAAAGCGTGCATATGAGAACCAATCATAAAGTATTTTACAAGCCCGAAATAGGCAAGGCAAGGCAAGGCAAGTTTATTTATATAGCACATTTCATACACAATGGCAATTCAAAGTGCTTTACATAGAAGAAATTAAGATAATCAAAAGAAAGAAGAACAACCAAAACAGTTTAGAATAAAGAAATTAAAACAATCAAATGAAATAGGAACAATTAAAACAGTTTAGAATATTAAAAAAAAAAGGTCGCGTGTCAGCCAAGCTACTTTTCAGTTCTTTTGTTAGTGTGACATTTTTCATTATGAATGTCCGATAGATAACTATTCTGTCATTAACCCTGATATGATTGATTTGTTTTGGAAAACTGTTTCTGTTGGAACAATCTGCAATAGTTACAGCTGTTCAATGGTCATTTCAATTACGCTGAAAAACAATTAATGGATTATGCCTTGAAAACATGATGAATTGACAGTGATTGATGTGGTCTTGTCTTGATTGTAGGGCAGCGGGCATAATGATGCACACTGGGCCAGTTGTGACTCTGCAGGTTGCCAAGCATGGGGCAACGTACCACGGTCTAGCTGCCCTGCTAGATGAGCCACCTTCAGTAGCAACTACAGGTACGAACAGAACAAAGGCAATATTCTCTCTGCATTGTTATAATTTTCCCCTGAACAGTCCCTCAACAGAAGTCGAATTAGTTGTTTTCCACAATGAATGGTAGGAATAGTCTTTCTCAATTAATAGTAGATCTAAAAATAGATTTTCTAGATCTAACCAACCTTTTTATGATTCCCCCCAGCTTTGGATGGTAGTGGCCCCACCAGCAGCAGCCATGCTAAGCCGAACGGCAAGGCCCTAATCCTGTATGAGGGCATGGAGGAGAGCCCTGGGCCCTCAGGACTATGGGATAATAACCACCATGGAGGGAACAGGAAACAGAGAGTACAGACCCTGCTGAAGAACAGACAGCTATTCCGCTCCAACCCCAACATGATCAGTGAGTCTAACAATTCTTATTGAAAAGTTGACTAACACCCTTTTCACACTATTGAGTCGATCTAAGCCTGCCAAAATGTGCTGCCTCTGATATTTTCGTTTCACATGGTATTTCTCATCACAGTCCCAGCAACTATGGTTGGTATAACCAGGCCAGCTCAGTACAGCTTGATTTGGCTTGACTCAGTTCGTCTAGTGTTTTGCAACTCTAGGTGCAAGTCACATTATGCTGGCTTGCAAAGTGATGTGTTATTTATATTGGAATCCAGCCAGAGTTAGGATATTGTTGAATATTTTTAGGTCTCTGTTCCAAAGAACAGAATTGGAAAAGTACAACAGAAGCTTGGAGATTTTCCACTGTTTAAATTAGAAGCCACAATAGATTATTCAGTAAACGCAACAGAGGGCAGCAGAACGATAAAAGGTTATTAAATAACCCATAGAATAGCAACAGAATAGAGGTCAGAGCGTTTAGAACAGTTAGAATGGTCAGAGCAGTCAGCAAAGCCCAAGAAAAGATCATCATATGGCCCTGTAGAGTGCACTCAGACACGTACTAGCCATAATATATGCATGGCCATATTATTGTTTGTCGTATTACTATGGTGGCAACAGGTACTAAGCATAATATATACATGGCTATATTAGTGTTTGTACTTTAATACTGTAGTATTTTTACAGTACCAAATACTCTTACTGTAATATTTTTGTACAGTTGTTTTATAGTAACTTACAGGTAACTGGCTACCAGTTAGTTACTGTAATTGCAACAGTTTTACGGTACCAGTGCCCTTACTGTAATCAATTGATAGTACCATTACTGGTACTGTAATCTATTGTAAGGGGTGTGGGAGGGTAGAATTTTGAATTCAGGTTAAGTGATGTTGCAATTTGCCTAATTTTCACAAGGATTTTTATTTGTATGATGTGCCTTTCTGATTATATATTTTTCCTATAATATAAAACAACATGGCCACAAACAACGCAATGATTATAAAATAACAAAAGAGGTACCAATAAAATATTAAATAATAATAATAATTTTCTAAAATGTTTTCTCTCTTGCTTCAGATGATGTGCTTTGATTTTGTTGCCGTTGTGCTTTTAGTGTGGCATTCTATTTTGAATATTCACAAATACAGTAAGTTAACTTTTTTCCCACAATGTAATGTATTTACAGTAATCTGCTGTATTCAGTTTATACAGTATGTTACTGTTGAGTAAAAAAGTAATTTACTGTGACAAGTACAGGATTCGTTTTACAGTGTACTGTAGAATGCTATAGTAAATACTACAGTATTATCCGCAAAAAAACACTGTAGTGAATACTGCAGTAATGTCCACAAAAACACTACAGTCCGCAAAACCTAACGATTTTTTAAAACTATAGTAAATACTACAGTATTTAATGAGCATATACACTGCCCATTTCCCTCCCTCATATTCCAATTTGTGCCACCCATAAATGAGAAACCTACAGTACATGCCAAGTATAGATCATATAATGTGTTCCCTGAAGGTTATAGAAAAGAGTAGAAACTCTGGACTATATGTTCAGACCACAGTCCTACCTACGTACAAGTTATGGAAAATGTGCTATTTTAGTATTTCTCCAGTAGGTTTCCTCAAGAAAAAAGACTCCACATCTATGTCAAAGATAATAAAACAAAAACACTATAGTAAATACTACAGTAATGTTCACAAAAATACTACAGTATATTACAGTCTGCAAAAGCACAATTAAGTATTGTAGTATACATCACAGTTTTATACTATAGTTAACTATAAATTCTACAGTATACTACAGTACATACTACGGTATTCACTGCAGTGTTTGTGCAGACTTTCTTCAGAAAGATAGATAGATAGATAGATAGATAGATAGATAGATAGATAGATAGATAGATAGATAGATAGATAGATAGATAGATAGATAGATAGATAGATAGATAGATAGATAGATAGATAGATAGATAGATAGATAGATAGATACTTTATTGATCCCCGGGGGGGAAATTTCTTTGTCAAGCAGCTACAACAAAGCACAGGGCAGGTGCAAAATGCCACAACGAAAGTACACAAAAGACAGATACGCGGTACATGATACATAGAGCGGCAGTATGAAAAAGTATAGAAATACAAGATATTTGGAGTGCAAAAAAAAAAAAGCTATAAAAAGACATTGTATAGTATGGGTGGTTGGCACTATACATTGGTGGATGTTGGATGGTTAACTATACTATACAGGTCGATGGCAGAGAAATACTTCAGTAGCTAAAAATGCGTATGATATGAGCGAGGGTAATAATAGTTTACTTAATAGACAGACTGGCTAAATGAACAGGTAAGTGAACATTTTGCATGGTTAAATTAGCTGTACAGGTAAGTATACAGTTATGTTTACAGATAAGTGAATACTTGCATGGTTACACAAACTGTACAGGTAAATGACAGGAAGAGATACTTTAATAGCTAAATGTGTGTATGATATAATTTGGGGTAATAATAGTAATTCCCTTAAAATACAGTCCTTAGTGAGCAGGGTTTAATTACAGACAACTGCACGTATTGCACATTCGATATACTAAAAGCAAGAAAAGGTGCAGCTGACAGGATACTAATATGCATTCCTGAGTGAATGCCTACGTAAGTTAGGTCCAAGAATTACTAGCAATATTGCACGTGATATGATATAACAACTGTACATGAGTATGTATATACAGACCTGCATGAATAAAAAGGTCCTGAGTGAATGAGTGCTGACGGACCAGAGTTACTCACGGATGGATGCATAATTGTTAAACTAGGTCCTAGCACCCCATTAGTTCCAGATCTATGTTGCCGACGGCACGGCACCCCGGTGAGGCATTATATAGTCTAATAGCCGCCGGCAGGAAGGACCTCCTGTAGCGCTCTCCGGCACATCGTGGTGGGATCAGTCTGTGACTGAAAGTGCTCCTCTGCGTCATAACCATAGCGTGCAGAGGGTGGGTGACGTTGTCCATGATGGCAAGCAGTTTGGCCAGGATCTGTATCTCCGCCACCTCCTCTAGAGTGTCAAGGCTCATCCCCAGGACAGAGCTAGCCTTCCTGATCAGCTTATTTACTCGAGAAGCATCACCGGCTTTGATGTTTGCTCCCCAGCACACCACTGCAAAAAAGATGGCACTGGCCACCACAGACTGGTAGAAGGTATGCAGTAGTTTACTGCACACGTTGAAGGACCTGAGCCTCCTCAGAAAGTAGAGTCGGCTCTGGCCCTTTTTGTACAGGGCCCCGGTGTTACCAGCCCATTCCAGCCTGTTGTCCATATGGACTCCCAGGAACTTGTATGACCCAACCATTTCCACATCCATCCCCTGTATAGGGACTGCAGTCAGTTGTGCCTTGGTTCTCCTGAAGTCCACCACCATCTCCTTTGTTTTGCTGATGTTGAGCTGAAGGTGGTTCTGCTCACACCACAACACAAAGTCACTGATTGTGCTCCTGTACTCCTCCTCCTGCCCACCCCTGATGCACCCTACAATAGCAGAGTCATCCGAGAACTTCTGTAGGTGGCATGTTTCAGAGTTATATCTGAAGTCTGAGGTGTAGAGGGTGAACAGGAAGGGGGACAGGACCGTTCCCTGGGGGGCCCATGTGTTGCTAACTGCCCGTTCTGACACACAGCTCTGTAGTCGCACAAATTGTGGCCTACCGGTCAGGTAGTCTGTGACCCAGGAGACTAAGGGTGCTTCCACTTTCATCCTCCTCATCTTCTCACACAGTAGCAGGGGCTGAATGGTATTGAAGGCACTGGAGAAGTCAAAAAACATAACCCTCACAGTGCAACCTGCGTTGTCCTGGTGAGAGTAGGCCCTCTGCAGAAGGTAGATGATTGCATCATCCACCCCGATGTTGCGCTGTTATGCAAACTGCAGGGGGTCCAGTGATGTGCACACCAGGGGTCTGAGGTGAGTGAGGACTAACCTTTCCAGGGTCTTCATGATGTGGGATGTTAGCGCTACAGGTCTGTGAAAGCCAGCCCAGGTGGGGGGGTGGGGGGAAGGGGGGTGTTGAGGATCAGTCCAGGGGGAGCAGGGGCGGAGGTGGGGTCACTGATTGTCTCAGCAGAGGTGTTGTGAGCAAAGTGGGGGTGGGACAGCCGTGAGGGTGTGTGGTCTGGGGAGCTGGAAGGGAGGTGGACAGGGCCAGTATCAAACCTGTTAAAAAATTGGTTCAGCTCATTGGCTCTGTCCTGGGTCCCCTCCGTCTGCCCACTGTTTGACTTTTTGAAGCCAGTGATATTTCTCATCCCCTTCCACACCTCTCTCACCTGGCTCTGCCTCAGCTTGTCCTCCATCTTCTCCTTATACACTCTCTTCCCCTCAGCAATCCGCAACTTCAGCTTCCTCTGGACGCATTTCAATTTGTCCTTGTCCTTGTCCCTCTCTTTGAAGGCCCTCTTCTTCTCATTCAGCAGGGCCTTCAGGTCGCTGGTGACCCAGGGTTTATTGTTTGGGAAACAGCGTACCTTCCTGGTGGGTACAGTGTTGTCTACACAAAAATTAATATAGTCTGTTATGCAGTCAGTAAGTCCATCGATGTCCTCCCCATGAGCCTCACAGAGCACATCCCAGTCTGTTGTTTCAATGCAGTCCTGTAGGGCCTCATTCGCCTCCGAATGAGGCCCATCTCCTAATGGTCCTGGTGGTCGCAGGCTGCTGATGGACCAAAGGCCTGTAGAGTGGGGTGAGGTGGACAAGGTTGTGATCCGATCTACCGAGGGGAGGGAGTGCAGTGGAGTTGTATGCATCCTTCACATTAGCATATAACAAGTCCAGAGTTTTATTATTCCTGGTTGGACACTTCGCAAACTGTTTGATCGTGGGCAGCGTTGAAGAGAGAGATGCATGGTTAAAATCCCCCGAAATGGCAAAGAAAGCACTGGGATGCGCTGTCTGTAACCTCGCGATAACAGAGTGGATGACGTCACGTGCTGTGTTTGTGTCAGCGGAGGGCGGGATGTAAACAATAACAGCAATGGCCGCCATGAATTCCCTCTGCAAATAGTAGGGTCTCAGGCTAACGGCTAACAGTTCAATGTCCGGGCTACAAAACTGTTCCTTAAGAGTAATATGGTTCGGATTACACCATCTGTTGTTAACTAATAAAGCCAGCTCACCACCCTTGCTCTTACCAGAAGAGACGCGATCCCTGTCCGCTCTGATGGTCTGGAAACCGTCGATAGTGACGTTCTCTATGGGGATGTTATCGTTCAGCCAGCCAAGTCTCGAGAAACGAGCCTAATGCTTTTCACAGATAGTACACTCTTAGAATAAAGTGTTCCCCAAGTGTTCTTCGGCTGTAGGGTTCTACATTCAACCCAAAAGGGTTCTAAGTGGAACCAAAAAGGGTTCTTCAAAGGGTTCACCTATGGGGACAGCTGAAGAACCCTTTTAGGTTCTAGATAGCACCTTTCTAAGAGTGTATAATATTTATACCATAATATACTATAGTACTTTTTCATGTGGGAGTAGTGTGAAAAGCCATTTTTAGAGATGTTTCAGTGCAGTTCTGTCATTTTATTTCTTTCCTCGCTTGTTCTAGGCCCAGAAGGAGAACCAGTTGATCCAGTCATCCCAATAGATGGTAAAATCACTGCAGTCTCCACCAGCAACCTTCTGTGCTCTGATGTAAGTAACTTAATAATAATACATGGGTTTTATATAGCGCTTTCCAAGGACCCAAAGATGCTTAAACAGTGGGTTAATACTTGTACTCCATGGCTTAGTGTGTCTGTCTACATTGAATCTTTAATGGCATAAAAACTCACAGTCACCTTCTTAATGTTCCCCCTCAGATGTACCACAGGGAATACCTGACTCTACCAGCCCCTAGGTCTCAGGACAAGAAGACAATAGCCTTTGAACTCCCACCTCAGGGGCCCAGAGTATTGTTTAATCTAGATGGACAGATCTCCAACAAGAGGACCTTGATTGTATGAGTAGCTACATCTTATCATTTATTTTATTTTATTTAATGAGGCAAGTCAGTTAATAACAAACTCTTATTTACAATGATGGCCTAACTACAGGGTCAGCCATAGTAATACAGCACCCCTGGAGCAAATTAGGGTTAAATGCCTTGGTCAAGGACACCACGACAGGTTTTTCATCTTGTCTGCTCAGTTTTCAAACCAGCGACCTTCCAGTTGCTGGCCCAATGCTCTAAACGCTAGGCTACCTGCCCACAGTACAACCCCCATTATCTTAAACCAACTATTTCAAGTATGGACCATTTCATATATGCAATTGTTACACTTACACTTAATCAACTTAATTAAATGCCAACTGAGAAATAATGTAATATTTCCTTCCATAGCGGCAGGCCCTTTCACAGGAGAACCTGTGCATGGAGAATGATTTCCCCCTAGTGGACAAGATACATAATGCATGGAACCAGCAGGAGAGCTACTACTCCTCTATTCCTATGAAGCCTAGCATCTCTACCCATGACATACATTACAACCATACTGTCAGCCTCTCCACTAAGACTCAACAGAGCAGCCGTAACACAGGGTCTGGCTACTGGAGAACCCCTACGTCACACAACCCTTCGTCTGTCATCCAGCCAATACGCATAGACATCCCTGCTACACGGCTTTCCAACACCCAGACACGCACTCTAATGACCACCTTCCAACAAACTCCAACCTTACTGTCTGTGAAGTTGAACCACAACCGTGAAGGTAAAGGCCAGGGGCAAGCCCTCCTCAGCAATCAAAAACAGGGATCTCATTCTCAACTGCCAGCCCAGCATCGCCATGCTACATGTCCTCCTCCATCCTCTGTGTCCATGAGGCAACCTCAGCCCTCACTCTCATCATCACCGAAGACCCAACAACAACAAGCCTCGAGGAGGGTGCAACCAGCGAAGTCCCAACTGTTCCCAACCCAGTCAAAAGACACATCCCTCCAGAGACCTCCAGCTAAACCACAACCAGGGGCCACCCCAGGACATCAGGTACAGATTTTTTTTGTAGTAAAAATTAAACCGTCTAATACACATAACAGTGATAACTCAAATGCATGTATGAATAATGAATGTACAAATAAATAGTATACACTTCCAGTATAAAATACACAATTAATGCCGAATGTCGAAATCAGGACCAATACTTTAGCATGAATAAAGAGCCACCATCAGAAGGCAACAATGGTCTGTCTCCGGACCCATGGAAGAGGGATGCACGGGAGAAGCAGCAGAAGCAGCAGAGACTACAGGTAACATAATAATAATTAACAACTTTATTTGAAATGTAACTACTGTATTATACTGTACAGTAGTGCTTTTTGTATTGTATTGATGTGCTGCTGACCTCACAAAATGAAATTCCATGCAATTGGAGAATAACAAAGTACTGTCCATCAAAATTGAAATTTGTTTGTTGCTATCTGTTCTTACATGGAAATGTGTATTTTTGCTGTCTGTTCCTTGATCTAGGTGGTCGACCTGTTGGGACAGGAGGTCCAGGATCTGCAGGCTAAAGCCCTGCTCACACCAGAGGAGACCGATAGGTTTCGTAGGCTCAACCTGGAGTGGGAATTTCAACAGAGACTGCAGGAGTTCCAACAGAATGGAGATGATGATGATGATGATGATGATGATGAAGATAGGGACATGTCAACAGGAGGAAAGGTTCAAGAGTTAAATGAACTCAACGAGAACATTGATAAGAAGTGGTTGAAAGAGTAAGTTTCAACTTCATTTGAATGTACATTTGTATCCCACAAAAACGTTTTTTTCCCCCAACAATGACCCTGGCTAAACCAAAAGTTAAATTACATAATTTGTTCTGAAAATAATGGCTCATGATGTATAACAGACCATGATATACAGTGTAATTAACCTATAGGTTTTGATCTTCTCAATTACATCCATATGTGTGTGTGTTATTGATTGGTTATTGATTGATTGCAGAGGCCAGGAAGAGAACAACTTCAGAGCTGATGCAGCACCTGAGAATCTCACATTTAAGGAGCGCCAACGTCTCTTCTCCTTTGGATCAAATGCCTCCATCAAAGTCAAAGCCTTGTAAGATGAGGATGCTGAGAAGATGACCTTAACATTCGGTCAAGGCTCATCGATCAAGGCTCAACCTTTTATAAGCTACAGTGGAAACCAATCAGAAGATATTAGAATTTATATTATTGATCTATATTCTGTAGAAAATGTTGACTATCTTTGTGATTTCTCAGCATATTTACTTATCTTTTCTCCTAATTGATCTTTAAATCTAGACTGTCGAATGCAAATGTTCATGCGTCTGTTATTTGTTTACTTGCTATGAAAACTTCGGTAGGTAGATGCTTTTTTACATACATGGATTTTTAGATTTTAATCTTTTTGGAAAATGTACTACAGCAGTCATGGTATACATTACAGATGTACCGTACATCAGATGAGGCTGCTGAGGGGAGGACGGCTCATAATAATGACTGGAAAGGAGCGAATGGAATAGCATCAAACACGTGGAATCCATGTGTTTTATGTATTTGATACCGCTTCACTTATTTCGCACCAGCCATTACCACGAGCATGACCTCTCCAATTGAGGTGCCACCAACCTCCTGTGCCGTACACTTACTTTACAACTCAGGACACCCATTTGTGTTAATAGACCACTATTTTTAGGGGTACACGTGAACTACTCAAAATTCCACGTGTACAGTAATCTGAGCCATTCTGATCTCATTGATGACATCGATGCCTGAGATTTTCCCGGTCTTCGACAGATAGCAGACCAGACAGCCACGGCCATGTAGACAGCTAAAGCAGAGAGAAATACATATGGTTGACTACATAAGTAGACATACAGAAGGCTATGTGTTTATACACATCATTGGTTGAGAATAATTAGCCTGTGTTCATTGTCCAGAACTGTCACATTGAAATCAGTGGTCAATGTTAATTTAGTTTCATGTGTGAGAAATAAGAAGTCCTCTTTGATGTGTTAACTGAATAATGGGTTACTGAATAATTTTTAACTGAATCCTTATCTCGCCTTTGTCCAGTAGGTACTGGTAGTGGGCAGTCATTTGAGGGAGTGCCAATCTGGCCAATTTGTTAGGTTCAACCCAGGGGAAAAAAAATACTATCTGAAAATAGTGTGAAATGTAGATATTGTTTTACCATTCAATTTTCTTATATGGGGCGGCAGGTAGCCTAGTAGTTAGGGCGTTAGTCCAGTAACCGAAAGGTTTCTGGATCGAATCGCCGAGCTGACAAGGTAAACATCTGTCGTTCTGCCCCTGAACAAGGCAGTTAACCCACTGTTCACCAGTAGGCCGTCATTGTAAATAAGACTTTGTTCTTAACTGACTTGCCTAGTTAAATAAAGGTTAAATAAAAATATATTCACAGCTACAGTGCCTTCAGAAAATATTCACACCCCTTGACTTTTTCCACATTTTGTTGTGTTACAGCCTGAATTTAAAAGTGAAAAGTTGAAATGTCTTAAGTCAATAAGTATTCAACCCCTTTGTTATGGCAATCATAAATAAGTTCAGGAGTAAACATCTGCTTAACAAGTCACATAAGTTTCATGGACTCACTCTGTGTGCAATAATAGTGTTTAACATTACTTTTGAATGACTTCCCCATCTCAGTACCCACACACACAATTATCTGTAATGTCAGTTACAGTATAACATGTATTTACTGGGGTGTGAATGCTTTAAATATTACATTTCTGTATTTCATTTTCAATAAATTTGCAAAATGTTCTAAAAACATGTTTTCGCTTTGTCATTGAGTATGGTTACATGATTAATGAGTCAGATTAATATAATTTAAATTAAAATGTTGTGCAGCGGTCTAAGGCACTGCATCTCTGAAGACGCTGGTTTGAATCCAGGCTGCATCACATCAGGCCATGATTGGGAGTCCCATAGGGCGGCGCACAATTGGCCCAGCGTCGTCCAGGTTAAGAATTTGTTCTTAACTGTCTTGCCTAGTTAAATAAAGGTTACATTTTATGCCATAAGTGCGCAAAGCTATCATCAAGGCAAAGGGTGGCTATTTGAAGAATCTCAAATATTAAATATATTTTGATTTGTTTAACACTTTTTTGGTTACTACATGATTCCATATGTGTTATGTCATAGTTTTGATGTCTTCACTTTTATTCTACAATGTAAAAAATAGTGCAAATAAAGAAAAACCCTTGAATTAGTAATATTCCAAACTTTTGGCCACCTGTGTGGCCAGAAGAACGACACATCTGAAATCCGGCAACCTGATGGAACTCTGCTAAATGCAGAAGTCGCCAATCAATATAAATGCTCTACCATAGCGACCATGTTATTTTTGGAAAGCATAATCTGCCTACTGTAATAATCAGTTTGTTATTGGAATATTAGTGTGCATGTAAACATACTAGGAGTGCACTCCATGAAGGAGTCACGTGATTATGGCAGAAGGCCGAGTATGGCATTAATGATGTAAACACCTAGTTTAATGTTTATTTTTATTTTTTAATTATCTATTTTTTCCTAAAACTGCATTGTTGGTTAGTAAGCATTTCACTGTACGGTCTACACCTGTTGTATTCGGCGCATGTGATAAATACAATTTGATTTGTTTTGATATGTATGTGCGAGTGAAGTGAGTTCAGAAAAACTGAAAGTATGCATCTTATAAATAGTTTTCACATACAAACTTTAAATGTCCAAACTCTGAATCAAATAACATGGTTTCTGTGGTATAACGTTTATTTTGATAGGCGATTTTATGTATTTATTAAGTCCCATCAGTAGCCTGATTTCAGATGTGTCCATGTAAACAGGATTATTAGGGAAATCGTTCTTCTTGCAAAGCAGGTAAACGTTTTAAACAAACTATTATATTAAGCTGACTATCCACAATAATCGCATTATTGTGTGCATGTAACCATGCTCTGATGAGAGGATTCTCAGAGATGGAATAGTAGATCAGTGTCAGGCTCTGG
Organism: Thymallus thymallus; assembly: GCA_023634145.1. Lineage (NCBI taxonomy): Eukaryota > Metazoa > Chordata > Actinopteri > Salmoniformes > Salmonidae > Thymallus > Thymallus thymallus. The sequence goes on from CM042406.1 coordinate 19,131,512, forward strand.
CCATAGAGAAGCTTTGCTTCTCTATATTTCTATGGTCAGAGTCTGGCAGATCTATTATTTCTACGTCTGTGTGGTGTTGTGTGTGGGATCCCTAATTAGAGGCAGCTGCTAGGCATTACCTCTAATTAGGGATCTTACTTATATGTCTGTGTTCCACTCCGTTGGCGTGGTTCATTGTTGTTATGTTGTCTCGTGTTCGTGCTACGTGTGTTCCTTTCAATATATATTGTATTTGTTATTTTGTATGGTTCGTCATTTAATTAAATAAATATGTCGAACTATGGATACGCTGCGCCTTGGTCTCTCTACACACCCGAACGTGACAGAATGAACCACCACCCGACCAAGCAGCGTTATACTGGAGCTAAGGAGAAGAGAGGGAAAAGGCGTAATCGTGGAAACGGAGCCCGTAGTCAACCCCAGGAAAATTTCGGGGGGGGGGCTATGGGGGTGGTCTGGCAAAGAAGAGGACGCGCCAGTACCACTTTCCATGTGGAATATGACGATGCCGAAATACAAGTGGGGGGCGCAAAGCAAGATGGAAGAGAAGGATTTAGAGGCATATTATGGAGGCATATTAGAGGAGATGAGGCAAAAGGAGGAATATTTGGAGAAATATTTTGGAGAAGTTCTGGAGGAAATGTGGGAGATAGCAGAGGAGGTTGAAGAGGAAATGTCGGAATGGAATAGTCCGTGTCCAGTCACCTACTCCACTCCCGTGACAGAGCAGTCCGCTTTACCGGTGCCCAGTCGGGGTCCGGCCGTCTGCTCTACTTCAGTGCCAGAACAGTTCGCTCCACCGGTGCCCAGTCTGGGTCCGGCCGTCTGCTACACTCCAGTGCCAGAGCAGTCCGCTCCACCGGTGCCCAGTCTGGGTCCGGCCGTCTGCTCTACTCCAGTGCCAGAGCAGTCCGCTCCACCGGTGCCCAGTCTGGGTCTGGCCGTCTGCTATACTCCAGTGCGCCTCTCCAGTCCGGTACGTCATGTGCCTGCTTCCCGCACTCGCCCTGAAGTGCGTGTCATTAGTCCGGTACCATCAGTGCCGACTCCACGCACCAGGCCTACAGTGCGCCTCTCCAGTCCGGTACGTCATGTGCCTGCTCCTCGCACTCGCCCTGAGGTGCGTGTTATTAGTCCGGTACCACCATTGCCGACTCCACGCACCAGGCTTCCAGTGCGCGTCTCCAGTCAGGTACGTCCTGTGCCTGTTCCCCGCACTAGCCCTGAGGTGCGTGTTATTAGTCCTGTGCCACATGTGCCGACTCCACGCACCAGGCTTCCAGTGCGCGTCTCCAGTCAGGTACGTCCTGTGCCTGTTCCCCGCACTAGCCCTGAGGTGTGTGTTATTAGTCCTGTGCCACATGTGCCGACTCCACGCACCAGGCTTCCAGTGCGCGTCTCCAGTCAGGTACGTCCTGTGCCTGCTTCCCGCACTCGCCCTGAGGTGCGTGTTAGTAGTCCAGTGCCACCAGTGCCGACTCCACGCATCAGGCTTCCAGTGCGTGTCTCTAGTCCGGTACGTCCCGTGCCGACTCCCCGCACTCGACCTTCAGTGCGTGTGCCCAGCCAGGTTCCTCCAGTGCCAGCTCCACGCACCAGGCCTCCAGTGCGCCTCTCCAGTCCGGTACGTCCCGTGCCGACTCCCCGCACTCGACCTCCAGTGCGTGTGCCCAGCCAGGTTCCTCCAGTGCCGGCTCCACGCACCAGGCCTCCAGTGCGCCTCTCCAGTCCGGTACGTCCCGTGCCGACTCCCCGCACTCGACCTCCAGTGCGTGTGCCCAGCCAGGTACCTCCAGTGCCGGCTCCACGCACCAGACCGTCGGTGCGCCTCATCAGCCCGGAGACTCCCGTGATAGTCGACAGCCCGGAGACTCCCGTGATGGTCGACAGCCCGGAGACTCCCGTGACGGTCGACAGCCCGGAGCCTCCCGTGACGCTCGACAGCCCGGAGCCTCCCGTGACGCTCGACGGCCCGGAGCCTCCCGTGACGCTCGACAGCCCGGAGCCTCCCGTGATGATTGAAAGGCCGGAGTCGCCTGCCACACCGGTGCTCAGTCCTGGCCCGGTTATTTGCCCCGCTCCATGGCCTAAACTTTTTTCCCCACCATTGTTGTTATCAGGACCGGTGGGTTGCCCCTTTATATGGCCGGAGTCGCCTGCCACACCGGTGCTCAGTCCTGGCCCGGTTATTTGCCCCGCTCCATGGCCTGAGATTTTTTCCCCACCATTGTTTCTAGGACCGGTGGGTTGCCCCTTTAAATGGCCTGAATCGCCAGCCACACTGGGGCCCAGTCCGGGCCCAGTAGAAATAAGGAGGAGGACATCCACTTCGCCGGGGCCGGAACCGCCACCGGTGATGGTTTATGTTTGATGTTTTTCCCTCCCTGACCCTTCCCTCATGTTTTTGTGTTTGTTTTTCTTGCGGCCGGGAGTCCGCGCCTTTGGGGGGGGGTACTGTCAGGCTCTGGCCATAGAGAAGCTTTGCTTCTCTATATTTCTATGGTCAGAGTCTGGCAGATCTATTATTTCTACGTCTGTGTGGTGTTGTGTGTGGGATCCCTAATTAGAGGCAGCTGCTAGGCATTACCTCTAATTAGGGATCTTACTTATATGTCTGTGTTCCACTCCGTTGGCGTGGTTCATTGTTGTTATGTTGTCTCGTGTTCGTGCTACGTGTGTTCCTTTCAATATATATTGTATTTGTTATTTTGTATGGTTCGTCATTTAATTAAATAAATATGTCGAACTATGGATACGCTGCGCCTTGGTCTCTCTACACACCCGAACGTGACAATCAGACCCAGCTGATATTGCACTAGTGTCTATGGGAGAGCCACCCCCTTAAGCCGACCATAACTCACATACATTTTTTAATGGTAAACAGCCTGAGTGAATAATCTTATTTTATCCACCATCTTTGGGATTCTATTAAACTGGCCCGGGTTGCACCAGGAAATGGCCCATCAAGTGACCGGGCAAACCGGTGAGGGAGGCACACCCTGCTCAAATTGAACAGTAAGCTGTGCTGCCGCTGTAATGTTGTCAACAAGGCAGTATGATGCATTGTTCAGAAAGGGGCATTTTGAATCTCTAAAACAACTAGCAACCCACTTTTGACTACATGTCAGTGGAATCTAATTTTGTGGCTGTGCTATCTAGTGGAAACCCTGGCCGCGTTCGAGTGGATCACTTTTGTCAAGACGTCACCGCCTTTCAAGGTTTATTGCATTATGGGGATAAAACTTGCCCTTACATGTCAACTGCAAGTTTTTGCAGTTGCGCTTGACTTCATCCTGCATTGTGGGAGGCTTTTTTGTCAAAAGTGACCAGAGGCAGGACTGAAATAGGAACCAATTGGCTGCCATTCATGTGCACAGTAAATACATACACATAAATATGATATTTGAGTCTCTCTCTCTCACTAATTTATTGTATAATGTACACATATGATTTCAGTTTGTGAGCGTGTGATATAGTTGTTGGAGACTTGTCTATTTCGACATTATAAACAATGACAACATGAGCACATGATTTTTGTAAAGTTCATACAGGCGATATGTAGGCGTAAGTCTGAATTATTTTTGCCCCAGAATGCAACACACTTTGAAAGGCGGTGACCAACGATGGTCAACAAGTTTACAAAAGTTAACCGCTCAAACACGCCCAATCACTAGAGTGTTTTATGTTTGACCCATGCATGACCAAAGACAGGTGTGTCTGAATATGGCTGCCTTCATCGAGTGCTGGGAAGGAAGATGGCGGAAGCAGATGTTCTGTTTGAAACTGATGGTGCATTGAGTAGATATGAGAGTGAGAAGGAATGGATTACAGTGGCAAACAAAAAAGGAAATAAGAAAAGTAAAGTGGTTGTAGTAAATCCAAACCTTGTTCTGACTCTATTTTATTGGATTGAGGGTTTTGGACCGATGGTGTTATATGGGAGATCCGTTTGACGTCTCAATGAAAATCATAGATGTGTTGGATGAAGTTGTGTAAGTGAGGATAACAAGAAGTGGACTTATTTCGGGGGTTTTTTGTGTCCGAGGAGCAAAAGTAGCGTGATTTGCACCTGAAAACGATATCAGATTGGAATGTGTTGTGTGTGGACCTGTATGGTTGATGGAGTGAGGAAGCCCACTCCATCTATTATTTTGTTCTTTGAAGAAGAGTCTCTCTCTTTACACTTATATAACAGCCTTCATGCCTGCCCAGACCAGTGTGTCAAGTGTATGTAGATGTAGGAGTATCGTATGCCAGTTGAGGCGAAATGCTGCAAATAAAATAAAATAAAATTGTATTTCTCACATGCGCTGAATACAACTTACCGTGAAATGCTTAATTACAAGCCCTTAACCAACAATACAGTTTTAAGAAAATAAGAGTTAAGAAAATGTTTACTAAATAAACCAAAGTAAAAAAAAGTCAAGGTAATTGAGGTAATATGTACACTGGGGGCCAAAGGTTTTCTTTATTTACACTATTTTTTACATTGTAGAATAAAAGTGAAGACATCAAAACTGGAATCATGTAGTAAAGTCAAGCTCTGGCCATAGAGAAGCCTATTGCTTCTCTATGTATCCATGGTCAGAGTCTGACAGGTCTATTATTTCTGTTTCTGTGTGGTGTTTTGTGTTGGATCCCTAATTAGAGGCAGCTGCACTGCATTGTCTCTAATTAGGGATCCTACATATGTTTGTATGTCCCACACCTTGGTGTGGGTCGTTATATCTCCAGTCACGACAAGTAAGTGTGTTCTCAGTTTGTATTTAATATATCATTTATTGTTTTGTATAGTTCTGCTCAAGTTTAGTTGACTGTTTAATAAACTATGTCGAACTATTACTGCGCTGCGCCTTGGTCTCTCTATGCACCCAATCGTGACAAGTAACTAAAAAAGTGTTAAACAAACTCTTCAGGTCGTAGCTCTAGAAAGAGGCCCGAGTTCCGGATTTACAATTTCCAGTTCAAAATGTATTTTCCCAGTCAAAGCTTGTTTTTTCCAGAGTTCCCAGTTGTCTTGGATTAGGTAACACAACGTGCCTTTGGAACACAGGAGTGATAGTTTGTTGGTGTGGACACCAAGGAACTTGAAGCTCTCAATCCTGTTCCACTACAGCCCCGTCAATATGAATTGGGGCTTGTTCGGCCCTCCTTTTTCTGTAGTCCACGATCAGCTCCATTGTCTTGCTCACGTTGAGGGAGAGGTTGTTGTCATGGCACCACACTGCCAGGTCTCTGATCTCCTCCCTATAGGCTGTCTCATCGTTGTTGGTGATCAGGCCTACCACCGTTGGCCTTGCAGTCGTGGGTGAACAAGGAGATGAGGAGGGGACTAAGCATACAAGTCCAGGATCCAGTTGCAGACGGAGGTGTTTAGTCCCAGGGTCCTTAGCTTAGTGATGAGCTTTGCAGGCACTAAGGTGTTGAACGTTGAACGGTAGTCAATGAACAACATTCTCACATAGGTGTTCCTTTTGTCCAGGTGGGAAAGGGCTGTGTGGAGTGCAATTGAGATTGCATCATCTGTGGATGTGTTGGGGCGGTACGCGAATTGAAGTGGGTCTAGGGTTTCCTTAATAATGGTGTTTATGTGAGCCATGACCAGACTTTCAAAGCACTTCATGGCTACAGACGTGAGTGCTACGGGGCGATAGTTATTTAGGCCGGTTACCTTGGCGTTCTTGGGCACAAGGGACTATGGTGGTCTGCTTGAAACATGTAGGTATTACAGACTCGGTCAGGGAAAGGTTGAAAATGTCAGTGAAGACACTTGCCAACTGGTCCGCACATGCTCTGAGTACACGTCCTCGTCTGGCCCCGTGGCCTTGTGAATGTTGACCTGTTTAAAGGTCTTACTCAAATCGGCTACGGAGAGCGTGATCACTCAGTCGTCCGGAACAGCTGGTGATCTCATGCATGCTTCAGTGTTGCTTACCTCGAAGCGAGCATAAAAGGCATTTAGCCCGTCTGGTAGGCTCGCGTTACTGGGCAGCTTGCGGCTGGGTTTCCCTTTGTAGTCCTGTCAGGCTCTGGCCATAGAGAACCCTATTTGCTTCTCTATGTAACCATGGTCAGAGTCTGACAGGTCTTTTCTTTCTGTATATGGTGGTGGTTTGTGTTGGATCCCTAATTAGAGGCAGCTGCTGCGCATTGTCTCTAATTAGGGATCCTACATAGGTTTGTAATTTTCACACTGGGTTGTGGGTAGTTGTCGTATGTTTCGCAAGTCACGGAGGAAAAGAAGAGTGAGTACGTTTTGTATTACGTTGCTGGTTTGTTTTGTAAACACTGGTAATTCTTTTTGTTTGTGTAGTTCGTACATTTTATTATAATTATACATAGTATAAATAAAGAAAAATGTCGAACTACTATCCCTGCACTGCGTCTTGGTCATTCCCACACCCACATCGTGACAGAACGACCCACCACTACGAGACCAAGCATCGTAACTGGGGAGAGACGGAGAGTGAGGAGGTGCCGCGTTATGCACGACGCGCGAGACGGGGAAAAGCCCGAAAACAACCCCAAGCAAATTTTGGGAGGGGGCTATGGGGGTTGGTCTGGCTATGGGGAGGAAGAGCAAATACCACCACCCCCCCCCCCCCCCCCCGTGGAGCATGCCCGTGGACCGTGGACTGGGCACCGGTGGGGCAAACGGCTCCGGCCATGGAGCGGGGAAAACAACCGGGCCCGGACTGGGCACCGGTGGGGCAAACGGCTCCGGCCATGGAGCGGGGAAAACAGCCGGGCCCGGACTGGGCACCGGTGGGACAAACGGCTCCGGCCATGGAGCGCGGGGAGCCGGCACGGGTCGTACCGGACTGGGAAGGCGCACCGGAGGTCGAATGCGTGGAGCTGGCACGGGACGCACCTGGCTAGTCGCACGCACTGGAGGTTGGGTGCGGGGAGTAGGGCAGAGGTCCGGACCCGGACTGGACATCGGTGAAGCAGATTGCTCTGGCCTGGGAGTGGAGTTGGCTCCTCCAGGAGACCCCACGGGTGAGGGAACCGAAGCATGTCCTCCTCATCGTCCTCCTCTGACGAGTCCAACTCGAACCCTCCGAGGAGTTCGGTGTTGGTAAACCGACGCGGGGCTCTCTCTCTCTCCGTCTCTCCCCATTTGCGCTGCTTGGTCTCGTAACGGTGGGTTGTTCTGTCACGTTGTGGGTGTTTGAGAGACCAAGGCGCAGCGCAGGGATAGTAGTTCGACATTGTTTATTTTATACTATGTAATAATTCACCCTACTATGTATAATAACAAACGAAAATGACGAACTAACAGACACAAAATCAAACACGAATAGACTAACGTCACGCTCACACAACACACCAATGAACGGACGTAAAAAAAAAACACACTTACTTCAAACGTGACTGCGACATACATCGATAACAACCCACCCCAAGTGAAGGACAGACTCAACATATATTGGATCCCTAATTAGAGACAACGGGTAGCAGCTGCCTCTAATTAGAGATCCATCCAAAACCCACAAAGAAACAGAAAGGAACGACACTGTCAGACTCTGACCATAGCTACATAGAGAAGCCTATTGCTTCTCTATGGCCAGAGCTAGAACCAGAGCTGCCATATCTCTGCGCCATCTTACAACAAGTGGATATATACAAATGAATGTGATATTCTCTTTCAGTGTTTCACACTCAATTGATTGTAGTAATTGCAATGTACATATGATATCAGTGTGTGATATGAGCGTTGGAGATGTTTATGTTTATTTCGGCATTATAAAGAAACACATAAACAATGTCAATTCAGCCATGTTCATCTGAGCTTTGCTGCTGGAAAACCCATTTTAGCTGTTGCAGAAGCACCTCCCCCGACTTTCGTCTAATGTTACAGTCAGTTGCTTCAGCCTTACCATTCAAGCAAGCCACTTAGCTACGCCACAGCCAAATATAGAACAATGAGCTAGTTAGTTCTAAACAAATAATGGTTTAGAATTATAAAATCGCTGCCCGAGCTTCCTCCCGTGTTCTTCTGCTCCTTGCCGACGTCACGGTGGATGTCATTGGTCTTGAATTGGTCCGTTGTGGCAGAGATAAAGCAACACTTGGTCTGAAAAAAATGAAGCAGTTTTCGAAATCCTGCCATTGTAATGAAACAAAATTATATAATTTTAAGATTATTGAGATATGTTACATAACCCTGAGTGTCAGGATGACCGAGAGGTCTAAGGCGCTGCATTCAGGTCGCAGTCTCCTCTGGAGCCGTGGGTTTGAATCCCACTTCTGACAAAGATTTTTTGTGACTGAATCAGGTTCAGATACGAAATGAGCTTGTAGGTTATTTTAAAGTGGCATTAAATGCATTTGTAACATCCAAAATGCATATCTCCTGTCGTATGCTAAACTAGTTAAATTGTGTATATTGCCTAAAAAGTGATTTTAGACCATGTTAATTGCAAACAGCTTGGAAAAAACTTATATTTAACATCAGTCCTTCTAGTGCTGAAGCTAAAACAACATTTTAGACCCTGTTCGGTGAAATAATATCTTTCACTTTTGTAACACACAAACTGTGACTCCCGTCATATGCTTAACTAGTTGGATTGTGGATATTGCCTAAAACACAACTTTAGAACATGTTAATGGAAAACAGCTTAAAAATAAATGTCACGCTTGGAAAAATCTTAAAGGTTGTATTCTACATCAGTCCATCCAGTGCTAAACCTAAAACAACATTTTAGACCCGGTTCAGTGAAATAGGTAAAAGAATATGTTTCACATTTGTAACACGCAAAATGCATCTGTCCTGTCATATGCTGAACTAATTAAATTGTGGATATTGCCTAAAAAGTTATTTTAGACCATGTTCATGGAAACAGCTTAAAAAGAAACTTCATGCTTGAAGAACCTTAAGCATTATATTCCACATCAGTCCTTCCAGTGCTGAAGCTAAAACAACATTTTAGACCCTGTCCATACATCATTGAAACTTCGCCCTTCTATGCATTCGGACAAAATCCTTGTGTCAGGTCCTGACCGTAGGGAAGCCTCTGGCTTCTCTATGGTTGTCAAGGTCAGGGCTTGACAGCAGAGTTCTAGAGGTGTCAGATCTGCCCCCCAAAGAAGGACTGTAAAACACATGCTGCAGGTGTAAGAAGTATATCTGCAAAGGCTGTGCACATCCATAATCTTCCACATGTGCTAATTGGGGGGTTTAGTGCTAATGACTTTGTCATCAATCATACAGAGGTTGACAGAAGCCACCGCAGGAGCATCTCCAAAGCACAGTCTTTTTGTTTTGGCAGAATACCAGAATGACTGATAGTTTGATGGGGGTAGGCGGGACTAGTGACCATCAATCATACAGAATTTGACAGAAGCCAGCGGATTGTGGGGGTGGGCGGGACTAATGGAATTGGTCATCAATCATTCAGAATTTGACAGAAGCCAGCGGGTAGTGGGGGTGGGCGGGACTAATGACTTGGTATATGACTCATAATGGAGGTGGGCGGGACTAATGGAATTGTTCATCAATCATACAGAATTTGACAGAAGCCGGCGGATTGGCATCTCTCTCACATAGGCATATACATGCTTTTGTTTTTGGCAGAATGCCAACATGACTCATTGTGGTGGGCAGGACTAATGAGTTGATATATTCAGTAGTTGTGGAAGCAGGACAGTTTGACCCGGAAGACACGGTGTGTATACAGAATATGTGTCACGCTGTGGGTGTAGGAATGACCAAGGCGCAGCGCAGGGATAGTAGTTCGACATTGTATCTTTATTTTAATTTATACTATGTACAAATGAAACAAATGGCGAACTACAGGACACACACTATAAACTAATCGACTAACGTCACGTTAAAAAAACACACCAATGAACGGACGTTAAAAAAACACACTTACTTCAACCGTGACTGCGACATACATCGAAAACGACCCACACCAGAGTGAAGGACAGACTCAACATATATGGGATCCCTAATTAGAGACAACGCGGTGCAGCTGCCTCTAATTAGGGATCCAACCCAAACCCCACACAGAAACAGAAAAGCACGACACTGTCAGACTCTGACCATAGCTACATAGAGAAGCAAATAGGCTTCTCTATGGCCAGAGCCTGACAATATGACAACAACTGGAGGGTTAAAGGCCATACCTTTTACACTCACTGTCAATAACCAGGGGAGGCTAGCTTCCGGGGTGGTGTTTTTTAAATCCATACCCAAACTGTGACAGTCCACAACCCAGGGAAGCACAGTCCGGCAGTAAAAAGCAATATATTATATACTAATGACAGTAGCAAAGGCACTTCAAAGCAGGATATAGTGAATAATGGCACATGTTACATTAGTGTGTTTCGCTGCACTCAGTTTTTATGATCATAGAAAGGGGAATGACAGTAGCGATGACCCAGACCTTGAGTTTGTTAGTGACAACACATGTAGAGAGCTTCAGTTCTACCCTGTTATAGCTTCAGTTGCTCAGTTTCTGTGCAAGAGGCTAAAGGTGCAGTGGAAGGATCAGTCTATAATTTTTACAGCTGCTGGTGAGTTAGGAGCTCCTTGTAAGAATGTGAAAATAAAAGGCGATGGAAATTGTTATTTTAGAGCGGTCAGTGAAGCGGTGTGTGGTACAGATGAGTATCATGGCACAATTAGAAATGCCGTGGCGAAGCAGCTAGAAAGCAACGATGCTACATATAGGATCACTTTGAGAAGGGGTTACGGTTCAGTGTCAGAATCCATTAGCAAATCCAAAATGAGCTCTCTAGGTAGTTGTGCAACAGAAGTGGAGATTCAAGCAGCGGCCAATTGTTTGGGTGTAAGCATATATAAATACTACACCGTCCTTTGGCTTGAATACAGTTGTAACGGTTCACAGGTGTCTAACCAGGGGATTTATTTGTAGAATCGTGGGAACCATTATGAGACAGTTGTTTGTGTCAAGAGGCCTCAGATGCAGTCTTGTTACGGTTACTGCAAAGTAGATGCAAGTTTGAACAGTGGTACACCACAAACAATCAAAGTCTTCAGCCGCCAACTCGTCCGATTCCGATTGGGGTTGGCGAGCAACAAGGTCGAGTGACTACGAAGATTGGATGTGTGAGGAAGATGATGGATACTGGCAAGAGGACGATGAGCATGAACAAGAAACTCCAGGTGATAACTTGGAGAAGACCAGGGAGAAGGAAGCCGAAACTCGTCACAAATACGATTCCAACAACAGCCCTGTGGACGACGAGTTTTACAACGACCAGGTTGACGAAGACGAGGATGACGACGAGGATGTGAGACAAAAACAGCAGATGCAAAGCAAGCTTAATTGGTCGCTATTGAACAGATCATGGCATTCATTTTTAGAATGACTGGGTGAGCGCTGGTGGGGCTTGGTTTCTGAAGAGCAGATTAGCTCCTTCATGGATACACCTAAGATTCGAGCTGGAGATATTTTCATAGCAGCACACTTTGGTGACACGCACGGAGGAGTGTGTTCTGTTACTGTGAAGACCCAGGACGTCGTCGTGACATTTGCTGTAGTCATCAGTCGAGGCAGTTGCATATGTACCGATTTGGTGGAAGGCGGATTTTCAAATCCTATTGACATTATAAGAGATCTGGTTTGCAAACTGGGAGAAGTTCACTTGCTGCCTAGACCGAGGAAAATACCTCATAACCCAGACTTTTCTGCGATGTGTCAGAAAATGAAAAGACTGCGATGTGTCACGACAACTGAGCCGCAGCTGTGTGTTATATGGATAAAACGAATTGGGCTACTTATTCGACATAGTAACCGAAAAATTAATGAAATACAAGGTGACATTTGAGTTCAAGCTTGGGATTCTGACCAGTGTATATTTCTCCACCATCAGAGGTTTGCTGCACCACATGGCAACGGTTATAAAGGTCACCTTCATGAAAAGACAATTCCTACGCTGCAAGAGCTCTGCCAGGAGCAGAATAGAGATGGAGGATGACATGGAGATGGACATTCCACCACATAGCCCGTATGCATGTATAGATGGAGGCCAATGAACATCCCCAGCGCATTTCAATGTCTATATAGATGTCAGCCCGTATAAGTGTAATTGAAATGAACAAATGTTTTCTGTATCCAATGTTTATGACTTGCCATCAATAAAAAACAGTGAATGACCATTAGTTTCAGAGATATGGTGTCTTTATTCTCATACATCACAACTATCATTCACTTTGACAACCCGCTCATTTCAGTCATAGTAGAATGTATACCAGTCCCTTAAGGACATATGATTATTCAACACAAAACGTCGTTGCCGAACTGTGTGATGTTGGTTCTGTCAGAGGCCCAGAGGCTGTTTGACATCATGAAAGCCAAATCATTGACGAGAGCCTGCCTGTTTTCTTGATCGTACACAGATAGCGTGCAATTGAAAGGTACGGTGTCGGTGCCCGCTATCTTCATACAGGATCCACAGTTGATGTCGACCTGCCACTTGGAGGAAAGCTTGCACGGATCGCTCGTCAGGACCCTTTTCTTGTTGTCGTTGAGGACCGTGAACTTGACTGGAATGTTTTCCAAGGTGCCTTGCTTGTAGGCAGTAACGCTCATGTTGTCAATGACGAACAGAGTGCTGCAGTCGCCGAAGGGTATGAGGTCGCGCATGTCGATTTTGAACATTGCAGGCTGATGGACCTGACTGACCTTAGTCATGGTGTGGGAGAAAACGTACTCCTTCTGACTGAAAGACATCTTTAACCTAGTGTACACGGGGTTGGGAGGATGAATACACTATCGCCAAGGTTTGCTAGATGCATGTCTATGGAATCGTATATACGGGGACTTTTCTATCTCAATCTAAGTTGAGCAAATGTTGGCGTAGGGGCCATGTGGAGGAGAGTGAATCCAAGGCAGGATCAAGAAAGCGTCTTTCGTTGACACACTGTCCTATCTTTCTCCTCTTGTCTTGGCCGTAGACATGCTGCATAAGCCTGTGAGCCGGGACGTTGTTTGCGAACAGTTTTTACAGCCTGTGCAATGGTAGGTGACCTCCCTGCAGTCTGCAAGAGGATGTGTCCTCTTGCCAAGCTTGGCTCTGATGGGTTTGAGCCACTTCTTCTCCCTGAAGGTCTCGATCCAGGTTCGCATGAGGTTCGCGTCGGAGCAAGAGTAGGGTATGATGTGCGCTTTGCCTCGCACATGAGCGAGCCTCCGAACATGGTCGTGATACACCCTGTGTTGGCCTGGAGGTTCAAGGGGTATCTGTAGAAAGCGGCTTCACAAGGGTTGCACTTGTGATACTCGTTGCACTCATCGGGCTTGACGGATAGTCCTGTGATCTGCTGTAGCCACGTCTTTACAATTTCTACGTAGGTGGTTTTGACGCTGGAGAAGCTCACTTTCAAGCGATCCAGGGTTTGTTGACTAAAGTGCTTGTTCTTTGAGGATTTGATGAGACTGCTCCAAGGAAAGAACCCGGCTCCCATTTTGGAAGCAATGAGTTCAGAAGCTTTGCACGCAAGCAGGTCTCTGAGGATGGCTTGCTTGCGAGAGATCATGTGATTCATGCAGTATTTCCAGTCCTTGTACAAAGTTCTCACCGTGAGCGTATCGACCGAATGAGACTCGTAGCCCCGCGTGGGGACCAGTGTCGTAGAGAAACCAGAGTCCAGCTGCAACTTTGTAACATCTTCGACTCTGTAGGCGGTGAGAAAGGAGCTAGCTCGATGCAGCTCTAACCACCGGCCGAGATCGTCCACGAGGGGTTCCCGATCCAGGTTCAAGATTACATCTCCTGGCTAGAGCTGGTGCCAGGAAGAGGTGGAAAAGCACAAGACCTGGTCCGTCTCCAGCTTGATGCAGTCTCCCCTCATGACGCACGCTATGAAAGTTTCCGTGACGGCGGAATCACAAGGGGAGCCCATACTTTTGAAGGCAGATAGCCCCCTGACCTTAACGGAGACTGAAGAGAGATCGCCCTTGTCGTCTAGGTTGTTAGTGAGAGCCACGTAGGTCTTCTTAGACACGTGGCAGTAGACGGAGAAACTGTTTTCATATTCCAGCTTGACTCTCCTGTCTTTGACGAAGGGTCCGGTGACGTCCGCGAAATCTTCAGACCCAGGGACTGTGGCCAGGTAGATGGGATAGCCTTCCTCTGTGAATGTTCCTCTCGGGTCTCTGACAAAATGTTGGTGTGTGTTACCTCTGCCTATCACGTACATCCCCTCGAGAGTGTCCTCCACCAAGGCCGTGTGTACGTAGTCGAGAAAGGCAGGCACCTGCGTACCAGCCTGCTTAAACTTGTCACCCAAAGGTAACATAAATTTTTAAACTGGAAGAAAGGTACCATGTCCTCAGCTAGGGCCCTGGTCACAAAAAGCCCATACCAGGCTCGCAATAGAGAGGAACATCATTTCTGGGTAACGACGTCACAGAGTTTGGTGTAGTTCGATTCCGCGTAGAAATGCACACGTTGCTCAATCACCCTCACGTCAAATTCGGCGTTGAACACGTACAGGAGTTCTATGCCGTAGTGGTACAGCAGTTGGATCATTTTCTCCAGGAGTGTGAGTTCTCCTGAGCAAGGGTAAAACAAAATCCTTGTGGCATCGTCTACACCGGAGCCCCTGGCCAGACTCGCATCTTAGGGACATATCCCGGTAAGATTTGTCAAACACGGTCTCTATGTCAAGACACACTGCCTTGTAGAAATAGGGCACGTGACTACTGTCAAAGAGCTTAGTCTCAGCCTCAGACTTGTCGTGATCATAGATGAGTTCTGAGGCTGAGAGGTCCTTGTTCAGCTTGTTCGCAGGTATGAAATACTCCCTGCCAAACATAACATCGGAGCATAGGGCACTTTTTGGCCAAGGATATACATTTGAGCGGGAAAACCTGAGCATTTACTTTTCGCTTAATGTCATCATGGAGAACGTTGATGCGCACTGGCTCAGCAACAAAGTGTTTAGACCAAGTTTCCCGTACAAGCTCCCAGGTCTCTTCCTCGCCATCCTGATCTCGAATCAAGTCTAGGTCATAGCCCACAACTGTCACGTTTTGGAGTGAAGGGATGGTAAACGGAGCGCTGGTGGATTGTCATCCTTTTTATTAAATGAGATGGACTCACGAAGCATATAACAAAAAGGAGAGTATCACAAAAAGAGAGTGACTTACTTGAGTACTGGCAGTGCAGTCAAACAAAGTAAACAAATAATGATCCACATGCAGGTGGATGGGAGAGAAGGCTAAATACCATTCCCAGTCAGAGACAACGCTAGACAGCTGTCTCTGATTGGTGATCATTCACCTTCCCTCCCTGATGTAAGGACTGGGTTGTGGTTCCCCCTGATGGACATAAAGGTTACCACAATCCAGCCCTTACAGTACCCCCCCCCAAGGCGCGGGCTCCCGACCGCGATACCTCCCCCCAACCAAGAACCACAAAGTCCAACATATAAAAAAAAACCAAAGAGGGGGGAACTTGCGGAATACTGGGGAGGTTGTTGTTGGTGGGGGCTCCGGCTGCGGCCTCGGGTGTGGCGTCTGTATTGCCGGCAGCTTCCTCCTTGCCTCCCCTTTGTATGCCCGATCCTGTGGAGCGGACTGCTCCGGCACGGGAGCAAAGCAGACTACCGGCCCCGGACTGGGCACCGGTGGAGCGGATTGCTCCAGGACGGGAGCGAAGCAGACGACCGGCCCCAGACTGGGCACCGGTGGAGCGGACTGCTCCGGCACGGGAGCGAAGCAGACGACCGGACCCGGACTGGGCACCGGTGGAGCGGACTGCTCCGGCACGGGAGCGAAGCAGACGACCGGCCCCGGACTGGGCACCGGTGGAGCGGACTGCTCCGGCACTGGAGCGAAGCAGGCGACCGGCCCCGGACTGGGCACCGGTGGAGCGGACTGCTCCGGCACTGGAGCGAAGCAGACGACCGGCCCCGGACTGGGCACCGGTGGAGCGGACTGCTCCGGCACTGGAGCGAAGCAGACGACCGGCCCCGGACTGGGCACCGGTGGAGCGGACTGCTCCGGCACTGGAGCGAAGCAGACGACCGGCCCCGGACTGGGCACCGGTGGAGCGGACTGCTCCGGCACTGGAGCGAAGCAGACGACCGGACCCGGATTGGGCTCCGGTGGAGGTTCCGGGCTGCTGACCTTCACTGGAGGTTCCGGGCTGCTGACCTTCACTGGAGGTTCCGGGCTGCTGACCTTCACTTGAGGTTCCGGGCTGCTGACCTTCACTGGAGGTTCCGGGCTGCTGACCTTCACTGGAGGTTCCGGGCTGCTGACCTTCACTGGAGGTTCCGGGCTGCTGACCTTCACTGGAGGTTCCGGGCTGCTGACCTTCACTTGAGGTTCCGGGCTGCTGACCTTCACTGGAGGTTCCGGGCTGCTGACCTTCACTGGAGGTTCCGGGCTGCTGACCTTCACTGGAGGTTCCGGGCTGCTGACCTTCACTTGAGGTTTCGGGCTGCTGACCTTCACTGGAGGCTTCGGGGTGCTGACCTTCACTGGAGGCTTCGGGCTGCTGACCTTCACTGGAGGCTTCGGGCTGCTGACCTTCACTGGAGGCCTCGGGCTGCTGACCTTCACTGGAGGCCTCGGGCTGCTGACCTTCACTGGAGGCCTCGGGCTGCTGACCTTCACTGGAGGCCTCGGGTTGCTGACCTTCACTGGAGGCCTCGGGTTGCTGACCTTCACTGGAGGCTCAGGGTTGCTGACCTTCACTGGAGGCTCAGGGTTGCTGACCTTCACTGGAGGCTCAGGGTTGCTGACCTTCACTGGAGGCTCAGGGTTGCTGACCTTCACTGGAGGTCGGGTGCGAGGAGCCGGACTGGGCAGACGCTCCGTTTGGCTGGTGCGCTGAGCTGGCACGGGTCGCACCGGGCTTTTGTTGCGCACCGATGTTTGGGTGCGCTGAGTCGGTCTCCTCCGACTCTGGACCGGCGCTGAAGGCACCGGGCTGGGAACTGGCACTGGATTAGGACTGTTGCTGTCGTTGTCTCTCCAGCGCCAATCCCCATCCTGTGAGGGTTCCTCCGGGAACCCCCACGAGTGAGGGAACAGAAGCACATCGTCGCCGTCTTCCTCCGACTCCTCTCTGTACTTCCGCTCCCATGGCTGTAGGGGCTCCTCCTGGAACCCCCACGAGTGCAGTGGTCGGGCTCTTCTCCCTCGATCCCCGACCACCCCCATAGCCCCCCCCCAAAATCCGTTTGGGGGTTTTTCTGGGCTCCAGGCTGGTCCCTAGCTCTTTTGGCCCGCCGACTCTTTCCCCGACGTCGGCGCCGCTGCTCCGGACCCCAGTCTTCCTCCACCGCACGATAATGGGAGTATTCCTCCTCGGATATCTCCCAATGTCAGGCTCCGTTGCGTCCCGGACGGGTGGTGGATCATTCTGTCACGTTTTGGAGTGAAGGGACGGTAAACGGAGCGCTGGTGGAGTGTCATCCTTTTTATTAAATGAGATGGACTCACGAAGCATATAACAAAAAGGAGAGTATCACAAAAAGAGAGTGACTTACTTGAGTACTGGCAGTGCAGTCAAACAAAGTAAACAAATAATGATCCACATGCAGGTGGATGGGAGAGAAGGCTAAATACCATTCCCAATCAGAGACAACGCTAGACAGCTGTCTCTGATTGGGGATCATTCACCTTACCTCCCTGATGTAAGGACTGGGTTGTGGTTCCCCCTGATGGACATAAAGGTTACCACAATCCAGCCCTTACAACAACAGGAGCTATACCAGTAACTTTGAAGTGTACTGTATTGTAGATGCTGATATCTCGAGCCTGCACCACCAACCCTCTGCACAAGAGCGCCTCTTCCTGCCTGTGAAAGATGACAGATATGATCATCATCCCGACCAGATTAAGTTCGAGCTCAGGGTTGACAGCTCTGCGCTCAGGGTTGACAGCTCTGCTCTCAGGGTAGATGTTAGGGAAAAAGTCCACGAAAGGCACCGCTTTGTTCATGATTCAGAATCCAGAGACCTACTGGGTAGAAAGGGTCAAGGTGCCTTCCAATAGGAGAGCCTTGTTCTTCGAGGTTGAATTGTTGTCATCAGACTTTTCAATTTCTCCTATACCTGACATATTGCTGCAAAGGGGAGTTTTTCCAAGTGACTCTAGAGAACCCAGATTTCTGTAGCATGTCACCTCCTATCAGAGTGGATTTCGCTCAAGGGTGCCTATTCTGTTTCATCCTAGACATGAGCAACGAGGACTCATGTGAAACAAACGCTCAATCCTCTAGCATCCGTGTGCAATCCAGGTTGGGCACACTGGCAGCCTCTGATGATAAGGACGAGTACGTGTCCGGTACCCAGCTGCTCAGTCTCATGAACATGAGTGTCAACATGGACGTGTTCAGACGAGATGACTCCGAGGATGACAACGATGACAACACGTCCTCGCATCTAGCAACCTCCGAGGCGGTTAACGAACTGCTGGAGGAGGCGTTCATGCGACTGCAATTGGTTAGGAAAAAGGCATCGTCCCTCAGGGGGAGCTGGGCTCCATGTTCGACTGAGTGGATATCCACAGCGACACACTGAATTCTAACAAGCTGGACAAGAAGAAAGTCAAGGAACTGCAGGGTTCCATGTACATGCCAGCCTGTCAGTCAGGGAGGCAAGTGGTCGTCTTACCAGAGCCTATAACCGACCTAAATCTCAAGGTCCTGGGGAACTCCATAGGTAGGATTACCGACAGAGCGAGCGAAGGAGAAGACAAGGCCTTGTTCCTATCACTCTTGTCTAAACTAACGACTAAGCAACGGCTGAAACAGAAAGTTATACAAACGGGGTATAACGCGACCATGACAGAAGACATGAGATTTGTGGAAAGACTCAAAGCTTTCACGAAAGACGTCAACGTTTCCTCGGGAAGCATGGAGGTGAACATCAGAGGACTGTTGGTATTCAGGTACTCATCGACAGGGAGAACCCCGACCTGTTTGTCAAATCTCTGATCCACAGGCACATGCCCATCACGAAGACCCACATTGACAAGGTGTTATGTGACATAAAGAGCAAACGCAGGACGCGAGATCTCGCGTCTTTGCTTAACAAGGGACAGTGTTATTGCAAGCGAAGGCACACCGAGGACCGCATCGGAGCGTGTAGCGGAGAGTGTCAGACCGCGTACTTGTGTTTTTACAACTCATCCGAGCGTCACCCCTTCATCGTGAGTAAAGACGACCACAGCTACTACTTTGTGCACCTGTACCCTCATCTGGGTAAACTGGAGCGGCTGAGCAAAGAAATGAAAGTCAAGTACAGAGGACGTAGGCAGTTCGAGAGCATAGCGGATATGGTCTTCAATATCCTGGTGAGGCACCAGTTCAGCGACTCGCTGTACGAAGGTTTGAGCGATGTTATAGACTTCAAAATGAGCAAGAGCTACGCCAACAACGTGCTAAACTACTAGTTTAGGAGGGTTAGAGGTTGCATAGAGACACTGACGTCTTTCACCCCCGCAAGCTTTCAAGTACAAGCAGAAGAGGAATGCCTGAGTAGTCATGATAGACGACGCGCATATAACCCACAAGAAGAACATGAAAGCCATAGACAAGGAGTCCAACGTGATCCCCAATACGTTCAAGAACCTCCTGGATACCAGCGGACTGGAGAGCAATGTGGTGACCAGAGACATGAGCAGGTTCGTGTGGAACACCAACACGATGGGGATGGAATCCGAGTTCCCTGAGCATGCGACTCGCACGCGTAACACCAAGCAGATACAGGACACGGTGGAGAAACGCAAGATGGATCGTATAGCTGCAATGTGCTTGTACAGGCAGAACCTGATCCAGTCTGCTACAATGATTGCTGAGTCTGAGATTACACAGTGTGAGGTTCGACAACGCCAGAGACGCCTGCGTGGCTGCCCTATACGCTAGCCACATTGTGTGCACGGGAGTCATCAGTCATAGGGTTTCGTTCTGCATCAACCAGCTGGTGAATGCCGAGGCCATGAAATTGGCCTGTCACTTTGTTTGACATATGGATCCCTCCGTGAACAGAGATCTCGGATGAGAAGGATTTCCCCAACTTGAGGGGTTACATGAAGCAGAATAACAAGAACTGAAAGCTCTGAACAAGCTATCCTATGGACAGATCTGCCTGGAGACCAACGCAGTCTACAAGCTGTGTGCTGCAGCCTTTCTGCCGGCCATACAGTGGGGAGAACAAGTATTTGATACACTGCCAATTTTGCAGGTTTTCCTACTTACAAATCATGTAGAGGTCTGTAATTTTTATCATAGGTACTCTTCAACTGTGAGAGACGGAATCTAAAACAAAAATCAAGAAAATCACATTGTATGATTTTTAAATAATTAATTTGCATTTTATTGCATGACAGAAGTATTTGATCACCTACCAACCAGTAAGAATTCCGGCTCTCACAGACCTGTTAGTTTTTCTTTAAGAAGCCCTCCTGTTCTCCACTCATTACCTGTATTAACTGCGCCTGTTTGAACTCGTTACCTGTATAAAAGACACCTGTCCACACACTCAATCAAACAGACTCCAACCTCTCCACAATAGCCAAGACCAGAGAGCTGTGTAAGGACATCAGGGATACAATTGTAGACCTGCACAAGGCTGGGATGGGCTACAGGACAATAGGCAAGCAGCTTAGTGAGAAGGCAACAACTGTTGGCGCAATTATTAGAAAATGGAAGAAGTTCAAGATGACGGTCAATCTCCCTCGGTCTGGGGCACCATGCAAGATCTCACCTCGTGGGGCATCAATGATCATGAGGAAGGTGAGGGATCAGCCCAGAACTACATGGCAGGACCTGGTCAATGACCTGAAGAGAGCTGGGACCACAGTCTCAAAGAAAACCATTAGTAACACACTACGCCGTCATGGATTAAAATCCTGCAGCGCACGCAAGGTCCCCCTGCTCAAGCCAGCGCATGTCCAGGCCCGTCTGAAGTTTGCCAATGACCATCTGGATGATCCAGAGGAGGAATGAGAGAAGGTCATGTGGTCTGATGAGACAAAAATAGAGCTTTTTGGTCTAAACTCCACTCGCCGTGTTTGGAGGAAGAAGAAGGATGAGTACAACCCCAAGAACACCAACCGTGAAGCATGGAGGTGGAAACATCATTCTTTGGGGATGCTTTTCTGCAAAGGGGACAGGACGACTGCACCGTATTGAGGGGAGGATGGATGGGGCCATGTATCGCGAGATCTTGGCCAACAACCTCCTTCCCTCAGTAAGAACATTGAAGATGGGTCGTGGCTGGGTCTTCCAGCATGACAACGACCCAAAACACACAGCCAGGGCAACTAAGGAGTGGCTCCATAAGAAGCATCTCAAGGTCCTGGAGTGGCCTAGCCAGTCTCCAGACCTGAACCCAATAGAAAATCTTTGGAGGGAGCTGAAAGTCCGTATTGCCCAGCGACAGCCCCGAAACCTGAAGGATCTGGTTGGAGGAGTGGGCCAAAATCCCTGCTGCAGTGTGTGCAAACCTGGTCAAGAACTACAGGAAAAGTATGATCTATGTAATTGCAAACAAAGGTTTCTGTACCAAATATTAAGTTCTGCTTTTCTGATGTATCAAATACTTATGTCATGCAATAAAATGCAAATTAATTTCTTAAAAATCATACAATGTGATTTTCTGGATTCCGTCTCTCACAGTTGAAGTGTACCTATGATAAAAATTACAGACCTCTACATGCTTTGTAAGTAGGAAAACCTGCAAAATCGGCAGTGTATCAAATACTTGTTCTCCCCACTGTAGGTTTTAGGGATCAGTTGGGTGCAGCGATGGTCGAGACTTCGAAGACTTTCAGGCAGTGTTCGTAAGATAGCGGCGACGAACAGCAGCCTACGCCCAGATTGATATTCACCTTGGACTTCAACAAGGACCCTGTGCGCTCTGTGATACTGGAAGCGACAGCGGCCATCGAACCCATCAAGGAACTCACGTTCAACAAGTGCGTGCTGGAAGGGGAGACGTTCCAGTGCTCTGCGCCCTTATATTATGGGGGAGTTATGAGAAGGGCGATGTCTCAGAATGCACCTAAGGAAGCTTACGACAAAAGGCACCTGAGAGAATCTAGACTAGGCCCGAGAGGTACCTTCCACGGGCCAAGACTGAGCGTGTACTCAACTGAGTACTCTGGTGTACCCGTGAAAAATGTTTGCTCGTTCTGCACCACGCGGACCGTGTATCATCAAGACAAGATACTTTTGAGAGTCAACCGTGATTATTGCGGTCACTTAGTCGAGCTAGAGGAGGATTGGGAGTGGAAGGACGCCGCTGAGGTGTTTTACAACGTTCATGTCGCAGATCTGTTCTCAGTGGAGATATTGAAACGCGACCATGATGGCTGTAAAGTGAGAGTTGATAACTGCTAGGAGTCGACAGCCGAAGAAACTCTGTGCCAAATAAGTGCTCTGCGCGAGTCAAACGTAGGCGCAGCGCTCGCCATGAGAAAGGGTTTAACGCCTGGTAGTGACACGCAAGAGCTTAGGACTCAAAGGGAACCTCTGGGAGAGTTACCGACGACAAGTAGCCAGGGACGTAAAAAGACTAATGCTAAGAAGTCGAGAGACTCGGTGGACACGCTGAGAGTGAAAAAGAGAACACGCCAGGCTGGAGGATATAGAAAACAGATGACACTAATGCGAGCTTGGGTGTTGTTGTTTTTCATAGACATTGGTAGACACTGTGTTGTGTTTGGTGTGTGGCATGTGAAATTAACAATAAAAGTGTAGATGCGACAAAAACACTAAGCTGTGTATAGTTACGTGTAATTGTATCACCATGGTTAACCTGGTATGAGAAAATCGGCTCTAGGCGTATGACAGATGAGGACTGGGTCTGAGTTAAGAAAGCTCGATCTCTCTGACATATTCAGTCATTGACTGCAGGCCACTACACATTGCATGTTAAACCACAGACATCAAAGGATATTCCGGTTGACTAAAGGGATATCAGTGAGCAGTGTTTACAGCTAGTTATTAAGTGCCTTATCATCATGGGAACGTACCAGCGTTGTTTTTTGAGAAGATGAGCTTCACCCAGTTTATCAAACATGCCTTTGGACCAGCACGAGGCCTACTGGGATGAGTTTGCCGGCCGGTACGCCAAACTGCATGACAGGATAACGGCGCTGTGCACAATCGCCTTCTTGATGTTCGACGACTTTAAGCCACCCGACACCTTCAAGTTGGATGAGCCTGAGCGAACTAGCCTTCCAGTGAGGCCTATGCGTTCAAACTGGGTACCCGAGAACGAGGCTGAGCTCTTTGTTGATAAGGATCCTCCAATGCAGCATACCGATGATTTCCATGACGGGAACTCGGACTGCACCCCCTTGATCCGATGCAGAGACTTGTTCAATGTGTCGTTGGATGAGAATACTCAGCTGTTAGATGTCTGCTCCCACCAGGTGGGTGCGAGCGATAGAAATTAAACTGGATGAAACCTGGGTGCCCAAAATCCTGGACATTGTGTAGTTTCGACAAAACAAGGTTTCAGTAACTTTATCCTATTTGATACCCTGCAACTTTGGTATAATAAAGTCAAGTGACTCTTTGCACCCTGAGAGTTTTTTTTACCCAGAATGATAACCAATACACATTTAGTTTTGACACTTAGTTTATTTCACATGCATGTTAGACAACAAATCACCAACCATCATAACAGTGAGATTGCATATCGAGGTTGACTCAAGTGTATTATCAGTGGTAACAACTTAAAACCTGTGGATTCGTCCAGTCTCTCGAGATAAGCACACCGACAGCTCTGAGATCAAGGTACTCCAGTCTAAACTCGGGAGCTGTCCCGGGATCTGAAGTGTCATCACTTATAAAGTACATTTGGTGTATATATCAGCAGTGCTTGTGACACCTTGCATAGTAATCTCCTTTAGTCCAAGATTAGTTGAATGGGACATGTTTGTGTGTATAGTTTCTCAAGGAGTCAGAGTGGTGTTACGTACCGTCATCACTCCCTTCAGCAGTTTGCACACCATGTAGCCAAACACCCAGGCCTTCATGAGAATCGTCTGAGTAACCCACACCGGGATAGTAAGCAAAGTGGCTATGTCACAGACTCCCAGATTTGAAAAAAAAATGTACAGGTTGACAACCAAGCCCGTGATCATAACAAATGCGTGAAAGAAAGGTATGTAAAAAGGTGAATTTTAGAACATTGAGATAGAAATTCTTGTGACAAGTCCCAACTCAAGGCAGCTCAATCAGTACACGTTATACTATCGCGACCTCAAGAGGAGTTTACGGCAACTTCTCTGTGGACTATGTAGTCATTAGAGGGGGTAAACAGGAGCTCGACGCACACGGTCTGTTCATGAATGGAAATGTGGTGGATAAAGACTTTAACTACGACGTCTTATTGGACCTGGACTCCTCGTGTAGGGGAGAGTACGTAACTCCTCTGGAACAGGGGCGACTTGTCAATGCATACACACAGTACATGACCAATAGACTGAAGCGCTTTTCAAAGGCTGTTCCCGCTCGAGCAACATTGCATACTGTTTGTATCTTCCAGTTACATACCCAGACCTTTGATAGGGATAACGGGGGCTAGGACGGAGATTATATCCTGCTTTCTCAACTGTTTTGGCAAGGTCTACGTGATGAACGGTGAATCAAGTGGAGTGAGGGCAAGTCGCTCCCTAGACATCTGCAGGTCGCTCACGCTGCTCTGGACAGTTACATACCGGTGAAGTTGAGTGACGCGAAGCAGGTGGCTCTCTTTTCAGGCGAACAGCAGGAGGAAATTCAATTGGATTGGTATCTCGTGTACACAGAATATCATATCACGTACATCACCATGTCTCAATTTGTGAAGTGTCTCAGTCTAAAGTGGAGATTTAAAGTTGGAGGTCGAGAGAAAGCCTAACTGCGAGTACGTGATACAGCCATGCGGCGGCATTGCCTTTGTCCGTGAATACCACTTGCTGAAAAGCCGGTTTATGTTGAACAAACTAAAGGCGTAGTTAGCCCATATATTTTCATGCTCTTTGTGTAAGATGTTTTTTATGTACATATGTGAATTCTGTGAAATGTTACAATCTGTTGTAAAGTGTTGTTTAATAAACCTCGTATTATGTTTACCACTCAACCATTTGCTAAGGTTCAACATTTCCAGACCCTGTAACCTGACAGGATCCTGTGTTCCCATACATTGGTTGGATGATTCAACCCTGGTTGGATGATTCAGCCCCTGGTTGGATGATTCAGCCCCTGGTTGGATGATTCAGCCCCTGGTTGGATGATTCAGCCCCTGGTTGGATTATTCAGTCCCTGGTTGGATGATTCAGACTTGGTTGGATGATTCAGACTTGGTTGGATAAATGGTGTAACCCCTCCCACTCTAGACTCCCAGACCTAAAATCTTCTCATTCTGTCAGTGACCGAGCTAGGATGATGATCTCTTGAAACAATGTAGATGGCCTTCTGAGTTAAATTTAGCTCGATCCTACCCCATAGACTTAACATTGGGTAGGATGAATCAGCCATGGTTGGATGGATGGGTTGGTTATGTGAACGTGTCAGGTTTCAGCGTGTATAAAAGGGCGAAATTGCTCCTCTAGGCAGCATTCTTACACTGGGCTCCATGTGAGCACATTAAAGACTCCAAGCTGTTTCACACTTGTGTACAACCAACCGCTATGAAGATCTACATTCTTAACACAATGAGTCTGCTGTGCATGGCAGTGATGACAGTTGAGTGTTGTGTGTTGAAAAGGACGAAAGGTCTTACAGATGAGAGACTTGACCCTTCACTATCGTAGGCATAAATCTTGTACCTAACTTACGTAGGCATTCACTCAGGAATGCATATTAGTATCCTGTCAGTTGCACCTTTTCTCATTGCTTTTAGTATATCGAATGTGCAATACGTGCAGTTGTCTGTAATTAAACCCTGCACACTAAGGACTGTATTTTAAGGGAATTACTATTATTACCCCAAATTATATCATACACACATTTAGCTATTTAAGTATCTCTTCCTGTCATTTACCTGTACAGTTTGTGTAACCATGCAAGTATTTACTTATCTGTAAACATAACTGTATATTTACCTGTACAGCTAATTTAACCATGCAAAAAATTTACTTACCTGTTCATTTAGCCAGTCTGTCTATTAAGTAAAGTATTATTACCCTCGCTCATATCATATGCATTTTTAGCTACTGAAGTATTTCTCTGCCATCGACCTGTATAGTATGGTTAACCATCCAACATCCACCAATGTATAGTGTACATATTCAGCCAATGTGGTGGAAAAACGCCTTCCCAATTCCTAAAAATAAAGCACTTTGTAAAAGTTTGCAGAATCGAGACGGACTTTATTACAAAACACAATAAAGTCGAGTTGGCCTGCAGGATACAACTGCTGGACTTATACCCAGCATCACCTTATATACAGTTTCATTCTTACACAACATACATAGTCAGTCCTCTCTACCAAGCTAGTCTCCGTTCTCTTCTGATTCCCCACAGCTGTGCCTTTGGAAGAAGTACAGGATGGGCAGACGAACTGTAGCCACCTCTCAGAGGCTCTTTGTATTAGGTCGTGGGACCAGGAGAGAAGAGAGACAATGAAACAATACAGGTCTGTCTTTTCCTCAAGTTTATCTCTATCCCGTGTAGATTTTTCACTTACATCTCCGATATAAAAAGATGTAGTTACAGGTTTCCCTTAAGCCCATAATGATTATATTATTCCATCTCAACATTTCAAAGTTAGGATATAATTCAAGTCAACCTAATTAAATACAGTTCTGTGGGGTTACATCCTGTCAACCTAATTAAATACAGTTCTGTGGGATTACATAAAGTTCAACCTAATTAAATACAGTTCTGTGGTACAATTCATCCCATTTGACAAGCCAAGATACCTAACCATTTTACTAGGGGTGCATCTATCACTTTTACTGGAGGTGCATCTGACACCTTCATCCTGCTAGCAGGGTCCATCTAGAGTTCAGAGCTCTTCATCAGAGGTGTATCTGAGAAAGGCCTTTTGCCAGGGAACATCTAGTTAGATAGGGAACACCTGCAGTTCAGAGCATCTGAAGTTCAGAGCTAAACCTACATGTTTTTATAACTAGAACTTAAATGCACAGTTTTGTTATGCTAATAACTGTTATATGCTAATAATCAAATGTTATAGTTTGTTATGCTAATAACTGTTATATGCTAATAATCAAATGTTATAGTTTGCTAGTAATTAGTATAAAAACCCTCCAACACCAACCACCCATACTATGCAATGTATTTTTATTGCTTTTTTTGCACTCCAGATATCTTGTATTTCTATACTTTTTCATACTGCCGCTCTATGTATCATGTATCGTGTATCTGTCTTTTGTGTACTTTCGTTGTGGCATTTTGCACCTGCCCTGTGTTTTGTTGTTGTAGCTGCTTGACAAAGAAATTTCCCCCTCGGGATCAATAAAGTAAAGTATCTATCTATCTATCTATCTATCTATCTATCTATCTATCTATCTATCTATCTATCTATCTATCTATCTATCTATCTATCTATAAAGACAATCAAGTCGTGTACGCTATTGAAAACATATACGAGTTGACGATGACCCCAGTGGGATACCAAGTTCGCATTCGCTTCCTCATGTGTACCGACGAAGGCACGTACAGCATAGGAAGCGAGACTTTCAATCTGATCGCAAAGGCCGACACATGCGGTATGTTCTACTATACTGCCAAAGTGGACAAGGTTAAGAAGGCTGCATTCGTTTGCCCGTTAAATGGTGTCATTGCAATCTCTATGATGTACATACAACCGGAAAATTGTCACGTGGAGTTTAATTGAAGTGTGGAATGACACTATGAGCATAAGACTAAGCCCAGCTCATTGTTGTTTCATGATCAACAACGGGAACACGTTTAGTGGATACGGTGATAAGCAATACCTTTATTTCATGTATCAGAGACATAGACAAGCTGACAACTCATGCTCAAATGTCCAGCTCGCAGCATCCATCCGTGCCACCACCGCGACAACCACAGGAACCCCAATGATGGTGGTGCCAGATCTCAAGGAGTTGGACGATGTCAAGACATCCGTGAAGCTGCTCAACGTGAGCGAAAATCTGTTGTACTTTCATTGGTTTCTTTATAATAACAGTACTAGTCTTTACATTCAGCTCACTCTCCCTGTAGGTATACGAGACTTGAAGAGGATGATAGACGAATTTGAAAAATCCTGGAAGTCTGCTGGGTCTGCAGTTCGTCTCCCCAAAGACACAGTATCATGGCACTCATTTTCATTACGATGTCAACGTTGATGGTCGCAATGCAGTAATGAAGAAAGTAATTGTGAGGCTATAGCGTGTAATGCAATGAATACTGTAAACTATAATCATGTATATAAGACTGACAAAAAACCCTTATGTGATCACCTTTCCTTTCTTATTAGAAGTTTTATTGAAAATGTACAAGTGTCTACGGCCTATAGTACATGTTTTATTGAGAATTTACAATAATACATCACGAATCATGAATGTAGAAGCATCTCCACCCGGTCCTCTTGTTGTTATTGTTGTTGTTTCTAGAATCAGTCTCTCACTTTCTTTCGCTGAATCTGGTCTCTGACCATAACTTTGTCTTCCCCGGTCATATGAGCAACCTGCATCCATTCTGTGTCCTGAAGCAGCTCGTGAGCAAGAAGTCTCTCTGTCTCACGGAATGCCAGCAATCGGAAGATGATCCTTTTCACTAGTTCACACTTAATCACGTTGGGTATTATCGTGTCAGGATCCCAGGGTGTGATTGATGCACGGGGGTGGTTTTTTGGACATTCGTATGTAGAATTTCTATATACGATCTGTAAATTTACTGTTGTTGTATAACATTGTATATATATCGGTTACAAATAAAGTTTATACTTTGATTTACTTTGTGTACTTGGACTCATGTATACATGTGTTATTGCAGTACAGTACGCCGCCATCATGTGGTGTTCTATAAGATTGACACTGACAGTTTTAGAAAACAAATCAAATATGTGGTTCAAGCATTTATTAAGATTTCATTTCCATATTCTTAAGTCCAAACCCAATGCAGAGTGAAGGCGTTAGAAGCATCCAGCATGACTTTTGTAAACGTCAAACAACAAGTCTTTTGGAAGCCAAACGTATTCAGATGATTAACAATGCCAGTGTTGCCCCAATACCAGCCAATCCAGCAAAGGTCATCATTGTGTTCCTCAATGTGGACTCCGCGTCTGCTACTCGAAGGAACTCCACAAAGCCGTCCTGGACAGAATTGAAAATAAACATTAGATTTAACTCAGAGAGTGAAAATGGAATCGCTCAGACATTAGTCAACTGACCCAGGAGTTGTTTTTGACCAGCCAGTCCTTCTGGTCAGTCAGCAGGTACCCAGAGATCTCCTCTCCCACCAGCTCCACGCAGTTCTCTCTGCCCCTCTCCTTCAAGTACTGACACACCACAGCCCCAAAGGTTGCCAGGCTGGCAACGCGGCCCCAGTTGGTGGTCCCATCTGTGAAGAGGCTATTGGCTACTGAACTGACGAACCTCACGTCATCCCCTCTGTCATCCAATGAAAGTTTGTTCATCATACCTTAAAAGGTCCAGAAGAGAAACGCTTTGAGTAGCTAACGTTAGCCGTCGTTATCATTAAATCAATACCTACCATTGTATGCGTATTTGTGTTTCTCCAATACTTCGACAACTCATTGTTGACAGAGCTTTGCTTTCGTTCCACCTAGGTTTCGAAAGTCCTGTAAATTCTCCTAGGAAACATTTCATGAGTTGCCCAGTCTCGTTGTTGAGAGCTTTGTCCCCAGCTTGGGATCTCGAGATGGTGGGTTCAACACCCGAGGCTCTGTTTCTGCCCTGGCCATCAACATAACCGTGTTCCTGCGGAACATGCAATATCTTCATTTTTAGAATTTGCTTCTAGCTGCTAGCCTATGGTTTAAGTATGTCTTAAATGTTAGTCAGAAGGTTCACAACCACGCAGGATGACTTTACTTCGATCGATGTGTTAACAATTGTCACCAAAGTCGTGGAAGATGGTCACTCTAGCTCTGTCACTGAGTCTAGGACAACTCTTGTCAATTAACCGTCCATGGGGAGAGTGCGAGAGAGAAAGTAACCAATGTCACATCATCACACCACTGAGTGTAACATACGCCTTATGCTTTCAGCCACCCCAAAGATAAAGACCAGATGGAAAGTAAATTTTTGTGAGTTTTAATAAATGACATGAATTCACACTTGAATTGAACTACCATCCATTATCATCATCACAGTCATACAGTGTGATATATGTTTGTTACAGACAGAAATAATTCACATGCACATACAAAAGACACATTTTAAAGTAGAAGTTTCATATTCCTCAGCTTCATCCAAAGTGATTTTTCCATTTCATGGCAGTGTGGGTAATGTTGAATATTTTAAGTTTTTGTTCAATATTTTTAGGACTATGATACAAAGAACAGAATTAGAAGGTTAGAAACCACAATAGGTTACTCAGTAAACTATAGGATAGCAACAGTATGGAGATAGAGCAGCCAGTAAAGGCCAATAGTTAGAGTAGTCAGTTAAGCCCAAAAGTTAGAGCAGTCAGTAAAGCCCAATAGTTAGAGCAGTCAGTGGAGCCCAAGAGAAGATGATCATATGGTTTTATGGGGTATACTTAGACACACATTAGCTATAATACAGTGGGGAGAACAAGTATTTGATACACTGACGATTTTGCAGGTTTTCCTACTTACAAAGCATGTAGAGGTCTGTAATGTTTATCATAGGTAAACTTCAACTGTGAGAGACGGAATCTAAAACAAAAATCCAGAAAATCACATTGTATGATTTTTAAATAATTAATTTGCATTTTATTGCATGACAGAAGTATTTGATCACCTACCAACCAGTAAGAATTCCGGCTCTCACAGACCTGTTAGTTTTTCTTTAAGAAGCCCTCCTGTTCTCCACTCATTACCTGTATTAACTGAACCTGTTTGAACTCGTTACCTGTATAAAAGACACCTGTCCATACACTCAATCAAACAGACTCCAACCTCTCCACAATGGCCAAGACCAGAGAGCTGTGTAAGGACATCAGGGATAAAATTGTAGACCTGCACAAGGCTGGGATGGGCTACAGGACAATAGGCAAGCAACTTGGTGAGAAGGCAACAACTGTTGGCGCAATTATTAGAAAATTGAAGAAGTTCAAGATGACGGTCAATCTCCCTCGGTCTGGGGCACCATGCAAGATCTCACCTCGTGGGGCATCAATGATCATGAGGAAGGTGAGGGATCAGCCCAGAACTACACGGCAGGACCTGGTCAATGACCTGAAGAGAGCTGGGACCACAGTCTCAAAGAAAACCATTAGTAACACACTACGCCGTCATGGATTAAAATCCTGCAGCGCACGCAAGGTCCCCCTGCTCAAGCCAGCGCATATCCAGGCCCGTCTGAAGTTTGCCAATGACCATCTGGATGATCCAGAGGAGGAATGGGAGAAGGTCATGTGGTCTGATGAGACAAAAATAGAGCTTTTTGGTCTAAACTCCACTCGCCGTGTTTGGAGGAAGAAGAAGGATGAGTACAACCCCAAGAACACCATCCCAACCGTGAAGCATGGAGGTGGAAACATCATTCTTTGGGGATGCTTTTCTGCAAAGGGGACAGGACGACTGCTCCGTATTGAGGGGAGGATGGATGGGGCCATGTATCGCGAGATCTTGGCCAACAACCTCCTTCCCTCAGTAAGAGCATTGAAGATGGGTCGTGGCTGGGTCTTACAGCGTGACAACGACCCGAAACACACAGCCAGGGCAACTAAGGAGTGGCTCCGTAAGAAGCATCTCAAGGTCCTGGAGTGGCCTAGCCAGTCTCCAGACCTGAACCCAATAGAAAATCTTTGGAGGGAGCTGAAAGTCTGTATTGCCCAGCGACAGCCCCGAAACCTGAAGGATCTGGATGGAGGAGTGGGCCAAAATCCCTGCTGCAGTGTGTGCAAACCTGGTCAAGAACTTTAGGAAACGTATGATCTCTGTAATTGCAAACAAAGGTTTCTGTACCAAATATTAAGTTCTGCTTTTCTGATGTATCAAATACTTATGTCATGCAATAAAATGCAAATTAATTACTTAAAAATCATACAATGTGATTTTCTGGATTTTTGTTTTAGATTCCGTCACTCACAGTTGAAGAGTACCTATGATAAAAATTACAGACTTCTACATGCTTTGTAAGTGGGAAAACCTGCAAAATCGGCAGTGTATCAAATACTTGTTCTCCCCACTGTATGTAGAATTATACTCGCATCGTTACTGGAAGACAAGAAGTGAGCAAAGGAAGATCCCTGTAGATCCTGTTCTCTGGGTTACCGCAGATGTTGACGGGGTTCTCCGTGTGTCTAAAAGATGGCAGTTGCTGCAGTTCCACCATGGCGCTCTCCACCCCCAATCTCAAGGTGGTGCACATGTGTTTGTTCTGAGCCTGCACCATGACGTTGATGTCCAAATGTAGGAGCACCGCCGCTAGTAACAGCCTCACCATCAAGCTTTGTCTCGGGGCTAGGCATAGGGTGTAAGGGTTGGCGTAGCGAGAGAACTCTCTCTCCACCTGGTAAAAGTGACCTACGGCAGGGTTGACGTGGTCGTAGTTCTCAGAGCCCAGAGGGGCTACGTCCATCTTGTCCAGCAGACTGTCCTTATACTTGAAGAGAGCATCGCCAAACTGGTTCCTCGTAACACCCAACACCACCCCCCTGCTGAAGAGCTCTAGCTGAAAGGGTTCCATCCTCATGCCTTTGACTTGGAAATATTCAAACACCCGATCTATCAGACGTTCAAACCGGTACATGACAGAGCTGGACTTATCCTTCACCGACGCACCGTGAAGCTGTAGCTCGCGCATCCTAGCCTTAGCACCCTCCAGTCCGAGTCCTTTATCAGTGTGGCTTGTGCTAGGCGGTCCTTTATAAGGTGATTATACTCAGTCATTCTATCCTTCTCAATCTGCTCCCTTTCTCTGTTACTGCTGTCCTTGGAGAGCCTGGTTCTCATGCAGTCGACAGCAAGCCCAACAGGCGCAGACCTAGAGTTATCAATGGGGTCTCTCATCAACTCCCTGAGCAACCACAAGGTCTCGTCCGGGTTCGTGGACAGAGGTCGATGGCGGGCTCGCAACCCTGTTGACGTGTTATACCCAGAGCTTAGCTGGAGCTGCAGCGAAGACGAGAGTGTCATACTGTGCCCAAGCGAATGCATCACTGACAGCCTTTCCATGTGTCACACGGATAAGGATAAAGCGAGCCCCTCGCGATCAAACGTAATAGAGTTTGTGTTACCGCTGAAGATTCACTTCAGATACTGTTGGCTTTTCTCTGGGGTGCCCTGGCACAACACCAAGCTCCTGGGAAACAGAACAGAGCTGTTAACCGATCGAGAACTGCTCTGCAGGCGAAGAACCTTAGCTGTGTAGCCACATGTGTTGTGACAAGGTGACACAACGACAGATATACGGGACCCAAAAGCGGACACGGAGGCAGAGATATGATTGACTGTTTAATAGGAAATATGGGGCAAGACAGGTTCGTAGTCAATGACAGGCAATGTTCGTAACAGGGAGTCTGAATGGCAGTCGTCCAATAAGGGGAGTCAGTCTCGTAGTCGTAGTTCAGGCAGCGTTCGGTACCGGGAATCAGAAGACTGGCAGTGCAGAGGAGTAGACAGGCTCGTAATCCGTAATGCAGGCAGAGTTCGTTTGGCAGCAGATCAGAAGGTCAAAGGCACATGAGGGGGCTAGACAGGAACGTAATCCAACAGGCAGGTAGAGGTCCAAATACCGGGAAACAGACTGGCAGAGTTAGTAATACGAGAGAGTGCTGGAAACGACTGACTAAGCAAGACGATCTGGCAAATGCCAACAGCACCCAAGAGACTAAATACCCACACTGATTAATGCTGGTGATAGGGTGCACCTGGTGTGGGGAGGGGACAAACACAGACAGGTGAAACATATCAGGACATGACACAAGGTCGCCTACAAGCAAGACATGAAAGCCTTCTGGTTGACCACAGACGGGCGACTGGTCTACGTAGATTGACTTTCTGAAGACATCAAGTTCAGAAGCCTCAGACAGCAGAACCTGAGCGTGGCGTTGTCCCTGTGGACTACCAACCCCGAGCTGTGCGGGCAAACGATGAGGGCCTCCAAGTCTGCTCACGATAACCTGATCAAACTATGCGGAGAGGCAGCGCGCTTGAGCCAAGGCAGGTTCTACAACCTGTACGCCAATTACCCTCTCCCGATCAACACGGACGGCGAACAGGAGGTCTCGCTAGAGTTACTTTGGGTGTACGAGAATGAAATCGAGGCCAAGGAGATACGGAACGGCAGGGAGTTACTTCTAGAGCTGCAGCCTCTTTACACTGCTTATTTCAGCTTCATAATGGACAACTCTATGTCCAACAAACTGAGGGAGAGGGTGTTGCTTCTGGGTGCTCAGTGGTTGTTGCAAGAGGACTGTGCGGAGTTGCAGTTTTCACTGAACCTGAGAAGGAACTGGTTTACAAGAATGGTCATTAGATTGTGGGACTGTGGGTTGTGTGCAGGTCATGAACCTGCACACAACCCACAGTTGGACAAGCCTGCTCGCCACAGAGCTCCAGTCGGAAAGGTTCCCAGTTGGACAAACAGCTCCCCGTCAGAGTAATGCAACAGGGCTTTATGAGGGAGTGCAGATAGTACTCACACTACCAACCGGACTATCCAAGACAAAAGGGGCACAGAGCTCCAGTCTGAAAGGTTCCCGGTCGGACAAACAGCTCCCCGTCAGAGTAATGCAAGAGGGCTTTATGAGGGAGTGCAGATAGTGCTCACACTACCAACCGGACTATCCAAGACAAAAGGGGATATTAACTAGCACATACAATCTCCTTCTTTCCACGTTAACACTGGGCCTCATTTTCTTTCGGCGCATTAAAAAACTGACACAACTATGACAATGATTCGCAGTTCAGGAGAGGCATCAGGACAAAAATACATGTCGACGACCCTGGAAAGCAAGGCCTCGCAAGCTCGTGGGCCTCACAGATGTTATCGCGGAGGTTTCTCAACACACAAAGTTTGGACGAGACTCTGCGATACATGCGTGACAAACCCGTCGGGTATTACATTTTTATGAGACCTGACAATATGGAAAGTGACAAGTTTGCAGTGCTGCTGCGAGACCAAGATAAGACGGTTCGCTACAACATTCGGCCGAACGAAGACTACAGCACATACATTATGTCCACGCCGGAGGGGGGAGAGATCTTGTAGACGAATGGGATGACAGCCATGACTACTAGATGATCTGAAAAATGGAGATGGAAGAGATGTCTTCAGGAGCACAGAGTCGAGGCGGCCTGGATGCATCCGAGGGTGCACAAGCAAGAACACAGAGTCGCAGCAGCCTAGATGACGTTCACACTTTGCTAGTGGATGTGAAACTAACCAACCATCCGAGGGTGCGCGAGCAGGAACACAGAGTGAGGGCAGCCTAGACGAAGTGTACAGTTTGCTAGGGAATGTGAAAATGTCAGATTGCCCCTGACTCCCCAGTATCCAGAAAGTCCATAAGGTGCGTCTGTACCAGAATGCGGATCCTCCTCAGGTGGACAACGAACACGGTAAAAACTATCCCTTAAACCATTAATACGAGGAAGTTGAGTGTACCAACAAAGATGAGGACGAGGCCGACTGCCACAAGGTGGACTGCTACGAGGTGGACTACTACGAGGATGACTACTACGAGGACAAGGCCAAAGATGTGAACAGAGCTAAGGTTGATTTTGCAGGAATTGGCAAAATTAGATGATGAAGAACCTCTCGGTATCAAAGTCTTTGGCTCCACTAGTATAAGAGGAGGTTGAGTGTTTAATAAAAAGAATGTGAAACCTGAATCTCTTTGCTGCGAAGAGTTCTTTATTATCAAACATAGATAGGTACTTTATTGATCCCTGAGGGGGAAATTTCTTTGTCAAGCAGCTACAACAACAAAACACAGGGCAGGTGCAAAATGCCACAACGAAAGTACACAAAAGACAGATTCACTGTACATGATACATAGTGCGGCAGTATGAAAAAGTATAGAAATACAAGTGAATCTGCAAAAAAGAGTGCAAAAAAAGCTATAAAAAGACATTGCATAGTATGGGTGATTGGCTGAATATATACACTATACATTGGTGGATGTTGGATGGTTAACTATACTATACAGGTCGATGGCAGAGAAATACTTCAGTAGCTAAAAATGCGTATGATATGAGCGAGGGTAATAATAGTTTACTTAATAGACAGACTGGCTAAATGAACAGGTAAGTGAATATTTTGCATGGTTAAATTAGCTGTACAGGTAAATATACAGTTATATTTACAGATAAGTGAATACTTGCATGGTTACACAAACTGTACAAGTAAATGACAGGAAGAGATACTTAAATAGCTAAATGTGTGTATGATATAATTTGGGGTAATAATAGTAATTCCCTTAAAATACAGTCCTTAGTGTGCAGGGTTTAATTACAGACAACTGCACGTATTGCACATTCGATATACTAAAAGCAATGAGAAAAGGTGCAACTGACAGGATACCAATATGGATTCCTGAGTGAATGTCTACGTATGTTAGGTACAAGAATTACTAGCAATATTGCACGTGATATGATATAACAACTGTACATGAGTATGTATATACAGACCAGCATTAATAAATAGGTCCTGAGTGAATGAGTGATGACGGACCAGAGTTACTCACGGATGGATGCATAATTGTTAAACTAGGTCCTAGCACCCCATTAGTTCCAGATCTATGTTGCCGACGGCACGGCACCCAGGTGAGGCATTATATAGTCTAATAGCCGTCGGCAGGAAGGACCTCCTGTAGCGCTCTCTGGCACACCGTGGTGGGATCAGTCTGTGACTGAAGTTGCTCCTCTGCATCATAAACATGGCGTGCAGAGGGTGGGTGACGTTGTTCATGAAGGCCAGCAGTTTGGCCAGGATCTGTCTCTCCGCCACCTCCTCTAGAGTGTCAAGGCTCATCCCCAGGACAGAGCTAGCCTTCCCGATCAGATTATTTACCCGAGAAGCATCACCGGCTTTAATGTTTGCTCCCCAGCACACCACTGCAAAAAAGATGGTATGCAGTAGTTTACTGCACATGTTGAAGGACCTGAGCCTCCTCAGAAAGTAGAGTCGGCTCTGGCCCTTTTTGTACAGGGCCCCAGGGTTACCAGCCCATTCCAGCCTGTTGTCAATATGGACTCCCAGGAACTTGTATGACCCAACCATTTCCACATCCATCCCCTGTATAGGGACTGCAGTCAGTTGTGCCTTGGTTCTCCTGAAGTCCACCACCATCTCCTTTGTTTTGCTGATATTGAGCTGAAGCTCCGCATATGGCAATAAGACAGGGCCGTAGAGCGCTCACGTTGTAATTGACGCAGCTGATGTTCAGGTTGATGTAGTCTATCCCAGGGGTGAAGTTGGAGACGAAATGCAGAGCTTCTACAGGTTTCACTATCACCCCATGTTCGGATTCAACCACTGGTTTGTCGACCGTGTAACCGTCGTCCACCAAGACCACGTTCATTAGCATCCAAGATGGCGTAACAGTGTAGACGTGTTTTTTTTGTTGTCCCGTCTAAATAGTTTGTAGTAGTTTGTAATTTGTCTTTAC
The DNA here is from genome assembly GCA_023634145.1 of Thymallus thymallus. NCBI lineage: Eukaryota > Metazoa > Chordata > Actinopteri > Salmoniformes > Salmonidae > Thymallus > Thymallus thymallus. Next base: position 19,169,201 of record CM042406.1, read on the forward strand.
ATACATTTTTATTTGTTCCCGATTTACCCCTCCTGCAAGCCACCTTACCCAACGTGATACGGATCAAATATCGGATCAAATATACGTGCTTTTCCACTATTTAACTGAACCGCAGTCAAAAGTTAGCCTGCTAGCTAGCTTGCTAACCAGCCATCGCTAACCACTGCTAGCGGTCCTCACCACCGCTCTGGCTGCTCAGACAGCTTTCAGTTCGGACAACATTGGCCAGTCTGCTCAGCGCGCTACCAACCCAGCGCTTATCGGACTGCGTTCCCTTCCACTTCACCGGATTTCCACTGAAATTACAGGACTACCACACCGGATCATCACAGCTAGCTAGCTGCATTCGAGTGACCGACGTTTATAGCTAACCTCCATTGTTTACACGCTACCAATGCTAGCGTGAGCTAGGCTCATCTCCCGGACATCCGACGTGTGCTAGCTACTCTCCCGGGCTCCAGTACCTTGTCAACCTACCTGGACCTTCTACTGTCGACACGGAACCCCACGAGCCACCGTGACTGGCCTGCCGACGTAATTGTCCGACGTGGTCTCAACAGGGTTCTCCTCTGCGACGTCGCCGAAGATTCATCTGCTAGCTCCGGCCTGCTAGCTCCGGCCTGCTAGCCCCGGCCTGCTAACACTCTGAACGCCGTGCCCATTGAACTGATCCCCGGCTCACCACTTTGCTATTCATCGGATCCTATGATTGCTCAGCTTCACAGCTGATGCCTGCAGGACTGTTTGGTTATATGGTATTTCTTTCTGTTTAACCATCAGGCCTCAGGTCCTGTGTGTAGTACATCACTTTTTCTAACTGACCCTCTTTGTCCATTCATCTCCATTACCCGTCGGTGTCTTAGCTCTCTTAATTAACTGTTATCTTTTATTTTATTTTTTGCCCCTTTCTTATTTCAATATGCCTTGTCTTTTGCTGTTCAGGCTAGCTATTATTGTTTTATTTCACTGTAGAGCCCCCAGTCCTGCTCAACTGGCCTCTGATAGCTCCTTTGTTCCTCCCCCCACACATGCGGAGACCTCACCTGGCTTAACTGGTGTCTCCAGAGATGCAACCTCTCTCTTCATTACCCAACGCCTAGGTTTACCTCCACTGAACTCACATCCTACCATACCCTTGTCTGTACATTATGCCCTCAACCTATTCCACCACGCCCAGAAATCTGCTCCTTTTATTCTATGTAGCCAACGTACTAGACGTCCAGTTCTGAAAACTCCTCTGTTCCTCTGGTGATGTAGAGGTAAACCCAGGTCCTATAACCCCCAGTACTACACCTATTCCCCAGGCGCTCTCATTTGGTGATTTCTGTAACCGTAAAAGCCTTGGTTTCATGCATGTTAACATTAGAAGCCTCCTCCCTAAGCTTGATTTATTCACTGCTTTAGCACACTCCGCCAACCCGGATGTCCTAGCTGTGTCAGAATCCTGGCTTAGGAAGGCTACCAAAAATTCTGAAATTTCCATCCCCAACTACAACATTTCCCGTCAAGATAGAACTGCCAAAGGTGGCGGTGTTGCAATCTACTGCAGAGATAACCTGCAGAGTTCTGTCATACTGTCCAGGTCTGTGCCCAAACAGTTTGAGCTTCTACTCTTAAAAATCCACCTTTCCAGAAATAAGTCTCTCACTGTTGCCGCCTGTTACAGACCCCCCTCAGCCCCCAGCTGTGCCCTGGACACCATATGTGAATTGATTGCCCCCCATCTATCTTCAGAGTTTGTACTGTTAGGTGACTTAAACTGGGATATGCTTAACACCCCGGCTGTACTTCAATCTAAGATAGATGCCCTCAATCTCACACAAATTATCAAGGAACCCACCAGGTACAACCCAAAATCCGTAAACATGGGTACCATTATTGATATCATTCTGACTAACTTGCCCTCCAAATACACCTCCTCTGTTTTCAACCAGGATCTCAGCGATCACTGCCTCATCGCCTGCGTTCGCAATGGGTCAGCGGTCAAACGACCACCCCTTATCACTGTCAAACGCTCCCTAAAACACTTTTGCGAGCAGGCCTTTCTATTAGATCTGGCCCAGGTATCCTGGAAGGATATTGACCTCATCCCGTCAGTAGAGGACGCCTGGTTGTTCTTTAAAAGTGCTTTCCTCACCATCCTAAATAAGCATGCCCCTTTCAAAAAACGTAGAACTAAGAATAGTTATAGCCCTTGGTTCACCCCAGACTTGACTGCACTAGACCAACACAAAAACATCCTGTGGCGCACTGCATTAGCATCGAACAGCCCCCGCGATATGCAGCTATTCAGGGAAGTCAGGAACAAGTACACACAGTCAGTTAGAAAAGCAAAGGCCAGCTTTTTCAAACAGAAATTTGCTTCCTGTAGCACTAACTCCAAAAAGTTCTGGGACACTGTTAAGTCCATGGAGAATAAGAGCACCTCCTCCCAGTTGCCCACTGCATTGAGGCTCGGAAACACTGTTACCACCGATAAATCCACGATTATCGAAAAATTTCAATAAGCATTTTGCTACGGCTGGCCATGCTTTCCACCTGGCTATCCCTACCCCGGGCAACAGCTCTGTACCCTCGGCAGCTACTTGCCCAAGCCCCCCCCCGCTTCTCCTTCACCCAAATCCAGACGGCTGATGTTCTGAAAGAGCTGCTAAGTCTGGACCCCTACAAATCTGCTGGGCTAGATAATCTGGACCCTCTCTTTCTGAAATTATCAGCCAAAATTGTTGCAACACCTATCACTAGCCTGTTCAACCTCTCTTTCGTATCGTCTGAGATCCCTAGAGATTGGAAGGCTGCCGCGGTCATCCCCCTCTTCAAAGGAGGAGACACTCTAGACCCAAACTGTTACAGACCAATATCCATCCTGCCCTGCCTTTCTAAAGTTTTCGAAAGCCAAGTTAACAAACAGATAACTGACCACTTCGAATCCCACCGTACCTTCTCTGCTATGCAATCTGGTTTCCGAGCTGGTCATGGGTGCACCTCAGCTACGCTCAAGGTACTGAACGATATCATCACCGCCATCGATAAAAGACAGTACTGTGCAGCCGTTTTCATCGACCTGGCCAAGGCTTTCGACTCTGTCAATCACCGCATTCTTATTGGCAGACTCAATAGCCTTGGTTTCTCAAGTGACTGCCTTGCCTGGTTCTCTAACTACTTTGCAGACAGAGTTCAGTGTGTCAAATCGGAGGGCCTATTGTCCGATCCTCTGGCAGTCTCTATGGGGGTGCCACAGGGTTCAATTCTTGGGCCAACCCTTTTCTCTATATACATCAACGATGTCGCTCTCGCTGCTGGTGACTCTCTGATCCATCTCTATGCAGATGACACCATTCTGTATACATCTGGCCCCTCTTTGGATACTGTGTTTACTAACCTTCAATCAAGCTTCAATGCCATACAACACTCCTTCCGTGGCCTCCAACTGCTCTTAAACGCTAGTAAAACTAAGTGCATGCTTTTCTATCGTACGCTGCCAGCACCCGCCCACCGGACTATCATCACTACTCTCGACGGATCCGAATTAGAATACGTGGACACCTACAAATACCTAGGCATCTGGTTAGACTATAAACTCAACTTCCAGACTCACATCAACCATCTCCAATCCTAAATTAAATCCAGAATTGGCTTCCTATTTCGCAACAAAGCCTCCTTCACTCATGCTGCCAAACATGCCCTTGTAAAACTGACTATCCTACCGATCCTTGATTTCGGCGATGTCATTTACAAACTAGCCTCCAACACTCTACTTAGCAAATTGGATGTAGTCTATCACAGTGCCATCCGTTTTGTCACCAAAGCCCCATACACTACCCACCACTGCGACCTGTATGCTCTCGTTGGCTGGCTTTCATTATATATTCGTCGCCAAACCCACTGGCTCCAGGTCATCTACAAGTCTTTGTTAGGTAAATCCCCGCCCTATCTCAGCTCACTGGTCACTATAGCAACACCCACCCGTAGCATGCGCTCCAGCAGGTATATCTCACTGGTCACCCCCAAAGCCAACACCTCCTTTGGCCGCCATTCCTTCCAGTTCGCTGCTGCCAATGACTGGAACGAATTGCAAAAATCATTGAAGCTAGAGGTTCCTATCTCCCTCAATAACTTTAAGCATCAGTTGTCAAAGCTGCTTATCGATCACTGCACCTGTATATAGCCCTTCTGTAAATAGCCCACACTACTACCTCATCCCCATATTTATTTTTGTTTATTTTCACTAATCTTGCACTCCAGTATCTCTATTTGCACATCATAATTTGCACATCCTTCATTCCTGTGTTAATGATGATAATTCTGTAATTTATTTCACCACTATAGTCTATTTATTGTCCTACCTCCTAACCTTACTGCATTTTTGCACTACATTTTGCACTCTGTATATAGATTTTCTATTGTGTTTTTGACTGTTTGTTTAATGTGTAACTCTGTGTTGTTTTTTGTCGCACTGCTTTGCTTTGTCTTGGCCAGGTCGCAGTTGCAAATGAGAACTTGTTCTCAACTGACCTACCTGGTTAAATAAAGGTGAAATAAAAAAAATGCTGTGTGTGGTCTCCCCAGTGTTGTAGGCGGTGCAAACCTTGTTCACGGGAGGCACGTACTCCACAACTAGTTCCGAATCCAGAATGCCTACCATGTAGTGGTTGCAGTCAGTCGTGGGGATGAGGGTGTTGATGTTGATTGCGATCTGAGGAGGCTTCGTGGAGACGGTGGCCTTTTTGCTGGGGTCTCCTGGGCTGCACGACTCGAGCTTGTACAAATCGGCTATGTAGATTTTATTGTAGCTGGTGCTGTACAGCTCCTTGTGGAGCTGTATACCCAAAGCCCTGTGATCGGCTATGAGCCCGGGACATACGACCGTGTTACTCAAGCCTATGTTGTACTGGGGGTCGAGACGGTTCTTGGAGCCGGAGGCAGGGTCCTTGTATTGAATTTCGGGGATGGTGATGACGACGCCGTCCAGCTTCACCACCCCGGGGTTGTCGAAATTGGAAACGGAGCGCCTGCTTCTGTCGTGCGGCCTTGCTGTGACAGTGGATATGCCTGCCGCTATCTGCTGCCTCTTCCAGTTCCTCAGCCTGTGTACGGCCGAGGTGATACCCAGTATCGCGGGGTTGTTGGATCGAACGCCTCGTCTGAAATCTGAATCAATCGGGGCTACGACAAACTGGTTGATACCAGATACCGAACCGCTTGAGTGTATCGAATGAGGTCAATGTTACGGTGATGTTCACATGACGTCCCTAGCCCAAACCGTGGCATTGGACCCCGAGCAACACTTGGTGTTGAAGTCCTCTTCGCAGTTTAAAACAGTGTTGGTTTCCATGTCGGCCAGCGATAGCTCACCGGTGATCTCTGTTTGCTGCGAATCTCTATTTTCGAGAGGCTTGATCTTCAGGCCCCCAGTGAGAGACAGTGTGAAGATTTCCTTGCCTTAACAGAGCCAAGAGGTACGACATGACGCACTTGGAGGGGTCGTCTCCGCTCCTGGACGCCCACATGTTCTGGCAGTGTCCAGCTCGACTCATGTCGAACAACCCCTCGGGTGTGATGAAAGCGTTGAACGCGCCCAGCTGCGAGAAGTCTATGATGTTCAAGAGCTTGTGGGATCTGGGCAGCCTGAAGAGGAGTTTCAACACCCCGTCTTTGATCAGAGCCGAGGCCAGATCCGCTGCTACCGTGGTGAAATTCGTACCTTGCCAGTTTGTGCGAGAGCACTCAGTTGTGCCCCAGTCAGTCGCGTCCAGCAGGATAGCAGTCGAGTGTGTGGACACTCTCACCTAGCGTTTCGGCTACAGTATTGACAACAGAGGGAAAATTGCGGCTTGTGGATGTGATCGGAACGAGACATTTGTCAAAAATAACTTGATGATTATATGGCCTGCTTCAGCCACCCTGTAGAAGGTGGCTACGTCGAGCGCTACCGACAGATAGTTTGAACTGTAGACAGCTCGGTCCAAAGAGAGAATGGTGGCGTCACAGGAGGAGGGTATGACAAAGTCCCAGATCTCTGTGGCGGTGGGTTTGTAGGCCGGGTCCCGATCCTTTAGACTCGCGGCTCTTGAGACCTCGCAGATGGCAATGGGGGCCGAGGTGGCACTGTCTGCATTTGTTATGCCCACTCGAGGGGCTCTAGAATTGCCTATGCAGAACCTGTTACCTTCAGACACAAAACAGTGGTCTCCTAGTTGTGCGTAACAGGTACCGATGGACTCGGCGTCCCCGAGGCCAATGTAGGAGAGTACACAGGCGTAAGGGGAGTTTCGGATAGTCAGGACATCATCTGTCTCGGGCCATTTTCTGCTGGAAGCGGGTGCGTGTAGCGTCCTCCTCAAGAGCTTGAAAGCTGCACACTGAGGATCGGGTCCGCAGTCAACCATCGGGTCCTCGCCGAAGTAATAGTTTCTGTTACGAGGCTTTGTGAGGGGGTGAGTGATGCGAGTGGTGGAAGCAGGCGCAGGGAGGCAGGATACATTTCTGAATAACGTTTAATAATTCTCAACCGAGAAAAAGGAAAGCACGTAACACACTGATCTCCAACACGAAAACAATCACCGACAAAAAACAGGGGGGGCAGAGGGAATAAGACGAACATACAATTAGTGAAATGGGAACCAGGTGTGAATGGAACGGGACAAACGAAAACTGTGTAGTGGATCGGTGGTGGGTAGTACTCGGGTGACGTCGACCAACTTCGGCCGAAGTCGTGACAGGCCTGGCGTGGAGAAGAATCGATATCTTGTTCAAGGGGGTGTTGGCGACAACGCGGTCCGAACACTTGAACCCTCCGTTGACAAGGAGACAGGACGATCTGTCCAACCTCCTAACATAGGCGCAGAGTATGGAGCCTTCAGTCTTGTGCTTGGTGAGATTGCCCGCTGAGTCTTGGAACAGTCTCCAGTGAGCGTAGATCATCCCCTGGCAGTAGTGGGTGCACATGTCGGTCATGCGGTTGTAGTTGTCGACGGTCAAAGCGAAGCCGCTGCGGCTCATGCCCTGACACCAGCCTTTCTGGCCTCTGCATGTGCTGACGGAGATCCAAACGTAGGGAGCCCATTAGGTACGGGAGCCAAGAGAGTGAGAGGGCTATCAGGAGCATCACGGGTGCGGATTGAGCGGGTGGTAAACCACGCGGAATACAATGTCAATGCTTTTGATGCATATACTAAACTAGAATAACAACTTCGGTCACACTATGATAGGGTGAGGTTTTATAGTACCTTGTTATTGGTGAAAGAGGAAGGAATAGACAGAGGAATAGTCGCAGGGACTCTTTCGTTATCGTTGTGCTTGTATTTCATGAAAGCCTGCATGTAGACGCAAGACCGATGAACTGTTTAACGGCATCATTGTGAACCTTAGCCGCATCCTGGTCCAGGACGAAAAGTGGTCTACCCATGTGCATTCTAATGCGGTTCATGATGCGAAGAGAAGCGGCGTCAGCTAGAGAGTACGATTTGCTGATAAGGTCAACGGACATGTTCTGTATCACCCCGATGACATTTTCATCCCTCATGGTGTGGGCCAGATGAATGTTGACTTTCTCCTCTGTGAATCTATGGTTGTAGGAGTCCAGGTAGCCCTTCACCTCCTGGGGCTTAAGCACTTTGATGGAATCCATGGTGTTCCTGTCTAATTCGCACAAGGGGCAGCCGGTGCCATCATTCTCGTACTGCACGTCGACTATAGAGGGGTGCTCGTGAGCATTGATGTTCATGTACAGCATTGGGTACTGTTTTTGTATGAAGCGATCATTCCCGCTGATATTGTACACCTCCCGATCCTGTTGTTCCCCGGGCTCGGAGAACATGTGGAATATAGGGTCGGTGGCCATGGCAGAGGAATAGCCTCGCTTTGATGCAGCTCGTGAGTCCGGGGCTCGATCGTCTGAGGCTCCGGGAGATCCATTGCGAGGCATGTTAGGATTACTAATAGAAACGGCTGCTTGCATCTCTCCCCGCGAAAACCCGATCACGACCGACGCTGACAGCGATTCGGCTCTTACTAGGAGGTTGTTCGTTCACGTCGTCCGGCTCGGTTCTCATCCTTACCTTCTTATTCCCTGGTCCTCTCTCGGGGAGACTGGCTCGAACAACTTCACGCGATGATGAAAGCTGCGGAGAGTAAGACCCAGAAGGAGAAGAAGAAGTCGAAGAAGAGGAACGTTCACTCATCGTCAGCTGCCGGTAAAGGCGGAGACATTTCTAAGGCTGTGGCTGGATTTATCGAGAGTGATAAATTCATGGTGTGCAGAGGACTTATCTCATCGTGCTGCGGCTTACGTTGGGGTATCCACTGCGTATTCCGTACGAGTTCAAAGCACGTAATTGCCATAGTAAACAGTGAACATTGTAAATGGTGTAAAGGCGCTTCGTCTACACCTGTGCAAGAGAGCGACTTTGATGAAGTCCGGACTAGGGCGTACTTACGGGGGATCTTCAAACTCAAGTTGTCGGACGCTGTGAAGCTATCTGAACTGATATCCGAGCTCACGCACACCGAAACAAACGGCGACAGCTCCCCATTCACCGGCACCCCTCCCCCCCCCCATTGCACAGTCGAGAACGTGACACACATCTCTAGTCTCGGGCTCCAGAAATTGATCAAGTTTGACAAGGAGTTTGTCTGGGGAGACAATCTGATCTTCAACACAAAGGTGGACCGTTCCGAGTCGGGTTCGCACTGAAGGATAGGTGACAGAGCCATAGGACCTGGTCTTTTCTGTGGCGGATAGAGGATAGAATCGCCATGTCCTCCAGCGGCGTAACCCCCTTGCTGAGCCAGGGGTTCAGGGTAGGACCAGTGTTCTGCACGAAAGACCAGTGCGTGTTTGTGAAAGTGTCGAAATAGGACAATAAGAGAGCCGTCATAAACATAACAAGCATTACTCTAGTAGACTATGCCGATAGATGCGAGTACCCCGAAGGGGCTCTGCGGTCGGACCAGTCTCTATTTGTGCAGGTCTGTTGAGAAAACCTTCCTGTACTGTTGTGTCGCGGCGACGACAACGAGTACACCAAGGGCGTCTTGAAGCCGGAGATGAGCATTGGCTTCAGCTTAGGCACAGTGGGAGATAACAAGGGCGGCCCCTTGACGGAGGAGTGTAGTTTAGTCTCTGTTCCTATGAGACCGGGCTGCTTTTGCACCCTGGTGACAGGTAAGGATCTGACCCAGACAATGACCAGGATGGGGTTTTCCACCCTGAAGGACTCGGTCCTCGACGCAGGCATCAATCTGAAGGACAGCGCCAGGGTCGTCTATTCCCAGAACGAAACTCCCTCTGATGTGTCGGATGAGAGCTCCGAGGGGCAGAGACCAAGCCTCAGGGGTGTGAGTGCTCAAGGATGTATTAGAGGCCATCAAGGTTCAGAATAGCGTACTAACTCAGAGACTGAAATGTCCTGACGATCCGGACACACTGTTCACGGTGAAAGGAGCTAAGGAGTTCACCAGACGTACCGGTGTGAAAACCAAATTCTGCGCTGGTATTAAACCTACTGACAAAGACACTAACGTTGGAGTAACAGACCCTACAGGAGATACTCCATTACCCAAATCCGAACAGATGGAAGATACAATGACCGTTACTCAGACCAAAATTGATAATATGATCAAGCTCAGAAGCTGTTGCGACTGCAGCAGCTTCTGCCTCAGCAGCAGCCAGCTCTGCCTCAGCAACAACAATATCAGCAGTCGCAAGCTCAACTACAAGCTCTACAGAGTTTCATGCAGTTGGCCCCCATACTTCAACATTTTAACCAACCTCAAACCCAACATCTGTGGAATCCTCAGCAGCAGCAGACCAGGCAAGGGTTCTTGAAGAAGCAGGCTCTCTACATCCCGAGCGGTGTATCGAATCCTGGCGACAAATCGTTTGAGCACGGGACTCTGACCGAGGAGCAAAGGAGGAAGATAGCGATGGAGTATAACAAGGAGGAATCTGAGTGACTGGTAGCCTCCCAGAAAGATCAAGCGAAGATGATCGATTCGATTAAGGCCAGCATAAGAGACGTGATACTAGAACAACAGGGCAGTTCGGTGTCACAAGAGTCATTGTCTAACAAGAGTCACTGTCAGACTCATGCCTATCATCAGTCAATCGGAGGAATAGTCGTCGATCGTGGACCTGTACAACACGTACATCGCGAAGGGGAGCTCTCTGATAGCCAAGAGGTGTATAAACAGCTATACAGGCACCGAGGAGCTGTACATCCCCGCGATCCCTATCCACATGTTTGTCTCCGAGTGGAACAAATCGCTCCAACAGTTTCACGATATGATCAGGTGCGACGGCTTGGGTGGCCGGCAGACCTAGCGTCAGCGTCGCCTGACCATGGTTTCCAACGTGACAGAGCTCGCTCTGAAGAACGTACCCATTCTCAGTGACCATTTGTGGTTCGTTCTCCACTCTATTGTGTCAAAGCTGTCCCTGGTCAAGCAAGTCGTGCAGTTGGTTAGCTCCATCGCGTCGACGTCGGGTACGGCGTACCACACAGGCGAAGTGTTTCACGCTGTCAACATGATTTTAGACCCTTTTCAATGAAAACGGTTTAAAACGTGTTGCATATTATTAACACTCAAAATACATCTCTCCAGTAGTGTGCAGAACTAGTTGGACATAGGATATTGCCTTAAAATGTATTGAAGACCATGTTAATGAAAGACAGCTTATAACGTAAAGTCATGCTTGAAGAACATTAGAAATTCTATTCTACATTAGTACTTCCAGTGCTGAACATGAAACAACATTTTAGAACCTATTCATGTATAACAGTTTGAAAATATATTTCACATTTGTAATACACAAAATGTGTCTCTTTATATTATGTTTAACTTTTTTCATTGTGGATAATTGTCTGCAACATGAGTTTAACCCTTTTCATGGAAAACAATTTAAAACATTTTGACCAATTTAAACTCTCAAAATAAATCTCTCCTGTCAAATGCTTTACTTGTTAAAATGTGGAAATTGCCTTGAAAATGTTTCAAACCATATTTATGGAAAACAGCATAAAAGGAAACATTGTGCTTGAATAGCTTTACACATTCTATTCTACATCAGTCCTTCAAGTGCTGAACCTAAAACAACATTTTAGAACCTATTCAGTTGTAACGTTTTGAAAATATGTTTCACATTTGAAATTCACAAAATGGGCCTCTTCTGTAATATGCTTAACTAGTTTCATGGGGATATTGTCTACAACATGATTTTAGACCCTTTTCATTGAAAACGGTTTAAAACGTGTTGCATATTTTTAACACTCAAAATTAATCTCTCCAGTAGTATGCAGAACTAGTTGGACATAGGATATTGCCATAAAATGTATTGAAGTCCATGTTAATGAAAGACAGCTTATAACGTAAAGTCATGCTTGAAGAATATTAGAAATTCTATTCTACATTAGTATTTCCAGTGCTGAACATGAAACAAAATTTTATTCCCAGTTCAGAGTTAACTGTTTAAAAATATATTTCACAATTGTAACTCAGAAAATGTGTCTCTTCTGTAATATGCTTAACTATTTTCATTTTGGATAATTGTCTGCAACATGAGTTTAACCCTTTTCATTGAAAGGAATTTAAAACATGTTGACCATTTTAAATTCTCAAAATGTATCTCTCCTGTCAAATGCTTGTTACTTCTTAAAATGTGGAAAATGCCTTGAAAGTGTTTGAGACCATATTTACGGAACACAGCATAAAAGGAAACATCATGCTTGAATAACTTAAAAAATGAAATTCAACATCAGTCCTTCCTGTGCTGAACATAAAACAACATTTTATTCCCAGTTCAGAGTTAACTGTTTAAAAATATATTTCACAATTGTAACTCAGAAAATGTGTCTCTTCTGTAATATGCTTCACCAGTTTCATTGGGGATATTGTCTACAACATAATTTTAGACCCTTTTCATGGAAAACAATTTAAAACATGTTGACCAATTTAAACTCTCAAAATGCATCACTCGTGTCAAATGCTTTAGTTGTTAAAATGTGGAAATTGCCTTGAAAATGTTTCAGAACATATTTATGGAAAACATAATAAAAGGAAACATTGTGCTTGAATAGCTTTAAACATTCTATTCTACATCAGTCCTTCTAGTGCTGAATCTAAAACAACATTTAAGAAACTATTCAGTTGTAACGTTTTGAAAATATGTTTCACATTAGAAATTCACAAAATGGGCCTCTTCTGTAATATGCTTAACTACTTTCGTTGGGGATATTGTCTACAACATGATTTTAGACCCTTTTCATTGAAAACGGTTTAAAACGTGTACCGTATTTTTAACACTCGAAATACATCTCTCCGGAAGTATGCAGAACTAGTTGGACATAGGATATTGCCTTAAAATGTATTGAAGACCATGTTAATGAAAGACAGCTTATAACGTAAAGTCATGCTTGAAGAACATTACAAATTCTATATTACTACTTCCAGTGCTGAACATGAAACAACATTTTAGACCCTATTCATGTATAACAGTTTGAAAATATATTTCACATTTGAAATACACAAAATGTGTAATCTCTAACATGCTTAACTATTTTCATTTTGGATAATTGTCTACAACATAATTTTAGACCCTTTTCATGGAAAACAATTTAAAACATGTTGACCAATTTAAACTCTCAAAATGCATCACTCGTGTCAAATGCTTTACTTGTTAAAATGTGGAAATTGCCTTAAATGTTTCAGAACATATTTATGGAAAACAGAATTGTCACGGTGCGTATATAAGGGACGATATACGGAGCGCTGATGGAGTGACATCCTTTTTATTTATGAATGAGATATACTCACAAAGCATTCAAAATTAAAGAAGGAGAGAGAAAACGAAACTAAACAACAAAACACAGTGACTTGCTGAGTTCTGCCACATGCAGACAAACAGAAACAAACAATGATCCAAGCACAGGTGGATTTGGAGGGCTGCTAAATACTCTCCCCAATCAGAGACAACACTAGACAGCTGTCTCTGATTGGGGATCATTAATCCTCCCTCACTGAAGTGAGGACTGGGTTGTGGCTCAATCCACTCCCCCAGATGGGAGTAGCGGCTTCACCACTACCCAGCCCTCACAAGAATAAAAGGAAACATTGTGATTGAATAGCTTTAAACATTCTATTCTATCAGTCCTTCTAGTGCTGAATCTAAAACAACATTTTAGAAACTATTCAGTTGTAACGTTTTGAAAATATGTTTCACATTAGAAATTCACAAAATGGGCCTCTTCTGTAATATGCTTAACTACTTTCGTTGGGGATATTGTCTACAACATGATTTTAGACCCTTTTCATTGAAAACGGTTTAAAACGTGTACAGTATTTTTAACACTCAAAATACATCTCTCCGGAAGTATGCAGAACTAGTTGGACATAGGATATTGCCTTAAAATGTATTGAAGACCATGTTAATGAAAGACAGCTTATAACGTGAAGTCATGCTTGAAGAACATTACAAATTCTATTCTATATTACTACTTCCAGTGCTGAACATGAAACAACATTTTAGACCCTATTCATGTATAACAGTTTGAAAATATATTTCACATTTGTAATACACAAAATGTGTAATCTCTAACATGCTTAACTATTTTCATTGTGGATAATTGTCTGCAACATGAGTTTAACCCTTTTCATTGTAAAGAATTTAAAACATGTTGACAATTTTAAATTCTCAAAACACATCTCTCCTGTCAAATGCTTTACTTCTTAAAATGTGGAAATTGCCTTGAAAGTGTTTGAGACCATATTTATGGAAAACAACATAAAAGGAAACATTGTGCTTGAATAGCTTTAAACATTCTATTCTACATCAGTCCTTCTAGTGCTGAACCTAAAACAACATTTTAGAACCTATTCAGTTATATCGTTTTGAAAATATGTTTCACAACTGAAATTCACAAAATGGGCCTATTCTGTAATATGCTTAACTAGTTTCATTGGGGATATTGTCTACAAAATGATTTTAGACCCTTTTCATTGAAAACGGTTTAAAACGTGTACCGTATTTTTAACACTCAAAATACATCTCTCCGGAAGTATGCAGAACTAGTTGGACATAGGATATTGCCTTAAAATGTATTGAAGACCATGTTAATGAAAGACAGCTTATAACGTAAAGTCCTGCTTGAAGAACATTACAAATTCTATTCTATATTACTACTTCCAGTGCTGAACATGAAACAACATTTTAGACCCTATTCATGTATAACAGTTTGAAAATATATTTCACATTTGTAATACACAAAATGTGTAATCTCTAACATGCTTAACTATTTTCATTGTGGATAATTGTCTGCAACATAATTTTAGACCCTTTTCATGGAAAACAATTTAAAACATGTTGACCAATTTAAACTCTCAAAATGCATCACTCGTGTCAAATGCATTACTTGTTAAAATGTGGAAATTGCCTTGAAAATGTTTCAGAACATATTTATGGAAAACAGAATAAAAGGAAACATTGTGCATGAATAGCTTTAAACATTCTATTCTACATCAGTCCTTCTAGTGCTGAACATGAAACAACATTTTAGACCCTATTCATGTATAACAGTTTGAAAATATATTTCACATTTGTAATACACAAAATGTGTCATCTCTAACATGCTTAACTATTTTCATTGTGGATAATTGTCTGCAACATGAGTTTAACCCTTTTCATTGAAAAGAATTTAAAACATGTTGACAATTTTAAATTCTCAAAATACATCTCTCCTGTCAAATGCTTTACTTCTTAAAATGTGGAAATAGCCTTGAAAGTGTTTCAGACCATATTTATGGAAAACAACATAAAAGGAAACATTGTGCTTGAATAGCTTTAAACATTCTATTCTACGTCAGTCCTTCTAGTGCTGAACCTAAATAAACATTTTAGAACCTATTCAGTTGTAACGTTTTGAAAATATGTTTCACAATTGAAATTCACAAAATGGGCCTCTTCTGTAATATGCTTAACTAGTTTCATTGGGGATATTGTCTACAACATGATTTTAGACGCTTTTCATTGAAAACGGTTTAAAACGTGTTGCATATTTTTAACACTCAAAATACATCTCTCCGGTAGTATGCAGAACTAGTTGGACATAGAATATTGCCTTAAAATGTATTGAAGTCCATGTTAATGAATGACAGCTAATAACGTAAAGTCATGCTTGAAGAACATTACAAATTCTATTCTACATTAGTACTTCCAGTGCTGAACATGAAACAACATTTTAGACACTATTCATTTATAACAGTTTGAAGATATATTTCACATTTGTAATACACAAAATGTGCCTCTTCTCTAAAATTCTTAACTATTTTCATTGTGGATAATTGTCTGCAACATGAGTTTAACCCTTTTCATTGAAAGGAATTTAAAACATGTTGACCATTTTAAATTCTCAAAATGCATCTCTCCTGTCAAAGGCTTTTTACTTCTTAAAATGTGGAAATTGCCTTGAAAGTGTTTGAGACCATATTTACGGAACACAGCATAAAAGGAAACATCATGCTTGAATAACTTAAAAAATGAAATTCAACATCAGTCCTTCCTGTGCTGAACATAAAACAACATTTTATTCCCAGTTCAGAGTTAACTGTTTAAAAATATATTTCACAATTGTAACTCAGAAAATGTGTCTCTTCTGTAATATGCTTCACCAGTTTCATTGGGGATATTGTCTACAACATATTTTTAGACCCTTTTCATGGAAAACAATTTAAAACATGTTGACCAATTTAAACTCTCAAAATGCATCACTCGTGTCAAATGCTTTACTTGTTAAAATGTGGAAATTTCCTTGAAAATGTTTCAGAATATATTTATCGAAAACAGAATAAATGGAAACATTGTGCATGAATAGCTTTAAACATTCTATTCTACATCAGTCCTTCTAGTGCTGAACCTAAAACAACATTTTAGAAACTATTCAGTTGTAACGTTTTGAAAATATGTTTCACATTAGAAATTCACAAAATGGGCCTCTTCTGTAATATGCTTAACTACTTTCGTTGGGGATATTGTCTACAACATGATTTTAGACCCTTTTCATTGAAAACGGTTTAAAACGTGTACCGAATTTTTAACACTCAAAATACATCTCTCCAGTAGTATGCAGAACTAGTTGGACATAGGATATTGCCTTAAAATGTATTGAAGACCATGTTAATGAAAGACAGCTTATAATGTAAAGTCATGCTTGAAGAACATTAGAAATTCTATTCTACATTAGTACTTCCAGTGCTGAACATGAAACAACATTTTAGAAACTATTCATGTCTAACAGTTTGAAAATATACATCACATTTGTAATACACAAAATGTGTCTCTTCTCTAATATGCTTAACTATTTTCATTGTGGATAATTCACAAAATGGGCCTTTTCTGTAATATGCTTAAATAGTTTCTTTGGGGATGTTGTCTACAACATGATTTTAGACCCTTTTCATTGAAAACGGTTTAAAACGTGTTGCATATTTTTAACACTCAAAATTCATCTCTCCGGTAGTATGCAGAACTAGTTGGACATAGGATATTGCCTTAAAATGTATTGAAGACCATGTTAATGAAAGACATCTTATAACGTAAAGTCATGCTTGAAGAACATTACAAATTCTATTCTATATTAGTACTTCCAGTGCTGAACGTGAAACAACATTTTAGACCCTATTCATGTATAACAGTTTGAAAATATATTTCACATTTGTAATACACAAAATGTGTCATCTCTAACATGCTTAACTATTTTCATTGTGGATAATTGTCTGCAACATGAGTTTAACCCTTTTCATTGAAAATAATTTAAAACAGGTTGACAATTTTAAATTCTCAAAATGCATCTCTCCTGTCAAATGCTTTTTACTTCTAAAAATTTGGAAATTGACTTAAGTGTTTGAGACCATATTTACGGAAAACAACATAAAAGGAAACATTGTGCTTGAATAGCTTTAAACATTCTATTCTACGTCAGTCCTTCTAGTGCTGAACCTAAAACAACATTGTAGAACCTATTCAGTTGTAACGTTTTGAAAATATGTTTCACAATTGAAATTCACAAAATGGGCCTCTTCTGTAATATGCTTAACTAGTTTCATTGGGGATGTTGTCTTCAACATGATTTTAGACCCTTTTCATTGAAAACGGTTTAAAACGTGTTGCATATTTTTAACACTCAAAATTCATCTCTCCGGTAGTATGCAGAACTAGTTGGACATAGGATATTGCCTTAAAATGTATTGAAGTCCATGTTAATGAATGACAGCTAATAACGTAAAGTCATGCTTGAAGAACATTACAAATTCTATTCTACATTAGTCATTCTAGTGCTGAACATGAAACAACATTTTAGACCCTATTCATGTATAACAGTTTGAAAATATATTTCACATTTGTAATACACAAAATGTGTCATCTCTAACATGCTTAACTATTTTCATTGTGGATAATTGTCTGCAACATGAGTTTAACCCTTTTCATTGAAAAGAATTTAAAACATGTTGACAATTTTAAAATCTCAAAATACATCTCTCCTGTCAAATGCATTACTTCTTAAAATGTGGAAATAGCCTTGAAAGTGTTTCAAACCATATTTATGGAAAACAACATAAAAGGAAACATTGTGCTTGAATAGCTTTAAACATTCTATTCTACGTCAGTCCTTCTAGTGCTGAACCTAAAACAACATTTTAGAACCTATTCAGTTGTAACGTTTTGAAAATATGTTTCACAATTGAAATTCACAAAATGGGCCTCTTCTGTAATATGCTTAACTAGTTTCATTGGGGATGTTGTCTACAACATGATTTTAGACCCTTTTCATTGAAAACGGTTTAAAACGTGTTGCATATTTTTAACACTCAAATTTCATCTCTCCGGTAGTATGCAGAACTAGTTGGACATAGGATATTGCCTTAAAATGTATTGAAGTCCATGTTAATGAATGACAGCTAATAACGTAAAGTCATGCTTGAAGAACATTACAAATTCTATTCTACATTAGTCATTCTAGTGCTGAACATGAAACAACATTTTAGACCCTATTCATGTATAACAGTTTGAAAATATATTTCACATTTGTAATACACAAAATGTGTCATCTATAACATGCTTAACTATTTTCATTGTGGATAATTGTCTGCAACATGAGTTTAACCCTTTTCATTGAAAAGAATTTAAAACATGTTGACAATTTTAAATTCTCAAAATGCATCTCTCCTGTCAAATGCTTTTTACTTCTTAAAATGTGGAAATTGCCTTGAAAGTGTTTGAGACCATATTTACGGAACACAGCATAAAAGGAAACATCATGCTTGAATAACTTAAAAAATGAAATTCAACATCAGTCCTTCCTGTGCTGAACATAAAACAACATTTTATTCCCAGTTCAGAGTTTACTGTTTAAAAATATATTTCACAATTGTAACTCAGAAAATGTGTCTCTTCTGTAATATGCTTCACCAGTTTCATTGGGGATATTGTCTACAACATAATTTTAGACCCTTTTCATGGAAAACAATTTAAAACATGTTGACCAATGTAAACTCTCAAAATGCATCACTCGTGTCAAATGCTTTACTTGTTAAAATGTGGAAATTGCCTTGAAAATGTTTCAGAACATATTTATGGAAAACAGAATAAAAGGAAACATTGTGCATGAATAGCTTTAAACATTCTATTCTACATCAGTCCTTCTAGTGCTGAACCTAAAACAACATTTTAGAAACTATTCAGTTGTAACGTTTTGAAAATATGTTTCACATTAGAAATTCACAAAATGGGCCTCTTCTGTAATATGCTTAACTACTTTCGTTGGGGATATTGTCTACAACATGATTTTAGACCCTTTTCATTGAAAACGGTTTAAAACGTGTAACGTATTTTTAACACTCAAAATACATCTCTCCAGTAGTATGCAGAACTAGTTGGACATAGGATATTATCACAACTCAGACAGAGACCCAAATGCAGACGCAGGAGGCAGGTAGAATATCAAGTATGTTTTACTTTGCAAAATCGTAAGGCTATATCTCGTTGTCGTAGGCAGGCAAGGATTTGGTACACAGGCGTTCAGAGGTACAGAGACGGCAGGCAGGAATCAGGTTGTACAAACAGGCAGGGGTACGGTAACAGGAGAGCTAAACAGACAGCAGGTAATTCTAAGTATGCTGGCACGACCTGGTGAAACACACAAGACGAACTGGCAACCAGACCAATGAACAGATAGAGATTAAATACACAAGTAATAAGGGAACATAGGAAACACCTGGTAGGGGAGGAGCCAGGGAGAACAGGTGAACGGAATTAGGGTATGACAGATATTGCCTTAAAATGTATTGAAGACCATGTTAATGAAAGACAGCTTATAACGTAAAGTCATGCTTGATGAACATTACAAATTCTATTCTATATTAGTACTTCCAGTGCTGAACGTGAAACAACATTTTAGACCCTATTCATGTATAACAGTTTGAAAATATATTTCACATTTGTAATACACGAAATGTGTCATCTCTAACATGCTTAACTATTTTCATTGTGGATAATTGTCTGCAACATGAGTTTAATCCTTTTAATTGAAAAGAATTTAAACATGTTGACCCATTAAAATTCTCAAAATGCATCACTCGTGTGAAATGCTTTACTTGTTAAAATGTGGAAATTGCCTTGAAAATGTTTCATAACATATTTAGGGAAAACAGAATAAAAGGAAACATTGTGCATGAATAGCTTTAAACATTCTATTCTACATCAGTCCTTCTAGTGCTGAACCTAAAACAACATTTTAGAAACTATTCAGTTGTAACGTTTTGAAAATATGTTTCACATTAGAAATTCACAAAATGGGCCTCTTCTGTAATATGCTTAACTACTTTCGTTGGGGATATTGTCTACAACATGATTTTAGACCCTTTTCATTGAAAACGGTTTAAAACGTGTACCGTATTTTTAACACTCAAAATACATCTCTCCAGTAGTATGCAGAACTAGTTGGACATAGGATATTGCCTTAAAATGTATTGAAGACCATGTTAATGAAAGACAGATTATAATGTAAAGTCATGCTTGAAGAACATTAGAAATTCTATTCTACATTAGTACTTCCAGTGCTGAACATGAAACAACATTTTAGAAACTATTCATGTATAACAGTTTGAAAATATATATCACATTTGTAATACACAAAATGTGTCTCTTCTCTAATATGCTTAACTATTTTCATTGTGGATAATTCACAAAATTGGCCTCTTCTGTAATATGCTTAACTAGTTTCATTGGGGATGTTGTCTACAACATGATTTTAGACCCTTTTCATTGAAAACGGTTTAAAACGTGTACCGTATTTTTAACACTCAAAATACATCTCTCCAGTAGTATGCAGAACTAGTTGGACATAGGATATTGCCTTGAAATGTATTGAAGACCATGTTAATGAAAGACAGCTTATAATGTAAAGTCATTCCTGAAGAACATTAGAAATTATTCTCTACATTAGTACTTCCAGTGCTGAACATGAAACAACATTTTAGACCCTATTAATGTATAACAGTTTGAAGATATATTTCACATTTGTAATACACAAAATGTGTCTCTTCTCTAATATTACTAACTATTTTCATTGTGGATAATTGTCTGCAAAATGAGTTTACCCTTTTCATTGAAAGGAATTTAAAACAAGTTGACCATTTTAAATTCTCAAAATGCATCTCTCATGTCAAATGCTTTACTTGTTAAAATGTGTAAATTGCCTTGAAAATGTTTCAGGCCATGTTTATGGAAAACAATATAAAAGGAAACATTGTGCTTGAATAGCTTTACACATTCTATTCTACATCTGTCCTTCTTGTGCTGAACCTAAAACAACATTTTAGAAACTATTCAGTTGTAACGTTTTGAAAACATGTTTCACATTAGAAATTCACAAAATGGGCCTCTTCTGTAATATGCTTAACTACTTTCGTTGGGGATATTGTCTACAACATGATTTTAGACCCTTTTCATTGAAAACGGTTTAAAACGTGTACTGTATTTTTAACACTCAAAATACATCTCTCCAGTAGTATGCAGAACTATTTGGACATAGTATATTGCCTTAAAATGTATTGAAGACCATGTTAATGAAAGACAGCTTATAATGTAAAATCATGCTTGAAGAACATTATAAATTCTATTCTACATTAGTACTTCCAGTGCTGAACATGAAACAACATTTTAGAAACTATTCATGTATAACAGTTTGAAAATATATATCACATTTGTAATACACAAAATGTGTCTCTTCTCTAATATGCTTAACTATTTTCATTGTGGATAATTCACAAAATTGGCCTCTTCTGTAATATGCTTAACTAGTTTCATTGGGGATGTTGTCTACAACATGATTTTAGACCCTTTTCATTGAAAACGGTTTAAAACGTGTTGCATATTTTTAACACTCAAAATTCATCTCTCCGGTAGTATGCAGAACTAGTTGGACATAGGATATTGCCTTAAAATGTATTGAAGTCCACGTTAATGAATGACAGCTAATAACGTAAAGTCATGCTTGAAGAACATTAAAAATTCTATTCTACATTAGTACTTCCAGTACTGAACATGAAACAACATTTTAGACCCTATTCATGTATAACAGTTTGAAGATATATTTCACATTTGTAATACACAAAATGTGTCTCTTCTCTAATATGCTTAACTATTTTCATTGTGGATAATTCACAAAATGGGCCTCTTCTGTAATATGCTTATCTAGTTTCATTGGGGATGTTGTCTACAACATGATTTTAGACCCTTTTCATTGAAAACTGTTTAAAACGTGTTGCATATTTTTAACACTCAAAATTCATCTCTCCGGTAGTATGCAGAACTAGTTGGACATAGGATATTGCCTTAAAATGTATTGAAGTCCACGTTAATGAATGACAGCTAATAACGTAAAGTCATGCTTGAAGAACATTACAAATTCTATTCTAAATTAGTACTTCCAGTGCTGAACATGAAACAACATTTTAGACCCTATTCATGTATAACAGTTTGAAGATATATTTCACATTTGTAATACACACAATGTGTCTCTTCTCTAATATGCTTAACTATTTTCATTGTGGATAATTGTCTGCAAAATGAGTTTAACCCTTTTCATTGAAAGGAATTTAAAACAAGTTGACCATTTTAAATTCTCAAAATGCATCTCTCCTGTCAAATGCTTTTTACTTCTTAAAATGTGGAAATTGCCTTGAAAGTGTTTGAGACCATATTTACGGAACACAGCATAAAAGGAAACATCATGCTTGAATAACTTAAAAAATGAAATTCAAGATCAGTCCTTCCTGTGCTGAACATAAAACAACATTTTATTCCCAGTTCAGAGTTAACTGTTTGAAAATATATTTCACAATTGTAACTCACAAAATGTGTCTCTTCTGTAATATGCTTCACCAGTTTCATTGGGGATATTGTCTACAACATAATTTTAGACCCTTTTCATGGAAAACAATTTAAAACATGTTGACTAATTTAAACTCTCAAAATGCATCACTCGTGTCAAATGCTTTACTTGTTAAAATGTGGAAATTGCCTTGAAAATGTTTCAGAACATATTTATGGAAAACAGAATAAAAGGAAACATTGTGCATGAATAGCTTTAAACATTCTATTCTACATCAGTCCTTCTAGTGCTGAACCTAAAACAACATTTTAGAAACTATTCAGTTGTAACGTTTTGAAAATATGTTTCACATTAGAAATTCACAAAATGGGCCTCTTCTGTAATATGCTAAACTACTATCGTTGGGGATGTTGTCTACAACATGATTTTAGACTCTTTTCATTGAAAACGGTTTAAAACGTGTACCGTATTTTTAACACTCAAAATTCATCTCTCCGGTAGTATGCAGAACTAGTTGGACATAGGATATTGCCTTAAAATGTATTGAAGTCCATGTTAATGAATGACAGCTAATAA
The DNA here is from genome assembly GCA_023634145.1 of Thymallus thymallus. Classification (NCBI taxonomy): domain Eukaryota; kingdom Metazoa; phylum Chordata; class Actinopteri; order Salmoniformes; family Salmonidae; genus Thymallus; species Thymallus thymallus. The sequence continues at coordinate 19,192,162 of CM042406.1, forward strand.
CGTAAAGTCATGCTTGAAGAACATTAGAAATTCTATTCTACATTAGTACTTCCAGTGCTGAACATGTATAACAGTTCAGCACTGAAAATATATATCACATTTGTAATACACAAAATGTGTCTCTTCTCTAATATTCTTAACTATTTTCATTGTGGATAATTCACAAAATGGGCCTCTTCTGTAATATGCTTAACTAGTTTCATTGGAAATGTTGTCTACAACATGATTTAAGACCCTTTTCATTGAAAACGGTTTAAAACGTGTTGCATATTTTTAACACTCAAAATTCATCTCTCCGGTAGTATGCAGAACTAGTTGGACATAGGATATTGCTTTAAAAATGTATTGAAGTCCATGTTAATGAATGACAGCTAATAACGTAAAGTCATGCTTGAAGAACATTACAAATTCTATTCTACATTAGTCCTTCCAGTGCTGAACATGAAACAACATTTTAGACCCTATTCATGTATAACAGTTTGAAGATATATTTCACATTTGTAATACACAAAATGTGTCTCTTCTCTAATATGCTTAACTATTTTCATTGTGGATAATTGTCTGCAAAATGAGTTTAACCCTTTTCATTGAAAGGAATTTAAAACAAGTTGACCATTTTTAATTCTCAAAATGCATCTCTCCTGTCAAATGCTTTTTATTTCTTAAAATGTGGAAATTGCCTTGAAAGTGTTTGAGACCATATTTACGGAACACAGCATAAAAGGAAACATCATGCTTGAATAACTTAAAAAATGAAATTCAACATCAGTCCTTCCTGTGCTGAACATAAAACAACATTTTATTCCCAGTTCAGAGTTAACTGTTTAAAAATATATTTCACAATTGTAACTCAGAAAATGTGTCTCTTCTGTAATATGCTTCACCAGTTTCATTGGGGATAATGTCTACAACATAATTTTAGACCCTTTTCATGGTAAACAATTTAAAACATGTTGACCAATTTAAACTCTCAAAATGCATCACTCGTGTCAAATGCTTTACTTGTTAAAATGTGGAAATTGCTTTGAAAATGTTTCAGAACATATTTATGGAAAACAGAATAAAAGGAAACATTGTGCATGAATAGCTTTAAACATTCTATTCTACATCAGTCCTTCTAGTGCTGAACCTAAAACAACATTTTAGAAACTATTCAGTTGTAACGTTTTGAAAATATGTTTCACATTAGAAATTCACAAAATATGCCTCTTCTGTAATATGCTAAACTACTATCGTTGGGGATGTTGTCTACAACATGATTTTAGACCCTTTTCATTGAAAACGGTTTAAAACCTGTACCGTATTTTTAACACTCAAAATACATCTCTCCAGTAGTATGCAGAACTAGTTGGACATAGGATATTGCCTTAAAATGTATTGAAGTCCATGTTAATGAATGACAGCTAATAACGTAAAGTCATGCTTGAAGAACATTAGAAATTCTATTCTACATTAGTACTTCCAGTGCTGAACATGACTAACAGTTCAGCACTGAAAATATATATCACATTTGTAATACACAAAATGTGTCTCTTCTCTAATATGCTTAACTATTTTCATTGTGGATAATTCACAAAATGGGCCTCTTCTGTAATATGCTTAACTAGTTTCATTGGGGATGTTGTCTACAACATGATTTTAGACCCTTGTCATTGAAAACGGTTTAAAACGTGTTGCATATTTTTAACACTCAAAATTCATCTCTCCGGTAGTATGCAGAACTAGTTGGACATAGGATATTGCCTTAAAATGTATTGAAGACCATGTTAATGAAAGACAGCTTATAATGTAAAGTCATGCTTGAAGAACATTAGAAATTCTATTCTACATTAGTACTTCCAGTGCTGATCATGAAACAACATTTTAGAAACTATTCATGTATAACAGTTTGAAAATATATATCAAATTTGTAATACACAAAATGTGTCTCTTCTCTAATATTCTTAACTATTTTCATTGTGGATAATTCACAAAATGGGCCTCTTCTGTAATATGCTTAACTAGTTTCATTGGAAATGTTGTCTACAACATGATTTAAGACCCTTTTCATTGAAAACGGTTTAAAACGTGTTGCATATTTTTAACACTCAAAATTCATCTCTCCGGTAGTATGCAGAACTAGTTGGACATAGGATATTGCTTTAAAAATGTATTGAAGTCCATGTTAATGAATGACAGCTAATAACGTAAAGTCATGCTTGAAGAACATTACAAATTCTATTCTACATTAGTACTTCCAGTGCTGAACATGAAACAACATTTTATACCCTATTCATGTATAACAGTTTGAAGATATATTTCACATTTGTAATACACAAAATGTGTCTCTTCTCTAATATGCTTAACTATTTTCATTGTGGATAATTGTCTGCAAAATGAGTTTAACCCTTTTCATTGAAAGGAATTTAAAACAAGTTGACCATTTTAAATTCTCAAAATGCATCTCTCCTGTCAAATGCTTTTTATTTCTTAAAATGTGGAAATTGCCTTGAAAGTGTTTGAGACCATATTTACGGAACACAGCATAAAAGGAAACATCATGCTTGAATAACTTAAAAAATGAAATTCAACATCAGTCCTTCCTGTGCTGAACATAAAACAACATTTTATTCCCAGTTCAGAGTTAACTGTTTAAAAATATATTTCACAATTGTAACTCAGAAAATGTGTCTCTTCTGTAATATGCTTCACCAGTTTCATTGGGGATAATGTCTACAACATAATTTTAGACCCTTTTCATGGTAAACAATTTAAAACATGTTGACCAATTTAAACTCTCAAAATGCATCACTCGTGTCAAATGCTTTACTTGTTAAAATGTGGAAATTGCTTTGAAAATGTTTCAGAACATATTTATGGAAAACAGAATAAAAGGAAACATTGTGCATGAATAGCTTTAAACATTCTATTCTACATCAGTCCTTCTAGTGCTGAACCTAAAACAACATTTTAGAAACTATTCAGTTGTAACGTTTTGAAAATATGTTTCACATTAGAAATTCACAAAATGGGCCTCTTCTGTAATATGCTTAACTAGTTTCATTGGGGATGTTGTCTACAACATGATTTTAGACCCTTGTCATTGAAAACGGTTTAAAACGTGTTGCATATTTTTAACACTCAAAATTCATCTCTCCGGTAGTATGCAGAACTAGTTGGACATAGGATATTGCCTTAAAATGTATTGAAGACCATGTTAATGAAAGACAGCTTATAATGTAAAGTCATGCTTGAAGAACATTAGAAATTCTATTCTACATTAGTACTTCCAGTGCTGATCATGAAACAACATTTTAGAAACTATTCATGTATAACAGTTTGAAAATATATATCAAATTTGTAATACACAAAATGTGTCTCTTCTCTAATATTCTTAACTATTTTCATTGTGGATAATTCACAAAATGGGCCTCTTCTGTAATATGCTTAACTAGTTTCATTGGAAATGTTGTCTACAACATGATTTAAGACCCTTTTCATTGAAAACGGTTTAAAACGTGTTGCATATTTTTAACACTCAAAATTCATCTCTCCGGTAGTATGCAGAACTAGTTGGACATAGGATATTGCTTTAAAAATGTATTGAAGTCCATGTTAATGAATGACAGCTAATAACGTAAAGTCATGCTTGAAGAACATTACAAATTCTATTCTACATTAGTACTTCCAGTGCTGAACATGAAACAACATTTTATACCCTATTCATGTATAACAGTTTGAAGATATATTTTACATTTGTAATACACAAAATGTGTCTCTTCTCTAATATGCTTAACTATTTTCATTGTGGATAATTGTCTGCAAAATGAGTTTAACCCTTTTCATTGAAAGGAATTTAAAACAAGTTGACCATTTTAAATTCTCAAAATGCATCTCTCCTGTCAAATGCTTTTTATTTCTTAAAATGTGGAAATTGCCTTGAAAGTGTTTGAGACCATATTTACGGAACACAGCATAAAAGGAAACATCATGCTTGAATAACTTAAAAAATGAAATTCAACATCAGTCCTTCCTGTGCTGAACATAAAACAACATTTTATTCCCAGTTCAGAGTTAACTGTTTAAAAATATATTTCACAATTGTAACTCAGAAAATGTGTCTCTTCTGTAATAGGCTTCACCAGTTTCATTGGGGATAATGTCTACAACATAATTTTAGACCCTTTTCATGGTAAACAATTTAAAACATGTTGACCAATTTAAACTCTCAAAATGCATCACTCGTGTCAAATGCTTTACTTGTTAAAATGTGGAAATTGCTTTGAAAATGTTTCAGAACATATTTATGGAAAACAGAATAAAAGGAAACATTGTGCATGAATAGCTTTAAACATTCTATTCTACATCAGTCCTTCTAGTGCTGAACCTAAAAACAACATTTTAGAAACTATTCAGTTGTAACGTTTTGAAAATATGTTTCACATTAGAAATTCACAAAATGGGCCTCTTCTGTAATATGCTAAACTACTATCGTTGGGGATGTTGTCTACAACATGATTTTAGACCCTTTTCATTGAAAACGGTTTAAAACGTGTACCGTATTTTTAACACTCAAAATTCATCTCTCCGGTAGTATGCAGAACTAGTTGGACATAGGATATTGCCTTAAAATGTATTGAAGTCCATGTTAATGAATGACAGCTAATAACGTAAAGTCATGCTTGAAGAACATTAGAAATTCTATTCTACATTAGTACTTCCAGTGCTGAACATGTATAACAGTTCAGCACTGAAAATATATATCACATTTGTAATACACAAAATGTGTCTCTTATCTAATATGCTTAACTATTTTCATTGTGGATAATTCACAAAATGGGCCTCTTCTGTAATATGCTTAACTAGTTTCATTGGGGATGTTGTCTACAACATGATTTTAGACCCTTGTCATTGAAAACGGTTTAAAACGTGTTGCATATTTTTAACACTCAAAATTCATCTCTCCGGTAGTATGCAGAACTAGTTGGACATAGGATATTGCCTTAAAATGTATTGAAGACCATGTTAATGAAAGACAGCTTATAATGTAAAGTCATGCTTGAAGAACATTAGAAATTCTATTCTACATTAGTACTTCCAGTGCTGATCATGAAACAACATTTTAGAAACTATTCATGTATAACAGTTTGAAAATATATATCACATTTGTAATACACAAAATGTGTCTCTTCTCTAATATTCTTAACTATTTTCATTGTGGATAATTCACAAAATGGGCCTCTTCTGTAATATGCTTAACTAGTTTCATTGGAAATGTTGTCTACAACATGATTTAAGACCCTTTTCATTGAAAACGGTTTAAAACGTGTTGCATATTTTTAACACTCAAAATTCATCTCTCCGGTAGTATGCAGAACTAGTTGGACATAGGATATTGCTTTAAAATGTATTGAAGTCCATGTTAATGAATGACAGCTAATAACGTAAAGTCATGCTTGAAGAACATTACAAATTCTATTCTACATTAGTACTTCCAGTGCTGAACATGAAACAACATTTTAGACCCTATTCATGTATAACAGTTTGAAGATATATTTCACATTTGTAATACACAAAATGTGTCTCTTCTCTAATATGCTTAACTATTTTCATTGTGGATAATTGTCTGCAAAATGAGTTTAACCCTTTTCATTGAAAGGAATTTAAAACAAGTTGACCATTTTAAATTCTCAAAATGCATCTCTCCTGTCAAATGCTTTTTATTTCTTAAAATGTGGAAATTGCCTTGAAAGTGTTTGAGACCATATTTACGGAACACAGCATAAAAGGAAACATCATGCTTGAATAACTTAAAAAATGAAATTCAACATCAGTCCTTCCTGTGCTGAACATAAAACAACATTTTATTCCCAGTTCAGAGTTAACTGTTTAAAAATATATTTCACAATTGTAACTCAGAAAATGTGTCTCTTCTGTAATATGCTTCACCAGTTTCATTGGGGATATTGTCTACAACATAATTTTAGACCCTTTTCATGGTAAACAATTTAAAACATGTTGACCAATTTAAACTCTCAAAATGCATCACTCGTGTCAAATGCTTTACTTGTTAAAATGTGGAAATTGCTTTGAAAATGTTTCAGAACATATTTATGGAAAACAGAATAAAAGGAAACATTGTGCATGAATAGCTTTAAACATTCTATTCTACATCAGTCCTTCTAGTGCTGAACCTAAAACAACATTTTAGAAACTATTCAGTTGTAACGTTTTGAAAATATGTTTCACATTAGAAATTCACAAAATGGGCCTCTTCTGTAATATGCTAAACTACTATCGTTGGGGATGTTGTCTACAACATGATTTTAGACTCTTTTCATTGAAAACGGTTTAAAACGTGTACCGTATTTTTAACACTCAAAATTCATCTCTCCGGTAGTATGCAGAACTAGTTGGACATAGGATATTGCCTTAAAATGTATTGAAGTCCATGTTAATGAATGACAGCTAATAACGTAAAGTCATGCTTGAAGAACATTAGAAATTCTATTCTACATTAGTACTTCCAGTGCTGAACATGTATAACAGTTCAGCACTGAAAATATATATCACATTTGTAATACACAAAATGTGTCTCTTCTCTAATATTCTTAACTATTTTCATTGTGGATAATTCACAAAATGGGCCTCTTCTGTAATATGCTTAACTAGTTTCATTGGAAATGTTGTCTACAACATGATTTAAGACCCTTTTCATTGAAAACGGTTTAAAACGTGTTGCATATTTTTAACACTCAAAATTCATCTCTCCGGTAGTATGCAGAACTAGTTGGACATAGGATATTGCTTTAAAAATGTATTGAAGTCCATGTTAATGAATGACAGCTAATAACGTAAAGTCATGCTTGAAGAACATTACAAATTCTATTCTACATTAGTCCTTCCAGTGCTGAACATGAAACAACATTTTAGACCCTATTCATGTATAACAGTTTGAAGATATATTTCACATTTGTAATACACAAAATGTGTCTCTTCTCTAATATGCTTAACTATTTTCATTGTGGATAATTGTCTGCAAAATGAGTTTAACCCTTTTCATTGAAAGGAATTTAAAACAAGTTGACCATTTTTAATTCTCAAAATGCATCTCTCCTGTCAAATGCTTTTTATTTCTTAAAATGTGGAAATTGCCTTGAAAGTGTTTGAGACCATATTTACGGAACACAGCATAAAAGGAAACATCATGCTTGAATAACTTAAAAAATGAAATTCAACATCAGTCCTTCCTGTGCTGAACATAAAACAACATTTTATTCCCAGTTCAGAGTTAACTGTTTAAAAATATATTTCACAATTGTAACTCAGAAAATGTGTCTCTTCTGTAATATGCTTCACCAGTTTCATTGGGGATAATGTCTACAACATAATTTTAGACCCTTTTCATGGTAAACAATTTAAAACATGTTGACCAATTTAAACTCTCAAAATGCATCACTCGTGTCAAATGCTTTACTTGTTAAAATGTGGAAATTGCTTTGAAAATGTTTCAGAACATATTTATGGAAAACAGAATAAAAGGAAACATTGTGCATGAATAGCTTTAAACATTCTATTCTACATCAGTCCTTCTAGTGCTGAACCTAAAACAACATTTTAGAAACTATTCAGTTGTAACGTTTTGAAAATATGTTTCACATTAGAAATTCACAAAATATGCCTCTTCTGTAATATGCTAAACTACTATCGTTGGGGATGTTGTCTACAACATGATTTTAGACCCTTTTCATTGAAAACGGTTTAAAACCTGTACCGTATTTTTAACACTCAAAATACATCTCTCCAGTAGTATGCAGAACTAGTTGGACATAGGATATTGCCTTAAAATGTATTGAAGTCCATGTTAATGAATGACAGCTAATAACGTAAAGTCATGCTTGAAGAACATTAGAAATTCTATTCTACATTAGTACTTCCAGTGCTGAACATGACTAACAGTTCAGCACTGAAAATATATATCACATTTGTAATACACAAAATGTGTCTCTTCTCTAATATGCTTAACTATTTTCATTGTGGATAATTCACAAAATGGGCCTCTTCTGTAATATGCTTAACTAGTTTCATTGGGGATGTTGTCTACAACATGATTTTAGACCCTTGTCATTGAAAACGGTTTAAAACGTGTTGCATATTTTTAACACTCAAAATTCATCTCTCCGGTAGTATGCAGAACTAGTTGGACATAGGATATTGCCTTAAAATGTATTGAAGACCATGTTAATGAAAGACAGCTTATAATGTAAAGTCATGCTTGAAGAACATTAGAAATTCTATTCTACATTAGTACTTCCAGTGCTGATCATGAAACAACATTTTAGAAACTATTCATGTATAACAGTTTGAAAATATATATCAAATTTGTAATACACAAAATGTGTCTCTTCTCTAATATTCTTAACTATTTTCATTGTGGATAATTCACAAAATGGGCCTCTTCTGTAATATGCTTAACTAGTTTCATTGGAAATGTTGTCTACAACATGATTTAAGACCCTTTTCATTGAAAACGGTTTAAAACGTGTTGCATATTTTTAACACTCAAAATTCATCTCTCCGGTAGTATGCAGAACTAGTTGGACATAGGATATTGCTTTAAAAATGTATTGAAGTCCATGTTAATGAATGACAGCTAATAACGTAAAGTCATGCTTGAAGAACATTACAAATTCTATTCTACATTAGTACTTCCAGTGCTGAACATGAAACAACATTTTATACCCTATTCATGTATAACAGTTTGAAGATATATTTCACATTTGTAATACACAAAATGTGTCTCTTCTCTAATATGCTTAACTATTTTCATTGTGGATAATTGTCTGCAAAATGAGTTTAACCCTTTTCATTGAAAGGAATTTAAAACAAGTTGACCATTTTAAATTCTCAAAATGCATCTCTCCTGTCAAATGCTTTTTATTTCTTAAAATGTGGAAATTGCCTTGAAAGTGTTTGAGACCATATTTACGGAACACAGCATAAAAGGAAACATCATGCTTGAATAACTTAAAAAATGAAATTCAACATCAGTCCTTCCTGTGCTGAACATAAAACAACATTTTATTCCCAGTTCAGAGTTAACTGTTTAAAAATATATTTCACAATTGTAACTCAGAAAATGTGTCTCTTCTGTAATATGCTTCACCAGTTTCATTGGGGATAATGTCTACAACATAATTTTAGACCCTTTTCATGGTAAACAATTTAAAACATGTTGACCAATTTAAACTCTCAAAATGCATCACTCGTGTCAAATGCTTTACTTGTTAAAATGTGGAAATTGCTTTGAAAATGTTTCAGAACATATTTATGGAAAACAGAATAAAAGGAAACATTGTGCATGAATAGCTTTAAACATTCTATTCTACATCAGTCCTTCTAGTGCTGAACCTAAAACAACATTTTAGAAACTATTCAGTTGTAACGTTTTGAAAATATGTTTCACATTAGAAATTCACAAAATGGGCCTCTTCTGTAATATGCTTAACTAGTTTCATTGGGGATGTTGTCTACAACATGATTTTAGACCCTTGTCATTGAAAACGGTTTAAAACGTGTTGCATATTTTTAACACTCAAAATTCATCTCTCCGGTAGTATGCAGAACTAGTTGGACATAGGATATTGCCTTAAAATGTATTGAAGACCATGTTAATGAAAGACAGCTTATAATGTAAAGTCATGCTTGAAGAACATTAGAAATTCTATTCTACATTAGTACTTCCAGTGCTGATCATGAAACAACATTTTAGAAACTATTCATGTATAACAGTTTGAAAATATATATCACATTTGTAATACACAAAATGTTCTCTCTTCTCTAATATTCTTAACTATTTTCATTGTGGATAATTCACAAAATGGGCCTCTTCTGTAATATGCTTAACTAGTTTCATTGGAAATGTTGTCTACAACATGATTTAAGACCCTTTTCATTGAAAACGGTTTAAAACGTGTTGCATATTTTTAACACTCAAAATTCATCTCTCCGGTAGTATGCAGAACTAGTTGGACATAGGATATTGCTTTAAAAATGTATTGAAGTCCATGTTAATGAATGACAGCTAATAACGTAAAGTCATGCTTGAAGAACATTACAAATTCTATTCTACATTAGTACTTCCAGTGCTGAACATGAAACAACATTTTAGACCCTATTCATGTATAACAGTTTGAAGATATATTTTACATTTGTAATACACAAAATGTGTCTCTTCTCTAATATGCTTAACTATTTTCATTGTGGATAATTGTCTGCAAAATGAGTTTAACCCTTTTCATTGAAAGGAATTTAAAACAAGTTGACCATTTTAAATTCTCAAAATGCATCTCTCCTGTCAAATGCTTTTTATTTCTTAAAATGTGGAAATTGCCTTGAAAGTGTTTGAGACCATATTTACGGAACACAGCATAAAAGGAAACATCATGCTTGAATAACTTAAAAAATGAAATTCAACATCAGTCCTTCCTGTGCTGAACATAAAACAACATTTTATTCCCAGTTCAGAGTTAACTGTTTAAAAATATATTTCACAATTGTAACTCAGAAAATGTGTCTCTTCTGTAATATGCTTCACCTGTTTCATTGGGGATATTGTCTACAACATAATTTTAGACCCTTTTCATGGTAAACAATTTAAAACATGTTGACCAATTTAAACTCTCAAAATGCATCACTCGTGTCAAATGCTTTACTTGTTAAAATGTGGAAATTGCTTTGAAAATGTTTCAGAACATATTTATGGAAAACAGAATAAAAGGAAACATTGTGCATGAATAGCTTTAAACATTCTATTCTACATCAGTCCTTCTAGTGCTGAACCTAAAACAACATTTTAGAAACTATTCAGTTGTAACGTTTTGAAAATATGTTTCACATTAGAAATTCACAAAATGGGCCTCTTCTGTAATATGCTAAACTACTATCGTTGGGGATGTTGTCTACAACATGATTTTAGACCCTTTTCATTGAAAACGGTTTAAAACGTGTACCGTATTTTTAACACTCAAAATTCATCTCTCCGGTAGTATGCAGAACTAGTTGGACATAGGATATTGCCTTAAAATGTATTGAAGTCCATGTTAATGAATGACAGCTAATAACGTAAAGTCATGCTTGAAGAACATTAGAAATTCTATTCTACATTAGTACTTCCAGTGCTGAACATGTATAACAGTTCAGCACTGAAAATATATATCACATTTGTAATACACAAAATGTGTCTCTTCTCTAATATTCTTAACTATTTTCATTGTGGATAATTCACAAAATGGGCCTCTTCTGTAATATGCTTAACTAGTTTCATTGGAAATGTTGTCTACAACATGATTTAAGACCCTTTTCATTGAAAACGGTTTAAAACGTGTTGCATATTTTTAACACTCAAAATTCATCTCTCCGGTAGTATGCAGAACTAGTTGGACATAGGATATTGCTTTAAAATGTATTGAAGTCCATGTTAATGAATGACAGCTAATAACGTAAAGTCATGCTTGAAGAACATTACAAATTCTATTCTACATTAGTACTTCCAGTGCTGAACATGAAACAACATTTTATACCCTATTCATGTATAACAGTTTGAAGATATATTTCACATTTGTAATACACAAAATGTGTCTCTTCTCTAATATGCTTAACTATTTTCATTGTGGATAATTGTCTGCAAAATGAGTTTAACCCTTTTCATTGAAGGGAATTTAAAACAAGTTGACCATTTTAAATTCTCAAAATGCATCTCTCCTGTCAAATGCTTTTTATTTCTTAAAATGTGGAAATTGCCTTGAAAGTGTTTGAGACCATATTTACGGAACACAGCATAAAAGGAAACATCATGCTTGAATAACTTAAAAAATGAAATTCAACATCAGTCCTTCCTGTGCTGAACATAAAACAACATTTTATTCCCAGTTCAGAGTTAACTGTTTAAAAATATATTTCACAATTGTAACTCAGAAAATGTGTCTCTTCTGTAATATGCTTTACCAGTTTCATTGGGGATATTGTCTACAACATAATTTTAGACCCTTTTCATGGTAAACAATTTAAAACATGTTGACCAATTTAAACTCTCAAAATGCATCACTCGTGTCAAATGCTTTACTTGTTAAAATGTGGAAATTGCTTTGAAAATGTTTCAGAACATATTTATGGAAAACAGAATAAAAGGAAACATTGTGCATGAATAGCTTTAAACATTCTATTCTACATCAGTCCTTCTAGTGCTGAACCTAAAACAACATTTAAGAAACTATTCAGTTGTAACGTTTTGAAATTATGTTTCACATTAGAAATTCACAAAATGGGCCTCTTCTGTAATATGCTAAACTACTATCGTTGGGGATGTTGTCTACAACATGATTTTAGACCCTTTTCATTGAAAACGGTTTAAAACGTGTACCGTATTTTTAACACTCAAAATACATCTCTCCAGTAGTATGCAGAACTAGTTGGACATAGGATATTGCCTTAAAATGTATTGAAGTCCATGTTAATGAATGACAGCTAATAACGTAAAGTCATGCTTGAAGAACATTAGAAATTCTATTCTACATTAGTACTTCCAGTGCTGAACATGTATAACAGTTCAGCACTGAAAATATATATCACATTTGTAATACACAAAATGTGTCTCTTCTCTAATATGCTTAACTATTTTCATTGTGGATAATTCACAAAATGGGCCTCTTCTGTAATATGCTTAACTAGTTTCATTGGGGATGTTGTCTACAACATGATTTTAGACCCTTTTCATTGAAAACGGTTTAAAACGTGTTGCATATTTTTAACACTCAAAATTCATCTCTCCGGTAGTATGCAGAACTAGTTGGACATAGGATATTGCTTTAAAAATGTATTGAAGTCCATGTTAATGAATGACAGCTAATAATGTAAAGTCATGCTTGAAGTACATTACAAATTCTATTCTACATTAGTACTTCCAGTGCTGAACATGAAACAACATTTTAGACCCTATTCATGTATAACAGTTTGAAGATATATTTCACATTTGTAATACACAAAATGTGTCTCTTCTCTAATATGCTTAACTATTTTCATTGTGGATAATTGTCTGCAAAATGAGTTTAACCCTTTTCATTGAAAGGAATTTAAAACAAGTTGACCATTTTAAATTCTCAAAATGCATCTCTCCTGTCAAATGCTTTTTATTTCTTAAAATGTGGAAATTGCCTTGAAAGTGTTTGAGACCATATTTACGGAACACAGCATAAAAGGAAACATCATGCTTGAATAACTTAAAAAATGAAATTCAACATCAGTCCTTCCTGTGCTGAACATAAAACAACATTTTATTCCCAGTTCAGAGTTAACTGTTTAAAAATATATTTCACAATTGTAACTCAGAAAATGTGTCTCTTCTGTTAAATGCTTCACCAGTTTCATTGGGGATATTGTCTACAACATAATTTTAGACCCTTTTCATGGTAAACAATTTAAAACATGTTGACCAATTTAAACTCTCAAAATGCATCACTCGTGTCAAATGCTTTACTTGTTAAAATGTGGAAATTGCTTTGAAAATGTTTCAGAACATATTTATGGAAAACAGAATAAAAGGAAACATTGTGCATGAATAGCTTTAAACATTCTATTCTACATCAGTCCTTCTAGTGCTGAACCTAAAACAACATTTTAGAAACTATTCAGTTGTAACGTTTTGAAAATATGTTTCACATTAGAAATTCACAAAATGGGCCTCTTCTGTAATATGCTAAACTACTATAGTTGGGGATGTTGTCTACAACATGATTTTAGACCCTTTTCATTGAAAACGGTTTAAAACGTGTACCGTATTTTTAACACTCAAAATTCATCTCTCCGGTAGTATGCAGAACTAGTTGGACATAGGATATTGCCTTAAAATGTATTGAAGTCCATGTTAATGAATGACAGCTAATAACGTAAAGTCATGCTTGAAGAACATTAGAAATTCTATTCTACATTAGTACTTCCAGTGCTGAACATGTATAACAGTTCAGCACTGAAAATATATATCACATTTGTAATACACAAAATGTGTCTCTTCTCTAATATGCTTAACTATTTTCATTGTGGATAATTCACAAAATGGGCCTCTTCTGTAATATGCTTAACTAGTTTCATTGGGGATGTTGTCTACAACATGATTTTAGACCCTTGTCATTGAAAACGGTTTAAAACGTGTTGCATATTTTTAACACTCAAAATTCATCTCTCCGGTAGTATGCAGAACTAGTTGGACATAGGATATTGCCTTAAAATGTATTGAAGACCATGTTAATGAAAGACAGCTTATAATGTAAAGTCATGCTTGAAGAACATTAGAAATTCTATTCTACATTAGTACTTCCAGTGCTGATCATGAAACAACATTTTAGAAACTATTCATGTATAACAGTTTGAAAATATATATCACATTTGTAATACACAAAATGTTCTCTCTTCTCTAATATTCTTAACTATTTTCATTGTGGATAATTCACAAAATGGGCCTCTTCTGTAATATGCTTAACTAGTTTCATTGGAAATGTTGTCTACAACATGATTTAAGACCCTTTTCATTGAAAACGGTTTAAAACGTGTTGCATATTTTTAACACTCAAAATTCATCTCTCCGGTAGTATGCAGAACTAGTTGGACATAGGATATTGCTTTAAAAATGTATTGAAGTCCATGTTAATGAATGACAGCTAATAACGTAAAGTCATGCTTGAAGAACATTACAAATTCTATTCTACATTAGTACTTCCAGTGCTGAACATGAAACAACATTTTAGACCCTATTCATGTATAACAGTTTGAAGATATATTTCACATTTGTAATACACAAAATGTGTCTCTTCTCTAATATGCTTAACTATTTTCATTGTGGATAATTGTCTGCAAAATGAGTTTAACCCTTTTCATTGAAAGGAATTTAAAACAAGTTGACCATTTAAAATTCTCAAAATGCATCTCTCCTGTCAAATGCTTTTTATTTCTTAAAATGTGGAAATTGCCTTGAAAGTGTTTGAGACCATATTTACGGAACACAGCATAAAAGGAAACATCATGCTTGAATAACTTAAAAAATGAAATTCAACATCAGTCCTTCCTGTGCTGAACATAAAACAACATTTTATTCCCAGTTCAGAGTTAACTGTTTAAAAATATATTTCACAATTGTAACTCAGAAAATGTGTCTCTTCTGTAATATGCTTCACCAGTTTCATTGGGGATATTGTCTACAACATAATTTTAGACCCTTTTCATGGTAAACAATTTAAAACATGTTGACCAATTTAAACTCTCAAAATGCATCCCTCGTGTCAAATGCTTTACTTGTTAAAATGTGGAAATTGCTTTGAAAATGTTTCAGAACATATTTATGGAAAACAGAATAAAAGGAAACATTGTGCATGAATAGCTTTAAACATTCTATTCTACATCAGTCCTTCTAGTGCTGAACCTAAAACAACATTTTAGAAACTATTCAGTTGTAACGTTTTGAAAATATGTTTCACATTAGAAATTCACAAAATGGGCCTCTTCTGTAATATGCTAAACTACTATCGTTGGGGATGTTGTCTACAACATGATTTTAGACCCTTTTCATTGAAAACGGTTTAAAACGTGTACCGTATTTTTAACACTCAAAATTCATCTCTCCGGTAGTATGCAGAACTAGTTGGACATAGGATATTGCCTTAAAATGTATTGAAGTCCATGTTAATGAATGACAGCTAATAACGTAAAGTCATGCTTGAAGAACATTAGAAATTCTATTCTACATTAGTACTTCCAGTGCTGAACATGTATAACAGTTCAGCACTGAAAATATATATCACATTGGTAATACACAAAATGTGTCTCTTCTCTAATATGCTTAACTATTTTCATTGTGGATAATTCACAAAATGGGCCTCTTCTGTAATATGCTTAACTAGTTTCATTGGGGATGTTGTCTACAACATGATTTTAGACCCTTGTCATTGAAAACGGTTTAAAACGTGTTGCATATTTTTAACACTCAAAATTCATCTCTCCGGTAGTATGCAGAACTAGTTGGACATAGGATATTGCCTTAAAATGTATTGAAGACCATGTTAATGAAAGACAGCTTATAATGTAAAGTCATGCTTGAAGAACATTAGAAATTCTATTCTACATTAGTACTTCCAGTGCTGATCATGAAACAACATTTTAGAAACTATTCATGTATAACAGTTTGAAAATATATATCACATTTGTAATACACAAAATGTTCTCTCTTCTCTAATATTCTTAACTATTTTCATTGTGGATAATTCACAAAATGGGCCTCTTCTGTAATATGCTTAACTAGTTTCATTGGAAATGTTGTCTACAACATGATTTAAGACCCTTTTCATTGAAAACGGTTTAAAACGTGTTGCATATTTTTAACACTCAAAATTCATCTCTCCGGTAGTATGCAGAACTAGTTGGACATAGGATATTGCTTTAAAAATGTATTGAAGTCCATGTTAATGAATGACAGCTAATAACGTAAAGTCATGCTTGAAGAACATTACAAATTCTATTCTACATTAGTACTTCCAGTGCTGAACATGAAACAACATTTTAGACCCTATTCATGTATAACAGTTTGAAGATATATTTCACATTTGTAATACACAAAATGTGTCTCTTCTCTAATATGCTTAACTATTTTCATTGTGGATAATTGTCTGCAAAATGAGTTTAACCCTTTTCATTGAAAGGAATTTAAAACAAGTTGACCATTTAAAATTCTCAAAATGCATCTCTCCTGTCAAATGCTTTTTATTTCTTAAAATGTGGAAATTGCCTTGAAAGTGTTTGAGACCATATTTACGGAACACAGCATAAAAGGAAACATCATGCTTGAATAACTTAAAAAATGAAATTCAACATCAGTCCTTCCTGTGCTGAACATAAAACAACATTTTATTCCCAGTTCAGAGTTAACTGTTTAAAAATATATTTCACAATTGTAACTCAGAAAATGTGTCTCTTCTGTAATATGCTTCACCAGTTTCATTGGGGATATTGTCTACAACATAATTTTAGACCCTTTTCATGGTAAACAATTTAAAACATGTTGACCAATTTAAACTCTCAAAATGCATCACTCGTGTCAAATGCTTTACTTGTTAAAATGTGGAAATTGCTTTGAAAATGTTTCAGAACATATTTATGGAAAACAGAATAAAAGGAAACATTGTGCATGAATAGCTTTAAACATTCTATTCTACATCAGTCCTTCTAGTGCTGAACCTAAAACAACATTTTAGAAACTATTCAGTTGTAACGTTTTGAAAATATGTTTCACATTAGAAATTCACAAAATGGGCCTCTTCTGTAATATGCTAAACTACTATCGTTGGGGATGTTGTCTACAACATGATTTTAGACCCTTTTCATTGAAAACGGTTTAAAACGTGTACCGTATTTTTAACACTCAAAATACATCTCTCCAGTAGTATGCAGAACTAGTTGGACATAGGATATTGCCTTAAAATGTATTGAAGACCATGTTAATGAAAGACAGCTTATAACGTAAAGTCATGCTTGAAGAACATTAGAAATTCTATTCTACATTAGTACTTCCAGTGCTGAACATGAAACAACATTTTAGAAACTATTCATGTATAACAGTTTGAAAATATATATCACATTTGTAATACACAAAATGTGTCTCTTCTCTAATATGCTTAACTATTTTCATTGTGGATAATTCACAAAATGGGCCTCTTCTGTAATATGCTTAACTAGTTTCATTGGGGATGTTGTCTACAACATGATTTTAGACCCTTTTCATTGAAAACGGTTTAAAACGTGTTGCATATTTTTAACACTCAAAATTCATCTCTCCGGTAGTATGCAGAACTAGTTGGACATAGGATATTGCTTTAAAAATGTATTGAAGTCCATGTTAATGAATGACAGCTAATAATGTAAAGTCATGCTTGAAGTACATTACAAATTCTATTCTACATTAGTACTTCCAGTGCTGAACATGAAACAACATTTTAGACCCTATTCATGTATAACAGTTTGAAGATATATTTCACATTTGTAATACACAAAATGTGTCTCTTCTCTAATATGCTTAACTATTTTCATTGTGGATAATTGTCTGCAAAATGAGTTTAACCCTTTTCATTGAAAGGAATTTAAAACAAGTTGACCATTTTAAATTCTCAAAATGCATCTCTCCTGTCAAATGCTTTTTATTTCTTAAAATGTGGAAATTGCCTTGAAAGTGTTTGAGACCATATTTACGGAACACAGCATAAAAGGAAACATCATGCTTGAATAACTTAAAAAATGAAATTCAACATCAGTCCTTCCTGTGCTGAACATAAAACAACATTTTATTCCCAGTTCAGAGTTAACTGTTTAAAAATATATTTCACAATTGTAACTCAGAAAATGTGTCTCTTCTGTAATATGCTTCACCTGTTTCATTGGGGATATTGTCTACAACATAATTTTAGACCCTTTTCATGGTAAACAATTTAAAACATGTTGACCAATTTAAACTCTCAAAATGCATCACTCGTGTCAAATGCTTTACTTATTAAAATGTGGAAATTGCTTTGAAAATGTTTCAGAACATATTTATGGAAAACAGAATAAAAGGAAACATTGTGCATGAATAGCTTTAAACATTCTATTCTACATCAGTCCTTCTAGTGCTGAACCTAAAACAACATTTTAGAAACTATTCAGTTGTAACGTTTTGAAAATATGTTTCACATTAGAAATTCACAAAATGGGCCTCTTCTGTAATATGCTAAACTACTATCGTTGGGGATGTTGTCTACAACATGATTTTAGACCCTTTTCATTGAAAACGGTTTAAAACGTGTACCGTATTTTTAACACTCAAAATTCATCTCTCCAGTAGTATGCAGAACTAGTTGGACATAGGATATTGCCTTAAAATGTATTGAAGTCCATGTTAATGAATGACAGCTAATAACGTAAAGTCATGCTTGAAGAACATTAGAAATTCTATTCTACATTAGTACTTCCAGTGCTGAACATGTATAACAGTTCAGCACTGAAAATATATATCACATTTGTAATACACAAAATGTGTCTCTTCTCTAATATGCTTAACTATTTTCATTGTGGATAATTCACAAAATGGGCCTCTTCTGTAATATGCTTAACTAGTTTCATTGGGGATGTTGTCTACAACATGATTTTAGACCCTTGTCATTGAAAACGGTTTAAAACGTGTTGCATATTTTTAACACTCAAAATTCATCTCTCCGGTAGTATGCAGAACTAGTTGGACATAGGATATTGCCTTAAAATGTATTGAAGACCATGTTAATGAAAGACAGCTTATAATGTAAAGTCATGCTTGAAGAACATTAGAAATTCTATTCTACATTAGTACTTCCAGTGCTGATCATGAAACAACATTTTAGAAACTATTCATGTATAACAGTTTGAAAATATATATCACATTTGTGATACACAAAATGTTCTCTCTTCTCTAATATTCTTAACTATTTTCATTGTGGATAATTCACAAAATGGGCCTCTTCTGTAATATGCTTAACTAGTTTCATTGGAAATGTTGTCTACAACATGATTTAAGACCCTTTTCATTGAAAACGGTTTAAAACGTGTTGCATATTTTTAACACTCAAAATTCATCTCTCCGGTAGTATGCAGAACTAGTTGGACATAGGATATTGCTTTAAAAATGTATTGAAGTCCATGTTAGCTGAAAATGTTTCAGAACATATTTATGGAAAACAGAATAAAAGGAAACATTGTGCATGAATAGCTTTAAACATTCTATTCTACATCAGTCCTTCTAGTGCTGAACCTAAAACAACATTTTAGAAACTATTCAGTTGTAACGTTTTGAAAATATGTTTCACATTAGAAATTCACAAAATGGGCCTCTTCTGTAATATGCTAAACTACTATCGTTGGGGATGTTGTCTACAACATGATTTTAGACCCTTTTCATTGAAAACGGTTTAAAACGTGTACCGTATTTTTAACACTCAAAATACATCTCTCCAGTAGTATGCAGAACTAGTTGGACATAGGATATTGCCTTAAAATGTATTGAAGACCATGTTAATGAAAGACAGCTTATAACGTAAAGTCATGCTTGAAGAACATTAGAAATTCTATTCTACATTAGTACTTCCAGTGCTGAACATGAAACAACATTTTAGAAACTATTCATGTATAACAGTTTGAAAATATATATCACATTTGTAATACACAAAATGTGTCTCTTCTCTAATATGCTTAACTATTTTCATTGTGGATAATTCACAAAATGGGCCTCTTCTGTAATATGCTTAACTAGTTTCATTGGGGATGTTGTCTACAACATGATTTTAGACCCTTGTCATTGAAAACGGTTTAAAACGTGTTGCATATTTTTAACACTCAAAATTCATCTCTCCGGTAGTATGCAGAACTAGTTGGACATAGGATATTGCCTTAAAATGTATTGAAGACCATGTTAATGAAAGACAGCTTGTAATGTAAAGTCATGCTTGAAGAACATTAGAAATTCTATTCTACATTCGTACTTCCAGTGCTGATCATGAAACAACATTTTAGAAACTATTCATGTATAACAGTTTGAAAATATATATCACATTTGTAATACACAAAATGTTCTCTCTTCTCTAATATTCTTAACTATTTTCATTGTGGATAATTCACAAAATGGGCCTCTTCTGTAATATGCTTAACTAGTTTCATTGGAAATGTTGTCTACAACATGATTTAAGACCCTTTTCATTGAAAACGGTTTAAAACGTGTTGCATATTTTTAACACTCAAAATTCATCTCTCCGGTAGTATGCAGAACTAGTTGGACATAGGATATTGCTTTAAAAATTTATTGAAGTCCATGTTAGCTGAAAATGTTTCAGAACATATTTATGGAAAACAGAATAAAAGGAAACATTGTGCATGAATAGCTTTAAACATTCTATTCTACATCAGTCCTTCTAGTGCTGAACCTAAAACAACATTTTAGAAACTATTCAGTTGTAACGTTTTGAAAATATGTTTCACATTAGAAATTCACAAAATGGGCCTCTTCTGTAATATGCTAAACTACTATCGTTGGGGATGTTGTCTACAACATGATTTTAGACCCTTTTCATTGAAAACGGTTTAAAACGTGTACCGTATTTTTAACACTCAAAATACATCTCTCCAGTAGTATGCAGAACTAGTTGGACATAGGATATTGCCTTAAAATGTATTGAAGACCATGTTAATGAAAGACAGCTTATAACGTAAAGTCATGCTTGAAGAACATTAGAAATTCTATTCTACATTAGTACTTCCAGTGCTGAACATGAAACAACATTTTAGAAACTATTCATGTATAACAGTTTGAAAATATATATCACATTTGTAATACACAAAATGTTGTCTCTTCTCTAATATTCTTAACTATTTTCATTGTGGATAATTCACAAAATGGGCCTCTTCTGTAATATGCTTAACTAGTTTCATTGGAAATGTTGTCTACAACATGATTTAAGACCCTTTTCATTGAAAACGGTTTAAAACGTGTTGCATATTTTTAACACTCAAAATTCATCTCTCCGGTAGTATGCAGAACTAGTTGGACATAGGATATTGCTTTAAAATGTATTGAAGTCCATGTTAATGAATGACAGCTAATAACGTAAAGTCATGCTTGAAGAACATTACAAATTCTATTCTACATTAGTACTTCCAGTGCTGAACATGAAACAACATTTTATACCCTATTCATGTATAACAGTTTGAAGATATATTTCACATTTGTAATACACAAAATGTGTCTCTTCTCTAATATGCTTAACTATTTTCATTGTGGATAATTGTCAGCAAAATGAGTTTAACCCTTTTCATTGAAAGGAATTTAAAACAAGTTGACCATTTTAAATTCTCAAAATGCATCTCTCCTGTCAAATGCTTTTTATTTCTTAAAATGTGGAAATTGCCTTGAAAGTGTTTGAGACCATATTTACGGAACACAGCATAAAAGGAAACATCATGCTTGAATAACTTAAAAAATGAAATTCAACATCAGTCCTTCCTGTGCTGAACATAAAACAACATTTTATTCCCAGTTCAGAGTTAACTGTTTAAAAATATATTTCACAATTGTAACTCAGAAAATGTGTCTCTTCTGTAATATGCTTCACCAGTTTCATTGGGGATATTGTCTACAACATAATTTTAGACCCTTTTCATGGTAAACAATTTAAAACATGTTGACCAATTTAAACTCTCAAAATGCATCACTCGTGTCAAATGCTTTACTTGTTAAAATGTGGAAATTGCTTTGAAAATGTTTCAGAACATATTTATGGAAAACAGAATAAAAGGAAACATTGTGCATGAATAGCTTTAAACATTCTATTCTACATCAGTCCTTCTAGTGCTGAACCTAAAACAACATTTTAGAAACTATTCAGTTGTAACGTTTTGAAAATATGTTTCACATTAGAAATTCACAAAATGGGCCTCTTCTGTAATATGCTAAACTACTATCGTTGGGGATGTTGTCTACAACATGATTTTAGACCCTTTTCATTGAAAACGGTTTAAAACGTGTACCGTATTTTTAACACTCAAAATTCATCTCTCCGGTAGTATGCAGAACTAGTTGGACATAGGATATTGCTTTAAAATGTATTGAAGTCCATGTTAATGAATGACAGCTAATAACGTAAAGTCATGCTTGAAGAACATTACAAATTCTATTCTACATTAGTACTTCCAGTGCTGAACATGAAACAACATTTTAGACCCTATTCATGTATAACAGTTTGAAGATATATTTCACATTTGTAATACACAAAATGTGTCTCTTCTCTAATATGCTTAACTATTTTCATTGTGGATAATTGTCTGCAAAATGAGTTTAACCCTTTTCATTGAAAGGAATTTAAAACAAGTTGACCATTTTAAATTCTCAAAATGCATCTCTCCTGTCAAATGCTTTTTATTTCTTAAAATGTGGAAATTGCCTTGAAAGTGTTTGAGACCATATTTACGGAACACAGCATAAAAGGAAACATCATGCTTGAATAACTTAAAAAATGAAATTCAACATCAGTCCTTCCTGTGCTGAACATAAAACAACATTTTATTCCCAGTTCAGAGTTAACTGTTTAAAAATATATTTCACAATTGTAACTCAGAAAATGTGTCTCTTCTGTAATATGCTTCACCTGTTTCATTGGGGATATTGTCTACAACATAATTTTAGACCCTTTTCATGGTAAACAATTTAAAACATGTTGACCAATTTAAACTCTCAGAATGCATCACTCGTGTCAAATGCTTTACTTGTTAAAATGTGGAAATTGCTTTGAAAATGTTTCAGAACATATTTATGGAAAACAGAATAAAAGGAAACATTGTGCATGAATAGCTTTAAACATTCTATTCTACATCAGTCCTTCTAGTGCTGAACCTAAAACAACATTTTAGAAACTATTCAGTTGTAACGTTTTGAAAATATGTTTCACATTAGAAATTCACAAAATGGGCCTCTTCTGTAATATGCTAAACTACTATCGTTGGGGATGTTGTCTACAACATGATTTTAGACCCTTTTCATTGAAAACGGTTTAAAACGTGTACCGTATTTTTAACACTCAAAATACATCTCTCCAGTAGTATGCAGAACTAGTTGGACATAGGATATTGCCTTAAAATGTATTGAAGACCATGTTGATGAAAGACAGCTTATAACGTAAAGTCATGCTTGAAGAACATTAGAAATTCTATTCTACATTAGTACTTCCAGTGCTGAACATGAAACAACATTTTAGAAACTATTCATGTATAACAGTTTGAAAATATATATCACATTTGTAATACACAAAATGTGTCTCTTCTCTAATATGCTTAACTATTTTCATTGTGGATAATTCACAAAATGGGCCTCTTCTGTAATATGCTTAACTAGTTTCATTGGGGATGTTGTCTACAACATGATTTTAGACCCTTTTCATTGAAAACGGTTTAAAACGTGTTGCATATTTTTAACACTCAAAATTCATCTCTCCGGTAGTATGCAGAACTAGTTGGACATAGGATATTGCTTTAAAAATGTATTGAAGTCCATGTTAATGAATGACAGCTAATAATGTAAAGTCATGCTTGAAGTACATTACAAATTCTATTCTACATTAGTACTTCCAGTGCTGAACATGAAACAACATTTTAGACCCTATTCATGTATAACAGTTTGAAGATATATTTCACATTTGTAATACACAAAATGTGTCTCTTCTCTAATATGCTTAACTATTTTCATTGTGGATAATTGTCTGCAAAATGAGTTTAACCCTTTTCATTGAAAGGAATTTAAAACAAGTTGACCATTTTAAATTCTCAAAATGCATCTCTCCTGTCAAATGCTTTTTATTTCTTAAAATGTGGAAATTGCCTTGAAAGTGTTTGAGACCATATTTACGGAACACAGCATAAAAGGAAACATCATGCTTGAATAACTTAAAAAATGAAATTCAACATCAGTCCTTCCTGTGCTGAACATAAAACAACATTTTATTCCCAGTTCAGAGTTAACTGTTTAAAAATATATTTCACAATTGTAACTCAGAAAATGTGTCTCTTCTGTAATATGCTTCACCAGTTTCATTGGGGATATTGTCTACAACATAATTTTAGACCCTTTTCATGGTAAACAATTTAAAACATGTTGACCAATTTAAACTCTCAAAATGCATCACTCGTGTCAAATGCTTTACTTGTTAAAATGTGGAAATTGCTTTGAAAATGTTTCAGAACATATTTATGGAAAACAGAATAAAAGGAAACATTGTGCATGAATAGCTTTAAACATTCTATTCTACATCAGTCCTTCTAGTGCTGAACCTAAAACAACATTTTAGAAACTATTCAGTTGTAACGTTTTGAAAATATGTTTCACATTAGAAATTCACAAAATGGGCCTCTTCTGTAATATGCTAAACTACTATCGTTGGGGATGTTGTCTACAACATGATTTTAGACCCTTTTCATTGAAAACAGTTTAAAACGTGTACCGTATTTTTAACACTCAAAATACATCTCTCCAGTAGTATGCAGAACTAGTTGGACATAGGATATTGCCTTAAAATGTATTGAAGTCCATGTTAATGAATGACAGCTAATAACGTAAAGTCATGCTTGAAGAACATTAGAAATTCTATTCTACATTAGTACTTCCAGTGCTGAACATGTATAACAGTTCAGCACTGAAAATATATATCACATTTGTAATACACAAAATGTGTCTCTTCTCTAATATGCTTAACTATTTTCATTGTGGATAATTCACAAAATGGGCCTCTTCTGTAATATGCTTAACTAGTTTCATTGGGGATGTTGTCTACAACATGATTTAAGACCCTTTTCATTGAAAACGGTTTAAAACGTGTTGCATATTTTTAACACTCAAAATTCATCTCTCCGGTAGTATGCAGAACTAGTTGGACATAGGATATTGCTTTAAAAATGTATTGAAGTCCATGTTAATGAATGACAGCTAATAACGTAAAGTCATGCTTGAAGTACATTACAAATTCTATTCTACATTAGTACTTCCAGTGCTGAACATGAAACAACATTTTAGACCCTATTCATGTATAACAGTTTGAAGATATATTTCACATTTGTAATACACAAAATGTGTCTCTTCTCTAATATGCTTAACTATTTTCATTGTGGATAATTGTCTGCAAAATGAGTTTAACCCTTTTCATTGAAAGGAATTTAAAACAAGTTGACCATTTTAAATTCTCAAAATGCATCTCTCCTGTCAAATGCTTTTTATTTCTTAAAATGTGGAAATTGCCTTGAAAGTGTTTGAGACCATATTTACGGAACACAGCATAAAAGGAAACATCATGCTTGAATAACTTAAAAAATGAAATTCAACATCAGTCCTTCCTGTGCTGAACATAAAACAACATTTTATTCCCAGTTCAGAGTTAACTGTTTAAAAATATATTTCACAATTGTAACTCAGAAAATGTGTCTCTTCTGTAATATGCTTCACCAGTTTCATTGGGGATATTGTCTACAACATAATTTTAGACCCTTTTCATGGTAAACAATTTAAAACATGTTGACCAATTTAAACTCTCAAAATGCATCACTCGTGTCAAATGCTTTACTTGTTAAAATGTGGAAATTGCTTTGAAAATGTTTCAGAACATATTTATGGAAAACAGAATAAAAGGAAACATTGTGCATGAATAGCTTTAAACATTCTATTCTACATCAGTCCTTCTAGTGCTGAACCTAAAACAACATTTTAGAAACTATTCAGTTGTAACGTTTTGAAAATATGTTTCACATTAGAAATTCACAAAATGGGCCTCTTCTGTAATATGCTAAACTACTATCGTTGGGGATGTTGTCTACAACATGATTTTAGACCCTTTTCATTGAAAACGGTTTAAAACGTGTACCGTATTTTTAACACTCAAAATTCATCTCTCCGGTAGTATGCAGTACTAGTTGGACATAGGATATTGCCTTAAAATGTATTGAAGTCCATGTTAATGAATGACAGCTAATAACGTAAAGTCATGCTTGAAGAACATTAGAAATTCTATTCTACATTAGTACTTCCAGTGCTGAACATGTATAACAGTTCAGCACTGAAAATATATATCACATTTGTAATACACAAAATGTGTCTCTTCTCTAATATGCTTAACTATTTTCATTGTGGATAATTCACAAAATGGGCCTCTTCTGTAATATGCTTAACTAGTTTCATTGGGGATGTTGTCTACAACATGATTTTAGACCCTTGTCATTGAAAACGGTTTAAAACGTGTTGCATATTTTTAACACTCAAAATTCATCTCTCCGGTAGTATGCAGAACTAGTTGGACATAGGATATTGCCTTAAAATGTATTGAAGACCATGTTAATGAAAGACAGCTTATAATGTAAAGTCATGCTTGAAGAACATTAGAAATTCTATTCTACATTAGTACTTCCAGTGCTGATCATGAAACAACATTTTAGAAACTATTCATGTATAACAGTTTGAAAATATATATCACATTTGTAATACACAAAATGTTCTCTCTTCTCTAATATTCTTAACTATTTTCATTGTGGATAATTCACAAAATGGGCCTCTTCTGTAATATGCTTAACTAGTTTCATTGGAAATGTTGTCTACAACATGATTTAAGACCCTTTTCATTGAAAACGGTTTAAAACGTGTTGCATATTTTTAACACTCAAAATTCATCTCTCCGGTAGTATGCAGAACTAGTTGGACATAGGATATTGCTTTAAAAATGTATTGAAGTCCATGTTAGCTGAAAATGTTTCAGAACATATTTATGGAAAACAGAATAAAAGGAAACATTGTGCATGAATAGCTTTAAACATTCTATTCTACATCAGTCCTTCTAGTGCTGAACCTAAAACAACATTTTAGAAACTATTCAGTTGTAACGTTTTGAAAATATGTTTCACATTAGAAATTCACAAAATGGGCCTCTTCTGTAATATGCTAAACTACTATCGTTGGGGATGTTGTCTACAACATGATTTTAGACCCTTTTCATTGAAAACGGTTTAAAACGTGTACCGTATTTTTAACACTCAAAATACATCTCTCCAGTAGTATGCAGAACTAGTTGGACATAGGATATTGCCTTAAAATGTATTGAAGACCATGTTAATGAAAGACAGCTTATAACGTAAAGTCATGCTTGAAAAACATTAGAAATTCTATTCTACATTAGTACTTCCAGTGCTGAACATGAAACAACATTTTAGAAACTATTCATGTATAACAGTTTGAAAATATATATCACATTTGTAATACACAAAATGTTGTCTCTTCTCTAATATTCTTAACTATTTTCATTGTGGATAATTCACAAAATGGGCCTCTTCTGTAATATGCTTAACTAGTTTCATTGGAAATGTTGTCTACAACATGATTTAAGACCCTTTTCATTGAAAACGGTTTAAAACGTGTTGCATATTTTTAACACTCAAAATTCATCTCTCCGGTAGTATGCAGAACTAGTTGGACATAGGATATTGCTTTAAAATGTATTGAAGTCCATGTTAATGAATGACAGCTAATAACGTAAAGTCATGCTTGAAGAACATTACAAATTCTATTCTACATTAGTACTTCCAGTGCTGAACATGAAACAACATTTTATACCCTATTCATGTATAACAGTTTGAAGATATATTTCACATTTGTAATACACAAAATGTGTCTCTTCTCTAATATGCTTAACTATTTTCATTGTGGATAATTGTCTGCAAAATGAGTTTAACCCTTTTCATTGAAAGGAATTTAAAACAAGTTGACCATTTTAAATTCTCAAAATGCATCTCTCCTGTCAAATGCTTTTTATTTCTTAAAATGTGGAAATTGCCTTGAAAGTGTTTGAGACCATATTTACGGAACACAGCATAAAAGGAAACATCATGCTTGAATAACTTAAAAAATGAAATTCAACATCAGTCCTTCCTGTGCTGAACATAAAACAACATTTTATTCCCAGTTCAGAGTTAACTGTTTAAAAATATATTTCACAATTGTAACTCAGAAAATGTGTCTCTTCTGTAATATGCTTCACCAGTTTCATTGGGGATATTGTCTACAACATAATTTTAGACCCTTTTCATGGTAAACAATTTAAAACATGTTGACCAATTTAAACTCTCAAAATGCATCACTCGTGTCAAATGCTTTACTTGTTAAAATGTGGAAATTGCTTTGAAAATGTTTCAGAACATATTTATGGAAAACAGAATAAAAGGAAACATTGTGCATGAATAGCTTTAAACATTCTATTCTACATCAGTCCTTCTAGTGCTGAACCTAAAACAACATTTTAGAAACTATTCAGTTGTAACGTTTTGAAAATATGTTTCACATTAGAAATTCACAAAATGGGCCTCTTCTGTAATATGCTAAACTACTATCGTTGGGGATGTTGTCTACAACATGATTTTAGACCCTTTTCATTGAAAACGGTTTAAAACGTGTACCGTATTTTTAACACTCAAAATTCATCTCTCCGGTAGTATGCAGAACTAGTTGGACATAGGATATTGCTTTAAAATGTATTGAAGTCCATGTTAATGAATGACAGCTAATAACGTAAAGTCATGCTTGAAGAACATTACAAATTCTATTCTACATTAGTACTTCCAGTGCTGAACATGAAACAACATTTTAGACCCTATTCATGTATAACAGTTTGAAGATATATTTCACATTTGTAATACACAAAATGTGTCTCTTCTCTAATATGCTTAACTATTTTCATTGTGGATAATTGTCTGCAAAATGAGTTTAACCCTTTTCATTGAAAGGAATTTAAAACAAGTTGACCATTTTAAATTCTCAAAATGCATCTCTCCTGTCAAATGCTTTTTATTTCTTAAAATGTGGAAATTGCCTTGAAAGTGTTTGAGACCATATTTACGGAACACAGCATAAAAGGAAACATCATGCTTGAATAACTTAAAAAATGAAATTCAACATCAGTCCTTCCTGTGCTGAACATAAAACAACATTTTATTCCCAGTTCAGAGTTAACTGTTTAAAAATATATTTCACAATTGTAACTCAGAAAATGTGTCTCTTCTGTAATATGCTTCACCTGTTTCATTGGGGATATTGTCTACAACATAATTTTAGACCCTTTTCATGGTAAACAATTTAAAACATGTTGACCAATTTAAACTCTCAAAATGCATCACTCGTGTCAAATGCTTTACTTGTTAAAATGTGGAAATTGCTTTGAAAATGTTTCAGAACATATTTATGGAAAACAGAATAAAAGGAAACATTGTGCATGAATAGCTTTAAACATTCTATTCTACATCAGTCCTTCTAGTGCTGAACCTAAAACAACATTTTAGAAACTATTCAGTTGTAACGTTTTGAAAATATGTTTCACATTAGAAATTCACAAAATGGGCCTCTTCTGTAATATGCTAAACTACTATCGTTGGGGATGTTGTCTACAACATGATTTTAGACCCTTTTCATTGAAAACGGTTTAAAACGTGTACCGTATTTTTAACACTCAAAATTCATCTCTCCGGTAGTATGCAGTACTAGTTGGACATAGGATATTGCCTTAAAATGTATTGAAGTCCATGTTAATGAATGACAGCTAATAACGTAAAGTCATGCTTGAAGAACATTAGAAATTCTATTCTACATTAGTACTTCCAGTGCTGAACATGTATAACAGTTCAGCACTGAAAATATATATCACATTTGTAATACACAAAATGTGTCTCTTCTCTAATATGCTTAACTATTTTCATTGTGGATAATTCACAAAATGGGCCTCTTCTGTAATATGCTTAACTAGTTTCATTGGGGATGTTGTCTACAACATGATTTTAGACCCTTGTCATTGAAAACGGTTTAAAACGTGTTGCATATTTTTAACACTCAAAATTCATCTCTCCGGTAGTATGCAGAACTAGTTGGACATAGGATATTGCCTTAAAATGTATTGAAGACCATGTTAATGAAAGACAGCTTATAATGTAAAGTCATGCTTGAAGAACATTAGAAATTCTATTCTACATTAGTACTTCCAGTGCTGATCATGAAACAACATTTTAGAAACTATTCATGTATAACAGTTTGAAAATATATATCACATTTGTAATACACAAAATGTTCTCTCTTCTCTAATATTCTTAACTATTTTCATTGTGGATAATTCACAAAATGGGCCTCTTCTGTAATATGCTTAACTAGTTTCATTGGAAATGTTGTCTACAACATGATTTAAGACCCTTTTCATTGAAAACGGTTTAAAACGTGTTGCATATTTTTAACACTCAAAATTCATCTCTCCGGTAGTATGCAGAACTAGTTGGACATAGGATATTGCTTTAAAAATGTATTGAAGTCCATGTTAGCTGAAAATGTTTCAGAACATATTTATGGAAAACAGAATAAAAGGAAACATTGTGCATGAATAGCTTTAAACATTCTATTCTACATCAGTCCTTCTAGTGCTGAACCTAAAACAACATTTTAGAAACTATTCAGTTGTAACGTTTTGAAAATATGTTTCACATTAGAAATTCACAAAATGGGCCTCTTCTGTAATATGCTAAACTACTATCGTTGGGGATGTTGTCTACAACATGATTTTAGACCCTTTTCATTGAAAACGGTTTAAAACGTGTACCGTATTTTTAACACTCAAAATACATCTCTCCAGTAGTATGCAGAACTAGTTGGACATAGGATATTGCCTTAAAATGTATTGAAGACCATGTTGATGAAAGACAGCTTATAACGTAAAGTCATGCTTGAAGAACATTAGAAATTCTATTCTACATTAGTACTTCCAGTGCTGAACATGAAACAACATTTTAGAAACTATTCATGTATAACAGTTTGAAAATATATATCACATTTGTAATACACAAAATGTGTCTCTTCTCTAATATGCTTAACTATTTTCATTGTGGATAATTCACAAAATGGGCCTCTTCTGTAATATGCTTAACTAGTTTCATTGGGGATGTTGTCTACAACATGATTTTAGACCCTTTTCATTGAAAACGGTTTAAAACGTGTTGCATATTTTTAACACTCAAAATTCATCTCTCCGGTAGTATGCAGAACTAGTTGGACATAGGATATTGCTTTAAAAATGTATTGAAGTCCATGTTAATGAATGACAGCTAATAATGTAAAGTCATGCTTGAAGTACATTACAAATTCTATTCTACATTAGTACTTCCAGTGCTGAACATGAAACAACATTTTAGACCCTATTCATGTATAACAGTTTGAAGATATATTTCACATTTGTAATACACAAAATGTGTCTCTTCTCTAATATGCTTAACTATTTTCATTGTGGATAATTGTCTGCAAAATGAGTTTAACCCTTTTCATTGAAAGGAATTTAAAACAAGTTGACCATTTTAAATTCTCAAAATGCATCTCTCCTGTCAAATGCTTTTTATTTCTTAAAATGTGGAAATTGCCTTGAAAGTGTTTGAGACCATATTTACGGAACACAGCATAAAAGGAAACATCATGCTTGAATAACTTAAAAAATGAAATTCAACATCAGTTCTTCCTGTGCTGAACATAAAACAACATTTTATTCCCAGTTCAGAGTTAACTGTTTAAAAATATATTTCACAATTGTAACTCAGAAAATGTGTCTCTTCTGTAATATGCTTCACCAGTTTCATTGGGGATATTGTCTACAACATAATTTTAGACCCTTTTCATGGTAAACAATTTAAAACATGTTGACCAATTTAAACTCTCAAAATGCATCACTCGTGTCAAATGCTTTACTTGTTAAAATGTGGAAATTGCTTTGAAAATGTTTCAGAACATATTTATGGAAAACAGAATAAAAGGAAACATTGTGCATGAATAGCTTTAAACATTCTATTCTACATCAGTCCTTCTAGTGCTGAACCTAAAACAACATTTTAGAAACTATTCAGTTGTAACGTTTTGAAAATATGTTTCACATTAGAAATTCACAAAATGGGCCTCTTCTGTAATATGCTAAACTACTATCGTTGGGGATGTTGTCTACAACATGATTTTAGACCCTTTTCATTGAAAACAGTTTAAAACGTGTACCGTATTTTTAACACTCAAAATACATCTCTCCAGTAGTATGCAGAACTAGTTGGACATAGGATATTGCCTTAAAATGTATTGAAGTCCATGTTAATGAATGACAGCTAATAACGTAAAGTCATGCTTGAAGAACATTAGAAATTCTATTCTACATTAGTACTTCCAGTGCTGAACATGTATAACAGTTCAGCACTGAAAATATATATCACATTTGTAATACACAAAATGTGTCTCTTCTCTAATATGCTTAACTATTTTCATTGTGGATAATTCACAAAAAGGGCCTCTTCTGTAATATGCTTAACTAGTTTCATTGGGGATGTTGTCTACAACATGATTTAAGACCCTTTTCATTGAAAACGGTTTAAAACGTGTTGCATATTTTTAACACTCAAAATTCATCTCTCCGGTAGTATGCAGAACTAGTTGGACATAGGATATTGCTTTAAAAATGTATTGAAGTCCATGTTAATGAATGACAGCTAATAACGTAAAGTCATGCTTGAAGTACATTACAAATTCTATTCTACATTAGTACTTCCAGTGCTGAACATGAAACAACATTTTAGACCCTATTCATGTATAACAGTTTGAAGATATATTTCACATTTGTAATACACAAAATGTGTCTCTTCTCTAATATGCTTAACTATTTTCATTGTGGATAATTGTCTGCAAAATGAGTTTAACCCTTTTCATTGAAAGGAATTTAAAACAAGTTGACCATTTTAAATTCTCAAAATGCATCTCTCCTGTCAAATGCTTTTTATTTCTTAAAATGTGGAAATTGCCTTGAAAGTGTTTGAGACCATATTTACGGAACACAGCATAAAAGGAAACATCATGCTTGAATAACTTAAAAAATGAAATTCAACATCAGTCCTTCCTGTGCTGAACATAAAACAACATTTTATTCCCAGTTCAGAGTTAACTGTTTAAAAATATATTTCACAATTGTAACTCAGAAAATGTGTCTCTTCTGTAATATGCTTCACCAGTTTCATTGGGGATATTGTCTACAACATAATTTTAGACCCTTTTCATGGTAAACAATTTAAAACATGTTGACCAATTTAAACTCTCAAAATGCATCACTCGTGTCAAATGCTTTACTTGTTAAAATGTGGAAATTGCTTTGAAAATGTTTCAGAACATATTTATGGAAAACAGAATAAAAGGAAACATTGTGCATGAATAGCTTTAAACATTCTATTCTACATCAGTCCTTCTAGTGCTGAACCTAAAACAACATTTTAGAAACTATTCAGTTGTAACGTTTTGAAAATATGTTTCACATTAGAAATTCACAAAATGGGCCTCTTCTGTAATATGCTAAACTACTATCGTTGGGGATGTTGTCTACAACATGATTTTAGACCCTTTTCATTGAAAACGGTTTAAAACGTGTACCGTATTTTTAACACTCAAAATTCATCTCTCCGGTAGTATGCAGTACTAGTTGGACATAGGATATTGCCTTAAAATGTATTGAAGTCCATGTTAATGAATGACAGCTAATAACGTAAAGTCATGCTTGAAGAACATTAGAAATTCTATTCTACATTAGTACTTCCAGTGCTGAACATGTATAACAGTTCAGCACTGAAAATATATATCACATTTGTAATACACAAAATGTGTCTCTTCTCTAATATGCTTAACTATTTTCATTGTGGATAATTCACAAAATGGGCCTCTTCTGTAATATGCTTAACTAGTTTCATTGGGGATGTTGTCTACAACATGATTTTAGACCCTTGTCATTGAAAACGGTTTAAAACGTGTTGCATATTTTTAACACTCAAAATTCATCTCTCCGGTAGTATGCAGAACTAGTTGGACATAGGATATTGCCTTAAAATGTATTGAAGACCATGTTAATGAAAGACAGCTTATAATGTAAAGTCATGCTTGAAGAACATTAGAAATTCTATTCTACATTAGTACTTCCAGTGCTGATCATGAAACAACATTTTAGAAACTATTCATGTATAACAGTTTGAAAATATATATCACATTTGTAATACACAAAATGTTCTCTCTTCTCTAATATTCTTAACTATTTTCATTGTGGATAATTCACAAAATGGGCCTCTTCTGTAATATGCTTAACTAGTTTCATTGGAAATGTTGTCTACAACATGATTTAAGACCCTTTTCATTGAAAACGGTTTAAAACGTGTTGCATATTTTTAACACTCAAAATTCATCTCTCCGGTAGTATGCAGAACTAGTTGGACATAGGATATTGCTTTAAAAATGTATTGAAGTCCATGTTAGCTGAAAATGTTTCAGAACATATTTATGGAAAACAGAATAAAAGGAAACATTGTGCATGAATAGCTTTAAACATTCTATTCTACATCAGTCCTTCTAGTGCTGAACCTAAAACAACATTTTAGAAACTATTCAGTTGTAACGTTTTGAAAATATGTTTCACATTAGAAATTCACAAAATGGGCCTCTTCTGTAATATGCTAAACTACTATCGTTGGGGATGTTGTCTACAACATGATTTTAGACCCTTTTCATTGAAAACGGTTTAAAACGTGTACCGTATTTTTAACACTCAAAATACATCTCTCCAGTAGTATGCAGAACTAGTTGGACATAGGATATTGCCTTAAAATGTATTGAAGACCATGTTGATGAAAGACAGCTTATAACGTAAAGTCATGCTTGAAGAACATTAGAAATTCTATTCTACATTAGTACTTCCAGTGCTGAACATGAAACAACATTTTAGAAACTATTCATGTATAACAGTTTGAAAATATATATCACATTTGTAATACACAAAATGTGTCTCTTCTCTAATATGCTTAACTATTTTCATTGTGGATAATTCACAAAATGGGCCTCTTCTGTAATATGCTTAACTAGTTTCATTGGGGATGTTGTCTACAACATGATTTTAGACCCTTTTCATTGAAAACGGTTTAAAACGTGTTGCATATTTTTAACACTCAAAATTCATCTCTCCGGTAGTATGCAGAACTAGTTGGACATAGGATATTGCTTTAAAAATGTATTGAAGTCCATGTTAATGAATGACAGCTAATAATGTAAAGTCATGCTTGAAGTACATTACAAATTCTATTCTACATTAGTACTTCCAGTGCTGAACATGAAACAACATTTTAGACCCTATTCATGTATAACAGTTTGAAGATATATTTCACATTTGTAATACACAAAATGTGTCTCTTCTCTAATATGCTTAACTATTTTCATTGTGGATAATTGTCTGCAAAATGAGTTTAACCCTTTTCATTGAAAGGAATTTAAAACAAGTTGACCATTTTAAATTCTCAAAATGCATCTCTCCTGTCAAATGCTTTTTATTTCTTAAAATGTGGAAATTGCCTTGAAAGTGTTTGAGACCATATTTACGGAACACAGCATAAAAGGAAACATCATGCTTGAATAACTTAAAAAATGAAATTCAACATCAGTTCTTCCTGTGCTGAACATAAAACAACATTTTATTCCCAGTTCAGAGTTAACTGTTTAAAAATATATTTCACAATTGTAACTCAGAAAATGTGTCTCTTCTGTAATATGCTTCACCAGTTTCATTGGGGATATTGTCTACAACATAATTTTAGACCCTTTTCATGGTAAACAATTTAAAACATGTTGACCAATTTAAACTCTCAAAATGCATCACTCGTGTCAAATGCTTTACTTGTTAAAATGTGGAAATTGCTTTGAAAATGTTTCAGAACATATTTATGGAAAACAGAATAAAAGGAAACATTGTGCATGAATAGCTTTAAACATTCTATTCTACATCAGTCCTTCTAGTGCTGAACCTAAAACAACATTTTAGAAACTATTCAGTTGTAACGTTTTGAAAATATGTTTCACATTAGAAATTCACAAAATGGGCCTCTTCTGTAATATGCTAAACTACTATCGTTGGGGATGTTGTCTACAACATGATTTTAGACCCTTTTCATTGAAAACAGTTTAAAACGTGTACCGTATTTTTAACACTCAAAATACATCTCTCCAGTAGTATGCAGAACTAGTTGGACATAGGATATTGCCTTAAAATGTATTGAAGTCCATGTTAATGAATGACAGCTAATAACGTAAAGTCATGCTTGAAGAACATTAGAAATTCTATTCTACATTAGTACTTCCAGTGCTGAACATGTATAACAGT
The DNA here is from genome assembly GCA_023634145.1 of Thymallus thymallus. NCBI lineage: Eukaryota > Metazoa > Chordata > Actinopteri > Salmoniformes > Salmonidae > Thymallus > Thymallus thymallus. Next base: position 19,228,983 of record CM042406.1, read on the forward strand.
TCAGCACTGAAAATATATATCACATTTGTAATACACAAAATGTGTCTCTTCTCTAATATGCTTAACTATTTTCATTGTGGATAATTCACAAAATGGGCCTCTTCTGTAATATGCTTAACTAGTTTCATTGGGGATGTTGTCTACAACATGATTTAAGACCCTTTTCATTGAAAACGGTTTAAAACGTGTTGCATATTTTTAACACTCAAAATTCATCTCTCCGGTAGTATGCAGAACTAGTTGGACATAGGATATTGCTTTAAAAATGTATTGAAGTCCATGTTAATGAATGACAGCTAATAACGTAAAGTCATGCTTGAAGTACATTACAAATTCTATTCTACATTAGTACTTCCAGTGCTGAACATGAAACAACATTTTAGACCCTATTCATGTATAACAGTTTGAAGATATATTTCACATTTGTAATACACAAAATGTGTCTCTTCTCTAATATGCTTAACTATTTTCATTGTGGATAATTGTCTGCAAAATGAGTTTAACCCTTTTCATTGAAAGGAATTTAAAACAAGTTGACCATTTTAAATTCTCAAAATGCATCTCTCCTGTCAAATGCTTTTTATTTCTTAAAATGTGGAAATTGCCTTGAAAGTGTTTGAGACCATATTTACGGAACACAGCATAAAAGGAAACATCATGCTTGAATAACTTAAAAAATGAAATTCAACATCAGTCCTTCCTGTGCTGAACATAAAACAACATTTTATTCCCAGTTCAGAGTTAACTGTTTAAAAATATATTTCACAATTGTAACTCAGAAAATGTGTCTCTTCTGTAATATGCTTCACCAGTTTCATTGGGGATATTGTCTACAACATAATTTTAGACCCTTTTCATGGTAAACAATTTAAAACATGTTGACCAATTTAAACTCTCAAAATGCATCACTCGTGTCAAATGCTTTACTTGTTAAAATGTGGAAATTGCTTTGAAAATGTTTCAGAACATATTTATGGAAAACAGAATAAAAGGAAACATTGTGCATGAATAGCTTTAAACATTCTATTCTACATCAGTCCTTCTAGTGCTGAACCTAAAACAACATTTTAGAAACTATTCAGTTGTAACGTTTTGAAAATATGTTTCACATTAGAAATTCACAAAATGGGCCTCTTCTGTAATATGCTAAACTACTATCGTTGGGGATGTTGTCTACAACATGATTTTAGACCCTTTTCATTGAAAACGGTTTAAAACGTGTACCGTATTTTTAACACTCAAAATTCATCTCTCCGGTAGTATGCAGTACTAGTTGGACATAGGATATTGCCTTAAAATGTATTGAAGTCCATGTTAATGAATGACAGCTAATAACGTAAAGTCATGCTTGAAGAACATTAGAAATTCTATTCTACATTAGTACTTCCAGTGCTGAACATGTATAACAGTTCAGCACTGAAAATATATATCACATTTGTAATACACAAAATGTGTCTCTTCTCTAATATGCTTAACTATTTTCATTGTGGATAATTCACAAAATGGGCCTCTTCTGTAATATGCTTAACTAGTTTCATTGGGGATGTTGTCTACAACATGATTTTAGACCCTTGTCATTGAAAACGGTTTAAAACGTGTTGCATATTTTTAACACTCAAAATTCATCTCTCCGGTAGTATGCAGAACTAGTTGGACATAGGATATTGCCTTAAAATGTATTGAAGACCATGTTAATGAAAGACAGCTTATAATGTAAAGTCATGCTTGAAGAACATTAGATATTCTATTCTACATTAGTACTTCCAGTGCTGATCATGAAACAACATTTTAGAAACTATTCATGTATAACAGTTTGAAAATATATATCACATTTGTAATACACAAAATGTTCTCTCTTCTCTAATATTCTTAACTATTTTCATTGTGGATAATTCACAAAATGGGCCTCTTCTGTAATATGCTTAACTAGTTTCATTGGAAATGTTGTCTACAACATGATTTAAGACCCTTTTCATTGAAAACGGTTTAAAACGTGTTGCATATTTTTAACACTCAAAATTCATCTCTCCGGTAGTATGCAGAACTAGTTGGACATAGGATATTGCTTTAAAAATGTATTGAAGTCCATGTTAGCTGAAAATGTTTCAGAACATATTTATGGAAAACAGAATAAAAGGAAACATTGTGCATGAATAGCTTTAAACATTCTATTCTACATCAGTCCTTCTAGTGCTGAACCTAAAACAACATTTTAGAAACTATTCAGTTGTAACGTTTTGAAAATATGTTTCACATTAGAAATTCACAAAATGGGCCTCTTCTGTAATATGCTAAACTACTATCGTTGGGGATGTTGTCTACAACATGATTTTAGACCCTTTTCATTGAAAACGGTTTAAAACGTGTACCGTATTTTTAACACTCAAAATACATCTCTCCAGTAGTATGCAGAACTAGTTGGACATAGGATATTGCCTTAAAATGTATTGAAGACCATGTTGATGAAAGACAGCTTATAACGTAAAGTCATGCTTGAAGAACATTAGAAATTCTATTCTACATTAGTACTTCCAGTGCTGAACATGAAACAACATTTTAGAAACTATTCATGTATAACAGTTTGAAAATATATATCACATTTGTAATACACAAAATGTGTCTCTTCTCTAATATGCTTAACTATTTTCATTGTGGATAATTCACAAAATGGGCCTCTTCTGTAATATGCTTAACTAGTTTCATTGGGGATGTTGTCTACAACATGATTTTAGACCCTTTTCATTGAAAACGGTTTAAAACGTGTTGCATATTTTTAACACTCAAAATTCATCTCTCCGGTAGTATGCAGAACTAGTTGGACATAGGATATTGCTTTAAAAATGTATTGAAGTCCATGTTAATGAATGACAGCTAATAATGTAAAGTCATGCTTGAAGTACATTACAAATTCTATTCTACATTAGTACTTCCAGTGCTGAACATGAAACAACATTTTAGACCCTATTCATGTATAACAGTTTGAAGATATATTTCACATTTGTAATACACAAAATGTGTCTCTTCTCTAATATGCTTAACTATTTTCATTGTGGATAATTGTCTGCAAAATGAGTTTAACCCTTTTCATTGAAAGGAATTTAAAACAAGTTGACCATTTTAAATTCTCAAAATGCATCTCTCCTGTCAAATGCTTTTTATTTCTTAAAATGTGGAAATTGCCTTGAAAGTGTTTGAGACCATATTTACGGAACACAGCATAAAAGGAAACATCATGCTTGAATAACTTAAAAAATGAAATTCAACATCAGTCCTTCCTGTGCTGAACATAAAACAACATTTTATTCCCAGTTCAGAGTTAACTGTTTAAAAATATATTTCACAATTGTAACTCAGAAAATGTGTCTCTTCTGTAATATGCTTCACCAGTTTCATTGGGGATATTGTCTACAACATAATTTTAGACCCTTTTCATGGTAAACAATTTAAAACATGTTGACCAATTTAAACTCTCAAAATGCATCACTCGTGTCAAATGCTTTACTTGTTAAAATGTGGAAATTGCTTTGAAAATGTTTCAGAACATATTTATGGAAAACAGAATAAAAGGAAACATTGTGCATGAATAGCTTTAAACATTCTATTCTACATCAGTCCTTCTAGTGCTGAACCTAAAACAACATTTTAGAAACTATTCAGTTGTAACGTTTTGAAAATATGTTTCACATTAGAAATTCACAAAATGGACCTCTTCTGTAATATGCTAAACTACTATCGTTGGGGATGTTGTCTACAACATGATTTTAGACCCTTTTCATTGAAAACAGTTTAAAACGTGTACCGTATTTTTAACACTCAAAATACATCTCTCCAGTAGTATGCAGAACTAGTTGGACATAGGATATTGCCTTAAAATGTATTGAAGTCCATGTTAATGAATGACAGCTAATAACGTAAAGTCATGCTTGAAGAACATTAGAAATTCTATTCTACATTAGTACTTCCAGTGCTGAACATGTATAACAGTTCAGCACTGAAAATATATATCACATTTGTAATACACAAAATGTGTCTCTTCTCTAATATGCTTAACTATTTTCATTGTGGATAATTCACAAAATGGGCCTCTTCTGTAATATGCTTAACTAGTTTCATTGGGGATGTTGTCTACAACATGATTTAAGACCCTTTTCATTGAAAACGGTTTAAAACGTGTTGCATATTTTTAACACTCAAAATTCATCTCTCCGGTAGTATGCAGAACTAGTTGGACATAGGATATTGCTTTAAAAATGTATTGAAGTCCATGTTAATGAATGACAGCTAATAACGTAAAGTCATGCTTGAAGTACATTACAAATTCTATTCTACATTAGTACTTCCAGTGCTGAACATGAAACAACATTTTAGACCCTATTCATGTATAACAGTTTGAAGATATATTTCACATTTGTAATACACAAAATGTGTCTCTTCTCTAATATGCTTAACTATTTTCATTGTGGATAATTGTCTGCAAAATGAGTTTAACCCTTTTCATTGAAAGGAATTTAAAACAAGTTGACCATTTTAAATTCTCAAAATGCATCTCTCCTGTCAAATGCTTTTTATTTCTTAAAATGTGGAAATTGCCTTGAAAGTGTTTGAGACCATATTTACGGAACACAGCATAAAAGGAAACATCATGCTTGAATAACTTAAAAAATGAAATTCAACATCAGTCCTTCCTGTGCTGAACATAAAACAACATTTTATTCCCAGTTCAGAGTTAACTGTTTAAAAATATATTTCACAATTGTAACTCAGAAAATGTGTCTCTTCTGTAATATGCTTCACCAGTTTCATTGGGGATATTGTCTACAACATAATTTTAGACCCTTTTCATGGTAAACAATTTAAAACATGTTGACCAATTTAAACTCTCAAAATGCATCACTCGTGTCAAATGCTTTACTTGTTAAAATGTGGAAATTGCTTTGAAAATGTTTCAGAACATATTTATGGAAAACAGAATAAAAGGAAACATTGTGCATGAATAGCTTTAAACATTCTATTCTACATCAGTCCTTCTAGTGCTGAACCTAAAACAACATTTTAGAAACTATTCAGTTGTAACGTTTTGAAAATATGTTTCACATTAGAAATTCACAAAATGGGCCTCTTCTGTAATATGCTAAACTACTATCGTTGGGGATGTTGTCTACAACATGATTTTAGACCCTTTTCATTGAAAACGGTTTAAAACGTGTACCGTATTTTTAACACTCAAAATTCATCTCTCCGGTAGTATGCAGTACTAGTTGGACATAGGATATTGCCTTAAAATGTATTGAAGTCCATGTTAATGAATGACAGCTAATAACGTAAAGTCATGCTTGAAGAACATTAGAAATTCTATTCTACATTAGTACTTCCAGTGCTGAACATGTATAACAGTTCAGCACTGAAAATATATATCACATTTGTAATACACAAAATGTGTCTCTTCTCTAATATGCTTAACTATTTTCATTGTGGATAATTCACAAAATGGGCCTCTTCTGTAATATGCTTAACTAGTTTCATTGGGGATGTTGTCTACAACATGATTTTAGACCCTTGTCATTGAAAACGGTTTAAAACGTGTTGCATATTTTTAACACTCAAAATTCATCTCTCCGGTAGTATGCAGAACTAGTTGGACATAGGATATTGCCTTAAAATGTATTGAAGACCATGTTAATGAAAGACAGCTTATAATGTAAAGTCATGCTTGAAGAACATTAGATATTCTATTCTACATTAGTACTTCCAGTGCTGATCATGAAACAACATTTTAGAAACTATTCATGTATAACAGTTTGAAAATATATATCACATTTGTAATACACAAAATGTTCTCTCTTCTCTAATATTCTTAACTATTTTCATTGTGGATAATTCACAAAATGGGCCTCTTCTGTAATATGCTTAACTAGTTTCATTGGAAATGTTGTCTACAACATGATTTAAGACCCTTTTCATTGAAAACGGTTTAAAACGTGTTGCATATTTTTAACACTCAAAATTCATCTCTCCGGTAGTATGCAGAACTAGTTGGACATAGGATATTGCTTTAAAAATGTATTGAAGTCCATGTTAGCTGAAAATGTTTCAGAACATATTTATGGAAAACAGAATAAAAGGAAACATTGTGCATGAATAGCTTTAAACATTCTATTCTACATCAGTCCTTCTAGTGCTGAACCTAAAACAACATTTTAGAAACTATTCAGTTGTAACGTTTTGAAAATATGTTTCACATTAGAAATTCACAAAATGGGCCTCTTCTGTAATATGCTAAACTACTATCGTTGGGGATGTTGTCTACAACATGATTTTAGACCCTTTTCATTGAAAACGGTTTAAAACGTGTACCGTATTTTTAACACTCAAAATACATCTCTCCAGTAGTATGCAGAACTAGTTGGACATAGGATATTGCCTTAAAATGTATTGAAGACCATGTTAATGAAAGACAGCTTATAACGTAAAGTCATGCTTGAAAAACATTAGAAATTCTATTCTACATTAGTACTTCCAGTGCTGAACATGAAACAACATTTTAGAAACTATTCATGTATAACAGTTTGAAAATATATATCACATTTGTAATACACAAAATGTTGTCTCTTCTCTAATATTCTTAACTATTTTCATTGTGGATAATTCACAAAATGGGCCTCTTCTGTAATATGCTTAACTAGTTTCATTGGAAATGTTGTCTACAACATGATTTAAGACCCTTTTCATTGAAAACGGTTTAAAACGTGTTGCATATTTTTAACACTCAAAATTCATCTCTCCGGTAGTATGCAGAACTAGTTGGACATAGGATATTGCTTTAAAATGTATTGAAGTCCATGTTAATGAATGACAGCTAATAACGTAAAGTCATGCTTGAAGAACATTACAAATTCTATTCTACATTAGTACTTCCAGTGCTGAACATGAAACAACATTTTATACCCTATTCATGTATAACAGTTTGAAGATATATTTCACATTTGTAATACACAAAATGTGTCTCTTCTCTAATATGCTTAACTATTTTCATTGTGGATAATTGTCTGCAAAATGAGTTTAACCCTTTTCATTGAAAGGAATTTAAAACAAGTTGACCATTTTAAATTCTCAAAATGCATCTCTCCTGTCAAATGCTTTTTATTTCTTAAAATGTGGAAATTGCCTTGAAAGTGTTTGAGACCATATTTACGGAACACAGCATAAAAGGAAACATCATGCTTGAATAACTTAAAAAATGAAATTCAACATCAGTCCTTCCTGTGCTGAACATAAAACAACATTTTATTCCCAGTTCAGAGTTAACTGTTTAAAAATATATTTCACAATTGTAACTCAGAAAATGTGTCTCTTCTGTAATATGCTTCACCAGTTTCATTGGGGATATTGTCTACAACATAATTTTAGACCCTTTTCATGGTAAACAATTTAAAACATGTTGACCAATTTAAACTCTCAAAATGCATCACTCGTGTCAAATGCTTTACTTGTTAAAATGTGGAAATTGCTTTGAAAATGTTTCAGAACATATTTATGGAAAACAGAATAAAAGGAAACATTGTGCATGAATAGCTTTAAACATTCTATTCTACATCAGTCCTTCTAGTGCTGAACCTAAAACAACATTTTAGAAACTATTCAGTTGTAACGTTTTGAAAATATGTTTCACATTAGAAATTCACAAAATGGGCCTCTTCTGTAATATGCTAAACTACTATCGTTGGGGATGTTGTCTACAACATGATTTTAGACCCTTTTCATTGAAAACGGTTTAAAACGTGTACCGTATTTTTAACACTCAAAATTCATCTCTCCGGTAGTATGCAGAACTAGTTGGACATAGGATATTGCTTTAAAATGTATTGAAGTCCATGTTAATGAATGACAGCTAATAACGTAAAGTCATGCTTGAAGAACATTACAAATTCTATTCTACATTAGTACTTCCAGTGCTGAACATGAAACAACATTTTAGACCCTATTCATGTATAACAGTTTGAAGATATATTTCACATTTGTAATACACAAAATGTGTCTCTTCTCTAATATGCTTAACTATTTTCATTGTGGATAATTGTCTGCAAAATGAGTTTAACCCTTTTCATTGAAAGGAATTTAAAACAAGTTGACCATTTTAAATTCTCAAAATGCATCTCTCCTGTCAAATGCTTTTTATTTCTTAAAATGTGGAAATTGCCTTGAAAGTGTTTGAGACCATATTTACGGAACACAGCATAAAAGGAAACATCATGCTTGAATAACTTAAAAAATGAAATTCAACATCAGTCCTTCCTGTGCTGAACATAAAACAACATTTTATTCCCAGTTCAGAGTTAACTGTTTAAAAATATATTTCACAATTGTAACTCAGAAAATGTGTCTCTTCTGTAATATGCTTCACCAGTTTCATTGGGGATATTGTCTACAACATAATTTTAGACCCTTTTCATGGTAAACAATTTAAAACATGTTGACCAATTTAAACTCTCAAAATGCATCACTCGTGTCAAATGCTTTACTTGTTAAAATGTGGAAATTGCTTTGAAAATGTTTCAGAACATATTTATGGAAAACAGAATAAAAGGAAACATTGTGCATGAATAGCTTTAAACATTCTATTCTACATCAGTCCTTCTAGTGCTGAACCTAAAACAACATTTTAGAAACTATTCAGTTGTAACGTTTTGAAAATATGTTTCACATTAGAAATTCACAAAATGGGCCTCTTCTGTAATATGCTAAACTACTATCGTTGGGGATGTTGTCTACAACATGATTTTAGACCCTTTTCATTGAAAACGGTTTAAAACGTGTACCGTATTTTTAACACTCAAAATTCATCTCTCCGGTAGTATGCAGAACTAGTTGGACATAGGATATTGCTTTAAAATGTATTGAAGTCCATGTTAATGAATGACAGCTAATAACGTAAAGTCATGCTTGAAGAACATTACAAATTCTATTCTACATTAGTACTTCCAGTGCTGAACATGAAACAACATTTTAGACCCTATTCATGTATAACAGTTTGAAGATATATTTCACATTTGTAATACACAAAATGTGTCTCTTCTCTAATATGCTTAACTATTTTCATTGTGGATAATTGTCTGCAAAATGAGTTTAACCCTTTTCATTGAAAGGAATTTAAAACAAGTTGACCATTTTAAATTCTCAAAATGCATCTCTCCTGTCAAATGCTTTTTATTTCTTAAAATGTGGAAATTGCCTTGAAAGTGTTTGAGACCATATTTACGGAACACAGCATAAAAGGAAACATCATGCTTGAATAACTTAAAAAATGAAATTCAACATCAGTCCTTCCTGTGCTGAACATAAAACAACATTTTATTCCCAGTTCAGAGTTAACTGTTTAAAAATATATTTCACAATTGTAACTCAGAAAATGTGTCTCTTCTGTAATATGCTTCACCTGTTTCATTGGGGATATTGTCTACAACATAATTTTAGACCCTTTTCATGGTAAACAATTTAAAACATGTTGACCAATTTAAACTCTCAAAATGCATCACTCGTGTCAAATGCTTTACTTGTTAAAATGTGGAAATTGCTTTGAAAATGTTTCAGAACATATTTATGGAAAACAGAATAAAAGGAAACATTGTGCATGAATAGCTTTAAACATTCTATTCTACATCAGTCCTTCTAGTGCTGAACCTAAAACAACATTTTAGAAACTATTCAGTTGTAACGTTTTGAAAATATGTTTCACATTAGAAATTCACAAAATGGGCCTCTTCTGTAATATGCTAAACTACTATCGTTGGGGATGTTGTCTACAACATGATTTTAGACCCTTTTCATTGAAAACGGTTTAAAACGTGTACCGTATTTTTAACACTCAAAATTCATCTCTCCGGTAGTATGCAGTACTAGTTGGACATAGGATATTGCCTTAAAATGTATTGAAGTCCATGTTAATGAATGACAGCTAATAACGTAAAGTCATGCTTGAAGAACATTAGAAATTCTATTCTACATTAGTACTTCCAGTGCTGAACATGTATAACAGTTCAGCACTGAAAATATATATCACATTTGTAATACACAAAATGTGTCTCTTCTCTAATATGCTTAACTATTTTCATTGTGGATAATTCACAAAATGGGCCTCTTCTGTAATATGCTTAACTAGTTTCATTGGGGATGTTGTCTACAACATGATTTTAGACCCTTGTCATTGAAAACGGTTTAAAACGTGTTGCATATTTTTAACACTCAAAATTCATCTCTCCGGTAGTATGCAGAACTAGTTGGACATAGGATATTGCCTTAAAATGTATTGAAGACCATGTTAATGAAAGACAGCTTATAATGTAAAGTCATGCTTGAAGAACATTAGAAATTCTATTCTACATTAGTACTTCCAGTGCTGATCATGAAACAACATTTTAGAAACTATTCATGTATAACAGTTTGAAAATATATATCACATTTGTAATACACAAAATGTTCTCTCTTCTCTAATATTCTTAACTATTTTCATTGTGGATAATTCACAAAATGGGCCTCTTCTGTAATATGCTTAACTAGTTTCATTGGAAATGTTGTCTACAACATGATTTAAGACCCTTTTCATTGAAAACGGTTTAAAACGTGTTGCATATTTTTAACACTCAAAATTCATCTCTCCGGTAGTATGCAGAACTAGTTGGACATAGGATATTGCTTTAAAAATGTATTGAAGTCCATGTTAGCTGAAAATGTTTCAGAACATATTTATGGAAAACAGAATAAAAGGAAACATTGTGCATGAATAGCTTTAAACATTCTATTCTACATCAGTCCTTCTAGTGCTGAACCTAAAACAACATTTTAGAAACTATTCAGTTGTAACGTTTTGAAAATATGTTTCACATTAGAAATTCACAAAATGGGCCTCTTCTGTAATATGCTAAACTACTATCGTTGGGGATGTTGTCTACAACATGATTTTAGACCCTTTTCATTGAAAACGGTTTAAAACGTGTACCGTATTTTTAACACTCAAAATACATCTCTCCAGTAGTATGCAGAACTAGTTGGACATAGGATATTGCCTTAAAATGTATTGAAGACCATGTTGATGAAAGACAGCTTATAACGTAAAGTCATGCTTGAAGAACATTAGAAATTCTATTCTACATTAGTACTTCCAGTGCTGAACATGAAACAACATTTTAGAAACTATTCATGTATAACAGTTTGAAAATATATATCACATTTGTAATACACAAAATGTGTCTCTTCTCTAATATGCTTAACTATTTTCATTGTGGATAATTGTCTGCAAAATGAGTTTAACCCTTTTCATTGAAAGGAATTTAAAACAAGTTGACCATTTTAAATTCTCAAAATGCATCTCTCCTGTCAAATGCTTTTTATTTCTTAAAATGTGGAAATTGCCTTGAAAGTGTTTGAGACCATATTTACGGAACACAGCATAAAAGGAAACATCATGCTTGAATAACTTAAAAAATGAAATTCAACATCAGTCCTTCCTGTGCTGAACATAAAACAACATTTTATTCCCAGTTCAGAGTTAACTGTTTAAAAATATATTTCACAATTGTAACTCAGAAAATGTGTCTCTTCTGTAATATGCTTCACCAGTTTCATTGGGGATATTGTCTACAACATAATTTTAGACCCTTTTCATGGTAAACAATTTAAAACATGTTGACCAATTTAAACTCTCAAAATGCATCACTCGTGTCAAATGCTTTACTTGTTAAAATGTGGAAATTGCTTTGAAAATGTTTCAGAACATATTTATGGAAAACAGAATAAAAGGAAACATTGTGCATGAATAGCTTTAAACATTCTATTCTACATCAGTCCTTCTAGTGCTGAACCTAAAACAACATTTTAGAAACTATTCAGTTGTAACGTTTTGAAAATATGTTTCACATTAGAAATTCACAAAATGGGCCTCTTCTGTAATATGCTAAACTACTATCGTTGGGGATGTTGTCTACAACATGATTTTAGACCCTTTTCATTGAAAACGGTTTAAAACGTGTACCGTATTTTTAACACTCAAAATTCATCTCTCCGGTAGTATGCAGTACTAGTTGGACATAGGATATTGCCTTAAAATGTATTGAAGTCCATGTTAATGAATGACAGCTAATAACGTAAAGTCATGCTTGAAGAACATTAGAAATTCTATTCTACATTAGTACTTCCAGTGCTGAACATGTATAACAGTTCAGCACTGAAAATATATATCACATTTGTAATACACAAAATGTGTCTCTTCTCTAATATGCTTAACTATTTTCATTGTGGATAATTCACAAAATGGGCCTCTTCTGTAATATGCTTAACTAGTTTCATTGGGGATGTTGTCTACAACATGATTTTAGACCCTTGTCATTGAAAACGGTTTAAAACGTGTTGCATATTTTTAACACTCAAAATTCATCTCTCCGGTAGTATGCAGAACTAGTTGGACATAGGATATTGCCTTAAAATGTATTGAAGACCATGTTAATGAAAGACAGCTTATAATGTAAAGTCATGCTTGAAGAACATTAGATATTCTATTCTACATTAGTACTTCCAGTGCTGATCATGAAACAACATTTTAGAAACTATTCATGTATAACAGTTTGAAAATATATATCACATTTGTAATACACAAAATGTTCTCTCTTCTCTAATATTCTTAACTATTTTCATTGTGGATAATTCACAAAATGGGCCTCTTCTGTAATATGCTTAACTAGTTTCATTGGAAATGTTGTCTACAACATGATTTAAGACCCTTTTCATTGAAAACGGTTTAAAACGTGTTGCATATTTTTAACACTCAAAATTCATCTCTCCGGTAGTATGCAGAACTAGTTGGACATAGGATATTGCTTTAAAAATGTATTGAAGTCCATGTTAGCTGAAAATGTTTCAGAACATATTTATGGAAAACAGAATAAAAGGAAACATTGTGCATGAATAGCTTTAAACATTCTATTCTACATCAGTCCTTCTAGTGCTGAACCTAAAACAACATTTTAGAAACTATTCAGTTGTAACGTTTTGAAAATATGTTTCACATTAGAAATTCACAAAATGGGCCTCTTCTGTAATATGCTAAACTACTATCGTTGGGGATGTTGTCTACAACATGATTTTAGACCCTTTTCATTGAAAACGGTTTAAAACGTGTACCGTATTTTTAACACTCAAAATACATCTCTCCAGTAGTATGCAGAACTAGTTGGACATAGGATATTGCCTTAAAATGTATTGAAGACCATGTTGATGAAAGACAGCTTATAACGTAAAGGCATGCTTGAAGAACATTAGAAATTCTATTCTACATTAGTACTTCCAGTGCTGAACATGAAACAACATTTTAGAAACTATTCATGTATAACAGTTTGAAAATATATATCACATTTGTAATACACAAAATGTGTCTCTTCTCTAATATGCTTAACTATTTTCATTGTGGATAATTCACAAAATGGGCCTCTTCTGTAATATGCTTAACTAGTTTCATTGGGGATGTTGTCTACAACATGATTTTAGACCCTTTTCATTGAAAACGGTTTAAAACGTGTTGCATATTTTTAACACTCAAAATTCATCTCTCCGGTAGTATGCAGAACTAGTTGGACATAGGATATTGCTTTAAAAATGTATTGAAGTCCATGTTAATGAATGACAGCTAATAATGTAAAGTCATGCTTGAAGTACATTACAAATTCTATTCTACATTAGTACTTCCAGTGCTGAACATGAAACAACATTTTAGACCCTATTCATGTATAACAGTTTGAAGATATATTTCACATTTGTAATACACAAAATGTGTCTCTTCTCTAATATGCTTAACTATTTTCATTGTGGATAATTGTCTGCAAAATGAGTTTAACCCTTTTCATTGAAAGGAATTTAAAACAAGTTGACCATTTTAAATTCTCAAAATGCATCTCTCCTGTCAAATGCTTTTTATTTCTTAAAATGTGGAAATTGCCTTGAAAGTGTTTGAGACCATATTTACGGAACACAGCATAAAAGGAAACATCATGCTTGAATAACTTAAAAAATGAAATTCAACATCAGTCCTTCCTGTGCTGAACATAAAACAACATTTTATTCCCAGTTCAGAGTTAACTGTTTAAAAATATATTTCACAATTGTAACTCAGAAAATGTGTCTCTTCTGTAATATGCTTCACCAGTTTCATTGGGGATATTGTCTACAACATAATTTTAGACCCTTTTCATGGTAAACAATTTAAAACATGTTGACCAATTTAAACTCTCAAAATGCATCACTCGTGTCAAATGCTTTACTTGTTAAAATGTGGAAATTGCTTTGAAAATGTTTCAGAACATATTTATGGAAAACAGAATAAAAGGAAACATTGTGCATGAATAGCTTTAAACATTCTATTCTACATCAGTCCTTCTAGTGCTGAACCTAAAACAACATTTTAGAAACTATTCAGTTGTAACGTTTTGAAAATATGTTTCACATTAGAAATTCACAAAATGGGCCTCTTCTGTAATATGCTAAACTACTATCGTTGGGGATGTTGTCTACAACATGATTTTAGACCCTTTTCATTGAAAACAGTTTAAAACGTGTACCGTATTTTTAACACTCAAAATACATCTCTCCAGTAGTATGCAGAACTAGTTGGACATAGGATATTGCCTTAAAATGTATTGAAGTCCATGTTAATGAATGACAGCTAATAACGTAAAGTCATGCTTGAAGAACATTAGAAATTCTATTCTACATTAGTACTTCCAGTGCTGAACATGTATAACAGTTCAGCACTGAAAATATATATCACATTTGTAATACACAAAATGTGTCTCTTCTCTAATATGCTTAACTATTTTCATTGTGGATAATTCACAAAATGGGCCTCTTCTGTAATATGCTTAACTAGTTTCATTGGGGATGTTGTCTACAACATGATTTAAGACCCTTTTCATTGAAAACGGTTTAAAACGTGTTGCATATTTTTAACACTCAAAATTCATCTCTCCGGTAGTATGCAGAACTAGTTGGACATAGGATATTGCTTTAAAAATGTATTGAAGTCCATGTTAATGAATGACAGCTAATAACGTAAAGTCATGCTTGAAGTACATTACAAATTCTATTCTACATTAGTACTTCCAGTGCTGAACATGAAACAACATTTTAGACCCTATTCATGTATAACAGTTTGAAGATATATTTCACATTTGTAATACACAAAATGTGTCTCTTCTCTAATATGCTTAACTATTTTCATTGTGGATAATTGTCTGCAAAATGAGTTTAACCCTTTTCATTGAAAGGAATTTAAAACAAGTTGACCATTTTAAATTCTCAAAATGCATCTCTCCTGTCAAATGCTTTTTATTTCTTAAAATGTGGAAATTGCCTTGAAAGTGTTTGAGACCATATTTACGGAACACAGCATAAAAGGAAACATCATGCTTGAATAACTTAAAAAATGAAATTCAACATCAGTCCTTCCTGTGCTGAACATAAAACAACATTTTATTCCCAGTTCAGAGTTAACTGTTTAAAAATATATTTCACAATTGTAACTCAGAAAATGTGTCTCTTCTGTAATATGCTTCACCAGTTTCATTGGGGATATTGTCTACAACATAATTTTAGACCCTTTTCATGGTAAACAATTTAAAACATGTTGACCAATTTAAACTCTCAAAATGCATCACTCGTGTCAAATGCTTTACTTGTTAAAATGTGGAAATTGCTTTGAAAATGTTTCAGAACATATTTATGGAAAACAGAATAAAAGGAAACATTGTGCATGAATAGCTTTAAACATTCTATTCTACATCAGTCCTTCTAGTGCTGAACCTAAAACAACATTTTAGAAACTATTCAGTTGTAACGTTTTGAAAATATGTTTCACATTAGAAATTCACAAAATGGGCCTCTTCTGTAATATGCTAAACTACTATCGTTGGGGATGTTGTCTACAACATGATTTTAGACCCTTTTCATTGAAAACGGTTTAAAACGTGTACCGTATTTTTAACACTCAAAATTCATCTCTCCGGTAGTATGCAGTACTAGTTGGACATAGGATATTGCCTTAAAATGTATTGAAGTCCATGTTAATGAATGACAGCTAATAACGTAAAGTCATGCTTGAAGAACATTAGAAATTCTATTCTACATTAGTACTTCCAGTGCTGAACATGTATAACAGTTCAGCACTGAAAATATATATCACATTTGTAATACACAAAATGTGTCTCTTCTCTAATATGCTTAACTATTTTCATTGTGGATAATTCACAAAATGGGCCTCTTCTGTAATATGCTTAACTAGTTTCATTGGGGATGTTGTCTACAACATGATTTTAGACCCTTGTCATTGAAAACGGTTTAAAACGTGTTGCATATTTTTAACACTCAAAATTCATCTCTCCGGTAGTATGCAGAACTAGTTGGACATAGGATATTGCCTTAAAATGTATTGAAGACCATGTTAATGAAAGACAGCTTATAATGTAAAGTCATGCTTGAAGAACATTAGAAATTCTATTCTACATTAGTACTTCCAGTGCTGATCATGAAACAACATTTTAGAAACTATTCATGTATAACAGTTTGAAAATATATATCACATTTGTAATACACAAAATGTTCTCTCTTCTCTAATATTCTTAACTATTTTCATTGTGGATAATTCACAAAATGGGCCTCTTCTGTAATATGCTTAACTAGTTTCATTGGAAATGTTGTCTACAACATGATTTAAGACCCTTTTCATTGAAAACGGTTTAAAACGTGTTGCATATTTTTAACACTCAAAATTCATCTCTCCGGTAGTATGCAGAACTAGTTGGACATAGGATATTGCTTTAAAAATGTATTGAAGTCCATGTTAGCTGAAAATGTTTCAGAACATATTTATGGAAAACAGAATAAAAGGAAACATTGTGCATGAATAGCTTTAAACATTCTATTCTACATCAGTCCTTCTAGTGCTGAACCTAAAACAACATTTTAGAAACTATTCAGTTGTAACGTTTTGAAAATATGTTTCACATTAGAAATTCACAAAATGGGCCTCTTCTGTAATATGCTAAACTACTATCGTTGGGGATGTTGTCTACAACATGATTTTAGACCCTTTTCATTGAAAACGGTTTAAAACGTGTACCGTATTTTTAACACTCAAAATACATCTCTCCAGTAGTATGCAGAACTAGTTGGACATAGGATATTGCCTTAAAATGTATTGAAGACCATGTTAATGAAAGACAGCTTATAACGTAAAGTCATGCTTGAAAAACATTAGAAATTCTATTCTACATTAGTACTTCCAGTGCTGAACATGAAACAACATTTTAGAAACTATTCATGTATAACAGTTTGAAAATATATATCACATTTGTAATACACAAAATGTTGTCTCTTCTCTAATATTCTTAACTATTTTCATTGTGGATAATTCACAAAATGGGCCTCTTCTGTAATATGCTTAACTAGTTTCATTGGAAATGTTGTCTACAACATGATTTAAGACCCTTTTCATTGAAAACGGTTTAAAACGTGTTGCATATTTTTAACACTCAAAATTCATCTCTCCGGTAGTATGCAGAACTAGTTGGACATAGGATATTGCTTTAAAATGTATTGAAGTCCATGTTAATGAATGACAGCTAATAACGTAAAGTCATGCTTGAAGAACATTACAAATTCTATTCTACATTAGTACTTCCAGTGCTGAACATGAAACAACATTTTATACCCTATTCATGTATAACAGTTTGAAGATATATTTCACATTTGTAATACACAAAATGTGTCTCTTCTCTAATATGCTTAACTATTTTCATTGTGGATAATTGTCTGCAAAATGAGTTTAACCCTTTTCATTGAAAGGAATTTAAAACAAGTTGACCATTTTAAATTCTCAAAATGCATCTCTCCTGTCAAATGCTTTTTATTTCTTAAAATGTGGAAATTGCCTTGAAAGTGTTTGAGACCATATTTACGGAACACAGCATAAAAGGAAACATCATGCTTGAATAACTTAAAAAATGAAATTCAACATCAGTCCTTCCTGTGCTGAACATAAAACAACATTTTATTCCCAGTTCAGAGTTAACTGTTTAAAAATATATTTCACAATTGTAACTCAGAAAATGTGTCTCTTCTGTAATATGCTTCACCAGTTTCATTGGGGATATTGTCTACAACATAATTTTAGACCCTTTTCATGGTAAACAATTTAAAACATGTTGACCAATTTAAACTCTCAAAATGCATCACTCGTGTCAAATGCTTTACTTGTTAAAATGTGGAAATTGCTTTGAAAATGTTTCAGAACATATTTATGGAAAACAGAATAAAAGGAAACATTGTGCATGAATAGCTTTAAACATTCTATTCTACATCAGTCCTTCTAGTGCTGAACCTAAAACAACATTTTAGAAACTATTCAGTTGTAACGTTTTGAAAATATGTTTCACATTAGAAATTCACAAAATGGGCCTCTTCTGTAATATGCTAAACTACTATCGTTGGGGATGTTGTCTACAACATGATTTTAGACCCTTTTCATTGAAAACGGTTTAAAACGTGTACCGTATTTTTAACACTCAAAATTCATCTCTCCGGTAGTATGCAGAACTAGTTGGACATAGGATATTGCTTTAAAATGTATTGAAGTCCATGTTAATGAATGACAGCTAATAACGTAAAGTCATGCTTGAAGAACATTACAAATTCTATTCTACATTAGTACTTCCAGTGCTGAACATGAAACAACATTTTAGACCCTATTCATGTATAACAGTTTGAAGATATATTTCACATTTGTAATACACAAAATGTGTCTCTTCTCTAATATGCTTAACTATTTTCATTGTGGATAATTGTCTGCAAAATGAGTTTAACCCTTTTCATTGAAAGGAATTTAAAACAAGTTGACCATTTTAAATTCTCAAAATGCATCTCTCCTGTCAAATGCTTTTTATTTCTTAAAATGTGGAAATTGCCTTGAAAGTGTTTGAGACCATATTTACGGAACACAGCATAAAAGGAAACATCATGCTTGAATAACTTAAAAAATGAAATTCAACATCAGTCCTTCCTGTGCTGAACATAAAACAACATTTTATTCCCAGTTCAGAGTTAACTGTTTAAAAATATATTTCACAATTGTAACTCAGAAAATGTGTCTCTTCTGTAATATGCTTCACCAGTTTCATTGGGGATATTGTCTACAACATAATTTTCGACCCTTTTCATGGTAAACAATTTAAAACATGTTGACCAATTTAAACTCTCAAAATGCATCACTCGTGTCAAATGCTTTACTTGTTAAAATGTGGAAATTGCTTTGAAAATGTTTCAGAACATATTTATGGAAAACAGAATAAAAGGAAACATTGTGCATGAATAGCTTTAAACATTCTATTCTACATCAGTCCTTCTAGTGCTGAACCTAAAACAACATTTTAGAAACTATTCAGTTGTAACGTTTTGAAAATATGTGTCACATTAGAAATTCACAAAATGGGCCTCTTCTGTAATATGCTAAACTACTATCGTTGGGGATGTTGTCTACAACATGATTTTAGACCCTTTTCATTGAAAACGGTTTAAAACGTGTACCGTATTTTTAACACTCAAAATTCATCTCTCCAGTAGTATGCAGAACTAGTTGGACATAGGATATTGCCTTAAAATGTATTGAAGTCCATGTTAATGAATGACAGCTAATAACGTAAAGTCATGCTTGAAGAACATTAGAAATTCTATTCTACATTAGTACTTCCAGTGCTGAACATGTATAACAGTTCAGCACTGAAAATATATATCACATTTGTAATACACAAAATGTGTCTCTTCTCTAATATGCTTAACTATTTTCATTGTGGATAATTCACAAAATGGGCCTCTTCTGTAATATGCTTAACTAGTTTCATTGGGGATGTTGTCTACAACATGATTTTAGACCCTTGTCATTGAAAACGGTTTAAAACGTGTTGCATATTTTTAACACTCAAAATTCATCTCTCCGGTAGTATGCAGAACTAGTTGGACATAGGATATTGCCTTAAAATGTATTGAAGACCATGTTAATGAAAGACAGCTTATAATGTAAAGTCATGCTTGAAGAACATTAGAAATTCTATTCTACATTAGTACTTCCAGTGCTGATCATGAAACAACATTTTAGAAACTATTCATGTATAACAGTTTGAAAATATATATCACATTTGTAATACACAAAATGTTCTCTCTTCTCTAATATTCTTAACTATTTTCATTGTGGATAATTCACAAAATGGGCCTCTTCTGTAATATGCTTAACTAGTTTCATTGGAAATGTTGTCTACAACATGATTTAAGACCCTTTTCATTGAAAACGGTTTAAAACGTGTTGCATATTTTTAACACTCAAAATTCATCTCTCCGGTAGTATGCAGAACTAGTTGGACATAGGATATTGCTTTAAAAATGTATTGAAGTCCATGTTAGCTGAAAATGTTTCAGAACATATTTATGGAAAACAGAATAAAAGGAAACATTGTGCATGAATAGCTTTAAACATTCTATTCTACATCAGTCCTTCTAGTGCTGAACCTAAAACAACATTTTAGAAACTATTCAGTTGTAACGTTTTGAAAATATGTTTCACATTAGAAATTCACAAAATGGGCCTCTTCTGTAATATGCTAAACTACTATCGTTGGGGATGTTGTCTACAACATGATTTTAGACCCTTTTCATTGAAAACGGTTTAAAACGTGTACCGTATTTTTAACACTCAAAATACATCTCTCCAGTAGTATGCAGAACTAGTTGGACATAGGATATTGCCTTAAAATGTATTGAAGACCATGTTAATGAAAGACAGCTTATAACGTAAAGTCATGCTTGAAAAACATTAGAAATTCTATTCTACATTAGTACTTCCAGTGCTGAACATGAAACAACATTTTAGAAACTATTCATGTATAACAGTTTGAAAATATATATCACATTTGTAATACACAAAATGTGTCTCTTCTCTAATATGCTTAACTATTTTCATTGTGGATAATTCACAAAATGGGCCTCTTCTGTAATATGCTTAACTAGTTTCATTGGGGATGTTGTCTACAACATGATTTTAGACCCTTGTCATTGAAAACGGTTTAAAACGTGTTGCATATTTTTAACACTCAAAATTCATCTCTCCGGTAGTATGCAGAACTAGTTGGACATAGGATATTGCCTTAAAATGTATTGAAGACCATGTTAATGAAAGACAGCTTATAATGTAAAGTCATGCTTGAAGAACATTAGAAATTCTATTCTACATTAGTACTTCCAGTGCTGATCATGAAACAACATTTTAGAAACTATTCATGTATAACAGTTTGAAAATATATATCACATTTGTAATACACAAAATGTGTCTCTTCTCTAATATGCTTAACTATTTTCATTGTGGATAATTCACAAAATGGGCCTCTTCTGTAATATGCTTAACTAGTTTCATTGGGGATGTTGTCTACAACATGATTTTAGACCCTTTTCATTGAAAACGGTTTAAAACGTGTTGCATATTTTTAACACTCAAAATTCATCTCTCCGGTAGTATGCAGAACTAGTTGGACATAGGATATTGCTTTAAAAATGTATTGAAGTCCATGTTAATGAATGACAGCTAATAATGTAAAGTCATGTTTGAAGTACATTACAAATTCTATTCTACATTAGTACTTCCAGTGCTGAACATGAAACAACATTTTAGACCCTATTCATGTATAACAGTTTGAAGATATATTTCACATTTGTAATACACAAAATGTGTCTCTTCTCTAATATGCTTAACTATTTTCATTGTGGATAATTGTCTGCAAAATGAGTTTAACCCTTTTCATTGAAAGGAATTTAAAACAAGTTGACCATTTTAAATTCTCAAAATGCATCTCTCCTGTCAAATGCTTTTTATTTCTTAAAATGTGGAAATTGCCTTGAAAGTGTTTGAGACCATATTTACGGAACACAGCATAAAAGGAAACATCATGCTTGAATAACTTAAAAAATGAAATTCAACATCAGTCCTTCCTGTGCTGAACATAAAACAACATTTTATTCCCAGTTCAGAGTTAACTGTTTAAAAATATATTTCACAATTGTAACTCAGAAAATGTGTCTCTTCTGTAATATGCTTCACCAGTTTCATTGGGGATATTGTCTACAACATAATTTTAGACCCTTTTCATGGTAAACAATTTAAAACATGTTGACCAATTTAAACTCTCAAAATGCATCACTCGTGTCAAATGCTTTACTTGTTAAAATGTGGAAATTGCTTTGAAAATGTTTCAGAACATATTTATGGAAAACAGAATAAAAGGAAACATTGTGCATGAATAGCTTTAAACATTCTATTCTACATCAGTCCTTCTAGTGCTGAACCTAAAACAACATTTTAGAAACTATTCAGTTGTAACGTTTTGAAAATATGTTTCACATTAGAAATTCACAAAATGGGCCTCTTCTGTAATATGCTAAACTACTATCGTTGGGGATGTTGTCTACAACATGATTTTAGACCCTTTTCATTGAAAACGGTTTAAAACGTGTACCGTATTTTTAACACTCAAAATTCATCTCTCCAGTAGTATGCAGAACTAGTTGGACATAGGATATTGCCTTAAAATGTATTGAAGTCCATGTTAATGAATGACAGCTAATAACGTAAAGTCATGCTTGAAGAACATTAGAAATTCTATTCTACATTAGTACTTCCAGTGCTGAACATGTATAACAGTTCAGCACTGAAAATATATATCACATTTGTAATACACAAAATGTGTCTCTTCTCTAATATGCTTAACTATTTTCATTGTGGATAATTCACAAAATGGGCCTCTTCTGTAATATGCTTAACTAGTTTCATTGGGGATGTTGTCTACAACATGATTTTAGACCCTTGTCATTGAAAACGGTTTAAAACGTGTTGCATATTTTTAACACTCAAAATTCATCTCTCCGGTAGTATGCAGAACTAGTTGGACATAGGATATTGCCTTAAAATGTATTGAAGACCATGTTAATGAAAGACAGCTTATAATGTAAAGTCATGCTTGAAGAACATTAGAAATTCTATTCTACATTAGTACTTCCAGTGCTGATCATGAAACAACATTTTAGAAACTATTCATGTATAACAGTTTGAAAATATATATCACATTTGTAATACACAAAATGTTCTCTCTTCTCTAATATTCTTAACTATTTTCATTGTGGATAATTCACAAAATGGGCCTCTTCTGTAATATGCTTAACTAGTTTCATTGGAAATGTTGTCTACAACATGATTTAAGACCCTTTTCATTGAAAACGGTTTAAAACGTGTTGCATATTTTTAACACTCAAAATTCATCTCTCCGGTAGTATGCAGAACTAGTTGGACATAGGATATTGCTTTAAAAATGTATTGAAGTCCATGTTAGCTGAAAATGTTTCAGAACATATTTATGGAAAACAGAATAAAAGGAAACATTGTGCATGAATAGCTTTAAACATTCTATTCTACATCAGTCCTTCTAGTGCTGAACCTAAAACAACATTTTAGAAACTATTCAGTTGTAACGTTTTGAAAATATGTTTCACATTAGAAATTCACAAAATGGGCCTCTTCTGTAATATGCTAAACTACTATCGTTGGGGATGTTGTCTACAACATGATTTTAGACCCTTTTCATTGAAAACGGTTTAAAACGTGTACCGTATTTTTAACACTCAAAATACATCTCTCCAGTAGTATGCAGAACTAGTTGGACATAGGATATTGCCTTAAAATGTATTGAAGACCATGTTAATGAAAGACAGCTTATAACGTAAAGTCATGCTTGAAGAACATTAGAAATTCTATTCTACATTAGTACTTCCAGTGCTGAACATGAAACAACATTTTAGAAACTATTCATGTATAACAGTTTGAAAATATATATCACATTTGTAATACACAAAATGTGTCTCTTCTCTAATATGCTTAACTATTTTCATTGTGGATAATTCACAAAATGGGCCTCTTCTGTAATATTCTTAACTAGTTTCATTGGGGATGTTGTCTACAACATGATTTTAGACCCTTGTCATTGAAAACGGTTTAAAACGTGTTGCATATTTTTAACACTCAAAATTCATCTCTCCGGTAGTATGCAGAACTAGTTGGACATAGGATATTGCCTTAAAATGTATTGAAGACCATGTTAATGAAAGACAGCTTATAATGTAAAGTCATGCTTGAAGAACATTAGAAATTCTATTCTACATTAGTACTTCCAGTGCTGATCATGAAACAACATTTTAGAAACTATTCATGTATAACAGTTTGAAAATATATATCACATTTGTAATACACAAAATGTTGTCTCTTCTCTAATATTCTTAACTATTTTCATTGTGGATAATTCACAAAATGGGCCTCTTCTGTAATATGCTTAACTAGTTTCATTGGAAATGTTGTCTACAACATGATTTAAGACCCTTTTCATTGAAAACGGTTTAAAACGTGTTGCATATTTTTAACACTCAAAATTCATCTCTCCGGTAGTATGCAGAACTAGTTGGACATAGGATATTGCTTTAAAATGTATTGAAGTCCATGTTAATGAATGACAGCTAATAACGTAAAGTCATGCTTGAAGAACATTACAAATTCTATTCTACATTAGTACTTCCAGTGCTGATCATGAAACAACATTTTAGAAACTATTCATGTATAACAGTTTGAAAATATATATCACATTTGTAATACACAAAATGTTCTCTCTTCTCTAATATTCTTAACTATTTTCATTGTGGATAATTCACAAAATGGGCCTCTTCTGTAATATGCTTAACTAGTTTCATTGGAAATGTTGTCTACAACATGATTTAAGACCCTTTTCATTGAAAACGGTTTAAAACGTGTTGCATATTTTTAACACTCAAAATTCATCTCTCCGGTAGTATGCAGAACTAGTTGGACATAGGATATTGCTTTAAAAATGTATTGAAGTCCATGTTAGCTGAAAATGTTTCAGAACATATTTATGGAAAACAGAATAAAAGGAAACATTGTGCATGAATAGCTTTAAACATTCTATTCTACATCAGTCCTTCTAGTGCTGAACCTAAAACAACATTTTAGAAACTATTCAGTTGTAACGTTTTGAAAATATGTTTCACATTAGAAATTCACAAAATGGGCCTCTTCTGTAATATGCTAAACTACTATCGTTGGGGATGTTGTCTACAACATGATTTTAGACCCTTTTCATTGAAAACGGTTTAAAACGTGTACCGTATTTTTAACACTCAAAATACATCTCTCCAGTAGTATGCAGAACTAGTTGGACATAGGATATTGCCTTAAAATGTATTGAAGACCATGTTAATGAAAGACAGCTTATAACGTAAAGTCATGCTTGAAGAACATTAGAAATTCTATTCTACATTAGTACTTCCAGTGCTGAACATGTATAACAGTTCAGCACTGAAAATATATATCACATTTGTAATACACAAAATGTGTCTCTTCTCTAATATGCTTAACTATTTTCATTGTGGATAATTCACAAAATGGGCCTCTTCTGTAATATGTTTAACTAGTTTCATTGGGGATGTTGTCTACAACATGATTTTAGACCCTTGTCATTGAAAACGGTTTAAAACGTGTTGCATATTTTTAACACTCAAAATTCATCTCTCCGGTAGTATGCAGAACTAGTTGGACATAGGATATTGCCTTAAAATGTATTGAAGACCATGTTAATGAAAGACAGCTTATAATGTAAAGTCATGCTTGAAGAACATTAGAAATTCTATTCTACATTAGTACTTCCAGTGCTGATCATGAAACAACATTTTAGAAACTATTCATGTATAACAGTTTGAAAATATATATCACATTTGTAATACACAAAATGTTCTCTCTTCTCTAATATTCTTAACTATTTTCATTGTGGATAATTCACAAAATGGGCCTCTTCTGTAATATGCTTAACTAGTTTCATTGGAAATGTTGTCTACAACATGATTTAAGACCCTTTTCATTGAAAACGGTTTAAAACGTGTTGCATATTTTTAACACTCAAAATTCATCTCTCCGGTAGTATGCAGAACTAGTTGGACATAGGATATTGCTTTAAAAATGTATTGAAGTCCATGTTAATGAATGACAGCTAATAACGTAAAGTCATGCTTGAAGAACATTACAAATTCTATTCTACATTAGTACTTCCAGTGCTGAACATGAAACAACATTTTAGACCCTATTCATGTATAACAGTTTGAAGATATATTTCACATTTGTAATACACA